>JARPMR010000005.1:10424896-11778646 GCA_029955525.1 Oeneis ivallda
GGATCTGGATTACCAACAGCCAAGAGTTTTTCACGCAAGCTAAATGTCACTGGGTGCTTGGGGAACACTGCTTCTGCCTTGTCACACCAATATTTGGCACAACCAGTATCAATGGTAACCTCATTATCTGCTAGTAATTCACACACTGAAACAAAAAGAAAATAGTTGACAAATTTTGCTCAATATTTATGCTAAATTTCAAGCAATATATTATAGATTCCTTTGACAATCTTCCTTATAGTTATATTAAAATCTTTAAGGCCCGCTTGCAGAGACGCCGGGTTAGGTTTAACCCAGGAATTTTGTAATTTTGACACAAGCTTTATACGAAATCTGTCAAAGCAGTAGCTAACTCTGGATTAAAAAGATAACTCGGCGTTTCTGCAAGCGGGCCTACCCAAGTAGCAAAAAAGTCCAAAAATGTCACATAAATCTAGAGTTATATGACTTTTGTTGTATAGTAGTCTTATAATGGTAATAAGGCAACAATGACGTCCTATAGATGTTATCAATTCAACCTTTTAGTCATGCGACTATTAAGTTGTAATAAACTGGTAGAGTAAACGTCTATAAAATGAAATTATATGACGTTATTTAATGGTAACAGCCATAATTTTTATACGACAATCTTATGGTTGTATAAATGTTTCTGATAGATAAACGTTTTCCACTGACAATAATGTGGTCATTTGAAAACATTTAAGTACATTAACATTTATTTGTGCATGTTAATTCATAACATTTATATAACTAGCATTACTTTTTTAGGGTTCCGTACCCAAAGGGTACCAACGGGACAATATATATATATATATATATATTTACAGGGTGGAAAAAAATTATGGGCCCTGGAGGGGAACTACCTTAAATCCTTAAGTTAGATTATTTTACTTAAAGAAAACATTCCCTTATTTTTAAAAAGAAACAAAACTGCATTCAAAGTTTTTCAAAAATTCGCTTGTCTCACCCGGGAATCGAACCAGCTAAAAATTCAAAAAATAAACACCCGCTATTTTATTGCATTAGTCGATGCAGTCGATGTTAAAGATTAAATTTCTCCAAGAAACATTATATCTTACACTCGTCTGTCGACAAGATATCCATAAAATCGAATTTCTCTAATCAACATTCCCTAGAACTGTTCACCTTCAACAAGTAAAAGACACGTTATAATTTTCTTATAAGTCTAACATCCAAAGACATTGTATGAAGTTTAAGCTTGCTTATTATCTCTAAGTACCTAGTTGAAGATTTAGTTAAAATCGATTTTTTGAGAATTGAAAAAAAAAATTGCAATTTAGCTTCTACACTGTGAGATATAAATTACAATTCTTGTTGTTTGAAAAGTAATTAAGCTTCTGATAAATCGAATTGTTCTTGATACTTCATTATTACACAATTACTAAATGGAAGCAAAACAAAACGAAATCGCTAAAAATGCTCAAAATGTGTCATTGAATTTCAAAATTGCTGTCCCGCACCGCAAAGTTAAACGTTTAAACTTTTCGTAAGAAGGAAATGTGCATAGAATTATTATTACCATTAAACGATTTTCTTATGTAAGTCTTCAAAAAGGTGCTTAGAGATAGAAAAATTAGCAAGATTTGTACTTCATACAATGTCTTTGGATGCTAAAGCGGTCTACACACCAAAGCCGCTGACCCGGCGGCACAGCCCGGCGGCTTAGTGCCGGCGGGTTAACCCGGCGGCTTCAGAATGTCCAAGCCGAACGACTTTGCCGGCGGCAATACCGGCGGCACGACAGCCGCGGCATGTGGTGTTCTAGTAATTGCCAAATAGTCGTAGAGATTGGACGTGTGTGTTGCGAATAATTCAGAAGTAGTATTTTCAGATTGACATGGAGGAGGACGATAACAGTGATTTAATAATAGCAGTTTGTGGAGTTATTATCGGTGGATCCCTCAACACACGAAAGTGTTGGGTTAGGCCAAGTTTAATGAGTCGCAATAAATACAGTACTTGTCAAAGATTAAGTGATTTAAGGGAAGACGACTTGGTTCTATACAAACCCATTTCTTTTAAGACTTTCCTGTCATTAACCAGTACCGACTTTGAATATTTACTGAATATTGTTGGACACACAATAGCTAAACAAGACACAAATTACAGAAAAGCAGTTTCACCAGTAGAAAGATTGTCAATAACGTTAAAATACCTAAGCTCAGGAAATTCTTTTAGTAGCCTGTGCGACGTCTTTAAAGTATCTCCTCAACTAATTTCAAGCATTATTCCTGAAGTATGTGATGCTTTAGTTGAAGGACTTTCAGATTATGTGAAAATTCCAAGGAGTCAGGAAGGATGGAGAGAAATTGCAGATGAATATTTAAAAAGATGGCAAATACCCAATTGTCTTGGGTCAATGGATGGGAAACACATAAAACTTCAATGTCCCCCAAAAAGTGGAAGTTATAAGATTATATAAACTATAAAAAATATTTCAGTATTGTGCTCTTTGCTTTGGTAGATGCTGATTACAACTTTTTGTACGCTAATGTGGGATGTCAGGGTCGGATTTCAGATGGTGGGGTTTTTAATAATTCAGCATTATGTCGATTGTTAAATGATAATGAATTGAATATACCACATAAAACCCCTTTACCCGGAAGGAATCTACCAGTACCGTATTTTTTTTTGGGTGATGACGCGTTTCCTGTGCAACCCCATATTATAAAGGCTTATGATGGTAATCACACAATGGGATCATCTAAGAGGGTTTTTAACTATCGCGTATGTCGAGGGCGAAGAGTAGTTGAAAACGTGTTTGGGCAGTTAACACACAAATTTAAGATTTTTCATAGACCTATTCAGCTAATCCCAGAAAAAGCTACTACTGTAACTTTGGCGTGTATACATTTATTTAATTATATCAAACGAACCGCTGCAACTCAGCAAAATGAATACGATACTGAAAATAATCAAGGAGAAATCTTTCCCGGACCGTTATTATCTAAAAGCAAACGATTAGCGATTCGCAAATATTGTACAATTTTTGCTGTTTATTCGCAAATTCGTATTATGTATCGACGATTGCAAAGCCATAGCAAACAAGCGACAGTGCTGCCTCTGTAGAGCAATCGGTGAACTAAATGTGCATCTTCCGTCTATGGACTTGTAAAGTTTTCGTATTACGTAAGACTTTTAAGAGCGACGCGTTAGCAATCAAGTAACAATTTAATCTGTCAGATTGCGATTAGCATATAAGTGTTTGTTTACCTATTGCTTACCGATAGTTTGGTGCAGTTTTCTCATTTATTGCGTATTTTCTATAAAAAGTGAAGTTTAATTAAGAATTGTATTACTTGCCGTAGATTAATTGTAATTAGTGTGTGTAGTTAGGTTACTTTTTATATACTTAGGTACTTAGAATTATTTTTATCAAGACATTTGCATTCGACATGGCTCGTGCATTTTTATTGTTTGAAGCACTAGAAGGTGAGAACTTTGAGATCCAAAGGCAGAGCAGCCGCAATACGGCAAGGCTGAGACGTAGCCTTCGGGACCAAGCCAAAGCTTTGGCACTTTCCGACACAGACTTCAAAGCGAACTACAGACTCACTAAAGAGTTGTTTAAGGATTTGTGCTCAGAAGTAAAGCCATTCATGGCTCGGTCTAGAAGGAGAACAAAAATCTCTGTAGAATGTAAAGTAAGTAAACTTATACTATCTCGGTGTTGTCCTTTATGAACTCTATAGAGGTTATAAGATTAGTAGTATATTCATTAGTAGTGTAATTGGCCTGTGGCCATACCAATTTTCTAAATTAATAATAATGTTACAGGTGCTCACAGCGCTCTCATTTTATGCCACAGGGTCATATCAGAAACCTATTGGCATGAGCTACTTACATGGCCTCAGTCAAGCTAGTGTGTCTAATGCTGTAAAAGAAGTGACTAGGGCATTAAATAGACACAGTATACTTGCAAAGTATATACATTTCCCTCATTCTCAGCAAGAAAGACAGGAAATAATTAATGGGTAAGAACTAGAGAGAAAGAAAAATTATAGATATTATATACTCTATAAGCTCTTGACTCTTAATTAATTTTATTTCAGCTTTTCAAACAAATTTGGTTTTCCCGGTTGCTTGGGTTGTATAGATGGTACCCATGTAGCCCTGGTTAAACCAACAGAGCATGAGGAGAGATTTTTTAATAGGAAACATTACCATTCAAGAAATGTGCAAATAGTAAGTGATAAATATAATTAATTTAATTTATATGATAATAATTTAAATCCATTTACATAAAATGTATTTTTCCAGATATGTGACAGTGATTTAAATATTCTACACATTGATGCATCATTTGGCGGTGCTACTCATGATGCATACATTTGGAGAAATGGAGAAATACAGAATCACCTCCAAGAGCTTCATAGTAGTGGTGAAAATGTCTGGTTGCTTGGTATGTAGACTAACTAATATTATGACAGTACTATAAAAAGAATAAATTTATTAAGTTTTAGTTATTTACAGGTGATTCTGGATATCCACTGAGGCCATGGCTTTTAACTCCAATTGTGAACGCAGAACCTGGTAGTCCAGATGAGCATTACACAAATGTTCACTGTCGTACCAGAAATACAGTGGAGCGTTGCATTGGAGTTCTAAAAGCGCGTTGGAGATGTCTATTGGCACACAGAGTATTGCATTATGACCACCACATGGTGGCCATGATCATTAATGCCTGTGCTGTGTTGCATAACATTTGCAATAGACATCGGCTACCAATACCCCATTTGCCACATGCTGAATCCGAACAAGATTTGCACCGTCAAGTTCCACGAACACCTCTAGCTGTGGCTGCTGATACAGAACAACAGCTCTTGGCCAGTGGGCGACTACAAAGAGATAGGATTGTGCAAAGATTGTGGTCAGCTCCAAGAGTATAGTATTAATTGGACCTAATAAAAAAATTGCAAAAATATTTTAAAGATACAAATTATTTAATAATTTGAATTACTTATGTAGTACTTGGTGTATTGTTTAATGTGTAACTAAAATGTCTTTTTCATTAGGTAATTAATAATTATGTAAGAATTATACTAAATCATACATTTTGTCTTTGTCTGAGAGTAATTGATTAGGAATAAAAAATTGTAAAATATATAGGTAAGTAAGTAAGTATATAAAAGTAATAATAACTAGAGTTAACTTTGGTGTAGGTATTGTGTAAATTAAATTTTTTTTTTCGTTAGGTAGGTATTATATTATATTATGTAGGATTGTTTGTTTAGTCTCTTACATATTATTTAATATTTATTTGTCTTTTTGCCTGTTATATTGAAAAGTAAATAAAATATTTTGTAAATAATAATTATAAAGTAAATATTAGTAATAAATATTTTTAAGTTAACAATTTTATTAATAACTTGAATAAATTATGTTATATTGTTTATAGAAGCAGTGATAGCCCAGTGGTTAGGACTGTGGTCTCCTATTTGGGGGGTCGCAAGTTCGATCCCGGGTACGCACCTCTGACTTTTCCGAGTCAAGTGCGTTTAAGCAATTAAATATCACTTGCTTCAACGGTGAAGGAAAACATCGTGAGGAAACCTGCACATCTGAAAGTTCTTGATAATGTTCTCGAAGGTGTGTGAAGTCCGCCAATTCGCATTGGGCCAGCGTGGTGGACTATCAGGCCTATAACCCTTCTCTGAGAGGAGACCTGCGCTCAGTAGTGAGCTGTTGATGGGTTGCTAATGATGAATGATGATGATGATATTGTTTATATAAAATTTTTTTCAGTACGCATATACACAATATTTGTAAAACGATATTTATTACTTAAGTAAAAATTTAATTTAGTTATGATAATATGTCTTTTTACTTCTGTAATAAAAAAATTAAGTAATATTTCAAACTAGTTGATGCCCATGTGTTCGTCCGCGTGGATCTAATGTTTAAATTCCCTCGGGAACTCTTTGATTTTCCGGGTAAAAAAGTAGTCTATGTCACTCTCCAGGTCCTCAACTATACCCATGCAAAAAAGTAGCTTAGCTCTGTTGCGGCATGATTGAAGAATAAACCAACAAACACACTTTCGTTGTATAATATTAGTATAATTCTTAAACTTATAGATTGACAAAGCAAAAAACTAAATATTGAAAAATACATTTATTTTATACTTTGTACAGAGCCTAAAGTAGATCTATCATACTTTATTTATTTAATAGGACAATCGACAAGTTACAATAATCTTAATAATAAACTAAACAAAAAGAAAAACATATATTACAGTATTGTAGACCCACTTAGAGATTGTCACAGCTTGCAAATAATAAAAAGAAAACTAGTTAGTTGGAGGAAAACGAAAAAGAAAAGGGTCTAGAGAAATAGGTGCTAAGATCCAGCAAGCTGTGCAGATCAAACTAACTGGATCTGTTGCTATGAAATTAGGATTTTTTAAATTTAGGAAGACTACTGTAAAACTTCAGTTTCAAAAAACTGAAGTGGAAATGGGCGGGGCACATAGTTCGAAGAGCTGATGGTCGTTGGGGTCCCAAAGGTGCTGGAGTGGCGACCCCGCACCGGGAAACGCAGTGTTTGCAGACCCCCTACTAGGTGGACCGACGACATCAAACGAGTCGCAGGGAGTCGCTGGATTCAAGCGGCGCAAGACCGAAGCCAGTGGAAGTCCATGCAGGAGACCTTTGTCCAGCAGTGGACGTCTATAGGTTGATAAAGAAGAAGAAGAAGACTATAAAACTATTAGTTTAGATTAAGATTAGATTCCCTATTGACTGATACGCTCGCTTGCTCTCGTGCCAGCTCCATCAATGCACGTACGTCTTCGTTCTGCACACGAATAAGGTCCACAAGTGTTCGCATCGTATCTGCTTGCACCTTGGCTACCTCAGCTTGTGTGCGAGACGATTCTGCCATAATGAGAGCAGCCTCAGCAAGCTTGGTCTCCGCCTCTACCCTACGACTTTCTAATTCTTTGATCCATTCAGGATCAATTCTTGATTGAACTGTAATTCAACAATGTTTTATTATATTATATACAATAATTATATAATGTTTATAATTATAAAGCTCTAAAAATTAACATAATTAATTAATTAAATTAATATAAGCAGTGATAGCCTAGTGGTTAGGACTGTGGTCTCCTTTTCGGGGGGTCGCAGGTTCGATCCTGGGTACGTACCCTGACTTTCCGAAGTTAAGTGCGTTTAAGAAATTTAATATCACATGCTTTAACGGTGAAGGAAAACATCGTGAAACAAAACAAAACCTGCACGCCTGAGAGTTCTCCATAATGTTCTCGAAGGGGTGTGAAGTCCGCCAATTCGCATTGGGCCAGCGTGGTGGACTGTGGCCCTTCTCTGAGAGGAGACCTCGCCCAGTAGTGAGCCGATGATGGGTTGATAATGATGATGATGATGATGAAAAATTAACAGTGAACTTACCAGTTGTATTAGATATATAAGATCTTTTGCGTTTTTGTGGACGATCAATGTGTGGTCGAGCCACAGGACTCTCTAATCCTGTAAAATAATAAAAATATGATTTTAGTTAGAAGCTTTATGTATTTAATAAGGAAACTAACTTTTTTGTTTAATATATAAGTTATACCAGTCAGTGGTATCTCAAGTGGCTCCGGCTCAGGTATACTTGTTTCTGAGACCTTTTTTGTTGATTGAGAACCAATCTCTGGAATTTCTGAAGTGTCTGTAAATAACCAAAGTTTATTGTTAGAACAATCAAATTTAAAATGATTTTAATACTGAGAGGTAGTAGGTGCATGTTATTAATCTGAATATTCTAAAAATAATTTAAAAAAGATAGGTACTAACAGACAGACATTTTTATTCATCAGAGGTTTGAGACATTAAGATATAAATGGTATAAGTTTTGAAACATATTTCATAAATAAATAATCATATTATAACACTTACATAGTCTGCACGTTTGCCCTCTTGTGGAAGGTGAGACCACAGTAACGGGCAGATTACCTAAAATGAAAGTTGTGTTAAATGCATAATAAAATCTATCATACCTAATCATAAATGATGTACAAATCCACCCACTGTTCATTCAACTAATTGGATTATTTTTAATTAATTTGACTAAGTAAAAAGTTTGCATACCTGTATAACACTAAAAAAATTATGAAATTTAATGTAACAATTTGTCATGTAGCCTTAAGGTATATGTAGTAAATAAAAGTTATTTTTAAACATATGTGTTATTTATATACACAATAGCTTACCAGTTATAAGTATTTCTTGGGAAATCCCTTGTTCTGGAAACTCTTTACTCATCTAAAAAAAAAACATTATACATAATAAGGAGTGATATTCACTAATAAAAATCGGCCAAGTGCGAGTCGGGCCTCGCTCTTTTAGGGTTCCGTTAAAAAAAATTAAATTAAAATATTTTCATGTACCCATGGAAATATTTTAATTTAATTTTTTTAATTTAATTTAATTTTTATTATTTGTTGTTATAGCGGCAATAGAAATACATAATATGTGAAAATTTCATCTGTCTATCTATTACGGTTTACGAGATACAGCCCGCTGACAGACGGACGGACGGACGGACAGCGTAGGCTTAGTAATAGGGTCCCGTTGGTACCCTTTGGGTACGGAACCCTAATAAAAACATTAAAAAAGCTATTTAAAAAATCTTACAAATGGAATTCTGTGTTCACTGTCACCAAACACAGCTTGCTCCCCGATGATAGCCAAGATTTTCTTTTCAATTTCTGAAAGGTCCTCTTGGCTGCTTGGACCACCACCAGTACCCAAAGTGTCCCCTCGTCTCTTTGCTAATCTTGTTTTCGTCTTGTGTTTTATGTCAGCCCAGTACTATAACAAGAAAAGTAGTACATACTTAACTAAAACAACTCCACTAGATACCTCATTGAATGTGATTGACATGCAGGATTTTAATTTACCTACTCGTTATAAAGGAGCAAAAGTCACGAAAGCAATTTTTACAAAATAATAGAGCTCACCTTTTTCCATCGTTCTCCAGATTTAGATGATCCAGAGCCATAGGAGTTGAGCTTTGTAGCAAGACTGTCCCATTGCTTATCGACAGTTTCCTTAGATCTTGCTCCAAGCCCAACTCCTTTAGCTAAAGCGGGATGATCAGCAAGGAAGTCTAACAGTTCCTCCAGTTGGTCGTTCGACACTCTATTGGCCATATTTAAATAAAAATAAATAAAACTTTTTATTCTTATAGGTACACGAGAATCGTTTCACGTTTGGGATACGAATGAACACTAAGTTGAGAGCTTGTCTCGAAAATTGAACAAAACGATGAAATAATTTGAAGGGCCACTCAAAACCTTTTTTTTTGGTATTGAATTGGTAATTTTTAACAGTATAAAAAGTTAAAACCACTCTAGACGCTTGTAAAGGAGAGTTTTTTTTCATTCTTTGCAGTACGACCACAAGATTTAAATAGGAACACATTTAAAATGAAATTCCTGTAGTTTCACTTTACTTTTTGATAAAAACAAAACTGAAAACATAACATAGGTACCTATGTAATCAGCTGTGATCTGTTTACAAAATAACATTTATTTAGTTCCAATTATTGCTACCAAATTGCTAGTGGCGCTAGTTTCATCGCGAAAAGTGCATTTCGAACCATTAGCAAGCGATCGCTTAGGTAATACGATTATTTTTCACATCGAGCGATCGATCGCGCGTCTACTGCGCAATGACTGCGCGATTATCGCTGATCGCTTAATTTTACATAATAAGCCTTGAATGGCGTAGACATCTTGAAAACGACAGTTGCTTAGATAATATGTCAGGAGAAGACAATCAAACCTCGGATACTACAGTGACCGCTGAGGATACAAGAGTGGAGTTGACTCATTATTTTCTTTCTAGTGTCGGAGGATTAGAATGGCAATATAACCAATAACTCAACTCATATAATCAATATTATTTTTAATCATTAAAGTAGTTCCATGTATTATCCATTAAATCTAAAATCGTAAATTACACAGTGAGATACACTTTTATTGTGATTCGTATAATAAAATTTTAAACAAAATAAGAAATGTGTTTTTGTAAACCAATAACATGATATTAACTATTGGTAGAAGTGTCACTAAACTAAAATTAAAACCTTGCTATTCCTTACGCACATATGTCAAGCTCTACTCGTGTGAAGGGAATAGTCAACACTAATTTTAAATTTAACTTTAATGGGGCTACCTATAGCTACCTTTATTATACCAAAAAGAAAATTAAATATTTATAACATATTTTGAAGATTACTTTATAACACTATCAGAAGGATTTAGAGCTAGGTATTCTTCAGCAAATGTTTCTAGTGACGAAGGTTGAATTGTTTGTGGATCTGAGTTTGTTTGGGCAGAGTATTCAGAAGAAGTTAAGTTATTTGTAGAAGGGCTTACAACCGTCTGTTGAAGTGAAGATGCTGTATAGTATCCTGGATGACTGTGTGAACTAGAAACACTACTTGGTCTTGCAAAATCCGTAAATGTTTCGGATCTATATCCAGTTTCGGCTTCAAATATTATATTGTTGATCCGATGTCTCACAATAGCTTTCATTTGTCGATCCATTTGTCTTAACTGACCCGCAATATAATCTCCAAATAAACCATCCTCATCTTTTGGCACATTTGGTCGTTGGGAGACATTCTTCATAATATTCAATGCTTCGGATATCAACTCTTTATTAGGGTTGATTTTAGGACGTTTATTTCGTTGCCAAGTTGTATTTTCTGGCGACATCTGTGGTAAATCATTATGATTTGATTGTGAATCTCCTGGTGACATCTGTGGTAAATCATTTTGATTTGATTGTGATTCTCGTCTCGATTGTGAATCGTGGCTCGTCGACGGTGTGTCCTGCGAAAAAAGACGAAAAAGACTGCCCGTTTAGCCGTTTTACTTTAATTTAATAAAAAATAAATAAGTATCTCTAGTCAAAATCAACATTTATTGTGTATTTTTTTATTATGGATTTTATTAAAGGCACTGAATAAGTCTTCAACATTTCAATTACTTTTTTTTCAAACACATTTTTTTACCTGAGTGGCAACTATTTTGCCAATGCCCGGGAAAGGGTTAAAATGTAAATACAAAGATACACTAATAAATAAACTAATATTATAATTATATGTCTATGGGGCCCTAGTTGCCTGATTATAAATAAAAAAAAATATATATCTTTACTTACAGTATCGGTGGTTCCAGTAGGCACATTTTTGTTCCGCAGAAAATTTAGTGATTTGTAGGCAAACCATTTACTATGATAAATATCATCAGTACCCGCACCAGACTTATTTGAATTATCTTCTTTTTTTTTCTCTCGGTAATAATGACTAGTTAAATTTTTTATCTTTCTCTCGATTTCCGGAACATCAGTAGCAAATTCACTGGCAATTTCATTAAATGCGTCGTAACGCTTTGGCCGGCTTTTGTAGTCACGGTTTTTTGGGTTCCATAATATTTCTTTTAAATGATAGAGGTCTATTAGTTTTATAACTGTTGCATCGTCCCACTCCATATTGGTTAGTTGATAAAAATAAAAGTGCCGACACTTCACAACAACAGAGAATGAATAAGTGATACGTCACTACTCTATGAAAGCCGGCGGGCAACTGACTGAGTGAGTGGAGAGGGATGCCGTCGGCATCGGCATGCTGCCCCGCCGGCTTGCCCGCGCGGGCGCAAGCCGGCGGCATGATTGTACAAAATAAGGCCGGCGGGTTGGGCCGGCGATCCGTGCCGCCGGGTCAGCGGCTTTGGTGTGTAGGTACCTTAAAGTTATTAGAAAATTATACCTAACGTGTGTTTTATTTGTTGAAAATGTTCAGTTCTAGGTAATGTTGACTAAAGAACTTGTATACTAAATAATATCTTGTACGACAGGCGAGTGTAAGACATAATGTTTCTTGGAGTTTATCTTTAACATAGACTATATCGACTAGTACAATAAAATAGCGAGTGTTTATTTTTTGAATTTTTAGCTGGTTCGATTCTCGGGTGAGACAAGCGAATTTTTGAAAAACTTTGAATGCAGTTTTGTTTCTTTTTAAAAATAAGGGAATGTTTCCTTTAAGTAAAATGATCTAACTTAAGGATTTAAGGTAGTTCCCCTCCAGGGCCCATAATTTTTTTCCACCCTGTATATATACACAAGAATTCCTCGTTTAAAGGTATTAGATAGTATACAAAATCAATATCATGTAAGTCATATCCAATTTTCCATAGTCGGTTTACAGTTTTTAAACTATTTTCTTGTTATATTGATTTACTTAATTGTATACTAAATAACTTTCATTTATATTATGAGCTACTGTTTCCCTTTCCATTAAAAACCTTGGGTCTTAAAATTGGGTCTAAATTACAACAGATTTTGGATTATTGATCTTATAGATTTTCGGAGTATGCAATACAGATTTGTAGGTTTGAGATATGGAAACACTGCCTACATAATGTCTACAAAATGGCGTTTTCAATGGTTGTCAAGAAAACGTTTATAGGACACTTTGTTATTTTAATGTCATAAGTATAGTCATGGCAACTAACTGAATCATGGTTGGAAGTCTTGTATGAGGACGTAAGTTCCAGCATTCCCATAGTAATTCCTGATCTTTTGACTCTTTCGTTCATTCCTGTCAGCCACACATAGGAATGGGATTCAATTGAGCCAAACTGTACCAATTAATTTCACTGTAGGCAGTTTGTATTCTTAACCTCCATACAAATCACAGGAGTGTGTCACTATAACAGTTGCAAAATATTGAGAAAAAAGCAACAATTTCTAAAAATTAATATCTCAAAAACTATAAAGAAATGATGAGAGTTTAACTCCACTTTAAAGTAGGGTTTTGGGTGGGACCCACAACCTATTTTAAGTATATCCAATGATACTCACCATCCAGAATAGTACTTGTTTGTGTAGGGTCAATATCAAGGTAAATTTTATACTGCTCAATTGCTTTTTCCTTCTGTCCTAGCTTTTGAAATGCCTGTCCAAGTAGTTTATGAGCGGCTGCGTTATTCGATCTTTGGGAAAGATACAGTTGGACATATTTCTGACAGCTTCCATAATCTCCCACCTCGAAATACAGCCGCGCAATAGAATATGCTCTAGATTTGAACTACAACAAAAATAAAATAAGGCAGTGCTAATTTGGAGAATATTGTAAAACAAAATGAATTTAATAAAAAATATCCATCTTACGTCTTTAGGTGAAAATTTGAGCATCAAACTATCCACGTGTTTATCGACGTCCTTTTTGTTTCTATACATTTTGCAAGTAGTAGGTAACTGAATTAACTCTTTGAATCGGTAGCAGAACAAAATCACTTATAACTACGTGGTTTACAAAGCACACAAACTTTAATGCACTTCGTCAATAATATTAATTTTTGATCATGATCAAGTGCAAATCCGGTAATTTTTTGACTTTCATTCCTGACTTCCTGAGTTGCCAGTATTTATACATTTATACACTGTAGTCTTTGGTTGCCAGTAGTTGTAGTTACCAAGTCACTATTCATTTTCCCATCCCAACGCGGTCGATAACAACTGCACACTGCACACAATAGATATTTCGATGATTTTTGAACAAAAGATATTATGTAAGTCTTAAAAATATACAGGAAATGAAATAGGATTTTCAGAGTATCTGTGTTTTAATAATCTAATAATAGTTACAAACTGACTGATTGTAGATGGCCAAATAATAGGTACCTAACAAAAAAAGCCTCCCCCGCTATCGCTGTTCGTGATTCGTCTCCTAAAAGCACGCCGTAACACAGCCAGCATTATATGGGCGCAGTTTTTCGTTCTCATGGTTTAGATAAATTAATAATTTTTATTATGATTTTAATTTTTGTTATATAAGATTTTGTGTTAATTGAGATCAAGTTAATAGAATGAAATAGAAAAGATTTTTATTCGAATAAAGTTTTCACATCTTATTTCCTACTAATATCCTACCATCCTATTATCCTACTATGTATTATCATATTTGTGAAAGTTTGTGAGGATGGATGGATACGTATGGATGGATGAATTTTTGTTATTCTTTCACACTACAACGAATGAACCGATTGGCTGTTTGGAATGGAGATAGCTCATACCCAGGATTAACACTTAAGCTACTTTTTAACCCGGAAAATTACAGAGTTCCCGCGGGAATTAAAAAGGCGTACATTACACGCGGACGAAGTCACGGGCATAATGTAGTGTTATTATAAATGCGAAAGTTTGTGAGGATGTTTGTTACTCGCTTACGCAAAAATTACTGGACGGATTTTGGTGAGACTTCACAATCATACATACATCAGAATAGCATAATATAGGCTAGAAATTTTATCCCGGTAAATTATAATTTAATCCCGTTGCTATCAAAAATCTTTATCCACGTGGATGAAGTCGTGGGCATTAACTAGTACCTAATAAGTTGTTGTACCTATATGTCTGCAATCTATGTAATAAACAATATGGCAGTAATGATAGAGTTTCTTTATGATGTACGAGTATGTTTGAATGTACGATAAATTCATACAAACAAAAGTAAACTTTTCTCACAAAACTACTCGTTTTTGGGGAAAAGTTTTTTTATGGCAATGAATTATATTCGTAGCTGTGTAAGGTTGGTTTTTAACCTTTTTGTGATCTATGGTAGATTAAAATTTGAAAAAGAAAACGTTACATTAACCACAGACTACACACCATACCTATGAAGTAAACATAGGCTGTAACCACATCTGTACGCATCTATTCGCATTTTGTCCATACAAAACTGTCATTTTTCATGAATACAGTCGTCATCGAAAAGCCGATTTGATGCGTACACGATTTGATGCATATCAGAATAGGGTATTTGACTATATTAAAAATATCGTTTCATCTGGTGTCATGACACCATGAAACGATATTTTTAATATAGTCAAATGACATAATATAGTCAAATGACATGTCATCCTAAAAGATTACTAAAAACATTAATTAAAATTGCTATAATTCTGGCCATGTTCACGAGATCGAAAACGTTCTTGAATCTCGAATAACGTCACAGTTCACGTCACCTTTGTGCTTTGGAATTGTCATTGAACTGTGTGTGAACTGTAACGTCATGTAAACAAATGGAACGAATTTATTTCTCGATTTTTATGAAAAATACTGAAAATTATGCCGAAATATACGTTTTGTTAGCTTCAGCATAGCATTATTATTTATTTAACAATTTAATATGATTTTCTAAAAGTAGTCAAATACCCTAATAAGATTCTACCCGCATTCTTAGACTCAAAGATTCAAGACATTGCGGTTACCACAGATCAAAGCTTCACCGCATACGCTTCCACTCTGGTGTCAGTTCACCATCCTGTTAAGGTGGAAGACACGCGTCTGCCCGCGAAATTCAAATTTAATTTGGTTTTTCTCAATTTGTAAACTAATACGACAAAGGAGGCTTATGGCATTCTATAATTGCAACAATGGCAGTATCATCTTCACAGGTTTATATAAAAATCTTTACTTGAAAGTGTCCAGTTTAAGAAATTAATCAAAATATCGACTAATTTGTGAGTAACTCACGTCCAACTCAGTATTTTGATTAATTTCTTAAACTGGTCACTTTCAAGTAAAGATTTTTATGTAAACCTGTGAAGATGATAATTCTACTGGCGCAATTAGAATGCCATCAGCCTAGTTTGTCGTATTAGTTTACAAATTGCGAAAAACCAAATTAAATTTGAATTTCGCAGGCAGACTCGTATAATCATCCTTAACATAAACCAATTACTACGCGTTCGTTTCAAGTTGAGCCCTGCACCATAGAGTAAAGAAATCTTCACCCCTCGCGCTTCCCCGCACCGCACCTCAAGTCAGACTCACAGTACCTAAAGACACAGTATAAGAAGATGCAGTATAATAGTTTATCTATTGTTTTATTTAATAAGTACTAGCTGACCTGTCTTAACTATGAATATTGAATTTGAATTGGTATAAATAATAAAAAAATATATAAAAAAAAGTGTTTATTATTCTAATGCTTTACGATAAACAACATTCTTAGTTTCTTTTAACCAAACCTACCAAAACTCCTAATATCCAAAGTTCAATTTAAAAAATTGAACTTTTAATACGTAAACTTAGAATAAGAATTATTATTAAATACTAGTGGTTCGCCCCGAACTGAGACCTCGCGGTTTCCCATAATTCCCATAAGGTAGTTTTAACTATATTATATTGTAATTAAAACGCGCCGAATCTGATGACGTCAATCGTCATCTGCTTTCGTGGATGGGATGCGTATTTACAATATTAAAGACAGCGCCATCTAGTAACAGTATAGTGAAGTTTTGTTAAAAACATTGATGCCCATTAAAACTCAAATAATTTCGTTTCTTTATAATATTTATTGACCGAGCGAAGCGAGGTCTCTGAGTCTA
Source organism: Oeneis ivallda (assembly GCA_029955525.1). Taxonomy (NCBI): domain Eukaryota; kingdom Metazoa; phylum Arthropoda; class Insecta; order Lepidoptera; family Nymphalidae; genus Oeneis; species Oeneis ivallda. The sequence goes on from JARPMR010000005.1 coordinate 10,441,329, forward strand.
CTAGAGTGAATTTGCACTTGTCCGTCCGTCCGTCCGTCCGTCCGTCCGTCCGTCCGTCCGTCCGTCCGTCTGTCAGAGCCTTATAACTTTTGAATTACTAAACGTCATTACTTCAAATTTAGATATAATATGTAAACTGATGGCCTTCAGCCGAATATTGGATAAAAAATTATAAAAACCTTTATTTCAGGGGGGCTCTCATAGAAGTGAATGCGAAGTAAAAAAAAAATTATCGCGTTACATAAAATTGTTACGTATCATTTTCAAGATAATTTTGAACCGAGTACAAAAATATTTTTTTTTAAATTTTTCCCTTAAAATTGACGAAATGGGGGGCTTTCAAAGTGGCGATTTTATACGCTCGCTTGAAGACGCTCTCTAGGAAAATCCGCTATGGATTTTCAAACTGGTTTTATTTTTTTAGGTCACTTACATCCTGTACTTGAACAACAAATACTAAAATTATATGAATATTATAAAGAAACGAGATTATTTAATTTTTAATGGGCATCAGTAATTCATATAGTATCAACATAGCTTCACAATAATGCTAATAGATGGCGCAGTCAGTAACTATTCCCATGGAACTACGAGTTACGACTACGACCTATCCCAAAAACAGTTTTGCGTCGACCATTATTATTTAGTTACATAATATAATACAATAATTGTATTGTATTTTTTTTTGTACCAGATTATTCAATTAAAATTATTTTTTAGTTAAATTTTAGTTAAATATTGTATATTTTGCTATTCGCGTCCATAGATGACGATTTGTACAGATGCCCGTAACCCGGTTTCACTCGTTAGTACCTACATAATAATTCAATGTTTTCAATAACGTTCCCTGACCTTTACGGGCTACCTATAGGTTAGGTGATGTTTTCTGTCAACTTATTTATCACGATCCTGTACGGGACACCTAAAAGGATATTGGGACGGATGTTAGGACTTAGGATTGTATTTAGGAGCTACCTACGTTAAGAGACTCCTACTTAGGGGATGATTTAGGTATGTTTGGTGAAAACGGGCATAATAATAATGTCAGTTTTGGTTATCATGTATCGATTGAATGAATAATCATGGGATACCGTTACCGCGAGGTCTCAGTTCGGGGCGAACCACTAGTCTAATCTTAGTATTTGTTGTTCAAGTACAGAATATAACTCAAATTATGTGTAAGTTTCAAGTTTTAAAACAAAGTGGTTTTAGAGATCTATCCTCGAATACAATCTCCACTTTGAAAGCCCCCCATTTCCTATGGGAGCCCCCCTGAAATAAAGATTTTTATAACTTTTTAAGCCATTTTCGGCTGGAGGCCATCGGTTTACATATCATATCTAAAATTGAAGTAATTACGTTCAGTAATGCAGAAGTTATAAGGCTCTGACAGACGGACGGACGGACAAGTGCAAATCGCTCTAGTAAACTCAGAGACCTTCGCTTCGCTCGGTCGATTATTTTTGCATGCCTATCCGGCAGATTGTAAGGACTTTTATTATAATGTAACACCATTGTACTACTCAATCTGTGCAAATAAATAATTTGAATTTGAAATTGAAATTTATTTTTAATAAGCGGTGCTTCGGCCTTCGCGAGCGGTTTACTAAGTGGGTCTGACTTGAGGTGCGGTGCGGGGAAGCGCGAGAGAGCTAGGGGAAATTTGTAACGCGTAGTACCTAGTACCACTAGAATTCACTAGATCAAAGGTGTCAAACTACTGCATATCCTATACTGTGTCCGTACTGTCGGCATGGAACTAGGAATTACGACTACGTCGATTACTTTACTCTATGGTGCAGGGCTCAACTTCAAACGAACGCGTAGTAATTATTATTACACATTCATTTGACTCGCGACCGACCGTCGCGATACTTGGATTGCTATCATCAATGCATAATTCACTTATGAGCTGATAGAAACCGATCTCTGTCCAAGGCCGTGGTCATGAAACTAGGAATTACGACTGAGTGCTTATATTCTCGTGGTTTCACTGGAATTGGAGAAAGTAAATCATGAGTAAATATGGTCTTCCTAGTTCCATGATTAAACTACATTACCCCGGCTCCACACTATGGCCCCAATATTCGTACCAATATAAGCCCAACGTGAGAATGGAACGCGAACATAGGGCCCCAAAATTAGTTCGGTCCCGTCAGTACTCTGTAAAATAGAGCATGAGTCCTGTGACAGATGTCACCCAAATGACGGCTATGAAGTTCAGTATTATATTGTATGAAAAATATAGGTACGTGAAAAATATCATACTTCATTGGTTTATGCACATTAATAGTGATGTTCCTTTTGTTATCGTAACCAAAGTCTATAACTTACGTGCACTATAGGTCGACCGTCGCGTCCGTCCGTCGAAGGTCGCGTATCGCCTGCGCGGTAAGAAGGGAGCGGGGGCGGGTAACGCTACACACGGAGTCAATAATCCAAAGATTTATCTCGAGATAGACATTGTTGGTAAAGAATTAAGTATTTATTTTTAAGTTTTACAAATCCTATTATATAATATTATAAATGCGAAAGTTTGTGAGGATGTTTGGATGGATGGATGGATGGATGGATGGATGTTTGTTACTCTTTAAAGCGACAACGAATGAACCGATTTTGCTGAAATTTGGCACAGACATAGATTATAGTCTGGAATAGCACATAGGCTACTTTTTATCCCGGAAAAGCAAACAGTTCCTGCGGGATAGCATCGCTATTTTTTACGCATTTGTCCTTCAAAATATGCGCAATGGAGATTTAGATTAACGTGATTTTTTTTGCACAGGTAAAGTTAAGAGCCTGAAAAATGACAAAGGCTACTTTTTATCTCAGGAAAACAAACGGTTCCTGCGGGATATTAGTATACTACTTTTCACACATTTATCTTTCAATTATGCGCCAACGGAGTTACAGATTGACGTGGTTTTTTGGAGAGGCATAGTTGATGACTTGAAAAGTGACAAAGGCTACTTTTTATCCTGGGAAAGCAAACAGTTCCCGCGGGATATTAGTGTTCTACTTTCCACATATTTATCCTTAAATAAGGCGCCAACGGAGTTACAGATTGACGTGGTTTATTGGATAGACATATTTGAGGACTTAAAAAGCCCAGGAAAACAAACAGTTCCCGCGGGATATTCATATGCTACTTTTCACATATTAATCCTTCAATTATGCGCCAACGAAGTTACAGATTGAAGTGGTTTTTTTAATAGGCATAGTTGAGGACCTGAAAGTGAAAAGGCTACTTTTTATCCCGGGAAAACAAACAGTTCCCGCGGGATATTCGTATGTTACTTTTCACATACTTATCCATCAATTATGCGCCAACGGAGTTTTAGATTGAAGTTTTAGATTATTTTTAGCACAGGTAAAGTTAAGGGCCTGAAGAGTGACAAAGGCTACTTTTTATCCCTGGAAAACAAACGGTTCCTGCGGGATATTAGTATGCTTCTTTTCACATATTTATCCTTCAATCATGCGCCAATATGCATGCATGTATGTATGTATGTATGTATGTATGTATGTGTGTATGTATGTATGCATGTATGTATACGTGTATGTATGTATGTATGTATGTATGTATGTATGTAAGTATGCTTGCATGCATGCATGCATGCATGTCTGTATATAATGATGTCTTAAAATTAGCATTTGAATATTAGTTTTCAGTTTGATGCCTTGACATGGGTAGCATAAGTATGTCACGCACTCTTTAAACATTTCTGTGGTGGTGTCGTGTGATGCGGGTTGTTACGTTCCCTCAAATATGGTTGAGCGAAGCAATGGCTGGGTCATGCGTCATGCTCGTGAACGGGTGCCACCGGCGGGAATGGGGCTACTTTATGTCTGCCCATCTTAAGATAGAAGTTAGTCTGTATGCATTTTTGGAACTTTCCTCATTGTGGAAACACTGCATATATAGCATAGTATTTACTGTATTGTAAATCTGTTTTGAAAAGAGCAACCGCCGAGTTTCTTGCTGGTTCTTCTCGGCAGGAAAGGCATTCCGAACCAGTGGTAGATTCATTGACTATTCAAAAGCACTTGTAAAAGTTTATTTGAATAAAAAATATTTCTATTCTATTCTATTCTATATAATTATGTATCTCCTCCTACTAACAACAAATACATTAACTATATCCTATCCTACTTATTATTACTCATATTATCCCACTAATATTACTAATGTGAAAGTTTGTGAGTATGTTTGTATAGATGTCGTATACGGATGGATGGATGTATGTTCTCTGAGATAGGGGTTGAACTATTTTGACTGTTATACTCCATAACTTCGTTAAATTTGAACTACTTTTTATTATTACTTTAACCAACTTCAAAAAAGGAGGAGGATCTCAATTCAACGAATCTTTTTTATGTATGTTCACCGATAACTCGAAGACGCCTGAACCGATTTGGAAAATTCTTTTTTTGTTTCAAAGGGTATACTTCCCAGGTGGCCCCATTTAAATTTTAAAGAAATCAGTCGAGCGTTTTTAAAAAATCTACAATAAATTATATACTTTGTAGTTGTGCGGGCGTTTAAATGTATGCTCCCGGGACAAAAAGTAGCCTGTATTATTTTCCAGGTCCTTAACTTTACCTGTGTAAAAAATCGGCCAAGTGCGAGTCGGTCCTCACCCTTTTAGGGTTTCGTTACAAAAAAATTAAATTAATTTTTATTATTTGTTAGTTTAGCAGCAATAGAAATACAAAGTATGTGAAAATTTCAACTGTCAATCTATTACGGTTACGAGATACAGGCCGCTGACAGACGGACGGATGGACAGCGCAGGCTTAGTAATAGGGTCCCGTTGGCACGGAACTAACGGCCCGTTGGTTGGTTGGGTACGGAACCCTAAAAACCACGTTGACTATATGCACTTACACTAGTGGTTCGCCCCGAACTGAGACCTCGCGGTAACGGTATCCCATGATTATTCATTCAATCGATACATGATAACCAAAACTGACATTATTATTATGCCCGTTTTCACCAAACATACCTAAATCATCCCCTAAGTAGGAGTCTCTTAACGTAGGTAGCTCCTAAATACAATCCTAAGTCCTAACATCCGTCCCAATATCCTTTTAGGTGTCCCGTACAGGATCGTGATAAATAAGTTGACAGAAAACATCAATCACCTAACTTATAGGTAGCCCGTAAAGGTTAGGGAACGTTAGTGAAAACATTGAATTATTTATCAAACATTGAATTTAACTCGTAGTTCCATGGGAATAGTTACTGACTGCGCCATCTATTAGCATTATTGTGAAGCTATGTTGATGCTATATGAATTACTGACGCCCATTAAAAATTAAATAATCTCGTTTCTTTATAATATTCATATAATTTTAGTATTTGTTGTTCAAGTACAGGATATAAGTGACCTAAAAACATAAAATCAGTTTGAAAATCCATAGCGGATTTTTCTAGAGAGCGTCTTCAAGCGAGCGTATAAAATCGCCACTTTGAAAGCCCCCCATTTCGTCAATTTTAAGGGAAAAATTAAAAAAAAATTATTTTTGTACTCAGTTCAAAATTATCTTTAAAATGATACGTAACAATTTTATGTAACGCGATATTTTTTTTTTTACTTCGCATTCGCTTCTATGAGAGCCCCCCTGAAATAAAGATTTTTATAACTTTTTAAGCCATTTTCGGCTGGAGGCCATCGGTTTACATATTATATCTAAATTTGAAGTAATTACGTTCAGTAATTCAAAAGTTATAAGGCTCTGACAGACGGACGGACGGACGGACGGACGGACGGACAAGTGAAAATCGCCCTAGTTAACTCAAAGACCTTCGCTTCGCTCGGTCGACTATATATGGTGAAATATTATAACTGCGAAAGTGCGTTGGTTTGTCCTTCAATCACGCCCTAACAGAGCTACAGATCGACGTGATTTTTTGCAGGGGTACCTATACTTGAGGACCTGGAGAGTGACAGGCTACATTTTCAGAGTTCCCAAGGCATTTTAAATGCTAAGTTCACGCAGACGAAGTCGCGGGCATCAAATAGTATTTTATAATAGCTTCATAGGTACAAAATCATAAAACAATAATTAACTCCGTTTAAGAAATATTTAACCACAGATAAATTTTTTATAGGACTATTCGTCACTTATATCCATATCGCTTGAATCATCATCACTGTCTGTGTAGCTTGAGGAGTCAGAGTCTTGCAAATTAATAATAAATTGGTCCATCTCTTCATCAACGATGCGATCGTGCAGACAATATTCATCTTCAATAGTTTGTACATGTTTATCGCAGTTAACCCATTTTTCTACAGATAATTCGGCAAATAACTGTTCCAGTGTATTTTTCTTTTTGTCTAAATTAGAATCAATTTCAATTTTTGCGAGCTGTCCTTTGATATCCCCCCAAACCAATTCGATTGGGTTCAATTCTGGGTGATATGGAGGCAGTCGTAAGACTTCACGACCTGCCTTTAAAATTTCATCTATTTTGTAAGTATTTTCTGTCGCGTGTTGTTTAATTAAATTCAATAAATCACATTTTCTTAAAGACGTATCAAATTCAACATTGTGTCTTTGCAGCCAGGTCTGCATGGTGGCTTTGTGGATGTCATTGTAGGCTTTTTGTCCTCTTGTACCGAGTGGTATGCGGCATTATCCATAATAATAACTGAGCTTGGCGGTAAATTTGGCAATAGCTTTTCTCTAGTCCATTTGCTGAAGTTTACAAAATTCATATCGCTATGATAATCTCTGGTTTTGCTTTTGGATTTAAAAATTAAAAGAGCTCCATCGATAAATCCGGCTTGTCCACCAGCATGTACAATAATTAAACGTGGCCCTTTGCCAATATGCGACAGCACCCCTCGTTCTTCATTGGATTGCCAACACGCCGGTACATTTAATGACGAATTGACATATGTTTCATCGAGGTAAACAATGTTTCTTTGATCTCTTCTCTGCTTCTTTATCGCATTAAGATAACGCCACCGCCACGATACGATGTTTGGTTGTTCAATCAGTAATTTTCTTTTTGATTGACATTTTTTAAATCGAAAGCCAAGTTTATGAATCAATGTTCTCAAATATTCTCGGCCACAATTTAAAATTCCTTCTTCTCTGAGTTTCGCATTCAAAATTTTTAATGTAGGAACCTTCTTAAAAACCGTATAAAATTGAGTTATTTTTCTTCTAACAACGCCCTCTGTAAAACTGTCAACTTAAATTTTTTTCTTTCGGATTTGTTTAATTTTTTTTGGTGATTTAAAATTTACATTATATTTTTGTTCATCTTTCAGTTCATTTCCTTCTTTTATTATTTTACATATGGTAGTCACCGAAAGTCCTGTAGCTTTAGCAACAAGTTTGTTTAGGTTTACGTCTTCAAGATACTCTGTAGAATTATGATCTTGTTTTCTGGCTTCAAAAAAGGAATCATTGTATGCTATTTGTTTAGCTTGCTTGTTAATTTTGTTCGCAAAACTGGAAGAGCGATTCATCTTGAGATTTATCTTGGCAGTCGTATACCTTGTGCGTTAATGTCCAAGCGTCCGTAACAAAAAAACCAACCGCGCGCTGCGAGCACAGCCAGCGCACTGCCGCACTTGACGTAAGCTCTCTGCTCCGCGCACCCCTTTCACCCATCCGCTAACATCTCCCTCCGCTCCCTTCTTACCGCGCAGGCGATACGCGAGTTAAACGGTCGACTTATAGATGTACTTTAAATCGGAATAAGTTGTTGCTTTTTAAATTAAAAATCTTATTATTTACATTTTATTAATATTATTAATTGCAAAACGACAGCAATTTAAATCGACTGGTTTTATTTAAAGTAGCTTAAAAACAATTTGGGTAATATTAACAGATTTGAGGGCTTACAGCACTGAATACAATAAATATAGGTAGTGGTTAGGTGAGTGGTGGGGTCTCACAAGTCATCAGCTGCCATTTTGTGTTTGCCACTTGCAAGGTAGTATGAGTGCAAACACCTTGGGAATTGGAAGAAAAGAAGATTGGGAACATGATGTTCATTTCGACAGTTTGAATGATGAAGAATTTATAATAATTAATCTGCAGGACTGCTCTAGCGACTCTGAATGTGATGATAGTGAGAATGATTTGGGTTGTGCCACCACCACTGCTTAATTAAATACATTATGAAACCTTTATCCTTTTTGTTTGATTTCATTATAATAAGTAGTTACAAATAATGATCCTATTAAAGTTGGACTATCCTATTATATTCATTAATATAGTAACAATAAAATCGACATTTGTAGCTAGTAATGATAATATCGATATCATTATGATGGATTTTCAATATTGTCCAGCCCTATTCAAGTCAATCTGACAACTGTCACATGACTCAAGCTATATTTTACAAACTTTAGGAGTATATTTATTATGTTACGGTAAATGTGATTAATTGAAAATTATTAATAATTACCGATCATTATTAATAATTACCAAGATTGATGGTAAAAGTAATAAATTAATCACTTTTTTCGGTGATTATTAATAATCACACCTTACTCTTGGTAAATTTAATAAATTTATAAAAATAACTATCGCTTATAGGTAAACCGCCATAAACTTGGCCCTCGCGATGGTCTAATAGGGCTTAGGGCGGGTGATGTGTTCGGGTATACAGGATGCGACGGAATTACCGACAAAAGATCGAATACATACATGATATTTTTTTAAACAAATGCATTATTTTATTCTATTAGAACTAAATATATGTATTAAAACTTAACCGAGTATTATATTTTAATGCAGTGCAGCATTACCGGCAGAATACCTGATTGGTTGAGCGCGCTCTCGCCCCGTAGTTTAGTAGGTGGGCAGTACTCTGCAGCATCAGAATTGAGGAGCTCCATGATGTAGTCTATGCTTGGTACCTACAGTATCCATTCGATATCGACAATTCCTAAATCCCCGGAATTTAGGTGGACAGTAATCTGAAGTTCTGAAGCATCAGGATTGAGGAGCTATAACCTAGATCTCCATGATGTAGTCTATGCTTAGTGGCTACAATATCAATTCGTAATCGATAATTCCTAAATCCACGCAGTTTGTGTGGGCAGTACCCTGCAGCATCAGGATTGAGGAGCTATAACCTAGAGCTCCATGATGTAGTCTATGCTTAGTGGCTCAGTCCCTAGCCGAAATATCGCTGGTAGTTTCTAATAGGTCTCGGTACGAGGAATCAAAATATTGACTTTGGGTGGCACCATTAGAACCACCCGTATATACTTGCATCTGGAAATACGTGCACCCGAAAATCCTTACTATTGGTGAGTTAAAGGTGGCTGGAGAAAGGAGTCGGGTGGGGTTTAGAGTGGTTGTCAGACTGGTTCTCGTTTGTTTTATCACTTTTACCAAAGACAACAGTGAATTATTAATAATAACCGATAAAAGTGATGAAATTCATAGTATTTATCAAATTTACCAAATGGTGAGGTAATTATTAATAATTAACGAAAATTATTAATAATTATCACATTTATCACATTTACCGTAACTTATATAGTGTTTGTGGCAGCCAACCTCCGCGTCGAGACTGGCCGTTTCGCGTGCTGGCCACTCTTCCTATGACAACTATGGTATGGATTAGTTTTAATTTATATTAGGAACTTGCTCTGTGAACTTGCTTTTGTGTCTGGAACGCACTCGTAAGACGTGCGCCGAGATGTGCGCGTGAATCATTCAGATTTCAGATCTTATCGATTGGCAACACACGAAACGTCATTTTAATCTCTGTGGATTTAAAAAATGGACTCACATTTATAATAAAATAAAGCTGACACAATTGTCATTGTCAAAGAGAATTTAATCAATATGATCCAGCGGGGCAACCGGCTAAGAAATATATCAATCATTAAAGGACAGCATCAATGTCAAAACATGGTTTTGGCTCCACGTATCATTGATACAGTCCTTAAAGGATCGTTGAGGACAAAAAATTATTTGACATTGATGCAGTACACTATCGATACAATTTTTGTATGAACATTGCTGAAAATTGGTTCCACGTAAGACTTTTGAAGGAAGATGTCGTTAAGGACTACGACAAAAGTTACGTCAAACTAGGCTTTCATTGATACAAGCCGTGAGGTGTTCTTATCGGTGACATAAGGTGTCCACTAATCGTTTTACTACTCATATTTTCTGTTAAAATGTTTTAAAAAGCTTTATTAAATAATTTGTCAAATTAGCAAAGCAATGAGTAGTATTTTAAGAAGTATGTTTAATGTTAAAATCATTGAAGAATAATTTTAGATTTAAAGGTTACTTTTTGACACTTTCGTATGTTGGATAGTAGAGCATGGAACTAGGAATTACGACTACGTCTAATTAAAGAGTAATCTCTGGTTTGCCGTCTGAAAGTTTGTTACGAAGTATAAAGATAGAAAATCTGAAATCATAAAAATAGTTTGGTGTTTGGGTGGCATCAAACTCGCAGTTGTTATCATTGTTGGATTAATTAACGTAGTCGTAATTCCTAGTTCCATGAACTAGCCGCATATTACGTATGATTTATGTATAAACCTACATAATATTCACTAATAATTTGCGCCTGGGTAAATTCTGTCTGTGATGCGGGAATAAGTTTTAGTTTTCGAAATAGAAATAGAAATGTTTTTTATTCAAATAAACTTTTTTACAAGTGCTTTTGAATTGTCAATGAGTCTACCAAGTTTTATATGTGTTTATGTGTAAGAAGTACCATCCTATTTAAATACTTAAGTAAATATTGCATAAATTATTTGCAGGTATTAAATATTTAATTCAAAAGCAATTATTATTAACTATGGCAGTTATTAATTATTTCAATTGGGATAATGCAGTAAAATTTGGAAGACTGCTGTGGCCGTATAGATTGTTAGATTATCATAGATGTTCAAATTAGTCGGATTATACGTATGACCCACCACTAAAATATCGATAGTCACGTGATAGTCACCTGATTGCGACCTATTGCTACACTCCTGAAAAAGCTTACGCGGTACCGGTTATAAGGACTGTAACGATAACGATCCTTATGGATATTTTTGGATGTGAGATGTGAGACAATAGTTACGTGGTCGACCTTCGGGGCGACCGGCTAAGAAATATATCAATCATTAAAGGACAGCATCAATGTCAAAACATGGTTTTGGCTCCACGTATCATTGATATAGTCCTTAAAGGATCGTTGAGGACAAAAAAATGTTTTGACATTGATGCAGTACACTATCGATACAATTTTTGTATGAACATTGCTGAAAATTGGTTCCACGTAAGACTTTTGAAGTAAGATGTCGTTTAAGGACTACGACAAAAGTTACGTCAAACTAGGCTTTCATTGATACAAGCCGAGAGGTGTTCTTATTGGTGACATAAGGTGTCCACTAATCGTTTTACTACTCATATTTTCTGTTAAAGTGTTTTAAAAAGCTTTATTAAATAATTTATCAAATTAGCAAAGCAATTAGTAGTACCTATTCTATGAAGTATGTTTAATGTTAAAATCATTGAAGAATAATTTTTAGATTTAAAGGTTACTTTTTGACACTTTCGTATGTATACGAATAGTTTAAAGAGCATGGAACTAGGAATTACGACAAGAATAATTTTTAGATCTAGAGGTTATTTTTTGACACTTTCGTATGTTTAAGGATAGTTTAAAGAACATGGAACTAGGAATTACGACTACGTCTAATTAAAGAGTAATTCTTGTTTGCCGTCTGAAAGTTTGTTACGAAGTATAAAGTTTAAAAATCTGAAATCATAAAAATAGTTTGGTGTTTGGGTGGCATCACCAGAACAGAACTTTGTTATCATTGTGGGATTAATTAACGTAGTCGTAATTCCTAGTTCCATGAACTAGCCGCATAGGTTAGGTACATAGTATTACGTATGATTTATGTATATACCTACATAATATTCAATAATAATTTGCGCCTGGGTAAATTCTGTCTGTGATGCGGGAATAAGTTTTAGTTTTCGAAATAATTGAGTTGTTTGGGTGGTTTCTTAATGAGAAGACACGTTTTTAATATTAATACTATATTTATTACTATTTATTATAAGCCTTGACCGGCTCTTACATATTTAAGGAAGGACAAAAGGAAGACCACAGACACCAATGTGGTCTATCTGTCACCTGTCATCACAGATAACCATAAGCAGTCTTTTAGAAATGTTAGAAATATTTGTTGTTTTTCCAACACCCCCCATCAACAAGTATTTATTAACATTTTACAATCTTGTACTTAAGTATTTATATGGCAGGTTTATACTTATTATATACTTACTTTAAATTATCACTAGGTACTCAGAAAAATTGTATTATTTTATGTACTCTTAGTACTAAACACTATTTAACTTAATTTTAATTTTAAATAGCAGTTCAACAATTCTTACTTTAATTTAGCAGTAAGTTTTTGGAATATTGTTTTGCCCAATGGTTTAGTTAAAATATCTGCTATGTTTTCAGAAGTATTTATGTATTTTAATGATATCAAGCCTTTATTCACCTGCTCAACTATATATTTATATCTTATATCAATATGTTTCAATCTTTTGATATTTTCTGAGTTATAAGCTAACTTAATTACTGATTGATTATCCTCATAAATTGTTATGTTATTACACTTAATACCAAACTCAGTCAATAGACTTTTTAACCAATTTGCTTCAACAATACATAAGCTCAAAGCAATATACTCAGATTCAGTTGAAGAAAGACTAATACATGTTTGCTTCTTGCTATACCACAAGATTGTACATCCAAACAATTTAAATATATATCCTGATGTAGATTTCCTGTCATGCATGTCACCAGCCCAGTCTGCGTCAACATATCCTTCTATTAATGTACTATTACAATTGTAGGCGAAGGAATATTGCAATATACCTTAATATTCTTTTCAGACACTTGTATAACATCTGACTGGCGCAATCAAAGATTTACAAGATGGAGCCTAAAGGCTGTGAATGCGTCGAAAATTTGTGCTGCCACATGTGGTTCACGCCCTTTTCCCGTGCTCAGTTTGAATTAGGTCATCACCAGATATGGAGCTCGCGAGCCAATATTTTGTTTTTTTAAATGGCGGTTTTTGGTAAATAAAATGTGAAACAAACTTAACAGGACGATCTAAAATAACCAATAACATCACCTACCATCAGTAAATAACATTCAAGCACATCAGTTCCTGCAATATAAGAAATTGAAATTTGTAGAAAATAATTAAATTAGAGTTCGCCATTTAATGTGTGTTGCCAGTTTACGAACCCAAAATTTCCCTAATAAATAATGAAACCTTAGAATGTAGATACCGATAATATTCGAAAAGCGATTGCAGATAATGTCATTTTTTAATTTTCTTTCCAAGACAGTCCTTGTTCTACGATCTCACCTGATGGTAAGTGACGATGCAGTTTAGATGGTAACGGGCTAACTTGGAAGGGGATGAGCTAGGATTTATTAAATTTTTACACGCTATCGAGCCGGAACGCTAAATAGCTTAGCGATACGTCTTTGATGGTAGAATGGTAACTAGCCACGGCCGAAGCCTCCCACCAGACCAGATCTGAGATATTTCAGAAATTATAAATTTCGAAATTGTCTCCATCGATAATCGAACTCAAGAATTCCCCTCTCATTTTTTTTAACTTTTTCGTTTCTGATTTTCTTTTACTTATATTCATCTTAAATTTTTTTTTATTTTTTTAAACGAATATTTTACCGGGAGAGAGTTTTTATGACTTTAGCGATTTAGCGATTCACCGATCGAGTTGGAAATAGGGTTTAGGGTTACCTTGGATCAAAAATAGGAAATGGTTGCCAAAATTTTTAAAAGTCAGCGCCATATTGAAATTCTTTGTTATTGCACCGATGTCGTTCAAAATCGATATTTAGGGTTCCCTGGGGTCAAGAAAGACGAATTGGTCGCCAAAATTTTAAAAAGTCAGCGCCATATTGAAATTCTTTGTCATTGCACCGATTTCGTTCAAAATCGATATTTAGGGTTCCCTGGGGTCAAGAAAGACGAATTGGTCGCCAAAATTTTAAAAAGTCAGCGCCATATTGAAATTCTTTGTTATTGCACCGATGTCGTTCAAAATCGATATTTAGGGTTCCCTGGGGTCAAGAAAGACGAATTGGTCGCCAAAATTTTAAAAAGTCAGCGCCATATTGAAATTCTTTGTTATTGCACCGATGTCGTTCAAAATCGATATTTAGGGTTCACTGGGGTCAAGAGAGACGAATTCGTTGCCAAAATTTTAAAAAGTCAGCGCCATATTGAAATTCTTTGTTATTGCACCGATGTCGTTTAAAATCGATATTTAGGGTTCCCTGGGGTCAAGAAAGACGAATTGGTGGCCAAAATTTTAAAAAGTCAGCGCCATATTGAAATTCTTTGTTATTGCACCGATGTCGTTCAAAATCGATATTTAGGGTTCACTGGGGTCAAGAGAGACGAATTCGTTGCCAAAATTTTAAAAAGTCAGCGCCATATTGAAATTCTTTGTTATTGCACCGATGTAGTTCAAAATCGATATTTAGGGTTCCCTAGCGTCAAAAGAGAGGGAATAGTTGCCAAAATGTTGAAAAGTCAGCGCCATGTTGAAATTTTTTGTTATTGACGCTTGGGGACCCTAAATATAGATTATCAGTATTGCGCTGACTTTTTAAAATTTTGGCAACCAATTCGTCTTTTTTGACCCCAGGGAACCCTAAATATCGATTTTGAACGACATCGGTGCAATAACAAAGAATTTCAATTTGGCGCTGACTTTTTAAAATTTTGGCGACCAATTCGTCTTTCTTGACCCCAGGGAACCCTAATTATCGATTTTGAACGACATCGGTGCAATAACAAAGAATTTCAATATGGCGCTGACTTTTTAAAATTTTGGCCACCAATTCGTCTTTTTTGACCCCAGGGAACCCTAAATATCGATTTTGAACGACATCGGTGCAATAACAAAGAATTTCAATATGGCGCTGACTTTTTAAAATTTTGGCCACCAATTCGTCTTTCTTGACCCCAGGGAACCCTAAATATCGATTTTGAACGACATCGGTGCAATAACAAAGAATTTCAATATGGCGCTGACTTTTTAAAATTTTGGCCACCAATTCGTCTTTCTTGACCCCAGGGAACCCTAAATATCGATTTTGAACGACATCGGTGCAATAACAAAGAATTTCAATATGGCGCTGACTTTTTAAAATTTTGGCCACCAATTCGTCTTTCTTGACCCCAGGGAACCCTAAATATCGATTTTGAACGACATCGGTGCAATAACAAAGAATTTCAATATGGCGCTGACTTTTTAAAATTTTGGCCACCAATTCGTCTTTCTTGACCCCAGGGAACCCTAAATATCGATTTTGAACGACATCGGTGCAATAACAAAGAATTTCAATATGGCGCTGACTTTTAAAAAAATACTGGCAACCATTTCCTCTCATTTGACGCTAGGGGACCCTAAATATCGATTTTGAACGACATCGGTGCAATAACAAAGAATTTCAGTATGGAGCTGACTTTTTAAAATTTTGGAAACCATTTATCTAAAACAAAATACTAAATACAATAACTCACTATAGTTAAAGGTAGTAATAAAATTATTGTTTTATGATAAAAATTAAAAAAAAAGTAGATATTAATTTTATTTTTAAAGTTTAAAAATTTTAATGACATAATTCTCCCCATTTTATTGGAATCACCTGCGTACCTGGTATCATTACGCACGCTCAGTAATCCACGCCGCGCATGCGCGGCACTCACGTCACGCACACTAGCATATTCTCATTGGCCTGTTTTTTTTCGTTCTTTAGTAGCGCGATACTCCTTCTAGACATATATGTATTCATAGGGCGCAATGTTGAAATCTACTCAAGAAACTGACTCCAACACATATATCTGGTCTTGTACCGCAAGCTGCATATAATAAAGAACCTATCAACTGTCTACATTTTGTTTCTATTTCACTACTTTCAGACCCTTCTCTTTGTAATATTTGAAAATAAAAATTTTGGTCTATTGGGGTGGAAACAGGATTACAGTTTAACATTTGGTATCTTTTTAATATTGTAATTAAATATTTTTCTTGGTTAAGAGTAGTTATACCATTTTCTTGTTTAATGTTTATGCCTAAATATGTTGATGCTAAACCTAAATCTTTCATCTTAAAATTTTGGCATAATTGAATTTTAAAATTTTGTGTTTCCTGTTGATCTGATCCAAAATATAGAATATCATCTACATAAAGCAAAACATACATATATTTGGCTTTGTCTCTTTTAAAATACAAGCAAGAATCATTTTTGGACCTAGTAAACCCCTGTTTTATCATAAAGTTGTCAAACTTCTCATTCCAATACTTTGGAGCTTTCTTTAAACCGTATAGAGATTTATTAAGTTTGCATATCTCTCCTGTATGTAATTTTATGTACACTGTTTCCTTTATATCTCCATGTAGAAAAGCTCCTACTACATCCATTTGATAAACCAATTGTTTTAACTTGTTTGCCATAGCCATAAAAATCCTAAACGTTCCTAACTTAGCAACGGGTGAATACACATCTGAAATACCATCTTTTTGTTCAAAACCACGTGCTACTAACCTAGCCTTATACAATTTTCCTTTATCAGTGTCTTTAATTTTGAAAACCCATTTGGTTGATATAATATTTGTTTCTTTTGGTATTTTATTCACCACTGTAAAAGTATTATTGGCATTTAATGTATCCATTTCTCTTTTAATGGCATCTTTCCATTTATCTTTATCATCCCTTGTCATGGCCTCTTCATATGTTAATGGTTCATTATATAATGTCACAAAACCTGTTTCATAATCATCAAGCCAATGTGGTATTACCTTCTTTCTTGATGGTCTACTAATTTCTTGTTCCTTCTAGATATTTTCTCCTATTTCTTGGCTGCTCTGTGAGCATCCTGGTTGATCTATATGCTCTTGATCACTTAGAGAACATTCTGCTTCCCTCTGTATTATTTCATCTTGTTCTCCTAGCATAAGATCATGCCCGCTCGCTGTATCCTCTTCATAAAAGCTATGATACTCATCATCTAGCCTTGTTTCATATTCTTCTTCTAAATATTCTACTGGCCATTCAGTTTCTTCTAGTGTTTGCTCTTTTAACACATTATATTCTGTTTGTTTTATAAATATAACCTCTCTTTTAATTAAAACATCATTTTTATCTGGAAAATAAATCCTATAGCCTTTTGTGTTTTCACCATAGCCTACAAAGTATCCTATTTCGGATTTGGAATCCCATTTTAGACGCTTTTGTTGCGGAACATGAACGGAAACTTTTGAACCGAATACTTTTAATTGTTTAATGTCAAATATACCTTTACTAAACCATAATTCATATGGTGTTACATGTTTGACCCTACTCTTACTGGTTCTATTTAAAACATACACAGCAGTATTGACAGCTTCAGCCCATAAAGATTTATTCAAACTTGAGCTTAATAGCATAGTTCTAGCTGCCTCAGTTACTGTCCTAATTTCTCTTTCCGCACACCCGTTTTGTTCTGGCGTATAAGCACAGCTTGTTTGGTATATTATACCCATTTTATCCGTAATGAATTGCATCTGTTGATTAATAAATTCTTTACCATTATCGGATCTAATTATTTTTACTTTGTGACCCAAGTTATTTGTAGTAGGTATACTGTAAAAATTTTTGAATATACTTTACAGTTTCAGATTTATTAGACAAAAAATAAACTGATCTAAAACGAGAGTAATCATCCTTTATCAACAAGTAGTAATATGCACCACCTAATGAACTAACTTCCATAGGTCCGCACAAATCCATTTGTAAAATTTCACCAGGTTGTTGACATCTAACCTCACTTAAAGGAAATGGTTGCTTATGTATCTTACCTTTCAAGCAATCTTCACAAGTAGACTCACTACTGCTAGGTGACACATTGATGTTACTCCTTTTTAAAATATTTTTAACTTGTTCAATGTCTTGGTGTCCCATTTTACTATGCCACTCTACACTTATCATCAAAGTAGTGTAGGCAAAGTTAGTGATAACAAATTATCACTAACTTTACCTACACATGCAATATCACTCTCATTGTATCTAAATTCCATTATGTATAACTTATCTTGTCTATGAGCTATTGCACAGATTTGCTGTTTATTATTACTTTTCCTGAAAATACAGTTTTCTTTATTCATTTCTAATATATAACCCCTATCTGTAGCTGAACTGACAGAGAATAAATTTAACTTCATATCTGGCACATGTAAAGTACCATTTAGACTTGTTTCAATCCATTCAACACCATTATATGCCTCTAAATATATTTTACCTACACCTACTGCATTGATGACTGTACCGTCTCCTATTATTATTTGCTTTGGCACTGGAAAACTTTCATAATCTCTAAAATATTTAATATTATGGCACATATGTTCTGAAGCACCGCTATCCATAATCCATGCATCCCTACTTTGACATGTTTGTGCATTCAGAGCTGGGGACATACTTACATAAAATGCATTACTATCTTTGTCCTTATCATTAGATGGTACTTTTGACCTTTTAGACTTATTTTTAAACCAACATTCACTATAATTGTGATTTGAACATTTACAAAAATTACAAAACTTATTTTTCTTTAAATTAAATTGAGTTTTTTCACACTCAAACTTATAGTGATTTTCTCCACCGCACCTGAAACACTTACGGCCCTTCTTCACTGCTTTAAAAGCCTCCGAGGTGGAACTCGCTCCATCTCTCATGCGCAACTCCTCAACTAACAGCCTAGATGATAACTCTTCATATGTCTGTTGGTCTGCCGGAACAGATTCCCATGCAGAGACAAAGTGCTTATATGAGGCTGGAAGTGATGATGTTATCTTCGTAATTGCCATGCTCGTCGAGATTTTAACACCTAGGGACTCTAATGTGGCCAACGTTTCTTCGAACCGTCCCAAGAAATTTGCGATTGTATCTTTATCAGTAAATTTTAAGTTATATAACTTTTCTTGAGCGATGTGTATTGATAAATTTCCTTTTTGTTCGAATACAGTATGCAGTCTGTCCCATATTTGGTTGGCCGTAGTACAGCTTAATACTTGTGATATTGTTTTTTCCGCTAACCTGCCAACTATGATGTTCTGCGCCTTTGCATCGTTGTCTGCCCACGCTGCAAACTCTTCTTTGGCCTCATCCGGCCTCGGACTGGAACCGTCCACGATGCCCAAGACACCTGCCGCCCTTAGAAGTACCCTGACTCGGAACTTCCATACCGCCCATTGCGCTGGGTCGCGAAGTTTTATTTCGTTGATGGCGTTTAAGTTGATGGCTTCCATAATGCGCGATGTGCACGCTTGACCACGTGCCACGTGTCCTTACTTTGGTGCTTTACCACACCGTATTTTTAACATTAAGAAAACACTACAACAGGATGAGCGTAGACTGGGCCCATAACCAATTGAGTTGTTTGGGTGGTTTCTTAATGAGAGGACACGTTTTTAATATTAATACTATATTTATTACTATTTATTATAAGCCTTGACCGGCTCTTACATATTTAAGGAAGGACAAAAGGAAGACCACAGACACCAATGTGGTCTATCTGTCACCTGTCATCACAGATAACCATAAGCAGTCTTTTAGAAATGTTAGAAATATTTGTTGTTTTTCCAACAGAAATAGAAATAGAAATGTTTTTTATTCAAATAAACTTTTTTACAAGTGCTTTTGAATTGTCAATGAGTCTACCAAGTTTTATATGTGTTTATGCGTAAGAAGTGTCGCGAAGTGCATATGCTATCGCGAAATACTTAGATCTTTGGTAAGGATAAGGTTGTATAAGTCTATGGTAGTATATGACATCGGAAATTTGTCGTTGGTTTGTAGTTTAAATATTTTCGGTTTTGAAACGTTCCTTTTTTCTGATGGACATTTGTTGCATAGCAACGAGTTGTTTTTTCTCGCATCCGAAGAAAGTGGTGGAATTGTGAGTTGCGCTACGAGGAGAAGGTGTGATGAAAGCTAAGTATCTGATAGCTAAGTATCTGATAGCTAAGTATCTGAATAGCTAAGTACCTGATTATCTACGCAATTGATCTATGAGGTTCTTGAACCCTCATAAGTGAATTTCTGGATACTAATACATTTACTAGCATCTAGGAGCGCGCTCTAGGGCTGTGTGTGAGTTGGCAAGGGATGTGTAAGGGACGGTTTTAATGGTGTTTAAATTGTGAGTAAATCATTATGGCTATTAAGAGCTGAGAGCACATCAGACCCGATGAGATGAGATGAGATGACGTTGAGCCCTCGTGGAGGGGTGCTCCGAGGTGGTTTAGCCCTCGGAGGGGGGCTCCGAGGAGGTTCGTACGAATGGGGAAGATTACGTTGATCCTTCGGGTAGATAGAACCCGAAGAAGGTTCATGTTTATGAATAGGAGACATTATGTCCCGCCCTTGGGTAAGGGGCCCAAGGAAGATTCGTGCGGACTAGAAATACTCTTAGACATAGGGGGTCTAAGAGTATGGATCAGAAAGATCGGGTCCGATGGTCAGATGAGATTAGATTCAGATGAGATTAGATTCCGATGGTCAGATGAGACTAGATTCCGAATGGGAGATGAGTTTGATTCCTTACACGGCTAGAAATAACTAGAATAATAGATCAGATCTTAGGGCGTCACAAATGGTGATGTCATAGTTAATTTAATCATGCAGGTTACCGGTGCACTCCCGCAGTAGAGAGAGAGAGAGAGAGAGAATTAATCGGAGTAGAGCGGTGCGACAGGAGCCTTCTAGTTGATGGGCAGGTATGACTCCATTGGGATAGTTAATTAAATCGGCGACATTCTGTTCCACTAAACATCCTTATTTAATATCCATATACAAGCGGTTCAACCGTGTATAGCGCGTAGTTACCCTTAAATATATACCTAGAGAGAAAGCAGATAGTGGAGTAGAATGGCCTCGCCGACATGGTGGAGGTGCTGGGATAATTAGTAAAATGAACCAGAATCTTTAGCACATGGAGTCATACTAAGCTTAAATTATAATAAAGTGTCTATTTGTTGCCTTTTTGTTGATTTAAATAAATAGAGGCGCTGCATTAGTTTCGCTACTCGCCGCTGGAGGGAGCGTCAACGCAATTTACAACTTTAAATCGAAAGAAATGGTAAGTTGGTAGAATTGACTTCAGAGATACTAATGTCATAGAGCATAGCCGTCTCTATCTCCTGTAGGGAGCCATGAAGTGAATGTGGCAACGTCGCAATTTACTGCCACTGGTAGGCCCATGGGTAAAATGAAAAATCAGTACGAATGTATAGATCAGTATAGACTTCGGTCTTCGGTGTTGATAATTATTTACTTATACTAATTAGCTGCTTTATTTTTAAGGCGTCCACATGAATGAGAACTAACATATTAAATAATTACATAATTTTGTGTTTTTAGAAACATCGAAAAGTGAATTGAAAAGGTAATGATGTAACAAAGTTACAATGTAAACGACATTATGGTACATATCTTTGAAACTACTGACCCGATCTTGATGTTTGCACTGTTCCCTAAGTTAAAAGATTCTTAAAACAATTAAGGAAGATTTTTAGATAGGTAATGATAAAGTAGGTAGGTAGGTATATCAAAAAATAAAATAAAACTTCTTCACAAAGCGAATATTCTCTTTATTTAATGGTTTCTTATTATTTAGCTTGTTTTTATTTCATTGCCTTTTTAAGAAGAATCTACCACTGGTTCGGAATGCTGCTCTAACCCTAGCGAGAAGAACCAGCAAGAAACTCGGCAGCGTCTATGCATTATTACTTAAAAGAAAAAACAATATATATGAGTATTATCAACTTCAACATAATTATTTAGACTACATCATACAATCACTATGAAATAGCCGATAATAGCAAAAATTTAGTTAAAACAATGTCATAGAGTCTTTATAGAGTAAAACATATGTTTATAAAAAAGTAGACAACTTTAAAAGCAAGTATAAAAATAGTCAACCTATTTAGTCAACAAATGACTTAATAAAATCTCTATCTAATTCCTCTTTTAGATAATACACAATATAATTTTTTTTATAAAAATAGTCAAAGAAATTACATTTACAAGCAAGTACAAAAGTAGTCAACCTATAGTCAACGCAATAACTTGTAGGTAAAACACATACATTATACTTCATACTAATATTATAAATGCGAAAGTGTGTTTGTTGGTTTGTTCGTATGTTTGTTTGTCCTTCAATCACGCCACAACAGAGCTACGGATCGACGTGATTTTTTGCATGGGCATAGTTGAGGACCTGGAGATGACACAGGCTACTTTTTATCCCGGAAAATCAAAGAGTTCCCGAGGGACTTTAAAACTAAATTAATCATAAGCTAGTTTCTTATAAAAATAATCAAAGCAAGCACATTTACAAGCAAGTACAAAAGTTATAGTCCATATCTTACTAAACTACTGAACTGATTTTGATGAAACTTGCACTGATCGCTAAGTTAAAAGATTCTTAACCTAATTAAAAGAGAATTACTTGTTGCAATTTGATTTCAAATTTCTGAGAAATACGTAGACATACATAAAACACTTATGAAATTTGACATCTGTTTTGAAACCTACAGAGATAAACGTATATGAATATTGTACATTTCAAACAATATTATATACATACAGGTCGAATTGATAACCTCCTT
This sequence comes from Oeneis ivallda, assembly GCA_029955525.1. Lineage (NCBI taxonomy): Eukaryota > Metazoa > Arthropoda > Insecta > Lepidoptera > Nymphalidae > Oeneis > Oeneis ivallda. The sequence continues at coordinate 10,464,039 of JARPMR010000005.1, forward strand.
TTTTTAAATTGGTTAAATAAAAATAATAATAGGTATGTGCAGTAACTATTCTATATTAATACTAAACCAAAGTGTTTAATTTACGTCGTTTATAATTAATTGTCTTGTCAACATCATTCTTATGCTTAGTATAATTATTTAGCATAATGTTTGCCAAGATATTTGCAGCAATGCTATAATATTCTTTATTCTGTTTTCCACATACACTACACACTGCTGTAAAGTCTACATAAAAAGTATCAGCTTGAAGGCTGTACAGTGTTAAATTATGAAGTAAACTTTTGTGTTGCACAAATTCCAGGAAGGATACTTCTAAATCAACATCATTAATAATATATTCCAAAATTGCTGTCATGTGATAATAAATAAACATGATTTGGTCAGTCGGTGCACATAAACCCCCTCTTTGCAACAAATTAAAATATTCATCATTTACCGCCGTATTTTCATCAATATAAACATTTCTACAATGTTCACAGGAAAACCGATTTAGTAAACTATGTGAAACATAACCACATACATAAATTTGAGACGAAATATCGATTTCACATGCTTCCAAATAATTACTGCAGTTTATTATAAACATAAATTTCTCAATATTAACTTCATCTTGAAAACATTCAGCTGATGTACAAGATTTGAGAAAGACCAGATCTCGCTGCTTTAGTAAGTGTTGAAGTCTTATTTTTTTTTCAGACTCAACAATTTGTCTGTAAGCTACATTATAATTACATCCAGAAAGTGACCTGTACCTACTAAATCTTTTTTCTATATTGTCAGTTTGAAACTTCCCAAGAAGTATGTACACCACAAAATTAAAATTTTCAAAACAATACCTTGAAATATCAATTATGACAGATGTGGTATGCAACATAGCTTCATAAGTATCTCTTGTCAAACCTACACAAGTTTCTAAAGATTTCCATTTTCTTAGCCAAATACAGACTGACTTCAAAAACTTCAATTTATCATCATCCCTATGAAATATTGGCGTAGAGTTATGTTTTCTTAATACTTGACCTTTGACTGTGTTTTTCACATTCAATATATCCCACCAGTCCCTAATAATTTGTAGAAAATCTGATGTTTCCACATAACCCTCAGATTTTACAGCAGCGATAGTGGTATCATGAAAAATATTGTTTACTAACATGACATTTTGCCGTTCAAATGTATTAGGATTGATAGATTTATTGTTTAATTTAAAAGCTTTTTTACACAACTTATTTTTTTCAGTCCTATATAATTCTCGCAAATGATGAAAGGATGCTTTTTTTATAATATTATCTTCATGTAAGTCAGGATATGTAAAAGTACAATTATTTAAATTTATCCAATTATTACGAATGTTTTTAAAGATATGAACTGGATCATACAAGACAAATATTTTTTCATCTGTATATTTAGGATTACTGAAGCTACAATTTGATTCATCTGTTAATAACTTAAAACAATTTTGGTTTACACGATTGTTATCAGAAATTATTGAAAGTACTTTTAATCCAAATGATTGTATGTAATTTACAATGAGCAATAAATTTTCATACAAGAATTTCCCAGATATATTATGTACTGGTAACAACTTAACAACCTCTTTTTTGTTACCAAATGCAGAGCTAATCATAAAAGTCTGTACGGTTTTGGCAAGATTTTTTGGATTATTTTCTGCGTAACCTAGAATAGTTTTGGACTTATACTCTAGGCCACATTTTATATAAATTTCATCAATCAATAAATTTACAACTTTCTCCCTTTCTACCCACGTAGAGCATATTGATTTTAAATAACAATAATTATTTTCTGGTGAATTCGGACACAGGCCAGTCATCGAAGTTATTTGCTGCAAATGTCTTGCAGTTGGCAAGATTAGGTATTGCCTCAAAGTATTATAGGCACAGGAGGAAATACTAAATATCACAAATGAAAATATAAGTGTAGCAACACTATATCTACGTTGCTTATTTTTTAACAATTTCATTTGGTCTAGAACAAGCTCTGCAGCAAAATTATCATTTTCAATATTAACTGCTTCGTTTAAATAATTAATAGACCTATCAAGACAATAGTCAAATGACTTTGTGGGTTCACAACTATTGTTATAATAACGAGATAGTATATTTTCAAGCTGTGACCATCTGCTTAGCTTAAGTTCACTAGGTAATATCCAGCTTAAATTTTCATGACGCATTAAATGTCCTTTTACATATACCTGAATGCTTAGATTTTCATCCACCAACACACTATTAACTACTTTCACACTGCTGTCACTGTCACCATTATTACTTTCAATATCAAGATTTAACAAATAGAAATAAATCCTCTTATTAGGTATCACTCGATATAACCATTTAGAGTCTCCTAACTTTTCTTGGAATTTATGCACTAAGTCTTCGAATGATGTAATTATGTCACTCTCTAAAAATTTAGACACCTGCTCCTCATGAAATAGTTCAGCTCGTTGTCTCCTTTTTTCGGGGTTGCTTCTTGGAGGTGGAGTGCTCTTCGACATGTATGATGGGAGATTATTGAATACATGGGGTATTGCACCCTCGACTAAACATGGGTATTTCAATTGCTGTTTAAACACTTGTCCGTCACTTCCAATGACAATTTCCTCAGTCTGGATTTCATGGGTTGTAAAATGGTTGCTGCATACAACTGAGTGTTTTGTAGGTACCCAGTCTTTTCGAGGAATCGCACGTAACCACGCTTGAGAGAGATGAGCATCTTTCGGGCAAGAAAATGTACTTTTAGCTCCTTCAATGCGGATTACACTGGCGTAATTTGATTTGCATTCTGGCATACAGCATTTCCTTGGCATCTAAAACGGTTAAAATAACTTTTATTAACAAACAAAATGAAATAATATGAGTATTTCTTTTGTAGGTTATGTTTTCAAACCTAGATACTTATTTAAATTATGAGTCTGGCACTTAATTGTAAGTTACTACACATCTTTAATCGAAAATATCTTCATTAGTTACATTAAAACATATTGACAGTAGTCAGTCAGTAATAAACTTAACTTTCTTACCTTAGCAGCTTTGTTTATACTTTGCAGTCGATATAAAGTTAACCACAAAAACGGATTTATCTCGTCATAACTGATGTATTTCTAAAAGGTTTCTATCCACCTTGAGTGAAACCGTACATTAAACACCAAAGTTATTGTATCTTTTGTTAAATAATTATGATTTTAATACAAAATAACACGACGCGAAGCAAAACCAAACACCAAATACAAACTTGTCAATGTCGACTGACAGAGCCATGGATAGACCTACGGCCTACCTGCGACGTTGCCAGACTTCTACTTCATGGCTCTCTAAAAGGAGATAGAGACGGCTATGCATAGAGCGTTCGAAAGTTTGAATTTACGAACATTTGACCAATTTCCGGTGTGTCATTTATTTTTAAATTGTTCTAAAGTCAGATGGTGGAATTTGGAACATTTGAAATTTGAATTCTATTACGCCATTTCGGTGTCAATTATATTGCTGATTGAGTATTGTGAAAGAAACATTGTTGTGAAAAAGAAATAGTGATCTGAAAACAATTTAAGGTTGGAAATTATCCTATTTAATATAAAGGTACGTAATATATTAGGCATATAGTGAAATTCAAATATAAGGGAGGTTTTAGATTCTGAAAGTATTGTACATTGCGTAAAGATGAAATTTTAAGAAAGAATATCAGTTCCTACATAGTATTAATTATATTTTCAGAAGGAAATCATATCACTCACTTTTAATAACTGAGACTGAAGTTCGACTAATTTACTGAATTTTTAACACAAAAAGTACATCTGGTGTGTTATCTTATATTTTTAGAATAGCTACCAATGCACTATAAGGCTATTATTTCGAATGTCTGAGTGTCTATCGAGTAAGAATTGATCTAAGAACTGAATACTTTCCTTTACCAATTAGAACTAGGAATATGGTCAACATAGGTAAACTTATTAAAAATGAAATTTGACGTCTAATGAAAGGGATTGCTAGACAAGATACAATTTGATGTTAAGGGTATATAATGAAAGTGTAATTGTTTAAGGATTATTAAATTCAATTTGATTTGGTAATTATTGAATTCATAGAGTAACTTAATTTAAGGCTTATCCAATTAAGGATTCAGGGCCTATCTACAAGTATGTGGAGGATTATAGTTATATTTTTATATGGAGAAAACAATCTTTAAATTATTGAGTTAAGATTTTACTTCGAAAGGAGTCTTAAAGTATATAGACACATGATAATAGATACTAGAGTCCTATGTACCAAACTCAAGGGTTGATAACCCTATTGAAGGTTAGAATTTTATTTGATCTGGGTAATTTTGTAAATTCAAGCAAATATAGTTATTCTTTTAAAGAAGTTGGGACTTTAATTATAGCTAAATTAGTGAGAATATACATGGAGTATGTTCAAAATAATTTTGAAAGAAATTCTATGGTATTAGTTTGACCCAATAATAAGTTTTAATCTCATGAATGTTATTATGAATTTCAATTCTTTTACCTTTCAGTTATTATTATAGTGCGAGCTATTTGTATAATGGAAAGGTATCTTAATGTTAAATCTGTACTCATGGTTTAGGTACTCTCTGCATTTGGTGGTAAATAATGGTTGGATAAACTGATGATTAGTATAAGAGCAAGTTACTTGTTTAGCAAGCGAATTATACAACTGGTTAGATTGAAATAACTCTCTAAAAATCTTAATGGAAAATTAGACTGGGAATGCTCATTCTTTATTTGTGTGGGATTATTAACATCCGAGTTTGGCATATACACTATAATATATTTTGAAGTTAGTCTCTATACTTTAAATTAAATATAGCAAGTATATGAATCATAAAGAAGTGTTCAAAGATATAAGGATAATTAATCTAGAAGTGGTATTTCCACAGAGATCCATAGATTTAGAGACAGGTATTTACATCCATGTGATAAGGCGTTAGGTATTGTTCAAATATAATGTTTGATTACAGAAAATTCATCATGGATGATTTATTGCTAAGAAGGCTAAGACTTCTTATTAACCAAATAGAAACTCACTCGAATCAGGCTGTAAATCTCGGCTCTTTGAATGCTAACCTGATCCACGATGCAGAAGAAAACAAGACAAAATTAAAAAATCTTTTGACGAGATTCGAAAATGATTTAATAAATTATTTTTAATTGGTAAATGATCCTGCAGCTGACGAGATAAGTGAAATGAGTGAAATACAGCTGAAAGCTGAGGAAAATCTAGCGGAGCTAGAAGTGAAATTAAAATTATTTCAGAGCAGTTCAGAAACTCCATCAAAGCATAAGGAGAAGGATGCGATAACATCATGCCGTTTACCTAAATTGAATTTACCTGAATTTGAGGGTGATATTTTGAACTGGCATCAATTTTGGGATCAATTTCAATCAAATATTCATAACAGAAACATAGCAGATGTAGACAAATTGCTATACCTTAAGTCTTCATTAAAGGGAGAAGCTAGAAAAGCTATTGAGGGTCTAGATACAACAAACAAGAATTACAGCATAGCTATTAAAACTCTTACAGAAAGATATGGCAAAAGTTCTCATTTAATTGATGCACATTATTCAGCGTTATCTAAGGTGGTAACTGCAGACTCTACGATAACATCATGTCGTAAATCATTTAATGAAATGGAAAAACATTTACGGGTCTTGGAATCATTAGGAGAAGACGTGAATCACAATCATCTACGGCATATTATATTTAGTAAATTTCCTGAGGATCTTATCTATGAGTTAAAATTAAAAACCAAAGACGACTCTATAAATGAGATAAGGCAAGAATTAGAGAAAATACTTACAGCAAAGGAAGACGCTAATAGGATCACTCAAGGAAATAGTGCAGAAGGAGTTGGTAACTATACAGTAGAAACTCTACATGTAACTCAAGAAAATCAGAGATATAAGCATAGCAGGGGAGAGAGGCGACCTAGAAGCGAATTCAGAAGGAATGATTGGGGTATGCAGGCTGATAATTTAAAACCTCCAAATTTTAGAAAGAGACAGTACCTACAAAGAGGAGGACAGTGGGGACAGAAGAGAAATACAACATTCGGAGGAGGTAATAGGTTGGAAGATGGAGCTCACGGGAAGAGGATGAAACCTTACTGTATGTTTTGTAAGGGTGATCATTTCTCTGATCTATGTAAAAAATACAGAACATACCAGGAACGTACTGCGCTGATGAAAGACAGATGCTATAAATGTCTTAAAAGTGGTCATAGGGTTCTGCAGTGTCAGTATAATAAACCTTGTTATTTTTGTAAAAAACATGAACACCACAGCGCACTCTGTAAGGAGAAGTTTCAGTCTGGATCAGAGAGCACGACTCTAACAACGATGGATAGAGAATGACATACGGCTCTTCAAACAGCTGTAGTAACAGCCCGGGGGAAAAGTGAGACGTCTAATCAAATATCATGCCGTATACTATTCGATTCAGGCTCCCAAAGATCTTACATCACCCGAAAGATTGCAAAGGAATTAAAATTGTCCACGGAAAAGGATGAAAGTTTATCGGTTTATACTTTTGGTTCGAAGAGTCCTCAAGAATTTAATAGTCCAGTTGTTCAATTGGAGTTACAAACTAAATCTAAAAATTGGAAGAGTGTTTATGCATACGTCGTACCTATGATTTCAAAAGGTGTACCGTATGTAGTTGAACTTGACGATTGGAAGAATAAATTGAAACTTGCAGACGATGGGTCTTTGAAAGATCAAGTTGATATTCTTATAGGGAATGATTATTACTACTCGTTTCTTTGCTTAGAAAGAATATGGATAAGGGAAGATTTATATTTAATTGATTCAGAGTTTGGATGGATACTTTCGGGTCAAATTCCGCATGAGAATAAAGAAGGAGAACATATGTCAGTTGTTACATACTTTCAAACAGAGATTGATTTCAAATTAAGCAAACCTGACATGCCACTAGATTTAGGAAGTATAACATTCCTTTGGGAACTGGAGTCAATCGGTATAACCGATTCACCTAAGATTACTAGAGAAGAAGAGGCTATAAATAAATTTAATGAAACTACAAAATTAATAGATGGTAGATATTATGTTAGTTGGCCGTGGAATGAATATCCTCCAGCACTAACACCTAATTATGGATTGGCATATGGTCGTTTAGTAAATTTGGTTAAACGATTATATAAAGAAATTTTGAGATGTTATGATAATACTATACAGGAACAAATATCGAAGGGAATAGTCGAAACAGTGTTAAGTAAGACACATGTGAACCATCCAGTACATTATTTACCGCACCATTGTGTTGCTCAAAAGGGTAAACCAATTAGAATTGTTTATGATGCTTCATCGAAAATTAAAAATAGTAAAAGTTTAAATGAATGCCTTTATTGCGGTCCGTTGATGTTAGAAGATTTGACAAGTATAATTATCAGATTTCGAAGCCATAATGTTGCTTTGTCAGCAGATGTAGAGAAGGCCTTCCTTCAGATAGGACTACATGAACAAGATCGCGATGTAACCAGATTTATTTGGTTGAAAGATGTAGAAAAACCACCGAGTGATGATAACATTGTTTGTTTACGGTTCCGTAGAGTCCCTTTCGGAGTTATATCAAGTCCATTTCTACTGAACGCGACGATTAAACATCATCTTTCTAAAGGAAATGAACGACTACAATTGACTGCCAAAGACATATACGTTGATAACTTAGTAAGTGGAGTTCAAACACAAGAGGAGGCAATACAGTTCTATAAAGACGTGAAGAACGCCTTTTGTCAAATATCTATGAACCTTAGAGATTGGAGTTCAAATTCAAAACAATTTCTAGACAAGATACCCGATAGTGTTAAGGAAGAAGTTGTGAAAATTTTAGGCTTAGATTGGAATGTAAAGGATGATACATTTCGCCTAAGATTCAAGATAGATACAGAGGCAAATTCTAAGCGTGAAGTTTTAAAAGTAATTGCTTCAGTATTCGATCCATGTGGGTTAGCAGTACCACAAATTTTGTCAGCTAAATTATTTCTCCAAAAGCTATGGCAGACTAAGGTTAAATGGGATATAAAACTTTCAAAGGAAAATCAGGTGGAATGGACGGAAATAAAGAAGGAATTAGAAAGTATTAAAGATATATCAGTACCCAGATGTTACATAAAAAACGTGAGAAATGAAGAATACCATTTGCAGTGTTTCACCGACGCATCACTTAAGGCATATGCTGCTGTTGTGTACGTGACACATGGGACTAAGAGAAGTTTTGTAATTGGGAAAACACGATTAGTCCCTATAAAAGATCAACAACACTTAAAAATCCCTCGATTGGAATTACTAGGAGTGTTGATAGGGTGTAGATTAATTAAGATGGTTTCAAAAGCATTTAACATGAAGGTAGGACGTCAAACGTTATGGACAGACAGTCAAATTGTCATAGAATGGTGTCAATCTGATAAATTGCTACCACCGTTTGTGGCTAGACGAGTTTAAGAAATTAGAAGTAATAGAGAACTTATGATTAAATATGTACCTTCAGAGTTAAACCCGGCGGATGTTGCGACTAGACCGATAAGTTCCAAGGAAGATAAAGAGAGATGGATTAAAGGTCCACAGTTTTTATCAGACTCCAATATTAGGACGTTTCCTATTAAGAATACGTCACAAACTTTTTTTTCTTTCGACGCGGGAGGGTCTAACGAATACTTCTAATGGAGAAATTGTTGATTTAGAGAAAGAGAATAATTCGACAGAGAAGGATGTCGGTACTAGACATAATGAACCACTTAGTATTACAGAAGAAATAAGGAAGCTTCAAGCAGAGCATTTTGCGCAGGAATTTGCTGGAAAAGAAACTGATTTAAGTCGTTGCCTTAAGTTATTTAAAGATGTTGATGGATTACTACGTTGCAAGGGACGTCTTCAGAATGCAGATCTGTCATTCGATAAACGGTACCCAATATTGATTCCTAAGGAATGTGATTTTACAATTAATTTGATAAAGAAGGTACACAATGATAATTACCATGTAGGAGCAAATCATACACTCAGCCTTATTAGACAATCCTATTGGATACCACAAGGCAAATCTCAAGTCCAGAAAGTAATAAGGAGATGTCCAAGTTGTGTTAAGCACGGAGCTGGTCCGTTTAAGTTACCAAATACTCCGGCACTTCCGGCAGAAAGAGTGAGTTATAGTGAACCATTTACTTTTGTGGGTGTAGACTATATGGGTCCGGTCCTTGTCAAGAATGGTCAGAAAAGATGGATTTGTTTGTTCACTTGTTTAGCGATAAGGGCTGTTCATTTAGAACTTCTGCAAGACCTTACAGCTGAAGAAGGTCTGTTAGCATTGAGAAGAATGATAGCGACCAGAAAGGTCCCTCAATTAATTACATCAGATAACGCAGCTCATTTCAAACTTATATCAGAAATTCTCTTGAAACAGTATTGTGTGGTTAACAAGATTAAGTGGAGATTCATACCACAACTAGCACCTTGGTATGGTGGATTCTATGAGAGACTCGTTGGTTTAGTTAAGAATTGCATGAAACGCACATTAGCGAAACATATGCTTTCAGATAGTCAACTAACTACTGTTGTCAAGGAAATAGAAGCTGTATTAAATTCACGACCACTCACATGCGTTGATTCAGAGTTGGATATAATCTTGAGACCAATGGATTTTCTTACACTTGGAAGTTGCATTACTTTAGAAGAATCAGTCGAAGATTGTATAGATAAAGGTACTACGATTAAGATCGATCTTGTAGAAAGTTGGAGAAGAGGTCTCATTATTTTAAGAGAATTTAAGGAGATGTTTGTGAACAGATACTTGTTAAGTCTTCGAGAAAGGTATCACCACTCGCTTAAAGAACCACGGGTCACTTCGAAGCTATCTCCAGCAATAGGACAAGTGGTTCAAATAAAAGGAGATAATAAGAATAGAGAAACCTGGAAAACAGGGAAAATTATTTCGTTAAAAAAGGGAAGTGATGGTTTGTGCAGAGTAGCCATAGTAAAAGTGGGGGATAAAGAGTTCACGAGGTCGATAGCACATCTATATCCTCTAGAAGCCCAAGAAGCAGGAGGAGTGATAGACATACGATTGGAAAAGGAGGATACCTCGAGTGAATGTACTCCTGCAATTTTAATAGAGCCTTTAGACGAAAGTATAGAAATACCAACAATTATTTCAGAGGACACAGAACGTGAAGGGATCTTACCATTAGAACAAGTTGTCGAACTAACTCGGGATGATTCCGAGTACGGAATTGTAGATCAAGAAATGAGAGAATTGGACAGAGAGGTTAGCGAGTCGGACAGGTCAGAGCCATTAGAGCGAGACAGTGAGATGGTTGAAGTAAGTCAAGGAACTAAAGTAAGGAGAGTTGCAGCCACTAAAGCTTTACAGAAAATCAAAGAGTGGACGAGCAACATGCTATGTCTGCTCTAGTTTTTTGCTTCGGCCGGGAGTGTCGCGAAGTGCATATGCTATCGCGAAATACTTAGATCTTTGGTAAGGATAAGGTTGTATAAGTCTATGGTAGTATATGACATCGGAAATTTGTCGTTGGTTTGTAGTTTAAATATTTTCGGTTTTGAAACGTTCCTTTTTTCTGATGGACATTTGTTGCATAGCAACGAGTTGTTTTTTCTCGCATCCGAAGAAAGTGGTGGAATTGTGAGTTGCGCTACGAGGAGAAGGTGTGATGAAAGCTAAGTATCTGATAGCTAAGTATCTGATAGCTAAGTATCTGAATAGCTAAGTACCTGATTATCTACGCAATTGATCTATGAGGTTCTTGAACCCTCATAAGTGAATTTCTGGATACTAATACATTTACTAGCATCTAGGAGCGCGCTCTAGGGCTGTGTGTGAGTTGGCAAGGGATGTGTAAGGGACGGTTTTAATGGTGTTTAAATTGTGAGTAAATTATTATGGCTATTAAGAGCTGAGAGCACATCAGACCCGATGAGATGAGATGAGATGACGTTGAGCCCTCGTGGAGGGGTGCTCCGAGGAGGTTCGTACGAATGGGGAAGATTACGTTGATCCTTCGGGTAGATAGAACCCGAAGAAGGTTCATGTTTATGAATAGGAGACATTATGTCCCGCCCTTGGGTAAGGGGCCCAAGGAAGATTCGTGCGGACTAGAAATACTCTTAGACATAGGGGGTCTAAGAGTATGGATCAGAAAGATCGGGTCCGATGGTCAGATGAGATTAGATTCAGATGAGATTAGATTCCGATGGTCAGATGAGACTAGATTCCGAATGGGAGATGAGTTTGATTCCTTACACGTCCACGGCTAGAAATAACTAGAATAATAGATCAGATCTTAGGGCGTCACAAATGATGATGTCATAGTTAATTTAATCATGCAGGTTACCGGTGCACTCCCGCAGTAGAGAGAGAGAGAGAGAGAATTAATCGGAGTAGAGCGGTGCGACAGGAGCCTTCTAGTTGATGGGCAGGTATGACTCCATTGGGATAGTTAATCAAATCGGCGACATTCTGTTCCACTAGACATCCTTATTTAATATCCATATACAAGCGGTTCAACCGTGTATAGCGCGTAGTTACCCTTAAATATATACCTAGAGAGAAAGCAGATAGTGGAGTAGAATGGCCTCGCCGACAAGAAGTACCATCCTATTTAAATACTTAAATAGGTATTGCATAAATTATTTGCAGATATTAAATATTTAATTCAAAAGCAATTATACTATTAAATATGGCAGTTATTAATTATTTCAATTGGTATAACGCAGTAAAATTTGGAAGACTGCTATGGCCGTATAGATCGCTAGATTATCATAGATGTTCAAATTAGTCGGATTATACGTATGTCCCACCACTAAAATATCGATAGTCACTAGATAGTCACCTGATTGCGACCTATTGCTACACTCCTGAAAAAGCTTACGCGGTACCGGTTATAAGGACTGTAAAGATAACGATCCGCAGCCCGACCACGTAACTATTGTCTCACATCTCACATCCAAAAATATCCTTAAGGATCGTTATCGTTACAGTCCATATAACCGGTACCGCGTAAGCTTTTTCAGGAGTGTAGCAATAGGTCGCAATCAGGTGACTATCACGTGACTATCGATACTATAGTGGTGGGTCATACGTATAATCCGACTAATTTGAACATCTATGATAATCTAGCAATGTATACGGCTACAGCGGTCTTCCTTATTTGACTGCGTTATACCAATTGAAATAATTAATAATTGCCATAGCTAATAATAATTGCTCTTGAATTAAATAATTAATATCTGCAAATAATATACGCAATATTTATTTAAGTAGGATGGTACTTCTTAGACACAAACACCTATAAAACTTATTCCCGCATCACAGACAGAATTTACCCAGGCGCAAATTATTATTGAATAATACTTTAATATGTGCCATAAGTCGTTTGTATGTAGGTACATACCCTATGCGGCTAGTTCATGGAACTAGGAATTACGACTACGTTAATTAATCCAACAATGATAACAACTGCGAGTTTGATGCCACCCAAACACCTAACTATTTTTATGATTTCAGATTTTTAAACTTTATACTTCGTATCAAACTTTCAGACGGCAAACCAGAGATTACTCTTTACTTAGACGTAGTCGTAATTCCTAGTTCCATGCTCTTTAAACTATCCGTAAACATACGAAAGTGTCAAAAAGTAACCTATAAATCTAAAAATTATTCTTCAATGATTTTAACATTAAACATACTTCTTAAAATACTACTAATTGCTTTGCTAATTTGAAAAATTATTTAATAAAGCTTTTTAAAACACTTTAACAGAAAATATGAGTAGTAAAACGATTAGTGGACACCTTATGTCACCGATAAGAACACCTCACGGCTTGTATCAATGAAAGCCTAGTTTGACGTAACTTTTGTCGTAGTCCTTAACGACATCTTACTTCAAAAGTCTTACGTGGTACCAATTTTCAGCAATGTTCATACAAAAATTGTATCGATAGTGTACTGCATCAATGTCAAAACATTTTTTTGTCCTCAACGATCCTTTAAGGACTGTATCAATGATACGTGGAGCCAAAACCATGTTTTGACATTGATGCTGTCCTTTAATGATTGATATATTTCTTAGCCGGTCGCCCTGCCGATATTTTTGGATGTGAGATGTGAGACAATAGTTACGTGGTCGACCTGCAGTATCACAGATTAATGATTATGTATACCATGCAGTATCCTCTAATCTGTGATCTATAGAAACACAAAAAATAAGCTGTTCACGTAATTATTTAAGTTTATTGATAAATCACAATCATAGATCACAATAATTATGATTGATAGCTATTCACATGGCGACATTGGTGTCATTTACATTAGTGAGAACATACCAGGTCCATCAGAACAAACCCTGGAAGGCGAGGAACTGCTCAGTAACTTTAATTCTCAATTAATGCATAGCTGTAAATGCAACGACAAATGCTTTGCAAATACTTGTGAATGTCTCCAAATTTCTGGTGGTGCAAATTACACTCTTACTAATTTAGACGTTTTTCTCATTAATAAAAGAAATATTGTAAGCTCAAGTTCTTTTCCCATTGTTGAATGCAATGAATTATGTCTTTGCTCAGATCAATGTGGTAATAGACTCGTTCAGAAGGGGCCGATAAAAACGCTTTATGTAAAATCATTACATAATGAATTGAAGGGGTTAGGTTTATTTACAAATAAGTTGATTCCAAAAGGATCATTTGTATGTGAATATGCTGGTGAAATTTTGACTAAAGAACAGGCAATCTTACGCCATCACTATAATGAACAACACAAGAAAATGAATTATATTTTCTGTTTAAATGAGCATGGTGCTCAAAAAACTGTTCAAACTTTTATAGATCCTAGTGAATTTGGTAATGTTGGCAGATACATAAACCACAGTTGTGATCCGAATTGTGAAATAGTACCTGTAAGAGTATGTTGTCCTATACCAAAACTTGCAGTGTTTACTGTATCAGATATACAGCCAGACACAGAAATAACTTTTGACTATGGTTCAGATGATCTAAACAATCATGTTTCTGATGACACTCCAAGAAAGCTATGTTTATGCAATAGTAGTGAATGCAAAGGTTTTATGCCTTATTTACCTTTTTAGCTCTCAGAAAATTAAAAAAAATCAAAATTATTTCATTTCGGCCAACCTGTGTTGAGTAAGTAAGTTAAGAGTTAAGTAGAGTCTAGATTCTAGCCCAGGGGCACGGTAATATTATCAGGCACGGTACCAGGGGTTTCTAAAGTCATCGAAGTTGGTTTCCCAGGGGTTTAATAAACGAAAATTGATTTTTGGGGTCGACAAGGTCTAAAATAGACCCCTATTAATTAACACAAGTTTTTATTTGAAACTTTCAAGATACCTACTGTGTAAGTTGTGTTACATGTACTGTTGTGTTTTCAAAAAATATTTACCTACTTAACTGAATTTTATGTCTAAGTATTTATTTTGTTTTTGATGAGAAAATTATGTCAAGTTTACTCACTTAACCAACTGCAAAGTTTTTAAATTGCTAGGTATTTTGTATCAACAGGAAAAAAAAACTAGATATAGGAGTTTTAAGTTTTCGTGAATTCAAACGTCCTCTAGCACAAAAAAGAATGCCATTAACATCAAAACAAGTAGCACAAGCTGTTTGTTGCACACAGGTGAAAACCTAACAGTTGGCCAATATTACATGATGGGTTTTTACACCTGCATTTTGCTTTAGATTGTCTAAAATAATAGATTAAATGAGAATAATGAAAAATTAAGCTTTGTTGTTATCATAATAATAATATATGAAAAAAAAAATTGAAAAAATTTTAAATCATGATTTCTGGTTCTTTTAAGAGAATTAAAACATCGTGAGAAGTTATTTAGAGTTCTCTTTGGCTAATAGGAATGCTTTGCTGGGAACTGCCTGAAAAATGATTTCGAATATTTTTACACTTCCTAATTTATCTATACATATAAATAAAACTGTAACTGGAAGATTTCTGTACATTTAATATATTTTGAAAATTTTAATTGGGGGATGCTTTACTATCGATACTGAGCCCAAAACAGAATTTTATTTAATTTTTGTCTGTTTGTTTGTCCTTCTTTCACGTAAAAAGTACCGCACAGATTTCTACAAAATTTTATACCGTAGTAGCTTATTACTGGGGTCAACATCTAGGCTACTTTTTATCCCGGAAAATCAAGGAGTTCCCGAGGGACTTTAAAAACTAAATCCACGCGGACAAAGTCGCGGGCATCAGCTAGTATCTAATATATTGTTGATTTTTGTTCCAATTTCTTAAGACTTAATTTCTTTAGAAGTGGCGTTTGAAGCTTTTTTTTTTAAAATATTTTTTATATATTGTTATTTGTACACATATGATTGTGAATTTACAATGCCTATGTATACCTACACT
The DNA here is from genome assembly GCA_029955525.1 of Oeneis ivallda. Lineage (NCBI taxonomy): Eukaryota > Metazoa > Arthropoda > Insecta > Lepidoptera > Nymphalidae > Oeneis > Oeneis ivallda. The sequence continues at coordinate 10,479,476 of JARPMR010000005.1, forward strand.
GTGTTACATTATGTTATGCTATGTTAATTATGTAATAAGTAAATAATATTTTTATAATATGTATTTGTTTGTTTATTTTACTCTGTCGATATAACAAATACTTAGTGCTGAACTAACTACTTACCTAGGTACTCATCTTAGAAATACTCAAAGTAGAAATACCATCACGTATGAATGATACATACAAAATAATATTTAATATACACGTTGAAAATGTTCTTTTTTAACCGACTTCATAAAAGGAGGAGGTTATCAATTCGACGCGTATTTTTTGATGTTATTTGAAAGGTGCCGTACTGTCCGTACCGTCATACCGTAAGGTTGGTCCTATTTAAATCTAGTAAAGCTTTGATGAAAAATGGTTAAAATCGGTCCAGTAGTTACAGAGCCTATTCGGTACAAACAAACAAACAAAAAATCTCATCTTTATAATATTTATATAATTATATAGGGGTGACACATCGCCTACTACCTAACTCCGGACTAGGTAGCTGATAAATGAGCATTACTTGTCAGAATGATGCGAAAATCGAACCTGGGATCTTGTTATCCGCAATCGAATATGCTAACCACTACACCAACGAGGCAGTTGAATATAATTATATCGTCCAAATACATACCTTATCATAATAATGACGAGACAGTTCAAAATCATTTGTATAGAACTATAGATACCTACGTATAGGTAGATACAAGTCTAAAATAACCTACTTACCTGTCGCGTATTCACAATTCGCATAACGGCTTTAACCGGTCCAGACTGTCGACCTAGACTCACCAGAGCTGGCCCAGCATTATAGACCGTACAAGTGTAAATTGAAAAACACCCCCGATATGTGAATCTATGGCCGGACTATGTACGATATACCTGACATCCTGTTATCCAGTTTTCTGCTCCATCATCAGATCCTTCTCTTTCCTCGATCATATTGAGACCACTATATCTGCTTTAAGTTGCTGAGGAGTTGGGTATCCCGCAGATTAAGTACCTACTCGATGCTGCAGCATCAGCTCAAGATTACCATGTCTTGGAAATAATCCGAAGTAACAGTACACCTTTCAAATCAATCGCCTGTAATCAAATAGGAAATGAGCTGATGATCTTTAAACGCTTGAGCAGATCTTAACAAATTATAGCTAAGATCCACCTCGATTACATTAGCTTTCAAACAGAAAAAACCGCATCAAAATCGGTCCATTGGGGAGGCTGCTACGAGGGAACCAGACAGATACGGAGATAGACTCATACACAGATAGGTACGCAGATAAACACGTTCAACTTATAACACCCCTCTTTTTACGTCGGGGGTATCAAATATCCCCAAAATAATATTATACCAACCATACTATAATAATATACAGGGTGGGTCAGGCCAGTTGGATAACAGAGTGCACCTGTGTTCGCGCACACACTTGTGCACTTTAATATCGCCCGCACAGATGGCTAATCTCTATACAAAGCGCCACTATACAAAGTATATAATTTATTGTTGACAGGTATTTTAAAAACTGCTCGAACGATTTCGATAAAATTTATAATATGGGACCACCTGGGAAGTATAGGTACCCTAATTTCAAACAAAAAAAAAAGATTTTTCCAAATCGAAATCGATTCAGGCGTCTTCGAGTAGTGAACATACATAAAAAAAAGATTCCGACGAATTGATAACCTCCTCCTTTTTTGAAGTCGGTTAAAAATGAATTGACGTTTGTTAGTCTCACAAAAACTCGAGAACGGCTGAATCGATTTGCCTAATTTTGGTTTTAAAATATTTTTCCAAGGAAGGTTTAAAAAGTGAGAAAAAAAAGTACCTACCTAAATAATATCTCCGTGATTTATTAACCGTTTTGCGTGAATGTTTTTTAATCGATACAGAAACTATGCGGAGGGTCCTGCAAAAACTTAGAGTTCTAACTCCTCAATTTTGATGCTGCAAGCTGCCTAACTGCCCACCTAAACTGTTGTGATTAAAACAAAAAATGGAACCCTTATGGTGAGACTTTCTCCGTCCGTCCGTCCGTCGGTCACTGTCGATTAATTCAGTAACTATTAAAGCTATCAACATGAAATTTGGCAAAGTTGTGTATAATAGTGGCCCAACATCATTGGAATAAAGAAAAATCGAAAATTATTTTAGTTTGATTAAACAAGGGGGAAAATCGGGGGTTTGCAAAGTAACATAACTATACCGAGTGGGGTATCATATGAAAGGCCTTTACTTGTGCATTCTAAAACAGTTTTTTATTTATTTCTATATATAATAGTTTTTGAATAATCGTCCAAAATGTCGAAAAAAATACCGCCCCCCCCCCCTTATCTCCGAAGTTCGAATCGAAAAATCTGAAATAATTATGGTCAATAGAGGTTTATGTATATTTTACAGGAAAAATAAAACCAAAACTCTAACTAGCATAGTTTTTTTTATATCCTACTAATATTATAAAGGCGAAAGTTTGCGTGTATGTTTGTTCCTCTTTCACGCAGAAAATACTGGATGGATTTGGCTGAAATTTGGAATGGAGATAGATTATACCCTGGAATAACACATAGGCTACAAATTATCCCGGAAAAATCCAAGGTTCCCGCGGGATTTTGAAAAACCACGGATAGATGGCGCTGATTGTACTTAAATCACGCTTACATTATCCGCAGCATCGATTTTTTCATCGAAATTCGGGTTTTTTTTAATCCTGCAAGCAAGCATGCAAGAAATCAAGCAAGCAAGCTTCGGTTTCAAAAAACCACAGCAAGCATCAGTTTTTGAAATTTCAAGCACTGGCTGAAATTTGGAATGGAGATAGATTATACCCTGGAATAACACATAGGCTACAAATTATCCCGGAAAAATCCAAGGTTCCCGCGGGATTTTGAAACACCACGGATAGATGGCGCTGATTGTACTTAAATCACGCTTACATTATCCGCAGCATCGATTTTTTCATCGAAATTCGGGTTTTTTTAAATCCTGCAAGCAAGCATGCAAGAAATCAAGCAAGCAAACAAGCAAGCAAGCTTCGGTTTAAAAAACCATAGCAAGCATCAGTTTTTGAAATTTCAAGCACAAGCGACTGCATATCCTAACGCTTACGAACGTCAAAAAAAAATCGGCCAAGTGCGAGTCGGGCCTCGCTCTTTTAGGGTTCCGTTAAAAAAATTAAATTAAAAAATTTCCATCTACCCACCTACCCATTTTAATTTAATTTTTTTAATTTAATTTAATTTTTATTATTTGTTGTTATAACGGCAACAGAAATACATAATATGTGAAAATTTCATCTGTCTATCTATTACGGTTTACGAGATACAGCCCTCTGACAGACGGACGGACGGACACGGACAGCGTAGGCTTAGTAATAGGGTCCCGTTGGTACCCTTTGGGTACGGAACCCTAAAAATTGACATTGTTACACTACTAATATTATAAAGGCGAAAGTTTGTGTGTATGTTTGTTCCTCTTTCACGCAGAAACTACTGGATGGATTTGGCTGAAATTTGGAATGGAGATAGATTATACCCTGGAATAACACATAGGCTACAAATTATCCCGGAAAAATCCAAGGTTCCCGCGGGATTTTGAAAAACCACGGATAGATGGCGCTGATTGTACTTAAATCACGCTTACATTATCCGCAGCATCGATTTTTTCATCGAAATTCGGGTTTTTTTGAATCCTGCAAGCAAGCATGTTAGGAATCAAGCAAGCAAACAAGCACGCAAGATTCGGTTTCAAAAAGCCATAGCAAGCATCAGTTTTTGAAATTTCAAGCACAAGCGACTGCATATCCTAACGCTTACGAACGTCAAAAATTGACATTGTTACATAAAATTTAATTATTATCTATCTATACTTATAATAAAACTGTAACTGTAACTGTTCCTACAAACACTTCCCGCGGGATATTAGTGTGCTACTTTTCACATATTTATCCTTCAATTATGGGCCAACGGAGTTACAGATTGACGTGTTTTATTGGATAGGCATAGTTGAGGACTTGAAAAGTGACAAAGGCTACTTTTAATCCCGGGAAACAAATAATTCCCGCGGGATATTTGTACGCTACTTTTCACATATTTATCCTTTAGTTATGCGCCAACGGAGGTATAGATTGAAGTGGTTTTCCTAGCACTGATAAAGTTAAGGGCCTGAAAAGTGACAAAGGCTACTTTTTATCCCGGCAAAACAAACGGTTCCTGCGGGATATTAGTATGCCTCTTCACATATTCATCTTTCAATTATGTGCCAAGGGAGTTACATATTGAAGGGGGTTTTTTGGATAGGCATAGTTGAGGACCGGAAAAGTATCAACAGCTACTTTTCATCCCGGGAAAACAAACAGTTCCCACGGGATATTCGTATGCTACTTTTCACATATTTATCCTTAAATTATGCGCCAACGGAGTTATAGATTGAAGTGGTTTTTTAGCACAGGTAAAGTTAAGGGCCTGAAAAGTGACAAAGGCTACTTTTTATCCCGGGAAAACAAACGGTTCCTGCGCGATATTAGTATACTACTTTTCATATATTTATCCTTCAATCATGTGCGAAGGGAGTTACATATTGACGTGGTTTTTTGGATAGCCATAGTTGAGGACCGGAAAAGTAACAACAGCTACTTTTTATCCCGGGAAAACAGACAGTTATCGCGGGATATTCGTATGCATGTTTGTATGTATGTATGTATGTATGTATGCATGTATGTATGTATGCATGCATGTATGAATGCATGCATGTATGTATGTATGTATGCATGGATGAGTGCATGTATGTATGCATGCATGAATGCATGTATGTATATATGTATCCATGCATGTATTTATGTGTGTATGCATGTACGTATTTATGTTTGTATCCTCCTGCTACTAACTTTAACTACATTAACTATATCCTATGCTACTTATCCCACTAATGTGAAAGTTTGTGAGGATGGATGTATGGATAGATGTACTTAGTATACGGATGGATGGATGGATGGGATGTATGGATGGATGTATGTTCTCTGAGATAGGAGTTGAACTATTTTGACTGTTTTACTCCATAACTTCTTCAAATTTAAACTAATTTTTATTCATATTTTAACCGACTTCAAAAAAGGAGGAGGATCTCAATTCAACGGAATATTTTTTATGTATGTTCACCGATTACTCTAAGACGCCTGAACCGATTTGGAAAATTCTTTTTATGTTTCAAAAGGTATACTTCCCAGATCCTACCTACTACAACTACTAAAATTACTTCTACAACTACATCTACTTCTACAACTACTACTACTATAACTACTACAACAACTACAACTACTACTTTTATGGGACCATCTCGCAAAGTTTCTGTATCGATTAAAAAAATTCAGGCAAATCGGTTTAGAAATCATGGAGATATTGATATTTATAGGTTAAAAAACACAATACTTTTTGATCCTTTTTTGAAAATCAGTTAAAAAGTAGCCTATGCTAGGCTTATACCATCAGCTATCTGTCATTGGAAGTCCCGTCAAAATCAGTCCAGCCGTTCACGCGTGATGTTTCTACCACGGGATATAGGGAATATACATTTTTATTTATATACGATAATAATTACATTTTTTGTTTAAATCCGAATGCGTCCTATGTTCCTGTGAGTAACGTTATTCACCGGAATTCCTGTGAGCTACGTACGATTATTTTGACTTTAAGTCGGTCCAACATCATTGGAATAAAAATAAAATCCTTACTAATATTATAAATGCGAGTGTGTTTGTTTGTAGGTTTGTTGGTTTGTCCTTCATCACGCCGCAACGGGGCTACGGATCAACGTGATTTTTTGCATGGGTATTGAGGTTCTGGAGAGTGACATAGGCTACTTTTTATCCCGGAAAATTAAAGAGTTCCCCGAGGGATTTACAAAACTAAATCCACGCGGACGAAGTCGCGGGCATCAGCTAGTTAACAATAAAACTCTACAAACAAAGGTATAAATAAGCAAATTAATATAATATTATCGTTTTACTTTTACTTTTGGAGTACGGAACCCTCGGTGCGCGAGTCCGACTCGCACTTGGCCGGCTTTTTAACTGTCTGTGAATAGTTGTTATAGATATACCAAGCCAAAACTACCTACATAGTAACATTCCAGGATCCAACTCCTCAATCCTGATTCTGCAGGGGTTATGCCTACGCGGACGAAGTCGTGGGCATCAGCTAGTAATGTATAATAATGTACCGAGTTTCTTGCAGGTTATTCTCGGCTGGAAGGGCATTCCGAACCAGTGGTAGACTCATCTACGATTCAAAAGCACTTGTAAAAAAGTTTATTTTTATAAAAAACATTTCTATTCTATTCTATTTTATTCTGTAATGTAAGTACAATCGCAGGCGAGAGTTGTATGGAAAGTTATCCCATGGGATAATCGCAAACGACTTCTTGCCGCTCGCATTCGAGAAACTCTTCTTGTGTAGGCAGCTGACGCCTTTACTGGGGAAATTATCAAATCTCCTCAAAATATACCTACGTACGATTAGGTACATAAACGGGTTGGTATGTTTTGTTAACCTCTTTATAAGAAAAATATCATTTGATTTACGCCAAGACTTAAATGCCAAGTTCCACGACTACTTACACGTTATTATCGGTGTTTTGATGAAGAAATAACAATATTGTGTGTATTAAGTAGGTATATTGTGTGTATTATGTAAGTAGGTAGGTATTAGCTATAGATATAGCCAGACGATTCTGAGAATTTTTCTGGTGGAAGGCTTTGGCCGTGGCTAGTTACCACTCTACTATTTAAAGATGTACCACCGTATGCGTTGATGCGTTCCGGTGCGATGGCTTGTAGAAATCGGTTAGGGGTATTGGTATTTAACTAAGGTGTTTAATTTAAAAATTGCCATATACCCCCCTTCCTAAGTTAGCTCGCCGCCATCTTGGGCTGCATCTATCAGGTGAGATCGCAGTCAAGGACTATCTTCATTTATATCACGTTGTGCCAAAATGGCGATAGTCCACAAGTGCTGTCCAGCTTGTGTATTTTAAGATGTTGTATTTACCGAAGTCGTGGTTCATATTGTGTAAACATACCTAATAAATTATGTATTTTCAGAATCTACTTATGAAGATCTTTGGTTTAGATCAGACTCGATAGATTAATCAGCTGTACTTTTACACTAGACCTACCTCCCTAGTTCCCTACCCATCCGTACTTCGGGTAATAGATCGTTGGCTGAAATTGACACACGTCGAATATAGCCGTCGATTCAAACTTTTACAATTCTTCTGGTCTCTTTAAATTAATGATGGATGACGACCTTCCTGGCACAGTGGAGTGCTCTGTAATTTTCAGCTGTGTTATTTTCTAAAACTGCCCCCCGTTTGTCGTTGCCTGCCTGTCTAAAAGTTGCCGATCAAAATCGTATTCATTTGATGGCATTAGCGCCAAAGTAAAATATTCCTTGACTAATGATTTAAAGTTACAAATTCAGTACAACTGATTTTAACATGGAGCGTTATGTAGCGTATCGAGACTGCGAAATCTATTACTAAAGGGGATATAAAACTAAAACTTTTCCAATTTCCAAAGAATAAACCCAAAAAGAAAATGTGGGGATGCCCCTCATGACGTGGTACCTTCAAATGAAGACTGAATAGGATGTTCGAAATGATGAGGTCGCATGAAGCCTGTACTAGCTATGAAGCTGAAAATATGTTTATTTGTGACATCTGCAAGTAGCATGGACACGAATTAGGACTTATTTTTTCCTGTGTACTCTTATCGACTTACATGTGCACTCTTATCCAATATCTCGTGTAAGAGTAGATACGTATTCACCTTTTTTTTATTTTTTTATTTTTTCAAAGATGTGGCATGGCACATTTTTGTTACATTTTATGTTACTTCACGTTACTGTACTTTACATAAAAAACACAGCTTTCAAGCTGTGTTTTTTATGTAAAGTACAAAATAAAAATTAAGCTGATTATCTACAGTTAGTTAATTTTATTGCAGAACAGTTTGAACCTTAAAAGTGCGTGCTCCCAGACCACCCTACCCTACATACCTAAACGTATAAGAATGCATACACGAAATAGAGCTCTAATTCAATACTGTAATGGTTTATTTTACTTTGACGCTAATGCCATCAAAGGAATACGATTTTGATCGGCAACTTTTAGACAATCGGGGGCTGATTGCTGTCTGTGCGCTCTTAAGTAGTTATACCTCGAAACTATACTGTAGAATCTGCCAAAAATATCTTTATTTGTATCTTTCAAAGTTAGCTCGCTACCATCTTAGACTGCATCGTCACTTGCCATCAGATGAGATCACAGTCAGTGGCTCTCTTGTCAGGAATAAAAAAGGGATTTTCATCCTTGATGATGAGAAAAGATGGAGATCTCTTGCCTGCAATCTTCCTTTCCAAAAGTAGGTAATCTTGGCAACCATGAATTGGATTTTCAGGGAATAAGTATTAGCCTCTTTAGAACTATTTATGGTCTCAACGGGTAGAGCGGGTGAGGGTGACGCCAGGCGAGACAGATGAAAGACGGATCGGGTGAGGGTGACGTCAGGCGAGACAGATGAAAGACGGATCGGTCATGAAAATGGTTTATTTACACACACAGCTTAGTCACAGAGGTCTTAGAGATAAAATTACAATGTAGAGGTCACTAATTCACTAAAAGTCTTATTGGTTTCACAGCTTTCTACCAAAAGTCCTATTGGTTTCACTTTCTACATGTAAATGTCACGACTAAAAGTCTTATTGGTTTCACTTTCTATCAAAAGTCCTATTGGTTTCACTTTCTACATGTGAATGTCACGACTAAAAGTCCTATTGGTTTCACTTTCTACATGTGAATGTCACGACTAAAAGTCTTATTGGTTTCACTTTAACTTTGGCGGGGTTCCCTGAAGGGGGTCGATTCCAGGTCTGTTGTCCTTCGACGTCCAGTAGATGTTTTAGTTAAGGTATGCTAGCCTAATGGTTGCTTCTCTTTCTAAACGGATGTGACGGCCAGGGTTGCTGTCAGTCGACTCTTGGTCATCGGTATGCTACCCCGGAATCCCTTCGCTGGTAAGGAAATGAAGGCGCGTTACCAGGATGAGTACTTCCTGCTTTAGAGGGATGTGCCAGTAAGGGTTGCTGTCCGTTGACTCTTGGTCATCGGTATGCTAACCTGGAATCCCTCCGGTGAGTACCTTTTGCTTTGGAGGGATGTGTCGGCCAGTGTTGCTGTCCGTCCACTCTTGGTCATCGGTATGCTAACCCGGAATCCGGTGAGTACCTCTTGCTTTGGAAGGATGTGTCAGCCAGGATTGCTGTCCGTCAACTCTTGGTTATCGGTATGCTAACCCGGAATCCAGTGAGTACCTCTTGCTTTGGAAGGATGTGTCAGCCAGGATTGCTGTCCGTCAACTCTTCGTCATGTATGCTAACCCGGAATCCCTCCGGTGAGTACTGCATGATTTGAAGAATTGCCTATGGGTTTTATACTCTGGCCCAGTGTGCTTATTTTGGAGGGGGTAGCATTTTTCCCATCATTCGGTGAACGCGGACATCTGTTCTCGCCTTAAGTAGTCGCAGGAATTTAGCAAGCGGTGCTAGCGGTTTTTGCGGGGTTGTTTCTTTTAGACGCTACCAGGACGCTACCCGACCCATCCTATTATGCAATGTTGCATCCACTTAAAACAATGGTCGTAAATTGCAAGCGGGCGGCGCAATGGTACGTTTCCGTGCAAGCCGTGCCTAAACCGTAGTTTTTATGATGAAACGCGCTACACCTCCTCATTTTACGAAGGTAAGTAGGTGTCCAAATAAACAATTTTCTTCGCATAATGATGCATATTTGGTACATACCTAAGAGGTCTTCAGCATTCTGCAGATTATCGCTAATTAAGACCGCAAAAAGCGACTCAGGTGGCGCACGATCATGTTCTGTAGGTTACGGAATGGGAGAAAGAATGGTTGGGAGTAGGAAAAGGAACTTGGACGAGGGAACTAGTCAAGGACCTAAAGAAATGGCACAGTAGGAAACATGGAGAGGTGAACCGGTGGATCACGCAGGCGCTTAGTGGTCATGGCGTGTTCAACACGTATCTCTTCGCAATCGGCAAATCACCAACTGAAGAATGCTACTTTTGCGAAGAGGAGGATACCCTTAGACATGCTATTTTTGAATGCATCGCTTTCGCGGACCTGAGATCGGTGGCACAGGGAGCGAGTATAGCGATGTAGACTCCGGCAACTTAACAGCACGTATGGTCTCTAGAGCAGAGGAGTGGCAGAGGTATGGACAAATATTGAAAGGCATTATGGTGAGAAGAGAAGAAAGAGAAAAAGAAGAGAAGAGAAAAGAGAGAAAATATATAGACGGTCTGCATGATGTAATGTAAAGCGGTTCCGCGCTGACCTGGTAGTCCTGAATAATTTGTTTTAGTCCGTGCGAGTCGGACACACCCTGCCTTAAGGCAGAAGTCCGTAGGGATTTTTTCCCCCTCAAACAGAAAAAAAAGGTTGAAGTGTACTAATAAAATAAAAAAGTTACATAATTTACATACCTATTATTGTAAAAACCCCCATAGAAATCGATAAACGTTACAATAAAAAGAATAAAATATCCTTATTCTGTTTCTCGACGAATCTTTACTTAATATTATGTACCTTAACCTACAATATAGCTACATTATACATATATCTACTCGTATACCATTTCAAGTTTCTAAGAACGAGCGGTGAATCTACCGATACGTTTTTACCCAAAGCTATCTAAATAAACAAAATAAGTCTTCGAATTCGGAACAACTGTTTTTTTTATAGATAAACAAGTATGAGGTAACATTTATTTTTCGTCTCTCTGCCTGTTTGCGTCTGCTAATCTGCAAAAACAGATCTAAATGGAAATTTCTAAACAGATCTAAATGGAAAGCTACTTTCCGGACAAGCCCTATGTTTCATTGGTTCCTAATCCTATGGTAAGTGGGTAGGTTTACAATTTTTCAAAATATTGTTAGATCAGCTGTTCGATGGGCCGAGGTAGACTATATTGCTACCTACATAATTTATTTGAAGTATAGACCTATTTTTAAGCTCTTCGATCAATCAACGTGATCAATGAAACTAATTTTTGTCGAAGTAGGTTGGTACTGATATATATACTAGACTCTAAAGTTTAGAGTAAAGTTGCGAGCATAGATAGAGAAGTTTTATTATGCGTAAGTAGTGGAAATCCCAGTCGTTAAAAGAACAAACAACAAATGTATAGAGTTCATAATATGGGTAGATATAAGCCCCTAGTCGTCCAACTCCGGACAAGTTCCGCGCGGCCCGACGGAGGGGATACACGTCTGGGGACCATTGCCTCTTTGTTATTCAGTTATTTACCTTCCACCAGGCAGTGGATGCAGAACGTGCCAGAGCTTAAGTGGAAATTGCTGCAATCATCTCGTTGAGCGTAAACAAACCAGTGAGTACCTACCCATTGACCGTCCATCACCTTTTATGTAACGCCAAGCGCAAGCCGGCCGGCGATGTTATACTACATTTATTTACGATAATATGCAACAATACCGTTTTATAACCCCTAGTAGCCACCTACTTCGCTAATCTTTGTAAATATCAGTTGGTAAGTATGTATATTGTAACTAATTAAATATCGTCTTCTATAAGGTTAAAGTTTGTGTGATTGCTCAATGCCCAACCCAAACGATAATAATAAGTAGAAACGAAGTCATAAAAGTTCCTGCTAAGATCGTTTGTAAGACCGGAAATCGTTGATCTAGTTATGATTATCTAGAATCTAGATGATGCCCGCGACTTCGTCCTCGTGGATTAAGGTTTTTGATTTCCTCGGGAACTCTGTAATTTTCCGGGGTGAAAAGTAGTCTATGTTTTAATCCTGGACATGAACGATCTCCATTCCAAATTTCAGCCAAATCGATTAATTCGTTGTAGCGTTAAAGAGTAACAAATAAATCTTCCATCCATCCATACTACCGTCCGTGTCCTCACAAACTCGCATTTATAATATTAGTAGGAAGTAGGATAGGATTTTTAGGATTAAGCAGTGATAGCCTAGTGGTTAGGACTGTGGTCTCCTATTCGGGGGGTCGCAGGTTCTATCCCGGGACCTCTGAATTTTCGGAGTCAAGTGCGTTTAAGCAATTAAATATCACTTGCTTCAACGGTGAAGGAAAACATCGTGAGGAAACCGGCACACCTGAGAGTTCTTCATAATGTTCTTGAAGGTGTGTGAAGTCCGCCAATTCGCATTGGGCCAGCGTGGTGGACTATGGCCTATAACTCTTCTCTGAGAGGAGACCTGCGCTCAGTAGTGAGCCGTTGATGGGTTGCTAATGATGATGATGATGATGAGGATAGGATTAGTAGGATAGTAGGATTATAGTATTTATCTAAGATTACTGCCTATTCAATTTCATATATCTTAGCTATGTTATTGTTAGGTAGGTATATTGGAAAAAGAAGTAGAAAGAAGTAGAAGTAGAAGTTGGAGTTTAGTTCCAGTTTCAGAAAATGCCTTGTAGTTTTAAGTAGTTTTTACTCAAAGCACAGTAAAACTAGGGTCATCGACTTATGGATCCAAACATACCTATACGACCTAGTCGCTGACTATGGTTCTTATCAGGCTCATGGTCATTTTAACTCAGCGGGCGATCGATGGTGGGAGCCAAATGAGAGATCCGTATCAGAACCAGACTTACGGACATACTTGTAGCTCAGAGAATCTGTAACTGTAGTGCCAATGGGCGGGCCATAGTTCGAAGAACCTACAATTGAAAAAAAAGTTAGTGGTCTGACGACTTCAGACGAGTGGCCCTGGGCGCTGGATTATTTATATTATTTACTAGCTGATTTCCGCGACTTCGTCCGCGTGGATTTAGTTTTTAAAATCCCTCGGGAACACTTTGATTTTCCGGGATAAAAGTAGCCTATGTCACTCTCCAGGTCCTCAATTATGCCCATGTAAAAAAATCATGTAGATCCGTGGCTCTGTTGCGGCGTGATTGAAGGACAAACCAACAAACAAACACACTTTCGCATTTATAATATTAGTAAGTATGATTAGGATATTAAATTACATAGGAAAACACTGTAATATTACGCCCATACGATGTATTACATCCATATCTACTATGTAGTATGTAGGTATAATGATCGTTTGGCAAAATCTGACGCCTTTGGAGTAGTTTGACTTTGACAAAGTAGTATCCACGATGGCTATATACGATAAATTAAGCATGCCAGCTTAAGATGAGCCGTTCATTCAAAGTATCCTGTAGATTCCGGGGTTCAAGTTATTTGGAACCATACTGAAGATTGTGATGTCTATAATTTCTGAACTACGAAATTGACGACCTTGAAATAATTACAGGACAATCTCTAAAGAACCTGCTTTCTAACAAAAAAAGAATGGATTAAATCGGAATATGCCTTAATGAATTACAGCGAAATACACATTTTGACTTTCATCCCCTCTCCCAAGGGAACCGTGCTGAATTTCGGGATAAAAAGTATCCTATATTATACCTCGTAGTATTAACTTAAATCGTGCCAAGTTTCATTTAAATCCGTCCAGTAGTTTCGGCGTGATGCGCGGCCAAGATACAGACAGACAGACAGACAGACAGACAGACAGACAGACAAAAAATTAAAAAAAAATTGTTTTGGCTTCAATATCGATTATAGAGTGCCCTCAAACAAAAATTTTCAAAATATCTTCAATGTACAGAATTGGACCTGTTACAGTTTTATTATATTATAGAAGAAGATAGAAGATTTAATAATTCCAAATTAGCCATAAAATCCTCATTAAATATTTTGCTAGTTCTTTCGTGGCTATATTGTGTCTGTGAGAGCATAATAATTAATATTCATAATCGTTCCTCGTCAGGTCTTTCAACTTTTAGAAAGCCTGTATTGAACATCGCATAAATAAGCGGATTCAGGCTGGAGCTCAAAATATAGCGACACTACGCTATAATACTATATTTTGCTTTAGTAGGTAGGTATATTGTTACCGGCAAATGGCAATGCATAAAATAGTCCTTGTACAGAATATCTAGTCGTTCCATGTAATGCCGGGTTTGCCTATTTAATGTATAAAATATATTGTAATATATCGTTTACCATTACGTATATTCATCATCATCATTTATTTATTGCTTTCCAATTTAATTTACATAAGTCTTTTTATAATATATATTAGATTACAAATTAATAACATCTTACTTAAGCAATGCATCATTGGAAAACCCCGTTGGGGCACAGCAGCATCACATGTGTGCATAATAAGTTGAGTGCATAGATTTAGGATGTTCGCTGCGCACCTACTAAATTATGTGTATTTATTTATTGAAAAGGTACACAAAAAAGGTTGCAATCAAAATATGGACAAAATACAATAACATCAGGGTTTAATACTCAAAGCATCAGATGTACGCTCTAGAATCAATAATTTTGAAAAAAATTGTACCTAAGTATTTTTAAAATAACGGTATTTTTTGATTCGTTACACGGCTGATATAAGTAATATAGTTAAACATATATACCCGTAGCTGTATGTAATAGTAGTTCTATGTAAATATCTCAGACTAAACGACGCGAACGTGAAATGAGAACGTACCTACCTACGTACTTATAATATCTATCTATAAGTCGCCCCGGCTAGCTTCGACAAGTGGACTTATGTCCTAACATAATGTCCTAGGTACTTAAGAATTTCTACGATACTATAACTCTGCATATCTATTGATGAAAAGCTAGAGTAAAATCCGTTCAGCATCGTTTGGCATTTTCTAATAAACAGACGAAGGTTAATTTCTATCCCGTGAAAACGTAGAATTCCCATGGGATTTTTAAAGCCTAAAAAGTAGATACTTGTGGATGAAATCATAACACCCGAAAAATATTACCGTCCTTCTGGTGTATTCGGCTAAATAGGGTTAAAAAGTAAGCTTATCAAAAATTCCACTTGTTGGCATTAATCATCGACTTTAATAACAATGTTATCTGAAGCTGACCTTTGCATACAACGGGCGATATTGTCTTCGGTTTCCTCGAAAAGGGGATTTTAACTACCTATTTGTTTTCCTGTCTTCCATTTATCTGCCTGGTACATCTATCCCTAACAAGGTATCATTACTGGTAGGGGTATGAGAAAAAAATCTACTTAATTCTACCGGTTGCGATTGGTATGATCCTACCTATCTATCAGCTTGCAAATTTCGTGCACAGTATTTTCGTCTATTCGTACGAAGGAACGTGTATAATAATCGATGGGCAAGAAAGAGCTAAGTATCCCTGCGAGATCAAATAAATCAGAACTGAGGAGATCTCCTACCAAGTTACCTACCAACATAAGTCATCGAGTCGCGAAGCTAAAGCGGTAATAATGGACGAGGCATTTATTATTTCGATGTTCTGGATATAGCCGGATCAAGAGCAAGGCATGTGTACCTAAGTCTATACAAAAGAACTAAATACATTCAGCTGTGGACGTGTGTCGCTTGATGAAGGAGAAGACGAAGAAAGTCTCTATACCTAATATTTTGTCTATCACCGAAACGGAGTGGTTACATAATACATTCTCTTTCTCACCGAGATTATGCTTTAATAATATTCATCTCGCGTAGATATCACGAAGATACAGAATAGGCAATAATTGACCTGTCAGTTTTTCATTTTCTGCGTGTTTGAACTCAGGCCGCCGAATTAAAATAAAGCTATACAGACCTAGCAGTTCTATACCTACGTTTTGAAAATAATTAAATCACATTCGAACTCATTGCGAATTGATGAATACTTTACCTGGAAGAATCACGCTGATTATGTTTGTTCAAAGCTAAATCAGTTATCTTATGCATTGTACATGTTGTCAAAGAAAGTTAATGAAAAAATTTAAATGTTAATGTTAATGAAATTCTGGGGAAATGCTAGTGAAATTAACCACGTCTTTATTGCGCAAAAAAGATGCATAGAGCGATATGTAAGATAAAAAAAAGGGATAGCTGCAGACCTTACTTTAAGAAACTCCACGTTCTCACAGTTACGTCGTTATACATATTTGAACTTGCTCTATTCCTAAGAAAGAATGAAAATTTGTTTGTTCGAAATAATCGAGAACGCTGTAAAGATTTATTCCGTTATCCCACTCACAAAACCTCATTCTTCAGCAAGAGTATTTGTGTGATGGCGATTAAGGTATACAATAAAATACCTGAGCAGATAAGGAAATGTAATAATATAAATCAATTTAAAAATAAACTACGCGACTTTTTATTAGACAATACATTTTACAATATCGATGAATTTTATCAATTAAGGTATTTTTAAATTTTAAATGTAACTTCCTTTTATTGTTACCTATGTACTTATGTGAGAATAATGTGTACTTGAGCCTAAATTAATTGTTTTAAAGAAACCAATAAATGACTTTGACTTTGACTTTGACTTTGACTCATTTGAGGGCTCTCTTCTGAGATAAGCTATACTTTTGCACGTCCTTTATGTTTTAGTTTAAGTTTTGGTACAAAATAAAATTAATACCACAGTAAATACCCACAAGAAAAAAACATTGTAGTTCCAGTAACACAAGTCGTCTCGTCGCAACAGGAAAACAAATTCATTTGTTTTTAAGATTAATATTATATCAATTTTCCTTTTGAACTTTTTGTACAAACAGAACAAAAGGTCATGATCGATGCTATACGGGTCCGGTTTCGTTGATTATTATGAGCTTAGACTAATAAGTAATAACGCATAATATACCGACCGATAGTTCCATACAGCGAGACCAGCTTAAGGCGAATTAAACGGGTCTGCTCGTGAAATTCAAGTTTAATTTGGTTTTTTCGTAATTAGTAAACTAATACGACAAAGTAGGCTTATGGCATTCTAATTGCGCCAATGGCAGTATCATCTTCACAGGTTTATATAAAAATCTTTACTTGAAAGTGTCCAGTATAAGAAATTAGTCCCAGTACCTACCTATCGAGTTTGACGCGAGTTACTCACAAATTAGTCTAAAATGTTGTTAATTTTATATTTTGTTTCAGATACCTAGTCGCCATGAGGCCCCAGTGGCCCATGATAGCGCTGTGCATAGGAGTGTTGGCAGCCAGCGCGCCTTCAGCGGCATTTCCCACTAAAGATGAATATGTTGTATTTGCTGACAGTAATCGAAAAGTGCGAGTGAGTAGCTATCACCAGTTGTTATTTTATTGC
Source organism: Oeneis ivallda (assembly GCA_029955525.1). NCBI lineage: Eukaryota > Metazoa > Arthropoda > Insecta > Lepidoptera > Nymphalidae > Oeneis > Oeneis ivallda. The sequence goes on from JARPMR010000005.1 coordinate 10,496,691, forward strand.
TTATTTAGGTATTTAGAAAGAATACAATAAAACCGGCTCTTTTACCAGGACTTATAACCAGTATCTAGTAGGTAGGTACTAGGTAGGTACTATGGGAAATAAAAATTTGCCATGTTACAACTGAGGCAGATGGTACCTAGTAACACGGGTAAAAAAACCTACCAGTGTTACGTGTGTAGGTATGTGACTTTTTACGAATGATCCACCGTGGCACCTTGAGCCGATTTTGATGAAACAGGTGTTGAGGTTCACCATATATGGTCCGGGTAACGTGAGCTACATTTTACACGAACAAATTCAAAATTTTTCAATTTTTTTTTCAAGATGACGGATGTTTTATGCAATTTTCCATAGTCTGGTTTCAGTTTTTAAATTCTTTAGACCTGGACAAATTTAGCAGAAATCGACATGGAATTTGTTATTAATAAATACACACACACGCTTTGTGATATTACAGCAGAATTTCGCTTTTGTCTCTAGCTTTGATATAAAATCATGTTGATGGAACGCACTGTATGATTCGAAAATGCCTCACAAGTCAAAGTCGTTCCACACTTCAATCCTAGTTACAATGTCTGCTAGATTGTCAGTAATTTTAATTCTTCAATTTGCAGAGTACAGTACCTGTTGATACAACAGAGAAGCCGCGCGCGCCTATCAAGTTGACAGAGATGCGCGTGCGCTCGGAAGTAGCGCTGCGCTATGCGCGCACTACTGTGCTCACACACGTGCAGAACCCCGACGCGCGGCCTCAGGAGGTCACATTCCGCATGCTGCTGCCTGACACCGCATTCATTAGCGGCTTTACTATGTAGGTATAGAATGGAAACGTTAAGAGTTAATCATAAGTTGACAGAGATGCGCATGTGCTCGGATGTTCGGCTGTGCTAACTCATGCGCAGAACTCCGGCATGCGGCCGTAGGATCCACATGCTGCTGCTAGACAACGCCTTCATTCGTGGTATAGAGGGTGGAAAAGTTAAGTGTGAATCAAGTTGACCAAGGTGCGCGTGCGCTCGGAAGTGCGTCTGTGCTAACTCACGTGCAAAACCCTAGCTGCTACCCGACACCGCCTTCATTAGCGGCTTTACTATGTACTTAGGTATATAGGGTGGAAACGTTACCTAAGGGTGAATCAAGTAAGAGTTTAGACCGAGATGCACGTGCGCTCGGAAGTAGGTACGGCTTAGCGAATACTGCTGTAATAAATAAAAAAATATGCGATTTTTTTTAGTTTTTATTCTGATGGATATTTTTCAGTTACATAATTTAATGCTCTTTATTTTAGGATTCTGAGTGGAAAGTCCTACAAAGCGTATGTGAAAGAAAAAGAAGAAGCTAAGCAAATTTACACTCAAGCAGTATCGCAGGGCCTCAGTGCAGCACACGTTGCTACCAAGTAAGTCAATTTTATGTTTAGTACTGTACATGGTGAGGCACTACTCACTAGGCAGGAAGGTATAAAATGGATTGCTACTTTTAGTTTCCAATGCGTTTTGGTTAAAATATATTTTGCCCGTGATTTTGTCCGCGTAGAGTTAGGTTTTTTAGGAGTTAGGTAAGTCCAAACTTGGCATAGTGGCTATTGGCTAAGGCTTAGGGCTAAGGTACCTATCAGTTAGACAGTTACCAATTTCGACATACGATTCATACTACACGGAACAGTTGGTCAAATGCACTAATATACTCTACCAGTAAAATTATGTAAAACAAAAATAAAGTCTGTGCAGTTTATACAGAACGTATTAGTTATGAGAAAATATATTTATTTTAATTAGAGCTCGGGACTCAAACCACTTCACGGTGTCCGTCAACGTGGAAGGAAACACTACAGCAGTGTTCGACTTGAAATACGAGGAGTTCTTGGTCCGTCGCAACGGGTTGTACAATCATGCCATCAATCTGCACCCTGGTGCCTTTGTGCCTAAGATGGAGGTAGTGGTGAATATCAAAGAATCACAGAAGATCACTCAACTGCGGGTGCCTGAAGTGAGGACCGGCAACGAAGTTGATGCGACGGAAAAAGACGCGCGTGAGTATCATGGTATAAGATCCGAAGAGAGGTCGTCCTTTACCCATCTGTTTACCACATGAAAAGTATTTTTCATCGAATATTATCTATAAAAAAACAAAACTATCCGGTATTGCCTAATTTTGACGAATCTGATAAAAGTTATCATAAATGAGGGTATTAGCCGCATGCATTAATTCCAAATAGACTAATACATTAACCTTCAGGCCTCAGGATGTTTGTGCAATTGTGTTTGTTTGTAACCTATCCGTCCGAAGCCGGGGCTGGTCAACTAGTATCATAATATACGTATTATTGCACTAGAAACCTGTGTTATAGTCAACCCTCAAAAAATGTTTCAATGCTCCAAGGTGTGTGTGTTGGCTGATACTCTTCCGCTATTGGTTAAAATGCGTTGATGCAGCAAGAACGCCAATTCAGCCAATCAGAGGTCATTTCGATCGTTACCCTGATGCTATCAATTAAAGAATACCACTACAGATAACCTCCATTTATACCATTATTATCTTTCCTGATTCTTCTGGTAGGAAGGTACCTCTCTTTTTTCAGGAGATTAAACTCCATAATATGTGCCCCTAATAAAAACACATCAGTTGGTGACTACTGTGGAAAGTTTATTAATCTAGTCTAGATTAATAAATACATTATTAAAATTTCAGAAAATTCTAAAGCCGTAATTCAAAGAGCTACTAACGATAAGGAAGCCACGGTCACGTTTACTCCCGATCTGTCTGAACAGAGGAGGCTTGCCGAAATATATGCGGTATAGTATTTTTTTGTGTTCTAATATTAACGTCTGGTGGTAAGTGACGCTGCAGTCTAAGTTGGAAGCGGGGTAACCTGGTATAGCAGAATTTTTATAAAACGAATACCCCAATCGGTTTCTACAGGAATCGTACCGGAACGCTGAATCATTTGACGATAATTCTGCTGGTAGAGTAAAAACTAACCAGTCGCATAACTTCCATTTTTGGCATTCATCTCAATTCACGGCTGACCCACATCTGGGCACGGGTCTCCTCTAGCGACCAAACGAGCTGATGAGTCACCTGATGTAAGTGATCACCGCCGCCCATGAACTTTTGCAGCACCAGAGGCAACCACCAATGCGTTGCCGGTTGTCGTCTCCGTCGAAGGAAGTTGGTTCCACAGTTTGAGTGCGTGGAAAAACTTCTTCGTCGTGACTCTCTTGGCAGAGCGTTCGTGATAATAACGTCTTTAGCGGTAGATGCTTTGATTAACTTTAGGGGTAGATGTGATTCGCCTCACGAGCAATTGCCACTCCTGCCTGCTGGCTGACAGCCTGGTATGCGATGTGCAATGAAACACCCACAGCAGACTTAATTTGGTCGGTCTATCGCATTTACACACCTTTCGAAAACGTTATGAGAACTCTGCCAATTTACTCGCGATGTTTTCTTCTACACCATTAAAGTTAGAGACGCGCCTGCAGATACGAAATGGGCTCCCAGAAAAGAACGTCGAACTACCTCTATTTATCTTGGTATTCAAGACGAATACTTATCTAACGAATATTAAATTTTCCAGGAGAAAACCAAACAAAAAAGTTCATCGGATAATATGTACATTGGATATAGCAGCACGGAGGAGGATGACCAAGATGTTACGGTTCTTGGGCAGTTCGTAGTGCAATATGACGTTGAGCGAACTAATAATGGTGAAATCTTGGTATGTAGTATGTAAATAATATATTTATCGTAGTATATGTTATACGGGAGTTCTTAAGTTCGTAAGCGTTGGTATCCAGACCAACCATACAACCATCTCGCAACACGCAATATAAGTACTTAGATGAGACAATAAGTAAATAGCTCCCAGCTGATACTTATTATTTAATTCCATTTCGACAGACTTATTTTAATCAACCGATTGCGAATCTTGCCTCATATACTAAAAATAAATTATTTCTTACTGATTATTATTATTAATATTGTGAGTTTTAACCATTTTAAATTATCGATTAAACTATAAATAGGTGCGTCAAATGTTTAGGACGTCACAGTTCACTATTTCATAAAGCTTCCATACTATACTCATTTTTTGACGTTTGATAAAGAGTTGCTGGTTTGATTAGTCAGCAATATCCCTATTGCCATCTGCTGTGATTGTGATTGTCTAAAAATGATTGCATCAGTGTGAAGATCGCCATCGGTGATTGACTGGCACTCTCTCGCTATTGGTAGCTACACTATCTACTCCCGTATTGGATATCAAGTCATGATCACATTTCAGGTAAATGATGGGTATTTCGTGCATTTCTTGGCCCCGACGTCTCTTCCGCCACTGAGCAAGCACGCGATCTTCGTGCTTGACACTTCCGGTTCGATGATGGGTCGGAAAATCGTGCAGCTTCGCAACGCCATGGAAGCTATACTCTCTGACCTCAATCCAAATGACTATTTCAGCATTGTTGAATTCAACTCCGATGTGAAGGTAAGCTGTAATTCTAGTTTTAGTAAAATTGATTTTTGTATATGCATGTTTTGTATGTTGATTTTTGTATAAGCATGCCCAATATAAAATTGTTGGGCATGCTTTTAGACCTACAGAATCCATTGCGCCAACTTGGCAGGAACTACTTACTTATGTATATTTGAAGTACTTACTCCACGTTAAAGGGCATGTCACATGGCACGAAGAATCGATGGGCGTTAGGGTACAAAGGTGCTGGAATGTCGACCCCGCCCGAAGCGCTGCGTTAGTAAACCCCCCACTGAAGAATAGTTATTATAAATGATGTAAAAGAATATTTAGTGTAATAATTAGGTACCGATAAAACATAAATATTGAAATTTTAAATGTATTTTTATTTGACTATTATTATTTTTAATCTTGACTTACTAATTTATAATAATTATAATTGTCTAATAATCTCACTTTAATTATTTAATTACTTTCATTTTATAATTATTGCTTGTATCATATTTGCACACTATTAATTTAGTTGAATGTTATAGTCTTTTACTGACAATATATTTTGTTACTACCATCCCACTGTACAAACATTCTGGCAAATAAATAATAATTATTATTATTATGTACTTACTACTATTACTGGGTGTACGGACGATCTCAGGCAATTGACTGGCATCCGTTGGATATAGCCAGGATCGTGTTCTGTGGCGATCATTTCTAGAAACCTTTGTCCAGCAGTGGACGTCTATCGTTTGAGATGACAATGACGATAAACACGCCGTTCCGAAAACACCCTCTTTCTAACAAAATCCACCATCTTTTATAACAGCACTCACCGACTACCAACTCCTCAACACCAAACTTACCTATTAATGTACCAGTCGTCTGTCGTGCAACTTGAATAGATGTTCAATAGCTACATGTTAACAGGTCCATGAACTGAAGGAAGCAGATGAAGAACCTCCACCGCGTACGCACTACAGTTACTTCAGTTCGCGAAACACTCCCATCACTCTGGTGCCTCCGTCTCTCGCCACGGCCGAGAACATTGCTAAGGCGAAAGTTATTGTATCCAGGCTCAATGCTTCTGGAGGTAATAATTCGACTAATCCTAATCGGCTTTTCATGCATGATTAAGGGCTAATTTAGAGTTTCAGACAGTGTGCACTGGGCAGTTCGCATGCATCGTACGAGGGGCTAGAAGAAGCTAAGGCTAGAAGCTCTAGTAGGTACAAACTTCAACCGCCACCAATTGCGATGCAGCTAAATGCAAGTGCAATGTAATCCAAACTTCAAATTGGCAACCGGCTTGCAGTCTGTCGATAGACCTATACCTAATTAAGTCTTTGATTAAGTGCATTCAGATTATGTAACAATATTCAACATGAATATTATTCGAAATGAATATTATTCATTGTAAGATCATTTAAAAACCAATCCTAATGTTAAATAAATTTAAAAATAAATAAAGATAAATAGCTTGGTGGCCTTGTCGCTTAAAAGCCATCTCTTGCAGGCACCCACGTTGCAGATATGAATCTAAGTACTGTACCTACTGATGATTTTACTAATGCATGCTGATAAATAAAATCTATACATATAATAAAACAGAAACGAAACCAATTCTGTACATGAAATAGATTCAAAAAAGGGTTTTTGCTTCTAATTGTGTTCAAGATACAGATATCAAAACAGAAGCTAAATTTTTTTTGTCTGTTTGTCTGTCTGTTTGTTTGTCCTTCTTTCACGTAAAAACTACCGCACAGATTTCTACAAAATTTTATACCGTGGTAGCTTATTACTCGGGTCAACATCTAGGCTACTTTTTATCCCGGAAAATCAAGGAGTTCCCGAGGGACTTTAAAAACTAAATCCACGTGGACAAAGTCGCGGGCATCAGCTAGTATAATGTAATGATGATTGTGATTACAAGTATTTTATTACGTATGAACAGGTACTAACATCTACAGTGCGCTGGAAGTTGCCTTTGATCTTGTCCGGAAGGGTACTCAAAAGGAAAACGAAACAGATTCGTCGCCTGCGGTTGCCGATGGCACTAGCACTACAGTTGCCACTGCCGAGAGAGAACAGAAAACAGAAAGTAAGTCCATACTAATACGTGTAGTATTTTGTACCTAGTATGTATTAGACCTATTAGGTACAAAATTATACGAAACTGTGTCCGTTACCTTTTCATTTATCAACAGCTGAACAGATTTTAAAAAACTTGGCACTGCATCTTGGAGGCAGACTTAGAAATTTCTTATCACGGAAAACCACACAAAAAACTTACAAACGCCTACTTGCGCGAATACCAGGTTGAACTTGAGATATTATTTCTGACAAGAGGGAGTATCATCAAACAATCAATCAACCATCAGCAACCCATCAACGGCTCACTACTGAGCGCAGGTCTCCTCTCAGAGAACAGCTGTTATAGGCCATCGTTCGCCACGCTGGCGCTGGCCTAATGCAAATTAGCAGTCTTCATACACCTTCGAGAATATTATAGAATGCAGGCCTCGTTTCAGATTTCTCGCGGTTTGCGCACTTCTTTGTGGTTGAAGGATGTGATATTTAATTGCATAATTTATAATTATTTATTGATTGTTTGTGATTGGGAGTATCATATTACTTAGGTACTAGGTTCTTATTTTACTTACACATTGTAGAGCAGTTGGAGCCTATGGTCATCTTTCTGACGGACGGCGACCCGACTGTTGGTGAAACCAGCACCGCTCGCATCATTACCCTCGTTAGCGAGAAAAACTCCGGCGATCAACGGGCAGCCTTGTACTCGCTCGCTTTTGGTAAGTGCTTTAGTTTGTTTTCTGATACGGGTAAAATGTGCAGCATGCGTTACTGAAGAGCGCGTGACCCCAAAAAAAAAATCAGATTTCGCGATGAGTAATATATTTTCTGTAATATGCAACACATTGAAAATAAATGAATATTGGTTAAAAATTAGACCTAACTTCGCGATTTTTTATTATCGAACAAATTTCATCATTTTGTGTTTTTGCCCAAACACGTCCCTTGGCAGTATGATGTAATTCTTGCGTGTTTTTTTTCGGATAATTGAAACTTGATCTACTACTGTAAAAATCAAATCTGTTTACTGTTAACGAGCGCACACCCACTCTGAACGTCCACTACTACTACACAACTAGAAATTACTCTCTTTACGGTGTAGACAGTTGACACTAGACAGGTTTAACTAATATTCTAAATACAAAAGTATGTTTGTTCATTGGTTTGTCCTTTAACAGCAACGTATCGACGTGATTTTTTGCATGGATACCTATTGTTGAGGACCTGGAGAATGACATGGACTTTTGTGGTAGTACCGGAAAGGCAAAGGGTTCCCGCGGTATTCTTAAAATATCTGTCTAAACTACTTATCGTACAAAAACTAAAAGTGAAGCCCGCTTGCAGAGCCGTCTTAGGCCATGCCGGGGCCCTTGGGCACACAAGAATATGGGGCCCTGTTGGAAAGTAAAAAAATGAATTGCAAAAACATTCTTCTGTTATGATCATCCACAATTTAGGTGGGCAGTACCAACAGCATTAGGATTGAGGAGTTGGTAACTGGTCTTCAATGGTGTAATCCAGTGATGTAGCGTGGGGAAGGGCGATTCCAAATACAAACCGAACCATAATCAAGTTAGTTGAATAATTGAATATATTGGTGCTATCCAAAATTACCGTAGGAAATTTTCGCGAACGAAGCGGGCGCGTAATTTTTTGGACTGCACTATGTCACTACGTAGTCCACTACTTGGTACCTACAATAGCAACTTAAAAACGACATTTCGAGCGAGACGAGCGTGAAATTTTTTATGACGGCACCACTTAACTATGTGCTTCATACTTGATTCCTACAATACTATCTGCGCGAAATTTTTTCAATTGCACTATGCCTCTATGTTGTTCATACTTGACACCTTCAACAGCAATTTAACAGCGACATATTCGGGAGCGAAGCGAGCGCGTTTTTTGGACTGCACTACTCAACTGTGTACTTCATACTTGGTCCCTACAATACCAATCAAGAAAAAAAGACACATCGTCGCGAGCGGAGCGAGCGCAAAAACTTTTCGATTGCACGACGCTTCTATGCAGTTCTTACTTGGCACCTACAGTAGCTGTGTAAAACTGATATCTTCGCGAGCGAAGCGAGCGCGAAATTTTTTTGATAGCACTACACCTCTGTGTAATCCATACTATTTGGTATGAACATAAGCAATCTATAATAATCGACATTATCGCGAGTGAAGCGAGTGCGACATTTTTAACCGTTGCACTACACCACTATGTAGTCCATACTTGGCACCTTCAACAGCAATTTAACACAGGACTGGACTTTTGGACTGCACTACTTAACTGTGTACTGTATACTTGGTTCCTACAATACCAATCAAGAAAAAAGATACATTTTCGCGACCGAAGCGAGCGCAAAAATTTTTCGATTGCACTACACTTTAATGTAGTTCATACTTCGCACCTACAGTAGCCATGTGAAATTGATATTTTCGCGAGCGAAGCGAGCGCGAAAATTTTCTGATCGCACTACGCCTATGTGTAGTCCATACTATTTGGTATGTACATAAGCATACCTAAATGCAAACACATTATTTATTTATTATTTATTTAGTTATTTATTTTAAGACATACCCCGGGAGACATTACAGTTGCCCAATTCATCTCCGGGGTCTACTATAATCAGTACAGATAATACAAATAATATATAAAAAAAAAAAAACATTAATTAACATTATTAAAGGAAAATGAAAGAAAAACTAAACATAATAAACAATAACATAAGACTTAAAGATAAAAATAAAGACACAAAATTAGAAATACTAGGAATATTACCTATTTTCTAATAGTAATTTTATCTTTTTCGTGAGCTGATCGGGTGGGGTGTGGAAAACATCCAGTCCCGGATTCTCGCGAACCAAATCATTGAGCAAGCGCAGCGCACGAGACACCGGCGCCTGCTGGACTAGCTTAGTTCTATGGTGTTGCAGTGCAAATAACGTGCGTCTACGCGCAACCGCATAATCATTCGGTGCGTGCAAGCGAATACACTGCAATATATCCGAGTTGCTTTTTTCCCCTTGGATTAGACTGACTATGTAAGAGAGTAAGGCTACATTGCGCCGCAATTTCAAGGTATCATAACCAGTCATACCAAGGAGAAACATGCTCGGGTATATTGTAGGATATCCTACCCAATATCCGTATTGCTTTCTATAAAGCCAGCGAATGAACTTTTTTTGGATTTTCTCCACCATGTCTATATATTTACTCTCGTGTGGGTTCCATATGATTGCATTGGCTTCAAGTCTGCTTCGTACAAAGGCATTATACAAGAGTTTTATTGCAGCAATAGAGTTTAAATACTGCGCTTGTCTAAGCACAAATCCAAGGGTTTTATAGGCTTTAGTGCAAATGTCTTTAATGTGATCGCGAAATGTAAGGTCATCAGTCATTATTGTACCTAGATCTCTAATAACAGTCACTCTCGATATACTCGATCCACACAACTTATAGTTTGCAATGAGTGGAGTTGTCTTACGGGTCAGTGTGATGACTGCACATTTTTTTTCGTTAAAAAACAGTTTATTTTGTCTACACCATTGCAACACATTATCAATATCTAGCTGCAGAATCTGAGCGTCAAAGGAATTTTCAATCTGAAAAAAGATTTTCAAATCATCTGCAAAAAGTAGGCAATTAGCATGATTGATTACACTTGGCAAATCATTGATCAGTATCAAAAACTCCAATGGGCCCAAATTACTGCCCTGGCTTACACCGGAATACGTGTAGTAGGGTTCCGAACAATGTCCCTCATACTGCACGTACTGCCTCCGATCTCTTAAGTAACTCGAGAAGAAATTAAGTAATAAAGGTGTAAACCCGACTGAAGCAAACTTACTAAGTAGAATATCGTTGTCCACTACATCAAAAGCTTTTTGGAAGTCGAAGTAAGCCGCATCCACCTGTGAACCTTTGTCAACTACACCAGTTACATAAGTCCAGAAGGTCAACAGATTAGTGCACGTTGAGCGGCCCGTTCGGAACCCATGCTGAGCTTCTGAGAGTTGGTACTCAAATTGCTTTCTTATTCGATATTCTATAATTGATTCAAACAGTTTTGCGAAAACTGACAATACCGCAATAGGCCTGAAATCACTTATCTCTGCACTCGATGCCTTTTTTGGTATGGGTACCACACGTGAGGTCTTCCAGACTTCCGGGTAAAACGAATTCCTAAAACATAAATTGAAAATATGTTGCAACGGTGAAACAAAATTAACTACATATGGCGGGATACCATCGGGGCCAGCGGCGCGTTTCGCTTTCAGTTTCTTAAGCGCTCTTCTAACATCGCCCTGAACAATTGAGTCTATGTGTATACGTGCACTATCCCCGTTATAAGACAAAAGAGCATCGTTGACGCTTAGCCGGGGCGGCACCTGCGCGTACACTGAACTGAAATAATTTGCAAATAATTGCGCACACTGCTCCATAGGTACCAATTCTCCATCTTTCAATACCTTCTTTTTTGTAATAGCTCGCCTCGAGTTCATATAGTCCCAGAATAATTTTGGTTCGCGCTTAATATTTGACTCAAATTTAGTTTTGTACAGCTCAAAATCAATTTTGATGTTTGACTTGACTAATAAACGATATTCGGAAAATAATTGTAAAAAATGTTGATTTTTTGTTGCTTTGAACAACCTGTGATATTTTGCCTTTAACTTAATGTTGCGTTTAGTATCATTTGAATACCAAGCCGGATATATGTACCTGGATTCTACAATTTTCCTCTTTCTAAGCGGAACACAGTCTTCAAGACATGAATTAATATTAGTATAAAAAAATTCAATAGCTAGCTGTGGATCTGAGATCTCATATAAAAACGACCAATCTATCATCGCCAAGCGTTCATAAAGTAGAGGGAAATTAGCTTTGTTGAAATCCCATTCCGGTGTAATATTAGATTGCGACAAATTTTCTATTTTTAGGTTATTTTGCCTGCATGTAGAGACAGAGACAAAGCATAGCTCGAGCGGAGGGTGATAGGCATCCGGCGGTACAAGTGACTCCTCGGCCCTCTGCACCGTCACCTCGCTCAATGATTGACTAACGAGTACCAAGTCTAAGAGTTGCCCATCGTCATTTAAAATATTATTAATTTGCTTAAGCTCACAAAAAGATAATATAAACTCGAATTGCGACTTAATATTCAAACTGGCAGAATTAAAATTAAAATCACCGCATATTAATATTTTTTGCTGACTATAAAAACTATAAATTTTTTCAATACATTCATATATCATAGAATAATTTTCATCATTTGAACCGGGAGGTATATAGATACAAACCAAAATGCACAATAAATTATTACCGCAATATAGACCGCCACAGACTATCTCACTGTTCAGAGCCTCATTCAATGGTACACTTATTGTTTGTAGCGTATATTTTGAGTGCGCTATGATAGCTACTCCTCCCCCACGGCGATTATTGCGTCTGTCACACCTAAGCATACAAAACCCTTTTGGAATGACTTCAGAGTCAGTTATGCTCCCAGTTAACCAGGTTTCGCTGATAAAATGAATATCTGCAGGAGAGGCAGAAATAGACGAGCAGAATGCATGGAGTTTTGTACGTAGGCCCCGCACATTTTGGTAAGAAATCATTATATGACGAGATTTACAGAGTCGGCCGGCTGATGTCATCGTTTTCCTTTCTCGCACGTCTGCGAAACCACTCGTTGAACTCTACATTCGGCGGCCAATTTTTAGCCAACATGAAAAAATCGAATAAGCTCTCGGGCACAGTTATTACAAATGACGCATAGTTTGTATGCTTCAGTTGTAGCTTATCTACCGAGTACGGTGCACCAGTCGAACATTTTTTTGCCATATAAGACTGCACCTGCTCTGTAGTAACATCGCTCCTCAATGACCACAGGTGAATCTGCCTGGTTTTTTCCACAGTAACTAAATCTGCATCAATTTCTCCCGTGCCTCTGATAGGTGGTTTACGCTGCCTGCCTCGAACGACGCGCCACTGGTGCGAGTCGAGCGTACTTATTCCAGATAAACCCACAGCCGACGTATCACTGGGCACTTGAAGCGTCTCAACTACTTCTTTAACAAGATTCGATACCTTGCCAACAGGTGGAGCCACTAGAGACTCATTACATGGTGACTGCGGCTGCGACTGCGCCGGTCCTTGCGGTTGTGCTTGTTCTTGAGTAGATTATATTAAGTAGCGCATTAAAGTTTCGTCTATTTATTTTTCATTAGTTAAAATTGATTAAAATATTATGAAGACTAAATAATTTCAAAGTTCTTAAAATATTGCATACGATTTCGAGTACACGATCGTACATCGTACTAGGGCTAAAAAAAATAGTATAAATCGTACCTATGGCAACCCTAAACTACATATTTCACTAGTGGTTCGCCCCGAACTGAGACCTCGCGGTATCCCATAATTCCCATAAGGTAGTTTTAACTATATTATATTGTAATTAAAACGTGCCGAATCTGATGACGTCAATCGTCATCTGCTTTCGTGGATGGGATGCATATTTACAATATTAAAGTCAGCGCCATCTAGTAACAGTATAGTGAAGTTTTGTTAAAAACATTGATGCCCATTAAAACTCAAATAATTTCGTTTCTTTATAATATTTATCTAATCTTAGTATTTGTTGTTCAAGTACAGAATATAACTCAAATTATGTGTAAGTTTCAAGTTTTAAAACAAAGTGGTTTTAGAAATCTAGCCTCGAATACAATCTCCACTTTGAAAGCCCCCCATTTCGTATGGGAGCCCCCCTGAAATAAAGTTTTTTATAACTTTTTAAGCCATTTTCGGCTGGAGGCCATCGGTTTACATATCATATCTAAAATTGAAGTAATTACGTTCAGTAATTCAGAAGTTATAAGGCTGTGACAGACGGACGGACGGACAAGTGCAAATCGCTCTAGTAAACTCAGAGACCTTCGCTTCGCTCGGTCGATAACTGTTAAATCTGGCAATGCCACGTTTACTGTAAAACTCAGCAATGTCATTGGCTTGTCACTGCTCAGTGTTGCACGAAAGTCGATAACAACGCCCTCGTTTACTCTTTAAACTTTATTGTCGGTTAACGTTTTGTAACTATATCTACCTAAAATAGAAAAAAAATGTAAAATTTAGGTGAATATATCGGCCTTTCGGGGCCCCCTTGATGATGGGGGCCCTGGGCACAGGCCCCGTGTGCCCTTATGGTAAAGACGGTACTGCCCGCTTGCTGAAACGCCATTAACCATTGCTTGTTTAACCCAGGAATAAATTTTAAATGATAGGAGTTTTATACGAATTCAGTCAAAGCATGAATAATGCTGTATAGCTTTCTCAGCTTTCGCAGTCATTTCTTCTTCTTAATAAATAAATAAATAAACATTTATTCAGCTTTTAACTTATTAAACAGAAAAAATACAAAAGAAGACAAAACTTAATTAGCACTAAATAATATTATTATTGTTCATAAATTACAAAAGTAAGTAGCTATATGTTAGTTGCCGAAAAGGCAACTCCCTCAGCATAATAATATGCTGCAGCGCTGATTTTCAGGCATAGCCTTTAATGACGTCGCGACCCGACCACGAGACAGATAAACAGGATAAGTAATGGGTAACAAGAAATAAATAAATAAAAACAGATATTAAAATGTGTTTTGGTTACAGTTGATACAGTGGTAATTGAGGGTATTATAAATACTTATAGCATAGGTAAATGTATTACACTATAAGTAATAACAAATAAATCAATAAGGTATATAGATACATAATAAATGAATAATAATAAACATGTTATTGTGTCTGAATAGATACACGTAAAACAGCCCAGTGTGAATCGTGCCTGCAAGACTCGGAATGATATCTTACTGTATAATGCTTTTTGCCTGACTGAAATATAATATTGCTTTAAAGCCTTTTTAAAAGATATTATTGATTTAAGCTCACAGACTGGTGGTAGGTCATTCCAGATCTTACAGAATCTGTACCTTGAAATGCAGCTTTTTTATATCTTGGCGATTCTGCAGGAATCCGTTTTTATACTCCTGCCTCCCTCCAAACTATTTTACCATGCAAATATGCTGGTATACCTGTGGCGATGATGCCAAACAGCATCGTCGCTAAATACACTTTTCTTTTTATTTATAAACCCATAGCAGTCCACAGCTGGACCTAGGTCTCAATCATAGACTTCCACATACCTCATTCATTGCGCCATCTGTATCCATGGGTTCAAGTGACTCGTGTAATGTCGATAGTCCACCTAATAGGCGCTTTTATAATTATTACCGTGACGATATTACCGTGGACGTCCACGGCATAACGGCAAGACAGGGGAGTCAAATGTATGGAAATATATGAAGACGTTTTTAAATTTCCACCGACGGTAACGTTATGCCGTGCACGTCCACGGCACATCCTGTCTTGCCGTGACGATATAATCGGCGTCCGGTTTCCCTGTAATATCGTCACGGTATTTTGGCGATGTAGTGCGTAGCTACAAGGATTAATGTTATGTGAGTGAGAGTCTACGTGCCCGCCTACAGTGGCGCGTGCCGAACTCGATGTATGAGTTACTATTTTTCTTAATATTTGTTATAAATGGCATTCAAATATGATGTTATTACCCTTTGAGTATCAAGTTGTTACCCTAATCGAACTAATAGAGACGAAACCTTGGTTTGTGGGACAAATAATAATTTTATATTAAAAAAATGTTCTTTCTAAATATTTCACTTTTAGCATCGGATGCTGCCAAAACCTTCTTGTAATTTGTCTTTTTCGTCTTAAATACATTAAATCTACCTAGTCGAAGTAAGTTATTGGCCATGAAATCCACACTCTTCCGAATATACTACGCAAATGGCGTTAAACGTCCACGGCGCGGCATAAAAATTATAAAAGCGACTTTAACGTGGACGTTGACGTCCACGGAAAATCGTGGACGTCGACGACCACGATAACGTGACGTGAGAATTATAAAAGCGCCTAATGTGTGGTCTACCAATACTGCGCTTTACGGTGCAAGATCGCCAGCACCTTGGGACCCCAACGAGGTAAACAGGCATTTAAAAGATTTTAAACAGATTTTTTTTGTAAGTGGTAAGTGGAAGCAACTACCAGATTTTCAGCGGATTCTAGAGTCTTTATTTCAGTAACAAACTATCTGACTTGTACCTATAGGCGAGGACGCGGACCGGGTTTTCCTGCGCAAGCTGTCGCTGCGCAACGAGGGCTTCATGCGGCACATCTACGAGGCGGCGGACGCGGCGCTGCAGCTGCACGACTTCTACCGCCAGGTGTCCTCGCCGCTCCTCGCCGACGTCAAGTTCCTCTATCCTGAAAAACAGGTAATAAACAGTGGGTAGGCTCCTCAAACTTAACCCCATAACATGTGGAACGATTTTTCGAATTTCCTATCACGTAGTAGGTAGGTCAAATACATCAGGTATTTGAAATTCTACTTCCGTGCGAGCTTATCCAAGTCTTAATCAAAAAATAAAGATAATGTGAATAGATTTTTCTTTTAATATCATCGTCATCGTCTCAACAGGACACAATTTACAGGACACGATCTTGTGCCGCTTGTGTCCGCTTCAGATCGTCCATTCCAGAGTTAGGTCTTCCAATTTTTTCCAGTTCGTTGCCCAATTCAAACATTATGGCCAAAAACTTTTGCCGCTTTAGCTTCGCAACTCGATAGTCGATAAAGTTGGTATAAGTAAGTCCTGGTTCACCTAGACTATATAAATTCCACACCCTCCGATCTTCAACCGGCTTGTCCAGCGTTTTAAGTCTTGAGGCTCAACCGTAAGGGTGTACAGTACCCGGCGATATATATTGCACATCGGCCTTTGGAATAAAACGCTATTCTATTCTATTCACAGTTCGACTGCATTTTTTTTCTATATGTTACGTGATGTGGTCGCCGATTGTGAAGAGATTTCAGTAATTACTACGTGAATTTCTGGCTAGCTTTCCTTGCAATAGAATAGAAATAGCGTTTTATTCCAAAGGCGGATGTGCAATATATATCGCCGGGTACTGTACCTGAAAACTGAAGTGTCGACGGTTCGGTACCTATCCGTTGTACTCACTGAATACTTAGGTAACTCTACCATCCTATCTGTGGTTGTACTACTGTCTTAGGCCAGCCGCTCATTGTGATTTTTTGTCGCCGTGACTTTTTGTCGCTGTCACCTACTGTCGCCCACGATGCGCCCACTGTTTTACGCCAGCCGCATGTCACAGGGCGACAAAACGCGCTCATTCTTGAAATGAATTTCAAGTGTCGTCAGTTGTTAGAACTATTTGTCGCCGTATAGTCTCGTCTCTACAGTGAGCGCACTTCCATATTATATCTTCATAGCACTCCACTTGGCGACAAAAAGTCACGGCGACAAAAAGTCAAAATGAGCAGCTGGCCTTACTTCTTTGGAGAGAAGAATATAAGTTATGTTCAGCTTGGATTTGGTAGGTTACGTTCAACATAACTTAATTTTTTTTCCAGATAAAGGAAGGCTCTGTGAGTCGTAACAAGTTCCGCACAATTAATGCGGGCTCGGAGGTAGCGGTCGTGGGTCAGATCGCCGATGACGTCACAGAGCTTACGTCACAAGTACAAGCCTTCTGCGGCGAGGAAGACGGCAAAGGCAGAGTACGACAAACCTTTCGACTTCAAAAAACTTAATAACTTAATAACCTTAATTTACCTTTAATAACCTTAATAATAACCTTAATTTTGTTAATTGCTTTGCTATTTTTTGCTTAAGGTGAACTAAACGGGTCTGCCCGCAAAATAATTTGTAAACTAATACGACAAAGTAGGCTTATGGCATTCTAATTGCGCCAATGGAAGTATCATCTTCACAGGTTAATATAAAAATCTTTACTTGAGTGTCCAGTTTAAGAAATTAGTCCGAGTATCGAGTTTTGAGTTAAGTCGATACTCGGACTAATTTCTTTAACTGGACACTTACAAGTAAAGATTTTTGAAGTGAAAACTTCTTGACCCGATTAGCTTCACAACTTCGTCATTAATGTATGTATCCACTGCGCCACCAAAGCTGTAATGAAACGAAGGCAACAAGCTTCGTGACGGAAAGTGTTTACACTTTTTTCCGCCTAGCTTCCATCGGCCAAACCGTCAAAAGAGGAACTTCGTTCAAAAAAAATTGTTTTTGGTGCAGAAGCGTTACGAAATATCTACAAAAGTAGCCGTGACTCGCGCGAAGGACGAGTACCTGCCGCTGGAGCGGCTCTGGGCGTACCTCACCATCAAGCAGCTTCTGGACAAGCGCGACGCCGCAGACGACGCCGCCGACGACAGCGCCGAGAAGAAGGCTCTGGCCATAGCACTTAAGGTAAGTATCTACTACTTACTGAAAGATTTGTAATTTGTATACTCAGTGCCTCTTACCTACAGCAAGCGAGTGTGCTTTAGACCACACGACTGAAGTAAAACTTACGAAACGCAACTGGCTATGGGAGAAAGAGAGAAAGAAAATTTGTGCTCGCACCTCTCTCTCTTGCCCCTACAGTAATATACGAAACGTATCTCTCACTCTTTCTATCTTCACTAACCCATATCTCCCTCTCAACTTCCGTTCGCCTCGCCCGATCACACTTTTCATGCATTCGTAAAGAAGTTTTACTTCAAAAACTTTTTTTTAAAGGCAATAGGTATTATAATATTCTATTAGGTTGTGAAGGGGCATGGCAAAAGTACCTACCTATCAGCCAGTATCAGTCATATATAATTTATACTCTACAGATGATTCTGATGTATTCTGTCAATCTTTCTTTGAAATTCGTAAATATTTATTTATATTATTGCGTTATATAATCACATAGAGTAGACGAATGATATTTACTACCGTATAATCAATACAATTTTAAACAAACTATCCGTAGGTAGTTGAGTACAACTACAACCGTATCCGAGGGGGCAATTGGCTAAAAATATATCAATCATTATAGGACAGCATCAATGTCAAAACAAAATAGTCCGGGAGGAATCGGCGCATGCGTATCGAAAACTATTCCACCTCAATTTTTTTATGCGATCCTCTTCAAATGGCCCTCCTAATTATATAAATGCATGTTGCCAGGGCGCCACCTGGTGCCATATTGTTTAAACCGAAATTGTTTAAACAATTGCAAGGAATTATTATTTTTCAACCGGACAAATTTTTTTTATATTCTTTATTGAAATACCAATAAAAAAGGTCCTATGACTTTTCACGATAAAGTTAATATTTTTAAAGATATGAATTTTTAAAGGTTCGAAAAATCTCAAATTTGGGTACTTTCGACCTATGAAAAATATATTTAAAAAAAAACATAATGTTTTAGTAATATATTTTTTTAATTCTCTATACAATAGTTAATAATATTGTTAATAGAGATTTAAAAAAATTTCATTGTTTATATCTTTTTTTTAATTGTTAATTTCGCGCGCTCACAAGTATGCGTCGCTTATAGTCTAGATTTCCTTACTTGAGTATTCAGGTAAACAAACACCTCTTGATATAAATATCACTTATTTACACTCCAACCACACATTTTGAACTATGTTTAACTGTCTAGATCTGTTCATTAAACACATTCGTTACGATTTACACTTGAATGTTTAGAAAAAACATTCAAATGAATTTAATAATAGTTATTTATGCAACTGTTGTATAATAAGGGGTATTAAAACACGAATGCGGGTTTATCACACGAGGCGTAGCCGAGTGTGATAATAGTATCACACATGTGAATCATATGTGTGTCATAGTATCACATGAGTGTGATACTATTATCACACTCGGCTACGCCTCGTGTGATAAACCCACATTCGTGTTTTAATAGTATTTACTGTATTGTAAATTTGTTTTGAAAAGTTGAAAAGAGCAACCGCCGAGTTTCTTGCTGGTTCTTCTCGGCAGGAAAGGCATTCCGAACCAGTGGTAGATTCCTTGACTATTCAAAAGCACTTGTAAAAGTTTATTTGAATAAAAAATATTTCTATTCTATTCTATTCTATTCTATAATACCCCTTATTATACAACAGTTGCATAAATAACTATTATTAAATTCATTTGAATGTTTTTTCTAAACATTCAAGTGTAAATCGTAACGAATGTGTTTAATGAACAGATCTAGACAGTTAAACATAGTTCAAAATGTGTGGTTGGAGTGTAAATAAGTGATATTTATATCAAGAGGTGTTTGTTTACCTGAATACTCAAGTAAGGAAATCTAGACTATAAGCGACGCATACTTGTGAGCGCGCGAAATTAACAATTAAAAAAAAGATATATACAATGAATTATCTCTATTAACAATATTATTAACTATCGTATAGAGAATTAAAAAAAATATTACTAAAACATTATGTTTTTTTTTAAATATATTTTTCATAGGTCGAAAGTACCCAAATTTGAGATTTTTCGAACCTTTAAAAATTCATATCTTTAAAAATATTAACTTTATCGTGAAAAGTCATAGGACCTTTTTTATTGGTATTTCAATAAAGAATATAAAAAAAATTTGTCCGGCTGAAAAATAATAATTCCTTGCAATTGTTTAAACAATTTCGGTTTAAACAATATGGCACCAGGTGGCGCCCTGGCAACATGCATTTATATAATTAGGAGGGCCATTTGAAGAGGATCGCATAAAAAAATTGAGGTGGAATAGTTTTCGATACGCATGCGCCGATTCCTCCCGGACTAAAAGGTTTTTCGCGTTGGCCTTTGGCCAAAACCATGTTTTGACATTGATGCTGTCTTTTAATGATTGATATATTTTTTAGCCGATTGCCCGGCGAATCTACCGTAAAGGTTAGGGAACTGTAGTGAAATCCTCAAGGCCTTAATCAAACTTAGGTATAGTTTTTTATAACATTCAAATTAAATTATTTGTACACAGCGTCATCTATCGACACGATCAGAAAACATGTCAACATGTACCAGAGAGAGGAATAAAAAAACATATTGGAACGTAAGTTCCTTATCGCGCGGTGCGGAAGGGGGCTAGACGGAAAAATTAAGGAACCGACACTCGACACTTTTTTGAAACCGACACTTTTTTGTTGAATGTGAATTTTTGTTTGTTATTTGTTTCGGTCCATGTAACATTATGTGAACTTCAGATTAGGTAGGTACCTGACCTCAGGTACCTCAGGTCAGGTCTGAATTTACCAGTAATTGGTTCAAGCATTAGCTTGAATTACTAGTAAATTCGAATACCTATACAATACACCTTACCTAATATAAGATATCCACAGATTAGGGCTGATTTAAATGTTTAATTTACACTTGTTTCTAGTACGAGTTCGTAACACCTCTGACGTCATTAGTAGTAGTGAAGCCAGAAGAAACCAATGCTGTTGATGTCGAGTCTGTTGACAAGACACGTAAGTAGCTACCTATTGTATATGCATAGGATTATGTAAATTATTGAATTGTCAAGTGAATCTATTACGAAAGTGTGTGTTTCTTTATGTCCATTGAACCATCTTTCAACTTGGCAAAAAAAGAAAAGTTGGCAGCTTGCAACCATAGGGTTCATAGGTTTTAGTCAGGGGGGATTAAGACATAAATAAAGAAGGTTGTTACTTTAAAGGTCGGGTACAAGATTTTTTTCTGGCATACAGTGTGTTTTTAGGGTCCCGTACCAAAATGGTAAAAATGGAACCCTTATGGTGAGACTTTCTCCGTCCGTCCGTCCGTCCGTCCGTCTGTCACAGTCGATTATTTTAGTAACTATTAAAGCTATCGACATGAAATTTGGAATAGGTTTGTATAATATAGTAGCCCAACATCATTGGAATAAAAAAAAACAAATATTATTTTTAGTTTAATTAAAAAAGGGGGAAAATCGGGAGTTTGAAAATTCAAAGTAAGATAACTATAACGAGTGGGGTATCATATGAAAGGGCTGTGCCTGTACATTCGAAAACAGGTTTTTATTTGTTTTCAAATAAAACAGTTTTTGATTAATCGGGCAAAATGTCAAATAAAATACCGTTCCCCCCCCTTATCTCCGAAGTTTACCAATCTAAAAATCAAAAATAATTATGGTCAATAGAAGTTTACCTATATTTTACAGGAAAAATAAAACCAAAGCGAAATTTATTTTAGTTTAATTAAAAAAGGGGGAAACTCGGGAGCTTGAAATTTCAAAGTAAGATAACTCTATACCAAGTGAGGTACTATCATATGAAAGGCCTTTACCTGTACATTCCAAAACAGTTTTTTAGGTTTATGTATATTTTACAGGAAAAATAAAACAAACGCTCTAACTAGCATAGTTTTTCTTTTTATATTAACAATAAACCTCTACAAACAAAGTTAACGATAATTAAGCAAATTAATATAATATTATCGTTTTACTTTTACTTCTAGAGTACGGAACCCTCAATGCGCGAGTCCGACTCGCACTTGGCCGGTTTTCATTTTACTTGGACACTATTGGGAAATCCGAAACGATAGGAGTTAAGGATGATTACACGAGTCTGCCCGCGAAATTCAAATTTAATTTGGTTTTTCGCAATTTGTAAACTAATACGACAAAGTAGGCTTATGGCATTCTAATTGCGACAATGACAGTATCATCTTCACAGGTTTATATAAAAATCTTTACTTGAAAGTGACCAGTTTAAGAAATTAATAAAAATATCGACTAATTTGTGAGTAACTCACGTCCAACTCAGTATTTTGATTCAGTATCAAATTGCGAAAAACCAAATTAAATTTGAATTTCGCGGGCAGAACTGTGTCTTCCACCTTAATAGATTTCTGGTTTAACCTGAACTTTAAAAGAAAAATGTTCATTTCTTCGAAAGTTTACATTTCTGCTGAACTACAAAGATTGTAATATTTACTGTTAGTCCATTGAAAAGTTACATTTGGGGTTGCTTTTTTAGAGGACGCAATTTTATTAGGGTTCCGTACCAAAATGGTAAAAATGGAACCCTTATGGTGAGACTTTCTCCGTCCGTCCGTCCGTCCGTCCGTCCGTCCGTCCGTCCGTCCGTCCGTCCGTCTGTCACAGTCGATTATTTCAGTAACTATTAAAGCTATCGACATGAAATTTGGCATAGTTGTGTATAATAGTGGCCCAACATCATTGGAATAAAGAAAAATCGAAAATTATTTTTAGTTTGATTAAAAAAGGGGGAAAATCGGGGGTTTGAAATTTCAAAGTAAGATAACTATACCGAATGGGGTATCATATGAAAGGACTTTACTTGTGCATTCTAAAACAGTTTTTTATTTATTTCTATATATAATAGTTTTTGAGTAATCGGCCAAAATGTCGAAAAAAATACCGTTCGCCCCCCCTTATCTCCGAAGTTTACCAATCGAAAAATCTGAAATAATTATGGTCAATAGAAGTTTATGTATATTTTACAGGAAAAATAAAATCAACGCGAAAATTATTTTAGTTTAATTAAAAAGGGGGGAAAATCAGGGGTTTGAAATTTCAAAGTAAGATAATTATACCGAGTTGGGTATCATATGAAAGGCCTTTACTTGTGCATTCTAAAACAGTTTTTTATTTATTTCTATATATAATAGTTTTTGAGTAATTGGCCAAAATGTCGAAAAAAATACCGTTCCCCCCCCCCCCCCCCCCCCTTATATCCGAAGTTTACCAATCGAAAAATCTGAAATAATTATGGTCAATAGAGGTTTATGTATATTTTACAGGAAAAATAAAACCAACGCTCTAACTAGCATAGTTTTTTTTATATTAACAATAAACCTCTACAAACAAAGTTAACGATAAATAAGCAAATTAATATAATATTATCGTTTTACTTTTACTTTTGGAGTGCGCGTCCGGTGTGCGAGTCCGACTCGCACTTGGCCGGCTTTTTGGAATTATTTTTTTGATGTGTAGGGAGGGTCAGTGTAAAGCTAAAACCAAGTTTGTGGGGTCGCCACCCTTGTACCACGGCCGCCATCTTGAAAATAGGGGTTGAAATGGTTTTTACGATATATCTCTTAAACTATTTATCTGATAAAAAAATTTGCGAACATTTTTTGTTGCAAATTAAATTCTCTACAACTTTGGTCTACACTAGCGGCACGCTATGATGGCCGGTTTGACGTTTGTCCGCTCATGAAGTTCCGTATTAATTGATAACGACTTTGAAGGAAATAATTGTATTACTTTATTGACGATAGTGATGTGCAGAGATTCATAAATTTTATCGAATGTAGTTTTAGGTTTAGGACTCAAAATTTATTTATTAAATTGATTTCTAAAATGTATACAAGTGTAGAAAAATCAGTTTGCACCATTTAAGGGGTGAATGTACTTGTGAATATGAACAATTTTCACTATGTGGACAAACCTCTGAAATCGCAAAAAAATATCAGCTGTTTCATACAAAAGGTAAAATTTTTATTTTTATATGATATATACCACAACTCGGCATTTGGTTTTCTAAATTGAAAATTTTTAAAAATGGAATCTAATACGATCGTCACATAGGATCGCTGGCTAGCACAACTACTACCTCCGGCAAACTCGCGTCAATGCTCAATGCAAAACAAAGCAGTTTCGAATTGACGTTGCTTCGAAAAGTATAAACTGTCAGTGCAATGCGATTGTGATATAGTTTTGACCTGGCTTTGGATTTCAAATATTGATACTGCATTACTGTTGACCCTTGCTCGTTAATTTGGACTCTGTTCAAGCCCTTTGTTGTGGATTTCGTCGATATGACCGAATGTACGCAGAGAACTGTTCTAAATAGTCAGACACGTGAGTTCGTAATACGCCTTCGTAACTATTTCGATCGTGAAGCTCAAAATGGAGGGCCAATTTTACCTATAAAGTCAGTGGTTGAACGCGTAGCTGATGCGCTTAATATTGGACAACGAACTGTTAGACGGATAACTAAAAAAAAATATGGCGAGACTGGCACAGAAGAAAATAAACTTCACACACCAAAAAAGAGAAAACGAGCAAAACCAGTCGTAGGCATCGATAGCTTTGATGCCGATGCTATCCGAAGACATGTTTACGGCTACTATTTACAGAAGGAGTATCCAACAAGAAAAAAGTTGGTGCATTCACTGAAGGAAGCTGGATTATTCTTCGGTGGGGAAAGTTCTTTAACGAAGATTTTGAAGACCATTGGATTTCGATACAAAAAATGTAACAAACGCAAAATATTGATGGAAAGATTTGATATAGCGATGGCAAGGTATACTTTTTTACGGCAAGTGAAAGAAATCAAAAATTGGCAAAATGTTGTGTTCTTGGATGAAACATGGCTTAATGCTAACCATACTGTAGGCCGTTCTTGGAACGATGACACAGCAGCATCTACTTCCAAAGTTCCTGTAGGAAAAGGATCGCGACTTATAATTTGTCACGCCGGAACCATCAACGGGTTTGTCGAAGGTTCTCTCATGGCTTTTGCGTCAAAAACCACTGGAGACTATCATGAAGACATGAATGGAGAAAAGTTTACTGAATGGTTTACCTCAATGTTGTGTAGCCTCCCTGAACCATCTATTATAATTATGGACAACGCCCCATACCACTCGATGCAAATTGACAAGCCACCTGCCCAATCCCAAAAGAAAGCTGATATCGTCGCATGGCTTCGTAAAAATGGCGTAGATGCAAACATGAATATGTTAAAAGCGGAATTAGTACGTCTTTTAAAAGAAAACAAACCAACCAAGATCCGATACGTCATTGACGAAATAGCATTAGAACATGGGCACAGAGTTATACGGTTACCGCCTTACCATTGTGAGTATAATGCGATTGAGTTGGTGTGGGCTCAAATTAAGGGATATGCTGCAAGACCACAATACAGAACCCCCCATTTACCACAAAAAAAATGCTAAAATTATGAAGAAGCTTGTGAACATGTGACTAAAGGAGACTGGGAAAAGGTTGTGAATAGAACTGTTAAATTAATAAGGGAAGATTATGAAAGAGATGTGAAAATAGATAATATTATAGAAAACGAACATATAATTATTAATGTAGGTGATGATAGCAGTGACGACAGTGAAAATAGTAGTATGGACGAATCTGATTAATTATGGCCTTTTGTGGCACCTTTTTTGGTATCTTTTGTATTCATATGTTTCTTGTGTGCATATAAAGTATGTATATTCATTTTCATTCAAATATTCAGTTCGTTCAAATAAATTAAATAAACATATACATTTTTGTTTTATTAAACCTATTTAATCAGGTACAAAAACAAAACTTAATTGTTTTTTGTTCGAGAATAAATTGACATTCCACATCACTATTGTAATGTGTCAAACCGGCCATCATAGCGTGCCGCTAGTTTAGTAACTTTTTGCCGTATAACTATAAATAAAAAGTTATAAGCAAAAAAGGTTCAGAAATTCGAGAAACAATAACTGATGACACATTATTAGTACACACGTATAATATATGTATAGTTAAGAGTACTGAAAAATAGTACTCACTTCGGAGCGCTGTAAAACCTTAGCTATTGACTTAATGAAAAAATGTTGTGTATAAAAGTTGTTCCTCAAAAAACGATCTACAAAAATGGTCTGACATCATTTTTTCGTAAAATGATTTAAAAAAAAAAGTTATATCGAAAAATATAAATTTTTTCTCGAATTTCTGAACATTTTCGCTTATAACTTTTTATTTATAGTTCTACGACAAAAAGTTACTGGACCAAAGTTGTAGAGAATTTAATTTGCAACAAAAAATATTAACAAATTTTTTTAACAGATAAATTAGTTTAAGAGATACATCGTAAAACCATATCGTAAAAACCATTTCAACCCCTATTTTCAAGATGGCGGCCGTGGGACAAGGGTGACGACCCCACAAACTTGGTTTTAGCTTTACACTGACCCCCCCTACACATCAAAAAAATAAAATTGCGTCCTCTAAAAAGCGCAAGGTAAGGCCTAAAAATGTAACATTTCAATGGACTATGTAGGTATCTACCTACTCTGCTTTGTTTAAGTTTGTTTTATTTTTTGCATTGATGTAAATATACATTTATTGTTATTTATGTAGTATGCAGTAAAGAATAGGTATTTCATTCATTTATTTTCATTTCATTATTAACCTACTAATCTGATTTTCAGCTGGTGACTCTTCGACTGCTTACCTACCTATTATGGGGCTGCCGGGACCTCCGCGGCCAAGCAATGCCTACATAAGTTCAAACCATGCTGTTTCTTATGGGCAAATTGCCTTTAGTTCACTTCCAGGTAAAAAAAAAGTTTCTCTTAGTAGGTATAATACCTATTATTTTGTTTTTAAAATTAAAACTTACATACTTATTACAAACGGGTTGTATGTAATTTATTTATAAAGCCCCTATCATAAAACACTAATAGAATATGTAACACATTGCTTATTGCTTGTTTTGATGTTAACGACTAATCCGTATGCTCCATAGAAATAGGAAGATTAAGTCGTAATTCCTAGTTCCATGGTATGCTCGCACATCACTGTCGAGTACCGACACGTGACGATCAGCCCTGTGAATATCAGTGACAGTAAAAAATGATATTGCTAAACATTTGTATGCTATCCATACGTCTTGTCAGTGTAAGCTAAGTGTTCAGTAATGTTAGTGAGTACAATCCAAGTCCAAGAGTATACATAAAGTATCTACATATTATACCTACACTACAATACTAACTCTACTCGGATATTGGACGCGTATCGTCACCTATCGGCATCGAACCAATCACGTGCGCTAAGCAAACATTCTCGCTTTCGAATGCTTGTCGTTAATAATTATTATTGATACTCGGTTACGAGGAAGCAAAACACACTCAATGTTGTTTCTCGTTGTAGTCACTAGATGGCGCTGTTTCAATTCCATACAAATCGTAGTTTTTATCACAACCGAATAGGTAAACGGATATAATATTATTATATTCAATGCAGTCAGGCTATTTCACTAGAATCACTACAATCTCGTGTCATTGGTCATAACTCATAACTCATTTGTAGGGCTGCCATCATCATATTACGCAGGCGCGGGCGGGAACATACAGCCTCTCGCCTTGGACGCTGCAAACATCCCTGAAACTTTGATAGACGATGAAAATGATTACGGTGAGAAAAATAACCACAACATTGTACATAATATCTATAAGCATATTATTAGGCCCGCTTGCAGAGACGCCGGGTTAGGCTTAACCCAGGAATAAATTTGTAATTTTGACAGAAGCTTTATACTAAATCTGTCAAAGGAGCAGTTAACTCTGGTTTAAAAGGATAATCCGGCGTTTCTGCAAGCGGGCCTTAGGTACCTAACAGTAACATATTATATGACGACAGTACGTAGGTTATTTATTATTTAGTTATGTACGAATTTGGCGTACAGAGAAAATTCCAAGCTCTCTTGCCAAATATACCTATTATGTGATCATGGTGTCATTAACTTTATTTGAAAGCTTGTTACAGTTACCTACATTTATCCAGGTTATTTTAGGGGCTGCATCATGCATGTTTGTTGGGATCATGACCGGGAATCGTTTCAGCTGACTCATGGACATCATTGGGCACGTCGAAGGTACTTGAAGTTTTAGTTAACAACGAGGCTTTATAGAGAAAACGTTTTAATTTGACAGTTTTCAAGCCATCATATTATTCAAGCCCCCGGAGAACAATGGATTTATCTTTTTTATGTAAGTTAGATATCTACCTACTAAAATACATTTCATAACTTTTTGGCTTTAACTAGGTACTCTTCCCTCCTAGCTACAAATAAATAAAATTGAATTGTGTGTCTGTTAACTCGAAATAGCTGCGACTCATTGGAGAAGTTTCGTAGTGTTGATATTATAATAATAGTAGCTGATGCCCACGACTTCGTCCGCGTGGATTTAGTTTTTAAATTCCCTCTGGAACTCTTTGATTTTCCGGGATAAAGTAGCCTATGTTACTCTCCAGGTCCTCAACTATACCCATGCATAAAATCAAGTCAATCCGTTGCTCTGTTGCGGTGTGATTGAAGGACAAACAAACACTCTTTCGCATTTATAATATTAGTATGATATTAGTCTGGCTAAGAGGCATGATTACAGCTACTAGGTACCTATTTCGAAAATAATAATATCTTATTTCAGTAAAAAGGTTCAGTTCGAGATTTAGGTTGCCTAGCAACCTAAATCTCGAACTGAACTGATAGATTGAGTTATACACCTATCTGCGAATAAATTAACTTTTCAACTTTTCAACAGCTAACACTGGTCAACACATACATGATAACTATGGAAATGGAAATAGTAAGTTTTAGCAATAGTAAGATTTTACAGAAAAATATGAATATTCGACTTATCATGCTTTTTAACCCCCGACAAAAAAAAACAGGGGTACCTATTGTAAGTTTGACGTGTACACGGTGTATTTTTGATGCGGTTAATACGGTTTTACTGTTCATGGCGAAAAAAAATATTGTTTTTCAAAAACGATTTATGAATTATGATTTTTTTTGAAGTACTTATTCATATGCTCTATTTATTCCAATGAAGCAGAATCCTGTACCCGGGGTACAGCTATAATATCCGGTATAGATAAAAACTAGCTGATGCCCGTGACTTCGTCCACGTAGATATAGGTTTAAAATCCCTCGGTAAATCTTTAATTTTCCGGGAGAAAAAGTAGCCTATGTCACTCTCCAGGTCCTCAACTGTCAATCCATAGATCCGTTGCAGCGCGATTGAAGGACAAACCAACAAACAAACACACTTTCACGTTTATAATATTAGTAAGATAGTTTCCGTAGCGTACGCGATGGATTTTTCGGCATTACTGTTGCATATTTTAACATGGAAAAGTAGTTATTGTGACAACTGTATATAATAGTTAGACATATGGTATCGCGGACTTTTTTGTAGATATTGATGTCGGTCTATAAAACTGTAGTAGATACATCACTTGGCATCATTGTCAATAGT
Organism: Oeneis ivallda; assembly: GCA_029955525.1. NCBI lineage: Eukaryota > Metazoa > Arthropoda > Insecta > Lepidoptera > Nymphalidae > Oeneis > Oeneis ivallda. Next base: position 10,526,189 of record JARPMR010000005.1, read on the forward strand.
TTCCGCAGCGTACGCGATATAAGGATTTTTTTTGGTAATTTTTTCACACCTTGGGTTATTTACATTATCCAAGTTTTCATACGGATCCCTAACTTTTTTGAAAATATTCTATAGCCTATGTTCATCAGAGTTAACGTAGAATTCTAATGGTGAAAGAATTTATCAAATCGGCCCAGTAGCTTCGGAGCCTATTCAATTCAAACAAACAAACAAATCTTTCCTCTTTATAATATTAGTGTAGAAATATCAGTCTTGCATAAAATAGAAAAATAAATATGATTTTTATAATCCATGAATCCTAATTCATTAGTTAAATTTATAATTTCATTGAGTCTTGGTTACTGTCATCGTGTCTACTATTGTATGTTTTCAACTTTTTAAGGTTCCATACCAAAATGGTAAAAATGGAACCCTTATGGTGAGACTTTCTCCGTCCGTCCGTCCGTCTGTCAAAGTCGATTATTTCAGTAACTATTAAAGCTATCGACATGAAATTTGGCATAGTTATGTATAATAGTGGCCCAACATCATGGAAATAAAGAAAAATGGAAATTTTTTTTTAGTTTTATTAAAAAAGGGGGAAAATCGGGGGTTTGAAATTTCAAAGTAAAATAAATATACCTAGTGGGGTATCATATGAAAGACCTTTACTTGTGCATTCTAAAACAGTTTTTTATTTATTTCTACATATAATAGTTTTTGAGTAATCGGCCAAAATGTCGAAAAAAATACCATTCCCCCCCCCCTTATCTCCAAAGTTTCCCAATTGAAAAATCTGAAATAATTATGGTCAATAGAGGTTTATATATATTTTACAGGAAAAATATAATCAACGCGAAAATTATTTTAGTTTAAATAAAAAAGGGGGAAAATCAGGGGTTTGAAATTTCAAAGTAAGATAATTATACCGAGTGGGGTATCTTAAGAAAGGCCTTTACTCGTGCATTCTAAAACAGTTTTTTATTTATTTCTATATATAATAGTTTTTGAGTAATCGGCCAAAATGTCGAAAAAAAAACATTCCCCCCCCCCCCCCCCCCCCCCTTATCTCCGATGTTTACCAATCGAAAAATCTGAAATAATTATGGTCAATAGAGGTTTATGTATATTTTACAGGAAAAATAAAACCAACGCTCTAGCTAGCATAGTTTTTTTATATTAACTAGCTGACACGGCGAACTTCGTACCGCCAACTTATATATTATAATTTTTTTTGTTTTTTTTTTTTATTAAGTATTAAAACCTTCCGTGGACCTTAAGGAACATACAAAAAAATAAATTAACCGAATTGGTCCATCCATTCTTGAGTTATGCGCTTACCAACATTCATTTTTATTTATATATATATAATATAATATAATATAATATAATATATATCTTATAAAAATATAATCAACGCGAAAATTATTTTAGTTTAATTAAAAAAGGGGGAAAATCAGGGGTTTGAAATTTTAAAGTAAGATACCGAGTGATGGGGGTATCATATGAAAGGCCTTTACTTGTGCATTTTAAAACAGTTTTTTATTTATTTCTATATATAATAGTTTTTGAGTAATTGGCCAAAATGTCGAAAAAAAATACCTTCCCCCCCCCCCCCCCCCCTTATCTCCGAAGTTTACCAATCGAAAAATCTGAAATAATTATGGTCACTAGAGGTTTATATATATTTTACAGGAAAAATATAATCAACGCAAAAATTATTTTAGTTTAATTAAAAAAGGGGGAAAATCAGGGGTTTGAAATTTCAAAGTAAGATAACTATACTAAGTGGGGTATCATATGAAAGGCCTTTACTTGTGCATTCTAAAACAGTTTTTTATTTATTTCTATATATAATAGTTTTTGAGTAATTGGCCAAAACGTCGAAAAAAAATACCTTCCCCCCCCCCCCCCCCCCCCCTTATCTCCGAAGTTTACCAATCGAAAAATCTGAAATAATTATGGTCACTAGAGGTTTATGTATATTTTTCAGCAAAAATATGAGTGGGGTATCATATGAAAGGCCTTTACTTGTGCATTCTAAAACAGTTTTTTATTTATTTCTTTATATAATAGTTTTTGAGTAATCGGCCAAAATGTCGAAAAAAATACCATTCCCCCCCCTTATCTCCAAAGTTTCCCAATTGAAAAATCTGAAATAATTATGGTCAATAGAGGTTTATATATATTTTACAGGAAAAATATAATCAACGCGAAAATTATTTTAGTTTAATTAAAAAAGGGGGAAAATCAGGGGTTTGAAATTTCAAAGTAAGATAATTATACCGAGTGGGGTAAACCAACTAACCAACAAACAAACACACTTTCGCATTTATAATATTAGTATGACGTATTAGTAAGGAAGAATTAATACCACGATAATAAAGGCGATTTAATTAAATTTTAGAACACAAAAGCTACTACTATTGTGACTTAAATATGATAGTTAGATATTATATTCCCTCGGGGACTTTTTTGTAGAGAATAATGAGTACTTTAATCATGTAGTACCTACATCATTTTTATGTATCATCAATAGTTTTCTCAGCACACGCCAAATAATGCATTTTATATGCAAAATTTTCCTACTTTGGGTTACATTATTGCAATTTTCTTAAGGATCTCTAATTTTTTTGACAATAAATTATACTTCTATGTTACTTCCTGATAACTTAGCTTTCTATTGGTGAAAAAATGGTTAAAATCGGTCCAGTAGTTACAGAGCCTATTCAGTACAAACAAACAAACAAACAAACAAACTAAAAAATCTTTCCTCTTCATAATATTAGTATAGATATAGATAAGTATTTAAGAATTTTATATTTAATACGGTTTAAGTTTTTAACCTTCTGTACAGAGTCAGCTGTCAACCAACTACATAATAATATACCTAGTTAAATAGTAAGGTACCTTCTTTGTATCATGATCACCTAATAAGTAGTTAGGTAAGAAATACTAATTATTTTTCTGTTACGTACTATCGTCATTATGAATGTTTTAAAGGTGGAAAGCAGAAAAGTCTGGCACACCTACCTTAAAAACTTTCAAAAAATAGGTGTGCCAGACTCTTCTGCCCCGATGGCAGTTGGCGCACCAAGTTTTTCTTTGGTCTACGTACAATCAATTTTCGTGTAAGTGCAAAAATACTACTGCTTATAATATTAAAAATACTGTTGCCAGGATAAAACCTGGCACACCAAGTCTATATTATACTATGAGTAGGTATACACGACAACTTTTCTTTTCACCTCTGTTGTGTTTGACTGAAATGTTTTTGACCAATATTTATGTTATTTCACCTAGGTGTCGTTCCAAGTACTACACCCAGACCAGCGGTGACATATGCTACCACAACAGCTCCAAGTTCAGAGTATCACCTAGAGTTGTTCGCGTGGACGTCTTCGTTGCTGAGTCCCACCAATGACGCACTCGTGTTTGATGTCAACGGAACCCAAGTCATTCTTCAGCTATCGAAAGATGTTAATGTGAGTAGCCACCGAGTTACAAATACTTAGGAAATGTGAAAAGCCTGCGTAGGCTGCTGTGCAGTTGTCTAAAAATGATTGCTACAGTATGACGATCGTAATTAAGTACATCTTAGCATAAGTACCGCTAGTTACTAGTTATTATTCTGTGGCATAAGTATGTCACGCACTCTTTAAACATTTCTGTGGTGGTGTCGTGTGATGCGGGTTGTTACGTTCCCTCAAATATGGTTGAGCGAAGCAATGGCTGGGTCATGCGTCATGCTCGTGAACGGGTGCCACCGGCGGGAATGGGGCTACTTTATGTCTGCCCATCTTAAGATAGAAGTTAGTCGGTATGCATATTTGAAACTTCCCTCATTGTGGAAACAATGCATAATATATAGCATAGTATTTACTGTATTGTAAATTTGTTTTGAAAAGAGCAACCGCGGAGTTTCTTGCTGGTTCTTCTCGGCAGGAAGGGCATTCCGAACCAGTGGTAGAGCCAGACGATTCAAAAGCACTTGTAAAAAGTTTATTTGGATAAAAAATATTTCTATTCTATTCTATTCTATCTATTGGGTACAGTCAAATCGCTATAAATTCACCCAATCAGAGGTGATTATGATCATCACACTGTAGAAACCATTTTTGAAAATTTCCACAGCTGTGGACTGGGGTGAGTCACTTATATGACTATTATAGACGGGACTTCGCTAACATCAGAAGTGGGATAGAATGCCTTTTACCGTTCGAATCCCACTTCTAATAATGGCGGATATCCGCTAATACTGTATTAATTTAATTAATACCCAGTGCATATCATCCCTCCCTGCTCAGCCTATGCTATAATGCAGAAGTGAGAGTGTTGTTCCACGGAACAATGTAGAATGCTAAATTGTATCAAGTCCATAGGCAATGATGGTGCGATTGAAATTAGACGAACAACTCCTTGTCACTCTTGGCCGTTGCCGCGATTTACAATTTTAGACTTAGGTAAAAATTTATTTGTTGCAGTTGCACTCTAAATATCACTAAAATATGAGATGAGTAATAACTAGTAAATTCCCACCACCATTATTGTCTATGCCGCACCGTGCTACCCTACAGACAGAGTATAGGTATAGTGCAGTGCATTGCATCAGCACAAGAATCAGCTGTCATATTATAGCACTTTGAAAAAGTTTATTTGAATAAAAAAAAATTTTTCTATTCTATTCCATTCTATATCCAGCCATCATAAAGCCAGTCCAACCGAATAACTTCATCAGTATAATAGAGGCTGTAGTGTACACATGATTCGTTATGTGATAAATCATATTTTTACCCACTCGAGGGTGAAGATTTGCTACTTATGTTAATGTGTAGGTACAATGCCGTACTCGTCTTAACCCGGTCCAACCGTCCGAAACTACAGTGTTAAGACCTACAGTTAACACTGTAGGTACATACCTTTAGGAAAATTAAATTATTAGTTCCAATTTAAAACAATGTCTATACAAATGTTTAGTTTTTATTTGTATAAAATAGTCTGCATTCCATCAAAGATTATAAAAATCATCTTTATATTGCTTATTAGGCTCCTAAAGCGGATGGCGGAGACACCGAATGCTCGAACAGCACGTCTGCGGACGGCACGGGGAATGTGTGCGTGTACCTCACGCGGTGCTACGGCGCCCGAAGCATCACCGCCGAGGATTATCAGAAGAGCTACTGCATCGTCGACAACAGGTAACAGCGACTGTCGAACAGCACACCCGCGGTGGGCACGAGTGAGAAGGCGGCGAATGTGTGCGTGTACCTCACGCGGTGCTACGGCGCCCGAAGCATCACCGCCGAGGATTATCAGAAGAGCTACTGCATCGTCGACAACAGGTAACAGCGACTGTCGAACAGCACACCCGCGGTGGGCACGAGTGAGAAGGCGGCGAATGTGTGCGTGTACCTCACGCGGTGCTACGGCGCCCGAAGCATCACCGCCGAGGATTATCAGAAGAGCTACTGCATCGTCGACAACAGGTAACAGCGACTGTCGAACAGCACACCCGCGGTGGGCACGAGTGAGAGCGCGGCGAATGTGTGCGTGTACCTCACGCGGTGCTACGGCGCCCGAAGCATCACCGCCGAGGATTATCAGAAGAGCTACTGCACTGTCGACAACAGGTAACAGCGACTGTCGAACAGCACACCCGCGGTGGGCACGAGTGAGAGCGCGGCGAATGTGTGCGTGTACCTCACGCGGTGCTACGGCGCCCGAAGCATCACCGCCGAGGATTATCAGAAGAGCTACTGCATCGTCGACAACAGGTAACAGCGACTGTCGAACAGCACACCCGCGGTGGGCACGAGTGAGAGCGCGGCGAATGTGTGCGTGTACCTCACGCGGTGCTACGGCGCCCGAAGCATCACCGCCGAGGGTTATCAGAAGAGCTACTGCATCGTCGACAACAGGTAACAGCGACTGTCGAACAGCACACCCGCGGTGGGCACGAGTGAGAAGGCGGCGAATGTGTGCGTGTACCTCACGCGGTGCTACGGCGCCCGAAGCATCACCGCCGAGGATTATCAGAAGAGCTACTGCATCGTCGACAACAGGTAACAGCGACTGTCGAACAGCACACCCGCGGTGGGCACGAGTGAGAAGGCGGCGAATGTGTGCGTGTACCTCACGCGGTGCTACGGCGCCCGAAGCATCACCGCCGAGGATTATCAGAAGAGCTACTGCATCGTCGACAACAGGTAACAGCGACTGTCGAACAGCACACCCGCGGTGGGCACGAGTGAGAAGGCGGCGAATGTGTGCGTGTACCTCACGCGGTGCTACGGCGCCCGAAGCATCACCGCCGAGGATTATCAGAAGAGCTACTGCATCGTCGACAACAGGTAACAGCGACTGTCGAACAGCACACCCGCGGTGGGCACGAGTGAGAGCGCGGCGAATGTGTGCGTGTACCTCACGCGGTGCTACGGCGCCCGAAGCATCACCGCCGAGGATTATCAGAAGAGCTACTGCACTGTCGACAACAGGTAACAGCGACTGTCGAACAGCACACCCGCGGTGGGCACGAGTGAGAGCGCGGCGAATGTGTGCGTGTACCTCACGCGGTGCTACGGCGCCCGAAGCATCACCGCCGAGGATTATCAGAAGAGCTACTGCATCGTCGACAACAGGTAACAGCGACTGTCGAACAGCACACCCGCGGTGGGCACGAGTGAGAGCGCGGCGAATGTGTGCGTGTACCTCACGCGGTGCTACGGCGCCCGAAGCATCACCGCCGAGGATTATCAGAAGAGCTACTGCACTGTCGACAACAGGTAACAGCGACTGTCGAACAGCACACCCGCGGTGGGCACGAGTGAGAGCGCGGCGAATGTGTGCGTGTACCTCACGCGGTGCTACGGCGCCCGAAGCATCACCGCCGAGGATTATCAGAAGAGCTACTGCACTGTCGACAACAGGTAACAGCGACTGTCGAACAGCACACCCGCGGTGGGCACGAGTGAGAAGGCGGCGAATGTGTGCGTGTACCTCACGCGGTGCTACGGCGCCCGAAGCATCACCGCCGAGGATTATCAGAAGAGCTACTGCACTGTCGACAACAGGTAACAGCGACTGTCGAACAGCACACCCGCGGTGGGCACGAGTGAGAAGGCGGCGAATGTGTGCGTGTACCTCACGCGGTGCTACGGCGCCCGAAGCATCACCGCCGAGGATTATCAGAAGAGCTACTGCATCGTCGACTACAGGTAACAGCGACTGTCGAACAGCACACCCGCGGTGGGCACGAGTGAGAGCGCGGCGAATGTGTGCGTGTACCTCACGCGGTGCTACGGCGCCCGAAGCATCACCGCCGAGGATTATCAGAAGAGCTACTGCATCGTCGACAACAGGTAACAGCGACTGTCGAACAGCACACCCGCGGTGGGCACGAGTGAGAGCGCGGCGAATGTGTGCGTGTACCTCACGCGGTGCTACGGCGCCCGAAGCATCACCGCCGAGGATTATCAGAAGAGCTACTGCACTGTCGACAACAGGTAACAGCGACTGTCGAACAGCACACCCGCGGTGGGCACGAGTGAGAGCGCGGCGAATGTGTGCGTGTACCTCACGCGGTGCTACGGCGCCCGAAGCATCACCGCCGAGGATTATCAGAAGAGCTACTGCACTGTCGACAACAGGTAACAGCGACTGTCGAACAGCACACCCGCGGTGGGCACGAGTGAGAAGGCGGCGAATGTGTGCGTGTACCTCACGCGGTGCTACGGCGCCCGAAGCATCACCGCCGAGGATTATCAGAAGAGCTACTGCATCGTCGACAACAGGTAACAGCGACTGTCGAACAGCACACCCGCGGTGGGCACGAGTGAGAACGCGGCGAATGTGTGCGTGTACCTCACGCGGTGCTACGGCGCCCGAAGTATCACTGTCGAGGATTATCAGAAGAGCTACTGCATCGTCGACAACAGGTGACAGCGACTGTCGAACAGCACACCCGCGGTGGGCACGAGTGAGAGCGCGGCGAATGTGTGCGTGTACCTCACGCGGTGCTACGGCGCCCGAAGCATCACCGCCGAGGATTATCAGAAGAGCTACTGCATCGTCGACAATAGGTAACAGCGACTGTCGAACAGCATACCCAATACATTTTAAGACGGGCAGACAGAAGCTTCCCCCATTCCCGCCGGCGGCACCCGTTCACGAGCATGACGCATGATTAAAGACGGGCAGACAGAAAGTAGCCCCATTTCCGCCGGTGGAACCCGTTCACGAGCATGACGCATGATCCAGACGTTGCTTCGCTCAACCATATTTGAGGGAACGTATCAACCCGCACCACACTACACCATCGCAGAAATATTTAGAGAGTAGTATAATATTTATTATGGCGTACCCTGGGAGCCCATTGAACTATAATCTCAATAAAAAGCCCACCATAATGTGAGAAACAGGTCTCAGCAATGAGAAGGAAAAGCGAAAGTTTATAAATTGTATATTATGTACCTAATACTTATTTAATTGCTTTTTTCAGGTACGCTGGTGTTTGCTGTGCGAGAGCTGACGTAGATAAAAATCCTTAATGAAAATGTTATGTTCATTAAAAATATTTTTTTATAATTAAATGTTAAAATGTGATGATGGAATTTTTATTTAAGTAGGTAATTGATCACACGACTAAACGAAATTATTTTTATTATTATGTATTCTTTAATATATCACTATCACTACATATTATAAAACAAAGTCCCCCGCCGCGTCTGTCTGTCTGTCTGTCTGTCTGTTCTCGATAAACTCAAAAACTTCCGAACGGATTTTCATGCGGTTTTCACCAATCGATAGGGTGATTCATGAGGTAGGTTTTAGTGTATAATTTGTTAAGGTATTGTGTAAATTAGTTGAAATATGACGATAATTGTTGACAAAACCGGAAAAATTCAAGTCGCTTGGGAGCTTTCATCGAAAACGCTGCCTAATCCCTTTGAGATATAACAAAACAATTTATCGTGGTGGTATAGACTTGGCGTCTTTACAGAAAAGTCCGCGATGGTATATATCTATCTTATAAGGATAGCTTACTATACCCATTTTAACTTCTAAAATAATGGTCACATACTATGCGGTAATTGGAAATCTATTTAGACGGATACAGTATTAATCCTTATTAACTTAAATACGTTAGTTACCACAAGCATTTCATGCACTGCACATTATGAGAATGCTTTACATCATACAATATAAATGAATATCTATTATTTTTTTATTTTTTGCATTCATATTGCATTTATTTGTTTATTATTTGCATTTTATATTAGGAGATATCGCAAAATAAAAACGAACGCGCGCCAAAATAAATAAGCGGTTTTCAACCCGATGGCGATGACGTGACTAGCTCACGTGATGCGACCAGGGACCACCCCCGCGCCGCGTTGATATTGCTATATTATAAGCCGAGCGATACTTCTTTTATAAGCCTACGTATTGTTCAATATGTTGTTCAATATACCTTAGGGATCATTTCAAGGAGTTTGCAGAGCATAGGCGTAATATTCTCTACTACCCGTGCGAAGCCGGGGCGGGTCGCTAGTTATAACAATATAATATTATTATAGCTGACCCAGCCACGCGTTGCTGTAGTGACTCAGTAGGTATCATAGATTAAATTAATTTCTTACTCATTATTTTGATACAATCAAATTAATATTCGCTAACAAAGCTGAAAATAGTGTAGCCGATTTTAAATCGTATGGGATTGAGAATTCAACGTTCCGTCAGATCTTGAAAGAACTAAAAATACGACGCCATCTACCGAATGTCTAGGCAATCTTAATCTCGAGCGATGTCTGGAATCGACACTACTGAAACTGCCATTGCATTGAGAGATGAGAATGATGAGATGAGAACATGGACAAATCAGTCATACATATTCCCCCGATAAAGGAAGAAAATGGTGAGTGGGCGATAAGTAACACTCAAAAAGCAAAGAGATTTGCAAATTACTTAGAGGACATATTTAAGCCACACGAGGGACAAATAATGAACATCGAAACGATTACGGGCATCCAAGAAGATGAAGACATCAAGCTTGCAACACCCAAAGAAGTAATCAGAGAAATTAATTTTAAGTTGGGTCCTAAGAAAGCTCCAGGATACGACTTAATTACGAGAGAAATTTTACTTAATCTTCCACGAAAAGCCATAGTTAAACTTACCACATTGATTAACGCTGCATTTAGACTTAAGCACGTGCCTGACCTGTGGAAAGTTGCAGAAGTCATTATGATAGCTAAACCGGGAAAACCTCCTCATGAAGCGACATCATATAGACCTATCTCCTTGCTGCCTTTTATGTCAAAGCTGTTTGAAAAACTCTTACTTAAGAGAATGAAACCAATCCTAGATACTAAAAACCTGATACCAGATCATCAATTTGGCTTCAGAGAGAAACATTCAACAATTGATCAAGTCCATAGAATTGCCAGTATTAAAGAGAAAACAATTGAAGAAAAAAAGTGTGCTCCACTGTTTTTCTTGATACCTATTGAAAAAGCGTTTGACAAAGTCTGGCATGAAGGTCTTATTTATAAAATTAGAAATATGCTACCTAAGGCGTTTGGAGATATCTTAGAATCTTATATTACAAATAGAGCATTTAGAGTAAGACAAGAAGAAGCCTACTCTGAACTTAAACCTATAAAAGCTGGAGTTCCGCAAGGAAGTGTTCTAGGTCCGGTCCTGTACCTATTATTTAACTGCCTCGTTGGTCTAGTGGTGAGCACGTTCGACTACAGATGACGAGGTCCCGGGTTCGATTCCCGGGTCGGGCCAAAAAAAAAAAGGTATTGGGTTTTTCTGTCAAGAAAATTCTCATTACTAGCCCGGAGTTAGGAAAGTTGGCGGTGAGTCACCCCCGTGCCTCGGAGAGCACGTAAAGCCGTCGGTCCTGCGCCTGATCTCTCTCCGGTCGTGTCGGATTTTCCGTCCCATCGGACTATGAGAGTGAGGGAATAGAGAGTGCACCTGTGTCTGCGCACACACTTGTGCACTATAATATCTCCCGCGCAGATGGCTAATCTCTGAGCAGGTTGGCCGCCGTGATCGGATACGGTCGGGAGGACATTATTTTTATTTATCATATACCTGCGATATCCCAGAACTCGAAAATAATACCATTGCCACTTTTGCTGATGATACAGCTATTATGGCTATAGGAGAAACGCACAGTGAGGCAGCGGAAAAAGTACAAACAGCGCTAAATAAGGGGTACAATTGGACCAAAAAATGGAGAATAAAGTTGAACGAAGCAAAATCAGTACATATTGATTTTACTAATGAAACAGGAAATTATCACGCTGTTTTCATTACAAACAAATTACATACGTGGATACAGCTAAATATCTAGGAATGACACTTGATGTGAAGTTACGCTGGAGGGCTCATGTCAAGACAAAAAGAAAAGAACTTGACTTAAAGTATAAAAAGTTGTATTGGTTACTGGGAAGACATTCCTCACTATCAATACACAACAAGTTAATTTTATATAAACAAGTCCTGATGCCGGTTTGGACCTATGGAATATAGCTTTGGGGCTGTACCAAAAAGACTAATATTCAAATTATACAAAGGTTCCAAAACAAAGTACTGAGGAATATTGTGAAAGCTCCTTGGTACATCAGAAATGACGACATTCATCGGGACCTGAAAATTGAATTCGTCGACAAAATTATACCAAAATTTGCCGAAGCCCACGATAAACGGCTTCATCATCATGTTAACGTTGAAGCAATCTAGCTGCTTGACGTAACAGAGCTAGTGAGACGATTAAAACGAACAAAGCCTTTTGAGTTGGCGTACAGTTAATTTAAATAGTGAAATAGTGATAGTGTAGTGTTAGTGCTGCCTGAAAGAACACGTCATGAACAAAGTGTCTCTAAAAACTATTATCAAGAAAAACTAAGATGTGTCATTGGACAATCTCTTAGTATATATGATAATAATTTATAAGTTTAGGTTAAATTAAAATTACTCATTAGCCAACTAAGTTAGGCTAGATTGTAATCGAATTGAGCACCACTTTGGTACTCAGTATCAGGAAAAAAAAATTGAGAGATCCACCTAGAAATGTTACCCCACGGCCGGCGTGCTTCACAGGCGCGGCCCCAGTCTCGATTGAAAGGGACTGAAAGAAAAAGCCCAGGTGGCATATTGCTACCTGTGAGGACACGCCTTCGCGTGAGGACACGGACTTCGGTCGACGGAGATGACCCCACTACTAGAGTTGTATCCATAAATTAACGTACAGAGCCATCTATTAACATTTCGTCGAACTAACCAATAAATACACAATACAGTAACTGTCGTGTAATAAACGTTTAATTTTTATAATAACACCTTGCGGGTCTGTTATTTCTGAAATACGCATTCGCCAAATTGAGGGTTTGAAAGTGCTCAGCAAAACTGGATGTGAATAAGGCCAGCGGCCCTGACGGGATACCAGCAGGAAGCAGGGGTCCCAGGACCATCTTAACCAAACTGGACGCCGGGGTGCGAAAATCAACCTGCGCCCCCATGGCCAACAAAAATTTGTATTTAATTTACTCTAAAATAAAGTAAAATACTTTTTAACTAATTTCAAAAAAAGAAAGTTCTCGATTCGGCACGCAATCGACTCGTATTTTTTTCTTTATGGACACCGATTTCTTCGAGATTTCAGGCCGATTCACATGGTTTTTTTATTCGAAAGAGAATGTTTGCGATTAGCTATGAAGATTTAGAATATATCGATTGAGTATTAATATTGTAAGTAATATGTATAAAGCATAGGCTACATCGTTGAACTCGAGGCCCCAACTCCTCAATTCTGATGCTGCACGGTGCTGCACTCTTAAGCTGTGGCAATTTAGGAATTGTTGATTGTGAATTCATTAATTGTAAAGACCAAGTACCTATGCATCAGACCTGATGCTGCAGGGTATTGCACTCCTAGGCCACTAAAAAGCTTAAAATAAAAACAATTTTCAAAAAATCAACTTCAAACGCCTCTATAAATAATTATAATATATAATTGCTGTTTCTACACGTATGTTGAAGTCGGACGCACATATAAGAAACGTCGAAACAAATGGAGGCGCAACGCACACCAGTGACGGATTTACACATTTACCGCCAGTAGGCTAAGTATTTTATTAAATTTTATTCCCAAAGAGAGTCTGCACTACACTATTACGTAGATTTTAGTCCTTACTTGATACCTACAATAGAATAGAATAGAATAAAATAGAAATGTTTTTTATTCAAATAAACTTTTACAAGTACTTTTGAATCGTCAATGAGTCTACCACTGGTTCGGAATGCCGTTCCTGCCGAGAAGAACCAGCAAGAAACTCGGCAGTTGCTCTTTTCAAAATACTTTTACAATATACTTAACAGATATTATTCTATGTATGCAGAGTTTCCACAATGAGGGAAAGTTCCACAAAAGCATACGTAATCTACTATATAAAAATAAGTCGGGTTTTCCTTCCTGACGCTATAACTCCAGAACGCACGAACCTATTTCCACGGTTTTGCATTCGTTGGAAAGGTCTCGGGCTCCGTGAGGTTTATAGCAAAGAAAATTCAGGAAAACTAGGAACAAACTAAATCCACGCGGACGAAGTCGCGGGCATCAGCTAGTTATTTCTAATTATAATTCAACACATGTCAAGACGGGCAGACAGAAAGTAGCCCCATTGCCGTTGGTGGTACCCGTTCACGAGCATGACGTATGACCCAGCCATTGCTTCGCTCAACCATATTTTAGGGAACGTAACAACCCGCATCACACGACACCACCGCAGAAATGTTAAAGAGAGTGTGACATACTTAGGCTACCCATCTTAAGGCATCGAATTGAAACTAATATTCAAATCAAATACTCATTTTAAAATATGACTTGTACACAAATAAAGTGGAAACTCTGAATAGAACAGAATTATTTTGATATACAATTATACAGGTTAATCATTACCTACTGTCTCATGAATCGCTGGAACGAATTATATCCAGGCTTTTTTGTCATTTATATAGTCTTCAATCGTATAAATATGCTTTTTTCATGAGCGTAGTTTTAATCGATTTCTTAAACTTGTGTAAAGGCAAGTCCAAGATCGACTGTGGAAATTTATTAAAGAACGTCACGCCCATTCCCACAAATGTCTTTCGGACCCTCTTGAGGCGCAGTCGAGGAATCACGAGCCTATTTGGATCTCTAACCTGCCTATCGTGTAATTCACCCTTTTTTTTGTAATTCACAATGTTTTGTCTGACAAATATTATATTGTATTGTATTGATAATATAAGAGAAACTGTCGCGAGCGAAGCGAGCGCAAAAATCTTACGATTGCCCTACTCCACTTATACATAGTAATGGTGGCACTTACAATAGCAATTAAAAAACTGATTCGACGAATTTTTTTTTATTGGTATTATCAAGGTATATTGAATTTTTGTTAAATTATTTGCAAAAATAGCTGATTACGGATGGTATGTGTATAGGACGATTAGCTTGCGACCCTAGGTCCTTGCGCCCGGGTGCCACGTAACGCACCCCTTGCACCCCCGGGTAAAGACGCCCTGAGGGGTCCTGAAGACCTCCCGAGTCCCGAGTTGTCGCCTGTCTTGGCACGCTTGTAGCGCCTCTCGCTAAAATTGGCTCAAGTCCCCAAAGCTTGGAAGATTGCTAACGTACAACCTGTTCCTAAAAAGGGTAGTGCCGACCCGGCCAGTTACAGGCCTATCGTAATCACCTCCCTAGTTCATACTATGTAAATGTTTGGAGCCCGTATTGAACGACAAGCTCCTAGTATACCTCATGCTAAATGACCTCCTGTCGGACCAGCAGTACGGTTTCCGCTCTAACAGTTTCACGGGAAATATTCTAGTGCTATTTTTACGTCCGTCGACCGCGTACTATTAAGTTTTCTGTATTTTAGTTTACGCTGTCGCTATATTTTATATATTTGTACAGAATAAATATAGTGAAAAGTGTAAAAACATAATTTCTTACACTTACTACAAAAATTGATTGTTTAGATTAAGCTCTGCAATGTATCCGGGATCAAACTAACGTTAGTTGAGGGGCATCAGTTTAAATACGAAGTAGGTAAGTGTCTCATAATCAACGAAAACTTACCCGTACAGCATATATTATCGTGACCTTTTGTTCTGTTTAAACAAAAAGTTCAAAAGGAAACATATAATCTTATAAAAACAAATTAATCAGTTAACCTGTTGCAACGAGACGACTTGTGTAACGGGAACTCCAATGTTTTTTATCTTGTGGATATTTCGAAATGTGGGCAGGGCTTAAAAATGTACATAATATGTTGACCATTAGCTGGACTCACAAAATCACTTTAATGTGGAAGTTCTGCAACGCGTCAATCAAAAACGCGAACTTATGGAGTATAACTAACTTATACTTTGGAGAAACGGAAAACGGAAAAACGGAAGCCGGAAGGGCATTCCAAATAGCGGTGCGAACCTCTGCCTCGAATCTTGCGGGCAGCGGGGCGGTGGCGGCAGCGGTCACCGCTTGTATGGAGTGCACCGCTTGTTGCCCGCCCCCGCGCCGCTGTTTTCGAGGGCCGGTCCATTTTTAGGGTTCCGTACCAAAATGGTAAAAATGGAACCCTTATGGTGAGACTTTCTGCGTCCGTCCGTCCGTCCGTCCGTCCGTCCGTCCGTCTGTCACAGTCGGTTATTTCAGTAACTATTAAAGCTATCGACATGAAATTTGGCATAGTTGTGTACAATAGTGGCCCAACATCATTGGAATAAAGAAAAATCGAAAATTATTTTTAGTTTTATTAAAAAAGGGGGAAAATCAGGGGTTTGAAATTTCAACGTAAGATAACTATACCGAGTGGGGTATCATATGAAAGGCCTTTACTTGTGCATTCTAAAACAGTTTTTTATTTATTTCTATATATAATAGTTTTTGAGTAATCAGCCAAAATGTCGAAAAAAATACCGTCCCCCCCCCCCCCCCCCTTATCTCCGAAGTTTACGAATCGAAAAATCTGAAATAATTATGGTCAATAGAGGTTTATGTATATTTTACAGGAAAAATAAAAGCAACGCGAAAATTATTTTACTTTGATTAAAAAAGGGGGAAAATCGGCGGTTTGAAATTTCAAAGTAAGATAACTACCGAGTGGGGTATTATATGAAAGGCCTTTACTTGTGCATTCTAAAACAGTTTTTTATTTATTTCTATATATAATAGTTTATGAGTAATCGGCCAAAATGTCGAAAAAAATACCGTTCCCCCCCCCTTATCTCCGAAGTTTACCAATCGTAAAATCTGAAATAATTATGGTCAATAGAGGTTTATGTATATTTTAAAGGAAAAATAAAACCGACGCACGCATTTTTTAAACATTTCTGTGGTGGTGTCGTGTGATGCGGGTTGTTACGTTCCCTCAAATATGGTTGAGCGAAGCAATGGCTGGGTCATGCGTCATGCTCGTGAACGGGTGCCACCGGCGGGAATGGGGCTACTTTATGTCTGCCCATCTTAAGATAGAAGTTAGTCTGTATGCATTTTTGGAATTTTCCTCATTGTGGAAACACTGCATATATAGCATAGTATTTACTGTATTGTAAATCTGTTTTGAAAAGAGCAACCGCCGAGTTTCTTGCTGGTTCTTCTCGGCAGGAAAGGCATTCCGAACCAGTGGTAGATTCATTGACTATTCAAAAGCACTTGTAAAAGTTTATTTGAATAAAAAATATTTCTATTCTATTCTATTCTATTCTATTTTGGAGTACGGAACCCTCGGTGTGCGAGTCCGACTCGCACTTGGCCGGCTTTTGATTTTACGCATTAGATCCTGCCGCTCCCGCGCCGCCGTCGCCACCGCCCCGCTGCCCGCAAGATTCGAGGCAGAGGCCAAGGAACGAGGAATTTCGACCATGTAGCGGTGCAGATTCGTGCGATGCCTTGCGGTTCGATGGTAGAAGGGTGAGAGGAGGGTTCGGTGTACAGGAGGAACTAAATCGAATAGTTTTTGGGCAAACTCTCCGAAATATCGTCGCTTTAGTTGGAAAATTAAATAACCACACTTTTTGCGAAATCATGAATGCATTTCCAAAAAGTATTTCCAGAATTAAAACCGCATCTTTCCGTAATTCTAATTTTTGATTATCATCATTAATTAAAAAGATATATGAAAATGAATGAAATGAAAAAAATCGGCCAAGTGCGAGTCGGGCCTCGCTCTTTTAGGGTTCCGTTAAAAAAATTAAATTAAAATATTTCCATGTACCCATTGAAATATTTTAATTTAATTTTTTTAATTTAATTTAATTTTTATTATTTGTCGTTATAGCGGCAATAGAAATACATAATATGTGAAAATTTCATCTGTCTATCTATTACGGTTTACGAGATACAGCCCGCTGACAGACGGACGGACGGACGGACGGACGGACAGCGTAGGCTTAGTAATAGGGTCCCGTTGGTACCCTTTGGGTACGGAACCCTAAAAAGAAGGAGTGATACGATCGGTTCAGAGGTTCGAATCCTGACTTCAGATAATTATTATTTATTTTATTTTTATTATTCATTTATTATTATTATATAATTATTATTATTATTATTATTATTTTTTTTTTTTTTACAAGTATAATTATTTATTATTATATATTAATATATTATTATATTGATTTATTATTATTATAGTAGATTGAGCAATTTCTTACCCATACCAACAAAAATTGCGCTTGTACAATCACTCCTTCTACCAATTCTCGATTACGCGGATACGTGTTATCTTAATTTAAATGAGGAATTGCTAAATAAGCTTGAGCGCATTCAAAATCTTTGTATAGTTCATATTTGGACTTCGAAAATATGACCATGTTTCCGAATTTCGCGAAAAACTCAAGTGGCTTCCAATTCGCCTTCGCAGGGATACTCATATTCTTTCCCTTTTATACAGTGTTCTATTCAATCCCACATCTCCTTCTTACCTTAAAGAGCGGTTTGAGTTTCTAGGGGACACTCACTGTCGCTCGCTTCGTTCTGATAACAACCTAGTCCTAAAAATCATCATCATCATCATCATCATCTCAGCCTGCGGACGTCCACTGCTGAACATAGGCCTTTCCCAGAGAACGCCACCACACCCGGTCCTCAGCCTTCCTCATCCAGCCACTTCCCGCCACCCGCTTTATATCGTCAGTCCAACGTGCTGGAGGGCGCCCCACACTACGCTTACTTGTTCGCGGTCTCCACTCTAGGACTTTTCGGCCCCAACGGCCATCGCTTCTGCGACAAGCATGGCCTGCCCACTGCCATTTCAGCTTGCTAATGGTTTGAGCTATGTCGGCGACCTTGGTTCTCTTACGGATCTCTTCATTTCGAATCATAGCCCTCTCCATAGCTCTCTGAGTGACTTTAAATTTGTGGATCAAGCCTTTTGTTAGTGTCCACGTTTCAGCGCCATAAGTGAGGACGGGAAGGACACATTGATTGAAGACTTTCGTCTTCAGGTCTTCAGTCCTAAAAATACCTTCACATAATACTTCCTTCTAATCTAAATCTTTTACTATCGAAGCTTCTCGGCTTTGGAACTCTCTACCGCTTCCTATTAAGCGTGCGCAGTCACATGTAATATTTAAAAGGCAAGTAAAAGCGCACTTCTTTCCTCCCTGTATTCTAAGTCATTCCTACTTTAGTATTGAATTTTGGCTTTTATTTTATTTTATTGTATTTTCTCTTGTATTGTATTGCGAAATTTTTTACGGCCCACCTTAAATTTTTGGATTTGGAAACTATCGATCGTGAATTCATATTGTATGTACCAAGTATAAACTACGACGACTATAATGACGTAGTGCAGAAGTAAACGTACGTAGTGTAGTAGTCGTTTATTTTTTCCAAAATTACAAATGATTTTATAACAGATTTGAACGATAATCCCGCAGAAGTATAAACTGTGTTGCGGTGATTATCGCCCTCCTCGTCCATTAAACACAAGATTTATAATATGTACTTATTACAAACAAAATTATATACTTAATAAATAAAATAAAATTTAGAAAATTTAGAAAAAAGACAAATTTTAAAGTGTTAGATTGTAGTAGTAGATTGTTGAAAGTGCATGTGCGTGTTTGCAATGTGTTGGGTGTCGGGTAATTGGTGTGAGAGGTGTGTATGTGTGTGTGTGTGTGTGTGTGTGTGTGTGTGTGTGTGTGTGTGTGTGTGTGTGTGTGTGTGTGTGTGTGTGTGTGCGTGTGTGTGTGTGTGTGTGCGTGTATGTGTGTGTGAATGTTAGTGGAGTAGTGTAACATACTATCTCTACATCTCTCATATATACAAAAATTAGCATTACGAGAAAACTATTTAATAAAGGATGCAAGGGATACTACACAGTACCATAGCGCATTCATGAATACTTAATTGCATGTACTAGCTTATTGCAAGACAAGTTATACCTATACACGGAAATGAAAAGAAATGTGTCCCGTGACACCGATATGGCATACTAACATTTTTGGGGGGCACACAAGCAAGCTGTACACATCCTCCTACGAAAACACCTAGCTAGAGGTCACTATTGCGTAATGCGTATGTTCTAAGCGCATGAGGGGGGAGCTAGAGTGGTTCTATGCAAAAATATTCTTGATAAACTTAAAGTCACCGAAATGAAAATGAAAGGACTTTTTGGGACACGTGCATTTATACTTACCAGTTATTAAACTGGGTAGATATTATTATAAAATTACTTTGTGATAATACTATCACTATTAACGATTTAAATAAAAGTAGCCACAAGGCAAAACAACCAATAGTTTTTGTCTTTGTATTATGAGCAGTGGTAAGCCCAATCGTTAAAAGAACAAACAACAAGTGTATACAGTACAGAATATGGGTAGATATAAGCACCTGGTCGTCCAACTCCGAACAAGTTCCGCGCGGCCCGACGGAGGGGATACACGTCTGGGGACCATTGCCTCTTTGTTATTCAGTTATTTACCTTCCACCAGGCAGTGGATGCAGAACGTGCCAGAGCTTAAGTGGAAATTGCTGCAATCATCTCGTTGAGCGTAAACAAACCAGTGAGTACCTACTAGGACCGGGAATTTTGGTACTTTTCTTTAAAGCAACGGGTATTTCCCGGTTCTTTCAGTATTTTCGGTTCTTGGTAGTTTTTGTTATATAAAATAAGTGTTTGTGCTTCAAAAATAAACCACCAACAGAACTTAATCTCTCAGCCTTCTCGTAGACATTTTCCGTCTGTTTTCTGTTCTAATACGAACCTATTCTTCTTCCTTTTTTTCATCAACCGGTAGATGTCCACTGCTAGACAAAGTTTTCTTGCATAGACTTCCACAAGCCTAGCATGGGGGGGGGGGGAGGGTTCCTGCCAGCACTGCGCTTCCCAGTGCGGGGTCGCCACTCCAGAACCTTGGGACCCCAACCACCTCTTCGAATAATGTGCCCCGCCCATTTCTACTTCAGCTTCGCGACTCGCTGTTGGTGACTTTGGTTTTCCTACGGATCTCCCCATTTCTGATTTGACCTCGCAGGGAAACTCCGAGCATAGCTCTCTCCATCGTCCGCTAAGTGACCTTGAGCCTTCTTATGAGCTGGGTAGGTCAAATTTCGAGAAAGAGATCAACTGCTGTATCTGACTCGGCTGGGCAGCGTTCGGGAAGATCCGAAATATCTTCTTATCCAAAATCCCTCATAGTCTAGTCCACAAGTTCAAAACCGTGTTAATTCTTGATAAAGCTCCCAAAAATATGTGCGACAGCTCATTCGATTCGAATTGACGTCTATAATAAGTTTTTTAACTGTTAAAATAGTTTCTGTTTATATTTCGACTGTTTAAATAATTAATTAAGTTTTTTTTCTTAAGCAATCATTACTATTTGGCTTTTCTCTATAGGTTAACAAAATCTTTTTTTTTTTTATATAATATATTATGTCATTGTTTATTAAGTTAACAATTTGTTATAAACAATTTTTACCCCACTGTTTATTTTTTTCCTGAAAGAAAAAAAATACAAAATACATATATATATATATATATCGGATGACATTTTCCAGCGTCTCGGAAAAAATAGGGTGTGATAAGTAAATGGAATAGAAGCTAATGGCATCGTTACTTTTTTTTTAGTTTTACTAACTTATTATGATTCTTCTTATATTATATAAAATCTAATATAATTAAATTCTCATGTCGCGGTGTTTGTAACCAAACTCTTCCGAAACGGCTGGACCGATTTTTATGAAATTTTGTGTGCATATCGGGTATGTCTGAGAATCGGCCAACACCTATTTTTCATACCCCTAAATGATAAGGGTGACCCACCCCTAAATATTTTTGCTGGCGGGACGAAGTTTGCTGGGTCAGCTAGTAATTCTATCAATATTGCGAAAAGAACGATGCCATGGGGTTCTACTCCATTAACTTATCACACCATATTTTTTCCAAAACGCTGGAATCCAGTATATAAATATATATATATTTATATATTTAGTAGTGAAAAAGTAGTGAAAAAAAATTGTCTGATTTTTTATTACACGATACCGAAATGAAAGCAGCCATGTAGTTAAATAAAAACTATAAATAATGGAGACAGAATTTCGGGAGTTGGGACTTTATTGGAAATTTCCTCTTCTTTAAGAATATTTTTTGAAAAGTTCTTAAATGTTAGGTAATAGTTTTGAGTTATTAATGAAAAACTAAATATCTTTTTTAAACGACTTCAAAAAATACAAAAAGAGGAGGTTCTCAATTCGTCGCGTATTTTTTTTTGTTTGTCGATTTTACTCCATATCTCCCTCAAATCTTAACCGATTTGAATATATTTTTTTTAATTGAAAGGGTGTATCTGCAGGTGAAGAGTCAAAAGAGGGGGCGCCAGTGTGCCAATGTTTATACACATCAGCTGTGTTAAAAAATCGTTTTAAAAAGTGAAATATCGCCTAAATAACTCAAAAAGTGATTAAAAAAGTAGCTGTTGGGACAATTTATTAGTACAAGTGTGGACAGTAGCGAAATTTATGTGTAAACATAGTAAAAGTGGAATAACACTAGTGCCGAAAAAAACGGTTAAAATTAGATTAAAATTTTTGAAAGAACTAGTATCGACGGAAAAAGACGTATAATTATACTTACATGGATCATCAACTGCACAGGATTGAGTGAAATAAGTCGAAGAATGATCTATAATTACAGTTTTTGTGCAAACAATCAAATCTACTATTTCAAATTTGCAAGTCACTCTGTCTTTGGATCTTTGGACAAATTATTGTGCCATCTGTCGAAATACTAATTAACTGGCTTGACAAATATACTACTATCTCCACCTAGTGGCATCTCAGTGAACTAACTAGGAAACCGGCGGTTCCCAATCGATCGATACAAGCAGCTTTGTGAGTTGACCATAGTAGTAAACGAAGATCACACAAGAGGGCAGCAGGAGTTCAAACATGGAAGAACTAAAGCAGTTAATTATACAGATGAGGAACGATATAGATTCTAAATTTACGTCAATGGAATCACGATTGTCACAAATGGAGGAAAAAATAACAACGAGAGTGAATGCACATATGAATCAAAAATTCGAAGATTTAAACCGGGAAATCCATAGTCTGCGTTCGCGGCTAGAAAATCAAGAAAAAAGACTGTACCATCTAGAGAAATCCAGCGTGGAGAGAAACTTAATTTTCTTTGGAGTCAGCGAAAGCGAAAAGTCGTATTTCGACTTGCAAAATAACATAATTAATATTATCAACCAAAATTTGGGAGTATCTATCCAAGCATTAGAAATCCAATCTGCAAAAAGACTTGGCAAAAAAGAAGGCAAACCTAGACCCATTTCGGTAGTATTAACGACATTGGGAACTAAAATAAATATTTTAAAAAATAAAAAGCGCCTAGAGGGTTCGGGTATTTACGTCACACATGAATTTCCCACACCCATTTTGGAAAAAAGGAAGGGATTGAAGTTACAAATGAAGAAAGAATTAGAGAAAGGAAATATCGCATATTTAAAATATGACAAGCTCATTATCAAAGAGAAAACGATAGATAGCACGAACAAAAAGAGACAATTATCCCTTTCTCCGATTTATAACAGGACTGCGACAGAAAACCAAAAAAACCAAAACACAGAAGACTTGAGCCCAACACACATTACCTGGAAAAACAATCAAAATGCTAAAAAGCACAGAGTACATAGAAACACCATGATGGCATACGTTAGACAAAATAAAGAAGAATGACATGTAGAGGCCCCCCCAAAAATTACTAAAAATAAAAAAAATACAATATATTATTTACCACCTTCTCCAAGCCGGCTGGTCCCCGTGGAGAAGTATGACCAATACCCCCCAAATAATATAATTCCCCATACTAAAGTACAAACCTTTTCCTTGTCCCAGGAAGACTCGTTTCTCTACATCGCCGCTCTTAACGTACGCACATTACTTTCAGACAGTAGAATTACGGAGTTAGAGTTAGCGATTGAAAATCTTAACTGGGATATTATAGGCTTGAGTGAAGTGAGAAGAGATAGAGAGACCATCGAAGAGTACTCAGATTTCATTTTGTGTCACACCTCGGCCAGTAAAGGAAGAAATGGCGTTGGATTCTGGATAAAGAAGACTCTTAAAAATAACATTATAAGTTTCAAAGCTTTTTCCGATAGAGTCGCGTCACTAGAGATCCAGACCACAGAAAATCAAGGTTGGTCTATCATTCAGGTGTATGCCCCTACTGAAATTTGTGATAATGAAGAAATCGAAAGTTTCTATATGTCTGTAGAGGCAGCTCTAGATTATGTAAAGTCTAAGAGCTTAATTATATTAGGAGACTTTAATGCACAAATTGGCCAAATACAGAAGGGTGAAGAAAGTGTATTCGGAAAGTATTCATGTGGAAAAAGGAGTGCGCGAGGCCAAAAATTAGTAGAGTTCGCATTAGAACACAATCTAAGGATCCTAAATAGTGTATATAAACGCAAATCATATAAAAAATGGACTTGGCGGTCCCCAGATGGGAAGTACTTCAATGAGATTGACTACATTCTCACAAATCGGTCCAATCAAGTACTAAATTTTGATATAGTAAATAATCTCAATTTCAATACTGACCACCGGATGATTAGATGCAAAATAAAAATAAAATTGAAGAAAACTAGGAGATTTATAAAGTCCGGTAAATACGCTACCAATCTACCGAAAATATCAGAAGAGTGTGAAAATTTTTGGGAAAATAGACTGATAGAGTCACTTACAGTAACTGAAAATATACAAGAGCAGTATAATAATATGATGGATGAAGTAAAACTACTTCTAAAAGAGTTACCAAAAGAGATAAAAGGAAACAATAAATATACAAACCAAGAAACCATGAACCTCTTACAAGAACGGAAAGCACTATATACAGAAAAAAGAACGAAAGAAATAAGATTTAAAATAACCCAAATAAGCAAAAGAATAAGCAGGAATATCTTACAAGAAAGAAAAAGGCGAAGACAACAAACATTTGAGGATTTTATATCAAAAACAGGAGCGGTACGGAAAGCATTCAAGGAACTTAGTAACAAGTCTGAGTGGGCTGCCAACCTAAAAAATAAGGCTGGGAATATACTGTCGAGGCGGCCAGATATAATAAACGAGGCAACGACATTTTATAGAAACTTATATACGGCCAGTCAGGATATACCTGCAAGCTCACACTCCCTCATCTACGTGCCTGAAGGTTCTCACATACCACCTATAACTTATTCCGAAATTGAACATGCCATTAAATCCCAAAAGAAGGGAAAAACTCCTGGGAACGATCAGATCACCAACGAAGTATTAAAATCCTTTCTAAAGGCATTACGGGAGCCACTACATGTTTTATTTAACAGAATATTGGATGCAGAATTGACGCCAGAGCAGTGGTCTGACTCGATTATAACACTTTTGCATAAGAAGGGCGACAGAGGTGACTTGGGCAATTATAGACCAATTAGCCTCATGTCCAATATTTACAAAATTTTCGCAAAAATATTACTCAACAGACTGTCAAAGACTTTAGACGAACACCAACCACGCGAGCAGGCCGGATTTAGAAAACGATTCTCTACTATTGACCACATTCAGGTAGTAACACAATTAATAGAGAAAGCAAACGAATACGGCATAGCGCTATACATGTGTTTTATAGATTATACGAAAGCATTTGACTCTATACACCATAATGTGATATGGTCATCACTTTCAGAGCAAGGTATCCATCCAAAATACATTAACCTTATCAAAAGCGTCTACTCAAAATGCAGAGCAAAAATAAGACTAGAAAAGGATGGTCCTGAGTTCCCCATAGGTAAAGGCGTGAGGCAAGGTGACCCGGCATCACCTAAAATCTTTACAGCAGTCCTTGAAGCCATTTTCAGGAACCTAGAGTGGGAAAATAAGGGTCTAAAAATTGACGGTGAATTTCTGAGTCACTTGCGCTTCGCAGACGATATCGTAGTGTTTGCAGAAAATGCTTCGGATCTTGGCAGCATGGTAGAGGAACTGGCACGGGAGAGTAAAAAAGCTGGTTTATTTTTGAACATCTCTAAAACCAAAATTTTAACAAACGCCGAAAAGAAAGACATAAGAGTAGGATGTGAAAATATAGAGTATGTGAAAGAATATGTGTACCTAGGCCAGTCCGTCTCCTTTGAAAACTGTACTGAGAAGGAAATACATAGAAGAATCACCATGGCGTGGAGAAAGTTTTGGAGTTTTAAGGAGGTAATGAAAAGCAGCGAGATTAATATAAAAATAAAAAAGAAGCTGTACGAAGTCGCGATATTGCCATGTCTGACATATGGATGTCAGACATGGTCACTACGGAAGCAAGAAGAAGAAAAATTAGCTATCTGCCAGAGGAAGATGGAGAGAAGCATGCTCGGTGTTAGGCTGAAAGACAGAATAAGTAACAAAAACATTCGTAAGAGAACTAAACTGATGGACATAAGGAAAAGAATTAGGACATTAAAATGGAAGTGGGCTGGACACGTTTGTAGATTAGACAATATGAGATGGACGAAAAGAGTTACCGAATGGATACCAAGAGGAAGGAAAAGGAAAAGAGGCCACCAAAGGAAGAGGTGGCGGGACATATTTTTGGAAAAATGCGGGCCAGACTGGATGCGACAGGCTAGAGACAGGAAGCTCTGGAAAGATTTGGGGGAGGCCTACGCCGTAGAGGCGACTTATGCGTGAAATATGATATTTTTTAATTAAGTATTTTCGCTAATTAACATATTATTAATTATTGACATAGAATTGTATTTTAATGTATATTTGACCTGATAATTTAACTATTTTTCTTTTAATTAATGTATATATTTGACCTGATTATTTTATTATCTTAAATATTGATATGAATGATGTAATTTGTAGTATTCATTTAATAAATCTTTATTTTGTCAAATTGTGAAAGTTAAAATGATTATGAGTGAATTTCTCAGCCGAAAAATGTACGCGTCTAGGCTGAAACCGCAGTGCTGCTTTACAGATAATGCAACGATTTTTTTTATCAGAATTGAAGAGATGTGGACCTAAATGAAGCCAATTAAATTATATTTATAAGACTAGTACTTTTCAAGAAAAACGTCAGTAAATGACGAATTATCAATTTCTGTGTCTTGTCCACAATCACTTTCACACACAGCATTTACCTCTCAGGGAGATAATCTCCAACATATATAGAAAAAAGTATTTTGATTGCGTTATGTAATGATTGACCTGCAAGAAGCTAATTATTTTTGAATGTTTAGACTTATAGATTAATGAGTACATGTCAACTGTAGTTTTGTCCGAGCGAAATTACTAATTTCTATGGTCATTTTGTTTCGCCGTCCTGAGCTTCCACCAATGAGTTTAAACGAACAATAAATCCCTGCCCGGCAAGAGACAGTCGTGCGCTTACGCGCAGTGAGAACGGTTGTGCACCGTATCGCCAAGTTTTCCCGCTAAAAATGTAAGTACGTGATTTCAGTTTAGTCGGAACGAAATTTTGCAATTTCGGTGAAAAAATCCTTTTTTCAAGAGATAAAGGTATCACTTTTATGCATGCTAGGTAGCCTTTGGTACACATTTATGATTTTAGAAAACAATAGTCATAGCCTTACTACTTTCTTGTAATTAAAAAAAAATAGACTCATTTCCAATTTCTGTGGGCCAATTTCTGTGGTTTCCGTGGCATTTGGGTGTCCACGGAAATTACACGACTCCACAGAAATTGTACCAATTATCGTATTAATGTTAATAAAAGTGTTTGAAAAGAAACAATATTTGTTACACCAAAATTACTTTGACAGAACTCATTTAACATACCTAGTTACAGATTACCTACACAGAGATAGAAAGAAAAGAAAGAAATTTGCTCATGCCTCCTTTCATAATCAAATGTGAACGTTTAAATTGACTCACAGCATTTCAAATATCTTTTTTATTTTAGGAATCCAAAAAAGAAAAAAGATAATCAAGAAAGGTTAAAAAAGAAGAGGATTGCAGAGCAAAAAAGACGGGAAAAAATTAAAAGCGACCCTGTCAAAGCTGAGGAGTTGCGTAGGAAAGATCGAGAACGTTATCATCGGAAAAAAGCAGAAGGAAAAATTTTACCTCTAAGTGAGATGCCAGCTCGAGCTCGTCGACTCAAACAAAAAAGAAATAAAATTAATTTTAGAAATTACTATAAAAGACAGCAACAAAAAAAGGAATTACTCAAACAACAGGAAAATGAGAAAAGTGGAGATACAGATATATCACCTTCAATATTAATGCAACCTAAAAGCCCTTCACCATGTTCATCTCAAGCTAAGTCACAAGATATTACTCCACATGCTAATAAACAGGTTCCACGACACCCTTTGAAAAATCTACGTTCAAGAAAATTATGTCTACAAGAAAACCATGGTGACAGCGTTGAAGACACGCAAGCAGAGCTACAAAGTATTTTTTCAATTCAGCAAACCAGTAGTCCACTCCCCTGTATATCACCTGTTCCACTTATATATCATAGTGTAAGTAGCATAAATTCTCCTACTTCAACCAAAACACCATGTAGTCCCAAATCTGATTTATCCATTAACTCCATAATATTAAAACGAGAAGTAAATACACAACTAAAAAAATATCAAAAAAAAAAGTCTGCTGAAATACACATGTTCAAAAAAGCTATTTTAAAACTTAAGAAGGAAAAAGAAGTATACAGAAAGAGATTACAAAGACTTGAGCAGACACTTAAAATAAGTCCTAAATGTAAGACGATCAGGAATAAAAATAAACCCAAGAAGATACTAAGCCCTAATGCTAAAAATATTCGAAATTTAGTAAAAAACTTCTACGAGGATGATGAAAATACCCGTTTGACTCCAGGTAAACAAGACTGCATCACTAGAAATGGTCTAAAAAAGCAAAAAAGGTATTTACTGGACAGTTTGAAAAACCTTCACAGCAAATATCTGGTATCTGGATTCCCGCCCATCAGTTATGTCACATTCACGAGACTAAAACCTTTTTGGATTGTACAACCGAAAGTAGACAGCAGAGACACTTGCTTATGCAAACCACACGCCAATATGGATTTATTGATCAACTCTTTGAAAAAGAATAAGATTATTAGTGAGAATTCCACAACAGAAGTTTTGAATAGCTTCACCTGTAAAAATGCTAAGGTTGAATGCTTACAGCGTAAATGTGAAGAATGCAAAAATAAATGGATTCTGTACAATGAATTTGATAATTTTCATAGTATTTCTTATTACTTATGGAATAAAAATAATAAAACCTACGTAAAAAATAACATTGAAAAAATATCGACCATTGTGGAAAAAGTTAGAAAAGACGAAAAACCTCTAGAAGTTATTAAGCACTTTGAAAAGGAAATAATTCCTTTTATGAGTCATTGTGCAAACATTAAAAATCAATACGAAAGTATTAAAAAAATTAAAGCAGAAATCACTAAAAATGAGTGCATCGTGCACATGGACTTTAGCGAAAACTACAGTACGAAATATAGTTCAGAAATCCAAGCAGTCCATTTCGGTGCTAGCCGGTCTCAACTGACATTACACACAGCAGTAATTTATTATCACGTAAATGATGAACTCAAATCCCAGTCATTCTGTACTGTGAGTGAATCTTTGCGTCACGATGCGTCTGCAGTATGGGCCCATTTAATACCAATTTTGCAAGAAATTGAATCTGTTGCACCTCATATATCGGTTCTCCACCTCATATCCGATTCTCCATCAGGACAATATAGAAACAAAAAAATTTTCTATATTATATCGCAGCTTCACCTATACTTGTCAGATTTGTCTCGAGTGATATGGCATTACTGCGAATGTGGGCATGGAAAAGGAGCACCTGACGGTGTAGGCGGTGTTCTTAAGAGATCTGCAGATCGTCTGGTTGCCTTTGGCAAAGACATCAACGATATTAACGCTTTAGTGGAAGGTCTTCAAACAACCGTCACAGGTGTGAAAATAAAGATTGTTAACGACTATGAAGTGAATGAAAAGGATTGGCTTTTGCCAAAAGTCCTAAAATGTTTCCCAGGGTCTATGAAGATCCATCAAATCGTTTGGGCAAAAACATCCAAAGCTCTTGCAATGCGATCACTGTCATGCACTGATGACAACTGTCTTTACAATCCTATAAAATGCATTCACGGAAAACATTTAGGTTTCTATGAATTGCCTATTGAAGTCCAGGATAATGCAACGGTCGTTCCACCTTCATCGCAATCAGATTCCAGTTTAAAGCCATCAAAAATTCACAGATTTAAAGGATCTGAATTATTTTACTTTAAAACCAAGAACATGCCTCAAGATAAGACTATCAAATCAGCTGACGCTTCACACGACTTAGAAAATATAGACTATGATAATCTAGTCCCATCAGCCTCATTTTTCCAAAATATTAACAGTGATATAATGTCGAAGTTTGAAAAAACCATTGAGACTGATAATGACGCTCACATTGAGTGTTCCAAAAAATTAGTTAAAAGAAATTACTTTATTAATATTTTTGATAGCGATGATGAAAGTATTTTCTGAAGATATTAGCCATGTTAGTGATTATTTGCTTTAAGAATATTTCTTAATATCCTAGTTACCTAAAAGTTGATTGATGTCTAACATCATTATTTTTTCATAGTTTATCTTCAGAGCGATGGCTTTTATTGAGCTGCTCTTATGATTATTAAATTAGTTGTTAATTTGTCATTTTGATACGTAAAAGGTATCAAAATTAATGCTAAGTGATTGACTGTGTATACCAATAATTACTTATTTAGTTTTAACATTTTGATAAGAAAGTATAAAAAGTGTTGTTAGATTTTGAGAAGTAAACTGTAACATGACATAATATTTGAGTAATTTGTTTTGGATTTTTTTATTAGTTTCAAATTAATCATGCTAATCAGAATTTGTTAATTCTTTCCAAGGATTTGACAATATTTCTGTTATTAATATTATTAAGTTAAAACTGTGCTGTTTTTGCAGCGATAATAATTTATTTTTGTTTGGTTACAATTTGTGTAGGTTGATATTATAAGTTAATTTTACCCCACAATAGGAGTAAAAACATCAGTTCCTTGATTGCTAATTTTGTAAGACTGATTTAAGCAATAGTAGGTGCACCACGTTGTGTTTTAAATTATAAAAGTATTAAAATAAAATGATTCGTATTAAGTATATCAGTTTTTTATCATTATACCTTACCTTTCTATACATATTATTACTAAAAATAATTTTTTAGTTCAAATTCACAATTTCAGTGCACACGCACAATTTCTGTGTCACCAATACAATTTCGGTGGCAATAATAAAATTTCTGTGGCTCGCCAATTTCGGTGGCCCAAATAACCCTCTAATTAATATATAAATATATAATCTCCTTTTAGAAAATGTATATGAAATGTGGATGTGTTGCGCTTTATTATTAAAGTTTTTTACAAAACTTGAAAATGAAAATGTCCATGGAAATTAGGTAAAAAATAGAGTTGTTGAAAATCACTCTTATATTAATAAATTAAAGAATAATGTAACTCTAAGCGAATAGATCTAATTATAATTCTGTAACGTATTAGAAATAAAGGGCTTTTTTATTTATTTTTATTTTTTATTATCTGCAGGTGAAGCAGTGATAAGTCTAATGAAGCAGTGATAGCCTAGTGGTTAGGACTGTGGTCTCCTATTCGGGGGTCGCAATTAACTATCACTTGCTTCAACGGTGAAGGAAAACATCGTGAGGAAACCTGCACATCTGAGAGTTCTTCATAATGTCCTCGAAGGTGTGTGAAGTCCACCAATTCGCATCGGGCCAGCGTGGTGGACTATGGCCTATAACCCTTCTCTGAGAGGAGACCTGCGCTCAGTAGTGAGCCGTTGATGGGTTGCTAATGATGATGATGATGATGATCTGCAGGTAGGTTCTATTTAAATTTGAAAAATTCCTATAATATCTGCGGAGATGGAGATCAACAAATGAGAGGAAATCGCTCGCGATCAGAGTATGTGTAGACTTATAGCCATGCCTAGTACATCCAACATACATACATAAGCTAAATTTCTATTTATCATCTTATTTTTACAAGCTTTTATTTATCTTGCAATGTATGTTTAGGTCAAGTCTTGCAAGGTGTATTAGAACCATTCCCGATTTCCGATTGAGCTGAAAATGTGCATGTACATGTAAATCGTATTACAATGCAATATTATTGTAACATGGAGCTGATCTGATGATGGAGGCGGAAGATGGCTATGGGAATTCTGTAGTAAAACGATGTATCACCATGGAGTTCGGGCTCGTTTGATTCGTCTTAAGAAGTACTCTGGTCCTAGATAATATCCAGGGGTCTGATGATGAAGCTGAATGGTTGTGAGCACTCTGTAATGAAACTACGTAACCATATTGAGTTTGGGCTCGTTTCATTCGTATTGTATTCATAAGTACTCTTAAATGATATTCATGGAATGGATCTGATGATGGAGCTGAAACTGCAGCCAGGATATCCAGTACTTCTAGTACACTCTTTAAAAATAATAGCAGTCGTGTTTGGATTCGTTTTGATCAGTATTTGATTATAAATAGAATGCAACGGTGGCAACACGATGAGCTGATGCTGCAGCCAGGATATCTAGCACACTAGTTCACTTTTTTCACAGCTATGAAGTGTTTGGATTCGTTTTGATCAATGAATAGAAACAAATCGCTCGCGATCAGAGAATATGTAGATTTATCCTATGAAGCTACACTAATAAGCTTAAAATAATATATAAAAATTCTTTTAAAAAAACCGACTTCAAACGCCATTGAAAAGTTTAAAATAATTTCAGTTTGTACAAGTATGTTGAAGTCCTCCTGAAGGCCTCAATAGAACAGAACTATGAAACTGCAACGCTAGCCCGACTTCAACATACCTGCACCACGTACTATTATATTCTGTGCCTGCACCTACAAACAAAATTTTTGGCTAGCGTGGCGCATTCGTTTCATCGTTTCTATTTAGGCCCGCCCGACATCAACAGACGTGTACAAACTAATTTTTTTTTATACTTTGTAGTGGCGTTTGAAGTCGGCTTTTTTAAAAGAATTTTCATTTAATTTTATATACCCTATTTGTCTCAGATAGTCGCCATGAAGCCCCAGTGGCCCATGATAGCGCTGTGCATAGGAGTGTTTGCAGCCAGCGCGCCTTCAGCGGCATTTCCCACTAAAGATGAATATGTTGTATTTGCTGACAGTAATACAACAGTGCGAGTGAGTATAGCTATCACCATTTGTTATTGCTTATTTTTATTGCTTACTTATGTATACTTAACATAGCCAGCAGTATCACGGGAAATAAAAATTTGCAATGTTACGAGTTGCAGATTCAGATGGTAGTATCTAACAGTTTACACGGGCAAAAAAAAATACCCGTTTTACTACTACGTGTGGCTATTTACGAATGCTCCACCGTGGCGCCTAATCTACTGAACCGATTTTGATGAATGAGACGTCAATCGATTCGTTATTATAGTCTGGGTGACAAAAGCTCAATTTTTCACGAATAAAATCAAAATTACGGATGTTATATGCAATTTTCTGTAGTCGAGTTAGTTTTTATATTATTTTCTTGTTTTCCTAAATAAACATTTAGAAAAATTAGGCGACCCCGCGCTAGAAATATGCGAGTTTAGGCTAAGGGCGAATTAAGCAGAAATCGACGCATGGAATTTTTTAATACTAGTTCTGTGGTTCGCGCCCCGACCGAGACCTCGCGGTTACGGCATCCCTTAATAATAAAGATTCATGACGACCAAAATTGACAGTCCTAACGTCTTTGATACTCAAATCCTAACGTCGGTCCCAACTCCCAATGTCATTTTCACCTTTAGGTGTCCCGTAGAGGTTTGTGATAACTAAGTTGACAGAAAGCGTCACCTTACTTAACATAGGTCTGCCCGTAAATGTTAGGGAAAGTTAGTGAAAACGGGCATACTTATACTTTTTTAGAACATTTAACAAAGCGCCAAATTAAAATAAATTATTTATCTGTGACACGAACAGAAAACATAATATATATATACTAGCTTTTGCCCGCGGCTTCGCTCACTTTAAGTTAGACTTTTCAAACCCCTATTTTACCCCCTTAGAGGTTGAATTTTCAAAAATGGTTTCTTAGCGGTTGGTTAGCTCACGTTAAGTTCGATTTATTTATTGGTAATCAAAATCCAACTTAACGCGATTCGTATCTCCGTAAAAAGCCAACATACCAAGTTTCATGGTTATACCTACCTAAGTTGAAAAACGACAGACTTAATAACAATCTTTCACCCTCTATTTAACTCCATTGGGAGCTGAACATTTAAAAACTGTCAAACGCGTACATCTTTATTTTCAATTGAAAGCCAAAATACCAAGTTTGATGCATATTACTTGAAATTAACTTAAAATTCCGGACTTTTATACAAATTTTCATCCCCTATTTGAAGTCTTTGGGGGTAAAATTTTCAAAATTTGCGAAACACGTATTTCTTAATTTTAATCGAAAGGCCAAAAATCAAAGTTTCATGGATATTACATGAAAAAAAATTTGATAAATGACGGACTTTTATACAAATTTTCAACCCCCATTTAAACCTCTTGGGGTAAGAATTTTCAAAAATTCTTTCTTAGCGGACGCCTACGTCATAATAGCTGTGTGCAAAATTTCAGCCCAATCCGTCCAGTGGTTAGAGCTGTGCGTTGATAGATCAGTGAGTCAGTCACCTTTGCCTTTTATATATTTATATAAGATAAGATAAAATGAAGAAAAATATGATTTTATTGATGTTTGATATTTAACTAAATACATAATTATTTTAATTGAATAATATAAATGTTATCGACCGAGCGAAGCGAAGGTCTCTGAGTTTACTTGAGTGAATTTGCACTTGTCCGTCCGTCCGTCCGTCTGTCAGAGCCTTATAACTTCTGAATTACTGAACGTAATTACTTCAATTTTAGTTAATATGATATGTAAACTGATGGCCTCCAGCCGAAAATGGCTTAAAAAGTTATAAAAATCTTTATTTCAGGGGGACTCTCATAGAAGCGAATGCGAAGTAAAATATATTTTTTTGCATTTCATAAGGTTGCAGTTGCATTTTAAAGATAATTTGGAACAGAGTACAAAAGTATTTTTTTTTTATTTTTTTTCCTAAAATTGACGAAATGGGGGCTTTCAAAGTGGAGATTGTATTCGAGGCTAGATCTCTAAAACCACTTTATTAACCGACTTCCAAAAAGGAGGAGGTTCTCAATTCGGCCGGTATCTTTTTTAGGGTTCCGTACCCAAAGGGTACCAACGGGACCCTATTACTAAGCCTACGCTGTCCGTCCGTCCGTCCGTCCGTCCGTCCGTCCGTCCGTCCGTCCGTCTGTCAGCGGGCTGTATCTCGTAAACCGTAATAGATAAACAGATGAAATTTTCACATATTATGTATTTCTATTGCTGCTATAACAACAAATAATAAAAATTAAATTAAATTAAAAAAATTAAATTAAAATGTTTCCATGGGTACATGAAAATATTTTAATTTAATTTTTTTAACGGAACCCTAAAAGAGTGAGGCCCGACTCGCACTTGGCCGATTTTTTTTTTCTATGTATGTCCACCGATTTCTCCGGGATTACTGGACCGATTCGCGTAATTTTTTTTTTAATCGACAGAGGATGTTTGCGAAATGGTCCCATAAAAATGTTAACCTTCAACTCCTCAAGCCTGATGCTGCAGGGATATTGCTCACCTAAAATAAAGAGATTTAGGAAATGTCGATTACAAATTATTATTGTAGGTAACAAGTATGGACTACATCATGGAGTTCCAGGTCCTAGCTCCTCAATCCTGATGCTGCAGGGTACTGCCTACCTAAAACTACGGGGATTTAGGAAATTTCGATTACGAATTGATATTGTAGGTATTTAACAAGTATGGACTACATCATGGAGCTCCAGGTCCTAGCTCCTCAATCATAGGATACTACACTTAAAAGCTTAAAATAAAAATTCTTTTCAAAAAACCGACTTCTAACGCCACTACAAAGTATAAAAATAATTTTAGTTTGTCCACGTTTGTCGGGCTCTCCACTCCAAGTCGGGCGGGCCTAAAATACAAACAGGGCTGGGCAAAATACATGCTTTGGTTTAATTGAAATACAAATTACAAAATACTGTATCGCAAGTAATTAAAATACGAAATACAAAATATCTTTAAGTAAGGTATTTGAAATATAAAATACAAATTACAGTATTTTAGCTATTTTTAATTGAAATACAAAATACAAATTACAAAATAAGTAATCTAGACCAACACTGGCTAAAAAGTAGTGGAAAACAAGATTAATAATAGTGTAATAGGAATAATAATAGGAAACTCGATCTGGTTTTACTGATTAATTATTAATCAGTAAAACCAGAGTTTCCTTTCAGGAACACTAGATTTTTAAATGTACTGTCTGACAAACAGCCTCTCGTTGGAGAGTGAATAAAACCTGCTTAAGAAAACAATCTTTCTACAGGTCCTGATGAGCACAAACTTGTGTTAAATTGTATGAACACATTTTTTATATTTGGATAGCGCTCAAGAATTGAAAGCTCTTTGCTTCTATCATTTAGGAAGCTAACCAATTCTAACTCCATTTTAGATGTCTGTG
Organism: Oeneis ivallda; assembly: GCA_029955525.1. NCBI lineage: Eukaryota > Metazoa > Arthropoda > Insecta > Lepidoptera > Nymphalidae > Oeneis > Oeneis ivallda. Next base: position 10,562,369 of record JARPMR010000005.1, read on the forward strand.
GTTGATCACTGTCTCTGTTCTCAAAAACAATAAAATCATCATCTTCTTCACTAGTGGTGCTACTCCTGCTGCTTCTAGGCATTATTTCATGTTTTTTGTAACTCTAATAGCTGCTATACCATCATTACACTCTCGCCTCGCACTCACACTTACGATCGCTAAATGAAGGTTAAATGTATTTTAATGTTAAAATGTATTTTGAAGCCTCAAGTATTTGAAATAATAATTACAAAATACCTCGGCGTCAGGTATTTGAAATACGAATTACAAATTACATTTTAAGGAAGTAATTTAAATACAAATACCAAATACGTATTTGTATTTCAATTACGTATTTTAATTACAAGTAATTCAGATACTGCCCAACCCTGAATACAAACTATGAAACCGACTCGCGATGCTCGCTCGACTTCTAAAAACGAGTCTCTCATATTGTGTAGCGTCGCGCATCGGTTGCATAGTTTGTATTTAGGCCCGCCCGACTTCAACAAACGTGGACAAACTAAAATTATTTTTATACTTTGTAGTGGCGTTAGAAGTCGTTTTTTTGAAAAGAATTTTTTTAAAATTTGAAACTTACACATAATTTGAGTTATATTCTGTACTTGAACAACAAATACTAAGATTAGATAAATATTATAAAGAAACGAAATTATTTAAGTTTTAATGGACATCAATGTTTTTAACAAAACTTCACTATACTGTTAATAGATGGCGCTGTCTTTAATATTGTAAATACAGTTTTGCGTCAGCTATTCTTATTTTGTCTATTACTAATTATGTTATTCAATTAGCAAATTATTATCAACTAGCCGATGCCCGCGACTTCGTCTGCGTGAACTTAGCCTTTAAAATGCCTTGGGAACTCTGACATTGCGGGATAAAAAAGTAGCCTGTCACTCTCCAGGTCCTCAACTATAGGTACACTGCAAAAAATCACGTCGATCCGTAGCTCTGTTGGGGCGTGATTGAAGGACAAACCAACGCACTTTCGCAGTTATAATATTTCACCATATGAAGTGTAAGTGCATATAGTCAACGTGGTTTTTAGGGTTCCGTACCCAAAGGGTGCCAACGGGACCCTATTACTAAGCCTCCGCTGTCCGTCCGTCCGTCTGTCAGCGGCCTGTATCTCTTACATTACACTTACTTACATTACATGCATGCATACATACATACATACATACATACATACATACATACATACATACATACATACATACATACATACATACATACATACAAACATACATGCATGCATGCATGCATGCATATTGGCGCAAATTAGAAGGATAAATAATATGTGAAAAGAAGCATACTAATATCCCGCAGGAACCGTTTGTTTTCCAGGGATAAAAAGTAGTCTTTGTCACTTTTCAGGCCCTTAACTTTACCTGTGCTAAAAAATAATCTAAAACTTCAATCTAAAACTCCGTTGGCGCATAATTGAAGGATAAGTATGTGAAAAGTAGCATACGAATATCCCGCGGGAACTGTTTGTTTTCCCGGGATAAAAAGTAGCCTTTTCACTTTTCAGGTCCTCAACTATGCCTATCAAAAAAACCACGTCAATCTGTCACTTCGCCTGCGCATAATTGAAGGATTAATATGTGAAAAGTAGCATACGAATACCCCGCGGGGATTGTTTGTTTTCCTGGGATTAAAAGTAGCCATTGTCACTTTTCAAGTCCTCAACTATGCCTATCCAATAAACCACGTCAATCTGTAACTCCGTTGGCGCCGAATTTAAGGATAAATATGTGAAAAGTAGAACACTTATATCCTGCGGGAACTGTTTGCTTTCCCAGGATAAAAAGTAGCCTTTGTCATTTTTCAAGTCATCAACTATGCCAATCCAAAAAACCACGTCATTCTATAACTCCGTTGGTGCATAATTGAAAGATAAATGTGTGAAAAGTAGTATACTAATATCCCGCAGGAACCGTTTGTTTTCCCGAGATAAAAAGTAGCCTTTGTCATTTTTCAGGCTCTTAACTTTACCTGTGCAAAAAAATCATGTTAATCTAAAATCAATCCATTGCGCGTATTTTGAAGGACAAATGCGAAAAAAAATAGCGATGCTATCCCGCAGGAACTGTTTGCTTTTCCGGGATAAAAAGTAGCCTCTATGCTATTCCAGACTATATTATATGTCAGTGCCAAATTTCAGCAAAATCAGTTCATTCGTTGTCGCGTTAAAGAGTAACAAACATCCATCCATCCAAACATCCATCCTCACAAACTTTCGCATTTATAATATTAGTAGGATAAAAGTATCACGTTGTTTTTGCAAAAGTAAATCCGTTTCTATTAACAATAATTAGACGTTAGCACCTATTTACTACCATATGTTGGTACTGTGTCTATGAATGTAAAGATGAGCGCGCATCTAGACATGCTCGCCGCAGAAGCCGCAAGCGCGCAGTCATGGCAGTTTATAATTTTTTTTATTATGAAATCGTATACTACGTAACACCCGTTCAGAGAACCAGCTGAATTTTAGTAAAATACTGTAGGCATACGCATCCCATCCACGAAAGCAGATGACGATTGACGTCATCAGATTCGGCGCGTTTTAATTACAATATAATATAGTTAAAACTACCTTATGGGAATTATGGGATACCGCGAGGTCTCAGTTCGGGGCGAACCACTAGTTATATGTATTAGAACTTGTTAAACATAAAAATTCTTTTCAAAAAACCGACTTCTAACGCCACTACAAAGTATAAAAATAATTTTAGTTTGTCCACGTTTGTTGAAGTCGGGCGGGCCTAAATATGAAACCGACTCGCGATGCTCGCTCGACTTCTACAAACGAGTCTCTCATATTGTGTTATCACAATGCGAGCGTCGCGCATCTGTTTCATAGTTTGTATTTAGGCCCGCCCGACTTCAACAAACGTGGACAAACTAAAATGTTTTTTATACTTTGTAGTGGCGTTAGAAGTCGGTTTTTTGAAAAGAATTTTTATTTGAAGCTTTTAAGTGTAGTATATTCATAAGATCAAATAATATAATTCACAATAGCGATTTCTTAGGTCCCAAGGCTTTCAAGATTCCCAAGGCAAGGAATTCAACTTTCACTAAATTTTAATTTAACTCTAGTTATTTTTTTACGACAGCACTACGCCATTATGTATTCCATACTTGGCTCCTACAACAGCAATTTAAAAACTACATTTTGGCGAGCGAAACGAGCGCGTTTTTCCACTATGTACTTTACACTTGGTTCTTTTATAATACCAATCAAGAAAAGATTTTCGCGAGCGAAGCGAGCGTGAAAATTTTTACGATTACATTTGCGTAACTATGTAGTCCAAAATTGGCAATCCAAAACAGACATTTTAACAACAATTTTTTTACTGCGGCACTACTTAACTGTGTAATTCATAGTTGGTTCCTACAATACCAATTAAGAAGTGACACATTTCCGCGAGCGAAGCGAGCGCGAATTTTAAGAATGCACTACTTAACTATGTACTTTATACTTGGTTTTTATAATACCAATCAAGAAAAGACACATTTTCGCGAGCGAAGCGAGCGCGTCTAGTCCATGTACTAATGGGTATCTACAAAAGCAATTTATAATCGACAGTATCGCGAGCGAAGTGAGCGCCAAAATTATTTACGATAGCACTACGCCACTATGTAGTTTATACTTGGCACCTACAAAAAAAAAAGATACCGGCCGAAATGAGAACCTCCTCCTTTTTGGAAGTCGGTTTAAAATAAAAATAGTTGACGTAGAACTGGTTTTGCAATAGTAAATGAGAGCGCCATCTATTACCATTATTGTGAAGTTTTGTAGAAACTCATTTAAAATGAAATAGTTTCGTTTCTTTATAATATTTATCTAATTTTAAATTCAAAATCATTTATTTCATGTAGGCCAACTTGTGGCTCTTGTGACAAGTCAAGAATCTACCATCGGTTCGGAGTGCTGATTCTGCTGAGAAGCGGCAAGAAACTCAGCAATTGCTCTTTTCAAAACAAAAATGTTACACAAAATGTAGCCTATCTATCTTGTGGACAGCTGAAGCAAAGCCTAGAATAGAACAGAAATATTTTTTTTATTTAATTAAAAATTCTTGACACGAAAGTAGTGTAGTGCTTTCGCGTCTATGCATAAAATATAAAATATGAATCTAATACTAGTTCGGAATGGTACTTACAATTCAATACATGTTATGTATTTGTAGATTTTTATAACTTTAAGCAATATTGGGCTGAAGATTTACATATTTTTGAAGTAATTACGTTCAATAATTCAGAAGTTATCAGGCTCTGACAGACGGATGGACAAGTGCAAATTCAGAGACCTTCGCTTCGCTTGATAAAATTTGCGCTTTGTGACATTACAGCAGAATTCTGTTTTTGTCTCTAGCGTTGATATAAATCATCATGTTGATGTAACGGAGTGAACTGTATGATTCGAAAATGCCTCACAAGCCAAAATCAAAATCAAAGTCAAAATCAACAACAAAAACAAGTCAAAATCGTTCCACACTTCAGTCTTAGTTACAATTTCTGCTAGATTGTCAGTAATTTTAATTCTTCAATTTGCAGAGTACAGTACCTGTTGATACAACAGAGAAGCCTCGCGCGCCTATCAAGTTGACAGAGATGCGCGTGCGCTCGGAAGTAGCGCTGCGCTATGCGCGCACTACTGTGCTCACTCACGTGCAGAACCCCGACGCGCGGCCTCAGGAGGTCACATTCCGCATGCTGCTGCCCGACACCGCATTCATTAGCGGCTTTACTATGTAGGTATAGAACGGAAACGTTAAGAGTTAATCATAAGTTGACAGAGATGCGCATGTGCTCGGATGTTCGGCTGTGCTAACTCATGCGCAGAACTCCGGCATGCGGCCGTAGGATTCCATGCACATGCTGCTTACCCGACACCGCCTTCATTAGCGGCTTTACTATATAGGTATAGACTATAGACCCAAACGTTTTAGTGTGAATCACAAATTGACCGAGATGCGCGTACGCTCGGAAGTGCTGCTGCGCTAAGTACGTGCAGAACCCCGGCATGCTGTCGCGGGATTCCACAGGCTGCTGCCCGACACTGCCTTAATTAGAGGCTTTACTATGTAGGCATAGACAGTGAAAACGGGAAGTGTGAATCAAATTGACCGAGATGCACGTGCGGTCGGAAGTAGGTACGGCTTAGCGAAGGTATTATTACTTAAATCATATCATAAAATAAATTAATTTTTTTAGTTTATAAACCGAAGGATATTTTTCAGTGACATACCTAATTTTATGCTCTACATTTTAGGATTCTGAGTGGAAAGTCCTACAAAGCGTATGTGAAAGAAAAAGAAGAAGCTAAGCAAATTTACACTCAGGCAGTATCGCAGGGCCTTAGTGCAGCACACGTTGCTACGAAGTAAGTCAATTTTATATTTAATTAGCGACCTGCCCCGGCTTCGCACGGGTAGTAGAGCTTATATATTATTAGGTATGCATAGGTGCATGTTTTTTTTCTGTCATAGGGTCAAATCAGCTTGTTGCGTCAAATTGCGCAAAAACGTCCTAAAATATTATAGGATGTAAAGGATTATCATTTATCATAAATATGCATGAAATGATTAATACTGTATCCGTCCAAACAGATTTCCAATTACCGCATCATACGTGACCATTTTATTAGAAGTTTAAATGGGTATAATAAGCTATCCTTAAAAAATAGATAATTTATATGCCATCGCGGACTTATCTGTATAGACCTATCGCACCATACCGCCACCATACATTGTTTTGTTATATATCTCAAAGAGAATAGGCAGCGTTTTCGATGAAAGCTCCCAGGCAGCTTGACTTATTCCGTAATTTTTAACAATTCGTGATAAATCTACCAATTTACACAAAACATTTTATACACTAAACCTTTCTCATGAATCACCCCGTCTATTAGTGAAAACTGTATGGAAATCTGTTCGTCCGCGTGGAATTAGATTTTTAGAAAATCCCGTGGGAACTCCTGGTTTTATCGGGATAAAAAGTCCTTCTTCTTCCTAGCGTTTGTCCCGGCATACGCCAGGGTCCGCTTTCCTGCTAAGTTTCTTCCACTTTGCACGATCTAAAGCATCCTCTTTACGAAGACCGTTGGCACGTGCATCTGCCTGTGCTATGTCAATCCACCGTTTCTTTGGCCGGCCTCGGGACCGCTGTCCAGGGACGGGCATATTTAGGCACCTGTGACCCACATAGTTTTGGGGACGGCGCAGTAAGTGGCCAAACCAACGCAACCGAGACTCTTGCATTTTGTCTGCGATATCTCGCACGCCAAGGCTACCGCGGATGTACTCGTTGCGAATTCTGTCCAAGCGAGTAACACCACACATCCACCTAAGCATCTTCATTTCATTGGAGTGAAGATCGCGGGTATGTCTCGTTAGCGCTGGCCAGGCCTCGCTGCCATAAAGCATTACAGGACGTATGATGCTCTTGTAGACCAATCCTTTTAGGCGGACAGAAACTTTTGGGTCACAGGTTACTGCCGTTATCTCCCTCCACTTGGCCCAGGCTGCGGCGATTCGGGACTTGACATCGTAGTCGACGCTTCCGGATTCATGTAGTACAGACCCAAGATATTTAAACTTATCCGATCTTTTAACGGGCACGTTATCTACATGGATGGTATCGTGATCCCCCACACTACAGGCCATGTACTCTGTTTTTGCGGTATTGAGTTTTAAACCGCCCTTCTCAAGAGTATCTTTCCACGAGTTCACCTTAACTTCAAGTGCGCCCCTGTTCTTACTGACAAGTACAATGTCGTCGGCATATTTCATTAGCCACGGAGGAGTACTCTGAATGTCCGCCGACAGAGCATCAAGTACGACACAGAAGAGATACGGGCTTAGCACTGAACCTTGGTGTACTCCTACTGTGATTGGAAAGGTCGAAGTGTCACCGACTGCGGTCCTTACTATAGCTTCAGTCTGGGTGTACATGTCCTGGATTATACGTATGTACCCTTCCGGCACGTTTTTAGACCTCAATGCAAACCAGATTTGCTCCCTTGGTACACAATCAAAGGCCTTTTGTAGGTCCAGAAAAGCCAAATGTAAGGGTTGATTACGCTCTGTATGCGTTTCTATGAGTGTTCTGAGAGCGAAAATTGGGTCTATGGTACTACATCCAGACCTAAAGCCATACTGACATTCTGACACAGAGCACTCTTGACGGAGTCTTTGGTCTAAAATCCGTTCAAAAAGCTTCATGGTATGGCTCATGAGTTTAATCCCCCTATAGTTGCCGCACTCCTGTACACTGCCTTTACCCTTGTAGATAGGGGTTTAGGGATCGGGATAAAAAGTAATTTGTAATATTGCAGGTCCGCAACCATAACATTTCCAAGGGTTTAATTTTTACCAAAATGGTAAAAATGGACGTTCCCTTCCAAATCAACCGCGCAGGAACGGATTGACATGATTTTTTGCATATAGATAGTTTATGGGCCGGAGAGTAACATTAGGTTATACTTATTTAGCATGCTTGCTTGCAAGATTTAAAAAAAATGAAACAAACGCCGACGAAGTCGCGGGTAACAGCTACAGTAGATATTATTAGATGGTGGTCTACTTTTCAGTTGATCACGGTAAACATCCAGATCCACCTTCCTTTTATCTTCAAAATCCGTGACAACCTGCTTCCAATCCCCTTGGTTTTCCGCCAGACTTTCACAACGAAAGGAGTTAAAAACTTCAAAATTCAAAATTATTTATTTCACGTAGGTCAACCTGTGGCTCTTATCGATAGTCACGACTCTACCACTGCACCAGTTTGGAAAGTCATATGCCTCTTTAGCACATCTTTATACCTAAGGAACTGACCGCCTTGTTTCCGCTTTACGTGCTTAAGCTCAGGATAAAAGATGCGCTTGGCTATCCTTTCGTTGGGCATTCTCACAACATGTCCGCACCAACGCAATTGACGCCGCATAAGGTATGCCTCAATGCCACTGACTTTCGCCTGCCGCAACTCGTCTGTGCTTCTAATGCGGTCGGACAACCTGATGTTCTGTATTTCACGTAGACACTTGTGGAATCTATCCAAAGCACGAATATACTTGCGATAAAGTGTCCAAGTCTCAGCGGAATAAAGTAGATTCGGCAATACTATAACCATTTACACCTTGATTTTTGTACTTAATTTAGGTAATTCCATGCAGACGGAACACCTTCTCTCGGAGTTTACCAAATGCCGCTAATTGACGGGAACGGGATGAAAAGTAACAAAGCTATAGGTAACAGCTGTATACCTATCAAGTTTCATCGCAATCGGTTCATTAGTTTTAGCGTGAAGAAGTAACAAACATAATTATGTACCAACATACTTAAAACAAACTCACAATTTTTTATACTTACTTTACTTTATTTTTTATACTTATTTTATACTGATAACTTCGAAATTAAATGTCCGATTCGAATGAATTAAAAAGTATTTTTCATCATACCTATTCGAAAAACGAATATTGGCTTCAGAGGATAGCAGGAGCAAAATTTAAGTTTAACCCCATGGGACTTTTCATTTCTCTCTTCTGATTGATCCGCGTTCGTGCCTTAGTATGTGTCGAAATTCAAAAATGTTTGGTAAGCTGTTGTCTTCGTTAAGTAACGTGATCAATTTGTCGATCAGCTGTCAGATCAGTATCCAACATAAATAATAATGTTTAATTATTTAATAATAATTTATTTTTGTTTGATTTAAACTTTCAATATACCATGTCTATACATAGTAGGTTGATACTCCTAGCTTTTTCTCATAGGTAATGATGAAAAATAGTGTGTGTCATTCGGGGCCAAAATATTTTGTTCTCTGAATATTGAATTCCTCGCTACGCTCAGGATTCTACTTTAGAATCCCTCGCTGCGCTCGGGATTCTACAACAGAATCCTTCACTTCGCTCTGAATTCAAAATAACGCCCTCGGTACTGCTACATAAATAGGTGCCCTTGATGATAAAAATATAATTGAAGAATTAATATTACGATACGAATGTAACCAACTTTTACTCACCTCCGGGCGGAAAGTGTCAATTTTCCTCCCGCTGCGCTAAACGAAAATGTCGCTTTCCGCCTCCGTCGAGGAGAAAAATAGTATACACACCACGGGCAGTAAATAAGAAAGCCTCAGATCACATGTTTATTGACCTCGGCTTCGCCTCGGACAACAATTACATGTGATCTGAGACATTTCTTATTTTACTGCCCTAGATGTGTAATATACTATTGTTCCCACCAACGATCTAATTAAAATTTAGAACCTAAAGGCTACTGCTGTGACTTAAATAATATCATAATAAAAATAATAAAAATAAAAAATAAAAAAGCCTTTATTTTCCTTATCTTAAATAAACAGTTTATAATATTAAGAACTAGTAGTTATTGTAGTGCGTTAGTATTAGGTTTATGTACTAAGTGTATGTTGTCTTTATGTGAGTATGGGCAATGTGTGGATGTTTAAGTCTGTGGATGTGATTAGTTATGTGCGTGTCTTTTGATTTGTGTTATATTTGTATGTTAGTAGGTACATCTTATTCTAAGTTCTAGGTTAATTATTTATTATCCATAAGGACCCCTCATCGGGTATAGGCCTCCTCCAGTTGGTGCCATTTGCTTCTATCTTTAGCGCATTTCAGCCAGTTAGTCCCTGCTACTGCTACAATGTCGTCAGACCAGCGCGACTTTGGTCTGTCGACTTTTCTTTTCCCTGCTGGGCCTGGCCAAGTGGAAATTTTCGCTGTCCATCGCTCATCTGTAAATCTCGCTACGTGACCAGCCCATTTCCATTTTAGTTTTAAAGCATGTTTCAAGGCGTCGGTTAACTTTGTCTTTCTTCGAATGTCTTCGCTTCTGATTTTCTGTATTTGCCGTAGGTTGAGTATGCTTCTTTCCATTGCCCTCTGGCATGTAATTATTTTGCTTTTTATATTTTTAGTAAAGACCCACGTTTGGCTGGCGTACGTGAGGCAGGGGAGAATATATGTGTCTATAGCTGTTCTTTTTAGGTTTATGGGATAGTCCCCTTTCATTATTTCCTTTTGTGCCCAGTATTTGTTCCAGCTCATGGTAATACGTCTGTCTACTTCATCTTCTGCACTTGTGGTGTTAAATGTGACTTGTTTGCCAAGGTATAAATAGGTGCATACATATTCTAGTTGAATATTATTTAAAAGTATTCTATTTGGTGAGCTATTAGTCATAATTTTAGTTTTACTGATATTCATTTCGAGTCCAACTTTTTTACTTTCTTTATCTAGTGCACTTATCATATTTTCAAGCTTTCTACTATTCTCTGCGAAGAGTGCAATGTCATCTGCAAACCTTAAATGACTCAGGTATTTCCCAGATATATTTATGCCTTCATGTTTCCAGTGTAGTTTGCAGATTACATCTTCTAGAACTGCGATAAAAAGTTTTGGGGATATTGGATCTCCCTGCCTAACGCCTCTAGATATTTTAATTTCTAAAAAATAATATCATAGTTAGATATATTCCCTTGCGGATTTTTTTGTAGCTAATAATGAGTACTTTAACTATGTTCTTAGTAATTTTTGTGTATCGTCAATAGGTTTCTCAGCGCTCGCCAAATAATGAATTTTATAGGCAAAATTTTGCTACTTTGGGTTACATTATTGCAATTTTTTTAAAATAAATTATAGCCTATGTTACTTCCTGATAATTCAGCTTTCCATTGGTGAAAAAATGGTTAAAATCAGTCCAGAAGATTCAGAGCCTATTCGGTACAAACAAACAAACAAATCTTTCCTCTTTAGATACAATCCTAAGTCTCTATAGATTATAAAGAAACGAAATTATTTAATTTTTAATGGGCATCAGTAATTTTCAACATAGCTTCACAATAATGTCAATAGATGGCGCTGTCATTGACTATACCAAAAACAATTTTGCTTTGACCATTATTATTTTGTATAAGAAGTACTAATGCATAGGTATAATAACATACTATAATTCAATTAAAATTATTATTTAGTTAAATATCAAACGTCAATGAACTATCAATAAATAATTACTACATTTTGTATATTTTCTGTTAGTATCGATAGATGACGCTTTGCATAGATGATGCCCGTTTTCACTCGTTAGTAGGTACATAATATTCAATTTCTAATTTTTAATTATTGGTAATTCAATTTTTTCACTAACGTTCCCCATCTGTACGGGCTACCTATGTTAAGTATTAAGAACCTGTACGGGATACCTAAAAGGACATTAGGACGGATGTTAGGACTTAGGATTGTATTTAGAGGCTACCTACGTAAAGAGATTACTACTTAGGGGATGATTAAGGTATGGTTGGTGAAAACGGGCATAATAGTAATGTCAGTTTTGGTCGTCATGACATCGATTGAATGAATAGGGATACCGTTACCGCGAGGTCTCAGTTCGGGGCGAACTACTAGTATATTATTATTATTTTTACTAGAATACTTTTGCTTCTGGAGAACTGAACCCTCGGTGCGCGAGTTCAACTCGCACTTAGCCGGTTTTTTAAAAATCTAAACTTGGCATAGTGGCTACTGGCAAGGCTTAGGGCTAAGATACCTATCAGTAAGACAGTTACCAATTTCGACATACGATTCATACGACACGGAGTACCAGTAAAAATAAATAAAGTCTGTGCAGTTTATACAGAAAGTATTAGATATAAGTATAATTATATTTATTTTAATTAGAGCTCGGGACTCAAACCACTTCACGGTGTCCGTCAACGTGGAAGGAAACACTACAGCAGTGTTCGACTTGAAATACGAGGAGTTCTTGGTCCGTCGCAACGGGTTGTACAATCATGCCATCAATCTGCACCCTGGTGCCTTTGTGCCTAAGATGGAGGTAGTGGTGAATATCAAGGAATCACAGAAGATCACTCAACTGCGGGTGCCTGAAGTGAGGACCGGCAACGAAGTTGATGCGACGGAAAAAGACGCGCGTGAGTATCTACGTACTTAATATAATTATCTTTTTCTCTCTCTAAATCATCATGGTTTAAGATCCGAAGAGAGGCCGTTCTTCACCCATCTATTTTACCAAATGAAAAGTATTTTTTATCGAATATTATAAAGGTATTATGAAAAAAACTAGGTTTAATTTTTGTCCCATTTCACTCGCTTGTTTACCGAACGAACATAAAAGAAATTAAAATTATATAACTTAAGGAACATGCAAATTTCCCTATTAGCGGGCAAGCAGATATAAACACTCTGATACTCTCCCGCTATTGTTTAAAATGCGTTGATGCAGCAGGAACGCCATAGATTCAGCCAATCAGACGTCATTGCGATCGTTACCCTGATGCAATCCTTTTTAGAGAAAACCACTACAGATAACCATATCATGATGTTGAATCCCATATTATTATCTTTCCTGATACTCTCGGTAGGTAGGTACCTCGTAAACGTATCAGTTGGTACCTAGGTACCTACTGTGGAAGATATATTATATGTTTATTAATCTAGATTAATAAATACACTATTAAAATTGCAGAAAATTCTAAAGCCGTTATTCAAAGAGCTACTAACGATAAGGAAGCCACGGTCACGTTTACTCCCGATCTGTCTGAACAGAGGAGGCTTGCGGAAATATATGTGGTAAGCATAGTATTTTTTTGTGTTCTAATATTAACGTCTAGTGGTAAGTGACGCTGCAGTCTAAGTTGGAAGCGGGGTAACCTGGTAACCTGGTATAGCAGATTTTTTTATAAAACGAATACCAAAATCGGTTTCTACAGGCATCGTACCGGAACGCTGAATCGTTTGACGATAGTTCTGCTGGTAGGGTAAAACGAGCCAGTCGCGTAACTTCCAATTTTGACATGACCCACATCTGGGCACGGGTCTCCTCCCAAAATGAGAAGTGTTATCCAAGTGCGGATTGGCGGACTTTGTTTTTTTGAATAGCGAGCAAACGAGCTGACGAGTCACCTGATGTAAGTGATTACCGCCGCCCATGAACTTTTGCAGCACCAGAGGCAACCACCAATGCGTTGTCGACTTTTCAGGAATTTGTTGGTCCGCCCCTTGAATAAATGTGTCGTCGCGAATGTTGTAATTAAGTCACAGTAACGGGAACACCGTCGAAGGGAGTTGGTTGCACAGTTTGAGTGCGTGGAAAAACTTCTTAGTCGTGACTCTCTTGGTAGAGCATTCGTGGTCATCACGAAGAGACGTCTTTAGCGGTAGATGCTTTGGTTAACTATATGGCCAGATGTGATTCGCCTCATGAATCATGATCAAGTGCCACTCCTGCCTGCTGGCCAACAGCCTGGTACACATGTGCAATGGAACACCCACAGAGTCAGTCGGTCGGTCGGTGGTCGGTCTATCGCATTTACTCACCTTTCTCCCGATGTTTTCTTCTACACCATTAAAGTTAAAGATACGAAATCAGGACTCCCAGAAAAGAACGTAGAATTATCTATTTTTCTTGGTATTGAAGACGAATACTTATCTAACGAATACTAAACTTTCCAGGAGAAAACCAAACAAAAAGGTTCATCGTATAGGTACATTGGATATAGCAGCACGGAGGGGGAGAATGACCAAGATGTTACGGTTCTTGGGCAGTTCGTAGTGCAATATGACGTTGAGCGAACTAATAACGGTGAAATCTTGGTATGTAGTATTTACATAATATATTTATCGTAGTATATGTTATAAATTGTAACATGAATTGAATTGTAGTACGGTTTGTTTGAACTTCCCTCATTGTGGAAATATTATATTTTATTCTAACAAAGTTGCATGGGTTAAATCTGCTTGGCATCCAGCTGCCCACAAGATAGTCTATAAAACTTTTTACAACGTAATAGCTTCATAATAATATTGTAAAATGATAGCTTTATAATAATTTTGGAAAGAGCAAGAGTTTCTTGCCGGCTCTTCTCAGCAGAATCCACTTTCCGAACCAGTGGTAGAGTCATGACGTGTCATAAGAGCCACAGGTTGACCTACGTTAAATAAATAATTTTGAATTGGGTGATTCGCATTTTTCAGGCAAATTCGACGAAATTTTTCAAATTATTGCCAAATAATTTGTTTTTTTTTCTGATATCATTAATATTTAAATAATCCTTCAACTTTTTGTGATTTCTACTATCCCGCGGTGAATAATAATAAAATAAATTTTACATAGAAATTATGAACCGAAAATCTTCGGGAAAACCGTCGGTAAACGAAGGAAATGAGGAAGAAGGTAATGAGATTTGAGTACTTTTCCAATTTTTTCCCAATGAATATCATAATTAAATTATTATACGAACCTTATACATATTCCAAACTACGAAGGTAATTCTAAGATTTGATAATTATTAATTACCTACATAGTAAACAAAGTCACAAAAATACTCCTTTAATAATACGATTTCAGAATAATCACCTCCCGGAAATCGGTATACGAAAATATTGTTGTATTGAGATTAAGTGGGCACTGCTACGACATTCACTGGCTGTCTGAGATGTGTGCGGAGCGCAGCATGGGGGTCATAGACACAACTAAGTCAGATGGAGATGGTAAATTACATTTTCTTTCAAATTGAAGAAAAATAATAGCCAAAAATGTATTAAATAAAATTTCATTACAATATGGAGTTAACGTTATTTATTTATTGTTCAAACGTTCTGCTTTTAATATAGTTTCTTAGGATGGTTAAATTTTTATCTTAAATATTGATTTTTTTGATTAAAGTGCAAATTTAGTTAAGAGAGTGGTATTTGGACACCGGAAAGAATGAGAATTTGCTAAGTTTATTGCGTATAATTTATTCATTATATTATTTTTGACCATAAATGTTTACTGCATAGAAGCATAACTTTATTACGTTTGGTTTCCTGCATGAAGAATGTAGATATCTAGTGAATAAATATTTTTTTTTTGTACTGGACGTGTAATTTGCCTGAAAAATGCGAATCACCCAATTATGAATTTTGAATTTTTTGAATTATACGGGACTTCTTGAGTTCGTAAGCGTTGGTATCCAGACTACCCATCCAACCATCTCGCAGCATACTTATATTATATATAGATGTGACTATTTAAATAAATAAGTAAATAGCTCCCCTGATACTTATTATTTAATACCATTTCGACAGACTTATTTTAATCAACCAATTGCGGAGCCTTAGATACTAAAAATAAATTATTTTTTACTGATTATTATTATCAAATATTTTATTAATTTTAGGCATATATTAGAGATAAGTATTATTATTAATATTGTGAGTTGTAACCATTTTAAATTATCGATTAAACTATAAATAGGTGCGTCAAATGTTTAGGACGTCACAGTTCACTATTTCATAAAGCTTCCATACTATACTCGCTTTTTGACGTTTGATAAAGAGTTGCTGGTTTGATTAGTCAGGGTATATTATCCCTAATGCCATCTGCTGTAGATTGTGATTGTCTAAAAATGACGTGTGACGATCGCCATCTCTGATTGACTGGCATCTCTCGCTACAATCTACTCCAGTAATGGGTATCAAGTCATGATCACATTTCAGGTAAATGATGGGTATTTCGTGCACTTCCTGGCCCCGACATCTCTCCCGCCACTGAGCAAGCACGCGATCTTCGTGCTTGACACTTCTGGTTCGATGATGGGCCGCAAAATCGAGCAGCTTCGCAACGCCATGAAAGCTATACTCTCTGACCTCAATCCAAACGACTATTTCAGCATTGTTGAATTCAACACCGCTGTGAAGGTAACCTGTAATTCTGGTTTTAATAAAATTGATTTTTAGACATAAGAATACCTACCTGTCGCGTCATTCCGCACACTGTCTTCCAGCTTTTTTTCACTACTTTCTCAGCAACAATAACGCCCAACAATGTTAAGCCTTGTGCCAAAATTGTTGGGCATACTTTTAGACCTACAGAATCCAATGCAGGGAGCTTCCAACTTGGCAGGAACCTATGTATATTGGCAGTACCCTACGTTAAAGGGCAGGACGTTGGAGTACAAAGGTGCTGGAATGTCGACCCCGCCCGAAGCGCTGCGTTACTAACGCAGCGTTTCGGGCGACCCACCGACATGTGAATCTATGGCCGGACTGTGTAGGTATGATTCCGGTCGTCTTGCAGCATCAGGTCGAAGTTATCAATTAATTGTCATTTAACGATTATACTGGCACACTTGAAGCACTTAATCGAGTAATCATACGCCAAAAATGCCTTACATCATTTTGGAAAAGAGCTGATACTCTTACACTGCATGACCGATATTAACCAAACATAGCTAAGAACCACCGCAATCAAACTGGCTTTCAAATTAGCCACACACACACACACACGCACCTTACTACCTAAATTTTTGTATTGTTTTAATTTTCACTATTTCATTATATAACAACGTAAACGACGATTGAGGAAGAGCAGGAATCCCGAGCCACAGGTTTACTTTAACTTAAATCGGGACTCCTGATACTTCTGTATACAGAATTTAGTTTTGAAATAAATCATTTTCATTTTCATTTTTACAAGTTCTTTAATCAACAATTTAAGTACCCAGAACTGTTCACTTTCAACAAGTAAAAGACACGTTAGTTATATTTTTCTTATAACTCTAACATACCTTTAAGTAAAATGATCTAACTTAAGGATTTAAGGTAGCTCCCCTCCAAGGCCCATTTTTTTCCACCCTGTATTCCACCACCTTTATTACAGCACACGCCGATTCCCAACTCAACACCAAACTTACCTATTAATGTACCAGTCGTGCACCATTTGAATAGATGTTCAATAGCTGCTTGTTAACAGGTTCATGAACTGAAGGAAGCAGATGAAGAACCTCCACCGCGTACGCACTACAGTCACATCAGCGCGCGAAACACTTCCTTCACTCAGGTGCCTCCGTCTCTCGCCACGGCCGAGAACATTGCTAAGGCGAAAGTTATTGTATCCAGGCTCAATGCTTTTGGAGGTAATAATTCGACTTATCCTAATCGGCTTCTCATGGATGTCTGTGGAATTCAGAGTTTCAGACAATGTGGACTGGGCACTCCTCATGAATCGTACAAGGGGCTAGAAGAAGCTAAGGCTAGAATTTCAAGTATAAACTGTAACCGCCGCCAAATGCGATGCAGCTAAATGCAACTGCAATGTAATCCAAACTTCAAATTGGCAACCGGCTTGCAGTCTGTCGACAGACCTATACCTAATTAACTGCATTCAGATTATGTAACGACATCCAACACATTGGAAACGAAAACGTACCTAGTTTTTTAAACGTGAATTATTCATTGTAAGAACATTTAAAAACCAATCCTATGTTAAATAAATAAAGATAAATAACTTGGTGGCCTCATGCGATCTCTTGCAGGCACCCACGTTGCAGATATGAATCTAAGTCCTATCTATACCTACTTATGATTTTACTAATGCATGCTGATAAATAAAATATAGTATAATGATGATTGTGATTATAAATTAAAATATTTTATTACGAACAGGTACTAACATCTACAGTGCGTTGAAAGTTGCCTTTGATCTTGTCAGGAAGGGTACTCAAAAGGAAAACGAAACAGATTCGTCGGCTGCGGTTGCCGATGGCACTAGCACTACTGATGCCACTGCCGAGAGAGAACAGAAAATAGAAAGTAAGTCCATACTAATACATGTAGTATAATATATGTAGTAGATACATTAGTATCTACTACATATATTATACTACATGCGCTAGGAGACCTGCGCTCAGTACTGAGCCGTTGATGGGTTGCTGATGGTTGATTGATTGTTTGATATACTCCCTCTTGTCAGAGATAAGGGATATCTTTGGTTCAACCAGGTATTCGCGCAAGTAGGCGTTTTTAGATTTATTGTGTGATTTTCCGTGATAAAAAATGTCTATGTCAAGTTTTTTAAAGATCTGTTCAGCTGTGACTTATCATGATATTGTATTGGTGACCTATAGGTCACCAATACAAAATCATGAAAAGTGGTGTGGTTGAAGCATGTGATATTGAATTACATAATTTATAATTATTTATTTATTTATTTTATATCTAATCAGAACGGCGTACAAATGCCACTTACACTAACTAGATAATATACAAACTGCTTAATACATCCTAATAATATACTTAACTGCTAAATTATTCATATAAAAGATCAGTCAATGCTCTCGGCGTACCTAAGCAACTCCGAAAACAGAGCTGTCCACCCGTCACTGAATGGGTCCCATTGATCATTCTTGTCCAAGAGCGCGTTGAAAGATGCCAGTGAACGCGTAATAGGTGCCATGGCTCGGGCAACAGTGCGATGACGTGGGACCACGAAAAGTTTATTTTTTCGCGGACGCAGATTATTATCTTTGGGGACACGTACACGACACAACTGGTCGTGAAGATCAGGAGCATCGACGTCTCCCCGCAAGATTCGGCACATTATTTTAAGTTGGTCACAAGTTGGTTGGTTATTTATTGATTGTTTGTGATTGGGAGTATCATTATACTTAAGTACTAGGTACTTATTTTACTTGCACATTCTAGAGCAGTTGGAGCCTATGGTCATTTTTCTGACGGACGGCGACCCGACGTTTGGTGAAACCAGCACCCCTCGCATCATTTCCTTCATTACCGAGAAAAACTCCGGTGATCAACGGGCAGCCTTGTACTCGCTCGCTTTTGGTAAGTGCTTTAGTTTGTTTAGTTTAAGTGCTTTACTACTAGCACAACTAGAAA
Organism: Oeneis ivallda; assembly: GCA_029955525.1. NCBI lineage: Eukaryota > Metazoa > Arthropoda > Insecta > Lepidoptera > Nymphalidae > Oeneis > Oeneis ivallda. The sequence continues at coordinate 10,581,084 of JARPMR010000005.1, forward strand.
TGACTCTCTTTACGGTGTAGAGTCTACACGGTAAAGAGTCAGTGACAGCTGGCGAGTGACGAGTGGTGACTGAGTTCACTCGCCCCCGCCGTTCGCGCTTCTCATTTCACCACGCTTTGCGCCCCATAGTACGCAACACATGAACTACGCGGCTAGTATAGCTTCACCTATAGGTTATGCATCCATAATTCTAAGGTAAGGGCTCTTTATTCCGAGGGGTTCTAAAATTGGCACCTTATTCCGATGTACACACATCAAAAGTGTCTAGGGATCAAGCATTTTTATGCGGATTTCTTGAGATTGAGATGTGGCTTTGTAATAAATTTATGATTTTATAAATTTATATGGATCCTTTTTGGTGCATTTCATAATTTCATAATCAGCGATTAAAATCCTGCCAGGAAGTCCATCCTTATAGTGGTGGAACCATCATGGTATGGGCGGGTATTTGGATCGGCGGAAGAACTGAGTTGATTTGGATCAGAGGCTCAAATTTATGCTGAGACGATTGTATCAGACGTCATCGTTCCTCTACAAGTGCAAATCGGTCCCTTATTTCAGTTAATGCATGATAATGCACGACCGCACACCGCAAGAGTTGTAAGACAGACTCTCGCCGCAGCTAACATCAATGTCCTGCCCTGGCCTGCTCAGTCGCCAGACTTGAACCCGATTGAGCATGCATGGGATATGCTACAGAGAAGAGCTCTGCCGAATATGGAGGGTATCCAGTGGCAAGAAGACCTTTTTTTGTTGTTGCAACGAACATGGGCGGCCATTCCACAGCGTGATTTGGATGAACTCATTTTGAGTATGCCAAACCGATGTTCTTGTGTTGTTAGTGTTCGCGGTAGAAACACGGATTATTAATTGTTTAAGTTACCCAATAAAATTTTAAAGAAAACTGTTATTTCAGTCTTTTTTTCGAACTTTAATGTTAGTGGTTCAAATGTCAAAAATCCCTTTATTAGGAAAATGGCAAATTTCTTTATTAATGCAAAGGTGACTTGGTTTATCGTTACTGTGACAAACGAAAACACTTTATTTGATGAATCCTTAAAGAAAATTTTAATTAATATCAATCAGGAGAAAAGTTATTGCAAAAATATATGTTGATCCCTAGACACTTTTGATGTGTGTATATAGAAAAACAGCTTTTTCTACCGATTACCAAGCTTATGTATACTGCAAGATATCTTGATCAATTGCTAGTTTATCGTTCCGTGTTTGATTGACTAAAAAGGTGGTTTTATGTGTATAAGTTTTAAATTATCCGATGAATTTTGCGGTATCAGTCGGCCCGAACGCACGCTTCATACATTTTGAACCTTGTGCATGTGAGTACCTTAATTTTTTAAATAGTGTTTACTCGTTAATTAAATAACGCACAGCATTGTTTTAGAAAAAATAAATCGACGAAAACTGCTATGTTCGAGTTAGTGAAAATAATTTCGGAATCAGCAGATAAAGGAAAACCGGTAACTGTTCTTTTTCTTGATATGTCTTAGGCCTTCGGCCTCGTTTGTCACGAAAAATTATTACATAAGTTGGAGCACTACGGAATACGCGGGTAGATACACCAATGCCTCAAATCATACTTAGACAATAGAAGGCAAAAAACTATAATTCAAAAACAAATTGGTAAAACTATGAATGTGTTTGAATCAGAGTACAAAAATAATAAATTCGGCGTTCCCCAGGGCAGCATTTTAGGCCCACTTCAATTTTTACTATATCTAAATGACCTTTCCAACAATATATCACATCAATCAATACTCTTTGCGGACGATACCACAGTAATCATTCCATGTGACAACACTTACACACATGAATCCAAAGTTTGAGGATCGTTGGAGGAAACTGTTAATTGGTTAGAAAACAATAACTTAAGCGTAAATATTACTAAAACGAAGTGTATACAATTTAGAACAAAAAGAGAACAAATAAAAACATTAAATATAAATTATAATAATGAATCAATTGACATCGTTCATAATACAAAATTTTTGGGAGTTAAATTTGATGAACATTGTGATTGGACTTACCATATTGAGGACATTTGTGCTAAAATTAATAACTTCGTGTTTGCGTCGTCTTAGGCGTACAGTATCTCTTGAGGCAGCCCTCACAGCTTATCATGGTTATGTAATGTCTGTCATGCGTTATGGTATTGTCATTTGGGGGAACTCTATTCACTTAAACAAATTGTTTGTGACACAGAAAAAATGCCTCAGGAGCATCTTCCTATAATGGACCCTACTGATTCGTGTAGGCCACTATTGAAAGCGTACAATCTTCTTACCCTGCCATATCTCTATATTTACGAAGTAGCGGTATTCGTACACAGACAAATGGACTACTTTAAGATTTCTGATCTTCCATATGTAAATAAATGTTACAGAACAACAAGAAACAAGAATCGATTATGTACCACAAAATATAACTTAAGACAAACATCAAAATCTCCGCATGCCATATGCATTAAAATTTAAAACAAGCTTGATGCAAGCCTAAAAAATTTGCCTACAGGTCATTTTTAAAAAAATATCTTTCGTTGGCTGTGTAACAAATCTTTTTATTCTTTATCAGAATACCTATCTTATTAACAGTAAAATTAATGAAAATTATTGACATTATAGTATACTGACCTAATTGACATTTTAACTAACGTAATTGACACTTTAGATTCATTTTAATTAATTGAGCTCAACATGATGAGTACCTTATTTAAACATTTGCATGCTATTTAGCAGACTTTGGAACAATTTTTTTGACATTGTTAATAACATCTAACTATACTATACTCATATTCAGCAAATAAAGTTTCATTTAATTTAATTTCATTTCAAACCCATAGAAGTCCACAGCTGGACCTAGGTCTCTATCATAGACTTCCACATACCTCATTCATTGCGCCATCTGTATCCACGGGTTCCAAGTGACTCGTGTGATGTCGTTGGTCCACCTAATGTGTGGTCTACCAGTACTGCGCTTTACGGTGCAAGATCACCAGCACCTTGGGACCCCAACGAGGTAAACAGGCATTAAAATATTTTAAACCGATTTTTTGTTGTTGTTGGTAAGTGGAAGCAACTACCAAGTTTTCAGCGGATTCTATAAAGTTTTCATTTCAGCAACAAATTATTGGGCGCAATTGATTTCCGTTTAATTTATATAAATTAATTAACAGTATTGTTTTGATTACCGTATCCTTTTATTTTATATTAATTATTTAAAAGTATTGTTTTGACTTCCGTTTCCTTTTATTTATTAAAATTAGTTTAATCAAATTGACATTTGACTTTGACAGCGCGGGTACGCCATTTTGCGCGCCATCTTGAAATATTAGTATAAAACGGCTGTTTTGACGATACGAATTCAGTCTCTGCCCAGAGACTCATCCGACTAGTAGATGCCTTCGCGTCTAGGTCGTTCTATTTGATTGAGGGATTGCGACAGCAATCGCTCCCTAATCGAATAAATATTGTCTGTACGCGTAAATTAAAGTAACTGATTAATTAATGCTTTGATATTTTTGATAACTACCCTCACGTTCAGATGGTGGTTTTGTCTGTCGTGCTGTGGTTATTAGCTGAGTAGAAAGGGGCCGTTATTGGGGACGGTGGAGACGGCTTTAGGTAGGGTTTCAGCGTTTTAAGAGACGCGTTCTTTTAAAGCCTGATTAGTTTTGAGTAATAATTCCCGCTTCTGGTCCATGGCTAATAAATGTAAAAGAGGGGCTTTTGAGGGTACTTTGTGTTTTATAATCACTTTATTGGACGACCCTTAGACGAAGACAATAGACAATAGACAAATTACTACATAGACATGACATAGACCATCTTAAGACTAGTACAGACGATATGATTTTGTAATGACATGTTTAGACGATTAGATATTATAACATCTCCCTTTTTTGACAAAGAAATTTACATGTAAAATGGAAATTACAAATTAAATTTTTAGTTGACATACATAAGAAAATAAAAATTAATAGAAAACAAGATGTGAGTTGGACAATGACTTACTTAACAATAGACATTAAATTTTACACTTAATCAATTTGTTTAGGCAATTTAACTTCTCTTCCAGACCTTGTTACATACTTGTAATATTCTTGTTCGTTACTAAATGAATCCATCAATGAATCTCTGTTTGCCTCCATCTGTCTGTCAACTCTTGTTTCATTTTCCCTTTGGACTGGACTTTGGGCTTTTGGAGAACCATTGGATTGCACCTCATCAAACTTATTACAACTTTCGTTTGACAAAAACCTTAAATGAATTCTATTCCTTCTATATCTATTTCCCTTACTATCCTCAATTATGTATGACCTTTGACATTTTAATCTTTCTTTGACAACAGCTGGAAGCCAGTCTGAATTAGGCATTTTTTTAAAACTAACAAAATCACCAGGATGTAAAAGTGGTAAAGGTTTTTTATTCCTATTATAATAATATTTACTTTGTGCCTTATCTTTTTCAAAACTTTTCTTGTATTCACTGAAAGTAACTACTTTAGGTTTCAACTTTTTATTAGTAACTGGTATATGCATTCTCAAATTTCTTGACATTAACAACTGAGCTGGAGACGGAAAATTAGCTTTAGGTGTGTTCCTATACTGTAATAGAGCCATGTATGGATCTTTATTAGATTCCAAACATTTTTTTAACATATTTTTCATAATTTTAACAGAACTTTCAGCTTGTCCATTTGACTTTGGATGATAGGGACTGCTAAGTATATGTTCAATATCCCAATTATATAAAAATGATTTGAACTCCACCGAATTGAAAGGCGGACCTCCATCTGAGACCAAACAGACGGGAATACCATGTCGGGCAAAGATGGACTTTAAATGAATTACCACATTGGCTGCTGTATATTTATTGTTCAGTAATGCTAATTCTATGAATTTTGAATAATAATCAGTGACTACTAGATATGTATTATTATTAAAATGCATTAAGTCAATACCTACTCGTTGCCATGGAAAACTGCTAATACTGTGGCTTTGCAACGGTTCAGGTTGATTATTAGGCTTAAATTTAGCACAAATAAGACATTGATCAACTAAATTTTTTATATCTGCACTCATGTTAGGCCAAAAGATAATATTTCTTGCTAGATTTAGACATTTGCTTATGCCTTGATGACCTTCATGAACTTTTCTTAACATTTCATTTTGCATCGACTTTGGAATGATTAATTTATCATTTTTGAATAATAAATTGTTAATTACATGTATTTCAGCCTGAATATTCCAATATGACTTTAATAAAGGATCAACTTGATTTTTACTAGTAGGCCATCCATCTTGACAATATTTTTTTAATGTTTGCAGCTCACTATCTGCGTTAGTAGCCAATAAAATTTTATTTTTGTATTCCTCACTAATGGCTAAGTTAGAATATAAAGCATTTACATGATAAGACAAGTCTGACTCATACTTCGGAATATAAGTTTCTTTTAAAGCTGCCCTTGACAACGTGTCTGATATGTACATTTCTTTACCAGGCACATGAATTACATTTAAATCATAAGCTTGTAGTGCAAGCATCATTCTTTGTAGACGGGCTGGTACATCATGTAAAGGTTTCTTGAACAAATAGACTAATGGTTTATGGTCTGTGTGTACAGTGACGCGGTTACCATACACATATTGGTGAAATTTTTCACAACCAAACTGAATTGCAAACAATTCTTTTTCAATTTGAGCGTATCTTTCTTGAGTGGTAGTTAAAGTTTTAGAACTATAGGCTATAGGTTGTTTATTTTGCATGAGCACTGCTCCTAATGCTGACTTTGACGAATCTACTGACAAAACTATAGGTATATTTGGGTTATAGTGTGCCAAGACAGGTGTATTTGTAATATAATTTTTTAAAGATTGAAAACTTTTTTCACAATTTTCATCACAGACCCATACTGAGTCTTTTTTTAGAAGATTTCTCAAAATTTGAGTTTTTTCTGACATATTTTGAATAAAAGGACCTAAATAGTTTATCATACCTAAGACTCTTTGTAGTTCTTTGACATTTGTTGGCGATGGCATATTGACAATTGCCTTGACTTTTTCCTGATCAACCTTAGCACCTTCTTTACTAAAGACATAACCTAAAAAACATACTTCTTTGACTGAAAATTTGCATTTTTCTTTGTTTAATTTTAAATTGACTTCTCTTGCTCTCTGCATGACTTTATACAACCTTTCATTGTGAATTTCTTCTGTCTCTCCGTATACTAAAATATCATCGACAAAAACTAGCACTCCTTCAATATCAGCAAAAATATCGGTCATTACTCTATGAAAAATCTCTGACGCAGCATTAATACCGTAAGGCAATCTTAAATAACGATAGCGACCAAAAGGAGTTTGAAATGTGCACAGATCTGAACTAGCACTATCTAATTTCAACATCCAAAAACCAGAAAAAGCATCCAGATGTGAAAAGTAAGACGCACCTTTTAATATTGACCTAATCTCATCTATACTTTTTAGAGGATAATGCTCTCTGATTATATATTTATTAAGATTCCTAGGATCAAGACAAATTCTTAACTGACCTGACTTTTTGACAGTGACAACAACTGAATTTACCCACTCGGTAGGATATGTGACTTTTTCTATGACGTTCATCTCTGACATGCGATCCAATTCTTCTTTTAATTTATTATACAATCCAAATGGAACTTTTCTAGGTGGATCAACACATGGTACTGCATTTTGCAGAAGCTTCAAGTGACAGACAGGTGGTAGACATCCGAGACCCTGGAAAACATCATTAAATTCTTTTAAAATCTCACATTGAGACATGTTTTTATTGCTCATTGCAAACACTCTTTTTAAGACACCTATGCTAATACATGTAGGTAGACCTAGGACTGTAGCACATTGAATATCTGCAATATAAAATGTTATATACTTTTGACAGTTATTGAAATGACAAATTAAATCACATTGACCTAATATTTTGATTGTTGAGCCATCAAAACTTTTAACCTGGGCTTGACATTTTTTAATTAATGACTGAGACAAGTTTAATTTATTAAATGTAAAATATGACATAATATTAATATCAGCACCCGAATCTAAGATGCATTTCACTTCGACACTGTTTATGTACATACTAAGATGCCAAGACGTTTCACTGTTTGAAGAATTATTGTTAAGTTTCACCATTCCTATGAATTGATTTTGTATATCGGATGTCTGCTCCTCCGAATGGACTGTTGACTCTAAATTTCTGACATTGTTTTTGTTAAGAAAGCAAAATTTGGAAAAATGATTATAGCGATGACATAAGTTACACTTAACTCCCTGTGCTGGACATTTGAAACGATGACGCTGACCACACCGACCACAGATTTTATTCTTGACATTCCGTTGACTGAATGGACTCTGACTGCGTTGACTTGAACTTTGACGTTGTGACATACTTTTACTGACTGGACCTCTGGACCTTGACCTTTGTACATACATTATATTATCTTGACTCTGTGTATTGTCCATTTTTTGTGCGTTTTCTTGCGCCATGATGACTGTCTTTGCGAGAGAAATTGTCCTTTCCAAAGAAGGGTTATTTTCTTGAAGCAATCTTTGCTTGACATTTGTAAACTTTGAACTCATATTTGCGATGAATATGTCCCTTATCAGTGAGTCTTTAAGCGATCCAAACTCGCATTTATTTGATAAATTTTGCAAGTCGGTAATGAAGTTGTCCATTGTTTCATCGGGTTTCATACCTCTAGTGAAAAATGAATGACGTAGCATTGTTAAACTTTTTTGAGGCTCAAAATAATTGTCAAATTTTGTCTTTAACTCGTTCAATGTTATTTTTTCAAGTTCAATGGAAAACGAGTTGAAAATTTCGACGCCATTTTCTCCCACCGTGTTCAAAAATATCGCGACTTTGCGTTTTTCAGACGCGTTCTCGAGGTCTGTGGCCAAAAGAAATACTTGAAAACTCTGCCACCACTTCTTCCAGGCTGCAGCATTGCCAAGACTATCAGCTTTTGATATGTTCAGCACGGGAATTCTATTGAATGAGCACGTTTCTGTTTCCGGCTTGACCTTTTTTTCTTGATACGACATGACGATAATTAATAGTGTAAATATTGTATTTATTTGCTGACGTGACTATTCGATTTTAATATTTTAGAATTTATATGACTTTATGAAGACTGATTATATTTATTAATTTCACTTAAACTTCTGACACCATGTTTTATAATCACTTTATTGGACGACCCTTAGACGAAGACAATAGACAATAGACAAATTACTACATAGACATGACATAGACCATCTTAAGACTAGTACAGACGATATGATTTTGTAATGACATGTTTAGACGATTAGATATTATAACACTTTGTTCGAACAAAAGTAGTTAAATGATCTTTCCACGCTACATACCCTCGTCGCGCAGCAAATGTGTCTGACTTTGTTGCCGACGAGGATACCTGCTCCGACATATACCTACAGGCGAGGACGCGGACCGGGTTTTCCTGCGCAAGCTGTCGCTGCGCAACGAGGGCTTCATGCGGCACATCTACGAGGCGGCGGACGCGGCGCTGCAGCTGCACGACTTCTACCGCCAGGTGTCCTCGCCGCTCCTCTCTCACGTGCAGTTCCTCTATCCTGAGAAACAGGTAATAAACAGTGGGTAGGCTCCTCAAACTCAACGCCATAACGTTTGGAATGCATTTTTAGTATTTCCTATCACGTAGGTAGGTTAAATACATCAGGTAAGCCTATGTTGCAAAATTCTACTTCTGTAAGAGCTTATCCAAGCCTTAATAAAAAAAATAAAGATAAAATTTTGAATAGATTTTTTTCTTTTAATATCATCGTCATCGTCTCAATTACAGGGCACAATCTTGTGCCGCTTGTGTCCGCTTTAGATCGTCTGTTCCAGAGTTACGTCGTCCAAATTTTTCCAGTGTGTTGCCCTAATCGAACATTTTGGCCAAAAACTTTTGCCGCTTCAGCTTCGCAACTCGATAGTCGATGAAGTTGGTATAAGTAAGTCCTGGTTCTCCTAGACTACATAAATTCCACACCCTCCGATCGTCAACCGGCTTGCCCAGCGTGTAGGGTGAACCACCCGTTAAGGGTGTACCTACCTGAAAACTGATCGTGTCGTGATACCTATCCGTTGCACTCACTGAATAACTCTATCGTCCTGTCTGTGATTGTACTATAAAAAAAAACATCAAACAAAAAAGTCACGGCGACAAAAATTCACAATGAGCAGCTTCTACTACTTGGGAGAGAAGAATATAAGTTAAGTTCAGCTTGGATTTGTTAGGTTTCGTTCAACATAACTTAATTTTTTTTCCAGATAAAAGAAGGCTCTGTGAGTCGTAACAAGTTCCACACAATTAATGCGGGCTCGGAGGTAGCGGTCGTGGGTCAGATCGCCGATGACGTCACAGAGCTTACGTCACAAGTACAAGCCTTCTGCGGCGAGGAAGACGGCAAAGGCAGAGTACGACAAACTTTTAAACTTTAAAAAACAATTAAGGTTTTAAACAACAAAAAACACTAATTTTGTGAATGGCTTTGCTATTTTTTGCTTAAACGTAGTTTTAGGGTTCCATACCAAAATGGTAAAAATGGAACCCTTATGGTGAGACTTTCTCCGTCCGTCTGTCCGTCCGTCTGTCACAGTCGATTATTTCAGTAACTATTAAAGCTATCGACATGAAATTTGGCATAGTTGTGTATAAAAGTGGCCCGAAATCATTGGTATAAAGAAAAATCGAAGATTATTTTTAGTTTTAATAAAAAAAGGGGGAAAATCGGGGGGTTGAAATTTCAAAGTAAAATAACTATATCGAGTGGGGTATCATATGAAAGGCCTTTACTTGTGCATTCTAAAACAGTTTTTTATTTATTTCTATATATAATAGTTTTTGATTAATCGGCCAAAATGTCGAAAAAAATAGCGTTCCCCCCCCCCTTATCTCCGAAGTTTACCAATCGAAAAATCTGAAATAATTATGGTCAATAGGGGTTTATGTATATTTTACAGGAAAAATAAAAGCAACGCGAAAATTATTTTAGTTTGATTGAAAAAGGGGGAAAATCGAGGGTTTGAAATTTCAAAGTAAGATAACTATACCGAGTGGGGTATCATATGAAAGGCCTGAACTTGTGCATTCTAAAACAGTTTTTTATTTATTTCTATATATAATAGTTTTTGAGTAATCGGCCAAAATGTCGAAAAAAATACCGTTCCCCCCCCCCCTTATCTCCGAAGTTTACCAATCGAAAAATTTGAAATAATCATTGTCAATAGAAGATTATGTATATTTTACAGGAAAAATAAAATGAACGCGAAAATTATTTTAGTTTAATTAAAAAAGGGGGAAAATTAGGGGTTTGAAATTTCAAAGTAAGATAATTATACCGAGTGGGGTATCATATGAAAGGCCTTTACTTGTGCATTCTAAAACAGTTTTTTATTTATTTCTAGATATAATAGTTTCTGATTAATCGGCCAAAATGTCGAAAAAAATACCGTTCCCCCCCCCTTATCTCCGAAGTTTACCAATCGAAAAATCTGAAATAATTATGGTCAATAGAGGTTTATGTATATTTTACAGGAAAAATAAAACCAACGCTCTAGCTAGCATAGTTTTTTTTATATTGACAATAAACCTCTACAAACAAAGTTAACGATAAATAAGCAAATTAATATAATATTATCATTTTACTTTTACTTTTGGAGTATGGAACCCTCGGTGCGCGAGTCCGACTCGCACTTGACCGGCTTTTTTAGAACATAATTATAGTGTCATGTAAGTATCATTAATTTATTATCAATTAAACAATATCATGCATCTTACTAATTGGTTGACTAAAATTATAATTACGAAAATGTTTGTTTGTTGGTTTATTGGTTCCTCCATCAATCACGCTGCAAAAAACTACAGATGGACGTCATTTCTTTCGTGGGTATAGTTCAGGACCTGGAGAGTGATATAGGCTACTAATACTTTTGATCCCGGCAAAGCATCTTTCCCACGGGATTTTAAAACTAAATCCACGCGAACGAAGTCACGGGCATCAACTACTAGTGATAATAGCCCATCAAGAGGATTATAAATATGACAGTTATCAATTTTTTTAAATTATTGTTTACCTGACATTGGTTGTCCATCATAGGGATGGACACACAGACACCCACAGTATGATCATGCACCAAGGGCAAGTAATAAGTACCTACCATCTTAGACAGTATCGTCACTTACCATCACGCGAGATCGCAGACGTCTTGTCACGAATAAAAATGCGTGAGTGTCGTGGAATACTGGGTTGGAACGAAGTGCCTTTTAATAATAAAATAAAAAATAATAATCTGTATACTTGATAATAATAATAAAAAATAACTTAGGATTCGAACCCCCGAACCAATAGTTTCATACCTTCGTCATGAATGTATGTATCCACTAGGCCACCAAAGCTATAGTATAACGTGTGTAATAAACGAAGGCAACAAGTTTCGTGACGGAAAATTCTTAGGCGACGTTTTCGCATAGGCGAATCGCCGCGCGGCGTGCGGTTCGGCATGTCGCGCGAGCTGTCGCGCCATATGGCCAAGGTATGAGGGCGAGAGAGAGCGAGCGAGCGACGCACCGCGCGTCGCGCGGCGATTCGCCTATGCGAAAACGTCGGCTCACTTTTTTCCGCCTAGCCTCCATTGGAAAAGGAAAAGGAACTTCGTTCGAAAAGGAACTTCGTTCCAAAAATAATAAAAAATATGTTTTTGGGTCAGAAACGTTACGAAATATCTACAAAAGTAGCCGTGACTCGCGCGAAGGACGAGTACCTGCCGCTGGAGCGGCTCTGGGCGTACCTCACCATCAAGCAGCTTCTGGACAAGCGCGACGCCGCAGACGACGCCGCCGACGACAGCGCCGAGAAGAAGGCTCTGGCCATAGCACTTAAGGTACTACTTACTGAAAGATTTGTAATTTGTATACTCAGTGCCTCTTACCTACAGCAAGCGAGTGTGCTTTAGACCACACGACTGAAGTAAAACTTACGAAACGCAACTGGCTATGGGAGAAAGAGAGAAAGAAGATGTGTGCTCGCACCTCTCTCTCTTGCCCCTACAGTAATTTAGGAAACGTAACTCGCTCTCTTTCTATCTTCACTAACTTGTATCTCCCTCTCTACTTCCGTTTGCCTTACCCGATCACACTTTTCGTAACGCATTCACCAGCTTACTCCCCAAGTCAAGCGTGCGTAAAGAAGTGCATGAAGTTTTACTTTAAAAACTTATTTTTAAACGTATTATAATATTCTATTATGTTGTCAAGGGGCATGGCTGAAGTACCTATCAGCCAGTATCAGTCATATACTTATAATTTATTAATTATACTCATGTATTGTATTCTGTCAACCTTTGTTTGAAATTCGTAAATATTTATTTATATTATTGCGTTATATATTGTCTTAAATACTCGTAAATAATGAATCAATTAAATTTTAAACAAACTATCCGTAGTTGAATACAACCGTATCCGAATTTACCAGAGAGGTGATTACTGATTTTCAAGTGCTACATTTTGATTGACATTAGTCATTAGCATAAAGCATTACTCTTTCGATTAGGTTAAATTCAAGCCGAAATTGGCGCCCCTATTATTTCCACTCTATTTTGCCAAGGTATAAGTACCTACTTCTATGAATACAATAATTAGTTACACTTTTAAATAAAGCATTTTAGCCAAACTGAACTTGACTCATAGTCTCCTCTACCCTCCAAATAAGCGCAAAGCTTGTGTTAGCAGTGCTTTAGTCGTTGGTATTGACGTTGTAAGTTGTAACACTGGACAGTTTGACGATGCAACTTTATTCCACTGCCATTTTGGCGCTTGTTGCTAACCATACACTTGGTATAGTTGCTAACAATACAATACGAGTGACGGTGCTCGGAACTATGTGAATTGACAAAATTGTGGAGGAAGGTACAAAAAAAAACAAACAACATAATAATTGTTTGTTATTTGTTTCGGTCCTAACCGAATGTTTGAACCGATCACTGGTAAATTCGGATACCTATTACCATACACCCTACCTAATATTACGATATCCACATGTTGGGGCCGATTATATGTTTACACTTGTTTCTAGTACGAGTTCGTAACACCTCTGACGTCATTAGTAGTAGTGAAGCCAGAAGAAACCAATGCTGTTGATGTCGAGTCTGTTGACAAGACACGTAAGTATCTATATGCATAGGATTATGTGAGCTCTTTACCGCTTCGTTGGAGGACGTATTATAACGGATTATAATGGACTAGGCATCAACATAAACGTGTCGATAACGAGTTTCTGAGAGAATCCCTGCTGAATCTCAGCAGGGTTTCTCAACAGATGGGCCTGAAAATGAACATGAGAAAGACGAAAATAATGTCCAATGCTCATGCTCCGCTCCATCCGGTGAGACATGACTCAGCGAGCCGCGAAACTGAAGTGGAAATGGGCGGGGCACATAGTTCGAAGAGCTGATGGTCGTTGGGGTCCCAAGGTGCTGGAGTGGCGACCCCGCCCCAGGAAGCACAGTGTTAGCATACTTACTCTCATGTATCTAAGGATCATTTCATTGTATCTGATCATCCGAGGTCATAGACTAAATGACGACGTAATTTTTTTTTATATTCAATATGGCAGTTATCACAATCGATAAATCAATCGAGTTTGAAGACGTATCTGCTTTGCTGGAGCGAGTCGTGTTTTATATCATTTACATTTTTATAACAATATTACAATACCTAATCTTATCTTTTGTTAGCTGTTATACTTTTTTCATTAGCTTACTTATAATAGATTTCTGGTTTACCTGACCTTTTAAAAGGAAAATGTTCATTTCTTCCGAAGCTTACATTTCTGCTAAACTTATAAGATTGTATTTACTGTAGGTACCTACCTACCCACTCTGCTTTGTTTCCTTTTCATTTGTTGTATGTTTTGCATTGATGTAAATATACGTTTTTTGTTATTTATGTAGTAGGTAAGCAGTAAAGAATAGGTATTTCATTCATTTATTTTCATTTCGATATCAACCTACTTATCTCATTTTCAGCTGGTGACTCTTCGACTGCTTACCGACCTATGGGGCTGTCGGGACCTCCGCGGCCAAGCAATGCCTACATAAATTCAAACCATGCTTCTTTTGGACAAAGTGCCTTTAGTTCACTTCCAGGTAAAAAAAAAGTTTCGCTTAGTGATACGTATTATTTCGTTTTTAAAATTAAAACTAACATAAGTACTTATTACAACGGGCTGTATTTAATTTATTTATTAAGCCCCTACCGGATAACAATCATACTAATATTATAAATGCGAAAGTGTTTTTGTTCATTTGTTTGTTTGTCCTTCAATCACGCTGCAACAGAGCTACGGATCGACGTGTTTTTTTGCATGGGAATAGTTGAGGATCTGGAGAGTGGAGACATAGGCTTCTTTTTATCTCGGAAAATCAGAGTTCCCGAGGGAGATTAAAAATTAAATCCACGCGGACGTAGTCGCGGGCATCAGCTAGTAATAGAATATGTTCAAAACATTGCACGATGCTTCTAATCCGTATGCCCGCACACACACATCAGTGCCGACACGTGACGATCAGGATACCAATTGTCTAAAAGTTTTTCCATTGATCGTATTCATATTCGATGACATTAGCGTCGAACTAAAATAATCCTTGTTTGTATAGATTTAAAGTCACAAATTCTGTACAACCGATTTAAAACATGGAGCGTTATGGAGCGTATCATAGTTAAACGTATAAGAATGTTAATACACGAAATTGATCTCTTATTAAATGCTGTTATTGTTTATTTTACTTTGACACTAATGCCATCAAATACTATTACGATCAATGGAATAACTTTACACAATCGCACCTCTGTGCTGTGAACGTCAGTGACAGTGAAAAATGATATTACTCCATACATTTTGTATGCTATCCATACTTTACTCAGTATACGCTAAGCGTTCAGTAATGTTAGTAAGTAACTGCTCCAAGTCGAAGAGTATACCTAAATATAAAGTATCTACCTATAAACACTGTAATACCTACTACCCTAACGCAAAATGTTGGCATTAAGGGTCCTATGTGGCGCCGGCCGTTGTCGATTGTAGGCATTTTCGCGCATACACACATTGATCGGCGTGATCGGCGCGCGCTCACGCACACCTGTATACAGGTACAGTGGGAAACCGATACAATCTATGCGGCATAAACAAATTGATGTTTAAAATTATTGTCAGTTTACGAGATTTCGCAAAACTAACTACCGATCAATAAAATGATGAGTTAAATTACAATTTATTAATTACAAATTACTAATTTATTAATTTAAGTAAAAAACTCATTTAGGCTACTTTTTATCCCGGAAAATTACAGTTCCCGAGGTAATTTAAAAACTAACTCCACGCGGACGAAGTCGCGGGCATCAACTAGTAATAAGATAGTAGGAAGCAAGTTTAAAAATAGTATGTACCTACATACAATTGCCTCGTTGGTCAAGTAGTTATTAGCGTGTTCAAAAGCAGATGACGAGGTTCGTGGGTTCGATTCCTGTCGGGATAATAAATTAAGTATTGGGGTTTTTTGCCAAGAAATTCTCTGTACTAGCCCGTAGTTAGGATGTTGGCGGTGTCACCCCCGGGCCCCGTGCCTCGGAGAGCACGTAAAGCTGTCGGTCCTGCTCCTGCGCCTGATCTCTCCGGTCGTGTCGGATTTTCCGTCCCATCGGACTATGAGAGTGAGGGAATAGAGAGTGAACCTGTGTTTGCGCAATATCTCCCGGCCGCGTTAATCTCTGTGAGGAGGTTGACCGCCGTGGTCAGATCGGTCGGGAGGACGTATTTTGTATTTGTATTTGTAGATATTGTTTATTTCTTCGATTGAGGCTACAAAAGCGCTTACGAATGTCAAAAATGTTACATCATTAAATAAAATACAAAATATACAAAAATACAATATCTAGCACTTTAACAAATAAATAAAATAAAATAAATTAATTTGAAGTCATAAAAATTAGGTACCTACTAGGTATGTTATAGGGCTAGGTACATTATTATTATTATGTAGTATACATACAAGCTAGTATAAAAGCAGTGATAGCATAGCTCCTATTCGGGGGGTCGTGGTTTCGATCCCGGCTATGCACCTCTGACTTTAGGCTTCTGTGGGGTCAAGAAAGAGGAAATGGTTGCCAAAATTTTAAAAAGTCCCCGCCACATTGAAATTATTTGTTATTGGACCGATTTCGTTAAAATTCGATATTTAGGCTTCTCTGGGGTCAAGAAAGAGGAAATGGTTGCCAAAATTTTAAAAAGCCCCCGCCATATTGAAATTCTATGTTATTGGACCGATTTCGTTAAAAATCGATATTTAATGTTCCCTAGGGTCAAGAAAGAGGAAATGGATGCCAAAATTTTAAAAAGTCACCGCCATGTGGAAATTCTTTGTTACTGAACCAATTTCGTTCAAAATCGATATTTAGGCTTCCCTGGGTTCAAGAAAGAGGAACTGGATGCCAAAATTTAAAAAGTCACCGCCATATTGAAATTCTATGTTATTTGACCGATTTCGTTCAAAATCGATATTAAGACTTCCCTGGGGTCAAGAAATAGGGAATGGATTTCATAATTTTTAAAAATCACCGCCATATTGAAATTCTTTGTTACTGAACCAATTTCGTTCAAAATCGATATTTAGGCTTCTCTGGGGTCAAGAAAGAGGAAATGGATTCCAAAAATTTTCCAAGATTCCTCTTTCTTGACCCTAGAGAAGCCCAAATATCAATTTTGAAGGAAATTGGTCCAAAGGGCGGGGACTTTTTTAAATTTTGGCAACCATTTCCTCTTTCTTGACCCCAGAGAAGCCTAAACATCGATTTTGAACGAAATCGGTCTAATAACAAAGAATTTCAATATGGCGGGGACTTTTTAAAATTTTGACAGCCATTTCCTCTTTCTTGACCCTAGGGCACCTTAGATATCTAAGATTTTGAACGAAACCTCTCCAATAACATAGAATTTCAATATGGCGGGGACTTTTTAAAATTTTGGAAACAATTTCCTCTTTCTTGACCCCAGAATAGCCTAAATATTGATTTTGAACGTAATCGGTCCAATAACAAAGAATTTCAATATGGCGGAGACTTTTAAAATTTTGGCAACCATTTCCTCTTTCTTGACCCCAGAGAAGCCTAAATATCGATTTTGAACTAAATCGGTCTAATAACAAAGAATTTCAATATGGCGGGGACTTTTTAAAATTTTGACAGCCGTTTCCTCTTTCTTGACCCTAGGGCACCTTAGATATCGATTTTGAACGAAACCTGTCCAATAACATAGAATTTCAATATGGCGGGGACTTTTTAAAATTTTGGCAACCATTTCCTCTTTCTTGACCCCAGAATAGCCTCAAAGAATTTCAATATGGCGGGGAATTTTAAAATTTTGGCAACCATTTCCTCTTTCTTGACCCCGGAGAAGCCTAAATATCGATTTTGAACGAAATCGGTCTAATAACAAAGAATTTCAATATGGCGGGAACTTTTTAAAATTTTGACAGCCGTTTCCTCTTTCTTGACCCTAGAGCACCTTAGATATAGATTTTGAACGAAACCTGTCCAATAACATAGAATTTCAATATGGCGGGGACTTTTTAAAATTTTGGCAACCATTTCCTCTTTCTTGACCCCAGAATAGCCTAAATATTGATTTTGAAAGTAATCGGTCCAATAACAAAGAATTTCAATATGGCGGGGACTTTTTAAAATTTTGGCAACCATTTCCTCTTCCTTGACCCCAGAGAAGCCTAAATATCGATTATGAACGAAATTGGTCTAATAACAAAGAATTTCAATATGGCGGGGACTTTTTAAAATTTTGAGAGCCGTTTCCTCTTTCTTGACCCTAGGGCACCTTAGATATCGATTTTGAACGAAACCTGTCCAATAACATAGAATTTCAATATGGCGGGGACTTTTTAAAATTTTGGCAATCATTTCCTCTTTCTTGACCCCAGGGAAGCCTAAATATCGATTTTGAACGAAATCGGTCTAATAACAAAGAATTCCAATATGGCGGTGACTTTTTTTAATTTTGGCATCCATTTCCTCTTTCTTGACCCCAGGGAAGCCTAAATATCGATTTTGAACGAAATCGGTCCAATAACAAAGAAATCCAATATGGCGGTGACTTTTTAATTTTGGCATCCATTTCCTCTTTCTTTCTATTCGAAACTATTCAATACGATCCCTGTGTCGTATTGAATGGTTGTGATTCGATCCGAATCATTATAAATGTGAAAGTGTGTTTGTTGGTTTGTCTTTCAATCACGCCGCAACAGAACTCTAATAAGACCCTCATCACTGAGCGCTAGGAATAATAAATATTATATACCTATTTACATAATATAATTTTGACGACCTCCCTAGCGCAGTGGTGAGCGCTCTGGTCTTAAAACTGGGAGGTTTCGGGTTCGATTCCCGGTGGGGTCAATTAAGGAATTTATAATTTCTGAATTATCTCTGGTGGAAGGCTTTGGCCATGGCTAGTTACCAGTTAGGTACCACCCTACCGTCAAAGACGTGCCGCCAAGTGCTTTAGCGTTCCGGCACGATAGCGTGTAGAAACAGATTAGGGGTATGGCTTGAATGCACACTGCCATACCCCTTCCAAGTTAGCACGTACCATCTTAGATTGCATGGTCACTTACCATCATGTGAGATCGCAGTGACGGACTATCTTGTCATCGAATAAAAAAAAATTAATTGATTTTAAATTGCCCCTTCCAGAAATCAAACCCAGGTCCCCCCAGTAAAAAGACTCCACACTACTGAGACTAAGCACTGTTGCTGCGCTAGGAATTTAAATAAATTACTGACTAGGTACTTTTAGAATATTATTAGAAATCTTCGTCCTCGATTCCGGTGTCCCACTGTACGTGCCTCTATAATACACTATTTTGCTCGTAAAATTATTTTTGCCGGAGCGCGCGACGAGCAGCGTGGATCCTCTTCGAAAGCCAGCGGCTGAATGAGAAAATGACGGCCCGGGCTCGCTTTCATACTAATTTGTATCCAAGATTTTTTATTATATTTTTCATTAATTATTGAAATGATTTATGTCATAAATAAAAATTGCTTAATAAAGATTGATTCCTTTACTTTTCAAAAAGGAATTATTATTCTGATTTAAACCAGTAGAAACTTCACGCTTATTGTAACGCCACAAGTAGTTTTTCTATGGTTTTCATGTCAAAGTGAGTAATTGAAATTTTTTTACTCAAAAAGTATTATTTTGATGACAAATCTGAAAGTTGCTCAATGTAGTTCAACTATTAAAATAGCCTACACAATTTTTTCTTCCTCAAAATATATCTGTTTACTATGTTAAACTACTGTAACGAAAGAGCATGTTTCGCGAAAAGGCTCGTTAAGGTGAAAGACACGGTTCCGCCCGCGAAATTCAAATTAAATTTGGTTTTTCGCAATTTGTAAACTAATACGACAAAGTAGGCTTTTGGCATTCTCATTGCGACAATGGCAGTATCATCTTCACAGGTTTATATAAAAAATTTTACTTGAAAGTGTTCAGTTTAAGAAATTAATCAAAATATCGACTAATTTGTGAGTAGGTAACTTACGTCCAACTCAGTATTTTGATTAATTTCTTAACTGGTCACTTTCAAGTAAAGATTTTTATGTAAACCTGTGAAAATGATAATTCCACTGGCGCAATTAGAAGGTCATAAGGCTACTTTGTCGTATTAGTTTACAAATTGCGGAAAACCAAATTAAATTTGAATTTCGCGGGCAGACCCTTGTCTTCCACCTTAATCGACCCGTATCGTCACCTATCGGTACCGAACCAATCACGTGCGCTAACATTCTCGCTTTCGGATGCTTGTCGTTATTATTGATAGTCGGTTACGAGGAAGCAACACACACTCACTTTTGTTTTCCGTTGCTGTCACTAGATGGCGCTGTTTCGATTCCATACAAATCGTAGTTAAGGTGCTAAAACTATCCTAAATTGTTTGGGTCGTACGAGTGGGATAGAGCTATATATTTTGCAGTGCTAGGAAAGAGATGGAAATTATGGATTCAGGGGTCGGAAATTGAAAAAAATCTTTAAAATTGATCTAAAAAATTTTGGATGCCAATAATCAAGGAATTTTTTCTCACCGCTTTTAGTAATTATTTATATCAACACAAATAAAAAAAAATAGCAGGAAAAAAACCTACCGTTTCTGTTTAAACAAGGTTTAAACCTAAAAAAGGTGATTATTCGATCAAAGTTTGGGAAAACTTTCTATCGAGAATTTTTTTCCCAATCGTGTTTCTATCTCTAAGCGAATTTAGTTAAGATACCCAAATTACATATTGCATTGAAATTATTCAAATTGGAATTATAGTTTTCAATTTGTAAGCTCTGTGAGCTCACCGAAAATCGCCTGTCGCATGCTTTTACCACCTTAAATTATTTATCACGACTGAATTGGTAAACGGATATAATGTTATATTCAATGCAGTCAGGCTATTTCACTAGAATCACCACACCCTCGTTTCATTGGTCATAACTCATAACTCATTTGTAGGGTTGTCATCATATTATTACGCAGGCGGGAACATACAGCCTCTCGCCTTGGACGCTGCAAACATCCCTGATGCTTTGATAGACGTAGAAAATGATTACGGTGAGAAAAATAACCACAACATTGTACATAATATCTTGCATTATTAGGCCCGCTTGCAGAGACGTCGGGTTAGGCTGAACCCAGGAATAAATTTGTAATTTTGACAGAAGATTTATCTGTCAAAGGAGCAGTTAACTCTGAGTTAAAAGGATAACCCAGCGTTTCTGCAAGCGGGCCTTAGGTACCTAACAGTAACATATAAGACGACAGTACGTAGGTTATTTAATATTTAGTTATGTACGAATTTGGCGTACAGAGAGCATTCCAAGCTCTCTTGCCAAACATACCTAAGTGATCATAATTGTAATATTATGTGATTATGGTGTCATTAACTTTATTTGAAAGCTTGTTACAGTTACCTTTTTTTTTTGTTGACGGGGAGGAAATCTCCTTGAGATACCTGATTTTGGGGGGGGTTATGTAGGATTTTACCTACTAAAACCCCCCCGTTGGCCGACCTAGCACATGTTGGGAGGCTCCGAGATATCTTACGAATGCATCGGTGCCCCCTTGTGCGACGCCCATCGGGTTCTCCCGGACAACTGGAGAAGTCCCCTCTTTACTCAAACCTCTCTAAACACAAGGTATGGCTGCTTGTTGGCCACATCAAGCTGCCACTTTCCCAGGGTCGTATTGTGAAGTACACGATTAGATCCTCCATTCCAACCGTACGTGGTACCCTGAGGTCCCTTCCCCAGGGGCTATTAGACGGACGGCTCGGGGCGGTGCTCTCTACCACTCCGACTTCCACGTCTCCGAGCCGGATCGGCTCGCTCCCGGGCCCTCTCAGCGGTCTCTTTCTTTACCATAACGGTTTCGCAATAAGAGACCACTGCTCTCCATGATTCCCCATTTGATAGCATTGCTCCTACCACCGTCGATGGGGAAAGGTCTGTTCCCACGTGGCGGATTAGGATGCGGCGTTCGGGGTCCCAAGCAGGGCACTCTTTTAAGTATTCTGTCCACTGTCCCGTTCCTCATCACAGTGATAACACCGCGGGGCAGCCTCGCGACCGATCCGGCACAAGTACTCGCCAAAGCAACCGTGTCCGGTCATCAGTACCTGCGTCAGCCTGAAGGTGAGGTTACCACTCTTCCTTCCCAACCAGGCCTCAAAACTCGGCAGAACGGCGCTGACAGCGCGCTGGCGTGCATTCTTCTCGCCTTCTCGCCTTGGCTACCTATGCTAGTTACAGTTAGGCCTGTTACAGTTACCTACATTTATCCAGGCTATTTTAGGGGCTGCATCATGCATGTTCGTTGGGATCATGACCGGGAATCGTTTCAGCTGACTCATGGACATCATTGGGCACGTTGAAGGTACTTGAAGTTTTAGTTAACAACAAAGCTTTTTTAATTTGACAGATTCCAAGCCAATATATTATTATTCAAGCCCCTGGAGAACGGATTTATCTTTTTCATGTAAGTTAGATATCTACCTACTAAAATACATTTCATAGCTTTTTTGGCTTTAACTAGGTACTTACTCTTCCCTTTCTTAATCTTCAATCTTCCTAGCTACTTGTACAAATAAATAAAATCGAAGTGGAGGTCTGTTAACTCGAAATAACTGTGACTTATTGGAGAAGTTTCGTATTGTCGATATTATATTAATATTGAGCTATACTTATATACCTTTTATCTGCGAATAAATTAACTTTTCAACTTTTCAACAGCTAAGCCAGGTGGCTACTATGGAAATGGAAATAGTAAGTTATAGTAATATCTTACATAAAATTATGAATATTCGACTTAAGGTTGAAGACAAGGGTCTGCCCGCGAAATTCAAATTTAATTTGGTTTTTCGCAATTTGTAAACTAATACGACAAAGTAGGCTTATGGCATTCTAATTGCGACAATGGCAGTATCATCTTCACAGGTTTATATAGAAAATTTTACTTGAAAGAGTCCAGTTTAAGAAATTAATCAAAATATCGACTAATTTGTGAGTAACTCACGTCCAACTCAGTATTTTGTTTGATAATTCCACTGCCGCAATTAGAAGGCCATAAGTCTTGTCTTCAACCTTAACATGCTTTTTAACCCCCGACAAAAAAAAAGAGGCATATTGTAAGTTTGACGTGTACGCGGTGTATATGTGTACGTGTGTATCTGTGTGTCTCTCGTAGCTCCCTAACGAATATAATCGATTTTGATGCGGTTAATACGGTTTTTCTGTTCATGGCGATACTGTTTGTTGAAAACGATTTATGAATTAGGTTTTTTTTTAATACTAATACCCGGGGTACAGCTATTATATCCGGTATAGATAAAAATATAGTCTGGCTACGAGGCATGGTGATCACTTTTGAAAAAACTGTTGAATGATGTTCGCAAGTACCTATAGTTACTATAATATCGAAAAAATAATATCTTATTTCAGTAAAAAAAGGTTTGGTACATAAATTGCCATTTCAATTTTAAGTTTTAATAATAATAATTATGTATTCAGTTCGTGAATCGTGACGTCATCTCTAGGTATGTTTTTTATAGTAAATTTAGTAGTTTGTCTGTGTAAGTTTGAAAATAAATGTGACGTATCGCTCTGATTGGTGTTCAATCCAGTATGGCGGATTGCTGTATTTTATAGTTTTATTTTATCATAATAAAAAATTAATATCAATCTCGCATAAAATAGAAGAATAAATAATATGTATTTTTATAATCCATGTGGTGGCGCGGGGCGTATGAAATTCAAGTTTTTGCGACTTCAATGGACTGTATTTGTATAATTTGTTTTGCTCAATTTCAACGGATAATTTGGACAGAGACTTTGGTTATATGGAAGGAGAACTGGGTACTGACCTCGGCTGAACTCTGGATTTGTCTGGATGTTTCTGCTGATCGCGTGTCTTCTTGGTACCTACTGCCAAAAAAGGGGACAAACACAAAACAACCTTTCTCCGAGCTGGGAATAGTTTCTTCACGTTTCACTTAGGTAGTTTATTGTTACACAGTTTATTATTAGGTAATTATTTGGGCTTCACAGAGTTTTTCAATGCACACAGTTTTTTGTAGGTAGGTACATTAGGCGCGGCGCGGCGAGCGGAGCGGACGGCGAGTTGCGAATGACGAATGACACTTGAAGTTGCATTGGCGTGCATTTCCTTCCAAGGCAGCGATGTTCATACCATTTAGGGACACTAGGTATTAGGTAGTGAGACGGAATTCTGGACGGAATACAAAGCGCGTCGGCGCGACCACCATGAATCCTAAATCATTAGTTAAAGCTGTTATAATTTCATTGATTCTTGGTTACTGTCATCATGCATCGGCACCTTATCGGTAGTTTTATAAATTTACTAGCTGACCCAGCGAACTTCGTACCGCCTACAAAAATATTTAGAGGTGGGTAATCCTTATAATTTAGGTGTATGAAAAATAGATGTTGGCCGATTCTCAGACCTACCCGATATGCACACAAATTTCATAAAAATCGGTCCAGCCGTTTCGGAGGAGTTTGGTAATAAACACCGCGACACGAGAATTTTATATATTAGATTTATCTATATGTTGCATCAGATCATGTTCTTAGGGTACGGTTATGCACCCGCGGTGCGTTGCGCGGCGCTTGGTGCGTCGTGGCGCGCGATAAATTCAAACCTAATATGGCCAAGTATGAGAGCGTTCATACAAAAGCGTTTGCGTTGAAAGCGGCAGAGCACGCGGCGGGCACCGAGGTCACGCGGCTCGTTGTGGCCAAGTATAAGAGCGTTCTTGCAGAAGTGTTTGAGTTGAACGCGGTGGCGCAATCGGCGGGCACCGCGAGGGGCGCCGCATAACGCGCTGCGTGTGCATAAACGTACCCTTACCATACCATTAGACATTAGCGATTTTTATGATTTCTCAGGATTGAGGGGCAGTGCATACCCGCCGGTGCGTGGCTATGCTAGTAGTGCTAGTGGTATGACTATTAGTAAGTATTTTAATATAGTAAAACAATAGTGTAACAAAAAATATAACAAGTTTACTCATGTTTTTTTAATAACAATATAAATATTTTTAAGAATTTATATTTTATTATTTAATACGGTTTAAGTTTTTAACTTTCTGTACAGAGTCAGCTGGCAACCAACTACATACTAATATAGTTAAATCGTAGGGTACCTTCTTTGTATCATGATCACCTAATAAGTAGTTAGGTAAGAAATACAAATTATTTTTCTGTTACGTACTATCGTCATTATGAATGTTTTAAAGGTGGAAGGTAGAAAAGTCTGGCACACCTATTATAAAAACTTTCAAAAAATAGGTGTGCCAGACTCTTCTGCCCCGATGGCAGTTGGCGCACCAAGTTTTTCTTTGGTCTACGTACAATTAATTTTCGTGTAAGTGCAAAAATACTACTGCTTATAATATTAAAAATACTGTTGCCAGGATAAAACCTGGCACACCAAGTCTATATTATACTATGAGTAGGTATACACGACAACTTTTCTTTCTCACCTCGCTCGTCACCCGAGTCCCGACCAACAGAAATATTTTTGACCAATATTTATGTTATTTCACCTAGGTTTCGTTCCAAGTACTACACCCAGACCAGCGGTGACAGATGCTACCACAACAGCTCCAAGTTCAGAGTATCACCTAGAGTTGTTCGCGTGGACGTCTTCGTTGCTGAGTCCCACCAACGACGCACTCGTGTTTGATGTCAATGGAACCGAAGTCACTCTTAAGCTATCGAAAGATGTTAATGTGAGTAGCCGAGTTACAAATACTTAGGAAATGTGAAAAGCCTGCGTAGGCTGCTGTGCAGTTGTCTAAAAATGATTGCTACAGTATGACGATCGTAATTAAGTACTTACATCTTAGCATAAGTATGTCACGCACTCTTTACACATTTCTGTGGTGGTGTCGTGTGATGCGGGTTGTTACATTCTCTCAAATATGGTTGAGCGAAGCAATGGCTGGGGTCATGCGTCATGCTCGTGAACGGTTGCCACCGGCGGAAATGGGGCTACTTTATGTCTGCCCATCTTAAGATAGAAGTTAGTCGGTATGCATATTTGGAACTTCCCTCATTGTGGAAACACTGCATAATATAAAGCATAATATTTACTGTATTGTAAATTTGTTTTGAAAAGAGCAACCGCGGAGTTCCTTGCTGGTTCTTCTCGGCAGGAAAGGCATTCCGAACCAGTGGTAGAGCCAGACGATTCAAAAGCACTTGTAAAACGTTTATTTGAATAAAAAATATTTCTATTCTATTCTATCTATTGGGTACAGTCAAAGCGCTATAAATTCACCCAATCAGAGGTGATTATGATCATCACACTGTAGAAGCCATTTATGAAAATTTCCACAGCTGGGGACTGGGGTAAGTCACTTATAGGACTATTATTGGCGGAACTTCGCCAACATCAGAAGTGGGATAGAATGCCTCCCAGCAACTGATAGCAACTGAGTTTGCTGCAAATTTGATTTTTGTTTGATTATAAATTATCACGTCAAATAATATGAAAAGATAAGTTTGTGACAATGTTGCAGCAATCTTGCATTTAGCGCTGTTTCAAAGATAAAAACTTGTATTATAAAAAGGTACAAACTTGATTTTCGGCTGGTCTGTGGAAAAACGTAGTGGTTTCCCACCTGCACGACTGTTAACTCGCGGGTCGAAAGACACGGCGCCCAGATCATATATACGCTGACTAACCGATGTTAGTTCGTTCTTGCGCACTACTGCGATACCGTGGCAAGTGCTGCTTCCACCTTGATGGGACTATCTCCTGAAATACAGGAGATAGAGACGGCTCGTGTGAACGCCGTCGCCGCCAAGGCCCGTGTATGATATGTCCCACGCTCTTATTTACAAAAAAGCAGCAAGTTTGTTGTGTCAACCTTTTATATAATTTGCAATACAAACATCCTGCAAGTATGTTATGTCAATATTGCATTTACTTTGCAAAAACCAACACAATTCAAATTTGTTGCTCTCAAAGTTTGAATTAAACTTGCCATGACAAGTTTGTCACAGACCTTCCCTTTTGATGAATCAAACTTGTTACAAGTGAGATGCAAGTTTAAATTGCTATCTGGCTTTGCTATGGGCTTTTACCGTTCGAATCCACTTCTAATAATGGCGGATATCCGCTAATACTGTATTAATTTAATTAATACCCAGTCATATCATCCCTCCCTGCTCAGCCTATGCTAGTATGCAGAAGTGAGAGTGATATTCCACGGAACAATGTAGAATGATAAATTGTATCAAGTCCATAGGCAATGATGGTGCGATTGAAATTAGACGAACAACTCCTTGTCACTCTTGTCCGTTGCCGCGATTTACAATTTAAGACTTAGGTAATAATTTATTTATTGCAGTTGCACTCTAAATATCACTAAAATATGAGATGAGTAATAACTAGTAAATTCCCACCACCATTATTGTCTATGCCGCACCGTGCTACCCTACAGACCGAGTATAGGTATAGTGCAGTGCATTGCATCAGCACAAGAATCAGCTGTGATATTATAGCACTTTTAAAAAGTTTATTTAAATAAAAAAAATTTTCTATTCTATTCTATTCTATAACCAGCCAGTCATTTATAAAGCCAGTCCAACCGAATAACTTCATCAATATAATAGAGGCTGTAGTGTACACATGATTCGTTATGCGACAAATCATATTTTTACCCACTCGAGGGTGAAGATTTGCTACAGCTTATGTTAATGTGTAGGTACAATGCCGTACTCGTCTTAACCCGGTCCGACCGTCCGAACCTACAGTGTTAAGACCTACAGTTAACACTGTAGGTACATCCCTTTAGGAAAATTAAATTATAGTTCCAATTTAAAACAATGTCTATATATACAAATGTTTAGTTTTTATTTGTATAAAATAGTCTGCATTCCATCAAAGATTATAAAAAGCATCTTTATATTGCTTATTAGGCTCCTAAAGCGGATAGCGGAGACACCGAATGCTCGAACAGCACGTCTGCGGACGGCACGGCGAATGTGTGCGTGTACCTCACGCGGTGCTACGGCGCCCGAAGCATCACCGCCGAGGATTATCAGAAGAGCTACTGCATCGTCGACAACAGGTAACAGCGACTGTCGAACAGCACACCCGCGGTGGGCACGAGTGAGAAGACGGCGAATGTGTGCGTTAACCTCACGCGGTGCTACGGCGCCCGAAGCATCACCGCCGAGGATTATCAGAAGAGCTACTGCACTGTCGACAACAGGTAACAGCGACTGTCGAACAGCACACCCGCGGTGGGCACGAGTGAGAACGCGGCGAATGTGTGCGTGTACCTCACGTGGTGCTACGGCGCCCGAAGCATCACCGCCGAGGATTATCAGAAGAGCTACTGCACTGTCGACAACAGGTAACAGCGACTGTCGAACAGCACACCCGCAGTGGGCACGAGTGAGAACGCGGCGAATGTGTGCGTGTACCTCACGTGGTGCTACGGCGCCCGAAGCATCACCGCCGAGGATTATCAGAAGAGCTACATCATCGTCGACAACAGGTAACAGCGACTGTCGAACAGCACACCCGCGGTGGGCACGAGTGAGAACGCGGCGAATGTGTGCGTGTACCTCACGCGGTGCTACAGCGCCCGAAGTATCACTGTCGAGGATTATCAGAAGAGCTACTGCATCGTCGACAATAGGTAACAGCGACTGTCGAACAGCATACCCAATACATTTTAAGACGGGCAGACAGAAGCTTCTTCCATTCCCGCCGGCGGCACCCATTCACGAGCATGACGCATGATTAAAGACGGGCAGACAGAAAGTAGCCCCATTTCCGCCGGTGGAACCAGTTCACGAGCATGACGCATGATCCAGACGTTGCTTCGCTCAACCATATTTGAGGGAACGTATCAACCCGCACCACACTACACCATCGCAGAAATATTTAGAGAGTAGTATAATATTATGGCGTACCTGGGAGCCCATTGAACTATAATCTCAATAAAAAGCCCACCATAGTGTGAGAAACAGGTCTCAGCAATGAGAAGGAAAAGCGAAAGTTTATAAATTGTATATTATATACCTAATACTTATTTAATTGCTTTTTTCAGGTACGCTGGTGTTTGCTGTGCGAGAGCTGACGTAGATAAAAATCCTTAATAAAAATGTTATGTTCATTAAAAATATTTTTTATAATTAAATGTTAAAATGTGATGATGGAATTTTTATTTAAGTAGGTAATTGATCACACGACTAAACGAAATTATTTTTAGGGTTCCGTACCAAAATGGTAAAAATGGAACCCTTATGGTGAGACTTTCTCCGTCCGTCCGTCCGTCCGTCCGTCCGTCCGTCCGTCTGTCCGTCCGTCCGTCCGTCCGTCCGTCTGTCACAGTCGATTATTTCAGTAACTATTAAAGCTATTGACATGAAATTTGGCATAGTTGTGCATAATAGTAGCCCAACATCATTGGAATAAAGAAAAATCGAAAATTATTTTTAGTTTTATTAAAAAAGGGGGAAAATCGGGGGTTCGAAATTTCAAAGTAAGATAACTATACCGAGTGCGGTATCATATAAAAGGCCTTTACTTGTGCATTCTAAAACAGTTTTTTATTTATTTCTTTATATAATAGTTTTTGATTAATAGGCCAAAATGTCGAAAAAAATACCTTACTTACTTGCTTACGGAGTTACTTTTTGTTACTTTATTGAGCCTACGGCGTATTTTGTTAATGATTTTATTTTCCTTGTCGTAGATAAAATCTTGTATGCAACTGAACGTAATTAGTCATTTCAATTCTCGTGCTATCCTATTTTGATACTCGGCAAGCCTCGTATCAAAATACAGCACTCGAATTAAAATGACCCTCATTACGATGCAGTTGCATAAATAGCTATTAATTTTTATAATAACACCTTGCGAGTCTGTTATTTCTGAAGTACGCATTCGCCAAATTGAGGGTTTGAAAGTGCTCAGCAAACCTGGATGTGAATAAGGCCAGCGGCCCTGACGGGATACCAGCAGGCAGCAGGGGTCCCAGGGCCGTCTTAACCAAACTGGACGCCGGGGTGCGAAAATCAACCTGCGCCCCCATTGCCAACAAAAAAAAAAACAAAATTCAATTTATTTTCCATTTTTGTATTTAATTTACTCTAAAATAAAGATAGATACTTTTTAACTGACTTCAAAAAAAGAAAGTTCTCGATTCGGCACGCAATCGACTCGTATTTTTTTTCTATATGTACACCGATTTCTTCGAGATTTCAGGCCGATTCACATGGTTTTTATATTCGAAAGAGAATGTTTGCGATTAGCTATGAAGATTTAGAATATATCGATTGTGTATTAATATTGTAAGTAATAGGTATAAAGCGTAGGCTACATCGTTGAACTCGAGGCCCCAACTCCTCAATTCTGATGCTGCAGGGTGCTGCACTCTTCATCATCATCATCATCATTATCAACCTTTAGATGTCCACTGCTGGACATAGGTCTCCTGCATGGACCTCCACAGGCTTCGGTCTTGCGCCGCCTGAATCCAGCGGCTCCCTGCGACTCGTTTGATGTCGTCGGTCCACCTAGTGGGGGGTCTGCCAACACTGCGTTTACCGGTGCGGGGTCGCCACTCCAACACCTTGGGACCCCAACGACCATCAGCTCTTCGAACTATGTGCCCCGCCCATTTCCACTTCAGTTTTGCGACTCGCTGAGCTATGTCGGTGACTTTAGTTCTCCTGCGGATCTCTTCATTTCTGATTTGATCTCGCAGGGATACCCCAAGCATAGCTCTCTCCATCGCTCGCTGAGTGACTCTGAGCCTTCTTATGAGGCCCTCAGTTAGCGACCATGTCTCGGATCCATAAGTCATCACTGGCAACACGCACTGTTCGAAGACTTTAGTCTTCAGGCACTGAGGTATTTTGGACGAGAAGACATCTCGAAGCTTCCCGAACGCTGCCCAGCCGAGTTGGATTCGGCGGTTGATCTCTTTCTCGAAATTGGACCTACCTAGCTGGACTGTGTGTCCCAGGTAAATATACTCGTCGACAATTTCGAGTGCAGAGTTCTCAACAATTACTGGGTGGAGCGGAACATGAGCATTGGACATGATTTTCGAGGCCCAACTGTTGAAAAACCCTGCTGAGATCATTGAGCATTGTATTGAGGTCTCTCAGAGTCTCTGCCATGACTACTATGTCATCGGCAAATCGCAGGTGAGTGATGTACTCGCCGTTTATGTTGATGCCAAGTCCGTTCCAATCCAGAAGCTTAAAGACGTCCTCCAACGCAGCGGTAAATAGCTTCGGGGAGATTACATCTCCCTGTCGCACTCCACCCTGCAAGTGGATTGGTCTCGTAGCTGGGCTGCACTCTTAAGCTGTGGCAATTTAGGAATTGTTGATTGTGAATTCATATTGTAAAGACCAAGTACCTATGCATCAGACCTGATGCTGCAGGGTATTGCACTCCTAGGCCACTAAAAAGCTTAAAATAAAAACAATTTTCAAAAACCAACTTCAAACGCCTCTATAAATTATAATATATAAATTATAGATATATATATATTTCTGGTCCAAGGTCAGTGGGCAGTCCATGCTTGTCGTAGAAGCGATAGCCGTTGGGGCCGAAAAGTTCTAGAGTGGAGACCGCGAACTAGTAAGCGTAGTGTGGGGCGCCCTCCAGCACGTTGTGCCGATGATATAAAGCGGGTGGCGGGAAGTGGCTGGATGAGAAAGGCTGAGGACCGGGTGTGGGAGGCGTTCTCTGGGA
Source organism: Oeneis ivallda (assembly GCA_029955525.1). Classification (NCBI taxonomy): domain Eukaryota; kingdom Metazoa; phylum Arthropoda; class Insecta; order Lepidoptera; family Nymphalidae; genus Oeneis; species Oeneis ivallda. The sequence continues at coordinate 10,612,520 of JARPMR010000005.1, forward strand.
AAGGCCTATGTTCAGCAGTGGACGTCTGCAGGCTGAGATGAATGATGGATGAATATATATTTCTACACGTATGCTGAAGTCGAACGCGCATAATTATAGGAAACGTCAAAACAAACGGAGGCGTAACGCACACCAGTGACGGATTTACACATTTACCGCCAGTAGCCTATATCAAATTTTGGCGCCCCTACCAACCTCTACAATATTATGTCAGTTCCTAGATTATTTTAACAACCCAACGATTTAATTAAGACTAGCTGATTCAGGTGGGCCGAAGCCCAGCAGCATCAGGATTGAGGAGTTGGTACCTTGAGCTCAATGTTGTAGGCCAGTGCTTAACGGCCCTTCTACGCGGCTATGTATTTCATACGTTACGTATAATATCAATCCGGAAAGGAAATTTTTACTACTGCACTACACTATTACGTAGATTGTAGTCCTTACTTGATACCTACAATAACAAGAGAAACTCTTAGAGCGAAGCGAGCGCAAAAATCTAACGATTGCACTACTCCGCTATGTACTTAGCTTATACATAATGGTGGCACCTACAATAGCAATTAAAAAACCGATTCGACAAAATTTTTTTTATTGGTATAATCAAGGTATATTAAATTTTTGTTAAATTATTTGCAAAACTAGCAGATTACGCATAGTATGTGTATAGGACGATCAGCTTGCGCCCCCTAGGTCCCTGCGCCCGGGTGCCACGCACCCCTTGCACCCCCGGGTTAAGATGCCCTGAGGGGTCCTGAAGACCTCTCGAGTCCCGAGTCGCCTGCCTTGACACGCTTGTAGCGCCTCTCGCTAAAATTGGCTCAAGTCCCCAAAGCTTGGAAGATTGCAAACGTACAACCTGTTCATAAAAAGGGTAGTGCCAACCCTGCCAGTTACAGGCCTATCGCAATCACTTCCCTAGTCCATACCACAGAATATATGTAAATATTTGGAGCGCGTATTGAACGACAAGCTCCTGGCATACCTCATGCTAAATGACTTCCTGTCGGACCAGCAGTACGGTTTCCGTTCCACGGGAAATATTCTAGTGCTATTTTTACGTCCGTTGACCGCGTACTATTTAGTTTTCTGTATTTTGGTTTATGCTGTCGCTATATTTTATATATTTGTACAGAACTATAGCTTGACTATAGTGAAAAGTGTAAAAACATAATTTGTTACACTTACTTCAAAAATTTATTGTTTGTTTAGATTAAGCTCTACAATGTATTCCGGGATCCAACTACTTAGCGTTAGTTGAGGGGCATCAATTTAAATACCAAGTAGGTAAGCGTCTCATAATCAACGAAAACGTACCCGTACAGCATCTATCGTGACCTTTTGTTCTGTATACATATACAAAAAGTTCAAAAGGAAACATATAATCTTGTCTTCTTATAAAAACAAATTAATCAGTTCACCTGTTGCTACGAGACGACTTGTGTAACGGGAACTCCAATGTTTTTTTATCTTGTGGGTATTTCCAAACGAGGCCAGGGCATATAGATGTAGGTACATATGTTGACTCACAAAGTCACTTTAATGTGGAAGTTCTGCAACGCGTCAATCAAAAACGCGAACCTATGCAAACCATCAAGATGAGGGAAAGTCGCCTATTTGGAGCAACGGAAAACGGAAAAACGGAAGCTGGAAGGGTATTCCAAATAGCGGTGCGTACCTCTGCCTCGAATCTTGCGGGCAGCGGGGCGGCGGCCGCAGCGGTCACCGTTTGAATGGAGTGCACCGCTTGTTGCCCGCCCCCGCGCCGCTGGTTTCGAGGGCCGGTCCATTTGATTTTACGCATTAATCCTGCCGCTCCCGCGCCGCCGTCGCCACCGCCCCGCTGCCCGCAAGATTCGAGGCAGAGGCCAAGGAACGAGGAATTTCGACCATGTAGCGGTGCAGATTCGTGCGATGCCTTGCGGTTCGATGGTAGAAGGGTGAGAGGAGGGTTCGGCGTAGAGGAGGAACTAAATTTAATAGTTTTTGGGCAAACTCTCCGAAATATCGTCGCTGTAGTTGGACAATTAAATAACTACACTTTTTGAGAAAAGATTTTATTGCATTTCCAGAAAGTATTTCCCGAATTAAAAAAGCTGCATCTTTCCGTAATTCTAATTTTTGATTATCATCATTAATTGACCGAGCGAAGCGAGGTCTCTGAGTCTACTAGAGTTGTTCGCGCCATGTGCCTGTCGACAATTCCTTGTTCCATGGTCGTAGCGCTGGCAATCTCTTTGGCTCGCAATGAAGTTGACAGATACTTAGTTTTAAAACTTGCCGCGGTTTTGGGGCGTGGTTTTTGCAAGTTCCTTTGGTTTGACAGCTAAATTTCACGTATTCACGAAAACCCGGGTCGCGCGCACCGTTTGCTGTTTTTGGGTGTCTAAATTTAGTTTACTTTACGGTTTAATTGCGCCGTCAAGCGGTCTATGTGTCGACCTAGCTAGTTGCATAATTGTTGTGCATAAGTGTGTGTGATTAAGGTTTTGGACCCAACTAGTGACAAACCAAGTGTACAGTGCTACGCCAGCCCGGCGTCCACCGCTGCAGGCCAGAACTGGCTGCCTGCCTGCTGCGGCTAGCGGCCTGAGAAGCTCACCTTACACTTAACCTAACAATACACTCTCTCACAATACACTAACATATCACCACTATCATACAATCTCAGGCCGTACAAGGATTAACTGCTGCAAGGAAGGTCAGTGCAACCCTACCATCATTAAGTCACCACTACGTTGAGAACAAATCTGACCGCGGTGAAAGGCCGCTTTGGGCAGCGACCCTGGACTCAGGTTATAGCTGATGGGCCCCTATACCTAGTGTTCCAGGCCTTGACTCGTTGGCCAAGCCGTTGGCCTCAACATTTGGTAGCAGAGCGCGGTTAAATTGATTCCGCGGACAGATTTGGCATTACTGTGACTTAACTTGGCCGTTCTAGGGTTAACTCACTAATTGTAAACTTATCAATTTATAACTTATTGATACACAGGCTTATTGAGTTACTAGTACATAGCCTACCTTGTCACATGTAGGCCTGTATAATGATTGCAATTATTGAGATTTTGTTTTGTTAATTTTGTTGATTAATAATTAATAGTATCTAATTGTTGTTTGTGGCCCGTAACTGGCCAACAGTTAGATGTAGATTGTAATAAATAAACTTAAATATTAATATAATTTGATAATTGTAGGTTCTCAACCAACCAATTTGTAATTTGCAGTGCCTAGTATGAGTCTAGTGGCTTAGTACGGGTAATTAAAAACTTAATTTTTCTTTTATCTTAATTTATGTTATTGATTGACTTAACATAAATGATTGATAGCTTAATTTGTATCTTTTGGAACTTTTAACCAACAAATACTTTGTTTGTTTACTAAAACCCCTCGTGGTTAGGTAACAGAGTAGTTTGTTTGATGTATTTAAAATAAATAATTCTTGTTTCAAAGTAAATAATTCTAATTAATAAATAGTATTTAAGTAGTAATTTGTTTGTGTTTAAAGTGGGTAATTCTTGTTTGATTATTAATTTGTTTGGTTGAAGTTGAAACATAACTTGTAACAAATAACTTTGTTTTGATTTTGTTATCTATTTGTTGTAACTACCTTTATTTAAGTTGTTTTGTACCTACCTAAGATGTCAGCCCACAAAAAATTGAGCGTGCAAATTCAATCAGAGCTGCGTTGGGCTGCTACAGCCAACGCCTTGGTAGGCCGGGTGGACCGGGCATCCGCACTGCTCCAGCGGTGCGAGCAGGTGCGGACCAGGCAGGCGGTCGTCGAAGAGGCCTTCCGAGACCTCATGGCGTTGGAGCTACCTCCGGAATCGCTGGAGTCCTCAGTGCGGGACTACGAACAGTTTTTTGAGCTGACAGACGGTCTGGTGGAGGAGGCCGCGAGGCTCAAGAAGGAGGCGAGAATGAGCTCTATTCTTGAGTCTCCCACCAGACCCACCACGCAGCCTGCGTTACAGGGCAAGTTGCCAACAATAAACTTGCCCCACTTTTCTGGCAACCTGAGCGAGTGGCTAGGCTTTCTCAGCCTCTTTGATAGCCTGGTGGACGCGAGAAAGGACCTGTCTCCCTGCCAGAAACTGGCCTATCTACTCTCTTCCCTGCAGGGAGAGGCTCTGGGTTTAGTTAGCCACCTAGACCTCTCCGAGGAGAGTTATACCACCGCGCGGGAACTACTGACTCGGCGGTATGCCAACGTGCGCCGGTTAGCAGACACACACGTGGCACAAATTCTAGCGCTGCCACGTGTCTCTGGGGTGTCCCATTTAAGAGAATCACTCTTAAATCCACTGATTGTAGCCTGCAACGCTCTTAAGCGTTTAGAGCTTCCCGTGGACCAGTGGTCCTTCCTTTTATTACACATTGTGTTGTCCCGCCTACCTCCCGAGTTGAAACTGCGTTTTGAGCAAAGGTATGGTGGGGACGGGGCCAGCTACCTGCCCCCTTTTTCGGACCTTTTAAAGTTCCTTGAGGAAGAGTGCCGGCAGGCTGATAACTCTGGTATGGCTGGTCCTTCAAGGACCCCAGAGCGGCCTGCCCAGCTGAGGAAGGAAAAGGGTCACACTGGCGTCCCTGGTAAAAGGGCCTCCGACCGGAGACCAATGCCCGTTTACACTGGACTTGCTGCCACTGAACCCGCCCCCTGTAACTATTGCAGGCGTCCAGGCCACCGGGTGCTTTCTTGCCCCCAGTTTCTCTCTAAGCGGATCAAGGATCGGAGGGGCATTGCAAGAGACCGCCACTGGTGCTATAGCTGTCTGGGAGCTCACATGCAACGGGACTGCCAACAGCAACGGCCATGCCCAATTTGTAGGGGTAACCACCTGGAGATTTTGTGCGCCAACAAGAATGGTGTTGGCCGCCGGGTGGAGAGTGAGGGCGCGCCCCGCACGGGCGGGGGCGCTCTTACCGATCGCTCCCCGGATTACTTGCGTCGGTCTCCTGATCAGGGCCATGAATCCCGACGCGTCCGGATTTCGACCCCGCCTATGGGGGCTTCACCCCCCCGTGAGGGGGGCGCCAACCCCCCTCGACGTTCTGATGGGAGATTTGTGGCGGCTCCGTCTACGGTTCAGTCTGCCCGCTATTCACCTCCGCTTCATGAGTGGCCACGCCTCGAACGCCGCCCACCTCGAGCGGGTCGACAGCCTTACTACGGCCTATCGACCTCAGCCCGTATGACTAAGCCCGTGCTGCCGCCACGAGATGACGCATGGGTTTACCCAAATGGAGGTCCGTCCCACTCACCTTTGGAGGTCCCCCCTGAGTCTCAATATGAGATTCCCCGGTTAGAGGACCGGTTTGATGAGGACGACCACCAATAGGTAGTTGCCGCCTTAGCCCCCACCACAGCAACTTCTCCTGAGACCTTGAATCTCCGGCAGTCCGTCTGTCAGACCATTCTTTTGCCGACTGTCTCAGTGAAGGTATTCAACCCGAAGGGTGAATTTTTAATCGTTCGCGCCCTTTTGGATTCGGGTTCACAGCGCTGTATTGCTTCTTCTCGTTTGGTGGGTGAGCTAGGGCTCCCTTGGAGTCCTCGAACAGGACGGGTGATAGGTATCGGGGGTATAGAGCCCTCGACTCCTAACGGGGAAGCGGAATTAATGTTTGGCCCCGTTACGGGCAATCTTAGGGTCTTGGTCAAGGTGTCAGTCCTTGACAATATCTTAGGTCCCCTACCGCAGGTCCGAATAACTGACGCTGCGGTGTCCTGTGCATCAGGCCTAAACCCAGCTGACCCCCACTGGACTGAACCCGGTCCTACGGACCTTTTGTTGGGTTCCGACGTGTTGGGCCTGGTCTTGTCAGGGGAAATTAGGGTTTTGCAGAAGGACGGCCTATGTGCCATGTCCACTATATTCGGTTCTAGCTTTTTTGGACCCGTGCTATGGTCTTCGGACCTACCGGTGCTGGACCAATTGCAAGCAGCCGGCTTGACGCTGTCGGACGTGGTCCAGCGCTTTTGGGAAGTTGAGGAGCCGCCGCATGCCGCACGAGTTGACCCTTTTGACCTTGAATGTGAGTTGTTTTATCAAAACAACACAGGCCGCCGTGTTGATGGGCGATTTGTAACTCGCTTGCCCTTTCTCGCTTCTCGCCCCCCGCTTGGTCAATCGCGGGCCTTGGCGGAAAAGAGGCTCTTGTCTATGGAACGGCGCATGCGGCGCGACTCCACCTTCCGCTCCAAGTACGTTGAATTTATGCGCGAGTACGAGGGCCTGGGGCATATGTCACCATCCAATTTTGATTGGCGCGCACACGAGCACTACTTCTTACCCCACCATGCCGTCTTGAAGACCCCTGGGGGGAAGATTCGAGTGGTTTTTGACGGCTCCGCGGCCACATCCAACGGGGTGACATTGAACCAATGCTTGCACTCCGGCCCTAAGCTGATCAAGGATATCTCCGATATCCTCACGCATTTCCGCCGGCATCAAATTGTTTTCGTAGCTGACATCAAGATGATGTTTAGACAGTCGATGGTACATCGCGATGATCGGAGATACCATATGATTCTGTGGCGCGAAAATCCTAATGAGCCAATGCGTGTTTTTGAATTGAACACCACGACCTATGGACTCAAGTCAAGCCCCTATATTGCTATCAGGACCTTGTTAGAACTAGCTAACCGGGAGCGGCTGAATTACCCTCGCGCATCAGCCACCTTGGAATCGTCAGTCTATATGGACGATATTTGCACGGGAGCCTCTAGCGTTGAGGAAGCTCTGACTCTTCGCGATGAATTGATTGCAATACTGAAGTCCGGAGGTTATGAGTTGGGCAAGTGGTTGTCCAACTCCCCTCACGTCTTGAAGGATCTTCCGGGAAAGGATCAGCAGGATCCTCATATTTTTGAAAATCCCGAAAATCCCAATTTGCTGACGGTCCTTGGAATACAGTACCAGCCCGTCCAAGACGTTTTCACCTACCGGGTCAAATTAGACCCACCTCCTAAGGTCTGGACTAAGCGTTCCGTCCTGTCTACGGTTGCTCGAACCTTCGATCCCAATGGATGGATCACTCCCGTAATATTTTTGGCTAAATGTTTCCTCCAGAAGCTTTGGATTGCTGAACTCGGTTGGGACGAACCACTCCCTGGGAAGTTATTGAAGGAGTGGAACTCCCTTGTGTCTTCACTTCCTGAAGTTAACCGAATTTCCATGCCTCGACGCTTCCTACCAGCAGGAAGGTGTCATGCCAGTCTCCACGGGTTTTACGACGCCTTCGAACGAGGATACGCCGCCGTGGTATATTTGAGGACTGTCGATGTCGCCGGTGAGGTCGCGACGCATCTCGTCTTGGCAAAAAGCAAGGTGGCCCCTATTCGGTCACGGTTAACTATCCCGAAATTAGAATTGTCTGGCGCCGCCCTTCTGGTACGCCTCTTGAACCACGTCCGCTCCTCTTTGGCATCTGCGGTCGATCTGACCGACGTTTATGCTTGGACGGACAGTGAGATTGTCCTTTGCTGGCTACGAGCCACGCCTCACAACTTAGAGGTCTTTGTTGCGAATCGGGTCTCCCAAATTCAGAGCTCTGCAGTACCGGTGATTTGGAGACACGTACCCGGAGAACTGAACCCGGCCGATTGCGCCTCCCGCGGCTGTGAGGCCTCTTCACTGGTCCACCATCACCTTTGGTGGGATCCAAGTTGGCTATCCCAATCCGAGACGACTTGGCCTCAAAATAGGTTTTCCGCTCCCGAAGTATTGCCGGGCTTAAGAGTCGGAGTGGTTGAGGATAAACAGATCCCCGACTTGAACTTTCTATTGAACCGTTACAGTTCCCTTGATAAACTAATTGGTGTTACCGGTTGGATTCGACGTTTTATCCATAATGGGCGGAATTCAGAAAATAAAAATTTGAGTCCTGTGCTTTCCCCTCTTGAACGCCAAGACGCCCGGAACTACTGAGTGCGTGTGGTTCAGGTGGAGCATTTTTCATCCGTGATTGACACCCTAAAGAGAGGTTTAGTTTTGAAGGGCCCCCTTGCTCGCCTAAGCCCTTTTTTGGACAATAACGGAATGCTACGCGTTGGAGGACGCCTTAAGAATTCCAATCTACCCTATGGTGCTCGCCACCCCCTTTTGCTACCTAAGGACGGCACCTTTGTCAAATTGCTAGTGACACACTACCATCTTAAAAATGCCCACGCTGGTTGTAATGCACTCTCGGCTATTTTACAGCGCGAGTTTTGGATTCTGGCAGGGAGACGCACCATCCGGAACGTCACTTTCAGATGCATTCCGTGTTACCGCTTGAAGGCTAATACTTCACAGCCGATGATGGGTGATCTGCCCTCCGACCGCGTTCTAGCCACTCGACCCTTTGCTGGGGTTGGCACTGATTTTGCTGGCCCGTTTGCCATCAAGAGCTCTAACCTCCGCAACGCCAGATCGCTCAAGGCCTACCTCTGCGTTTTTGTATGTCTCGCTACCAAGGCGGTACATTTAGAACTTGTGAGTGCCTTAAGCACTGAAGCTTTTGTAGCCACGCTAGGTAGATTTGTCTCTCGTCGAGGATTGCCTGACCTGATTCGCACGGATTGTGGCACAAATTATAAGGGCACTGATAGATATTTAAAAGAGACTCTGTCTTGCAGCGAGCCGTTTGCTCCTTATCACGTTTACCTATTTACTAGTAAGTGGACGTAAATCCTTACGACCACAGGCGGGGGGGTTGTTCGCGCCATGTGCCTGTCAACAATTCCTTGTTCCATGGTCGTAGCGCTGGCAATCTCTTTGGCTCGCAATGAAGTTGACAGATACTTAGTTTTAAAACTTGCCGCGGTTTTGGGGCGTGGTTTTTGCAAGTTCCTTTGGTTTGACAGCTAAATTTCACGTATTCACGAAAACCCGGGTCGCGCGCACCGTTTGCTGTTTTTGGGTGTCTAAATTTAGTTTACTTTACGGTTTAATTGCGCCGTCAAGTGGTCTATGTGTCGACCTAGCTAGTTGCATAATTGTTGTGCATAAGTGTGTGTGATTAAGGTTTTGGACCCAACTAGTGACAAACCAAGTGTACAGTGCTACGCCAGCCCGGCGTCCACTGCTGCAGGCCAGAACTGGCTGCCTGCCTGCTGCGGCTAGCGGCCTGAGAAGCTCACCTTACACTTAACCTAACAATACACTCTCTCACAATACACTAACATATCACCACTATCATACAATCTCAGGCCGTACAAGGATTAACTGCTGCAAGGAAGGTCAGTGCAACCCTACCATCATTAAGTCACCACTACGTTGAGAACAAATCTGACCGCGGTGAAAGGCCGCTTTGGGCAGCGACCCTGGACTCAGGTTATAGCTGATGGGCCCCTATACCTAGTGTTCCAGGCCTTGACTCGTTGGCCAAGCCGTTGGCCTCAACAAGAGTGAATCTGCACTTGTCCGTCCGTCCCCTGTCCGTCCGTCCGTCCGTCCGTCCGTCCGACTGTCAGAGCCTTATAACTTTTAAATTACTGAACGTAATTATTTCAAATTTAGATATAATATGTAAACTGATGGCCTTCAGCCGAATATTGCATAAAAAATTATAAAAATCTTTATTTCAGGGGGCTCTCATAGAAGTGAGTGCGAAGTAAAAAAAATTTTATCGCGTTACATAAAATTGTTACATATCATTTTAAAGATAATTTCAAACCGAGTACAAAAATATATTTTTTTTTAATTTTTACCTTAAAATGGACGAAATGGGGGCTTTCAAAGTGGAGATTTAATACGCTCGCTTGAAGACGCTCTCCAGCAAAATCGGGTATGTATTTTCAAATTGAACTTATTTTTTTTTCACTTGTATCCTGTACTTGAACAACAAATACTAAAATTATATGAATATTATAAAGAAACGAGATTATTTAATTTTTAATGGGCATCAGTAATTTTCACATAGCTTCACAATAATGCTAATAGATGGCGCAGTCATTAACTATTCCATGGAACTAGGAGTCACGAATACGATCTATCCCAAAAACAGTTTTGCGTCGACATTATTATTTAGGTACATAATATAATAACATATTATTCAATTAAAATTATTCTTTAGTTAAATAATTATCAAACTTCAATAAACTATTAATAACTACATTTTATATATTTTCTATTCGCGTCGATAGATGACGATTTGTACAGATGCCCGTAACCTGTTTTCACTCGTTAGTACCTACATAATAATTCAATGTTTTCACTAACGTTACCTAACCTTTACGGGCTACCTATGATAAGTTAGGTGACGATTTCTGTCAACTTCTTTATCACGATCCTGTGTCGGGACACTCACTTCTAAAGCGAATAAAATGCATAAAGTTCGTTATTTAGTTTTCCCTCGACACATATTATTCTGCTTTACAGGGGCAATGCAGTCCAGAAAAATTAATTAAAGTCAGTTATTTAATTTTGCGTGTGTCATAATTGCAATGTAAGGGTATTTTTAAAATTTAAAAAGTAAGTAAGATTCCATTGTCCAGTTTTCAGGCATTATTTAATGTCAATATGGTAATGATGGTCCATATTTATGTCTAAGGATTCGTCCCGTAATTAAAGGGAAATTAACATTGCTCACGAGCTAATTACAATGGCATAACACCCTTTGCTGATTACAAAAACTAATAAGGAATTTTCGCATATTGAGATTAATACATGCTGGATTACAGGCTTGGTATGCACAATGCATCTATTCCTCCGTCAAACAAAACATTGACGACTTTCAATCCGGAAATGGTTCTGCCTTGGGTACTTGGAATTTGTAGCCATAAGCAGTACCGCGCAGATACAGAAAATGAGATACTAAAAATAACTTATAAGCGGTATCGAAATTTTTGCAACAATCTGCTACGGAGACTCAAATCTGACTACGAAAAGAAGGAGCTAGACGAAAGCTGCAAATCCTCAAAGAAACTATGGAAAACAATAAAAAGTTTATGTAATTTAAAAAAGTCCCAACCCAATATTGAAGAACTTCTTGGAACCACTCAGAAATTAGAATCCATAAATTCATGCAATAATTATTTTTCTACTTTAGGTCAAAACTTAGCAAATCGCATTTTATCAAAAACCGGTGAAACTGAAAAAACAATGGCAGCTAATGTTAGACTAAGACATTCTACATGTAACTCGTTCTTTTTGAATCCTACGGATGAATTTGAAGTGAACACTCTTATTTCTCATCTTCAGAATGGAAAGTCCTCTGGGATAGAGGAAATAAACAATGAACTCATCAAACAAATAGGAAAGGAAATCATAAAACCGCTAACAGCTATTTTCAACTTAAGTTTAGGCACTGGAGTTTTTCCTGACGAGTGGAAAATAGCTCTGGTGAGCCCAATTCATAAAGCAGGCCCAAAAGATATGCCAGAAAACTATCGACCAATATCATTACTCGGAACATTTTCGAAATTACTAGAAAAAATTGTAAATAAGAGACTGGTAGCATTTTTAGAGTCCCACAACATATTGTCAGAAAGGCAATTTGGCTTCAGGCCAAATAAGTCAGCCGAAGACGCAGTTTTCCTTCTGACCTCTATAGTGTCGAATCATTTAGACCGGAAAAATTGTTGTATAGGATTATTCTTGGACCTCGCTAAGGCATTTGATACTGTTTCCACTCCGGTGCTACTGAGAAAGCTAGAATGCACCGGTATTAGAGGCACACCACTTGAGTGGTTTAGAAGTTATCTTTCAAACAGAAGGCAATGCACAAAAGTTGGTAATCTTAAAAGTGACATACAAAATATCAATTTTGGCGTTCCGCAAGGAAGTATAATTGGACCAACTTTGTTTCTATTATATGTGAACGACATTCATGACTTACCACTAAAAAATGCGGACATAATCTGTTACGCCGACGACACAGCCTTGATATTCCATGGGCCAACTTGGAAAGAAACATACCACATTGCTCAGCAGGGAATTTCAGCATTGTCGAAGTGGCTTAGCAAAAACTTGCTGACATTGAACGTAGCCAAAACAAAACATCTATGTTTCCACAAAACTGCCATAACCTCTCCTAGGCCTATCAACAGCCACAGTCTTAAAATCCACAACTGTGGTAATAAAACAGGTGCCACGGAGTCGCAGTGCAACTGTGATGAGATTGGCTTAGTCAACATCATCAAATACCTCGGGATCCAGGTGGACCACAATCTTTCATTTAAGTCTCACATAGCTTTCCTCTCTGGCCGAGTCCGCAAAGTCACCGGAATAATGAGGAAACTACGTGACTTAGCCAACGCAAAAACCTTAAAACTAATATATATTTCTCTTTGCCAATCACTACTTAGTTATTGCAACCTATCCTGGGGAAGTGCAGCAAAAACTACACTACTGGTAGCAGAAAGAGCACAGCGATCCGTATTAAAGGCTATGCTTAAGAAGCCTTTTAGATACCCTACTACATCCCTTTACAAGGAAGCTGAAGTGCTAACTGTTCGGCAGCTATTTTTATTAAAGGCAGCTTTACTGAAACATAAACAAATCCTACTATCTCCAAACGCAGATGCAATATTTAAGAGAAGAGTGGTTAAAGTTGACCTACCACCCATAAGAACAGCCTTTGCTGTTCAGCCTGGCTTATAACACTAACATACAAAGAAACAGAAAACATACTAACAATGAAAAAGACAAACTAGAGAAATATTTATTATTAATAGTAGTAGTAATTTATAGAGTTAAAATATGCAATTTATATGAAATATTAATATAATATAATAAATAGTATTCAAAATTTTTATGTTTATTTTGTTTTAATGTATATATATATATATATATATATATATATATATATATATATATATATATATATATATATATATATATATAAGGGGGGGTAAGGGAGCGCACCGCCACCTAGCGCTCCAAACGTCAACCTCACCTGCCCGCGGTGCCCCCTGCTAGTCTACTGACGAGGCTATGACGACCGACAAATGGCGGTATAACCATTTCATACTGGCTAAACTGAGCAAATGGCACAGGCTTGTGTTGGGCAGCAGCGACACGGGTGCGATCAGTTTAGCCCTGCGATGACCAACACGCCTGCCCAGCGTGGTCATTATGGGCAAAACCTTGTAATGGATACTTGCACAAGACCATGGCCCCTAGTTCCCGGCGGCCTCGCTATTCCTGACCCTGGCAGCGGTCACGGTAATGGCGGGGCAGGGGGTGCTAAGAATCTCCGGACGAGATTCCGCTGCCAACCCCGACGACTGGACCTGGTGACATATAACGCACGCACTTTGAGGACCGACGAAAAGATCATCGAGCTGGAAGAAGCAGTGAGCAAGTTGCGCTGGAATATTATAGGATTGTCTGAAGTCCGTAGAGAGGGGGAGGACTCGATAATCCTCAATTCCGGCAACTTGTTTTACTACCGGGAGGGCGATCAACAGTCCCAGGGTGGTGTCGGGTTCATCGTCCACAAGTCCCTCGTCAACAACATTGTACAAGTCAAGAGTGTGTCGAGTAGGGTAGCGTACCTTATACTCAGAATCACCAAACGGTATTCGCTGAAGGTTATACAGGTCTACGCACCGACATCGACACATTCTGACGAGGAGGTAGAGGCGCTGTATGAGGATATATCAAAAGCCATACACGCCTCTACCACTCACTACAGTGTTGTGATGGGGGATTTCAATGCAAGGCTGGGCGAACGAAGCGGTGCAGAGACGAGAGTGGGGCATTTTGGGTATGGGCGAAGGAACCAAAGGGGCCAAATGTTGGCCGACTTCATGGAGAAGGAGGGCCTCTTTATGATGAACTCCTTCTTCAGGAAGCGGCCACACAGAAAATGGACATGGTTGAGTTCCGATGGTTCCAAGAGAAATGAGATCGACTTCAATATGTCGACCAAGCGGCATATATTCAATGATGTCTCTGTGATCAATAGGGTGAAAACCGGTAGCGATCGCCGGATGGTAAGAGGCACGTTGAATATTAATGTAAAGCTGGAAAGGGCCAGACTGGTGAAGTCCACTCTCCGACCTTCTCGTGCTCATATCCAAAATCCCGAAAACTTCCAACTCGAACTGCAGAACCGATTCGAGTGCCTAGCAGACTGCGTTTCTGTGGACGATCTAAACAACAGGTTCGTGGAAACTGTCCATACTGTGGGGTCTAAATTCTTTAAGACCCATCGCAGGAAAAGAACCGAAAAGTTCTCTGACCATACTCTCAAGCTAATGAAGGAGAGACAAGAGATGAGGCTGCAGTCATCGGCAGACGCGGCTGCCTACCGGCGGATTAATAGGCAGATCTCTAAGGCACAAACTCGCGACCTCCGTGTCTTTAATACCAAGTGTATTAAAGATACCATTGAGCGGAACAAAGGCTCAAAAGTGTTCGCGAGAGATCTGTCTATCGGACAGAGCCAGCTGACGCGGCTGAAAACTGATGACGGCCGTCTCGTCTCTTCTCGACCTGAGGTCTTGGGAGAGGTTGAGAAGTTCTATGGACAGTTATATACCACGACACAAAAACCTGTTGAAGATTTGGCAAAAGATCCCAGAGCCAAACTGACCCGACACTATACCGAAGATATCCCGGACGTCAGCCTATACGAGATTAGAATGGCTCTCAAACAGCTCAAGGACAACAAGGCGCCAGGTGATGACGGAATCACTGCGGAACTCCTGAAAGCGGGTGGAAAACCGGTACTTAAGATCTTTCAGCGATTGTTCAATTCCGTCATCCACGAGGGCACAACGCCGGAAGCATGGCACAGGAGCGTGGTGGTTCTGTTCTTCAAAAAGGGTGATAATACCTTGTTGAAGAATTATAGACCCATCTCGTTGTTGAGTCATGTTTATAAGTTGTTCTCGAGAGTCATTACGAATCGTCTCGCTCGTAGGTTCGACGACTTCCAGCCTCCCGAACAAGCCGGATTTCGAAAAGGCTTTGGTACCATAGATCACATTCATACGCTGCGGCAGGTTGTACAAAAGACGGAAGAGTATAACCAGCCACTTTGCTTAGCGTTTGTGGACTATGAGAAAGCCTTCGATTCGGTGGAAACTTGGGCTGTGTTGAGGTCGCTGCAGAGATGCCGGATTGACTACCGGTATATCCAAGTGTTGAAGTGCTTGTATGAAAACGCCACAATGTCAGTACGTATACAGGACCAGACTACGAGGCCAATCCACTTGCAGCGTGGAGTGCGACAGGGAGACGTTATCTCCCCGAAGCTCTTTACCGCTGCGTTGGAGGACGTCTTTAAGCTTCTGGATTGGAACGGGCTTGGCATCAACATAAACGGCGAGTACATCACTCACCTGCGATTTGCCGATGACATAGTAGTCATGGCAGAGACTCTGAGAGACCTCAATACAATGCTCAACGATCTCAGCAGGGTTTCTCAACAGGTGGGCCTGAAAATGAACATGAGCAAGACGAAAATCATGTCCAATGCTCATGCACCGCTCCACCCAGTAATTGTTGAGAACTCTGCACTCGAAATTGTAGACGAGTATATTTACCTGGGACACACAGTCCAGCTAGGTAGGTCCAATTTCGAGAAAGAGATCAGCCGCCGAATCCAACTCGGCTGGGCAGCGTTCGGGAAGCTCCGAGATGTCTTCTCGTCCAAAATTCCTCAGTGCCTGAAGACTCAAGTCTTCGAACAGTGCGTGTTGCCAGTGATGACTTACGGATCCGAGACATGGTCGCTAACTAAGGGCCTCATAAGTAGGCTCAGGACCGCTCAGCGGGCGATGGAGAGAGCTATGCTCGGAGTGTCCCTGCGGGATCGAATCAGAAATGAGGAGATCCGTAGGAGAACCAGAGTCTAGCTAAGCGAGTCGCGATACTGAAGTGGAAATGGGCGGGGCACATAGTTCGAAGAGCTGATGGTCGTTGGGGTCCCAAGGTGCTGGAGTGGCGACCCCGCACCGGGAAGCGCAGTGTTGGCAGACCCCCCACCAGGTGGACCGACGACATCAAACGAGTCGCAGGGAGCCGCTGGATTCAGGCGGCGCAAGACCGAGGCCTGTGGAAGTCCATGCAAGAGACCTTTGTCCAGCAGTGGACGTCTATCGGTTGATAAAGAAAGAAAGAAGAAGAAAGAAATAAATATTTTATTTTATTTTATTTTTTTTATTTTATTTTATCAAGTTCAAGATTATGAGTAAAATAGCTTTTGCTCAAATACCAAGTTTCATTATATATAACTTGAAAAAATGATTGACTACCGTACAAACTTTCACCCCCTATTTAACCTCCATGGGGATAGAATTTCCAAAAACCCCTACTTATTAGTTGCTTACATTATAAAAGGAACCTACTGTCAAACTGTCAAGCTTCTAACTTTAGTGGTTTAGGTTGTGCGTTGATAAGTCAGTCAGTCAGTGATGACAAGTCTGAGTCAAGTAGAGAGCTTAAGAAGTCGTTTCAGTAATAAGTGAATGGACTGCCTAAGTTATCGGATGCTTTCCATTACTACATTGACCAGACATGTATCTCTCCGTAACGGTGTTGTCATACGCATACCCAAAGATAGCGTGTCTGAGGAGGTCACTAATGTGCAGCAAAAAGAGCGTTGCGGAGAGAACTGATCCCTGAGGGACACCGGCGTTAATCACCATCAGATCAGACGAGGAGCCATCTATGACCACTCGAAATGATCGCCCACTCAGGAAATCTGATATCCATTTACAAAGGCCAGTCCCATAAACTGAAAGTTTGCTCAATAGAGCCTATTGAGACCCGGTCAATTGCCTTTGATACATCAAGTGAGACGGCTAGCACCTCACCATGTTTATCGATGGCTTCACCCCAGATGTGTGTGGCATACACTAGTAGATCTCCCGTGGACCTGTTACGGCGAAAACCGTACTGCTGGCTGGTTCGACAGGAGGTCATTAAGATCGAGGTATGTCAGGAGCTTGTCGTTCAATACACGCTCCAAACATTTACATAGTAAGAGAGGTCTAAGGCCGGGTCTGTACGATGCCTCTTTTTGGGTGCTGGCTGTACGTTAGCTATCTTTCAAGCTTTGGGGACTTGAGCTAATTTCGGAGAGATACGGTACAAGCGTGTCAGTACAGGCGATAACTCAGGAGCACAGGTCTTCAGGACCATTGCTGGTATCGCCCCCGTGTGCCCTTAAGGTAAAGACGGTACTGGTATCCCGTTAGGGCCGCTGGCCTTATTCACATCCAGGTTGCGGAGCACTTTCAAAACCTAAATTTGGCGAATGCGTATTTCAGACATAACAGACTCGCAAGGTGTTATTCTAGGTGATGAGGTAATTCCTGCATCGAGGAGCGAATTTTTCGCAAACAGATTCGCTAAAAGGTGAGCCTTGTCTGTCGTAGTAAAGGCCAGCGATTCATCTGGTTTCAGCAGGGGAGGCAGTGAAGGACGGCAGAAGTTCGTTTCCACTGACTTTGACAGCGACCAAAAAGCTTTACTACCACGCGGAGAAGCTCCCAATGCGGTACGTGCGGTTAAAACGAGCCCATTTTAGAAACTTATTGTATGACTTGGCAGCAGAGTTGTACCACCAAGGAACCTACCTACTCCATTGCTGACGTATCACTTCCGATATGGCTTGCTCACAACTCGATGGATTATTAGAAGAGACGCAGCTCTGCCGCCAAGGGTAGGATGCGAAAAAGTGTCGTCAAGTTTTATTTTAAGTAGGTTGACTGATTTTTTATTACAAGCTTTTATTGGAACGAAGTTCCTTAAGGGGCGTTGCGAAGGGATACCCTAGCCGGCAAAAAACGTCCGTAACGTTAAAAATAAAAGCGTAAGATTTTTTCGTCACAGTCCTTGTTGTCTTCGTTCATTTTACACATTCCATCAATGCTTTCGATGGCGCAGCGGTAAAAAGAAGGAGTGATACTATCGGTTCAGAGGCTCGAATCCTGACTTCAGATAATTATTATTTATTTTATTATTTATGCAGCGGCTACTAGCGCCGAACAGGCTAAGAGGCGCAAATATGAAAAACTTGACAGTCGTTTCATATTTGCGCCTTTTGGTGTAGAGACCCTGGGGCCGTGGGGCCCGGAGGCTCGTGCACTTTTTTTAGAGATATCGAAAAGAGTGATCGAGTCTACCGGGGATCCAAGAGCTGGCAGCTACCTTGGCCAAAGGATTAGATTGGCCATCCAAAGAGGTAATGCTGCCAGCATCTTGGGTACTATGCCACACTGCGGTGGCTTGGATGGGGTTTTAGATTTTAATTTTTTTAATCCTTCCCCCCGGACTTCCAAGCAGTGTGAACGTGTAGCTTAAAAATGTTTACAAAAATGTTTACAAAGGTGTAAAATTTATAATTTCTATCAAAAATACGGCTAAAAATCACAGTGAAATAAATAGGAGATCAGAAGTCACAAGGAGCTAACTGAACGCGCTGCCTATGTTAACTGCGCTGCATTTGTGTGCAAGTAAGTTCAATACATGTGCATAGCTAACGACAGCTCCGTTGCTTGCTGCTATCCTGGTACAATTCTCCGTTTGGTATACGGATCGCTGTTTCACCACACGCACGTCGCGTTGCGCGAGCGCTCGCAACATAGCTGGAAACTACCTACTTGTTATCTATCGACGGGCTAATTATTCTTGTCGTGCAAAATGGAACCCTCTTCGCTAATGAATAAGGTACATTTCGCTTCGGACTCTGATATTCCGAACAAATCCACAAATTCCGAGATGGCGAAAACTCGTACTAAACGTTCAAAGCGCTTGAGTGACGACGAGCCTGGTGATGTGTCTAGCACATTTCAAAGCGAAATAAGGGAAATGCTAAGTTCGTTTATGATCAAGCAAAACTCGCGCTTAGACACGCTAGAGAAGCATATCACTGAGATAAAACGTCAAAACGAATGCATTAAGTCCACTAATAAGGATATTGAAAAGTCTCTTGGTTACATTTCCGATCAAGTATCAGATATGCAGACAAAAATTAAGGTTCTAGAAGAGGATCGCGAGCAATTGAGAGAAACGTGTAACTCGCTTGAAAATAAAATTGAGGCAATTGAACGCAACTCCACTAAATTCCTCATGGAAGTGAGATGTGTTCCCAAGCGCAAGTCAGAAACAAAAAGCGATCTATTTTCCTTAGTCCAGAAACTATCTAGCCACCTTACCATGGAACTAAAGGCAGGCGACTTACGGGACATTCGGCGTATCCCAAATAAGCGAGATCTACTGAATTCCACTCTCATCGTAGAATTCTCTGACACACTAAAAAATCCGATTTTGTTAGTGCTGTCAAAACATACAGGAAGAATAAATTGGGTCCACAATTAAATACAACTCATCTTGGCCTACTAGGCAACCCCAAGCCAATTTACGTGTCGGACAGCCTCACGGGAAGAACGAGGAAGTTATTTCACCTATCTCGGGAGGTTGCCAAGGCGAAGGGATATGATTTTTGCTGGACTGCTAATGATAAGGTTTACATGAGGAAGAAGGAAGGTGATCCTTATATTCTTATCAGGTCCGAGGAACAACTATCGCAACTGAATTGCCCGCCAACACCGCCGTTCAAACCACCGACGAATGCGTGACTAGTGGAAGTGCTCATACCTACCTACATCTCAAAAAATATAATAGATTGTTGTGTTGCGAACGGTTTCCGATTTATGATTATTTATTGACCGAGCGAAGCGAGGTCTCTGAGTTTACTAGAGCGATTTGCACTTGTCCGTCCGTCCGTCCGTCCGTCCGTCCGTCTGTCAGAGCCTTATAACTTTTGAATTACTGAACGTAATTACTTCAAATTTAGATATAATATGTAAACCGATGGCCTCCAGCCGAAAATGGCTTAAAAAGTTATAAAAATCTTTATTTCAGGGGGGCTCTCATAGAAGCGAATGCGAAGAAATTTTTTTTTATTTCCGATTCATAAGTTTTCTGTGTATCATTTTAAAGACAATTTGGAACAGAGTCCAACCGTATTTTTTTTTAATTTTTTTCCTAAAATTGACGAAATGGGGGGCTTCCAAAGTGGCGATTTAATACGCTCGCTTGAAGACGCTCTCTGGGAAAATTTTCTATATATTTTCAAGTTGTACTTATTTTCTTACTTCACTTGTATCCTGTACTTGAACAACAAATACTAAAATTATATGAATATTATAAAGAAACGAGATTATTTAATTTTTAATGAGCATCAGTAAATTTCACATAGCTTCACAATAATGCTAATAGATGGCGCAGTCATTAACTATTCCATTGAACTAGGAGTTACGACTACGATTTATCCCAAAAACAGTTTTGCGTCGACCATTATTATTTAGGTACATAATATAATAACATATTATTCAATTAAAATTATTCTTTAGTTAAATATCATTTTGTATATTTTCTATTCGCGTCGATAGATGACGATTTGTACAGATGCCCCTAACCCGTTTTCACTCGTTAGTACCTACATAATAATTCAATGTTTTCACTGACGTTCCCTAACCTTTACGGGCTACCTATGATAAGTTATGTGATGATTACTGTCAACTTCTTTATCACGATCCTGTACGGGACACCTAAAAGGACATTGGGACGGATGTTAGGACTTAGGATTGTGTTTTGGAGCTACCTACGTAAAGAGACTCCTACATAGGGGATGATTTAGGTATGTTTGGTGAAAACGGGCATAATAATAATAATGTCAGTTTTGGTCGTCATGTATCGATTGAATGAATAATCATGGGAAACCGTTTCCGCGAGGTCTCAGTTCGGGGCGAGCCACTAGTATAACATACTTGTACGTTTTTAGGGTTCCGTACCCAAAGGGTACCAACGGGACCCTATTACTAAGCCTACGCTGTCCGTCCGTCCGTCCGTCTGTCCGTCCGTCTGTCAGCGGGCTGTATCTCGTAAACCGTAATAGTTAGACAGATGAAAATTTCAAATATTATGTATTTCTATTGCCGCTATAACAACAAATAATAAAAATTAAATTTAATTAAAAAAAATAAATTAAAATATTTCCATGGGTACATGGAAATGTTTTAATTTAATTTTTTTTAACGGAACCCTAAAAGAGCGAGGCCCGACTCGCACTTGGCCGATTTTTGCATTGCTACTTGCGATTTCTGTGATTCGTATGGTGAAATGTAATCTATTCCTTATAACAGTTCCATTTGATTGTAATGTAATTCACGATCCAATTAAATATTTATATAGTATGATCTATAAATTCAACTGTTTAAAAATGTATAAAATGGTAGTAGTTAGTATGTCTGTCGCTTATATAATGTACATTCAAACCCCATACATATACACATACACACTTCTGAACTATACACCAAAGACCACACAATACTTTATACATATTATTATTTTTTACCTGTCTTCGTAAACTTAAACCAAAGGTGGCATATTTTTTGTTGCGTATACACACAATATCATGTATTTAACAGTATTATAAATAAACACTACAAATTTTGTTCCTCACTTACTGGTTGCTTTATATTTTTTATATTAAAGTGGATAATACAGCGCTAATAAATGATTTGGATAACAATATCTCCGCAGCGCTAAGTACTTTTGTAAACGAGCCTGAGTTATGTATTAAATACCTAGGGGATATTGGACAGCAAATTACAGTTCTATCACAAAATATAAGAAGTATACGTAAAAATCTGGATTACTTGACTATTTTCATTAAAAAACTGGACTTCTTGCCGGACCTTATAATATTGACCGAGTGTTGGTTATTGGATAGTAATACTGTATTCAACCTAAATAATTACGAGCAATATAATTCTAAACAATATTTCAATAAAAACGATGGTATTGTAGTCTACTATAGACACGGCCTCAAAATTAATATATCTGAGCCCTCATTCTCGGATGCAAACTGTCTGTTATTAGAGTTAGGGAAGGCTACATCAATTGTGTGCATCTACAGGTCACCGTCATTTAAAAATATTGATAATTTTCTAAATTCACTGGAAAACCTAATTAGAAATTGTAAAAGTGAAAATTGCTTCATTGTGGGCGATGTTAACATTGATATTAAAAACGATACAAATGATGTAAAGTCAGACGAATACTTAAATCTTACAGCTCAATATGGCTTTGTCCCTGGTCATTCGCTCCCAACACGAGGCCCTAATTGCTTAGACCACGTTCTAATAAAGTCGCGAATCCCTAATTACGTAGTAGTCTGCCGATCCGACATAACTGATCATGAATCTGTGTTATTTACAATCCGAAACGAGAAGACTATTAGCCCACCTAAACACACTTATTTTAAAAAGACTAATTACGCCCAGGTAAACAAAGATCTCCAACTTACTGACTGGTCTAAACTATATGAACACACCGATATGTTAATACAGCCACTGATGAATTTATTAATATAATAAACACTACTGCAACTAAAAATACAGAGTTGAGACTTATTCATCGTTCGCATTGCATACTCAAACCCTGGATGACTGTAAGCCTCATTAAATCTATGGAGAAGCGTGACCGTCTCCATATCGCTGTACGAAAACATCCGGATGACCAAACTATCCTGAATGAATACAAAAAATACAGGAATACTTGTAATAACATTATAACAAAATTTAAAGGACGAATATGACAGGAATTTATTGTATAATATTTACAGGACGAATATTGGATAGTAAAGGAGATTGCAAAATGACTTGGGATATTCTTAAAGACATTTGTTACCTGAATAATAAAAAGAGTAACCAACGGCTTATTACCAATACTTCGCAACCAAGACGCATACTTAATGAAGCCAATAACCATTTTTCCACAATTGGTGAAAAGCTTGCTAAGAATATATTAAATAATTCCAGGAAAACTGAATCTGAACTAGCAAAGGATTGCATAAAACAACTTATTAGGAACAATAGCCAACATTCTTTTTTTATTACACCCACAGATGAAATTGAAATCCTAAAAATAATAAGCAACCTCAAAAACAGATCTGCAGCTGGCTTGGACAATATCACAAATGAACTTTTAAAGAAGTGCAAACTCGTTTTAGCTAGCCCTATTGCCTTTTTAAGTAATCTTAGTTTATCTACTGGCACAGTTCCAAATAATTTTAAAATAGCAAATATATGTCCTATCCTAAAAGACGGTGACCCTGCAGAAGTGTCAAATTATAGGCCGATCTCATTGCTCTCGTGCCTGTCCAAAATAGTTGAAAAGGTAGTCAACAAAAGATTGCTAGATTATTTAGAATTAAAAAATCTTCTCTCTGGAAACCAATACGGGTTTAGAGCTAATCGTTCTACGGAAGACGCCGTCACGGAACTGACTGATCTTGTAACTGCAAAGTTGGATCAAGGAAGTAAATGTATTGGTGTCTTTCTTGATTTAGCGAAAGCCTTTGATACTTTATCCAGGAAAATTCTGATAACCAAGCTAGAAGCTCTGGGAATACGTGGTATTCTGGGAATACGTGGTATTGCATTACAATGGTTTCAATCATATTTGACAGGCCGTAAGCAAAAAGTTACTGTAGGTGACCTATCCAGTGATCTAGCAGAAGTTAATTTTGGAGTGCCTCAAGGCAGTGTATTGGGCCCTACTTTATTCCTAGTCTATATAAATGACCTGTGCTCATTCAACCTCAAACAGGCTCAATTATTTACTTTTGCGGATGACACTGCGATAGTGTTTTATGGTGATAGCTGGGATTCGGTAGAACGTCTATGTCAACAGGGACTTCAAGAGGTGTTTTCGTGGCTCAGAACTAACCTACTTACGGTCAATACAAGCAAAACAAAATTTATTACTTTCAAAATATCTAGCAGAACTGACCCAATTAAACAATTAAAAATTAAATTACACGTCTGTCCTGACTATCATAGTAAAAGTTGCAAGTGTCCTATAATTGAACAGGTTAGTAACCTAAAGTATTAAGGAGTAGTGTTGGATGAAGGACTACGGTGGGATAAACAAATAAACGCTCTGAGTGGTAGGTTACGCAAGTTTATGTTCATATTAAAAAGGCTTAGGAATGTGGCTAATGCAGAGGTACTTAGGCTTGTTTATTTATCCTTTTGTCAATCTATAATAAATTACTGCCTACCCTCTTGGGGTGGAGCTGGTAAAACGTTTTTAGTAAAAATAGAACGTGCTCAACGTGCAGTTTTAAAGACTGCTTATAAAAAACCATTTCGTTATCCCACTGATAGCCTTTACGGAGAGTGTGGATTTTTGAGTGTCAGACAGCTATATGTTAAATCCGTAATACTTAGATTTCACAAGTCGGCAGCCTCGACAGTAATTACACGCTCTCGTCTCCAAAGGTGGAGGTGCCCATTCTTGCGCACGCAGTTCGCACGAAGAGCCTTCCTTTTTGCTGGTCCGTTTTTGTATACCAAAGCCAACAGAGCTCTTAAAATCTTGAACACGTCCCGGTATAAATGTAAAAAAACACTAAATAAATGGTTAAGAGATACCAATTACGAAGGCACCGAAAAAATTCTAAAATTTTACTAACAACAACACACAGAGCACGCACACACACACGCAAACACATACACACACACACACACACACACACACACACACACAAAGAGAGAGACACACACACACGCACACACACACACACACACACACACACACACACCCACGCACACACACACGCTCGTACAAACAAAACTGACATGTACAATCCTACCAAACTACCAAGAATATTACATATTAGGCATATGTTTCATTATTTAAGCTCATTCTATGTGTTTAGTTACCTACGGAAGGAAGTGATTTCCACGATACAGCGAATCCTAGTGTGGAAGTCATTGCCCCATTGTATAAGTTAAAATTACCTACTGTTTACATACTTTTTAATAAACTTTTAATAAACTTTTAATTAGTTTTTATTTTAGTTTTAATTTTAGAGTAAATTTAGGTTTAATATAGTATTGTATATATGAAATTAAATTACTTACATAAGTAATATAATATTTATATGGTAAAAAAAATGTAATAGCTACTTTTATTTCTATTTAATATTTAATAAGTAAAGTATTTAATATTTAAGAAAAGTATTTAATAAAGGATGCAAGGGATTCTACACAAATAAACGTAGTACCATAGCGCAGTCATGAATATATAATTGAAAATACTAGCTTATTGCAAGACAAGTTATACCTATACACGGAAATGAAAAGAAATGTGTCCCGTGCCACCGATATGATATACTAACATTTTTGTGGGGGCACACAAGCAAGCTGTGCACATCCTCCTACGAAAAACACCTAGAGGTAACTATTGCGTATGTTCTAAGTGCATGAGGGGGAAGCTAGATTGGTTCTACGCAAAAATATTCTTGATAACTTAAAGTCACCGAAATGAAAGGACTTTCTGGGACACATACATTTTTACTTACCAGTTATTAAACTGGGTAGATATTATTATAAAATTACTTTGTCATAATACTATCACTATTAACGATTTAAATAAAAGTAGCCACAAGGCAAAACAACCAATAGTTTTTGTTTTATGAGGGAAAATACAGTGAAAAATGTTGTGAGGACAGCCACCGAAATGAAAAATTTGGAGCTTAATCATTTTTTTATTCCTAAACTGCAATCCTTATCAAGAAATATTTATTGGTTCCATAAAGATAACATACTTACTCTGCCTATTTATTTATTTATTTTATATCTAATTAGAACGCCGTACAAATGCCACTTACACTAACTAGATAATATAGAAACTGCTTAATACATCCTAATAATATACTTAACTGCTAAATTATTCATATAAAAGATCAGTCAATGCTCTCGACGTACCTAAGCAACTCCGAAAACAGAGCTGTGCCTAGAAGAAAATATAATTGCTGTACAGTAACGGTCTGCACCACCGATTTCATACATGCCGCATAAATTTTGCTATTGGAAAATCCACCCAGATAAGGAAGTTTTATTATGAGCAGTGGTAAGCCCAATCGCAAACAACAAGTGTATAGAGTACAGAATATGGGTAGATATAAGCACCTAGTCGTCCAACTCCGAACAAGTTCCGCGCGGTCCGACGGAGGGGATACACGTCTGGGGACCATTGCCTCTTTGTTATTCAGTTATTTACCTTCTGGTGGCAGTGGATGCAGAACGTGCCAGAGCTTAAGTGGAAATTGTTGCAATCATCTCGTTGAGCGTAAACAAACCAGTGAGTACCTACTAGGACCGGGAATTTTGGTACTTTTCTTTAAAGCAACGGGTATTTCCCGGTTCTTTCAGTATTTTCGGTTCTTGGTAGTTTTTGTTATATAAAATAAGTGTTTGTGCTCCAAAAATAAACCACCAACAGAACTTAATCTCTCAGCCTTCTCGTAGATATTTTTCGTCTGTTTTCTGTTCTAATACGAACCTATTCTTCTTCTTTTTCTTCATCAACCGGTAGATGTCCACTGCTAGACAAAGTTTTCTTGCATAGACTTCCACAAGCCTAGTATGGGGGGGGGGGTCTTGCCAGCACTGCGCTGAGCTATATCGGTGACTTTGGTTTTCCTACGGATCTCCCCATTTCTGATTTGACCTCGCAGGGAAACTCCGAGCATAGCTCTCTTCATCGTCCGCTGAGTGACCTTGAGCCTTCTTATATGAGCTGGGTAGGTCAAATTTCGAGAAAAAGATCAACTGCTGAATCCGTCTCGGCTGAGCAGCGTTCGGGAAGATCCGAGATATCTTCTTATCCAAAAGCCCTCATAGTCTAGGTATCTTTAAACGAACAATTCTTGTATAGAATAGAATAGAATAGAATAGAAATATTTTTTATTCAAATAAACTTTTACAAGTGCTTTTGAATAGTCAATGAATCTACCACTGGTTCGGAATGCCTTTCCTGCCGAGAAGAACCAGCAAGAAACTCGGCGGTTGCTCTTTTCAAAACAGATTTACAATACAGTAAATACTATGCTATATATGCAGTGTTTCCACAATGAGGAACGTTCCAAAAATGCATACAGACTAACTTCTATCTTAAGATGGGCAGACATAAAGTAGCCCCATTCTCGCTGGTGGCACCCGTTCACGAGCATGACGCATGACCCAGCCATTGCTTCGCTCAACCATATTTGAGGGAACGTAACGTATATATATATATACTGATTATTATTAAACTAGCGGCACGCTATGATGGCCGGTTTGACACATTACAATAGTGATGTGGAATGTCAATTTATTCTCGAACAAAAAACAATTAAGTTTTGTTTTTGTACCTGATTAAATAGGTTTAATAAAACAAAAATGTATATGTTTATTTAATTTATTTGAACGAACTGAATATTTGAATGAAAATGAATATACATACTTTATATGCACACAAGAAACATATGAATACAAAAGATACCAAAAAAGGTGCCACAAAAGGCCATAATTAATCAGATTCGTCCATACTACTATTTTCACTGTCGTCACTGCTATCATCACCTACATTAATAATTATATGTTCGTTTTCTATAATATTATCTATTTTCACATCTCTTTCATAATCTTCCCTTATTAATTTAACAGTTCTATTCACAACCTTTTCCCAGTCTCCTTTAGTCACATGTTCACAAGCTTCTTCTAATAATTTTAGCATTTTTTTTGTGGTAAATGGGGGTTCTGTATTGTGTCTTGCAGCATATCCCTTAATTTGAGCCCACACCAACTCAATCGCATTATACTCACAATGGTAAGGCGGTAACCGTATAACTCTGTGCCCATGTTCTAATGCTATTTCGTCAATGACGTATCGGATCTTGGTTGGTTTGTTTTCTTTTAAAAGACGTACTAATTCCGCTTTTAACATATTCATGTTTGCATCTACGCCATTTTTACGAAGCCATGCGACGATATCAGCTTTCTTTTGGGATTGGGCAGGTGGCTTGTCAATTTGCATCGAGTGGTATGGGGCGTTGTCCATAATTATAATAGATGGTTCAGGGAGGCTACACAACATTGAGGTAAACCATTCAGTAAACTTTTCTCCATTCATGTCTTCATGATAGTCTCCAGTGGTTTTTGACGCAAAAGCCATGAGAGAACCTTCGACAAACCCGTTGATGGTTCCGGCGTGACAAATTATAAGTCGCGATCCTTTTCCTACAGGAACTTTGGATGTAGATGCTGCTGTGTCATCGTTCCAAGAACGGCCTACAGTATGGTTAGCATTAAGCCATGTTTCATCCAAGAACACAACATTTTGCCAATTTTTGATTTCTTTCACTTGCCGTAAAAAAGTATACCTTGCCATCGCTATATCAAATCTTTCCATCAATATTTTGCGTTTGTTACATTTTTTGTATCGAAATCCAATGGTCTTCAAAATCTTCGTTAAAGAACTTTCCCCACCGAAGAATAATCCAGCTTCCTTCAGTGAATGCACCAACTTTTTTCTTGTTGGATACTCCTTCTGTAAATAGTAGCCGTAAACATGTCTTCGGATAGCATCGGCATCAAAGCTATCGATGCCTACGACTGGTTTTGCTCGTTTTCTCTTTTTTGGTGTGTGAAGTTTATTTTCTTCTGTGCCAGTCTCGCCATATTTTTTTTTAGTTATCCGTCTAACAGTTCGTTGTCCAATATTAAGCGCATCAGCTACGCGTTCAACCACTGACGTTATAGGTAAAATTGGCCCTCCATTTTGAGCTTCACGATCGAAATAGTTACGAAGGCGTATTACGAACTCACGTGTCTGACTATTTAGAACAGTTCTCTGCGTACGTTCGGTCATATCGACGAAATCCACAACAAAGGGCTTGAACAGAGTCCAAATTAACGAGCAAGGGTCAACAGTAATGCAGTATCAATATTTGAAATCCAAAGCCAGGTCAAAACTATATCACAATCGCATTGCACTGACAGTTTATACTTTTCGAAGCAACGTCAATTCGAAACTGCTTTGTTTTGCATTGAGCATTGACGCGAGTTTGCCGGAGGTAGTAGTTGTGCTAGCCAGCGATCCTATGTGACGATCGTATTAGATTCCATTTTTAAAAATTTTCAATTTAGAAAACCAAATGCCGAGTTGTGGTATATATCATATAAAAATAAAAATTTTACCTTTTGTATGAAACAGCTGATATTTTTTTGCGATTTCAGAGGTTTGTCCACATAGTGAAAATTGTTCATATTCACAAGTACATTCACCCCTTAAATGGTGCAAACTGATTTTTCTACACTTGTATACATTTTAGAAATTAATTTAATAAATAAATTTTGAGTCCTAAACCTAAAACTACATTCGATAAAATTTATGAATCTCTGCACATCACTATCGTCAATAAAGTAATACAATTATTTCCTTCAAAGTCGTTATCAATTAATACGGAACTTCATGAGCGGACAAACGTCAAACCGGCCATCATAGCGTGCCGCTAGTGTAATCAGTCAGTTAACTTATTTTGTTGCAATACAACATACCTACTTAACAAACCAGCCGAAGAAGAAGCCAGGTTCTTACCGGTTCAACACTGGATTGCGTTATCGTTAAGATGCAAATCTGCCTGAGGCAAATGAATCAAAATAAAATAAAAATCCCGGAAGTACCGAAAGAACCAGGAAGCTATTACAGGAAGTAAGCTAGATACTACTGTTGAGTGTTTCGTTGCTGAATCTGACTAATATTCCCCTCCCCACAACATAAACATAAATTTTGTTAGGAGTACGACAATAGTGCAACGGGTGGGGATTGAACCGTCGACCTTTCAGTTTACACACGCACCGCACCTCATACCGTTGGGCTATTGAGGCTTAAAAAATAAATCTTCTTGAGAAAAACCTTCATATTTTACTTGTACAAAATTAAAAGGAAAACTGCACGAGTACTTATTACAATGCCCAGTGTCGCCCCTTTAAAGAACAAGTGGGTAGTTGAATAATTTTTATATATTGGTTAATAAAAATTTATTTTCTAATAACAGATTCCAAACGCCACTAAAAAATAATTTTATTCTGTACACATTCGTTAAAGTTGGGGATTTGCGCGATTTCGCGATACTAATAAATAATATAAAAAATAATACTAACGTCGAGTTCGAGTCGCGATTTTCGCGCGCTTGAAACGCGATGCACGCAAAAGGCTATAAAAACGCTAAAAGCAATAAAAGCGCACGATCGCTGCCGCTACAAGTAGCCAGTGTGCCCTCTCCCTAAATAGAAACGATGAAATCGATGTGCAAAGCTCGCCCGATTTCAACAATCGTGTCTCTCATGGCGTGTCATTAGAAGGCGAGCGTCGCGCA
Source organism: Oeneis ivallda (assembly GCA_029955525.1). Lineage (NCBI taxonomy): Eukaryota > Metazoa > Arthropoda > Insecta > Lepidoptera > Nymphalidae > Oeneis > Oeneis ivallda. The sequence continues at coordinate 10,642,679 of JARPMR010000005.1, forward strand.
TCAGTTTCATCGTTTTTATTCAGGCCCGCCCGACTTCAACAAACGTGTACAAACTAATTTTTTGGAACGTAATTCCTTATCGCGCGGTACGGAAGGGGGCTAGACGGAAAAAATTAAGTAACCGACACTCGACATAATTTTGAAACCGACACTTTTTTGTTGAATGTGAATTTTGCATTGTATTCGGTATTTTCGCGATACAACATTAGGTCTCGGTAGCTTAGTGGCTCCAGCAGTCGCCTAAAAGTTCAACGTCGATAGTTCGAATCCCAGCTCGACAGACTGAATTTTCTATTTTCAATTTTATTTTAAATAATTTCTACATGTGGAATTTTTCCCTAATTTTTTATTGTATAAATACGATAAAATGTTATTGTACTACTAACGCCATCTCTTAAAAAACCAGAGTAACTGTTTGGTTTTGTAACAATGCTGCAATAGAAATAAACTAAATATAATTCATCGTAGTTAATCAATTTAATACTAGATGACACCACTAGTTTATTACAATTCCTTTACTAAAATTAATCGAAAGGAACTTCGTTCCATCCGGGTGTCCCTTGACACCTCTCAAGTTCTTTTTTATACTTTGTAGTGGCGTTTGAAGTCGGTTTTTTTAAAAGAATTTTCATTTATTTTTATGTACCTATTTGTTTCAGATAGTCGCCATGAAGTCCCAGTGGCCCATGATAGCGCTGTGCATAGGAGTGTTGGCAGCCAGCGCGCCTTCAGCGGCATTTCCCACTAAAGATGAATATGTTGTATTTGCTGACAGTAATCGAAAAGTGCAAGTGAGTATAGCTATCCTATCATCATTTGTTATTGCTCACTCAGGTATAATGCTTTACTGTATATAAACAATAAAAATAAGCTCATTTACCAGAACTTATTATTTAACATTTACCAGCAGTATCATGGGAAATAAAAATTTGCAATGTTACAAGTTACAACTGATTCAGATGGTAGTATCTAACAGTTTACACGGGCAAAAAAATACTCGTTTTACTACTACGTGTGGCTATTTACGAATGCTCCACCGTGACGCCTAATCTACTGAACCGATTTTGATGAATGAGGCGTCAATCGATTCTTTATTATAGTCCGGGTGACAAAAGCTCAATTTTTCACGAATAAAATCAAAATTACGGATGTTATATGCAATTTTCTGTAGTCCAGTTAGTTTTTATACTATTTTCTTGTTTTCCTAAATAAACATTTAGAAAAATTAGGCGACCCCGCGCTAGAAATATGCGAGTTTAGGCTAAGGGCGAATTAGGCAAAAATCGACGCATGGAATTTTTTCTAGTTCTGTGGTTCGCCCCGACCGAGAAAACATAATATATCGCTGCTTTAAAACAAAAGTGACACAAACCGGAGTTAGGCCCGTACACGTCGTCAGTATTTTGTGTTGTTTGCGCAGCGGTATTTGCACGTAGGAACTCATATTCGAAAATTGTACGAATTTTCAGTGTATCCATGGCGCCAAAAACTACCACAATTTCACAAAAACAAAACACTATCTAAAAACAAATGACTGAATTTGAAAATTATAACATAATATTCTGGCGTTCCAATAAAATTTATTTGAATTTCGAATTGCCTGGCTTTAAAAATCTCCAATTCCATAGCTATAGACCGGTAGGAAATATAATTCGTCTATAGCATAGATAGATAGCTAATAGATAGAAACTTTATCCACAAAAATAGCAGTTGATCTTTTTCTCTATATAATCATTTTCAAGATCATTTTATAAATATAATATAAATTACGTGTCACGTTGTTTAAACTACTGAACCGATTTAGATCAAACTTCGTAACTATCTGTAATTTGATCCAACTTGAAAGATAGGATAGTTTTTTTTGATTATGATAGTTTATTTGTTTTATCGACCGAGCGAAGCGAAAGTCTCTGAGTTTACTTGAGTGAATTTGCACTTGTCCGTCCGTCCGTCCGTCTGTCAGAGCCTTATAACTTCTGAATTACTGAACGTAATTACTTCAATTTTAGATATGATATGTAAACCGATGGCCTCCAGCCGAAAATGGCTTAAAAAGTTATAAAAATCTTTATTTCAGGGGGGCTCTCATAGAAGCGAATGCGAATTAAAATATATTTTTTTGCATTTCATAGGGTTGCAGTACCTCATTTCAAAGATAATTTGGAACAGAGTACAAAAGTATTTTTTTTTTATTTTTTTTCCTAAAATTGACGAAATGGGGGGCTTTCAAAGTGGAGATTGTATTCGAGGCTAGATCTCTAAAACCACTTTGTTTTAAAACTTGAAACTTACACATAATTTGAGTTATATTCTGTACTTGAACAACACATACTAAGATTAGATAAATATTATAAAGAAACGAAATTATTTGAGTTTTAATGGGCATCAATGTTTTTAACAAAACTTCACTATACTGTTAATAGATGGCGCTGTCTTTAATATTGTAAATACAGTTTTGCGTCAGCTATTCTTATTTTGTCTATTACTAATTATGTTATTCAATTAGCAAATTATTATCAATAAAAGTATCACGTTGTTTTTGCAAAAGTAAATCCGTTTCTATTTACAATAATTAGACGTTAGCACCTATTTACTACCGTATGATCTCTCTCTCTGATGGTACTGTGACTATGAATGTAAAGATGAGCGCGCATCTAGACATGCTCGCCGCAGAAGCCGCAAGCGCGCAGTCATGGCAGTTTATAGAAAAGAATAGAATAGAATAGAATAGAATAGAATAGAAATGTTTTTTATTCAAATAAACTTTTACAAGTACTTTTGAATCGTCAATGAGTCTACCACTGGTTCGGAATGCCGTTCCTGCCGAGAAGAACCAGCAAGAAACTCGGCAGTTGCTCTTTTCAAAATACTTTTACAATATACTTAACAGATATTCTATGTATGCAGAGTTTCCACAATGAGGGAAAGGTCCACAAAAGCATACGTAATTATTTCTAACTATAATTCAACACATGTCAAGACGGGCAGACAGAAAGTAGCCCCATTGCCGCAGGTGGAACCCGTTCACGAGCATGACGCATGACCCAGCCATTGCTTCGCTCAACCATATTTTAGGGAACGCAACAACCCGCATCACACGACACCACCGCAGAAATGTTAAAGAGAGTGTGACATACTTAGGCTACCCATCTTAAGGCATCGAATTGAAACTAATATTCAAATCAAATATTCATTTTAAAATATGACTTGTACACAAATAAAGTGGAAACTCTGAATAGAATAGAATTATTTTGATATACAATTATACATGTTAATCATTAGGTACCTACTGTCTCATGAATCGCTGGAACGAATTACATCCACGCTTTTTTGTCATTTATATAGTCTTCAATCGTATAATATGCTTTTTTCATGAGCGTAGTTTTATTAATGGATTTCTTAAACTTGTGTAAAGGCAAGTCCAAGATAGACTGTGGAATTTTATTATAGAACGTCACGCCCATTCCCACAAATGTCTTTCGGACCCTCTTGAGGCGCAGTCGAGGAATCACGAGCCTATTTGTATCTCTAACCTGCCTATCGCGTAATTCACCCTTTTTTTTGTAATTCACAATGTTTTGTCTGACAAATATTATATTGTTATAAATATATTGTGAAGCTACTGTAAGAATGCCTATTTCTTTAAATTTTTCTCGAAGCGAATCCCGCGGCTTTAAATTATAGATTGCGCGAATCGCCCTCTTCTGCAATACAAAAATTTTTCCAATATCGGCCGCTTTGCCCCATACTAAGATTCCGTATGACATAGTACTATGGAAATATGCAAAATAAACAATTTTTGCAGTTTCTATGTCAGTTATCTGTCGAATCTTCCTAACAGCGTAAGCAGCAGAGCTGAGCTTGCCAGCAAGTACTGCTATATGGGTGCCCCATTGCAGCTTTGAGTCCAGGGTTAATCCCAAGAACACTGTGGAGTCCTCTGTTTTCAAGGATTCATTACTTATCTTTAAATTTTTACTGACAAGTTCTGGTGTTAGGCAATAAAAACTCAACACACTTTGTTTTTTTAGCATTTAAAAGTAGATTATTTGCCGTAAACCATTCAGAAACTTGAGATAATGCATTATTTACATCGTCAAAATTGTCTTTTTTCCTATCGACTTTGAAAATCAAAGACGTATCATCAGCAAATAGTACAATATCGCAAGTATTTTGGACAAAATATGGTAAATCGTTTATGTAAATCAAAAACATGAATGGACCTAGAATAGAACCCTGGGGTACACCCATTACTGAGGCTGATCCGGATGATTTTACATCATTGACACACACTCTTTGAACACGATCCCTTAGATAAGACGCAATGAGGCTAAGTGCAATATCTTTAATACCATAGTGGCTCAGTTTAAGTAAGAGGGTCTTGTGATCAACGCAGTCGAAGGCTTTTGATAAATCACAAAAAATACCAATGGCATTCTGTGAGTTATTCCATGCATCGAAAATGTGTTGTAACAGCGTTGCGGCTGCATCGGTTGTTGATCGACCCTTAGTAAAACCGTACTGCTCAGGGTGAAGAAGTTTATTTAAGTTAAAGTGTAGAAGCAGTTGGTTGAACATTATTTTTTCGAAAATCTTGCTGAGAGTTGGCAAAATTGAAATTGGTCTGTAGTTATTCGGGTCAAATTTGCTTCCCGATTTATAAAGAGGTATTAATTTGCTACATTTCATTAGGTCTGGAAAAGATCCAGTATCTACAGACTTATTAAAAATTAAAGCAAGATAAGGCGCAATAATATCAATGATATTGTGAATTAATTTAACTGATATTCCCCATAGATCTCCTGTTTTTTTATTTTGCAATGATTTAAATGTTTTGATAACATCATATGGGGTAACGTGTTCAAACCTAAATAGTTTATTGCACTCAGAGACATTGCCTCCTAGAAGATTACAGGCTTCTGTTGGCGAGGAATTTAGAGAACTGGTCGTGGTTACTGGTATATTTTTGAAAAAGTTCTCAAATGTATTTGCAATTTCTATATCGGAGTCAATTACAAGGTTATTAAGTTTAAGCTCCAGTTTATTATAATGCATCTTGTTCTTACCCATTTCATCACCAATAATGTCCCATACTGCTTTTATTTTACTATCTGAATTGACAATTTTTTGTTTTATGTGAAGTGACTTTGCTTGTATGCACACGTTTCTAAACAATTTGGAGTAATTTCTTACATATTCTATAAACGCGGGGGTATAATTATATCGTTTTTCTGCATACAAGTCAAACAGCTTATTTCTACTTTTATAGATGCCAACAGTTGCCCAATCACTAAATTTTAAATTTTTAAATAATCTTTTGTCTATTACCTTAAAGATAGAGTTAAATTGAGAGTTTAAAAGATCAAAAAACTCACTATAAATTTCATCCGGACCACCCTGTGCAATATCAAGCGTCGGCAATGCAGCTGCGATATTTTGTTTAAATTGCCTTACTTTTTTTGTGGTAACTGGCCTATATTTTACTACTTTTGTTGTATTCTGCTCACTGCTCGGAATAGATATCATATTTTGTCCGCAATGATCAGATCTTAAATAAGTGATAATCGATTTTTGGATAATTTTACAATCACAGAAGATGTTATCAATACAAGTAGCTGAATTAGCAGTTATTCTCGTAGGTTCAACAAAAACATTTTCCAGGTTAAAACTTTTAAACAAATTAAGTAATCTACCTGTAAAAGGCGTGTGTTGCAGGATATCTATGTTGAAATCTCCACAGATTACTATTTTTTTTGATGTCCTACATAGCCGCCCTAAGGCGTCCTCCATGACCTTCTCAAAATGAACAAAATCGCCCGAGGGGGGTCGGTACACGCAGACTATAATATATCGGCCCAGCTCAACACAAGACAGCTCAATAATGCGTTCCATAGAAAGACTAACAATGTCTTTTCGCTCTTTGCAATTAATATTATTGCGCATTATTATCAAAGAACCCCCGCGTATAGCAGTCTTTCTGGAGAACACACTTGACAGTAAATAACTGTCAAAATGCATAACTAACTGATGAGAGTTGAGCCAATGTTCAGTGAGACATAAAGTGTCAATATTAAGCTCTTTAATAAATAACTCAATCTCATGCTCTTTGCCAGATAAGCCCTGTATATTTTGGTGTACAAGATTAATTATACATTGCTTATCTGTTGTCTTATTATTTAGTTTAAAATTTTATCACAGGAATTTTTCCTGTTAGAATCTGATGTCAAAAAATCTGAATTAGTACTACTACTAATTATGTCTATATCACTTGTACAACATGTACCTTTGTCAATTGAATTTGAGTCATTACAATTTGAAGTCAAAATACTTGAATTAGTTTTATTACTAACTAAGTCAATATTATATGTACAACATGTACCAGTGTTATTCAAGCTAAAAATAGCTGAATTTTGTATATTGTATGCTACTAATGTAGCAATTTGTTTTTTAAAACTAGAGGGTAGATACATAGTATCTCTTGTCAGTTTAAATTTTTTTACAAATTTATTTGTGTTAAAAAAGTGGAAATAGTCTCTATGACCATAAGTTAAATTATGTATTAACATGTTTAGCTTATAAATATGATTATTTTGTGCAGAGGTCAGTGTGTTTGAGTAGGGAAAAGCACATAGTATAAACTTACAACCTGTCCTTTTTTGTATATTTAATAAATATTCAAAACTTCTTATTACATCTTTTTTAAGAACTTTCAAACTGTCCCCTATCAACAAGACAACTGTACTATGTTCATTTAAGTCAGATTCTTTAATATTTCTTTATAATTTTTTTTATTATGAAATCGTATACTACGTAACACCCGTTCAGCGAACCAGCTGAATTTTAGTAAAATACTGTAGGCATACGCATCCCATCCACGAAAGCAGATGACGATTGACGTCATCAGATTCAGCGCGTTTTAATTACAATATAATATAGTTAAAACTACCTTATGGGAATTATGGGATACCGCGAGGTCTCAGTTCGGGGCGAACCACTAGTATAGTTAAAACTACCTTATGGGAATTATGGGATACCGCGAGGTCTCAGTTCGGGGCGAACCACTAGTTTATATACATAAGTTGGCGGTACGAAGTTCGCCCGGTCAGCTAGTGTTTAAAACAAAATGTTAATATTAAAAGTTAATACATAATTTTAAAAGTTATTCCATAATTTTGAATCTATTTATGTCCATTAAATTGTCAAAAATAATAGTGCAAGTTTTACAAAACAATAAAACTTGTATTATTTTATATTAAGCAGCTTCCCTTTTAACCCTTCGACCAATCAGAGGGACCTGTTAAGCTATCAGCCAATCATTAGACACTTCCGTTTGTTGTTTGTCACGTAGTCACAGGTATGGCGGCACTCGTCGCGCTTTGCTCATAGAAGTCTCACACCAGGAGGCCCCTAGAGTGTGTCACGGCCAGATATGGGATGCGAGCGCCAGAATCTGGCTCCAACGGTTTTCACTCTATCCCGCCCGCAAAAGTGCGGTTTGCCATTTAATGTGCTTGTCAATAATATACCTAGCCTTCTCTAACTTATATAACAGGCATTTTAATAGTCGCCGAACCGTTAAACATTTTACCTACTGAATAAGGTCGGTAGAATTCCGAGAGATGAGTCGTCAAAAATTGGCCTCTAGTTTATTTCGCCACGGCATGGCGGACGGGTGTGTGTGTTGTATTTCATTTCGTGTTTTCGTGTTTTTTAGTAGTTAAAAGCAATTTAAGTGTAGTTTTTGGATTAAAAAACCATATAAGGGTAAGTAAGTAGCAATAATTAACAAAAGTTATGGAGTTTGATAAAATTATTGCACCAAATTCATTATTTCAAAAGTAACGAGACATGTCGATACCTAGCACTTTTCTCATGTGTTTTAAACATTTTTTTAAACATTTTTATAAATAGTACCCTGTGATTCTAAAGACGAGCATTTGTTCGTAATGAGTATGTGAACCAAACTTTAAGATAAATATTTAAAGTTTAAACTTTGCCAATCGAACCACAGTATCCTAAGAAAATAAACGTAAAGATGTAAACATGACCTTTGTCCATCACGACAAACATATGTCCCTTGGATGTCCCTCGGACTCAAGTGCTAAAAAAGCTTTTTGTGTAAAAAAAATTAATGAAAAGGTTTGTTTTTTTTATTTTTATATGATAGGGTGATGTGTGAAAATGTAATGAAAAGATGTATAAGAATTTTATTATTTTTTAAAAATTATTAAATGAGATTAGATGAGATGAGATGAGATATCATGATATCTTGCTATCTATTACAATAATATATATGGACAAGTAAAAATTAAAGCCTAATTCAACACGATTCCAACAATATCAGTCTTATACATATGTTCTATACAAAATTTTAGAGAAATTAATTTTTAATGCGCGTGCGCCGGATTCCGCGGACCACGCAGATTTTTTGGCACACATATGCGGATCGTCCCAATTCTGGCCGCGCAAATCGAAGGGTTATTTCAAAATAAATTAATAATTAACAGCATATTATCTTCTGAAATATAAAAATCGTAAGGATTTTTCCAAAACAAAATAGAAAGTATGAGTAGGTACTGTGATGAGTCAAATAAGTATCAATCTAATTGTAGCTTCCAGACAGCATTCAATATGTTACTATATATACCAAACCAGATCTTTTGTTACCAAGTTAAAAGGTTGGCTAAAATTTGATCGGCCAATAAATAATTTGTTATAATAAAAGTTTAATCTATTATTAACATTAGTAGGTATTTAAGGTAATTAATTGGCTTAGAGAAGCCAATTCTCTGGAAAAAAAAATGTCTTCAATAGGTGACTTTCCAAGACCAACTTTCAGAGACATTCCTTGAATCATTTTTATGTAAATATCGTCATTAAATCTCTTAAAGAACTGTCATTTATTATTACTAACTGACTGAGAATGAACTCTTCTAAACTGAAGAGGTCATTATATAAGGTTAGAGAGTAGCAGAAAGACTATAGGGCTGAGCGTAGACATGCTTTCGGGTGAAGCCCATACGTCAATCTAATTCTCAAATGCTACGTGTTCCCGCTTTTATTTCGATAAACAAATAATTGTGACTCTGGGTTACCCTCTGTAAGCATTGTCTATTTATCAATTTTCGAACCGGACTTAGTATTACATTGTCATCACGCTGAATGGGCTTTTAACAAAACGAGATCAAAAGCGTAAAGCGAGAGGCCAGTTAATGTAGCACCTCAAAAAAAGTCACTCTATTTGGAAGAATATTTGGCAAATATGTCACTAGGGTCCCAAGTCGAAGATTTATCTGCCTTTGGACTCCGAAGAGAGATTGCTTTGAGCACTTGTTTAACTTGGAAATGTGAACTCAAGTTAACCTAACCTGACTAAAAGTTGGCAACACAGACAAGTGTCATAAGGTAGTGCGACAAAGCTATCTCTCTTAAAGCAATAAGAAGACTAAAAATTAAAATAATACAATGCCATTCGATAACATTATACCCGTTAGAAGGTATTCACTTTAAGCTGGAACGGAATCTTTAGATTAGAAGCCGATAGAAGCCCCAGCCTCGGCGCCAGCGGCGGTGGTAACGATGCCACGCGGTGATGTGTTTCTCGTTATCCACACAGTAATTGTCCATAATTACGTTTAGAAGTCCGATAAAACACACATTAAACGAAACTTTACGGTAATTACACTCAAATTCACTATTTTAGAATCTATTTATTTACAGCAATTTCACTAAAATAATTTCACTGATTCTAAAATTATTTAAACCGGGAAGTGACGACGCTATGAGCAAAGCGCGGCGAGCGCCGCCATACCTGTGACCACGTGACAAACAACAAACGGAAGTGTCTAATGATTGGCTGATAGCTTAACAGGTCCCTCTGATTGGTTGAAGGATTAAAAGGGAAGTACCACGTGATCTCACAGATGCTGTGCTTATCACATGCCGAATAATATAATCAATTAAAAATAATCAATAATAATAAATCTACCTATGGACATTGTACTTAATATATTATCTATGTCATTACATTGTACAATAGTAGTGCAGTGCAATAGTGTAGGTACGAATTATTAGTTTGAAATGCTGTGGTCTGTTAAATAATCATTAATATGGTAATAATTTTTATTTAGTATTAATTTATAAATTCTATTTGTAAATATGGACCTATATATATGGATATATACCTATTATTACTATATTAGGTCCACAAGTTGGAGCTGATTTAAATGTTTCATTTACACTTGTTTCTAGTACGAGTTCGTAACACCTCTGACGTCATTAGTAGTAGTCAAGCCAGAAGAAACCAATGCTGTTGATGTCGAGTCTGTTGACAAGACACGTAAGTAGCTAGTACCTAACTATTTATTTATTTATAAGTAATCAACAGCGTTTATATTAATGTCACCGTAAGATTGTAGAAATATATATGAAATAGTCAGATTGTAAACTGGCGCAACTCTGCGAACAGTAAATAGTAAACTTATGTAAAATTGTAAACTACTTTAAGGTGACTACTGATCATGTGATAAAATAATTGACATTAGAAATTATTTATTTATGTAATTTAAAATATAACATTACTAGTGGTTCGCCCCGAACTGAGACCTCGCGGTAACGGTATCCCATAATTATTCATTCAATCGATACATGACGACCAAAATTGACATTATTATTATGCCCGTTTTCACCAAACATACCTAAATCTTCCCCTATGTAGGAGTCTCTTTACGTAGGTAGCCCCTAAATACATCCTTAGTCCTAACATCCATCCCAATGTCCTTTTATTTGCCCCGTACAGGTTCGTGATAACAAAGCTGACAGAAAGCATAGGTAAAGAGACTCCTACTTAGAGAATGATTTAGGTAAGTAGGTAAGGATAACTGTTTTCCTTTTCGCAAAATTATTGCGATTATGTACGTCGCCGCAAAAACCAGTCTTAAACGAACTATCAAGCTCACGCGTCGTATCGTACCTTATGAACTCACCGCGTATACGTCCGGAACGTGGGAGTTGAAATATATCGCCTAAGTACATACGATTTGGGGTACATAAACAAACTATTACATAGTGAACCGCCACTCGTGTATAAATTAGAAAACGCATTAGTTCAGCTTAAAAAATGTTTCTCTTAGATTTACCTAGTATTTTGTTTTTAAAATAAAAACTTAGAATATAATATGTACGGATCCGAGACATGGCCGCTAACTGTGGTCGTCTTAAGAAGGCTCAGAGTCACTCAGCGGGTGATGGAGAGCTATGTTCGGAGTATCCCTGCGAGATCAAATCAGAAATGAGGAGATCCGCAGGAGAACCAAACCAAAGTCACATAGCTCAACGAGTCGCGAAACTGAAGTGTAAATGGGCGGAGTACATAGTTCGAAGAGCTGATGGTCGTTGGGGACCCAAGGTGCTAGAGTGACGACCCCGCACCGGGAAGCGCAGTGTTGGCAGAATTTCCACCTAGCGGGGGGCCACTAGGTGGACCGACGACATCAAACGAGTCGCAGGGAACCGCTGGATAGAGGTGCAAGACGGGGCCTGTGGAAGACGTCTATCAGTTGACAAAGCAGAAGAAGAAGATTTGTACTTATTACAACGGGCTGTATTTCATTTATTTATAACCCTGATAACAATATGATAACAATTATAGAATAGGTATATGTTTAATACATTCCAAAATGCTTGTTTTGGTGTTAACTACTATTAATCTCTAGGCCCTAGACTAGAGATTTGAAAAATATAGCTAAATGCAACCTAAGCCAATTTAGCCAATAGCGAGTGAGTATCGGCCAATCAGAGGCGATTGCAACGGTCACACCCACTGTATAGTTTGTTCACAATAAGAAAGTGCGTGGCCAAACAGAGAAATAACGCTAAGATTTTTATATGGCAACCTACACAAGCCACTTGACAAGTATGAAAACTCAGCAGTGTGACGATTCTCTAAAAATGACATGTCGCATGTGGCACCATTTTCACGATAGATTTAGGATTGGTAGCTTAGTCGCTGCTAGATACTGTCAGCGTTCTAGGAAATGGCGGCAATTCATAATACGTGCGTATGCGTGTGCGTGTGCGTGTGCGTGTGCGTGTGTGTGTGCGTGTGCGTGTGTGTGTTTAACATACCAAATTCCAGCTTTCTAGGACTTCAGGAAGTACCCATAGAATTTTGGTGATCATCAGTGATAATAGAAGATAATCCAAACCCAATTCAAAAAAACGACGAACAAGTTACTACAATGTGTGAAAATTACGATGCTAATAGCTATAAAGCTGCGAAAAATATTAATTCCAAAATTATTTAAAAAAATACATACGTTACTTTCTTTATTGTTCACCTAGAAATTAATTATATGTATCCAAAAATAGCACTTAGTTGATTTTATAGCATGCTTTAATTAAAATTTAAAAACTTTCCCTACAAAGAAAGTTAATACTCCTATTCTAAACTGAATTAACTTCTACTTTAGGTGTTCTACTCTAGTATTAAATACATACCAAGCTAATAAAAGCGTCTAGAGCTCATTAAGTGGAGTTCAAGTATATATATTTTTTATTTTTTAGCTACAAAAATGAAGAAATGGGGGGCCGTCAAAGTTGTCGATTTTAGACCAATTTTGTTAGGGGGTCTATCTCAAAAACTGAACTAGTTAGGAATTTGAAATTTTGGTATATTATGTACTATAATATAGTGTATTTAAACAACAAGTACTGAAAACACCGATTTAAAATGCGGTTTGTAAGTTGTGACCAAAACAAACGAGCATTTTTCCCCTATGCTAATTTAGTACTTTCTAAGAACGATATCTAAATATTATGTATCTAGTTTTAAAAAAATTATTTGGTCATATGTACGGAACCCTAAAAGAACGAGGCCCGACTAGCACTTGGCCGATTTTTTTTTTGTTTATTTGGTTTGCAGCAAAGAATATATGTATGTTTCGTGCTTTTAATACTCAAAGGTTTCGTGCATACATTTTCATTTCATTATATTTTACTTACTTACTAATCTCGTTTTCAGCTGGGACTCTTCGATTGCTTACCACACACATAATATAGTCTTATCTTTTTCCTACAGCTAAACTCTACTCCATATCAGGTTTACTTTCAATTATGAAGCTGTACATTTTAAACATACGTAAGCATAAATGTTTGCCGTATAGACCTCCCAGATAAAGAACCACATACATAGTAGCCAAACTCGCACTAGAACTTCTTTTGCTCGGAGCAAATATATTATGTCTCAGTCAAATATTCTTTATAACACAACTAGCTGATGCCCGCGACTTCGTCTGCGTGAATTTAGTTTTTAAAATACCTCGGGAACTCTTTGATTTTTCGGGATAAATAGTAGCCTGTCACTCTCCAGGTCCTCAACTATACGTACCTACCCCTGCAAACACTTACGTCGATCCGTAGCTCTGTTGGGGCGTGATTGAAGGACAAACCAACACACCTTCGCATTTATAATATTTCACATATAAAGTGCAAGTGCATAATATAGTCGACGTGACTTTTTACACAGGTAAAATTGAGGACCTGGAAAATAACACAGGCTACTTCTTGTCCCGGGAATATACATTTAAACGCATGCGCCACTACATACTAGTTTATAATTTGTTGTTGATTTTTTTTAAAACGCTTGACTGATTTCGATAAAATTTAAATGGTAACCACCTGTAAAGTATACCATTTGAAACAAAAAAAGAATTTTCCAAATCGGTTCAGGCGTCTTCGAGTAATCGGTGAACATACATAATACATACATCAAAAAAGATTCCGTTGAATTGAGATCCACCTCCATTTTTAAAGTCGGTTAAAATAATAATAAAAATTAGTTTAAAGAAGAAGTTATACAGTAAAACAGTCAAAATAGTTCAACCCCTATCTCAGAGAACATACATCCATCCATCCATCCATCCATCTGTATACTACATCTATCCATACATCGATCCTCACAAACTTTCGCATATATAATATTAATAGGATTAACAGGAAACTTCAAATATACCCACTAAAACTTCACACTAATTGTAAAGAAAAAATAAATAGCTATTTATGCAACTGCATCGTAATGAGGGTCATTTTAATTCGAGTGCTGTTTTTTGATACGAGGCTTGCCGAGTATCAAAATAGGATAGTACGAGAATTAAAATGACTAATTACGTTCAGTTGCATACAAGATTTTATCTACGACAAGGAAAATAAAATCATTAAGTAGCAAAATACGACGTAGGCTCAATAAAGTAACAAAAAATAACTCCGTAAGCCGCCACCAGTCGCCTGTGGCGCCTCTGTCGTATGAACGGTACAAAAGTGCCAGAACTCAGAGCCTTAGCTTTAGGTATCCTATTTTAAGAAGATAACATTTCTATTCAGCTCCCATACAACGAGCTGCATCGAAATGAGAAGCAAAACCGAAAAAGGGTTCATTTCGATTCAGCTGTCAAATTCGAAATTGGAACTTTTCGATGCTGGAGTAGATAATAGCTATTTATGCAACTGCATCGTAATGAGGGTCATTTTAATTCGAGTGCTGTTTTTTGATACGAGGCTTGCCGAGTATCAAAATAGGATAGTACGAGAATTAAAATGACTAATTACGTTCAGTTGCATACAAGATTTTATCTACGACAAGGAAAATAAAATCATTAACAAAATACGCCGTAGGCTCATTAAAGTAACAAAAAGTAACTCCGTAAGTCGCCACCAGCCGCCTGTGGCGCCTCTGTCAACAAAAAGTAACTCCGTAAGCCGCCACCAGCCGCCTGTGGCGCCTCTGTTGTATGAACGGTACAAAAGTGCCAGAACTCAGAGCCTTAGCTTTAGGTATCCTATTTTAAGAAGATAACCATTTCGATTTAGCTCCCATACAACGAGCTGCATCGAAATGAGAAGCAATACCGAAAGAGGGTTCATTTCGATTCAGGTGTCAAATTCGAAAGTGGAACTTTTCGATGTTGGAGTAGATAAAATATCATTCGTCTATGGCTCCCATAGAACGAGCTGCATCGAAATGAGAAGCAAAACCGAAAGAGGGTTCATTTCGATTCAGCTGTCAAATTCGAACTTTTCGATGCTGGAGTAGATAAAACATATTTGATGACACTAAATTATGATGAAGTGGAAACATTAATAAAACGTAATATGTAAATTAGAATAAGGAAAACTGATTAATAAAAATAAAATTAAAATAAGTACACGCACACACACACACACACACACACACACACACACACACACACACACACACACACACACACACACACACACACACACATACACGTGCGCTGACATTAATTTAAGTTTAAATTTTAGTCAAAACTAAAATTAAATATTATGTAAGATGTAACTACTGTTATAGAAGAGCAGAGTCTTCTAACACAGGTGTACTCACACTTAAAAGAAGACTGTTGATTATAAGTTATAACCAAGTTTTCTCGTTTTTGACATTTTTTTTTTTTAATAATAGGGTGGTCGTCATGGCGGGGAAACTACACGGCACCCCATGCTTCTGTTGGGAACGGTGTCTATAATTCAAAGTCAGGTAAAAAAAAGTTTCCCTTAGATTTACCTATTATTTTATTTTTAAAATTAAAACTTAGATATAATATATGTACGGATCCGAGACAGTCGCTAACTGTGGGCCTCTTAAGAAGGCTGTTCGGAGTATTCCTGCGAGATCAAATCAGAAATGAGGAGATCCGCAGGAGAACCAAAGTCACCCACATAGCTCAGCGAGTCGCGAAACTGAAGTGGAAATGGGCGGGGCACATAGTTAGAAGAGCTGATGGATGCTGGAGTCACAAAATATATAGTTGCTGGAGTGACGACCCTGCACCGGGAAGCGCAGTGTTTGCAGAATGTCCACCTATAGTGGGGGGTCACCAGGTGGACCGGTCTTGCGCCTGTGTCCAGCGGCTCCCTGCGACTCGTTTGATGTCGTCGGCCCACCTGGTGGCCCCCCACTAGGTGGACCGACGACATCAAACGAGTCGTAGGGAGCCGCTGGACACAGGCATAAGACGGGGCCTGTGGAAGACGTCTATCAGTTGACAAAGCAGAAGAAGAAGATTTGTACTTATTACAACGGGCTGTATTTCATTTATTTATAACCCTGATAACAATATGATAACAATGATTGAATAGGTATGTTTAATACATTGCAGAATGCTTGTTTTGGTGTTAACGACTTGGCCTAGAGATTAGGTCGGCAAGTATTTTTAGGTGGAGTCCGGATACTGTGGGAGAATTTTAACGAGGTCCAGAAAAAAACAACTGATAATAAAACTGATAATTAAGTGCTATTTATTTATTATTTTAGTTTCAAATCAAATTCTGAGTTATAAAACACAAAAAGATTAATGTCTTGCGCCAGTTTTTAATACTTTGGTTCTCGAGAGGAAGAGCAAATTCGAAGTGTGTCTTCTAGGTTGGCGTCCGTTAAACAATGTTAAATTTTACCGTTGCAGGTACAGTAAGAAATATTCAATTTTAAAAGAAAACTATATATCTTGGGATAAAGTACAACATCCTGTATGCACGCGGTATATGCTAATCTAGGTACGTAAACTACAGAACATTAATTAATGCCAGTTGAATATGTGTAAGTTTAAATTATCATAAGTGACTTAAAAAGTAGGATTTCAGTTTTTCCATAATATTACGAGGATTAATGCGGTCCCGTACATCAGTGGGTAATTCATTAACTAGGCGAGGAACTAGGCAAGCGTTCGTGCGCTCGCCATACCTATTGAGCGCGCTCGGTACAGGATCGTGATAAAGAAGTTGACAGAAATCATCACCTAACTTATCATAGGTAGCCCGTAAAGGTTAGGAAACGTTAGTGAAAACATTGAATTATTATGTACTAACGAGTGAAAACGGGTTACGGGCATCTGTAAAAATCGTCATCTAAAGCGAATAGAAAGTATACAAAATGTAGTAATTAATAGTTTTAATTGAAGTTTGATAGGTATATAACTAAAGAATAATTTTAATTGAATAATATGTTATGTACCTAAATAATAATGGTCGACGCAAAAGTTATAAGGCTCTGACAGACGGACGGACGGACAAGTGCAAATTCACTCAAGTAGACTCAGAGACCTCGCTTCGCTCGGTCAATAAAAATCTTTCGACCAAACTACCGCTCCTACCTAACTCCGACAGAAAAAAAAGTAGGTTCTCAATTCGGCCGGTATCTTTTTTTTTCTCTATGTAGGTCCACCGATTTCACCGGGATTTCTGGACCGATTCGAGTGATTTTTTTTTAATCGACAGAGGATGTTTGCAAAATGGTCCCATAAAAATGTTACATACCTTTGAGAACAATATGGAGGAGAGGATGAGAGGCATGCAGGTTTTCTCACCATTTTTTTTTTCACTCATAAAACGCACATAGGACCGAAAAGTTAAAAAAGTCGCGTTTCATCAGTTGCGCAATTATCACTGCATTCAGTTTCATATAAAAGCCTAGAATCGTCACACGACGATTAATAAAAATTCTTTTCAAAAAACCGACTTCTAACGCCACTACAAAGTATAAAAATAATTTTAGTTTGTCCACGTTTGTTGAAGTCGGGCGGGCCTAAATACAAACTATGAAACCGATGCGTGACGCTACACATTATGAGGACTCAGGGCTTAACCTCCCTCGGCTTCTCTCATTCAAGAGGAGATCCAGGAGGAGATTTAAGGCCACTACTGGGCATATACAGTCGTGGACCGGCGATGGTTCGAGATGAATGAATGAACGAATGACAACTTAAAAAATACTCTTGTCTGGCCTAAATCCAAGTGTTTTCTCTCACTGAGCGAATTTGATATAACCTAATTTGTGAATGAAATAAAATGCAATTAAACGTGTGTTCATTGGTTTGTTATAGCGGCTTGTGCATTACCTAGTGATAAAGGTTCTTGTGGAAACTATTCAGTTTACTGGTTTTACGATGTATCTTACGGAGGCTGCGTGCGATTCTGGTACGGTGGTTGTGAAGGCAATAGCAATAGATTCCTCAGCCAGGAAGAGTGTGAGAATGTCTGCGTTCGGCCACCTCCAAAAGGTAAAATGATATTGCCAGGTAAATTTAGTCTTAAAAGTAAAAGTAAATTGTCTTAAGTTCCTACTACTGGATCAACCCAAAAATTTATCATGATAAGGATTAAAACGAGCCTATTCTGAACAGAATCACGGCGTAGGTACATGTTGTTCCAAAATATATTTTTATTTGCTGAAAATAAACTGTTAAACTTAACTAAGTACGAATTGTTGATATCTGTGCACACTGTACGCCTATTCTTGCGTTCTATCTCAATTTTGTTGTTGGAGTGAGGGATGATGATGGTAATTAAAAAAGAAAAAAGTAGAAATTAAGAAAAGAAAACATTGAATTTAAAGCGGTTATCGCATCGCTATTTCTCATACATGCTACACATGAGACTGCGAGTAGAAAAGGTCTAAAGGTCATCATTTCAATTCCCAAGCGATAGATTTGAGTTTCGGGGGGTTTTCACCAAACAAAAACCATTCAACAGTTGGCATACATTTTTCAATTTCATTCGAAGTTCTCAATTTTGATAATTATGAAAATAACTTCTACTCGCGGCTTTTCTCTCGCCATCTACCTACGACATAGGTAAAACAAAGCCGATTCAAAATTACCTTTTCTAATTTTTAGCTATTCTTTTGGGGTTTTAAACCCATTCCGTTAAACCACCCCTGTATTAGAGCGAACAAAATAAAAAGAAAAAAAATCGGACTAACGAATAGCAATTGATTTTTATATATTAAAGAAGAAGAAGATAGAAGATGTACCTACGCCACTGACTACATGATTATTTCTTAGATTCTTGCAACCTACCGAAGGTCGAAGGAATTTGCAACGGCTACAATATCCGCTGGTACTACGAGGGTTCCCGCGAGCAGTGCGCTCAGTTCGTGTACGGCGGGTGTCTGGGCAACAACAATAACTTCGAGTCGCAGGCGCTTTGTCAACAACGTTGCGAACCAGAGAAAAATGAAGGTAACCACACACTGTAACCGTTATTATCTAACAACAACAAGTCAAGAATGTACCTCCTCGACAAGTTCTTTTTTAACTAGTGGTTCGCCCCGAACTGAGACCTCGCGGTAACGTTATCCCATGATTATTCATTCAATCGATACATGACGCCCAAAACTGACATTATTATTATGCCTGTTTTCACCAAACATATCTAAATCATCCCCTTAGTAGGAGTCTCTTTACGTAGGTAGCTCCTAAATACAATCCTAAGTCCTAACATCCGTCCCAATGTCCTTTTAGGTGTCCCGTACAGGATCGTGATAAAGAAGTTGACAGAAATCATCACCTAACTTATCATAGGTAGCCCGTAAAGGTAAGGGAAGGTTAAAACATTGAATAATTATGTACTAACGAGTGAAAACGGGCATCTGCTCGGTTACGGGCATCTGTACAAATCGTCATCTATCGACGCGAATAGGAAATATACAAAATGTAGTAATTAATAGTTTATTGAAGTTTGATATTTAACTAAAGAATAATATTAATTTTTTTTTATTTGATGACAAGCTAGTCCTTGTCTGCGATCTCATCTGATGGTAAGTGACGATGCAGTCTAAGATGGTAGCGGGCTAACTTAGAAGGGGTATGGCAGTGAACATTCAACCCATACCTCTAATTGGTTTCTACACGCCCGCGCCATCGTGCCGGAACGCTAAATCGCTTGGCGGCACGTCTTTGACGGTAGGGTGGTAACTAGCCACGGCCAAAGCCTCCCACCAGACCAGACCAGAGACAATTCAGATATTATAAATTCCCAAATTGACCCCGCCGGGAATCGAACCCGGGACCTCCCAGTTATAAGACAACAGCGCTCACCACTGCGCCAGGGAGGTTGTCAAAATTGAATAATAATATGTTATTATATTATGTACCTAAATAATAATGGTCGACGCAAAACTGTTTTTGGGATAGATCGTAGTGGTAACTCCTATTTCCATGGAATAGTTAAAGACTGCGCCATTTATTAGCATTATTGTGAAAATTACTGATGCCCATTAAAAATTAAATAATCTCGTTTCTTTATAATATTCATATAATTTTAGTATTTGTTGTTCAGGTACAGGATATAAGTGAAATAAAAAAATAAGTTCAGCTTGAAAATACAGAGCCGATTTTGCTAGAGAGCGTCTTCAAGCGAGCGTATTAAATCTACACTTTGAGAGCCCCCCATTTCGTCAATTTTAAGGGAAAAATTAAAAAAAATTATTAATTAATATCTAAATTTGAAGTAATTACGTTCAGTAATTCAAAAGTTATAAGGCTCTGACAGACGGACGGACGGACGGACGGACGGACAAGGGCAAATTCACTCTAGTAGACTCAAAGACCTCGCTTCGCTCGGTCAATAATAAGAAGACAAGATTAATTATGACAATTGGCAAACAAGAGAACATATTGACATTTAGTCCGGGAGGAATCGGATTATCACACTCATGTGATACTATGACACACATAATATGATTCACATGAGTGTGATACTATTATCACACTCGGCTACGCCTCGTGTGATAAACACACATTCGTGTTTTAATACCCCTTATTATACAACAGTTGCATAATAGTATATTTCATTACAAGTGCGGAAAGGCTGTCATTGCAAAGAGTTCCGACAAATGTCTACCCGAGCCGAGGCGCAGCCGAAGGCGAGGATTGACAGTCGGAACAAGTTGCAATGACGGTTCCGCACGTGTACTGAACGACTATTTTTAATACAGTTGCGAAAAAATGAAGCAATTTAATAAAATAATAAAAACACAATAAACTCAACTAACTTAACATTTATTTCTTATAAAAGTTATAATTCACAGTCATATACATTGAAATTGGTACAGTTTTTTATACTAACTGGGGAAGTTTTAGGTTGCATATTTACTGTTTGAGACAAACACTATTATTAACTTCGTATGATTGTTCATGTATATTTGTCATACAATGGCGTTTGCTAGTTGATGGAGTTGGATCTGATGAATTATCACTATCAACGAAGGTAGATGTATTCACTTATATCCACGTTGTTCCTTATTTTCAGCATACTTTTTATCATCGAAAACCTCGACCATAACGTAGAAGGTTTTAATTTTGCTGCGAGTTCGGAGAAGTATGCCAACATAACATTTTCTGAAAAACTATTTGCTTTTTTCTCTTCTCTCCACGCAATAAATTCGTCGTATGTAGATATGTAGCGACTTTTTGACTTTTCCGGTAAAATGTTCTCCGAAGCATTTTGTGCAATTATACTGAGTTCCGGTGGTGTTAATTCAAAAAAACTAGGGTCGAAATTACTCATTTTGTGCAACAAACAACTAAACTCGCAAAGAAAATTTCTGAAAAATGGCGCCAACCGTAGAATATAAGCAGAGTTTTTTTTTCACCCATTCTGGTAGGCAAAGGGCTATGCCCATACAGCCAAGTCTTCAGTAGAATTTTTTTGTTGATATGAAATGAAAATGAAATTTAATGAGATGAAATGAAATGAAACCTAACCAAACTCATTCAATCAAATCATTAAATCTGATATTGAAACAAATTAGTAGGTTCTTTTTAGAAATATACGTATTTGCATGAATTATAAAAACTTCTATGAATTTTTTTAGTAAAAACTTCATGGTTGGTTTTTCTTTTTAATAGACTTTATTTTGACAGTTGGGAAAGAGAACGCACGAGTTCGGGAAAGGTAAAAAAAAAGCACGAGTGTGTAATAGCTCACATCCCGAACGCTATACGTCCCTGCAATACGCCACTTTTTGAGCAACTGTATTAAAAATAACTATTATTCAATTCATTTGAATGTTTTTTCTAAACATTCAAGTGTAAATCGTAACGAATGTGTTTAATGAACCGATCTAGACAGTTAAACATAGTTCAAAATGTGTGGTTGGTGTGTAAATAAGTGATATTTATATCAAGAGGTGTTTGTTTACCCGAATACTCAAGTAAGGAAATCTAGACTATAAGCGACGCATACTTGTGAGCGCGCGAAATTAACAATTAAAAAAAGATATATAAACAATGAAATTTTTTTAAATCTCTATTAACAATATTATTAACTATTGTATAGAGAATTAAAAAAAATATTACTAAAACATTATGTTTTTTTTTTAATATATTTTTCATGGGTCGAAAGTACCCAAATTTGAGATTTTTCGAACTTTTAAAAATTCATATCTTTAAAATATTAACTTTATCGTGAAAAGTCATAGAACCTTTTTTATTGGTATTTCAATAAAGAATATAAAAAAAAATTGTCCGGTTGAAAAATAACAATTCCTTGCAATTGTTTAAACAATTTCGGTTTAAACAATATGGCACCAGGTGGCGCCCTGGCAACATGCATTTATATAATTAGGAGGGCCATTTGAAGAGGATCGCATAAAATTGAGGTGGAATAGTTTTCGGTACTCATGCGCCGATTCCTCCCGGACTAATTAGATATTCCTAGTTTAAATAATACCTACGTCATTTACGCTAATAACGCTGGTGGTATTAGTTTTAGTAGTAAGTATTTTAAAATATTAAAAAATAGTCTAACAAAAAATACATTATGTTTACTCACGTATTTTTAACATAACAATATTAATAGGTACTTTTAAAAATTTTATATTTAATACGGTTTAAGTTTTTAACCTTCTGTACAGAATCAGCTGCCAACCAACTACATAATATGGTTTAATCGTGGGTACCTTTTTGTATCATGATCACCTAATAGTTAGGTAAGAAATACAAACTAATTTTCTGTTACGTACTGTCGCGACAGTACGTAACAGAAAAATTAAAACATTCATTTTAAATTAAAAAATTTAAATTTACATTAAAAAATTTAAAACATTCATAATGACGACATGTCGTCATTATGAATGTTTTAAAGGTGGAAGGCAGAAAAGTTTGGCACACCTACTTTAAAAGCTTTCAAAAAATAGGTGTGCAAAACTCTTCTGCCCCGATGGCAGTTGGCGCACCAAGTTTTTCTTTGGTCTACGTACAATTAATTTTCGTGTAAGTGCAAAAATACTACTGCTTATAATATTAAAAATACTGTTGCCAGGATAAAACCTGGCACACCAAGTCTATATTATACCTAGGTATTCACGACAACTTTTCTTTCTCACCTCGCTTGTCACCCGAGTCCCGACCAACAGAAATGTTTTTGACCAATATTTATGTTATTTCACCTAGGTTTCGTTCCAAGTACTACACCCAGACCAGCGGTGACAGATGCTACCACAACAGCTCCAAGTTCAGAGTATCACCTAGAGTTGTTCGCGTGGACGTCTTCGTTGCTGAGTCCCACCAACGACGCACTCGTGTTTGATGTCAATGGAACACAAGTCATTCTTAAGCTATCGAAAGATGTTAATGTGAGTAGCCAAGTTACAAATACTTAGGAAATGCGAAAAGCCTGCGTAGGCTGCTGTGCAGTTGTCTAAAAATGATTGCTACAGTATGACGATCGCAATTACCTCTGTTGGATACAGTAAAAGCGCTATAAATTCAGCCAATCAGAGGTGATTGTGATCATCACACTGTAGAAATCATTTTTGAAAATTTCTTGCTGTGGACTGGGACTGAGTCACTTATATACAATCTGAATATAGTGTATTATATATATATAATACACTATATATAATCTGAATCTCGGAAACGGCTCCAACGATTTTCATGAAATTTGGTACGCAGGGGGTTTCGGGGGCGATAAATCGCTAGGTTAGGTAGGACTAGGCACTGGTCTACACCAGTGCCTTGAAAAATGATGAAAAATAAAAAAAATATAGTAGGATCGAAAAAGCATCCTAATTTTCAATTGAAATATCTCGCGTCAAAATATCTGCTTTTTAAAAAAAGTCGGTTAGTTTTTTGTTTGTTGAAATCTCCACTTTCTGATGGCGTAAAAAAAAAATAGTTTAGTCTGAGTTTGTAGTGTTTTTTGCATTGGTTCAACAATATTCAAATCTTCAATTTTACAATAATAATCATGAATGTAATATTTATAGATTCGTTAACGTTGCTTTTCAACCGACTTCAAAAAAAGGAGGAAGGAATCAATTCAAAGCAATGTATTTTCGACACGAACTTCGTCAAAACTGAACCGATTTAAATATTTTTTTTTATATAGTAGGAAATATCGTCAGGTTGGTCCCATTTAAATTTGATGAAGATCTGATGAAAATCTTCAGTGATGGAGGACGAAGCCTCCTTAATTAATAAGAGCAAATTGCTTGCCATCAGAAAATGTGTAGATTGATCATATGAATCTAAACTAAAAGCTTAAAATAAACATAATAAAAAATTCTTTTTGAAAAACAGACTTCAAACGTCACTACAAAGTATAAAATAATTTTAGTTTGTAAAGTGTAGGTATAAATATGTTGAAGTCGGGCTAACGTCGCGATTCGGTTTCATCGTTCCTTTTTAGACCCGCCACCGACCCGCGAAGTTAATTTATAGGTGTAATTTTTAATAAAAAGCTACAAAAAATATGATAAATAAGATCGTTTTGGTTCACTATTTCCTATTTCTTGCTAAATCATCATAACTCAAGAACAGTTTTTCAGGTTTTTTTTCTTATTATTAGATAATAAACTGTGAAGGTTTCTCGACATTTCAATTTTTTACAACTCAAATACTAAGTTGAGCCCAAAATAGTTCTCTAAAACTCGTTTGTTTGTGCATGAAACAGTTTACATTGATTTCGGAAAAATTCAGATTGTGTGACTTATGAGGTGTTTGAAATGACCGATTCAATTGCAGTTGCACTCTAAATATCACAAAAATATGAAATGGATACTAAATACTAATAACTAGTAAATAAAAACCACCATTATTGTCCGCACAATGCTACCCCACAGACAGAGTATAGGTATAGTGCTGCATCAGCACAAGGATCAGCTGTCATATAAATAGCACTTACACAAATTTATAAGTTTAGGTTAAATTAAAATTACTCATTAGCCAACTAAGTTAGGCTAGATTGTAATCGAATTGAGCACCACTTTGGTACTCAGTATCAGGAAAAAAAATATAAATAGCACTCGTAAAAGTTTATTTGAATAAAAAATATTTCTATTCTATTCTATAACCAGCCAGTCATTTATAAAGCCAGTCCAACGGAACAACTTCATCAGTATAATAGAGGCTGTACACATGATTCGCTTTGTGACAAATCATATTTTTTACCCACTCGAGGGTGAAGATGTGTAGCTTACGTGTATATGTAGGTACAATGCCGTCTCGTCTTAACCCGGCCCAACCGTAGTCCGTAACACTAAACTAGCGGCACGCTATGATGGCCGGTTTGACGTTTGTCCGCTCATGAAGTTCCGTATTAATTGATAACGACTTTGAAGGAAATAATTGTATTACTTTATTGACGATAGTGATGTGCAGAGATTCATAAATTTTATCGAATGTAGTTTTAGGTTTAGGACTCAAAATTTATTTATTAAATTGATTTCTAAAATGTATACAAGTGTAGAAAAATCAGTTTGCACCATTTAAGGGGTGAATGTACTTGTGAATATGAACAATTTTCACTATGTGGACAAACCTCTGAAATCGCAAAAAAATATCAGCTGTTTCATACAAAAGGTAAAATTTTTATTTTTATATGATATATACCACAACTCGGCATTTGGTTTTCTAAATTGAAAATTTTTAAAAATGGAATCTAATACGATCGTCACATAGGATCGCTGGCTAGCACAACTACTACCTCCGGCAAACTCGCGTCAATGCTCAATGCAAAACAAAGCAGTTTCGAATTGACGTTGCTTCGAAAAGTATAAACTGTCAGTGCAATGCGATTGTGATATAGTTTTGACCTGGCTTTGGATTTCAAATATTGATACTGCATTACTGTTGACCCTTGCTCGTTAATTTGGACTCTGTTCAAGCCCTTTGTTGTGGATTTCGTCGATATGACCGAACGTACGCAGAGAACTGTTCTAAATAGTCAGACACGTGAGTTCGTAATACGCCTTCGTAACTATTTCGATCGTGAAGCTCAAAATGGAGGGCCAATTTTACCTATAACGTCAGTGGTTGAACGCGTAGCTGATGCGCTTAATATTGGACAACGAACTGTTAGACGGATAACTAAAAAAAATATGGCGAGACTGGCACAGAAGAAAATAAACTTCACACACCAAAAAAGAGAAAACGAGCAAAACCAGTCGTAGGCATCGATAGCTTTGATGCCGATGCTATCCGAAGACATGTTTACGGCTACTATTTACAGAAGGAGTATCCAACAAGAAAAAAGTTGGTGCATTCACTGAAGGAAGCTGGATTATTCTTCGGTGGGGAAAGTTCTTTAACGAAGATTTTGAAGACCATTGGATTTCGATACAAAAAATGTAACAAACGCAAAATATTGATGGAAAGATTTGATATAGCGATGGCAAGGTATACTTTTTTACGGCAAGTGAAAGAAATCAAAAATTGGCAAAATGTTGTGTTCTTGGATGAAACATGGCTTAATGCTAACCATACTGTAGGCCGTTCTTGGAACGATGACACAGCAGCATCTACTTCCAAAGTTCCTGTAGGAAAAGGATCGCGACTTATAATTTGTCACGCCGGAACCATCAACGGGTTTGTCGAAGGTTCTCTCATGGCTTTTGCGTCAAAAACCACTGGAGACTATCATGAAGACATGAATGGAGAAAAGTTTACTGAATGGTTTACCTCAATGTTGTGTAGCCTCCCTGAACCATCTATTATAATTATGGACAACGCCCCATACCACTCGATGCAAATTGACAAGCCACCTGCCCAATCCCAAAAGAAAGCTGATATCGTCGCATGGCTTCGTAAAAATGGCGTAGATGCAAACATGAATATGTTAAAAGCAGAATTAGTACGTCTTTTAAAAGAAAACAAACCAACCAAGATCCGATACGTCATTGACGAAATAGCATTAGAACATGGGCACAGAGTTATACGGTTACCGCCTTACCATTGTGAGTATAATGCGATTGAGTTGGTGTGGGCTCAAATTAAGGGATATGCTGCAAGACACAATACAGAACCCCCATTTACCACAAAAAAAATGCTAAAATTATTAGAAGAAGCTTGTGAACATGTGACTAAAGGAGACTGGGAAAAGGTTGTGAATAGAACTGTTAAATTAATAAGGGAAGATTATGAAAGAGATGTGAAAATAGATAATATTATAGAAAACGAACATATAATTATTAATGTAGGTGATGATAGCAGTGACGACAGTGAAAATAGTAGTATGGACGAATCTGATTAATTATGGCCTTTTGTGGCACCTTTTTTGGTATCTTTTGTATTCATATGTTTCTTGTGTGCATATAAAGTATGTATATTCATTTTCATTCAAATATTCAGTTCGTTCAAATAAATTAAATAAACATATACATTTTTGTTTTATTAAACCTATTTAATCAGGTACAAAAACAAAACTTAATTGTTTTTTGTTCGAGAATAAATTGACATTCCACATCACTATTGTAATGTGTCAAACCGGCCATCATAGCGTGCCGCTAGTTTAACAACCAACATGTACCTGTAGGTACATCCCTCTAGGGAAATTATATTATACATAGTTCCAATTTAAAACAATGTCTATATTTACAAATGTTTAGTTTTATTGGATTTTGAATTCGGCATTTTGAGAAATTTCGAATTTTATTAGGCTCCTAAAGCGGATGGCGGAGACACCGAATGCTCGAACAGCACGTCTGCGGACGGCACGGCGAATGTGTGCGTGTACCTCACGCGGTGCTACGGCGCCCGAAGCATCACCGCCGAGGATTATCAGAAGAGCTACTGCATCGTCGACAACAGGTAACAGCGACTGTCGAACAGCACACCCGCGGTGGGCACGAGTGAGAGCGCGGCGAATGTGTGCGTGTACCTCACGCGGTGCTACGGCGCCCGAAGCATCACCGCCGAGGATTATCAGAAGAGCTACTGCATCGTCGACAACAGGTAACAGCGACTGTCGAACAGCACACCCGCGGTGGGCACGGGTGAGAGCGCGGCGAATGTGTGCGTGTACCTCACGCGGTGCTACGGCGCCCGAAGCATCACCGCCGAGTATTATCAGAAGAGCTACTGCATCGTCGACAACAGGTAACAGGGACTGTCGAACAGCACACCCGCGGTGGGCACGAGTGACAGCGCGGCGAATGTGTGCGTGTACCTCACGCGGTGCTACGGTGCCCAAAGCATCACCGCCGAGGATTATCAGAAGAGCTACTGCATCGTCGACAACAGGTAACAGCGACTGTCGAACAGCACACCCGCGGTGGGCACGAGTGAGAGCGCGGCGAATGTGTGCGTGTACCTCACGCGGTGCTACGGCGCCCGAAGCATAACCGCCGAGGATTATCAGAAGAGCTACTGCATCGTCGACAACGGGTAACAGGGACTGTCGAACAGCACACCCGCGGTGGGCACGAGTGACAGCGCGGCGAATGTGTGCGTGTACCTCACGCGGTGCTACGGTGCCCAAAGCATCACCGCCGAGGATTATCAGAAGAGCTACTGCATCGTCGACAACAGGTAACAGCGACTGTCGAACAGCACACCCGCGGTGGGCACGAGTGAGAGCGCGGCGAATGTGTGCGTGTACCTCACGCGGTGCTACGGCGCCCGAAGCATAACCGCCGATGATTATCAGAAGAGCTACTGCATCGTCGACAACAGGTAATAGCGACTGTCGAACAGCACACCCGCGGTGGGCACGAGTGAGAGCGCGGCGAATGTGTGCGTGTACCTCACGCGGTGCTACGGCGTCCGAAGCATCACCGCCGAGGATAACAGAAGAGCTACTGCACCGTCGACAACAGGTAACAGCGACTGTCGAACAGCACACCCACGGTGGGCACGAGTGAGAGCGCGGCGAATGTGTGCGTGTACCTCACGCGGTGCTACGGCGCCCGAAGCATAACAGCCGAGGATTATCAGAAGAGCTACTGCATCGTCGACAACTGGTAACAGCGACTGTCGAACAGCACACCCGCGGTGGGCACGAGTGAGAGCGCGGCGAATGTGTGCGTGTACCTCACGCGGTGCTACGGCGCCCGCATCATCACCGCCGAGAATTATCAGAAGAGCTACTGCATCGTCGACAACAGGTAACAGCGACTGTCGAACAGCACACCCGCGGTGGGCACGAGTGAGAGCGCGGCGAATGTGTGCGTGTACCTTACGCGGTGCTACGGTGCCCGAAGCATCACCGCCGAGGATTATCAGAAGAGCTACTGCATCGTCGACAACAGGTAACATTGACTGTCGAACAGCACACCCGCAGTGGACACAAGTGAGAGCGCGGCTAATGTGTCGGTGTACTTCATGCGGTGCTACGGCGCCCGAAGCATCACCGCCGAGGATTATCAGAAGAGCTACTGCACTGTTGGCAACAGGTAACAGCGACTGTAAAACACAAGTGAGAGCGCGGCTAATGTGTGCGTGTACCTCACGCGGTGCTACGGCGCCCGAAGCATCACCGCCGAGGATTATCAGAAGAGCTACTGCATCGTCGACAACAGGTAACAGCGACTGTCGAACAGCACACCTGCGGTGGACACAAGTGAGAGCGCGGCTAACGTGCGCACAGGTAACAGCACACCTTCACTGTCGAACAGCACAGCTTCTCAAGCCATTTGGAGTCAGGCCATTTACCCGTGAGTGCGATATTCGTGCGTCATGGCTTTAAGCCGGCGCCTTAAGAGGAGTGTCTAGTGACGAAACGCGACGCGAGTAGGTATTTTCCAAAATGCTATCTGTTTCACAACGCTTCGCTGCCCGACCCGCATCGTGCGATAGAGAGAGTTGCAAGTCCAGGAGTTATTTGCCTAAATTTTATTCTTGAAATATTGTTTCGGGTCATAACGTTTTTACCCCCTTAAACGTTTACAAAATTAGACAATTTTGGTCTCATTAGATTCAGTACACCTTAATCTAGGCTCGTACGTTTCATTTTTTTAGTATTTCAGTTTAGTTAAATTTCAAAAAATAAAATTAGTCGAGGTAGTTTTTTAGTCAAAAATATGGATATTTAGTCACTAATAACTTTTAACAAAAGCAATATTTCTTTAAAATTAAAACGTACGGGCATAGTTTTTCATTGTATCTGCAACATTTCAAAAAATTATGAACATTGGACAACATTTACGGGTAGCAAAACGTTATCGCTTTTTGAAGCTTTTTGTATGAAAATTTTCAACTAGACAATCCTCTTAAGTGTAATTATGAAAACCTTAGAAAAATATACTTATAGAGTTATTAAAATTTTGAAGATCCAATTTTGTTTGTTCAATCGCTGGATGCGCATAATATGATGGTGGTCTTTGGCTATGCGTGCAAGAGACCTATGTCAAGCAGTGGACGTCTATCGATTGAGACGATTCGCCGATGACGAAAATGGTTTTTCCGAACGTCGTAGAGTAGATATGCTATACCTTCGCGTTGTTTGCAGTTACTGAGGTATAATACGGAGTGCCCTGTGAGCCCGTTGAATTACATTATAATCTCAAGAAAACGCCCACCATAATGTGATAAACAGCTCTCAGCATTGAGAAGGAAAAGTGATAGTTTAAATTAAACTGTGTAATAATATATAACTAGTCTATAAGTGGTCGAAATTCGAACCGTTAATGTTCTTTGTCGAGGTATAATAAAATTAGTAGAAAAATCTTTCATTAGGGTTATCTTTGACATTCAGTAAGACTTTAATATACCTATTCTCAACTAGCTGATGCCCGCGACTTCGTCCGCGTGAATTTAGTTTTTTTTTTGTATTAAAACCTGCCGTGGAACTTAAGGAACATACAAATAAAAAATTAACCGAATCGGTCCATCCATTCTTGAGTTATGCGCTTACCAACATTCATTTTTATTTATATAGATTTGCCGTGTGTGTGTCAAATACATGGTAGAGTGTGTAATGTTTTTTTTATGCATAATTTAAAAAAATATTAGCATTCTGCACTCCCTTCTCTATACAAAATATAAGTGTGGGAAACCGTACTCCTTCGTCCGCGCAATTTTCGTAAAAAAGGGTACAAAGTTTATGCTTCACGTATTAATACTATGATATGATATGATGATGGCTTACAAGACATGTTGTGCCGACCCCACATAGCGTGGGACAAGGACAAGGACATAATGATGATGATGTATCTATACATATAATAAAACTGTAACTGGAAGATTTCTGTACGTTTCATATATTTTGAAAATTTTAATTGGGGGATGCTTTACTATCGATACTGAGCCCAAAACAGATTTTTATTTAATTTTTGTCTGTTTGTCCTTCTTTCACGTAAAAACTACCGCACAGATTTCTACAAAATTTTATACCGTGGTAGCTTATTACTCGGGTCAACATCTAGGCTACTTTTTATTCCGGAAAATCAAGGAGTTCCCGAGGGACTTTAAAAACTAAATCCACGCGGACAAAGTCGCGGGCATCAGCTAGTTAATACTATGATAATACTTAATTGCTTTTCTTTTTTTCAGGTACGCTGGTTTTTGCTGTGCGAAAGCTGATGTAGACAAAAATCCTTAATAAAAATGTTATTTTCATTAAGATATTTTTTTATAAATAAATGTTCAAATGTGATGGAATTTTTATTTACCAAACTAAAGTCACCGACATAGCTCAACGAGTCGCGAAACTGTAGTGGAAATGGGCGGTACACATAGTTCGAAGAACCTATGGTCGTTGGGATGCCAAGGTGCTGGAGTGGCGACCCCGCACCAGAAACCGCAGTGTTGGCAGACCCCCCACTAGGTGGACCGGCGACATCCAACGAGTCGCAGGGAGCCGCTGGATTCAGGCGGCGCAAGACCGAGGCCTGTGGAAAACCATTCAAGAAACCTTTGTCCAGCTGTGGACGTGTATCGGTTGACGAAGAATTATAATAATAATCTTCTTCATTCTTGGCGATAACGTGCACGGTGCAAGGTCTTCCCACGGGCTTGAAGGAGGATGGGTTGTAGCATTATGAACTACTAGCTCCTGCCCGTGACTTCGTTCGCGTGGAATAGTTTTAACTTCACCTTCACCTTAAAAACACCTTCGCAAATAATGCATTATCTAATTTGGTTAGCATAAAAAAGGTTTCCTTCGACTGCATTTCGCGCCGCTTGGTCCTCCAGTCACAATTATAGTGAGCCAACCTTATAAGATAGACATATTATGCTGTCACGGACTTTTTTAGGACTTTTAAAGGGGAACAATTCTGTCATACATCATTTTTGCGAAACTTTAACCGTTTACGCAGCGCACGCAGCGGAAGCTCTCAAAAGGAAAAAAAACCCCGATTTTGAAACACTCTTCATTGGTGCTTCGCTCCTTTTCTATATTTCTATAGCCTTCCTCGTTAAATGGGCTAACACAGAAAGAATTTTTCAAATCGGACCAGTAGTTCCTGAGATTAGCGCGTTCAAGCAAACAAACAAACTCTTCAGCTTTATATATTATTAACTAGCTGATGCCCGCGACTTCGTCCGCGTGAATTTAGTTTTTTTTTTTTTTTATTATTAAAACCTTCCGTGGAACTTAAGGAACATACAAAAAATAAATTAACCGAATTGGTCCATCCATTCTTGAATTATGCGCTTACCAACATTCATTTTTATTTATATAGATTAAAAGTATATAGATATAGATGTCGGTATTTGTTGCCCTTAAAGAGTAATTTATGTACTCTTATGCTACTCTACTCTTTCAATTGAGTATTTGACTGATATTTTTTATTTAGGTATTTAAAATAATATTTTTAAATAACTATTATAACATGATGCAATTTTCCTTTTTAGGGTTCCGTATCAAAATGGTAAAAATGGAACCCTTATGGTGCGATTTTCTCTAAAAATGTATACCCGAACAATTATTTTCTTTATACCTCGAATAGAACTTGAAATTAATATTTTTATAATAAGGAACTTCGTTCCTATCTGGTGTCCCACGAAACCACACGACTTTTAGTTTAATTAAAAAAGGGGGAAAATCGGGGGTTTGAAATGGGGCCCTCACCTGAGGGGGCTTGACATCTATGAATCTGTATGAAGTTCGCTCTTCAAGTAATAATATTCCAACAGTAGTTACATAAACACTACGATCACGGAGTGAGTTTATTAAAATCACTCGATTTAATAATCTTATTATCTCTCTGCATTTGCGTACTTTGGACGCTTTCGTTTTACGTTGGACTATATCTACTTACTATCAGGGTTTTTCCTTCAGGCAGTAGAAGTGCCATGTTAATTATACCCACATAGATATCTGTGAAAATTTGTTTATTTGAAAATTTCTTCTCAAACTGTAAACAAGGAGTGAGTATGATGATTTTTTTAAGCTTTTCCTCAATCATCAAGTTCCTATGGTCAAACTATAGATATAGTACCTACCTACTGTTACCATAGATTTAGGATTGGTAGCTAAGTCGCTACTAGATACCGCCCTTCACACAAAGCATTCCTTAATCTATATCTATTACTTACAACCATAAGGTATGTAGGGATATAGTACATACGCTCCAAAAACATTAACATCCTTAATTAAGCTCCTTCGGCCGATATAAATAGGTTCCTACCTATCTATTATACATATACCTATCTATATACTATATAAAAAATATATATAAACTTAGATATTTAGATGTTTTTGATAATTATCCTCACCTTCAGATTGTGTTTGTCAGTCGTGTTTGTGGTTAAATTGATTAGATGTGAGGAAAGGGGCTGTTATAGACGGCTATAGGGTAGGGTATTAGCGTTTTAAGGTGGAAGACACAGTTCTGCCCGCGAAATTCAAATTTAATTTGGTTTTTCGCAATTTGTAAACTAATACGACAAAGTAGGCTTATGGCATTCTAATTGCGACAATGGCAATATCATCTTCATAGGTTTATATAAAAATCTTTACTTGAATGTGTCCAGTTTAATTATTATCAATCATCCTTAAGAGAATTCTCCTAAGGCGTGATTAGTTTTTGAGTGATAAGCTCCGCTTCTGAGTCTATGACTAACACTATGTAACAAAGAAAGGAAAAAAATAATTTCATTCCGTTTCATCTAATAATTTTCAGACTAAGCAAAATAAGTCATCGATGGCTGCCGACGGGATTATGCGCCTTATTAATGCTTGGAGTTCAATGTGCATCGGTAGACTTTCCAAAATTTCCTACTGTAGATGATTATGCAATAGTTGCCACGCATTCAAACGGAAGTAAGCTGTGTCAGCAGTTACCTAACCGACTGGCAACCGATGAGAGCGCGTATGATCAGTTACGTATGTGTGTGTTGGCGGTACGAAGTTCGCTAGGTCAGCTAGTTTTTTATATTTTTAAAATAAAGTTTGTAAATTATCTTTTTAAATATCGTAACTAGTGCCGGAAATATAGGGCTTTACAGTTTCCTGTTAGACAAACAGAGCGCTATACTGACGTGTGACGTCACAAGCTCCATACACTCTTCATAGAAAATTTCGTTTTAGAAAGAGACAAATACAGTAAAACAGCTTTATTTGTTTTTGATCGATTTTCTGTTTTTAGAAATGTTATTCTTTCATGTTACATTTTCGATTAAGTACAATGAAAATATCAATATTTTGACAACAGTCAAATACCCGATTCCGCAGCTGATCACACGCGATGTGGCACCGGTACACGCACTTACCCGCTACTATCCGATAAACGACAAATGTATAATACTAGCTGATGCCCGCATTTTCGTACGCGTGGATTTAGTTTTCAAAATCCCTCGGGAACCCTTTGATTTTCCGGGATAAAAAGTAGCCTATGTCACTCTTCAGGTCCTCAACTATACCCATGCAAAAAATCACGTCAATCCGTAGCCCTGTTGCGGCGTGATTGAAGGACAAACCAAGAAACCAACAAACTAACAAACAAACACACTTTCGCATTTATAATATTAGTAAGGATACATTGGCTCTCTAGCTACACTCCCTGAAGTCTTCGCCGACCTGGGTGGCCTACTGGATTGGCACCAGCCAGGTCTAGTGGGGAGCTCTTCCCGTAGACTCACGCAAAACGGGCGGACAGCGGAAACGAATCCCAGGATGAAGATAACTTAACGCGACACACAGCGTTAAGTTTTAACTTTAAACTTAGTAATTTAATTTACTAATTTAACACTTTTTATAATTTATTATTATTGGCATTAGAGTTTAGACCTTCAATTTTATTATTTAAAGACCACTTACAAAGAAGTATATAATATCTACCTAAATACCATAATGTAAAACCTGTATTAATCAATTAAATTATACATTTCTTCTTTTTATTTTTCTTTATCCTAGTCTCACGTTGAAGGTCAAGGTTGAGATTATAGATCGTACTCTGGTTCTGCTCAAGACTCAAGATAGAGTTAAAATGAGTTTTTTTATCATTTCGGTTGCCAGTCAGTTTAGGCCATTGAATCAACCGAAATGAAAACACCGAAATTAAAGCCAAGGACAAAAATTAGCATTACGAGAGAATTATTTAATTTATAAAGGATGCAAAGGATACTACTTACACAAATAAACGTAGTACCATCTGCATCAGCGCATTCATGAATACTTAATTAAATGTACCTACTAGCTAGACAAGTTATACCTATTGGCTGGGTGCGTGACCCCAGCGCCATCTAACGATACAACTTACGGTGGCTCTTTTGAGAAAACAAACATGTATTGGATGTCAAATAGCTATTGAAAAAATAAAATAAACTTGAAAAAAATTTTTTTTTCAATGTTAAATGTGATATATTACACAGAGTGAATATTAAATTAAAAAAATTTCCGTGGGTCAGCTAAAAACAGTAAGTAAAATAATTACAACAACTAAAACAAGTCTCAATAAGTGAATTAGGTTAAGCAGTGTTAAAATCTGTGAAAATGTTTATTGTAAAATTAATATTGAATAAAAAATCATTATTAATATTAAAAAAACAATCTAAAATAATATATAAAATAACAAATAGCTCTATTTAACATAATTATATATTTAAAAATAGTTGGAGCGTAATTAGGACTTGATTCAACATCTGATTTTCCCCGCCAATGAAGTGTTCACTGCATATAACATCCATAGGTTTTGGAGACCATAACGATCCATCAATACTTTACAAAAAACAAATTAATTAAATTATTACTCCGTTTTCTTACACGATATACACATGTATATGACATTATTCTATAGAATACGGTTGTAGGTTATAGTAATACTTACTTTTGCCTTTTAACAGCAGTTATCCATTTTTTTCGCTGATTGAATTTCCACTTGGCAACCGGAAACTTGTAAAATTTACAATTACTATTTCTACTAGTATTTTTGCAATCGACTACACAACAACTTCGATGACCCATTTTATTTTATTTTATTTAATTAAACTGACACACGTGTTATTTTTATGGTCATAGATAATAAAGGGCCACCCGTAGTTCTATAATTGTCCGCAGCGGGCGCTGACATCACTTTTGTGTCCCCCACTATGCCCTATGCACCCAGCCAATACAAGGAAATGAAAAGAAATGTGTCCCTTATCACCTATATGACACACAACGCGTAACATTTTTGGGGGGCACACAAGCAAGCGGTGCACATCCTCCTACGAAAAACACTTAGCTAGAGGTCACTATTGCGTATGTTCTAAGCGCATGAGGGGGGAGCTAGAGTTGTTCTATGCAAAAGTATTCTTAAAAAACTTAATGTCACCGAAATTAAAGGACTTTCTGGGACATGCATTTTTACTTACCAGTTATTAAAATGGGTAGATATTATTATAAAATTACTTAGTGATAATACTACCACTATTAACGATTAATTAAAAGTAGCCATAAGCCAAAACAACCAATAGTTTTTTTAATGAGGGAAACTACACTGAAAAATGTTGTGAGGACATCAGCTACCGAAATGAAAAATTTGGGACTAAATCATTTTTTTTATTCCTATACCTACTGCAATCCTTATCAAGAAATATTTATTGCCTCCATAAAGACATATCTACTCTTCTGCCTAGAAGAAAATATAAGCGCTGTACAGTAACGATCTGCACTACCGATTTCATACATGACGCGTAAATTTTGCTGTTGGGATATCCACCCAAATATTTAGGTAGTTCGAAATTCAAAAATATTTAGAAGGTGCTGTTTGTTATTGAATATCCGCTTTGTGACTGAAGGTAGGTAACCACGAGTAGAGCAAGAGCCTGGGACGATCAGAATTTCGTTATTTATTAAAAGCTGAAAGTTTCTCTGCTATGTCCCCAACACAGGTAAGAACGATCCCCGACTATAAAGTTTCATGATCATGGTGGCTTTGTCAGGTATATCAGGTAGCAGAGGTGTATAAAATTACACCTATAATTCGTTAAAGCATAAAACTCAGTTTTTATATGTATATTTTATTTGTAATAATAATATTAGAAATCACGTCGTCCATCGTCTGATACTTAGTATGGTTGCAACCCCCTGTCAGACACCATTAAACTATAATAAGTTTTAAGTATACTTTCGTCATAGTATAAAAGCTGAATTTTATATATTATTTTACTTGGGGAACTATCAAAAGATGTTTTCTCAGCAGTCAGACAGATTCGATAGTTCTTACGTCTTGTCAAACACATTAAAAATCTGTCCTAGGTGCGAACTGTGATGAAATCATGGATTTTTGCGAGATAAAAAGTAGCAGTATGTAAAAGATATTTAGTAGGTATTTGTCCACGAACGTATGTACGAAGGTGTTTCAAGTGAGTCCAAAGTTTATTATAGTAGTTGTCTTTATTGACAAAGGAACCCTACTTTGTGTTTGTCAAGACAAACACAAAGTAGGGTTCAAGTGCGTGTCAAGACACGCACTTGAACTTTTTACATTCGCACTGTTCAACCGGTTTTCACTAGGAGGAAAACTGCAGTTCGTAAGTCTTCTTTGCAATACCAATACGTGTTTATCCTCCACGATATACTTTGTTATATTTATCTTCGACAGACTGGCTTATCACATTAAGATCCTTAGGTCAAGGTGTCTTTAGTGATGTATATCTGCTGCAGTTAGGTCTTGTTTAGATACATTTTAACTCACTGTGTTTAACAAACAAGTAAGTTTTTCATATAATTATTCCTATAGTTTATTAATCATAAACAAAATAGGTATAAGTTGATACCGTAAAGTATAAATATTTATGTCGCAGTAAGATAGTTGAAGCCGTGTTATAGCTGTAACTTATAACCTAGTTTTATAGCTATATGCCGGAATATAGCTATAATTCGAACGCGATCTAGTAATATAGCTATCTGACTAGACTAATCTAGTAAAATGGTTATAGAAGTATACATTTTCTTTGATTTGCACAACTGGTTACTCGTTTTAAGGCCCCGATAAGAAAGGAAGCGTGTTTTGATGCGATTTTTCCTGTTTGAAAGAGAGTGAAGTGATCATGATCGATCTTATAGCTAAAATTTATGAACATCTGTTCAGCCGTTTGCAGATCATCAGCTCACGCAATTCCCAAGCACCTGATCACCGAATCTTGCCTAACAAGTACTATATTTGCCAAAATCTAAAGTTAGGTTAGGTAGGGGTTCGACAGGAACAAATTAGGTTCCATTTGGTCAATATACCTAAGTTAAGTATGCACGCATATCTGATTATACTAAATGGAACCTAAGTGCCCTAAGTGCTAAGGGCACCTGACTGTTCGTGTCGAACCGCAACCTAACCTAACTTTAGATTTTGGCAAAAATAGTACTTCTATGTATAAGTATTTAAGTATACTAGATTAGTCTAGTCAGATAGCTATATTACTAGATCGCGTTCGTATTATAGCTATATTCCTAGTAAGATAGCTATGAATCGCTTTCCGTAGCTATATTCCGGCATATAGCTCACACGGCTCCAACTATCTTACTGCGACATAATTATACATTCTGTTCTACAATAATTGTCTTTTTTAGGGTTCCCTACCAAAATGGTAAAAATGGAATCCTTATGGTGAGACTTTCTCCGTCCGTCCGTCCGTCCGTCTGTCTGTCACAGTTGATAATTTTAGTAACTATTAAAGCTATCGACATGAAATTTGGAATAGTGTATAAAAGTCGCTTAACATCATAATATTATCATTCTAAAACAGATTTTTATTTATTGTAATACATTATAAGTTCTGATTAATCGTGCAAAATGTCGAAAAAATGTCGGTTATTAAATAAAATAAATCGCATGCAAAACTTGTGTAGCTTTTGCGATCTGGTTGAGAGTTAAATCTGTGTTTTTCCTGACATTTAATGTACATACCTACATAGTACATACGGAAAGTATCGGATACAAGATAATCTTGATGGCTACTTATATTATCTTAACCTTGCAATGATTTTCCTCAAATAAAAATACCTACCTATTGGAACCAGGGGTAAACGCCCCTAAAAACTTGCTCAGAAAATATGTATTTAATTTATCTACCAGTTGCCCTCGACTTTGTCCGCGTACAATTTTCGATTTCCTATGAGAGAGACGGACTTGCGAAACTATAGGGTTCCTGTTAGTTTTACTACGGAACCCAAAAACCAAACATTTTATGTACTTATATTGTGTATCAGTATGTATATAGGCTGGCAGTTTTGTATATTATATTTAAGGATCATTAGATTACATACCTGATGCTTAATTTTTTTCAGTAGATATCAGAAGAGTTAGAAATCCCAGTGATCAACACTGGCACTATAAAAAAAAGAAAAAAACTTGAGAGGTGTCAAGGGACACCCGGATGGAACGTAGTTCTTTTCGATTACATTGTGTTCGTTATTTTCGCGGTACAACATTGAGTCTCCATAGCCTAGTGGCTCCGGCAGTCGCCTAACAGTTCACAGTCGATGGTTCGAATCCCAGCTCGACAGACTGAATTTTCTATTTTATTTTAAATAATTTCTACATGTGGAATTTTTCCCTAATTTTTTATAACTTATAAGTTATAGGCTACGGAGACTCAATATTGCATCGCGAAAATACCGAACACAATGCAAAATTCACATTCAACAAAAAAGTGTCGGTTTCAAAAATGTGTCGAGTGTCGGTTCCTTAATTTTTTCCGTCTAGCCCCCTTCCGTATCGCGCGATAAGGAACTTACGTTCCAAAATAAGCCAAACAATTGCGATGATAAGTAATGTCTTATTGACCGAATCCAACCACGGCCGTGGCTTAATCTCCACAGAGATGAACTATTTGCGTGGTAGATATTATAGTGCAAACATAGGGGCTCTTTCTATTCCCTCACTCTCATTGTCCGATGGTATGGAAATCCGACACAACTGGTACGTGCTCTCCGCGACGGAGAGAGGACACTCTCTAACTCCGAGCTAGTAGCTACTGGGAATTTCTTTACAGAAAACTCAATGTCATTTTTCGGTCCCACCCTGAAATTATTCCGAATGGCGCTGATAATAATGTGATGAGAAAAAGTTCCGTGCTACGGTTACGGGATAGAGTTCCGTATACCCAATGTATGATGAAATGTATTTTTGTACAGGTTAGCGTCATGAGGCGCGGGTGGTTGCTGACGGTGCTGAGCGTGCATGCCTTGTCAATGATTGCACAAACAGGCTCCGCAGCCTCTTCATCCTTCCCCAACTTTCCAAACATAGATGATCATAGAGTTGTAACGGGCGATAGATTTGACGTACGTACTTTATCCGGCTCATTCCCACTCTTTTTGAGTATATAATTGGTCATATACTCAAAGTTCCCACTAGTACAACTGATTATTAAACTAGTGAGGCTTTCCATCCATACTAAATTAATATTAATGCGATAGTGAGTTTGTCTCTAAATAACCCTTTTCGGCCTTAACCATCTTATGATGAGACATAAACTAATCTTACTTTGTCTATCGCAGAAAATCAAACTTCCCTGTTAAACTACCTTCTATTGTAAAAAAATACAACTACCTTTTGCCCACGACTTTGTCCGCGTGGAACTAAGGTATTTAAAAATACGGCCGGAACCCTTTGATTTTCCGGGATTGAAGTCACTCTAGAAACTGATACAAAAATTCACGTCGATCTGTTGCACTGATTGAAGGGAAAACCAATACATTTTCGCATAATTTACAGGTCGTTGTAGTCCCAAGGTACAGAAATGGCGACCTTGTCTTGAAAATGTGTGTCCGCTTCCCACCCCGGCTTCGCAACTTTTTAGAGCTTTGTCGGTGATTCTGGTTCTTCTACAGATTTCTTCCAAACTCCAAGCTCCAACCATCGCCCGCTGAGTGAATCTAAAGCTTTCTTAATTTGAATGCCAATATAAAGGCTGTTCTGTTCGAGGAACGCTACAAGATTCAGAACAGTCAGCATTTCTACCTATGCTTATAATTTCAGCCGCCCGACGACAGCGCCGACGACGCGTCCGCTGCGCCCATCCAGATTACACACATGCGCGTGCGCTCCGAGATCGCGCTGCGCTACGCGCGCACTGCAGTCATATCCAACGTGTACAACCCCAGCAAGCGCCCACAGGAAGCCACTTTCCATGTGCTGCTGCCTGAGACTGCATTCATCAGTGGATTTACTATGTGAATATTCATATACGATAGAAATTCTATTGAGAGGTTTAAATTGCGATTTATTTATTTATTGAAAAGGTACACA
Source organism: Oeneis ivallda (assembly GCA_029955525.1). Classification (NCBI taxonomy): domain Eukaryota; kingdom Metazoa; phylum Arthropoda; class Insecta; order Lepidoptera; family Nymphalidae; genus Oeneis; species Oeneis ivallda. The sequence continues at coordinate 10,684,362 of JARPMR010000005.1, forward strand.
AAACAGGTTGCAACCAAAATATGAACGAAATACAATAACATCAGATTTGGGTTCCAAGTAATATAGCCCATAATATGTGTACACAGTAGTTATAAAATTTATGCATAGAATCTACAGAAATTTACACAGTTACACAGTGAGTACAGTTAACATAAATATTTAAAACTTAAAAACTTAAAGTGCATTTTTGAATATAAATAATGTCTGTCTAAAACCAGATACAAGGTGAGATGACGTATCCATAAGGTGAGAACTATAGATGGCACCCACACTCAGCTCAGACTCAAGACTGAGTTAAAACGAGACAGATTTTGGTCAGGATATATTTGTGGATCATTCCATCCCCGTACCGAGCCTTGAGCAGAGCCAGAGTATGATTTATAGATCTCGCAAAACTTAAAAGTAACTAGATGCAGATATCAAAAATTAATATGAGTAATAATATAAGTAAATAAAAAAGTTGTAAGTTACTTGATTGTGAGGTCAGAAAGAGTTTATGTATTTGGTTTTTAAAATATATGTTTGCGTTATTATTGAAAATGTCAATAATATTGTAGCTATACTCGGCGCGGCGAAACTTGATCCCTATGACAGTTCTTGTTAGTGATGGGTCGTGTCTTTGGTCGTGTCGATAATTTTTTTTTTAGACAAAGGCGTGGCTTGCATTCAGCCACGTTGGTAAACATGTTTTAAAAAATATTATAATGTGCATTTTTAATGTCCATTATGTTGTTGTTGTATTAATTTAAGATTTTTGGCATAGATTAAGTAGGTAAGTAAAACGAAAGTTTCCAACCTTGATATTTTCTAATAATGTTTAACCCGGTAAACACGTTTTTGCTATATAAGTATATTTATATATATTTATATATATATATATATATATATATATTTATTTATTTATTTATATATTATAAGTATATTTATATATATACTTTTACTTCAATCTCACTCTTTTACTTTGCATCATACTCAAAATAAATATTGTTTCAGGTTGTGCAGCCAGGCTTAACACCACTCCGCCATTTACAGCCAATAAAATGCTGACATTATTAGAAAAAGCTTGTAGTGAAGTGACTCCGGATAATTGGAGGAAAGTCGTAGAAAAAACCAAAAAACTTTGCTACGATGATTGGGATCGAGATGTGCGATACGACACTCTTGAAGATCAACCATTATTGATAAATGTAGGTGACAGCAGTTGCAGTTCAGATTCCGAGTCTGAGACGCAAACACTCATGTCATTATCAGATTCAGAATAAAATACAGAGTGTAACAAAAGTAAGTGATAATACTTTAGGGTGTGTAGTGTCCCTTATATAAAGTTCACTGGCAAAGTAGCAGCGCTAAAAGCAAAAAAATTTTTTTGTGATTTGCATGGGGAAGCTCATGTGGCGCTTGCCCATACAAATCACAAAAAAAAATTTTCGCTTTCAGCGCTGTGTACTTTCACTGTAAACTATATAAGGAACACATGCAAACCCTAAAGTATTATGACTTACTTTTGTTACACCCTTGACCCTGTGTATGTAAATAAATAATTGTTAAACAGATTTTGTTTCATTTCATTTTGTCCTATAGCTGTTATTTTTTAATTTTATTGGGTATAATATAATCATGTGTGTATGTATGAATGGTATGATCGTAATATTCTGTTCCATTCCATAATATATGAACTAAAATGTGAGTATGAAAAAAAATTGTGCACTCGTTTCCATTACCGACATTTTTACTTGCCGCCCTAGTCGATAAACGTCACACGACGTATGTTTTGCAGGACGTAAACATAAATTCAGATTGAGATAACTTCTTGTAAATGTTAAGAATTGTTAAAAATATCAACGGAATATCATTATTAATGGTATAGAGCTACGTAAAATTTATAAATGGCATTTTTAGACGCCCCCAATATGATCCCAATTTAATGGTGACGCCACTACAATGTTATATGGTGACATTAGCTGTCAGTGTCATAGAGATCATGTTTCGCCGCGCCGAGTATAATTATGTTAAGATCATTAAATAGGCGGCAGGTACGAACAATGGGATTGAAGAAGGAAGTATTATTTTTGTGGTTGTGGGTGAAAGTTTTAGGATTTCTTAATCGGAAGTTAAAATTAATATTGATCAACGAGAGTAAGACAGGAGAATCTATTTTAGAATGAATAATTTTATGTAAAGTGATCAGATGAAAATACTTCCAACGGGATTCCAAAGTTTGCATCTTTTGCAAATGTTAAGTTTAAGAAGTTTAGGATGTTCGTCAGTGACCGAAAAGATAAAATTTTTAAAAATTTCCTCTGAACGCGCTCTAAACGATCACAATGAACTGCATAATACGGAGACCATATTACAGAGTTGTACTCCATAATACTCCGAAATATGGTTTGATAAAGATGTATCGAACTAGATGGTATTTTAAAATTTCCTGTCGATCTCAAGATAAATCCTACTTACCAATTTATTGCATTTGGCAATTATGTATTCATAGTGATCCCTAAACGACATTTTATTGTCGAATATAACACCAAGATCTTTTGCTGACGTCGTTCTTGTGAGCGTACGTCCTTTTAAAGAATAGTTAAATTCAATCTTTTTAGATTTACGTTGCGTAAAGCTAACCACAAAACATTTATCAATATTGAGACTCATATGATTTTCTGTACACCAGTTAGCCACAGCATTCAAATCTGCCTGGAGACAAAGGGCATCGTTTACGCTGTAAATTTTTTTGAAGAATTACTGTCGATTGGAGAACCTCTTGCATTATAGTATCTTGATTTAAATTTTAGGACCCTCGGTAAGGAAACATATGATGCATATGTAAAAGAAAAAGATGAAGCTAAACAAATATACAACGACGCGGTTGCACAAGGAGTTTCTGCTGCTCACGTTGCTACCAAGTAAGTTAATACTGAACACAGACTATTTACTAATACCCAACACCTATTATTGATCAGTACTTTAATATAATCATTAATTATTATGTTCATGCTATTATAGAACGCGTGACTCAAATCACTTCACAATAAAATTCAACTTGGAGGGCAGAACTAATGCAACGTACCGCCTGAGATACGAAGAGTTCTTGGTCCGTCGGAACGGCGTCTACAACCACGCCATCAACCTGCTGCCCGGCGCGCTCGTGCCCACCATGGACGTCGTTATACACATCAAGGAGTCGCAGAAGATCTCGGTACTGAGGGTGCCTGAATTGAGGACTGGCAACGAAATTGATGCGACAGAGAAAGATGCACGTGAGTTCTTAAAAGTTCTTATTCGAATTTGCAAAGCTAAAGAGCCTATTATGTAATCCCTATTACGATTCCTAACAGGCATGATGACAGATTTTGAAAAACTATTGGATGTTGTTCGGTATCTACTATTTCGAAAAAAATATCTTATTTCAGCAAATAAAAAGGTTCAAAATAGATAAAATCGCAATATCAATTTTAAGTTTTAAAATTCACGTAAAAAGGCTCACGGTGTCATGGCTTCGTTCGTGACGTCACCACAATGTTTTTTACAGAAGTTTGTCAGATTTTGAAGATAGATGTGACGTATCGCTCTGATTGTACGAGCCGAACTACACTAGCGGCACGCTATGATGGCCGGTTTGACACATTACAATAGTGATGTGGAATGTCAATTTATTCTCGAACAAAAAACAATTAAGTTTTGTTTTTGTACCTGATTAAATAGGTTTAATAAAACAAAAATGTATATGTTTATTTAATTTATTTGAACGAACTGAATATTTGAATGAAAATGAATATACATACTTTATATGCACACAAGAAACATATGAATACAAAAGATACCAAAAAAGGTGCCACAAAAGGCCATAATTAATCAGATTCGTCCATACTACTATTTTCACTGTCGTCACTGCTATCATCACCTACATTAATAATTATATGTTCGTTTTCTATAATATTATCTATTTTCACATCTCTTTCATAATCTTCCCTTATTAATTTAACAGTTCTATTCACAACCTTTTCCCAGTCTCCTTTAGTCACATGTTCACAAGCTTCTTCTAATAATTTTAGCATTTTTTTTGTGGTAAATGGGGGTTCTGTATTGTGTCTTGCAGCATATCCCTTAATTTGAGCCCACACCAACTCAATCGCATTATACTCACAATGGTAAGGCGGTAACCGTATAACTCTGTGCCCATGTTCTAATGCTATTTCGTCAATGACGTATCGGATCTTGGTTGGTTTGTTTTCTTTTAAAAGACGTACTAATTCCGCTTTTAACATATTCATGTTTGCATCTACGCCATTTTTACGAAGCCATGCGACGATATCAGCTTTCTTTTGGGATTGGGCAGGTGGCTTGTCAATTTGCATCGAGTGGTATGGGGCGTTGTCCATAATTATAATAGATGGTTCAGGGAGGCTACACAACATTGAGGTAAACCATTCAGTAAACTTTTCTCCATTCATGTCTTCATGATAGTCTCCAGTGGTTTTTGACGCAAAAGCCATGAGAGAACCTTCGACAAACCCGTTGATGGTTCCGGCGTGACAAATTATAAGTCGCGATCCTTTTCCTACAGGAACTTTGGAAGTAGATGCTGCTGTGTCATCGTTCCAAGAACGGCCTACAGTATGGTTAGCATTAAGCCATGTTTCATCCAAGAACACAACATTTTGCCAATTTTTGATTTCTTTCACTTGGCGTAAAAAAGTATACCTTGCCATCGCTATATCAAATCTTTCCATCAATATTTTGCGTTTGTTACATTTTTTGTATCGAAATCCAATGGTCTTCAAAATCTTCGTTAAAGAACTTTCCCCACCGAAGAATAATCCAGCTTCCTTCAGTGAATGCACCAACTTTTTTCTTGTTGGATACTCCTTCTGTAAATAGTAGCCGTAAACATGTCTTCGGATAGCATCGGCATCAAAGCTATCGATGCCTACGACTGGTTTTGCTCGTTTTCTCTTTTTTGGTGTGTGAAGTTTATTTTCTTCTGTGCCAGTCTCGCCATATTTTTTTTTAGTTATCCGTCTAACAGTTCGTTGTCCAATATTAAGCGCATCAGCTACGCGTTCAACCACTGACGTTATAGGTAAAATTGGCCCTCCATTTTGAGCTTCACGATCGAAATAGTTACGAAGGCGTATTACGAACTCACGTGTCTGACTATTTAGAACAGTTCTCTGCGTACGTTCGGTCATATCGACGAAATCCACAACAAAGGGCTTGAACAGAGTCCAAATTAACGAGCAAGGGTCAACAGTAATGCAGTATCAATATTTGAAATCCAAAGCCAGGTCAAAACTATATCACAATCGCATTGCACTGACAGTTTATACTTTTCGAAGCAACGTCAATTCGAAACTGCTTTGTTTTGCATTGAGCATTGACGCGAGTTTGCCGGAGGTAGTAGTTGTGCTAGCCAGCGATCCTATGTGACGATCGTATTAGATTCCATTTTTAAAAATTTTCAATTTAGAAAACCAAATGCCGAGTTGTGGTATATATCATATAAAAATAAAAATTTTACCTTTTGTATGAAACAGCTGATATTTTTTTGCGATTTCAGAGGTTTGTCCACATAGTGAAAATTGTTCATATTCACAAGTACATTCACCCCTTAAATGGTGCAAACTGATTTTTCTACACTTGTATACATTTTAGAAATCAATTTAATAAATAAATTTTGAGTCCTAAACCTAAAACTACATTCGATAAAATTTATGAATCTCTGCACATCACTATCGTCAATAAAGTAATACAATTATTTCCTTCAAAGTCGTTATCAATTAATACGGAACTTCATGAGCGGACAAACGTCAAACCGGCCATCATAGCGTGCCGCTAGTGTAATATCATCTGCTGTTTTCAAAAGAATAATAAATATGCTAAAACAGAAAAAAAAATCTAGTAATATAGTACCTATTGTTTAGGTACTATATTACTAGATTTTTTTTATTATATTAATATTATTAGATAGATTAATACCGTAGCTCATTTAAAAGAAATAATGTAGGTATTCACTCAATCCGATTATAATATAGTCGATTACATAATATAGCAGTCGCCCACCCCTTATTTTTTACACCCGATTTATATTATATTTCGATAACGAAATAATTATCATACCTATAGAAAACACTAAAGCTGTTGTTCGAAAAGGCAAAAACGGACGGGAAGCTACCATTACATTCAACCCTGATTTGGCAGAACAGACAAGACTTGCCGAAATTTATGCGGTACGTATTGTTGTAGACATCAATACTAAGTTTTGTTCATTATTACTTTATATATGTCGGCATTTCGGGATCACTTCGTGGAATCAAATTGTAGAACTAACTCCGTTCGGCGGTGTTCCCGCGTTTCAACATGAGTTATTCAAGGGAAAGACCAACAAATTCCTGAAAAGCCGGCAACGCTTTGGTTGTACCTCTGGCTTTCAATGTTCATGTTGATGGGCAGCGGTAATTGGACGCGTCTGCTCGTTTACTCGCTATATATATATATATATATATATATCAATAAAGCAAAAGGAAAACATTTTACAGATCGAATAAGTATACCAAATAATGAATGATTTTCAGGAGAAAATAAAAAGATCAAGTGATCCGGATTCCTCGAACATTGGCTATGACAGTGCGGAGGATGAAAATGAAAAGGAGGGTCTTTTAGGCCAGTTTGTAGTCCAGTACGACGTGGAGCAGCCAAAGAATGGAGACATTTTGGTAGGTCCTCAATGATCATACTTAAATAAATAAATAAAAGTTATTTCAAATCTCTCTTTCGACGTATTGCAATGTTTGTTAGTAAGTTTTTGCTTAAATTTAGAGTTAGTTACTTTTAATATACTAGTACTATTGTGATATTTGAACCCCTATTTGGGTAAAGGCCTCCTCCATCTTCTTCCATGACTCTCTGTCTTTGCCTAACTTCATCCAGTCGTTTCCTACGACTTGTGTTATGTCACCAGCCCACCGTTTTAATTGTCGGCCAACATTCCTTTTTCCCACTGGTCCTTTCCATCGTGTGGCTTCAATGGTCCACCTTCTGTCTGGGTATCTTGAGATGTGTCCTGCCCATTTTCACTTTAGTAAGAGAGCGTGCCTCAGCGCATCAGTGAGTTTAGTTTTTTGACGGATGATTTCATTTCTAATTTTTTGTATTCTTTTAATTTTTAACATGCTCCTTTCCATTGCTGTTTAAGTGCCTTTGATTCGTTGTTTTATTTTATTTGTATATATCCATGTTTGGCAACCATACAACAAGCAGGGTAATAGGCATGTATCGTATAGTGTCTTTTTCATATGTAAGCTGTAGTTCCCTTTGAAGATTTCTCTTAGTGCCCAGTATTTCTTCCAAGTTGCGTTGATTCTTCTAGTTACTTCTTCTTCGTTACTAGATGTTTTAAATGAGATTTGCTTACCCAAGTAGATATATTCGCTAACATATTCAATATTGTTACCTTTTATCACTATTGGGCGTTCGCGATTGTTAGTTAATATCTTGGTTTTCTGTACATTCATTTCAAGGCCGATTTTGGAGCTTTCATAATCCAGTGATATCATCATGTCCTCTAGGTCTTTGGCGGTTTCAGCAATTATAATAATATCATCAGCGAATCTCAGATGGTTTAAATATTGTCCGTTTATATACACCCCCTTGTTTTTCCAATCTAGTTTTTGGAAAATATTTTCAAGTACTGCTATGAACAGCTTCGGGGAAAGAGGATCTCCCTGTCTTACTCCTCGTTCAATTTCTAACTTGACTCTGCTCGTACTATTTGCATAGATATATTTCAGTATATTAATGTATTTGTAGTTAATATTTGATTGTTGTAGTGCATTCCAAATCGAACAGTGGCTGATGCTGTCGAAAGCTTTGCTGTAGTCTATGAAGGCCACATACAGAGGTCTATTGTATTCTCTGTATTTTTCTATGATCTGCTCTAGGATCTGTCCATTGTGCTGAAGCCTGACCTGAATCCTGCTTGTTCTTTTGGTTGTTGCTTATCGATGTCACCGGATATTCTTTTTAGAATTATGGAAGAGAATAGTTTATATGTACTTGCCAGCAGACTCCTTTAATCTGCGATCGGACAGCTCCCGCTCACATTTAAAACGATGCGTAAACTGCGGAAGGACGGCTCCCGCTCTGTAGCTATCCTTTTTCGACGCGTTTGGTTTTGCATTTAATTCGAAAATATTTACTAGCCCCATCCTTCTCCAACTTTACTATTGACAAGCTTATAGAATCGTGTTTTCATGTTTTATATTCGACTCTATGACAATAATTTGACATTAAGATAATCTATGTTGAAAACACGAGTTGCCGCTCTGTGCTGTTTCCGCTGACGCGAGTTCGGATTGTGACGTCGTGTGGTGATTAAAAATACCCCTTGGCCGGTCCAAGACCATATTTGTCCACTGTCAAAAATTACACTGGTTGGACCAAGACCATACTTGTCCACCATTTCCCGCTTTTATTTTATCCATAAAAATAAAACCTTTTTGAACCATCAAGCCAAATTAGCCATTATGATAATGTTCCGGAAGAAACGGGCTACAAATTGCTCAGATTCGTCATGCAATACTAGGCAGGAGTTAGAAAAAAAAAAATATTTTCGACGCGCCATAGATACGCAGATCAAAAACAGATCGTTTTTCTGAGGTGAATTTTCAATTGGTGCTCTTTGTGTGTTTTACGTGGTTTTTTGCGACGCAAAATTGTAAAAGGTGAGTAAATTGTTTAATTAAACTAATTATGAGGTTGTTTTATGCGTATCTATTCGTTTTCATTTATGTTTTGTACTTAAAAAGTGGACTATCCCAAATTGTTTACAACATTGTTTACACATTTTGAAAAAGTGAAATTACAAAGTAATTTAACATTTTCTGGTTAAATCCTGTTGCATTGTAGGGACAATATCTTAAAATATCATTTCAAAACAAAAGAGAGCATGCAGAGACATCTAAAAACCCAAATTTATAATTTTCATTACGTATACTAGTGAAGCTCACCCAAAGCCAGGCGATGTTAATTTAGCATGGAATTTTATTAATTAGACTTATATTTTATACTAGCTGATGCCCGCGACTTCGTCCGCGTAGATTTAGCTTTTAAAATCCCGCGGAACTTCTGGGATAAAAAGTAGCCTAGATGTCACTCTCCAGGTCCTAAGTACCCATGCAAAACATCACGTCGATCCGATGCTCCTCCTTGCTGCGTGTTGGAGGACAAACCATCAAACAAACTTTCACATTTATGATATTAATAAGGATTGTTTTCCAACTTTGTGTTTAGCTCGCTTAGAATTTTCTTATGAGTTAGTTAATTCAATAGCACCCCTATTGTCCATTTACAAAGTACACTCTATATCACTAACATTGTTCAAACACATAAAGTCCATATAAAGTCCTTTTATGTATAACACTTGCTTCTGCCCGTGACATCTGGAATAGTTTAATAGTGGAATAGTTTATTGGTCAATTCAATAGCACCCCTATTGTCCATTTACAAAGTACACTCTATATCACTAACATTGTTCAAACACATAAAGTCCATATAAAGTCCTTTTATGTATAACACTTGCTTCTGCCCGTGACATCTGGAATAGTTTAATAGTGGAATAGTTTATTGGTCTTAGCGTTATGATATATAGCCGATAGCCTTCCACAATAAATGGGCTGATTCTCAGATTCTGATTTGTTTCTTTTTTCTTTTATTTCTATTAAAATCGTTCAGTGTTAGATAAAATAAAATAAAAATAGCCTTTATTTCAGTCAATAAGTTACTTTCTAAACATTCAGTGTTAGATAGTAACACTGAAAGAATTTTTCAAATCAGACCAGTAGTTCCTGAGATTAGCACATTCAAGCAAACAAACAAAGTCTTACGCTTTATATATTAGTATAGATTAATATATATTTTTTATGGGTTTGTTGGCAGGATGAGTCAATTGACAGACGGCAATGTGGAGAGAAGAGGCAGACGGGGGAGAGGACAGGCTGTAAGGGGAGTGAGGTTTTTGAAAGGTATATTTTTTTAACAATGTTTGTTGGTTCTCCACTTATCATAAGAGCCACAAGTTGACCTACATGAAATAAATAATTTTGATTTTTTTTTAACAATAATAAATCAATTTCTTTTCTTCATTACTTTTATTCTAAGTATTAATTGTTTTTGGGCACTTAATAAGAAACAAGTTAAAAAACTAAAAGTAACGCAGAGAAACATGGAGAGGAACTTACTAAAAATAAGATTAATGGACAAAATTTCAAAAAAGGAAATAAGACAAAGGAGTAGGCTAAAAGATGTAGTGAGGATAGCTAAAACAGGAAAATGGAACTGGGCGGGACATGTAGCGAGGGCAGGAACTGGGAAATGGAGTAACAGCACTACAACTTGGCTACCAATATACTTAAAAAGGAAACAAGGACGACCAGTACTACGGTGGAGAGATGAACTAGAGACATTTGAGGGAAAACTATGGTCCCGCTCAGCCCAAAACAAGAAAGAATGGAAGAAGAAGGGGGAGGCCTTTGCCCAGCTGTGGGATGACTTGTAATTAAAATTAATTAACATGTGTAAATATAATAATAACAATGTAACAAGAAAGGCTTATAAATAAATAAATAAATTAATTGTTTTTCCTTAGGCTAAATCACTGCACATTTATATGTTTTTCAAATTATCTGTAATAATTGTTTTTTTTAAGGTTCCTTATCGGGTACACAACCCGAGGAGACACCAGTACCCTCCATGACCTCCCTCTGGAGACTGCCTGTTTGAGAGTATAGGTTTACATTTTCTGTTTCAGTTTAACCTTGGAAGAACCTTCGTGTTCCTGGGCCATGACGTAGTGGAGCAAGTTCCAGAAGCTGCTCCATCTCTTGCTGCCTTAGTATATTTATATCTTTATTAATTTAGATAATTAACATCTTCACTGTTGAAATGGTGAAGGAAAACATTGTGAGGAAACCTGCACACCAGAGTGTTAAATTACTCTACTGGTCTCGAGTTCAAACACTGTTCTTTTCTGACTTTTACTCTAACTATTCACACCTTAAGAGAACATCTATCTATCATATCAAAGTATAGCCGAGTATTGGTCAATTTATTTTTATGAATACCTAGTTTTGTCTGTCTTGTTGTCACCTTGTCTGTATACGATTTAAGCAAATAAAGAATTGAATTGAACATGTTTCCTTTATTATCCCGCCTCTCATCTAGGTAAGGGCTCCTTTTTGGACCACTCTTGGCCATAATATGTTTGAGTTAACCGTGCAAAGCGTCCCCTGTCCAGAAACGAGCCCTTACTGTACAAAATTCAAGTAATACTTCTTCTTCTTCTTCTGGGCTGGTTTCCACACGTAATCCGTGATGGTCTGTTGTGTTGTTACTCCAACCATCCCAGATCTCAACAGAGGCCTAGTAGGCCGCCCATGTTGCCAAGGGCTTCTTGAAGTGAAGCTGGAGATCCGAGGTGGTTCTTGTGTTGTTCTTCCACGCCCATGCATGACAAGAGCACGTGCGTGGGTGTTTCAACTTTCATCTGCCTTCATGCAGGCCCTGCACAGAGGACTGTAGGTGACACCTATAATAAAAAGGTGTTTGTTTAGTGGGCTGTGCCCCGTTATGATTCCCACCACCTTCCTGAGTTTATCTCTGTCCAGGCGGAGTAGTCTGTTTGTTAGTTGTTTGTCTAGATAAGGAAAGGCTTCCTTAGTCTGCTTGCAGTCTGTTGCATTCTACCAAAGTAGGGAATGCTCTGAGTGTTAGTTCATGCAACCATGTCTTGTACTCACTGAAGGGAATGGGAACGATTTTTAAAGTTTTTTACCTGTCTGTTAATTATAGCTGTAATTGCTGTTAAGATGCCCACACACTCTGCTTGGAAAACAGAGTTATCCTTACCAAGTGTGTGACTTATCTTCATGTTGAGTTCTTGGCAGTATAAGCTCCAGCTCCTGTACCAAGTTTGGTTTTCGATCCATCAGTGTAAACTTCTATTGTATCTTGAAATGCTTTATGAAAAGTGTTGCTTTCAGCATTTACTTTGTAGCTCATACATACTTACCATCTTTAGTTATTTTAATATTTTTAATTAATTAAAATATTAATTATCACAGGAATTCACACACCATAGACGATTTTTTTTTTCGTTACCAAGGAACACCAAGAAACATACTACTACTATAACCCAGAGTTCGCTACGATGCACGGTACATGGGCCCCTGCACCATAGAGTAAATGCACTTGCACTTTTCTGCATCGCAACGTACCTCATAGTCAATGCGACCACAGATGAAAGATACTTTTTGTTCAGATGCGCCTGTTGTAGAAGGTGGTAATTCTTATTGATTATTTCGAGTTTTAATGCTTTATGATTTATTTCTGTAATTCATTCATGTAAACCAGGTATCTAACTTTGCAATTAATGCAAATAATAGTATTTGTAAGGGTAAAATTTCAGTTTTTTATGGGTTTTAAAATAAAAGAACGAAAAAAATCGAAACTCTTAGATTTCATCCAGGATTGTTTTTATTTCATACCGTTTGTAGACATATAACAAAGATAGCCAAGTAGGAAATTTCATCTAGTTTTTAAAAACATATAATTTATACAAGTTGTAATAATAATATTTGAAGAAAAACTTGAAAAACTGCTAAGAGAGAAAATGGCGCGAAATTGAAATGCGCGCCTGGACCATCCACTGTAATTCGATACATTTGACAGATGTCATTCTAAGGGATAATAAAAAATAGTGTTTTCTGTGAATAAAACAATGGAAGGGTAAGCAATTAACAGTTTTTTCGTAAAATACATGTAGATAGACAACAATTTTGCACCAAATTCATTAATTTCATCAGACCTCGAACGTGAAGCAAAAGTTTTACAAAATATAAGCTCCGACATGAGATCTTGTTCTCTATTTCAGTAATATGAATGAACGAGTATTATTAAATTATAGCTTATTTCATCACAATTCCAAAAATATAGTTTTATACCTAGGTTCTATACAAAAGTTTAGAGAAATGAATTTTTCAATAGCGCGGCGCCGGATTCGCGCGAACACCCACGATTCGGTACGCAGACTTGACGGTTCCGCGGCGCGCGGGGCGGGGCAGATCCAGCAGATGAGAGGATATTGGTCTATAGTTACCAATGTCCAAGGGGTTTCCTTTTTATAAAGTAGGATTATGTCCGATGTACACCATTGTTTTGGTACTTTTTCTTCTTCTATTATCATATTGAACAATTGAGTAAAATATTGTATTAAAATGGGTGCTCCTATTTAATGATCATACTTACGTACTTATATTTTTTTACTAATATGCGTAAAACAAGCTTGTATATCAATATAATTTCTAACACTCGACTTACATCCATCCATCCATCAATAAAATGTAATCGACAACCATCACCTCTTGTTTTCGCGTATATAGGTAGAAAGACTACACAATTTCTTATCGAATACACTGTAAATAAATAATTAATATCCGCGATGACATAGCCAACTATGCAAAAGCAGTGATAGCCTAGTGGTTAGGACTCTGGTCTCCTATTCGGGGGTTCGCAGGTTCGATCCCGGGTACGCACCTCTTGACTTTTCGGAGTCAAGTGCGTTTAAGCATTTAAATATCACTCGCTTCAACAGTGAAGGAAAACATCGTGAGGAAACCTGCACATCTGAGAGTTCTTCATAATGTTCTCGAAGATGTGTGAAGTCCGCCAATTCGCATTGGGCCAGCGTGGTGGACTATGGCAAATAACCCTTCTTTGAAAGGACACCTGCGCTCAGTAGTGATCCGTTGATGGTTGTTAATGATGATGATGTTAATCCGCGATGACGGTAAAACAAACATTTTTATATTTAATTTTTGTTTATATAAAGATGGTACATTATTATCAGCTACATTACAGGTGAACGATGGTTACTTCGTGCACTTCTTCGCGCCTGCCTCCTTGCCGCCGCTGAGCAAGCACGCCGTGTTCGTGTTGGACACCTCAGTCTCCATGGGGGGAACTAAACTGGAGCAGCTGCGGAATGCTATGGACGCTATTCTTTCTGATCTCAACCCAAGGGACTACTTCAGCATCATCGAATTCAACACAAACATTACAGTAACGGTTTTTCTTAATACTAGACGAGGTCTTTCACTAGCCGGCGTCTTATGCTGCTTCCATTAACCATCTGGGACTCATCTAATAATGCCAGTCAAACACTGCTATTTACAGTGTAGTCGCCAGGCCTTAAGGCGCGGTGTTCAGACACGATCTTCATTCGTGGAGCCGAATCACAAGCCGAATGAAGATCGTCTTATTTAAAACCTATGGGTTATAATATTATGAAAAAAAAAAAGTAGTTATAATTGATCGTATTTCAAGGCTGATGGTTGTTTCCTAAAAACGATGACGCAAACTTTTCTCGATAGAAAAATATTGCAAAGTTGACTCTTCAAATACATAAACTCCCATCGTTCTCTGTTATGCATACATTTATTTTGGTAAATTAAGTACAATTGTTTTTCATATTTTACTACAGCAAATGGCTGTTTTAGATTTTATTTATTGCGACTGTTATAATTTTAATATTTTCCATTATAATTTAATGAAGATCGTTCGAACCTACTGCCGCCGTAAGCTTCTACATTTTTCCAAAGTAGACTAAATTGAAATGTATATTTTACACTAAAACCGTGGCCGTAAATAAGAATATGTATATTCTAAAGTCTACACTATAATGCTACTAATCTGTCTGGATGCTGTTTAGGTGATGGTAGAAACGAATGTAAGACTTTGTTATTCAAAAGCTGTATGATTTAAATATAAGGATTTAAGGTAAAATGGATGCAGTACCTACACGTCAGAAAAACTCTCAAGTATCTATCTATCTATCTATATTTTCATCTACTGTATTTAATAAGCGCGTAGGAATTTTGTTTCATTATGTGAATTTCGTAGATTGTTATTTTTCCTCACAGGTTCACGACTTGAAGGAGGCCCATGACGCAGAAAAACTAGTACCACCTGCTCCGGCATCACCAGAAAACATAGCTTCGGCAAAGGCAATTGTTTCCAGATTTATAGCTTATGGAGGTAAACACCCCACAAAATATTAATTTACTAGCTGATGCCCACGAATTCGTCCGCGTGGATTTAGTTTTTAAATTCCCTCGGGAACTCTTTGATTTTCCGAGATAAAAAGTAGCCTATGTCACTCTCAAGGTCCTCAAGTACACCCATGCAAAAAATCAAGTCAATCCGTTGCTCTGTTTTTTTTTTTTTTTTATATTCAAGGGATCCTCCGATTTATGTCAGAGTCCTTTTTTGTCTTTATTTCTATTATATTATCTTAATTTTTATCCAAGTAAATACATTTATTCTTATAATAATCATAATACTATAGATCTCTATTCAAGTATAATATACTAAAAATAATTACGTTTTATTTTTATTTATGGTTCTTTGTGCGACTTTTTTGCAGTATTCTAAAAATGGTTTTTGGCTATTTTTATTTGAAAGCAGTATCTCCAGCGTATCTTTGTTTACTGACGTGTCCGTTTCTTGCTCCAGTTCAAAACGCTCTTTCCCGTATCTTGAACAATCTAGGAGTAAGTGTAGCACTGATTCCTCGTTTGCTGGGTCGCAGTCACAGCCTGAATCTTCTTTACATTTAAACCTTTTTAAGTACTGCCCGAAACCTCCATGTCCCGTCAGCACTTGAACGTGAATCGGTGTCAACTTAACCTTTCTTACAACAGAGAAAGCCTTATAGACGTCCGGGAAGAACAGCTTTGTCAAGGCCGCCGTTTCGCCGTTTTTATATCTTTCATTCCAAACTTCTAATGTTGTTTTCCTAATAGAGCTTTTAATAAACGACAAGGGGCACTTGTCGTAGTTGGGGGCAATTTTCATTTTTCTGGCTGCTTCTTTAGCAAGGACGTCAGCTCGTTCATTGCCCTCAACTCCGACATGTGCCCTTATCCAGAAGAGCCTTAAATAGTTTCCCCTTTCTTTAATTAATGTTAAATTTTTTCTTACTAAAAATGCTAGAGGGTGAAACGTGCCTGGGTTTTTAATGCACTCTAGGGCTGACCTTGAATCGCTGAGTATATTCACAGATGGTTTATTGTTCTTTAAGACGTACTCGGTAGCCTTATATAATGCGTAGAGTTCGGCCTGAAATACTGAGCAATATGGACTCAATAAGAACTTACTGCTCCGTACCTCATTTCCGCCTTCCCAACATGACAACGCTGCACCTACTTTTCCTTCTATTTTGCTGCCATCCGTGAATATACTCAGCCCACGTATGCTGTTCTTCTCGATCGTCTCCGCACTTAGATCCTGGAGGCAAGTGAAGTCCTCGATTGTTTCTCTCGCTGGATGTACTGCTTCCAAAAAGCACACTTTTCTTTCCACCTCCCTGTCTCCTAAGATACTTTGCGGCTTTCCTCTTTTAGCGTCATATAGCTCCTTTGTCTCTAGGGCTCTTAAATCTAGCGGTATAGTCCCGGTTAAGACTATTGCCGCATCTAACGACACCGTGCGGTAGGCCTTGCACATTTTTTGCGCAAAGCCTCGCTGCACGGTGTTCAGACGCTTTTGAATAGTTTTCTTTTTGGCGGAGGGAGCCCAGACATTTGCCGCGTAAAGTATGATAGGTTCAATTACTGCAACGTACATCGTCCTGATGACCTCCGCGGATAGTCCCCAATTAATTTTGGCTGATCGTGCCAGTGGTTTATAAATGTTTAAAGCTTTTTGACAAATGTATTTTATATGGCTGTTAAAGTTTAATTTTTTATCTATTATTAGGCCTAGAATTTTTATTTCGTCAACTAGTTGAACCTGGGTGCCGCCCATGCGTATGTGTGGAGTGTCGAATTTAAGTTTTTTGGTTATCACCATTGCATTGGTTTTTTGTGGTGCAAACTTCAGTTTGTGCGTTACGCCCCACTCATACACAAGGTCGAGCACCCGGTTCGCTTCTTCTTCTATCGCTGGGACTGATCCGCCAGAGAAAACCAAGACGATGTCGTCGGCGAATGCCTGACAATGTACCCCGGCTTTTTCTATTACGTCAAGGAGGGGATCCAGGAGTATATTCCAGAATGTGGGGCCCGCAATGGAACCTTGAATACACCCTTTCGTCGTCGCTACAGTACATTCGTTATCCGCGTAGCGGACTCTGACTTCCCTATCTTTGAGGTAGCTGTCTACAATTTGCCTGAGGTTTATGGGGCATTTTTTGTCTAGTAAGCGACATTTCACTGCCGGCCACCACGCGCTATCGAAGGCCCCCTCTATGTCCAGTGATACGACTACATTGATAGATTTATTATCAAGATTTTCTCGTATATGTTGCACCAGGTCACAGAGGGAGTCCTCGGTACCACGCTGCGGTACGAAGCCGTACTGCCTGGGATTTGTCTTTGGCAACAGGTGCCATCAAATCCTCCTCACGATCATCTTCTCCAGTATCTTTCCGAGGACCGGCAGCAGTCCTATGGGTCTATATGATTTTACATGACTGTAGTCAGATTTCCCTGGTTTCCTCAGAACTACTACCGTTGCCCGCTTCCAGAGCACTGGAAAGCATGATACTTCGAGGCACCTGTTGACAATAGCCAAGTAAATGTCTATGTCGGCGTTTATGGCCTCCGCACAAATATCTGCAGTGAAGCCATCGCTCCCCGGTGCTTTTTTGGGGTTAAACGTAGAGATGACGTACTTTAGTTCCTCTCTCGTGAAGGGTGGATCCTGTATTTCATTTTCCATAGGTTCTTTTATACTTGCAGCCCTTTTCCGTATTTCTCCATGATCGAAATTATCTTCAGATTTCAGGTCTTGGGGAAAGAATGTATTAGCTAAGAACCTTGCGGAATCAATTGGACTTAAGACAGTTCCTTCCTTCACGAGAGGTTGGTCTTCTGACTTTTTGGTTGTGCTTCTTATCACCCGGTAAATGCTGTCCCATAAACTCTCCCGATCCTGAGCACTGCAAAACTCTTTCCAGCTTCTAGTTTGTGCCTTTTCTGCTCTGCCGTTGCTCTGTTGCGGCGTGATTGAAGGACAAACAAACACACTTTCCCATTTATAATATTAGTAAGGATTAGTAAGATAAGTAGTCTATTTGGGTTAAGACTATTTATTTATTTATTTATTTATTTATTTATTCATTAGTAATCAACAGCGTTCATACAATTAATTACAAGATATTTCAGTTCTTAAATAAAGCCAAAAAATGATTACATTACTTAATTGAAAAAATATAAAGTTTAACAGAGAATTTATAAGTAATAGTAAATAATAATTAATAATAGTATAAAACATAGTTATAAAATTAGTTAAAGACAAATAACAGAAGAGCGAGTAAAAATAAATGATAATCTGACTACACATTGCATGCGTGCGCTTGTGCGTGTTTGAACGTTTGTGTGTGTGTGTGTGTGTGTGTGTGTAGTGTGAGTGTTCGAGTGCGAGTGTGTGAGTGTGTGAGTGTGTGAGTGTGTGTGCGTGCGTGCGTGCGTGTGTGTGTGTGTGTGTGTGTGTGTGTGTGTGTGTGTGTGTGTGTGTGTATTTGTCTATTTTTTACGGTGTAGGCCAATTATTTCTTTTTTAAAAAGGGTTTTAGATAGGTGAAATATATCAATGTGCGAGTACTGGTTATTGTATGTTCGAGCTAGCCGCGGAATGACCGAATTTCGAGCGTAATTGGTGTTAAATTTAGGCACATGCAGTAGGCGAGTTTGGCGCGTTCTTAAAGTATATTTTGAATGAAGCGGAGGAATGATAATTGAGAAGGCTGACATTAAGCTAGGGCAATCAATAGACCCGGTCAAGATTGCTTGTAGTAGCAGCATATCACTCTGGCTCCTTCTTTGTTCCAGGCTGTCCATTCTGTAGTAAGTACAGGCTTCCTAACTGTCGAACTTTTTAAAATCTTTAAAGGCCAAGTACTTGAGAAACTGTCTCTGTATGGACTCAAGTCTGTGGGAATGGATGATATAATCGGGAGACCAGATACTACTAGCGTATTCGAGAAGACTTCGGACATATGCAATGTACAGGGATTTTATGCAATCGACGTTATTGAAAGAACTGGTTACCCGTTTGATAAAACCCAGTTGTTTGTAGGCTCTATTAGCCACGATATCTATATGGTCATTCATAGAGAGTTTAATGTCAATATGAATACCTAGATCTCTAATTGTAGTTTCCCTAGGAATACTCACACCATCAATTGTGTAGTTATAGGTTACTGAGCTTAATTTACGAGTAAAAGTTATGTGATGTCACTTCTTTACATTAACTATTATTCTATTCTTAGCGTAGTATTCTACCAAAGCATTAAGGTCTTTCTGTAAATTTTGAGAATCTTCGGGGGAGCGTATTTTGAGGAGTATTTTTTTGTCGTCGGCGAACATTAAGTATTGCGCATGGCGAAAGCAGCTACCAATATCGAATAAATAAGCGTTATATAAAAGGGGACCAAGGATGGACCCCTGAGGTACCCCTGACGGTATTGCAACAAAGTCACTTCTAGCACTACCCGTCACCACAGCCTGCATACGGTTCTTAATATAAGAAGTCATCCACCGAAGCAAACTCCCGTTTATGCCTAACACGCTTAGTTTTTGGAGTAGGATTACATGATCCACGCGGTCGAAAGCTTTTTCGAAATCCGTGTAGATCACGTCCACTTGATATCTTTCGTCCATGCTCCTCAACACATAGTCTGTGAAAACAGCTAAGTTTGTAACGGTAGAACGGTTTTTCATAAAACCGTGCTGTTCGTTGGGAATCGATCTAGTTATTATGGGGCTTATGTACCTATAGACTACAGTTTCAAATATTTTACTCATAACGTTGAGAATAGAGATAGGCCGATAATTCTCTATTTGAGTTTTCGATCCGCTTTTATGAATAGGTACTATCAATGCCTCTTTCCATATATCAGGGAAACAACCGAAGACGTTAATGGACAAGTTAAAAATTATGGACAGTGGTTTAGCTAAATTATTTGCACACTTGTTAAGGAATATCGGTGGACTGCCATCACTGCCTGAACCCTTGTTAGTTTTTAAACCTTTAAGAACTTTACGGACGTCATCTTCGACAATCTTAATTTTACAGATAGATTCATTATGGTTCAAAGTTGTTAAGTTTGTTTCATAGTTGTCGTACGAGTTTGCCGGTTTTACAAAAACGCTCTCGAAATACTGACTGAAACCACTGCAAGCTGAGGTTTCATCAGTGTACGTAGTATGTCCTAACGTAGGCTTTTCGGGGTATCCTTTTTCATTATTTCTCAGGGTTTTGATATAAGAAAAAAGAAGCTTGGGGTCTTTGCGGATATAGTCTTGCATTCGCTGAGTGTAAGACATATAACACTTATTTTGAACTGCTTTTTGCCTAGCCCTGAGCATAGCAAACTCATCGTAGTCGCGAGGATTCCCACCTTCCTTCCATTTTTTATGCTTACGGTGCTTTTCTTTCACTATGTGAATTAAGGACTTGGAAAACCAAACTGGAAAGTTAGATTTATATTTAGATTTGATAGGAACAAATTTATTAATGGTTTCATTTAAAATAGAGTAAAATATTTCTACTGTATCATTTATTGAGTCTACTATCAGTAATTTATGCCAGTCAGTTTTGGATAGATATTCATTTATTTTGACATAATCACCTTTGAAAAAGTTGGGCCTTTTGATTGGTTTTTGGCGAGCATTTCTAACTAAAAGATTAGAGAGATTAAATTCTAGACAAGGATGATATACGTCTTCCGGAACAAGGGGGTTCGTGCAATGATGAACATCAAAGTCAATGTTGCTAAATAAAAGGTCTAAGGTATTAAGCTTGCTGTTTGATATGGTGTTTTGTTGTTTCAAACCGGATAGATTACACATATCGACAATATTCACAACAGCCTCCTGTAATTCCACTGAGCCGCGTCTTAGAAACGAAGGGCCGCAATCAGTCCACGTCACATTCGGTAAGTTAAAATCACCAGCCAAGATGAAATAATCATTAGGGTGGTTCGTGAGGATTTCAGCAAGGCGCGAGGAGATTGCGTTAAGGCGAATCGGTAACTGATTATCTGGAGGTGCGTATATCAATCCGATATGAATTTTTCGGTTCCCTGTGAATTTGAGAGATTCAGCTGGTATAGTCACCCAAAGAGACTCGACACCGGGACAAACCCACTCGCGCTGGTGTTGGACATGCAACTTCTTTAATGCACATAGTAAAACTCCACCACCTTTTATTTTCGTAGAGGTATCCTGGCTACGATCACATCGTAAGACATCGTACCTATCATCACAGAACTCACGATCATAAATACTACCAGTTAACCAAGATTCTGTAATTAAAATTAAATCATAATCATGGTTTAAGATATTTCCTCTAAATTCATCTGTTTTGGTGCGTAAACCACGTACATTTTGGTATAGTATTTCTATAGGATTAGCGCCGTTAAGCAATTATCAAGTACCAAAATATTAAATAAATGAATAATAATAATATATAATATACATAATGTACGTGATTTATGTAGACTAAAATGAACATACATGATAGTATCAGAAAAAGGGTGGATGTAATAATATTTGTGAGCGCTGGTTTTATGCATTTGCAAGTAAGTTAGGAAATGGGAATGGTGTGCACACGATTTAGTATATAGTATGTAAGTTGTAAAAAGTAATTTTTGAGTATATGTGAATAATTGTGGAGTATTTGTGAGTAATTTTTGAGTGTATGTGTTAGTGAGTTGTTTGTTAGGTAAGAGCCGTGCAATGTCTTGTGAAAATTGACAGAAAACATCAAGTACTATCGTATTCATTGTAAACAGATAACTCCATAAAAGTATAATGTGCATAATCATAATCAGTTTATCTTGGCTAAGTCCTTTTCCAGACGAATATGCAAAGCCGGCGACTCCTCGTTTTTTCTTAAAAAAATACTGCAGTTTCTAACCCACACAAATTTGTATGCTTTCTCTTTAGCTATCATTTTAGTTGACTTAAGTAATTGTTTGTTTTCAGGGGTTAGGTGTTCGTTGACGAAAAATTTTTTCTCAGAGTTATCGATGCCCTATGTCTCTAGTGCAGATGCCTTTTTTCTCTATCTCGCAATCTAACATCACTTAACTTCGAAAAGTCAGAGGTGCGTACCCGGGATCGAACCTGCGACCCCCAGAATAGGAGACCACAGTCGTAACCACTAGGCTATCGATTCTTTTAAAACTTTTTCCACGCGGACGAAGTCGCAGGCATCAGCTAGTTTTACATAAACTTCAACCGCATATTATGCTTTTTTCATGAACATATCTTTAATAGATTTCTCAAGTCTAAAATGGACTATGGGATTTTGAGATTTTGTTAAAAAAGGTTACGTCTATTCCCACAAATAACTATCTAACTTTTTTGAGGCGTATAGTTAAAAATGAATCACAAGCCTAATTTAGATTTCTCATTTACCTATCGTATAAATCTAAGATAAAATTGTTCAATATCTTATATCTGAGTCAATAATATCTTATTAGTGTAAAATTGCAGGTACCAATATCTACGAAGCACTCGATGTTGCTTTAAATATAATACAAAACGGGATTCACGTTGAAACTCACGGAGATATAGCAAATATGTCAGTTGAGTACAATAGCGGAGTGAACGTAACAGACCAAAATGAAAGTAAGTAAAATTATTAAATTATACTCGCGCCTCGTCCTCGAGATTAGTAATGTAGATTTTATTTACACATGTAGTTACGCATAGTTTTCACCACTCTGCACTAAGTTGAGAAATAGTATTAATTTGACTAAACTTTTTTTTTTGTGGGTAGGTAAGTGTCGTCCAGTTTTTGTGGGTAGGTATTGTCCAGTTCCGACCTCAGACGATTGTCGCCATTCATTCGCATTTTAGTGCTCAACCACTCAACACCTATTTAGCGTTTTTCGCACTGTTTGTTATAAAATATGAAATAAGAAAGTTAGAACGTAAAATTCGTCATCGGTAAATTAGTATTTTGGAAAGTGTATCAGACTTGGAAGAAGCGGTTCCTGAAATGGAAGATATTGGAGCAGGTATTTACAAATTTTTCTTTCATTTTAAGGTGATTTATTTTCTCTGTACGTGTCTACGTACTGAAAATAATTATATTTAAATGCAACCTGAACAGTCATTGGGGCTGTTTCAACGCATTAAAATGTGGTTGGCGCTCCTTCCGCAGGGGATTGTAACCTAACCTTAGGTACTGAAAATAATTATATTTAAATGCAACCTGAACTGTCATTGGGGCTGTTTCAACGCATTAAAATATGGTTGGCGCTCCTTCCGCTGGGGATTGTAACCAAACCTTAGGTACTGAAAATAATTATATTTAAATGCAACCTGAACTGTCATTGGGGCTGTTTCAACGCATTAAAATATGGTTGGCGCTCCTTCCGCTGGGGATTGTAAACTAACCTTAGGTACTGAAAATAATTATATTTAAATGCAACCTGAACTGTCATTGGGGCTGTTTCAACGCATTAAAATATGGCTGGCGTTCCTTCCGCTGGGGATTGTAACCTAACCTAATATGACTATGACAAATTTACAATATAACAAAATGAATAAGGACCATAAATTTTCTTTGTTTAAAGAAAAATAAATTACGAAAAATAGTCACAGGCTTATTAAAGTCCACCCCTTTAGTAATTTATTTAGCTTAAGAATTTTAAAATTTATTATATCTATGATAAATTTCAACGCATTAAAATACGGTTGGCGTTCCTTCCGCTGGGGATTGTAAACTAACCTAATATGAGTATGACAAATTTACAACATAACAATATTAATAATGTACCATACATTTTCTTTGTTTAAAGAAAAATAAATTACGAAAATTGGTCACAGGCTTATTAAAGTCCACCCCTTTAGTAAGTTATTTAGTTTACGAATTTTAAAATTTCACATATCTATGATAAATTTCAAAATGCGGGGGGCATCGCAACCAGATGATTGCTTATTAAGACTGGCAAACTGAGGACGACACAGTTCAGAATTTCAATAAAACGTGTGAACCTCGCCAGACCCTAGTACTGACATATATGTCCCCCCCGAAGAGCCTATTGTTCATGGTACAAATGTTCCTGATCTGGATACAGAAATTCTAGAAATTTTAGGCGATGATCCTACCTGCAATGACAAATACAGGCCAGAGATACGCAACGAACGTTAAAACGTTGTTAAAAACGGTCTCAGTAAGGAAAGCCGTAAAAAATTGTGTTTCAACTCGATGCGCCCAAAATAAATTTGGAAATTAAAGCGGCAATTGCTGATACTGCAGTCAAACGAGATAGGCATTGAAAATAAACAAAAACTAATGTCGAGTGCAATAGCTTGTTTAGCTTGACATAAATTCTCAACTGAATTCGAAATCAATCAAAAGCGAACACCTATTATAAAGAACCGGCATCAAGAAATTTAAACCACAAGGCTTCCCCCAGGCACGCAGGCCACCTGCGGGGCCACCGAGGAGCCGCGAGCCTGTCGCGCCGCGCGCTCATCGAAGACATCATCGCGGGGTCATCAGGCGACGTATCCCCGTCGCTGCTATTAGATACAGTTAAGCACGCAGGCCGTTTATCTAAATTTTATCTACAATGGGCTGCAATTACAAACGATAATTCTATTCTGGATAAAGTGTTATTAAATACCATTTACATCACATGTTGTACAACAGATACCTCCTGCTAGACCAACTTACTCGGCTAATGAAAGACTTCTTTACTTAGAAACTATTAATAACCTACTCAATATGGGAGCCATATCAGAATGTATTCCTTGTAAAAACCAATTTGTCTCAAGGATTTTCCTGGTACCAAAACCATGTGGAAAAATGCACTTTGTTTTGAATTTAAAAAATCTAAATAAATTTGTTACAACGGATCATTTTAAATTAGAGGATTTAAGAACATCACTAAAAATTGTAACATATGATTGTCAAATAGCATCAATTGACCTAAAAGACGCATATTTTTTAATTAAAATGCATAAAGAATCACGAAAATATTTAAGATTCTCTTTTGAGGGTAAATTATTCGAATTTAAGGTCTTGCCGTTCGGGCTGAGCACGGCCCCATACGTTTTTACAAAAATATGTAAACCTATAGCTAAATTATTGCGTTCCGCAGGCCTTCTGTCTATTTAGACGATTGGCTATTGTTCAGAATGTCTAACTAACATCCATTTACCTAAAAAACTATTAGTGTCACTTGGTTTCATTATTAATGAAGAAAAAAGCGTACTCTTTTCTTCGAGTAAATGTAAATTTTTAGGTATGATCATATATTCACCCAAGTTTCAAATTAACTTACCAACAGACACAAGATTACGAATTAAAGTGCAACTAACAATGTTCTCGAAATTAATGCTTTACAAAATTAGGACTTTCGCTCAGCTATTAGGCTTATTAGTATATGGCTTGTCCAGCCATCGAATACGGATGGCTGCACACTAAAGAAATGGAAAGATGTAAATATCTCAACTTGAAAGATCATGATGATTATAACAATTTTATGAATTAACTGAATCACTTCAACCTGGCGTTGACTGGTGGATAATAAAATAGAACGTTCTTTCCACCGAATAAGGATTTATGCCTACCAAGTTGAGATATTTTCTGACGCCTCAACGACGGGGTCGGGGGCCGCATGTGAAGGTAGGTCTGCAAGTTAGTTGTGGTCGAATACCGAACGAGAGCAACACATAAATTATTTAGAGCTGCTCGCTGCATTCATAGCCTTAAATTTTTTTTGCAAAAAAAAAAACTATTTTGACTGCCAAATATTGCTTCGCGTTGACAATTCGACGGCAGTAGCATACATAAATAAAATAGAGGGTATACAGTACCCTCACCTCACCAAAATTACTCGTGATATATGGGAGTGGTGCGAAAGCAAAGAACTTTTCGTTTTCGCTTCGTAAATAAAATCCAGTGGCAATACAATTGTAGACTATGAATCTCGATGAACTCATCCAGACATAAAATGGGAACTGTCTGATTGGGCGTTTAACAGTCTCACCCAACACATTCAGTTATCCAAATATTGATTTGTTTGCAAGTCGCATCAACAACAAATGCACAACATACATAGTAAAGATTTGGGGGAGCGTTGTGGAACAGAACGCCTGAGATGTTTATTTAAATTAAACTGATTTTGAAGTTTAATATAAAGGATTTAATTAAGACTGTTAAAACTAAAGTACAATTGAACAGAGATGTATGTTCGTATTGACGCGCGACAGCTTAATGTTCTACCCGATGCGGGCCTCTGGCTCTCACGGGAAGGCGACGCATTCCTAGAAGCGATAGCAGTTATGCCACATCAGCGTTTACTGCCACCGTTTGTAGGCCCAGAGCTGGTGGTTGTAGGCGAGGAGCTGGTAACATAACTACATATCCTGGCACCGAGATCCAGACGCATTCGCTATAGACTCATTTACAGTTTCATGGTAAAATTATGACTTCTACGCGTTCCCGCCCTTTTCAGTCATACTTAAAACACTTAGAAAAATAATTACAGACAAGGCACGAGCTCCCGTCGAACACACGACTCAATTACCCTGGTGGCAGGCTTATTATGCAGGAAGCATTTTCAAGGAAAATCATACCAGAATTTGTAAAAATAATGTTGGCACCATTAGCACCTAATTCCTTGAAGCAATACGATATTTACTTGAAGAAATGGTGGTATTTCTGTCAATCTAACTCGATTAATATTTATGATCAATCTATGCCCAAAGCAATTTATTTTTTAACCCAACTCTTTAATGATGGTTGCCAATATGGTACACTCAATTCGTGCAAATCTGCTCTTTCACCGATACTTAGTCCAGAACTAATTAATGGTGATAGCATAAAAAGATTCCTTAAATGGGGTTTTCGACTAAAACCAAAAAAAACCTAAATATGATGTTACCTAGGATGTCAACCTAGTATTAGATAAATTGAGTTCATGGCACCCCAATGAGGAATTAACCTTAGATAAGCTTACAAATAAAACCATTACTTTACTAGCTCTGTCAACCGCACAAAGAGCACAAACTCTTTCGAAGATAAAAGTTAGTTATATTCAAATTCTCCCTCAGCGTATCACAATTAAAATCCCAGACATTATAAAAACCTCCAAACCTGGGTTTCAACAACCCATTATTCATTTACCCTTCTTTGTAAAAAAAAAAAAAAAAACAGCTATATACCCAGCCACTAAATTGCTGTTTTATATAGAACGCACCTCATAATTAAGAATGTCTGATGAATTATTTGTTGGCAATAAGAAACCCAATAAACCAGTAGGATCGCAAACACTCTGTGAGTGTGAGGTCGACACGAGCGTATTCAGTGATCACAGCACGAGACATGCTGCATCGTCGCGCGCGCACTCACTCGGAGTTAGCCTAGATACTATTCGTAAAACGGCAGGTTGGAGTAGGAATTCCACAACTTTTGCTAAATTTTATCAACGGGATAATTGTTAACCATGATGATACTACCTTAGCAAAATCAATAAATAATTAACCAAAATTTATTATAATTATGATCAATCAATTATGTCCAGTGAAATCACTCGCCAAGCTATGATAGCTACTATAAGAATAATTTATCCCTAGTTAGTTAACATACATTTGGGTTTCGAATTATTATTAATAATCCTAGAAGTACAAAGCTGTTGCTTATGTTTATTGATTGTACCAAAAGATATAATAACGCTTATCATTGATGATATTTCCGCAATTCTCTCAATTTCTACATGTGTAAATAAAATCTACATTACTAATCTCGAGGACGAGGCGCGAGTATAATTAATGATTAAACGAACTTACCTGTACGTGAAGTTCTATCATAATTATACGAGCGCCGAGTCCGAAGAGATTAGTAACCCGCCCGCCCAGTACTGTGCGTACCCCAAGTGTCTCGGAAATACATCAATGAATATCAGGATCTCTTACTCTAAACTAAATGAATGGCGACAATCGTCTGAGGTCGGAACTGGACAATACCTACCCACAAAAACTGGACGACACCTACCTACCCACAAAAAAAAAAAGTTTAGTCAAATTAATACTTTTTCTCAACTTAGTGCAGAGTGGTGAAAACTATGCGTAACTACATGTGTAAATAAAATCTACATTACTAATCTCTTCGGACTCGACGCTCGTATAATTATGATAGAACTTCACGTACAGGTAAGTTCGTTTAATCATTAATTATTCTACACAACGTCATACTCGTATATTGTGATTGTATTTCTTAAACTTACCCTAATACCTTTTCTAGTACCGAAAATATTGACAAAACGACATAATGTGTATATGGCGTAGACTATCTGATCAGAAAAATTTCTATCTAGGTATGTTAATTACTAAATCAAGCCCCTATAAAATGTTATCAAACCAAACTGCATTTTCGCTAAATAGCCAGGCTAAATTTTTGCCCCAAAAAGTCAGTCTGAACTTCTGAAGGACTCCAGATGATGAGACGAGGCAATACAACCACGGTGAAATGTCTCATATTATGAATGTTTCAGCAGGCTAACTAAGGAAACAGCGAGAAAGATTATCTATAGATTACAGATCTTAGATAATATAATATAGATAGTGTTAACAACCATCTAATTAATTTATGCATATTTAGTTAATATAGATAGAACTCGACGCCATAACCTACACCAAACAAAAATAATATTATGTCTCTGGAGGAGAAAAGAATACCTAAATTGCGCTGCTTATCGGATCAAGCTGTTTCAGATGTGGTGATGGAGATCTTGGTGCTCTGTTCTGCTTCACCTTAAGTATTCGCCAGCCATTTTGAATAATGATGGCGAGACTATACGTTATAATTTAATTTATAGTCCAGTTTTTACTTTTTACTTAAGAGATATTTCTTAACTTTTATTATGCTTACAGACGAATTACAGCCCATCATTATATTTTTAACGGACGGCGAACCAACCGTGGCTGAATTAAGCACTGATCGAATCATATCGCACATATCCGAGAAAAACAAAGGCTCGAAGCGGGCGCCATTGTACTCCCTCGCTTTTGGTAATCCTTTAAAATATACCTTCCTAGATACACTAGCTACCCCGTGCTAATTCTTTATTTTCCTGGATAAAGTTATCTGTAGGATAATAAGCTGTAGCGGCGCATGATACTGCTATTTCGCAATTACAAATTACGTCAAGTTTAAGTTTGGTGAAGAGGTTGAGCCGCGAAATGGTAACGGACAGACAAAACTTTCACAATCATAATATACCGGGAGCCGGTAACATTAAAAGCCCCGTCATGTGGAATCGAAAACTCTGTATGGAAATTAGTAGTTGACAAATAAATACGATAACATTAAGCCTGGCAATAAATAGCTTGGCATTTAAATATTTTTTTTTAAATATATAGACTAGCGCTTGACTTCAATCTCACCTGATGGTAAGTGAAGATGCAGCCTAAGATGGAGCGCGCTTGCCTAGAAGATGCCTCTTCACTCTTGATTTAAAGGTACCCAAGTTATAGTCATTCGGAAAAACGGAAGCCGGAAGGGCATTCCAAATTTTAGCGGTGCGTATTAGGAACGAGGAAGCGAAGCGCTTAGTGCGGGATCGTGGAATTTCGACCACGAAAATAGCCGAAAAAATGTTATTTTTTTTAATACGAAAATGTATTACCGTCAACGTGGATAATAATTGTTTGCATTGCATTGTATTTCAGTAAAACATAGTAAGTGACAAGGCAATAGGGCGACGTATAGTAAACTAGACATTATGTACAAGCCGCCCGCGTTCAACGCATGCGTCTATTAGTAGTGGAAAAGCTGAAATGTGGCACTTTGTCGCACTTCATAACTTTGCCAATACTTCCATAACGTGTATTGGCAGGCGACGACGCCGACCGGGTTTTCCTGCGCAAGCTGTCGCTGCGCAACGAAGGCTTCATGCGGCACATCTACGAGGCGGCGGACGCGGCGCTGCAGCTGCAAGACTTCTACCGCCAGGTGTCCTCGCCGCTCCTCGCCGACGTCAAGTTCCTCTACCCTCGCAAACAGGTAGCACGAACCCAGTTCAATCATTTCTACCGCCAGGTGTCCTCGCCGCTCCTCGCCTACGTCAAGTTCCTCTACCCACGCAAACAGGTAGCACGAACCCAGTACAACCACAGATCTAGCAACATGACTATCATCATCATGATAATAATATGTTATGCGTCATCCGCATGCTTGGCGCTTGCCTCAAACTACAAACCTCTACAAACGCTTGGATTGAATTTGGGAATCCAACGTCGCCAACCATACAGTCATTCATTTTTACCCACTTGCAAAAATAACATGCATAAGTAATTCACTATACGACACGAGACCGTAGATACCTCTAAAGTATAAACCAGAGACGAGACTGAGTGCGCACATCGTGTGGACGAGTCGCAAGCGCTTGCGCAAATTCCCTTTGGTTTGTGATCAACAACCGACACTCGATAGATGGCCACAAGCGCTTGCAAACCTATACAAACCATGGCAAGCGCTCTATCCACACGTTTGAATTTGTGAAGGCTTGTTGAGGTTTGCCAAGCGTGCTGATGACGGTTTATGAATCTACTGTTGGACACGGATCTCTTTAAGATAGCGCCAAGTCATAGGTCTTCTGCCTTTCACATCCAATTCAACAACAAAACAAATCACAACACAGCAACGTTTGCTTGCTTTACTCGAGGACCTTTCGAATCTGAACGTCTGACGATCCTACGATAAACTTATCATTTCAAAGTGCAGATAAATTTTTTAGGTAATGTAGGTAAATATAGTCGTAATAACAGTGATTTCCATTGGCTCCACAGATAAAAGAGGGCTCGGTCAGCCGTAGCGAATTCCGTACCATCAACGACGGCTCGGAAGTGGCAGTAGTGGGAAGAATAGCTGAGAACGTCAACGAAATCACCCCGCAAGTGCGTGGAATAAGGGCTGAAAGAGATGGTCGTGGCCGGGTATGCTATGTCAATCCTCTAATATTTTATTCATAACCACTTTCTCTCTTCCTCGTGTTCTCGTTAGAATATAAATAGACGTTTATAGAATGTTAAGAAGAATTACTTTTATCGAAATCTATAACTCCCGACTTCTCAAACAACGTGTTAATGAAATATGAAGTAGTACTTATTTACTACTACTTTTGCTCTGGACTTTATTGCAGCTTGAAATTAGGGGCATTTTGTTTTACCTGAAAAGAAATGAAAGTATCCTCTTGCCACTCTCTTGGTATATTATAATTACTTTGGTAGTTAAATAAAATCCTCTGGGAATCCTTTGCTTTCTTGGGATAGAAAGTATCCTAAGTCACTCGACTGCTTTCAGTCTGCGTGTATGGTGTACCGTCCTGTAATAAGTGGGCGCAGATATTTAGCATTAATTGTATTTTGCAGGAACTTTACGAGGTGAATCCCAAAGTGCCTGTGACGCGAGCCAAGGATGAGCACTTGCCCTTAGAGCGGCTCTGGGCGTATCTGACCATTAAACAGCTGTTGGACAAACGCGACGCCGAAGATGTAGGCCAAAGCGACACGGAAGATAGCCCCGAGAAGAAAGCTCTGGATATTGCTTTAAAGGTAGATATTGTGGATTAGTCTTATTATGACCTCGACTTCGTCCGCGTCGACGCCATGAAGACTTTTTAATATACATAATTATAGACTATAGGTAATAGCGCTTGATTGCGATCACACTGATGTTATGTGAAGATGTAGCTTAAGATGGAGCGCGCTTGCTAAGAAAATACCTATTCACTCTTGATTTGAGGGTACCCAAATTGTAGTTTCAAAAACGGAAGCCGGAAAGGCATTCCAAATTTCCCACATTTTTCCTCATTCCAAATTCCAAACAAACTCTTAGATTTTCTGGGTTAAAAGTCTAGATACCTTCTTGCCTACAGGCTAATCTTGTACTGTGCTACAGGCTACATAAAAAACTCCAGGGGTAGGGCAGACAAGACTGCGTGGAGTCAGGGTGTTTGCATTTTATTTTTGATTAAACGACAAGTGCTTTATCGACTTAAATGATTTCTTACCCATTTGATTTGTAAATATGTAAGTAACTGTATTTTTAATGAAAAACAGTAGTACTTAGTAGGTAGTAAGTGTAGCTACAGTACAAATCAAAGAAGTTTTTCGTTACAACGCGCGTGCATTCGTTATTCCGCGATTCGTCATCACATGTTTTCGTTGTTAGTCTATTCGTGGCTTCGTGGTTTCGTCATCACATTATTCGTTATTGAAAACTTTCGGTATTATACACAGTAGGTAATACGTACGCAGGGGGCTAACTTGGAATGGGGTGTGGCACTTTTAATTAAACCTACGGTATGGTTTCTACACGCCATCGTGCCAGAACGCTTAATCGCTTAACGGCACATTTTTGAGATTAGAATGGTAACGAGCCACGGCATTGGCTTTCCACAAGATAAAGCTTCAAAAATTCAAGCGGATAATATAAAAAGAGTGTCTTCAGACTTCAGCATCGTCAGCAGCGTTTATGCAATACAATACATCGCTTGTTGTAACACACCCACTATCTGGTTTCAGTACTCGTTTGTAACGCCTCTGACGTCGCTCGTGGTTGTCAGGCTGAACAAAACTGAGGCTGTGGAGGCTGTGAACGCAGATACAGTTGACGACCCAAGTGAGTACCTACATACGAGTAAGTTGGTAGAAAAAAGAAAATGCATCTGCATCAGAATTCTTCCAAAACCTCAAAAAAGTTTTAGAAGCTGCATATTGCACGTCGTTGCCTAATTTTGGCATGCGTAAGTTTGGCTGCTATTTTAATTTGAATATACATAGGTATATCACCTATGAATGAATTTTAAGCTTTCCATGCTTACGTTGCAGGATTTTTGCCTTATTCACTTGCAAAACCACCAGACCTACACGACACGCAAGCGGCACAGACCTACACGGGCTCAAGTACTGGTAAGCGCACTAAAAACTGTCCGTCCATATTATGTTAGAGCATTTTCAAAGGCCCACTAGGGAGCCGCGAAGACACATTGTAAGGAGGGGCGCGGGCGCACTCCGGTCGCACACGCGCCGCGTCTGTCGCGGTCTGCTAGTGCAGATCTACATAGTGCTGCATTAGTGCACCTTGTGCACTTTTTCTATTGACCCCAGAATTTGAAATCTTGTTAAAAACATGCCGGCTCATCTGCCACATTGTCATGTGACAAAAAATTCGTGTGTGATAATAAATATTTTTTACGTGATTTTTAAAAAAACAATCTATAAAACTATTTTTGGACTTTATTACTCTTTATTGTCTTTAAAATTGAGTGGCGAGTCCACTTGCTGCCGCTTGCTGCACCGAGAGAGAGTACTTGCGCATTTTCATATAAGGCAGTAGAGAGGCGTGATAAAAAAAACTTTCGGATCCCCTGTTAGAGCCTTCACTTGAAATGATTTACTTGAAATTCAAAAATAATATAGATCAATCGTGTAATCATCGTGTTGGCAATAAAAGCAAATGCTGAATGCCTTCGATAACTATTTTCTATTGGAAAAATTGCATGTTGTTATCTTTTCCGGATATTATAATATGAAATTTTGATATTTTTACAACAAATAGAATACCTAAATATTAACTTATTAACAAATAATATAATATATGTCGGAGATTAAAATTAAAGAGATCATTATTTAAAGCGCCATCTGTTATGAAATAGTTGTACTAGTTTATTCAGTCATTCAATTGACTCGAATTGTTTGTACTAGTTTATTAAGTCACTCAATTGACTTAAATTGTTAGTAAGTTTATTAAGTCACTCAATTGACTCGAATTGTTTGTACTAGTTTATTAAATTACTCAATTGACTCGAAAGCGACATCTATATCGAATTCGGGTATTGTTTGTACAAGTTTATTAAGTCACTCAAGTGACTAGAAAGCGCCCTCTATAAGCGAACTCAGGTATTGGATGTACTAGTTTATTCAATCACTCAATTGACTCCATTGACATTCAAACCTGGATGGAGTTGGCGTGGCGGGGGTTGACGATTCGTCTATAAGTAGGGCTGGTGCCCGCCAGACGGTCATTATTATTAGAGAAGTCATCAAGTCATCATTATGATTAGACAGTCATAGTCATGAGATAGTTGGTCTCAGTTGTTCATGAGAGCTTGGTGGAGCATGGTCTCCCAGTCACACCGTCGCGCCAAACCCATCGTTCGCTATATGGTGGTATTAATTATTTACCTAGCTATTTACAAAGTATTTAAAGTAATTGTGTTTTGAACTACTGTGTGTTAATTCTACAAACTTTTAAATATTGTGTGCAGTGCAATAAATCATGTAATCAGCTTCTCGAATTTTAAAATTGCCCGAGTACCCACAACTATGCAATCTGATCAAGAAGAACATGCCCACGATAATGAGGTGCCTCCTCGGCCTCCGTTATCAGAAGTGGGATCGCCTCGGGCTCCAGAGAAGCCTAATGATTTACTGAGTGGATTACTAGAGTTACAAAATCAAAACATGAAACAGTTAATCGAGGCGATCAAACTACCCTCCGAACCGAAATTATCGCTGCCTGAATTTAATCCTGAACACAAAGATACGGATCCACGAGCATGGTGCTCCACGGTAGACCTTTGTTTGTCTGAGAAGCCTCTCCAGGGTTGTGCGCTTATGAATGCTTTGAGTAAAGCGATGAAAGGAACTGCATCTACGTGGCTTCCGCAAGTTTCCGTTTACCGGCGTATGGTATTACTTGGAACCAGTTTAAGGACATTTTCCTAGCGAGATGCGACAGTAATGAAACTACAGCTGCAGCCTTAATTTAATTAATTTGAGTAATAGTTGTCCGAAAGAAAATAAGTGTCTAGCTGCGTATGGAAATCGTTTGACGTCAACGATTATGACTGTGTGGCAAAATCTTAACACTAAGGAATTCTAGTGTATGGCTACCACCTTATCACTATAAAGTACTACTGGATTGTACGGTGAGTTCATTGTATCGTTCCAATGTTTAGTGATACTATTTTGTAGTCTCTTTATTATTTCGTTGTCTTAGCCCATGCGTACGGCGGTACGCTTAGTTGTGTGTATTAATGTAGTACCTACGAGTTGTTGAAGAGTTAGACAGAGCTTTTTAACATTTGATTCCCATCTCTGAATATTTAAGAATTTTAGGTTATTTTAAATTCCCTTTTTACGATATTCAGTTTAGACATTAAAATTACAATTACAAGTTGTTAGTTAGGTTCAATGAAACTTGAACGTACCCGTTCACCCACTGATTAATGCAAAAGTTTGCAGGTACCTACTTAAACAATGATTATTATTTAAATGTGGGTACTTCGTTTTCAGTTAAGTACTTTGGGAAGTTTGAATGTACCTTAAAAATGATTTTTTTATTTTCATGTGAATACTTCGTGCAATTGGATACCAGCGCGGTGCTT
Source organism: Oeneis ivallda (assembly GCA_029955525.1). Lineage (NCBI taxonomy): Eukaryota > Metazoa > Arthropoda > Insecta > Lepidoptera > Nymphalidae > Oeneis > Oeneis ivallda. The sequence continues at coordinate 10,719,835 of JARPMR010000005.1, forward strand.
CTGCGCGTGTCACTTATCGGCGGTGACGCCGGCAGAGTCTGCGGCAGCACGCGCGGAGCATGCGGCTGGCGGTATCGGTCCTTTGGCGTCCGAGCGGCGACGCAACGCATGGATACATGCGAGATTCGCCCGGTCACCGGTCGATTAAATCAATCAGGTCGGTCGTTTTCATTTTGTTATGATTCTGGTGCCGAATGGTCTCTCGTCAAAGAAAGTGTTACAAATAGGTTATCGTGTGTGCGTTATAATAAAGTCTTAAATATTACCGTGGAAATTCAAGTGTTGATAGTAAATTGCAAATTTTAAGTAACGATTACAATTGATGGATATAGTTTAGAAATCTTGTTTCACGTGATATCAGATGAGTTTTTACATTTCGATATTATGATAGGTCGTGATATTTTAAAGCTTGGTTTTCAATTACGATGACTGAGGATAGTTTTTCTATTTCAAAGAGTAAGATTGTTGATGAATGTAGTATTTCTAATTCGGATATTGATTTTACGAATATTGATACGGATATACCAGCTGAGGATAGACCGCGACTATTGTCATTGCTTAACGAATATTCAGATGCTTTTATTAACGGATTACCGCGTTCAAGAGTTACAACCGGAGAACTAAAGATTCGTTTAGTAGATCCTAGTAAAACGGTTCAACGTCGTCCTTACCGCCTTTCGCCTGATGAGCGGCAGTTAGATCGTGATAAAATTAATGAAATGTTGGATACGGGTATTATCCAACCTAGTTGTTTACCTTTTTTGAGTAGCATAATATTAGTTAAAAAAAACGAGACGGTACAGAGCGGTTAAGTGTGGATTATCGAAACTAAACAGCAACACGGTTCCTGATCTCGAAAGATTACGTACAGTTCTTGACATTTTAACCAAATGTGGGTTTTCTCTAAAACTTTCGAAGTGTTCTTTTCTCAAACGTAAGGTCGAATATCTTGGCTATGAGATATCTGCAGGACAAGGTAAGCCAAATCCTGGTAAAGTTAAAGCGCTTACAGATTTATCTCCCCCTGAAACTGTCCAACAATTAAAGCAATTTATTGGACTTGCTTCTTATTTTCGAAAATTTATTCCAAATTTTTCGAAAGTAATGAAACCTCTTTTCTCTTTGACGACTGGTAAAGGTAAACTTAATTGGAAACCAGAGCATGAAAAGATTCGCCAGCAAATTATCGCGATTTTAAGCGACAAACCCGTACTGATGATTTTTAACCCTGACTATCCCATAGAGTTGCACACGGACGCCAGCGCTGATGGCTACGGTGCCATTCTTTTTCAAAAAGTTGACGGTGTCTTGCGTGTAGTAGAATACTTTAGCAAACGTACCACCAGTCCAGAGTCTAGATACCACTCTTATGAGCTGGAGACTCTAGCGGTCGTTAATGCCATAAAACATTTTAGGCATTACTTGCAAGGTCGCAAGTTCACTGTGTTCACAGATTGTCAATCCTTAAAAATGTCTCGTAACAAGATAGATTTAACCCCCCGAGTCCACAGGTGGTGGGCTTTCTTACAGGCTTTTGAGTTCGATATTGTGTATAGAGAAGGCAAAAGGATGAACCATGTAGATTTTCTGTCTAGAAATCACCTTCACGAGCCTTCTGCTCCAGTTAAGCCGGTTACGTTAAATAAGGTAGAACAGAAACGTGTAGACATAGCGACTCTGTCCGATAATTGGTTACTTGCAGAGCAAGAACGCGATCCCGAAATTCAAATGCTCGTTAATAAGATTAAAACCGACGAACTACCTAAAGAGATAGCTAAAACCTACGAACTGCGTTCAGGTGTTTTGTTTCGTAAAGTACAACGAAATGGTCGTACTCGTTGTTTACCGATAGTGCCTAGGGCGTTCCGCTGGTCTGTTGTTAATCAGGTGCACGAGTCTATCGTACACTTAGGCTGGGAGAAGACACTTGAGAAGGTCTTTGAACACTATTGGTTTGAAAAGATGTCTAAATTTGTTCGAAAATTTGTTGAAAATTGTATGACGTGTAGACTTTCGAAAACTAGTTCCGGAAAAGTACAGGCAGAGTTACACCCTATACCAAAAATAAGTGTCCCCTGGCACACGGTCCACGTGGACATTACAGGAAAATTAAGCGGCAAAAGTGACCGAAAAGAGTATGTGATAGTACACATTGACGCGTTTACTAAATTTGTTCTTTTGAACCACACCGTGCGTATCGACGCTAAAAATGCGATCGAAGCTCTTAAAGCAAGTGTTTCGTTGTTCGGGTCGCCAGTTCGTGTCATTGCAGACCAGGGTAGATGTTTCTCTAGTAAAGAGTATAGGGAGTTTTGCGATTCGCACAATATTAAATTACACCTCATAGCTACTGGCTCCAGCAGAGCCAATGGCCAAGTAGAGCGTGTGATGAGTACTTTAAAAGGAATGCTTACTGCGGTAGAGACAAGTGAGCGTTCGTGGCAAGACGCACTTGGTGAAGTACAACTTGCTATCAATTGTACAATCAATCGTGTGACAAAGTCGAGTCCTTTAGAACTTCTAATAGGGCGTGTAGCAAGACCGTTGTCATTATTGAGTCCTGATGATAACGAGGTTGAAATAGATCTTTCTGACGTAAGAGGGCAGGCGGTCCAGAACATAACTAAAAATTCAAATTATGATAAAGTTAGGTTTGATGCAACTAAAGCTAAAGTTGTAAGGTTTAATGTTGACGATTATGTTTTGTTGAAAAATGAAGAACGCAACCAGACTAAACTTGATCCTAAGTTTAAGGGACCTTTTAAGGTTATTGAAATTCTTGATGGTGACAGATATGTTTTGAAATCTTTAACTGGTAACCGTACTTACAAGTACGCGCACGACAGGCTCCGAAGGTTGCCTGAATGTGAAGTTCCCTTAGAGTTGGATAACGATAGTGACGAGTATGTTGATGATGAAGCTTAAACGTACACATTGGCTAGGCGTAGCTGCAGACATCGGACGTGTCGCTTCCAAACTTTGTATTGGTGTAATGAGCGTCCGACTATGTGGTGAAACCTGGGTCTCAGTGGAGACTACTTTTGGCAACTTGGTGTTGCTTGGGTCTCAGTGGAGACTACTTTTGGCAACTTGGTGTTGCTTGGGTCTCAGTGGAGACTACTTTTGGCAACTTGGTGTTGCTTGGGTCTCAGTGGAGACTACTTTTGGCAACTTGGTGTTGCTTGGGTCTCAGTGGAGACTACTTTTGGCAACTTGGTGTTGCTTGGGTCTCAGTGGAGACTACTTTTGGCAACTTGGTGTTGCTTGGGTCTCAGTGGAGACTACTTTTGGCAACTTGGTGTTGCTTGGGTCTCAGTGGAGACTACGTTTGGCAACTTGGTGTTGCTTGGGTCTCAGTGGAGACTACGATTGGCAACTTGGTGTTGCTCGGGTCTCTGATGAGACTACTGTGTTGGCCTTTGTGGCCGGGGTCTCTGATGAGACTACTGTGTTGGCCTAGGGTGGCCGGGGTCTCTGATGAGACTACAGTTTTTGGTTGAATCACACATTGTGGTGTTAACCTGGGTGACCAATGGTCGCTACTTATGCGCTGCATGTGGCAGTTGGGCCAAGATGTACGATTAAGCAATTTTTGATTCCTTTAATGGATGGTATAGTACTATGGTGTACTGATATGCAACTGTTACTTTGATCGATTTTGATTAATTTTGTTTAATGGGAACTTTTCATTTGGTCAAATGATTTTGATTACAATTAATTGTGTACAGGTGAATGACATTGCTTCATTTTGAATAACATGTCAGGTAGGCCGAACCTTGTAACTAAGGTGCCTCAAATGTTTTTTTTTCTTGTCAACAGATACGCTGCCACACGGGGACGTGTGATTGTCAGTTCTGGCCGTGTCGGAGATTAAAATTAAAGAGATCATTATTTAAAGCGCCATCTGTTATGAAATAGTTGTACTAGTTTATTCAGTCATTCAATTGACTCGAATTGTTTGTACTAGTTTATTAAGTCACTCAATTGACTTAAATTGTTAGTAAGTTTATTAAGTCACTCAATTGACTCGAATTGTTTGTACTAGTTTATTAAATTACTCAATTGACTCGAAAGCGACATCTATATCGAATTCGGGTATTGTTTGTACAAGTTTATTAAGTCACTCAAGTGACTAGAAAGCGCCCTCTATAAGCGAACTCAGGTATTGGATGTACTAGTTTATTCAATCACTCAATTGACTCCATTGACATTCAAACCTGGATGGAGTTGGCGTTTCGGGGGTTGACGATTCGTCTATAAGTAGGGCTGGTGCCCGCCAGACGGTCATTATTATTAGAGAAGTCATCAAGTCATCATTATGATTAGACAGTCATAGTCATGAGATAGTTGGTCTCAGTTGTTCATGAGAGCTTGGTGGAGCATGGTCTCCCAGTCACACCGTCGCGCCAAACCCATCGTTCGCTATATGGTGGTATTAATTATTTACCTAGCTATTTACAAAGTATTTAAAGTAATTGTGTTTTGAACTACTGTGTGTTAATTCTACAAACTTTTAAATATTGTGTGCAGTGCAATAAATCATGTAATCAGCTTCTCGAATTTTAAAATTGCCCGAGTACCCACAACTATGCAATCTGATCAAGAAGAACATGCCCACGATAATGAGGTGCCTCCTCGGCCTCCGTTATATATTTATAATGATTTTTCTTTTTATTCCAGAAGAAAAAGCTAATTTTCAAAAAAAAATTCTCAATAACAGCTATGGATTTCTGTCACACCTAAGTTCTACTCTTACATTCTTTCATACCACAGGAATCTTGGATAAAAAGAGCATATCCAATTTTAGGGATCTTAAAATACCGTGTGCGTGTGCTGTAGATAACGTCGGTGATGTCATAGTAACGAAATTATTTATTTCACAGGAGAAAAATTAACCTTGACCTCAAAAAACGGACCTGTCCTGTTTGCTGTTGCAAGTAAGTTCTCAAGACGGGGCGGAGAGCATGACGGAGTGCCGGGCCTGACTAATGACTATAGCTAGTCTTCTAATGACTAATCACAATTATCAATTTTTTTATCACTTTTCAGGGTTCCGTAGTCAAAGGTTGCCAATGCGACCCTATTGCTAAGCCTCCGCTGTCCAAAGTCCGTCCGTCCGTCCACCCACCCACTACCGCACTTTTGAGCTATTTTCTTGTCTATACGGAGCAAGATTTGCGACTTTTTTACTTTTTTTTACCTACCTACGTTTAAATAATTAACTAAATATATTCGTAACAATATGACTCAATTATAAAACACAACCAATAATTATTATTATTAACATAAAAAAGTAGATAGACGTAAAACAGTTTTTGTTTTTGTTTTGCAAACTACTTAATACATTGTGTTCCCTCCACTTACTAGCTTGCCTCTTCTTGCCATTCCATTCATTCCATTTCTTCAGGAGGCATGCCTTCAAATGTATAAATTAAGTACTTAAGAGCCAGGACTTTTTGTACTGGGTTGTCAAGGGCGAAATATCAGGGGCTTCAATCCTTTTCCTTTTCTACATAATATTAGGATATTATGTAGAAAAGGTATGCAATTATAATAAAAACTTATGCTCTTATGTTCATGTTCATAGCCAGACGCTTCGCCACCGGCGCTTATGGCAGCAGCAGTGGTCAGAGCAGCAGTTATGGCAGCAGCAGTTATAGCAGCAGCAGTGGTCATAGCAGCGGTCATAGCAGCGGTCATGGCAGCAGCCATGGCGGCCGTAATCTCGTTCCTTTATAATATTCATATAATTTTAGTATTTGTTGTTCAAGTACAGGATATAAGTGAAATAAAAAAATTTGTTCAGCTTGAAAATAAATAGCTGATTTTGCTAGAGAGCGTCTTCAAGCGAGCATATAAAATCTCCACTTTGAAAGCCCCCCATTTCGTCAATTTTAAGGGAAAAATTAAAAAAAAATATTTTTGTACTCTTTTCAAAATTGTCTTTAAAAACATATATCGCAAGCCTATGAAAGGCAACAAAAAATATTTTCCTTCGCATTCACTTCTATAAGAGCCCCCCTGAAAAAGATTTTTATAATTTTTTATGCAATATTCGGCTGTAAGCCATCAGTTTACATATTATTATTATATCTAAATTTGAAGTAATTACGTTCAGTAATTCAAAAGTTATAAGGCTCTGACATACGGACGGACGGACAAGTGCAAATTCACTCAAGTAGACTCAGAGACCTCGCTTCGCTCGGTCAATTAAAGCTGGTTGAACACAAAAATATATCGAGATAGAACGGTTAGCATTACAGTTTTACAAAGGATCCATGCGTGTCTATTTCTAAATATATCATCTCGAAATTCAAGTTATAGCAATAGTATTACAAAAATAAAACAATTATTGTATTCTATTCCTGAAAGTCTATATTTATTAGTCCCGCAGATGGTTTTTTTAGTCTTTCTATTAATTTATTATGACACCTCAAACTGGAGTGTCCTTAATCAACTAAATAAACTATTATTATGTACTTAATTTTAAGTGAAACTTAGAACACCTAAAAAAATATTTTAGCCATGATTCTAAGGGTTATTTTATTTTATTCGCTTAATCCACTATCCATTTAAATAATAAAGACATAATTTGATTTAATTTCAATAGGAAAATATATAAAATTAAATTGGGATTAATTGCCAATGGGGATTGAAACTATCTGGCATAGCGACCTGGCCGCCATTTTGATTTTTTTTCGAAATCGCGGCGCACGATGTAAGTGGTATGTATGGGTAGAGGACGCATAGACGAACAAATAATGTCAAGTTACATAGTACCCTAAAGTGTCGCGTTACCGAGATATTTGAAGGTAAAGATAGACATATGAGGACAACGACAATCATTAAAAATAGACTTATTACGTGTCTACAGGCGTCAGATTGTATCCAAATAATCGTTTCTAGGTTGATTATTATTATTACTGTTTATTAAAAGAGAGTAGGTACATTACATAATACCTACATAATACATAATACATAATACCTTTTCTCGTGCTCCGAGTAATGTACCTACTCTCTTCTAATAAACAGTAATAATAATAATCAACCTAGAAACGATTATTTGGATACAATCTGACGCCTGTAGACACGTAATAAGTCTATTTTTAATGATTGTCGTTGTCCTCATATGTCTATCTTAACCTTCAAATATCTCGGTAACGTGACACTTTGGGGTACTATGTTACTTGACATTATTTGTTTGTCTATGTGTCCTCTATCCATACATACTACATTCATCGTGCGCCGCGATTTCGAAAAAAAAATCAAAATGGCGGCGGGTCGCTATGCCAGCTTCCATACAAAAAAATTCAAACCCCTTTAGTACAAACAAAATGTTTCGGACGACTTTTAACAATTAGCTCATTTTGCCGAAGATTGGATATGGTGGTATTCTAATTAGGAATGTGGCGGTTCGTTGGTACCAAGAAACGAACATATTGTATGTTATGTATGTATTACATAACATATTATGTGCACTATTAACACTCACACAACCGTACTGTGCGAGGTACGGAATCCGACTGCGTGTTCCCACGTTGTGGCACGTGTTTTTATAATAATACTGTCTACCCACCAAGTCACATCTTATATGTTACATCTCTTTCTTGTTTTAATTTTTTTTATGATGCTTATCACGTCAGCGGCCATCTATTCGTTTTATTCTATAGGTTTGCCAAACATTACAGGTACCCAATTATAGGCAAACCGGCATGCATATAAACGGAAATGCAAGTGTGGATATGACAATTACCAAATGATTGACTATTAAGATTCAGTTTGAGCAGGAACATTTAAAGACACAGAAGGAAGAGACAGAGACCAAGAAAGAAAAGAAAAAGGGAAATATATATGCAGACAGAAAAAGAAAGGCCGAAGAATGCGACCTGGTACCAGAAGATAAAGTATATTATGTTAGGTACATGGACAAGGAAAATAAATTAAGCCTAATGGGAAAAAATAATGATACGAGTATCACAAGTTAAATATGACTAAATAACTGATTCGTAAACTCAAATATCATCAAAATATATACCTGTGTTGTGGCAGATTGAAATTGGTTACTTTAGTAACAAGTTAATAATTAAAATAACTGATTTGTGTGTTTTCACCCTAGATTAACATCTCACCAAAATTTATTAAAACAAAAAGGGATGTAACCTCTGGCCATGAATCCGAACGTCGGTACGACGTCAGCACATACCAGACCGCGAGGGACTGCGCACGTTGGTGAACGATAGGCAAACAAAGGACTATACACTACCACTACATATTAATCAACACGTATATATGACGGGCAAATCGGCTGAAACTGCCCTCCATAAATTAGTGGTCAGAATTGAGAGATCTATAAATAACAAGGAGTTCGCTCTTGAGTGTTTCTTCGGTTTTGAAGAGGCATTTGACAAAGCAAATTTAAAAGCAATTAAAGCAGCACTTTAGAGAGACGGCATCGAACATGCTGTAGAAATGTGGATTATTAACATGCTACAGTATCGCTTGATAACTGCTGAACTAGGTGGAGAAGAGTATACTTACCATTAAATCTGTATTTTGTCTTGCTGGTGGAGACCAAAGCAAAGGCTTTCGACTTTAAATTATTAATTTAAATGGGAGCAGGGTTTGGGCAGTGATACTCACTTGAGTTCCATTTTCAAATGTGCAAGTCAGTATTACACTACCTAAGTTTTTTATTGGTTGTCCTGAAAATGAAAATATGTTATCAAAGGATTCTTTGACTGGAATTTTAATGTTGTTCTCCTTTTCCAATTTTCTGACAGTATAAATTGAAATAACACTCACTTCAGCGCCAGTATCAATTCGGCAAGGCAACAACTGATTTAGACATTTAAGATTAATTTTCCAATTATTTTTATTACATTCTACTTTATTTATGACTGTTTCTATGATAAAATTTTCTTGATTATAATCCTTTTGAGGATGATTATTTTGACTAAAATTAGGGTCTGTTTCTGAACTACGGTATATTTCACTTACTTTTCTGCTAAAACAATATTTAGCAAAATGGTTTGGCTTCTGACAAATTGCACAGATCTTGCCCTGCGCTGGACATTTGTAGCGGTGTACCTGCCCACATCTTCTGCACGTCCCACTGCTGGCTTGGCGGCTTCTTGATGCTGCTCTGTTGCGATCCTGGCTTGGTTGTCTTGGTCTTGATAATGGTCTTGACGGTCTTGAGGTTGATGAAGCTTTTTGTCTTGGCTGACGACACTGTTTCGAAATCGTTTGAACTTGACTGTTGGATTCTTGATGTTGTTTTATTCTTTTTGATCTTGTACTGGACAATTCTATGGTTTTTGCGATTGCAACTGCTTCATTGACATCTTTTATGTCGTCATTTTGCAGTAATTTTTCTTTGATGTTTTCATTTTTTAGGCCAATTATAAACATATCTTTGACTAAGGATTCTTTTATATTTTCGAATTTGCACGTGGAAGCTAAATTGTTTAAACACGTCACGTACTCATCCATTGATTCATCCCTTTGGTGTCTAGTGAAAAAATTATATCTCTCTACAGTTGTGTTTTTACATGCATTAAATTTTTCGTCAAATCTTTCTAGAATTAAACCTACGGTTTCTTCCGACCTTTGAACATTAAATGAATCGTAAATTTCCAGTCCCTCGTCGCCTATCGCATTGAGTAATATTGCAATTTGTTTCTTTTCTGGCAACTTTTCCAATTCATTTGCTTCACAATATATTTCGTATTTTTGCTTCCATCTCCTCCATTTTTCCGAGTTATTGCATTCCGTACCTCCGCCATTTTGTACGCTTAGCGTCAACGGCTTAAGACTGTTCGCGAGGATTACGTTTTGTGACTTTTCAGGCGTTACCATTTTGTTTCTTCTTATTTCTTCACTTTATCTTCTGACACCATGTATTTTTGTCTTGCTGGTGGAGACCAAAGCAAAGGCTTTCGACTTTAAATTATTAATTTAAATGGGAGCAGGGTTTGGGCAGTGATACTCGCTTGAGTTCAGATCAAAGACAATTTTATTTTATAATCATTGACAAACGTATCTTTAACCATAGACTATGTTACACATGGACTTAGGAATTACGACAATGCTACAAAATCTACTAGAGGTTTTCCTCAAGGAGGATGCTTATCAAGTTATCACCTCTGCTATGGTGTCTTTTGTTAGATTCGTTGATAGTAAAAATCAATGATTTACATGCAGGCTTATTCTGACGACGGAGTTCTCCTTGTCACAGGAAAAGACTTGACTACAGTCAGAAACATCATGATTATTGGTATTAAGACCACCGTGAAATAGTGTCGAGATAAAGATCTAAATCTCAACCCTACAAAAACAAAGCTAGTACTTTTTACCAAACGAAAGAAAAGAGCGCACTTTGCACCGATTGCAATTGATGGTGTAGAGATAGAATTGGCTAAAGAAATTAAAATAAAATGGATATATACGCGGCCATCATATTTTCAAGAATTCTATACGGAGCGATTGTTTGGTGGCATACAGCAGCAACATCAACAAATAGCAAAGAACTGACTAAAGTACAAAGAATGGCCACACTGATGGTCTCGGGTGCCATGCGGACAACACCACCTGCGGCACTGGAGGTTATTCTAGGTTTTTATCCTCTGGACTTGGTAGCCAAAAGAAGAGCGTTGCGTTAGAACAGTGGTATAGAGTTAATCTATCAAGACGATGGAAAGGCAATTTCATGGACAAAAGACAAGGAGGAGTTAGAAAAGATTTACGGAGATAAACTGTCTATGATAATCATTAATAATGATCTCATTAGGAGGCAGCGCATCTTCGATAAGAAATATAGAGTGTAAGTATATAGGATCGAAAGAAAAATAGAAGATAGCATCCGTTAGCGAAGGTATCATTGTCTGTTACACGGACGGATCACGGTGTGAATCCACAAAGTTCAGTGGTGCGTGAATATTTTATAGCACCATTCCGGATAAGAACCAGGCAATCAGTTTAGGTAAATTTACGAGCATATTTCAGGCCGAGATGTATGCGATCATGGAGTGTGCTATATATATAAGGAATTTTTATATATAGTGACAGCCAGGCTGCAATAAAGGCTGTGGAAAGAAAGGACAGCACTTCGGCTCTCGTGAAGGAATGCAGACATGCATGAAACTCAGGAGCTGAAAAGACAAAAGCGACGATTGCTTGGGTTCCTGGACACCAAGGAAACATTGGTAATGAGAAAGCAGATGAATTAGCTCGAATGGGAGCAAGTATTCAATTTCATGGATCTGGGCCTTGCCTACCCATTCCGTATACGATGACCAAAAGAGTGATAGAGGGAACCGTAGAAAGATAATCGAACTTGAGATATAACAACTCGGTTCAGTGCAGACAATCGAAACTGTTCCTGAAATCATTCGATAAAAATAAGACAAGACAAATTATGACACAAAGTAGGAATAATATTGCATTGCTAATAGGAATAGCAACTGGACACTGTGACACACACTGACATCTCACAATGAGAATTAAAGTAGACTCAGTGTTCCGAGTGTGGTGAGGAAGAGACCACCTTCCACTTCATAGCTGAGAACCCTATGTACTCATTGGTAAGATGGGAACTCCAAGGTAAGGATAGATTAAGTAAAGAAGACCTGACAAACCTATAGGGGACATCATTAGGTTTACGAAAGCTACAGGTTGGTTTGAGAGGGGTAGGCTGCCTGGGCACCAGTAACCTGTGTCCAAACACGGGGAATTGGGTGGAATAGTTCCGACACAGGACTGATCTCCCGCCTGGCGTTAGCAGGCGTCCCCTCCACAAATACAATACAATACAATCATTCCAAATTTCAGCTCAATATTCCAAGTAGTTTTAAAATTATTGAATTTCGAGATGATATCGCCACGTTTGCACCAGTGTGCGCCGTCCGTGTTTTTTAACCGATTTCAAAAAGGAAGAGGTTCTCAATTCTTCGGAATCTTTTTTTATGCGTGTTCACCGATTACTCCGATAATAGCTTTTACAGAATCGGCCGGCAGTGTTTAACGCAAACTGTGAATGGATCATCATAATATTAATTCTTTACTAATTATTCTTTCGAGGTCATAAGCGAACGGAGTATAATAGTATGTAGGTAGTAGGTAGGTACCTGATCAAGTTATGATTATTCCTAACCTATTTAACTTTTGTTCATTTTCATTTCAGCTAAGTTTACTACTACTCCTCGTACTACACGTAAGTTAACACCTTTTTACAATAAAATAATCGTCTTTCACCAAATAGAATTATTAGGAACCAGATTAAGAAAACTTAAAATGAGTGCGGCTATAATTATTATAGCGTGACTTTGCTCGGTAAAAAACTTAAAACGAGAGACCAATAAGACCTGATAAGCTAAGTCTGACTCGTCTTAGCAGAGTGAGTGAGGGATCTAGAGTTGAGTTGACAGCGAAGGAACCTGAGGTGCGCCTGCCGGCTGCCTGCCTGGTGAACGCTTTGACATGATTAGTTATACCTTTTAACTAGGTACCTATAACCAATGACAAGTTCACTGCAAGTTGGCCGCTACCTCGCACCGCACCTCAAGTTAGACCCGCAACAGCAACGTACCTACCGCTCGCGATTAGCACTACAGAATTTTTCAAACTTTTGTTATAATACTTAGGTAATTAAGTTTTAATTAGTTATTTATTTTTGTTTGGTTACTATTGTTCGCGTGTCGTTTTCTACGATGAGTTAAAAAAGGAAAAGTTTTGCATAGGTACCGCAGAGTATATTACTTTAATTAAAGAATTTCTTTGAAGAGGAGAAAAATAAGAAATTAAAAATCACGCCCGTCGACATTTAAGACGTCATGCCATTAAAACATTTTAATATTTTGTTTGCGTAGATCCACCAAGGCCACCATTAGCTAAACGTCCCGGTCTCGGAGTGTATCACCTAGAAGACTACGAGTGGGCAAAGGGACTCTTAACCTACGAAGACGCTCTCGCGTTTTGGGATAATAATGGACATGTCGACCTGAAGCTTTCCAAAGATGTCAATGTAAGAGGAAAATGTAAATAACTAGCTGACCCAGCGAACTTCGTACCGCCAACTTATCTAATAAATAAAACAAATAAACTATCCCAATCCAAAAAACTATCCTATCTTTTAAGTTGGACCAAATTACAGATAGTTACGAAGTTTGATAAAAATCGGTTCAGTAGGTAGTTTAGGAGTCCATCGCGGACAAACAACGTGACACGTAATTTATATAATATATTAAGATAAGATAAGATTAAGATAAGATAAGATAAGATTATTATCTAGGTACCTATCTACCTACCTTCTTACATAGCTGGTCGCATACTGTTGGCCTTATATAAAAGCTCGTCGCTCACCGAGTGTTACAATATAGAAATACTTACATATAGTATTATTGAAATCAGGTTATCCTTTAAATGATCCTCGCAGCGGAAAGCTCAGTGTCATGTTGTATTGTAATTTGTAAGATATCAGAGGTGCGATTGTCTAAAGTTATTCCATTAACCGTAAACGTATTCGATGACCTTAGCGTCAAAGTAAAATAAACCGTAACAGAATTGAATTAGCGCTCAATTTCGTGTATGCATTCTTATGGTTTACGTATGGCTACGCTCCATAACGCTCCATATTAAAATCGGTTGTACCTAGTCTGGTCCTGTACATGTACTGACATAGTGGCGTTTTCGTACAAGCACTTCAACACTTGGATATACCGGTAGTCAATCCGGCATCTCTGCAGCGACCTCAACACAGCCCAAGTGTCGAACCCGAATCAAAGGCTTTCTCATAGTCCACAAACGCTAAGCAAAGTGGCCGGTTATACTCTTCCGTCTTTTGTATAACCTGCCGCAGCGTATGAATGTGAATCCGGCTTGTTCGGGAGGTTGGATGTCGTCAAACCTACGAGCGAGACGATTCGTGATGACTCTCGGGAACACCTTGTAAACATGACTCAGCGGCGAGATGGGTCTATAATTCTTCAACAAGGTATTAGACAACAAGGTATAACATATTTAATCATATCTTTGTTATTCGTCTAGCCACCTCAATCGGATTTTGGGGACTATGAATGCTGGCCGCGAGCACCTGCTGGCTCGGAGAGGGCGGGACTCCTGTGCGTGTACCTCACGCGATGCTCCGCCGCCCGCAACTACACCGCCCAGGTGTACCTCAGCAGATACTGCGGAGTCCGTTATGATGGGTAATAAGCCAAGCTAATACTTATTATAAGTACCAACGAAATTATTTCTGTCGGTCCGTATGTATGTTACCTTTTCACAGCTCAACCGGCAACTGCTATACCGTATCTGTAGGTTTATCTTACAACGTTTGGCACAGAGATAGCTCTATTCCGGACAGACATGCGTAGTATACTTATATTTATCTGGAAATTTAAAAGTTCTAGTTCTATCGCCGAAAGTTGGAAATAAGACAGTCTAAAACTATTCTTATTGCGCTTTTGATGCTAGAGGACTGAAAATTGACATAGGGACTCCATGTTAAAAATAATAATAGGCAAATTAAAAAACTATTGTCATATATTAAGCAACTTAGAAAATAAGTGAAATCCCACCAAAATATTTTCATGTAAAATGTTGCCAAGCAAGTCGGGACCATATGGCTCGCAGCACTGACAAAAAGTTATCAGATGTCATGTAGAGCCACAGATTTATAAATAAAGCCAAGCTTCCAATCATAGAAATAGGAAGACAATAGTCGCAATTCCTAGTTCCAAGCTTCCAACACTGGCGTAGTCGTAATTCCTAGTTCCATGAACTCTATATATATCTAAATAATATAGAAACTTGTAACAATTACACTAGCGGCACGCTATGATGGCCGGTTTGACGTTTGTCCGCTCATGAAGTTCCGTATTAATTGATAACGACTTTGAAGGAAATAATTGTATTACTTTATTGACGATAGTGATGTGCAGAGATTCATAAATTTTATCGAATGTAGTTTTAGGTTTAGGACTCAAAATTTATTTATTAAATTGATTTCTAAAATGTATACAAGTGTAGAAAAATCAGTTTGCACCATTTAAGGGGTGAATGTACTTGTGAATATGAACAATTTTCACTATGTGGACTATTCACTATTCACTATTCACTTTTCACTATTTTCAAATATTGATACTGCATTACTGTTGACTCTTGCTCGTTAATTTGGACTCTGTTCAAGCCCTTTGTTGTGGATTTCGTCGATATGACCGAACGTACGCAGAGAACTGTTCTAAATAGTCAGACACGTGAGTTCGTAATACGCCTTCGTAACTATTTCGATCGTGAAGCTCAAAATGGAGGGCCAATTTTACCTATAACGTCAGTGGTTGAACGCGTAGCTGATGCGCTTAATATTGGACAACGAACTGTTAGACGGATAACTAAAAAAAAATATGGCGAGACTGGCACAGAAGAAAATAAACTTCACACACCAAAAAAGAGAAAACGAGCAAAACCAGTCGTAGGCATCGATAGCTTTGATGCCGATGCTATCCGAAGACATGTTTACGGCTACTATTTACAGAAGGAGTATCCAACAAGAAAAAAGTTGGTGCATTCACTGAAGGAAGCTGGATTATTCTTCGGTGGGGAAAGTTCTTTAACGAAGATTTTGAAGACCATTGGATTTCGATACAAAAAATGTAACAAACGCAAAATATTGATGGAAAGATTTGATATAGCGATGGCAAGGTATACTTTTTTACGGCAAGTGAAAGAAATCAAAAATTGGCAAAATGTTGTGTTCTTGGATGAAACATGGCTTAATGCTAACCATACTGTAGGCCGTTCTTGGAACGATGACACAGCAGCATCTACTTCCAAAGTTCCTGTAGGAAAAGGATCGCGACTTATAATTTGTCACGCCGGAACCATCAACGGGTTTGTCGAAGGTTCTCTCATGGCTTTTGCGTCAAAAACCACTGGAGACAATCATGAAGACATGAATGGAGAAAAGTTTACTGAATGGTTTACCTCAATGTTGTGTAGCCTCCCTGAACCATCTATTATAATTATGGACAACGCCCCATACCACTCGATGCAAATTGACAAGCCACCTGCCCAATCCCAAAAGAAAGCTGATATCGTCGCATGGCTTCGTAAAAATGGCGTAGATGCAAACATGAATATGTTAAAAGCGGAATTAGTACGTCTTTTAAAAGAAAACATACCAACCAAGATCCGATACGTCATTGACGAAATAGCATTAGAACATGGGCACAGAGTTATACGGTTACCGCCTTACCATTGTGAGTATAATGCGATTGAGTTGGTGTGGGCTCAAATTAAGGGATATGCTGCAAGACACAATACAGAACCCCCATTTACCACAAAAAAAATGCTAAAATTATTAGAAGAAGCTTGTGAACATGTGACTAAAGGAGACTGGGAAAAGGTTGTGAATAGAACTGTTAAATTAATAAGGGAAGATTATGAAAGAGATGTGAAAATAGATAATATTATAGAAAACGAACATATAATTATTAAGGTAGGTGATGATAGCAGTGACGACAGTGAAAATAGTAGTATGGACGAATCTGATTAATTATGGCCTTTTGTGGCACCTTTTTTGGTATCTTTTGTATTCATATGTTTCTTGTGTGCATATAAAGTATGTATATTCATTTTCATTCAAATATTCAGTTCGTTCAAATAAATTAAATAAACATATACATTTTTGTTTTATTAAACCTATTTAATCAGGTACAAAAACAAAACTTAATTGTTTTTTGTTCGAGAATAAATTGACATTCCACATCACTATTGTAATGTGTCAAACCGGCCATCATAGCGTGCCGCTAGTGTAGATACTACAGAGACGTGTAGTCCTGTGAAGTCTGAAGTAGTTTACAAGTTCAGCGTGCCTCGCGAACATGAAAATGAAAATTGAATAAAAAAAATTTACCTAATCCCTGAAGTGGGATATGATTGAATGATTATGAGGTTATTCATTATCAAATTCAAATTCAAAATTATTTATTTCACGTAGGCCAACCTGTGGCTCTTATGCCACGTCATGAATCTATCACCAGTTCGAAAAGCCGATTCTGCTGAGAAGAGCCGTCAAGAAACTCAGCTCTTTTCGAAATAATCATTTTAAGTACAATATTATACAGCTATTACATTGTAATAAGTTTTTAAACTATCTTGTGGGCAGCCGGATGCCATGCCGATTGAATCCATGCAACTTTGTTAGAATAGAATAGAATATAATATTTCCACAATGAGGTGAAGTTCCAAAAAAAGCGTAGGTACTACAATTCAATTCACGTTAAGACGGGCAGACCCCCAGGTTCAGGGAAGTAGCCCCAATCCCGTCGGTGGAACCCGTTCACGAGCATGACGCATGATCCAGCCGTTGCTTCGCTCGACCAAATTTGAGGGAACGTAACAACCCGCACCACACGACACCACCACAGAAATGTTTAAAGAGAGAGTGACATACTTAGGCTACCCATGTTAAGGCATCGAATTGAATACTATTATTCAAATACTCATTTTAAGATCCCATGCAACGTCATTACTAACTTTGTAATAACCGCGACTCAGTAAGTGAGTTTTTACGCATTGTTTAAATTTGTGCAGTGGCAAATGTAAAGAAAATTGATAAAACAATAAAAATAAACGGGGAAAACCTTATAATTGGAAACTCCACAGTTTTTCTGGGGGTGACCTTGGATAGTAAGCTTCAGTGGAACGCTCACATAGAGACATTAGCGGGTAAACTCCAGTTTGTCTGGGGGTGACCTTGGATAGTAAGCTTCAGTGGAACGCTCACATAGAGACATTAGCGGGTAAACTCAGCTCAGCTGCCTATGCTGTGAGAAGGATCAGACAGTTTACCGATGTGGAAACAGCTATACTTGTCTACTTCGCCTACTTCCATAGTGTAATGTCCTATGGAATCTTATTGTGGGGCGAAGCAGTAAATATTGAAACTATTTTTATATTGCAGAAAAGAGCCATTTGATCTATCTACTAGTGGTTCGCCCCGAACTGAGATCTCGCGGTAACGGTATCCCATGATTATTCATTCAATCGATACATGATAACCAAAACTGACATTATTATTATGCCCGTTTTCACCAAACATACCTAAATCAGCCCCTCAGTAGGAGTCTCTTAACGTAGGTAGCTCCTAAATACAATCCTAAGTCCTAACATCCGTCCCAATGTCCTTTTAGGTGTCCCGTACAGGATCGTGATAAATAAGTTGACAGAAAACATCACCTAACTTATCATAGGTAGCCCGTAAAGGTTAGGGAACGTTAGTGAAAACATTGAATTATTATGTAGGTACAACGAGTGAAACCGGGTTACGGGCATCTGTACAAATCGTCATCTATCGACGCGAATAGAAAATATACAATATTCAACTAAAATTTAACTAAAAAATAATTTTAATTGAATAATATGGTACAAAAAAAATTACAATACAATTATTGTATTAAATTATGTAACTGAATAATAATGGTCGACGCAAAACTGTTTTTGGGATAGGTCGTAGTCGTAACTCGTAGTTCCATGGAATAGTTACTGACTGCGCCATCTATTAGCATTATTGTGAAGCTATGTTGATGCTATATGAATTACTGATGCCCATTAAATATTAAATAATCTCGTTTCTTTATAATATTCATATAATTTTAGTATTTGTTGTTCAAGTACAGGATATAAGTGACCTAAAAAAATAAAATCAGCTTGAAAATACATAGCGGATTTTCATAGAGAGCGTCTTCAAGCGAGCGTATAAAATCGCCACTTTGAAAGCCCCCCATTTCGTCAATTTTAAGGGAAAAATTAAAAAAAAAATATTTTTGTACTCGGTTCAAAATTATCTTTAAAATGATATGTAACAATTTTATGTAACGCGATAAAATTTTTTTTACTTCGCATTCACTTCTATGAGAGCCCCCCTGAAATAAAGGTTTTTATAATTTTTTATCCAATATTCGGCTGAAGGCCATCAGTTTACATATTATATCTAAATTTGAAGTAATTACGTTCAGTAATTCAAAAGTTATAAGGCTCTGACAGACGGACGGACGGACGGACGGACAAGTGCAAATTCACTCTAGTAGACTCAGAGACCTCGCTTCGCTCGGTCAATAAATTCGGTTCACGAGTATCTCTTCGTGAAAAGTTTAAAGGGATTGGTATACTTACGGTAGCTTCATAGTACATTTATAATAATATAGTCTTTGTGAGACAAAATATTCATCTTCATAAACAAAGAGGCGATACACACAACCGAATTATTAGAAATCGTCATAAACTAGAAATACCATCATTTCGCCTGCGCAAAGTGCAAAATCCTTTGTGGGGTTGAGCGTACGCTTATATAATATGATTCCGAAGGAATTGCTAGATTTGCCACTGCACACATTTAAACAATGCGTTAAAACTCACTTACTGAGTCGCGGTTATTACAAAGTTAATGACTTTCTTAATGACAAAGTTGCATCTTCTTCTTCTTGGCGTGCCTCTCCGACTAGCGAAGGTTGGCAGTCAGCTTTGTAAATTCAGCCTTATTTTTCGCGAGGCGAAATAGTTCTGCCGCACTCGCGATTCCGGTCCACTCTCGGATGTTGCGCAGCCAGGACTTTTTTCTGCGACCGACGCCTCTTCTTCCGGCAACTTTTCCCATCATGATGAGTTGTAAGAGTTCGTACCTCTCGTGCCTGAGCACGTGCCCCAAATATGCGACTTTCCTCATCTTGATGGTTTGCATGAGTTCGCGTTTTTGATTGACGCGTCGCAGAACTTCCACATTCGTGACCTTGTGTGTCCAGCTAATGGCCAACATGCGTCTATAAGCCCACATTTCGAAAGCTTCTATACGTTTCCTGAGGTCTTCTTTAATCGTCCACGCCTCACATCCGTATAGAAGTACGGGCCAGATGTAACAGCGTAGTAAACGAGTGCGCAAGGAAATCTTGAAAGACTGCGGTTGCACAGCACTTTTTTCATTTTACTAAAGGTGCTTCGAGCCACTTCAATTCTGGTCTTAATTTCCTGGTCGCTATTCCAGTTCTCATTTAACCACGTACCTAAATATTTGTATTTGCGCACTCTTTCTAGTTTTTGGCCTGCTACTGTAATGTCAAAGTCGTCAATGTTATTCTTAGATATGACCATGAGCTTCGTCTTTGAGATGTTCATCCTAAGACCAGCTCTTTCGCTGCACTCATTTACTCGGGTGACAATTCTCTGAATATCTTTAGCAGATGACGCTATGAGGACTGTATCATCGGCATATCTAATATTATTTATGTTCTGGCCATTTATTTTGACTCCACAGTCTAAGTCCTCGACTGCTTCTGCTATTATGGTTTCCGAGTACAAATTAAATAGCGTAGGTGATAAGATACAGCCCTGTCTAACACCCCTTTTAATTTCGACTTCTGCCGTCTCCTCATTATCAACCCGAACAGTAGCTCGTTGATTCCAGTACAGATTCTGGATGATACGTATATCTTTGCCATCCAACCCGATATTTTGTAATATTGCAATTAGGCGGTCATGCAACACTCGATCGAAAGCTTTTTCGTAATCGATGAAACAAAGAAAAACATCCTGCTGCATATCTAAGCATTTGTGCACCAGAACCTGTACTGCAAATAGAGCCTCTCTTGTGCCGACTCCTGATCTAAAGCCGAACTGGTTATCTGCGAGTTGTTCGTCACATTTGATTCTTATGCGTTCGTGAATGATATTTAGAAATAGCTTTAGTACTTGACTCATAAGGCTAATTGTTCGAAACTCTTCGCACTTTTTCGCATTGGCTTTCTTAGGGAGCGTAATGAAAGATGATGTTAACCAGTCTTTGGGTAAGTGGCCAGAGTCATAAATGGCGTTCAAAAAATTTACAAGGACATCAATATTTTCTTCCTCAATAAGTTTAAGTACCTCTATGTGAACATCATCTGGACCTGCTGATTTTCCAGTTTTAGCTTTTCTTAGAGCCTTTGTAACTTCGTCTTTCAGGACAGAATACCCATCACTCAAATCACAGGTTACAGCTAAACTTCAAAGTTGCATGGGATCTTAAAATGAGTATTTGAATAATAGTATTCAATTCGATACCTTAACATGGGTAACCTAAGTATGTCGTCATGTCAAATATGGTCGAGCGAAGCAACGGCTGGATCATGCGTCATGCTCGTGAACGGGTGCCGCCGGCGGGAATGGGGTTACTTTGTGTATTGTAGATTTTTTTTTGGAACTTCCCCTCATTGTGGAAATATTACATTTTATTCTAACAAATTTGCATAGGTTAAATCGGCTTGGCATCCAGCTGCCCACAAGATAGTATAAAAACTTATTACAATGTAATAGCTTCATAATAATATTGTAAAATGATTATTTTGAAAAGAGCAACTGCTGAGTTTCTTGCCGGCTCTTCTCAGCAGTATCCGCTTACCGAACCGGTGGTAGAGTCATGACTTGTCATAAGAGCCACAGGTTGGCCTACGTGAAATAAATAATTTTGATTTTGAATTTGATAATGAATAACCTCATAATCATTCAATCATATCCCACTTCAGGGAGTAGGTAAATTTTTTTATTCAATTTTCATGTTCATGTTCGCGAGGCACGCTGAACTTGTAAACTACTTCAGACTTCAGAGGACTACACGTCTGTGTTTTGTCTTTTGATTTTTTTTTGAATTGACATTTGTTGGTTAGTGACTCGAAACGAACCATATTGTAGGTACCTAAAGCCAACAACTCATCAGCTGCTAGTACCTGCTCATCAATCTACTTTTGTGACATCACATACGGCATAGTAACATTTTTAAGGGAATTATTTAATACCAAAATATCCTCATTTAGGCGCCTAATGTCCGCTTCATGCTTTTCTATAACTTCAGCCAAAGCCGAGCAATATGTATCCAGCTCATTAAGCAATTGACATTTCTCCTTACGTAATGCTAAATTAGTGGAATGGGCCTTTTGCATTTTAATTAACTTTTTTGTTTTTTTAATTAATTTGCTAATTTGAATATATATTTTTTTCTTTTTATGGCTATTGAGACGGATTCCATCTTGCTTCCGCAGTGGCTTAGTATCGCTGTCACAAGTCAGATCAATAATCATTTCTGGTACTGAAGAGGATGAAGCGAGCAATTCATTTTATAAGTTATTTGTAGATTGAGTCTCATAAAGTCATAACTCTGCAATTGAGACTGAAGGTCATCAATTTTTTTTTGTGCCCTGCTCAATTCATCCTCCAACATAGACATTTTAGTAAGAGCCTCGTCATAGGTTAAATGAGCTGACAGCCTCCTGAAGTTGATCAAGTTCCTCTAACACCAGAGTGTGAGCACTGTTCAGTTCAACCAATTCAGCTTTCAACGTTGTATTCTTAGAAATAACTGCTGTAAGCTCCACTTCCCTGTCCTCTCTTTCCTTCAATACTGTTCATTAAGATCACTCAGTGAATTCAGTTGACGGGGGGCATTCTCTTGTTTTAGCTGCTCTTCAATAGCGGCAGCTGCCCGTCTTGTTTGTATTGTAGGTGCCATTGTGCAATGCTGTTACTGAAACATCAAACAATAAGTTATGTTAGCAAAGAAAAAGAAAAGTTTATAACGTATTACAGCATTATATTATCATCATCAGCAGCAATCCATCGCCTCATTCACTCACCTCATTCACTCATCTCATTCACTCACCACTGCGCTACTGAGCGCCTCCTCTCTCAGAGAGGAGACGCGTGCTCAGTTGTAGGCCATAGTCCACCATGCCGCTGCTCTGCAAATTGTCAGACTTCATACAACTTTGAGAACATTATATCACTGCATTGGAAGAATACTGTTGCAACTCAAAATGCAATTTTTTTAAGGGAGCTAATTAAAGTTTATTTATATTTCAAACTGTTATTTATCTACATATAACTTTTGACCTATTGCACTTTTATTGATGAAGATTAAACTTTAATCCTCGTTTCGAGTCTGGTTTTTGTTATTATATTTTACATAATTTGCTTGTTGACGCCGACTTGAAGGTATTTAAGCTTCTTGACGCCGACGATACGTCTTTCAAAAAGATTCTCTAGAAAACTTTTCAGCGACGTCAATTGAAGCTATAATAATAATAAATTCTATCTATTTGTTCGACAGGTATTTATATGCTGGTGTTTGTTGTCCACGAAGTGAAATCGACAAATACGTACCTACCATAACTTTGTCGACTACACCTGCTGTAGTTTGAAGATCGTGTGAAATCGTGCATTACTTACTACGTATACATATTTTATAGCACTAAGAAGTACCTATATAATATCTATAATAGGTAGGTAGTATGTGATTAAATAATAATTAGTAAATCATACTGTAATCAATTATATTATACCTATTAAAAAGAGCATTGTTTAATTCCTGTTTTTAGGGTTCCGTACCAAAATGGTAATAATGGAACCCTTATGGTGAGACTTTCTCCGTCCGTCCGTCCGTCCGTCCGTCCGTCTGTCACAGTCGATTATTTCAGTAACTATTAAAGCTATCGACATGAAATTTGGCATAGTTGTGTATAATAGTGGCCCAACATCATTGGAGAAAAGAAAATTTTATTAAAAAAGGGGGAAAATCGGGGGTTTGAAATTTCAAAGTAAGATAACTATACCGAGTGGGGTATCATTTGAAATGCCTTAACTTGTGCATTCTAAAACAGATTTTTATTTATTTCTATATATAATAGTTTTTGATTAATCGGCCAAAATGTCGAAAAAAAATACCGTTCCCCCCCCCCCCCCCCCCCCTTATCTCCGAAGTTTACCAATCGAAAAATCTGAAATAATTAGGGTCAATAGAGGTTTATGTATATTTTACAGGAAAAATAAAATCAACGCGAAAATTATTTTAGTTTAATAAAAAAAGGGGGAAAATCAGGGGTTTGAAATTTCAAAGTAAGATAATTATACCGAGTGGGATATCATATGAAAGGCCTTTACTTGTGCATTCTAAAACAGTTTTTTATTTATTTCTATATATAATAATCCAATGGCTTCTCGTCCAAAATTCCTCAGTGCCTGAAGACTCAAGTCTTCGAACAGTGCGTGTTGCCAGTGATGACTTACGGATCCGAGACATGGTCGCTAACTAAGGGCCTCATAAGTAGGCTCAGGACCGCTCAGCGGGCGATGGAGAGAGCTATGCTCGGAGTGTCCCTGCGGGATCGAATCAGAAATGAGGAGATCCGTAGGAGAACCAGAGTCACCGACATAGCTAAGCGAGTCGCGATACTGAAGTGGAAATGGGCGGGGCACATAGTTCGAAGAGCTGATGGTCGTTGGGGTCCCAAGGTGCTGGAGTGGCGACCCCGCACCGGGAAGCGCAGTGTTGGCAGACCCCCCACCAGGTGGACCGACGACATCAAACGAGTCGCAGGGAGCCGCTGGATTCAGGCGGCGCAAGACCGAGGCCTGTGGAAGTCCATGCAAGAGACCTTTGTCCAGCAGTGGACGTCTATCGGTTGATAAAGAAGAAGAAGAAGATATATAATAGTTTTTGAGTAATCGGCCAAAATGTCGAAAAAAATACCGTTCCCCCCCCCCCCCTTATCTCCGAAGTTTACCAATCGAAAAATCTGAAATAATTAGGGTCAATAGAGGTTTATGTATATTTTACAGGAAAAATAAAATCAACGCGAAAATTATTTTAGTTTAATTAAAAAAGGGGGAAAATCAGGGGTTTGAAATTTCAAAGTAGAATAATTATACCGAATGGGGTATCATATGAAAGGCCTTTACTTGTGCATTCTAAAACAGTTTTTTATTTATTTCTAGATATAATAGTTTTTGAGTAATCGGCCAAAATGTCGAAAAAAATACCGTTCCCCCCCCCCCTTATCTCCGAAGTTTACCAATCGAAAAATCTGAAATAATTATGGTCAATAGAGGTTTATGTATATTTTACAGGAAAAATAAAACCAACGCTCTAACTAGCATAGTTTTTTTTTATATTAACAATAAACCTCTACAAACAAAGTTAACGATAAATAAGCAAATTAATATAATATTATCGTTTTAGTTTTACTTTTGGAGTACGGAACCCTCGGTGCGCGATTCTGACTCGCACTGGGCCGGTTTTTTCTCTTAGCTTTATTTCCATGTGGTGTAATAGGTGTAAAGGTACCTTTAGCTATATTATACTTCATGGCTTCGTACTCAAGGTTATAGACTTGGTAGTATACGCATACGTAGTGGTTACCGTTCACTTTATTGAGATTTATATATATTTTTTTTTAAAATAGGGTAGGTTGATATAATATCGTCCCTGCGCCGTACAACTAGGTACCTCATTCGCTTTTTAGTGAGCTACCGTTCCACCACGCCCTCGCCTAATTTAATTTTAAAGTGTTATTTAAAGTGATATTTAAAACGTGAAAAAGTAAACAAATAATATTTTTATAATGCCCAAACCTAAGGGTGATAAATGTGAATGTATTTAAAGCAAAAATTAAGAAGTTTGAAATGAAATTACAATCAGTCGGATGATTCTGACACAACGTCGATTCCACATAAATCCCAAAATGCACCGTTGGGTTATCAAGGTAAGATTGATTATTAAGTAATAATAATTGTGCCATGGTTTATTGGTGCTCGAGAAATTAGTGTCTTGGGTATTGTACATTGGGATTGTTTCTTCACTATACGAGTTGGCTATTACACGATATTATTAACCCTAATGTAGGGACACAGTATTGTGGACAGTTCGTGCTTTTGCATTGGGGCTGTTTCTTACTGTTTATTATACTCGTGATAGCTAATAAACCTGAGTGAAAGTGTTTTCTTATAAAACACACAGTATTGTGGACAGTTCGTGCTTTTGCATTGGGGCTGTTTCTTACTGTTTATTAAACTCGTTATAGCGAATATACCTGAGTGAAAGTGTTTTCTTATAAAACACACAGTATTGTGGACAGTTCGTGCTTTTGCATTGGGGCTGTTTCTTACTGTTTATTAAACTCGTTATAGCGAATATACCTGAGTGAAAGTGTTTTCTTATAAAACACACAGTATTGTGGACAGTTCGTGCTTTTGCATTGGGGCTGTTTCTTACTGTTTATTAAACTCGTGATAGCGAATAAACCTTATTGAAAGTGTTTTCTTGCGAAACACACAGTCTGTGGACAGTTCTTACTTTTTGTATTGGGGCTGTTTCATACTGTTTATTAGTCAGTTTGTAGGCAGTAATTGCTATTGTATTGGGACTGCTTCTTACCACAGATATCTGATTAACTTAAGGAAAGTCTGTTTTGACTATGAGACACAGTATCCGGAGTATGAGAAGTATTAAAATCAGCTCATCGTTTATTGTTTACTTACCCTTTTTTCTGAATTCTATTTTTCACATGTATTTTACATGTTGATTTCGTACAGTTAAATTATGAATGTCGAAAATAAAACGACGCTAAATTAGAATGTTAGCCAGATTTGTTGTTTTATTGGTATCTGCCTGGCCTGCTGTTGAGTACAGTTGTTTTTATACAAAACTTTCTGAAAGGTGTCATGTACTAATAATCTTAGTTTAAAAATTTTAATTATTACGAAAATTTCATACGAAATCCATTGAAACTTTAGTTTGAATGGTGGGTTCGTACTATTGACCAGCCAGTATATAAAATTATTATAATAATTGATAACTCTGGCCTGGAAATTCTCTTTGATGTCTCAACGACTGGGTAGGGATATTGCCTGTGGAAATCAGAGAGCTAATGGAGTGACGATGAAAATAAATGACGTCATAATTATTTGAAAATAGCTCTTTTTACTGGTATAAAAATATTTGTCAGAGAACTGTGTAACACCCAGATCCTCCTTCGTAATGATAATACCAAGGGTATAATTATTTATTGTTCCACACTGGGCTATCTAGCCATGGTATCCACTGTTTAAAAATCTTTTAATGTCAGAAATGTTGATGTTTAAAGGGGCTGGATGATTGACCTTATCAAACGATCAACAATCAGGGTGCTCAATATTTTACATTAAATTTATATTGGTCAACTATACAGTTGATCAATCATAGTATATACATATCCTAATCAGATCCTTAATCTTTAAACAATTTCTAAAAAAAAAAAAAAAATTGTTACGCTTACTGCACAAAAAGTGCAAACATTATCAAAAATAAAAGTGTGTAATATCAGTGTGTTTTCATCTGATATCATATTAAAACTCCTAGATTAAAACTGTTAGTCATTCCATTTTTTAAAATAAAAACCAGAGATTTCGCCTGGAAAAACATTGCATATCTTTACTAAACCACTTCGCTTCGGGAAAATGGAGACTCCATAATATTTCTTACTTAAAAAGAAAACATACTCATTAATTGGACGGTTTACAAATTTTATCACGTTTTACCTATATAAAATACCTTGAACCAAACTGGAATTTATACTTCCATATCTCCCCCATCATTGGGCATGCTACCACATCTGCTGCGCAAAGGTTAAATGTTTCAGTGGATTTCATAATATGAAAACTACTGCAGGCTGAAGCTTAATAAGTTCCCATACTTTTGCTAGCTTTTATAATCGGCCTATCAATGCCCGAAATGATTTATTTAGCTATTATGAATGATTCAATAAAAACAAATTGTTGTTTGATAACCCATAGTCATTGTATGATTTTTGTTATATTATTAACAAAATATTTACATATATACATAAAAACAAAAAAAAAAAAAAAACAACTTAACCAATACATCTTCTCATATTTTACGAATCTTAGCTCTAAAAGTCTACCAAGTCTATAACCTTGAGTACGAAGCCATGAAGTATAATTAATGATTAAACGAACTTACCTGTAAGTGAAGTTCTATCATAATTATACGAAGGCTTCGTACGAAGAGGTTATAACCCTCCCACCCTCACGTTATGCGTTTACCCTTAATCGTAAAATATGAGGTGGTGTATTAGCTGAACTCTAAACTAAATGAGGTACCTAGTTGTACGGCGCAGGGACGATATTATATCAACCTACCCTATTTTAAAAAAATATATATATAAATCTCAATAAAGTGAACGGTAACCACTACGTATGCGTATACTACCAAGTCTATAACCTCTTCGTACGAAGCCTTCGTATAATTATGATAGAACTTCACTTACAGGTAAGTTCGTTTAATCATTAATTATATTTACCCCAGTCATTTGGTACTCAAAAGGAGGGGTTGCCTGGAAAGTTTTCCGGGAGTTTTGAAAATTGGTGATTTTATAGATTTCAACGTGTTCTTTTTGAATTTTCATTTTGCCACCTCGTATTTTCGCCGCTCGCGCCGCCATATTGAAAAAATGGCGGCCAAAAACAGTTTTTTGACAATAACTTCTTTCCGACTCATTTTACGATGAAAATAGTTATGTTATAAATTAAAGTACAGAAAATTTCCCACATTTTACGTAGAGACCTATTTTTTTGTAAAATCAATAGATTTAGCTAGAACTCCTAGTGATGATCGGAGTCGAGCGATTGTTGAGCGTCCGAGCATGTTTATGATTTGGTCACAGTCGATGCACAATATCAATAATTCGTGCATGAAAAAATTGTACCACGCACCACCAACTGGAGAAATAAAAAGGCCGTATCTTTTGATTGCGTCGACTTAGATGTTTCATTTTATACTGCTGCAAGGGATTGTTGACCTGAAAATTTGATATTAATTTTAATTTGATACCTCCACGCGTTCTTGAGAAAAAGGGTCTTGACAGACGGACAACGAAGTGATCCTATAAAGTATTGTGAATTAAAATAAAAGAAACACCACGACCTTATCAAGAGTAAAACCGTTGTTGAAGAAATCGATGCACAGATAAAAACGGAACTTAATAACCTACCCTACATACAATATTAAAAAACTTACCCTATACTATACTATACCTCCACCCTTATTCTACCTTACTTCTATTCAAACTAACAAACTAATGACTACCTAACTAACAAACAAAAAAACTAAATAACAAACTCACTAACTAACTAGTCTAATCAAACTCGAACCCGAATCGTTTTACTGGTTTCCTCGAATTTCTAGACCGCAGGGCCACTCTAGGTCTCTGTACTGGTGATGGTGGTGACTGTTCCCTCCTTTCCTCTAAGCCTGGCCAGCTGACCCCGTTGATTTCTTAGAGTATTTGGTTCATTTGAAACCACGGTTTGATCCGTACTGGCAAGGGATACATGATCACGGGTACTCGGAATTTCTACCTTTGAGCCTTCCAGGTCATAAATGTTAATCCATCTATATTTGAGCTGATCAACATGTCCTTAACCGGTGAACCGTTTTCTCCTACCACGCTATAATGACGCTACCCTATTTATTTATCTACTCTCCTTTTCCCACTTCTTTTCGCCTGTAAAACTTCTAGCCCAGACGGTATCACCGACCTTGAAATCTCTCTGACTTCCTCCCGCATTAACAATCTGCTTACACTGCTTTTCCCGTACCCGATCTATGATTTGAGTATCTCCCCATAAACAGTCTAACCGCGAACGTAAGTTACGTTTTTGCAATAACATAGCCGGCGAAACACCCGAGGTACCTTCTATGCTCGACGTTCCTATACTCTAGTAAATACGATTGTAGGGCAGCGTGCACGTCTGAACCCTCGCGCATGGTCTTTTTTAAAGCTCTTTTACACAGTTTAACTGCCCCCTCCGCTGCTCCGTTCGATGCCGGTTGATATACCGCTGTAAATGTCAACTTGATACCGTTATTTCGCATAAAGTTACCGTATTCCACGCTAGAAAATAGCGGACCATTATCGCTGACCACTTCGCGAGGCAGCCCTAAGCATGTAAAACTTTCTCGTAGCACCTTGATCACAGCACCAGCTGTTGTCCTCTGCATTTGAAAAATCTCTAACCATTTAGACGTAGAATCTATCAAAAATAAAAAAGTTCTACCATGAAATGGACCTAAAAAATCTACGTGTAACCTTGTCCATGGTGTGGCTGTATACGTGGCTATATATGTGGTCGTGCACTTCGGCACACGTGGTACAGTTACGTGCGGTGTTTTCAATATCAGTGTCGATGCCCGGCCACCAAAAGTAACTTCTAGCCATGCTTTTCATTTTTACAATCAACGACAAACAAAGACAACCCTGTATAAGCATGCAATTCCACTATGTTCGTATATTCGCGGTGTTTCCGTTATTTACAAAGCTTCGATATAATAATATATACTACGTTAAGTGTAACGCCGCCGTCGAAACAATAAACGAACATATTAGCAGCGTCACTCACCCTAGACAGAGCCACATCATTTCTCCGGAGTTATTCACTGGCTCACGGCGCTATCATACGAGTATTATGGCTATACGATAAAGTGTGAATGCCAGCTTAAGATGACCCGTACA
Organism: Oeneis ivallda; assembly: GCA_029955525.1. NCBI lineage: Eukaryota > Metazoa > Arthropoda > Insecta > Lepidoptera > Nymphalidae > Oeneis > Oeneis ivallda. The sequence continues at coordinate 10,750,203 of JARPMR010000005.1, forward strand.
TTCAAAGTTTCCTATACATTCTGGGGTTCAAGTTATTTGGATCTTATACTGTGGATTTTGTTGTCTATAATTCCAGAACTACTAAACAGACGACCTTGAAATAATTACAGGACAATTTTTAAAGTACCTCCTTTCTAACAAAAAGGAATGAATGAAATCGGAATACGCGTTAAAGAATTACAACTAAATACACATTTTGACTTTAATCCCCTCTCCCAAGGGAACGTGCTGAATTTCGAGGTAATGTTTTATCTATGTTTTACCTTGTAGTGTGAACTTATATCATGCCAAGTTTCATTTTAATCAGTCCAGTAACTTAGGCGTGATGCGCGGCCAAGATACAGACAGACATAAAATAAAAAAAATTGTTTTGGGCTCAGTATCGATAATAAAGCGTTTAAAATTTTCAAAATATATTTAATGCACAGAATTCGTCCAGTTACAGTTATATTAAAATTATAGAATTTCGCTCCGTTAGAATGTTTTTGTTTTTTTTTGTTTTATTATTTTGAATAATTTTGATATTGTCTGTACGTCTAAACGTCCAGGGGAGTAGGCACTGAAGCTGAAGACCAGGGCCTCCTAGTTCAGCTTCAGAAGCAATTTGTGTGTAATTAAACATTATATTCGAGGGGTACCCGCCCTTATAAAAATTGTAATTAAGTAGTGTTTAATTTTATGTTTTGATGAATAAAATATTCTTATTCTTCTCTCCCATGTTACTAGTTATTACGCTAGTTACTAGTTATTATTCTGTGCCCATGCAATACCACAGGCAATCTATTTTGTTTTTGTCCACGCAAACATCGTTGCTGGAAACGCTCTGAATGTACTGATGAACCTTTTTTTAGGGTTCCGTAGTAAACAAGGAACCCTTATAGTTTCGCCATGTCCGTCCGTCTGTCTGTCTGTCCGTCCGTCCGCGGTTTAGCTCAGAGACTATTGGTAATAGAAATCTGTAATTTGACAAGGGTATAAATATCAATCATGCCGACAAAGTGGTGAAATAAAATTTTGAAAAATATTTTTTTTTAGGGTACCTCCCCTACATGTAAAGTGGGGATGAATTTTTTTTTCTCGACTATCCCATAGTGTTGGATGTCGTTGAATAGGTCTTTCAAAAATATTGTGGGTGTGGGAACACTATTTTTCAATTCAGGGATCCGTTTGTGAAATATGATATTTTAAAGTGCTAAATTTTATTATGGTCAAGTGTCCCCCTCTCTGCCAGCTAATTGGTTGTATATAGGACACATGAAAAAATTCACAGCAGTAATATATATAATGAATTTTAAAGGAAAACTATCACGGCTAAGTAGGGGGAGTTATATCTGTTTTTTCTAAGGTAGGTATTTACACGTAGTGTAAGTTGCATATTTTGTAGTACATTATAGTATTTAAACCATGGAACTCAAAATGTATTCAATATTCATAAATAAAATAAAAGCACTATCCTAGGTCAGCAATAATATTTGAGACTTTCAACTACGGAACCCTACACTGCGAAGTATTTGGGCCATTCTTCCGCCATAACTGAAACTGAACTGATAACTGAAAACTGAACGGCCCTGGAGGTGCCACTTTCATACTCGTATTCTTCTCTGCCACCATGTTTTGTTTTTTAATAATTATTTAATTAATATCTAGCACATCACTCGATCTGGTTTATGTGTATTATCTAATGCTCGATGCCATTACGATGACATTCTTGTTATCTTTCTCTGACATAGACAACCCAATATAGCGGGAAAACCCAAAGAGACAAAACTTAACGTGAACGTTCTTCTAACACATACACATCGTAGTCGTAATTCCTAGTTCCATGCACATACATCTTGTCAAACACATTAAAACTCTGTCATAGGTGCGAACTGTGATGGAATCATGGATTTTTACGGGATAAAAAGTAGCCTAAAGTACGTAAGCATAGACGAATTATATTTACTACCGTAATGAATTGTCAAAGTACGTAAGAGATATAGGTATTTGGTGGGTATTTGTCCACGAACGTGCGTACGACGGTGTTTCAAGAGAGTCGAAATTTCTCCCTCCTTTCCCCTTTTTCAAAATTATTTCGAAAATTTCAAAGTATTATTATAGTAGTTTAATTTATTGACAAAGGAACCCTACTTTGTGTTGACACCTGACACGCACTTGATCTTTTTACGTTCGCACTGTTCAACGGGTTTTTACTAGCAGCTCGTAAGTCTTCTTTGAAATACCCATCCTCATACTCCACGATATATTTTGTTATATTTATCTTCGACAGACTGTGGCTTATCACATTAAGAGGTCAAGTTGTCTTTAGTGATATATACCTGCTTCAGTTAGGTTATTACATTATAATATCTCACTGTGGTAGAGAGTAGTATGTTCCTTGTCACTGTGTTAACAAACTGGTAAGTAAGGAATATCTTTTTTCCTACAAATAATTATTCTTATAGTTTATTAATCATAAACACAGTATTACTACCGTAAGGTATAAATATATACATTGTGTTCTAAAATTGTCTTTTTTTATTAAAATGTTACAATAAAATCTAGTTAATGGTGCAAGGAATACTGGCTGCATTTCCACAATGGACAGCCAGGCTGATCCGTTGCGCAAAAAATGAGCCAGTCCTTAGCTGTCACCAGATGAGGCAATTAACCGCGGTGAAATGTCTCGTAAAAATTTTTTTGCACTTTGACACTATGGCCCCACGGAACAAGTATGTAACTTTCGATCAGAGAGGCATACTTGCACCGCTTACAGGATTCAGCCATTTCAACTACGGCTCCCAGTCCTGATATGGAACGGGGTCTTTGAGTCGACGCACGTTGCGTCCCGCATTAGAGCCCGTACCCGTTCCCAGGGAACCAGCCTCAATCCATCAGGTCTCTTGTCTCGACTAATCCCTGTTGGCTGGATGAGCGCAGAAATATCAGATGACAAGAGCCCTTTTTAACGTACATATCGTTGAGAGAACCATGTCGAAATAGCCTAGCAGCGTTCCTCTGGCAAGAGAGTCCGATAATTCCAAAATCTACCTCCTTTCCACACGGGCTGTATGCTCGTAGAGCCACACGAAAACTTTCATTATCGAAAAGAGTGCCGAGATTTTTGAATGGCAAGGCATGAAGCCAAAAGCCAGATTCTTTTTTAGATAAAGCTAGAAGACTAGCTCGATCTCTGTCACTTTTAAGATTTTGAACCAAATTTTTATGTGTCAGTTGAATCAATGGCGCATCCCAAAGTTCCTTAGGGATAACGATGTTGGAACACCTGAGCTTCCAACTATCTAGGGCATTTGTGGCATAGGTTATTGTGGATATTGGAAATGAATTGGATTTAATAATTTGAGAACTTAAGCTCTTTTATACTATGCACAGAGGACAAATTAAAAACTAGAAGAGTAACACTGGCAATTTTTCTCACGCCGATGCCACCGTATACCGTAGTAGCTTGGTTTCAGGAGTGCTCAATTGCTCATCAAAATTTAAATTAAGAATTTGTTGTAGCGCGTTTTTTAGGATGGCATCCATGTTATCGAGTAGTCCAGGAAATTTCCAAATTGGGCTCGCGCGTAGAATGTATGTTAATTTAGGTACAAAAAGGCAATATTTTAGAATCGAAAATGCAATGTGAGAATTTGGAGCACCCAATTTGTCAGTATTGGCCGAAAATACTTTGATTTTTTGTATGGCCAAAATTAGTTGTATGGCCTCGTCGTATAAAGGAGCACCAAGAAGGCAAAGTGAATGTTTATCAAAAATCTTAATATTAGGGGTAATTTTATTAAATAATTCAGCAGCCGATAAGATCTTGCGACAATTTTTCTGTGAATAATCTATACTATTCAGTGCCGGATTAACCACGTAGCAAGAGTAGCAAGTGCTACGGGCCCCGCGCGAAAAGGGGCCCCGCATATTTAAACCCACTCATCTCTGCCTGAGCGTAATTTTTTGAGTGAAACTTATTAAGATGTGGTAGGTACTGGTAGGTATGTCGAATTCTAGTCTAGTCGAGAAGTGAGTTTCCTGCGAAAAATTGTTAGAATTGTGGCAAAAATATGAGCGGTAGCTCATTTGATGCGAAATCTAATTTTGAGAAAGACATTTTTTTCCTAGAAATCAAAATTTTAATTTGTTATTAACAATAAACATAAACAAAAAAAAGGATCTCAGCTTTTTGATAACAACTTAATAAGCATTTGCGATAACGAAAATCGGAAAAAATATTCTTAAAGAGGAAGAAATTTCTTTAAAAAAAATTTGACTCTCAGAAGTCTAGCCCCATAGACAATAATTTTATTTAATATTGAAAATGGAGTTGAGCGTGGCTGCTGTCACACGGGCGCGCCTACGTTAGAAGAGTATAACGCAAGAAATATTTTTTTTGAGACTAAAATATTAATATAACAATCTGATAAAATTCTGATACAATCCAAACACTAAAAGAAACCAAGTCCCGTTGGAAAAAAAAATTTCATTGATTTTTACCACTTTATACTTAAGAACCCATAGCAGATCAAGGGCTCTTTGAAAGAATTTGCTACGGGCCCCGCGCTTGCTTAATCCGTTTATCCGGCACTGACTATTATACTATATTTACTTATTTATATTATTATTACTTGCTTTTTACCAAATTTCGTGATTCTAGGTCGACGGGAATTACCATATAGGTTTTCGACCCAAACCTATGGGGGACTTCCGGTTGACCTACAATTGACAATTTGGTTAAAAGCAAGGTCTTACAGCACAAGTAAAGGGAAAATTCCGAAAAATAAAAAAGTTGAAAATTAAGGTAAATTTTGGTACTTACAAGTTTTCGCGTTTAAATTTGCCCATATCTTTTTATCGTGTTGATTTTTATACACCTAATAGGGACTATAGACATCAATATTTGGTATAAATTTCAACTTGCTAGGTCCACCCGTTCCTGAGAAAATCGGTTTTGACACATGGACAGACAGGTGGACAGACAGACAAGAGAGTGATCTTATATAGGTTCCTTTTTTTACCTTTCGAGGCACGGAACCCTAAAAAAAATAAACCAAATTATTTCGATGATATCTAATAATAATGTCTTACCGACCGAATCCCGCCACGGCGGCGGCGGTCAATCTCAACAGAAATTTACCATTTGCGTGGTATAGATATTAAAGGGCACTAGTGTATGTACAAACACAGGTTCTCTTTCTATTCCCTCACTCTCATTGTCCGATGGAATGGAAATCCGACACAACTGGTACGTGCTCTTCGCGACGGAGGGAGGACACTCCCTAACTGCGGGCTAGTAGCATGCTACTTACACTAGCGGCACGCTATGATGGCCGGTTTGACACATTACAATAGTGATGTGGAATGTCAATTTATTCTCGAACAAAAAACAATTAAGTTTTGTTTTTGTACCTGATTAAATAGGTTTAATAAAACAAAAATGTATATGTTTATTTAATTTATTTGAACGAACTGAATATTTGAATGAAAATGAATATACATACTTTATATGCACACAAGAAACATATGAATACAAAAGATACCAAAAAAGGTGCCACAAAAGGCCATAATTAATCAGATTCGTCCATACTACTATTTTCACTGTCGTCACTGCTATCATCACCTACATTAATAATTATATGTTCGTTTTCTATAATATTATCTATTTTCACATCTCTTTCATAATCTTCCCTTATTAATTTAACAGTTCTATTCACAACCTTTTCCCAGTCTCCTTTAGTCACATGTTCACAAGCTTCTTCTAATAATTTTAGCATTTTTTTTGTGGTAAATGGGGGTTCTGTATTGTGTCTTGCAGCATATCCCTTAATTTGAGCCCACACCAACTCAATCGCATTATACTCACAATGGTAAGGCGGTAACCGTATAACTCTGTGCCCATGTTCTAATGCTATTTCGTCAATGACGTATCGGATCTTGGTTGGTTTGTTTTCTTTTAAAAGACGTACTAATTCCGCTTTTAACATATTCATGTTTGCATCTACGCCATTTTTACGAAGCCATGCGACGATATCAGCTTTCTTTTGGGATTGGGCAGGTGGCTTGTCAATTTGCATCGAGTGGTATGGGGCGTTGTCCATAATTATAATAGATGGTTCAGGGAGGCTACACAACATTGAGGTAAACCATTCAGTAAACTTTTCTCCATTCATGTCTTCATGATAGTCTCCAGTGGTTTTTGACGCAAAAGCCATGAGAGAACCTTCGACAAACCCGTTGATGGTTCCGGCGTGACAAATTATAAGTCGCGATCCTTTTCCTACAGGAACTTTGGAAGTAGATGCTGCTGTGTCATCGTTCCAAGAACGGCCTACAGTATGGTTAGCATTAAGCCATGTTTCATCCAAGAACACAACATTTTGCCAATTTTTGATTTCTTTCACTTGCCGTAAAAAAGTATACCTTGCCATCGCTATATCAAATCTTTCCATCAATATTTTGCGTTTGTTACATTTTTTGTATCGAAATCCAATGGTCTTCAAAATCTTCGTTAAAGAACTTTCCCCACCGAAGAATAATCCAGCTTCCTTCAGTGAATGCACCAACTTTTTTCTTGTTGGATACTCCTTCTGTAAATAGTAGCCGTAAACATGTCTTCGGATAGCATCGGCATCAAAGCTATCGATGCCTACGACTGGTTTTGCTCGTTTTCTCTTTTTTGGTGTGTGAAGTTTATTTTCTTCTGTGCCAGTCTCGCCATATTTTTTTTTAGTTATCCGTCTAACAGTTCGTTGTCCAATATTAAGCGCATCAGCTACGCGTTCAACCACTGACGTTATAGGTAAAATTGGCCCTCCATTTTGAGCTTCACGATCGAAATAGTTACGAAGGCGTATTACGAACTCACGTGTCTGACTATTTAGAACAGTTCTCTGCGTACGTTCGGTCATATCGACGAAATCCACAACAAAGGGCTTGAACAGAGTCCAAATTAACGAGCATGGGTCAACAGTAATGCAGTATCAATATTTGAAATCCAAAGCCAGGTCAAAACTATATCACAATCGCATTGCACTGACAGTTTATACTTTTCGAAGCAACGTCAATTCGAAACTGCTTTGTTTTGCATTGAGCATTGACGCGAGTTTGCCGGAGGTAGTAGTTGTGCTAGCCAGCGATCCTATGTGACGATCGTATTAGATTCCATTTTTAAAAATTTTCAATTTAGAAAACCAAATGCCGAGTTGTGGTATATATCATATAAAAATAAAAATTTTACCTTTTGTATGAAACAGCTGATATTTTTTTGCGATTTCAGAGGTTTGTCCACATAGTGAAAATTGTTCATATTCACAAGTACATTCACCCCTTAAATGGTGCAAACTGATTTTTCTACACTTGTATACATTTTAGAAATCAATTTAATAAATAAATTTTGAGTCCAAAACCTAAAACTACATTCGATAAAATTTATGAATCTCTGCACATCACTATCGTCAATAAAGTAATACAATTATTTCCTTCAAAGTCGTTATCAATTAATACGGAACTTCATGAGCGGACAAACGTCAAACCGGCCATCATAGCGTGCCGCTAGTGTAGTAGCTTTCTTTGCAGAAAACTCAATTACATTTTACAGTCCCACCGTGAAATTATTCCGAATGGCGCTGATAATAATGTGATGAGAAAAAGTTCCGTGCTACGGTTACGGGATAGAGTTCCGTATACCCAATGTATGATGAAATGTATTTTTGTACAGGTTAGCGTCATGAGGCGCGGGTGGTTGCTGACGGTGCTGAGCGTGCATGCCTTGTCAATGATTGCACAAACAGGCTCCGCAGCCTCTTCATCCTTCCCAAACTTTCCAACCATAGATGATCATAGAGTTATAACGGGCGATAGATTTAACGTACGTGTACTTTATCCGGCTCATTCCCACTAGTACAACTGATTATTAAACTAGTGAGACTTTCCATCCATACTAAATTAATACTTACCCATAATTCCCATAAGGTAGTTTTAACTATATTATATTGTAATTAAAACGCGCCGAATCTGATGACGTCAATCGTCATCTGCTTTCGTGGATGGGATGCATATTTACAATATTAAAGACAGCGCCATCTAGTAACAGTATAGTGAAGTTTTGTTAAAAACATTGATGCCCATTAAAACTCAAATCATTTCGTTTCTTTATAATATTTATCTAATCTTAGTATTTGTTGTTCAAGTACAGAATATAACTTAAATTATGTGTAAGTTTCAAGTTTTAAAACAAAGTGGTTTTAGAAATCTAGCCTCGAATACAATCTCCACTTTGAAAGCCCCCCATTTCGTATGGGAGACCCCTTAAATAAAGATTTTTATAACTTTTTAAGCCATTTTCGGCTGGAGGCCATCGGTTTACATATCATATCTAAAATTGAAGTAATTACGTTCAGTAATTCAGAAGTTATAAGGCTGTGACAGACGGACGGACGGACAAGTGCAAATCGCTCTAGTAAACTCAGAGACCTTCGCTTCGCTCGGTCGATTAATGCGATAGTGAGTTTGTCTATTTAAATAACCCTTTTCGGCCTTATTAACCTTCTAATGATGAGACATAAACTAGTCTTACTATGTTATCTACCCCAGAAAACTTCCCTGTTAAACTATATCTACTATTATAAGAAAAATAAAACCAGCCTTTGCCCACGACTTTGCTCGCGTGGAGTTAGGTATTTAAAAATATCTGCTGTTTTTCCGGGGTGGAACCACTACGCCTATGTCACTCTAAAACTGATGCAAAAAAATCACGTCGATCTATTGCACTGCGTGCTTGTAGGGAGGACCAACACTTTCGCATTTACGTTGTAGTCCCAAGACTCCGAAGGTGCTGAAATGGTGACCTTGTCTTTGAAAGGTGTGCCCACTTCCACTTCGGCTTCGCAATTTTTTAGAGCTTTGTTGATTCTGGTTCTTCTACAGAGTTCTTCCAAACTCCAAGCTCCAACCATCGCCCGCTGAGTGAATCTAAAGCTTTCTTAATTTGAATGCCAATATAAAGGCTGTTCTGTTCGAGGAACGCTACAAGATTCAGAACAGTCAGCATTTTTACCTATGCTTATAATTTCAGCCGCCCGACGACAGCGCCGACGACGCGTCCGCTGCGCCCATCCAGATTACACACATGCGCGTGCGCTCCGAGATCGCGCTGCGCTACGCGCGCACCGCAGTCATATCCAACGTGTACAACCCCAGCAAGCGCCCACAGGAAGCCACTTTCCATGTGCTGCTGCCTGAGACTGCATTCATCAGTGGATTTACTATGTCAATATTCATATACGATAGAAGTTCTGATGAATCGAGATTGGCGACCCTCTTGAACTAAGTATGATCTTTCGATTTAAATTTTAGGAACCTCGGTAAGGAAACCTATGAAGCATATGTAACAGAAAAAGAGGAAGCTAAACAAATATACAACGACGCGGTTGCACAAGGAGTTTCTGCTGCTCACGTTGCTACCAAGTAAGTTAATACTGAACAGAGACTATTTACCAATACCCAACACCTATTATTGATCAGTACTTTGATATAATCATTAATTATTATGTTCATGCTGTTATAGAACGCGTGACTCAAATCACTTCGCAATAAAATTCAACTTGGAGGGCAGAACTAATGCAACGTACCGCCTGAGATACGAAGAGTTCTTGGTCCGTCGGAACGGCGTCTACAACCACGCCATCAACCTGCTGCCCGGCGCGCTCGTGCCCACCATGGACGTCGTTATACACATCAAGGAGTCGCAGAAGATCTCGGTACTGAGGGTGCCTGAAGTGAGGACTGGAAACGAAACGACAGAGAAAGATGCACGTGAGTTCTTATAAGTTCTTATTCGAATTTGCAAAGCTAAAGAGCCTATTATAGAATCCCTATTATTACGATTCGATATACCTAACCGGCATGATGACAGATTTTGAAAAACTATTGGATGTTGTTCGGTATCTACTATTTCAAAAAAATATCTTACTTCAGCAAATAAAAAGGTTTAAAATAGATAAAATTGCAATTTCAATTTTAAGTTATAAAATTCACGTAAAACGGCTCGTAGGTGTCATGGCGTCGTTCGTGACGTCACCACAATGTTTTTCACAGAAGTTTGTCAAAGTTAGAAGATAGATGTGACGTATCCCTCTGATTGTACGAGCCGAACTAATATCATCTGCTGTTTTCAAAAGAATAATATGCTAAAATAGGAAAAAAAATCTCAAGTAATACAGTACCTACCTAACAATATTAATACCGTAGCTGATTTAAAAGCAATAATGTATTCACTCAATCCGATTATAATATAGTCGATTACATAATATAGTAATCGCCCACCCATTATTTTTTATACCAGATTTATATTATTATATACCGAAATAATTGTCATACTTATAGAAAATACTAAAGCTGTTGTTCGAAAAGGCAAAAACGATCGGGAAGCTACCATTACATTCAACCCTGATTTGGCAGAACAGACAAGACTTGCCGAAATTTATGCGGTACGTATTGCTGTAGACATCAATACTAAGTTTTGTTCATTATTATATTACTTTATCTAAGTCGGCATTTTGGGAGCACTTCGTGGAACCAAATTGTGGAACTAACTCCGTTCGGCGGTGTTCCCGCGTTTCAACATGAGTTATTCAAGGGACAGACCAACAAATTCCTGAAAAGCCGCAACGCTTTGGTGGTACCTCTTGCTTTCAATGTTCATGTTCATGGGCAGCGGTAATTGGACGCGTCTGCTCGTTTACTCGCTATATAAATCAAAAAAGCAAGGAAAACATTTTACAGATCCAATAAATATACCAAATAAAAAAACGAATGATTTTCAGGAGAAAATAAAAAGATCAAGTGATCCGGATTCCTCGAACATTGGCTATGACAGTGCGGAGGATCCAAATGAAAAGGGGGGTCTTTTAGGCCAGTTTGTAGTCCAGTACGACGTGGAGCAGCCAAAGAATGGAGAAATTTTGGTAGGTGCTCAATGATCATACTTACGTACTTATATTTTTTACTAATACGCGTAAAACAAGCTTGTATCAATATAATTTCTAACACTCGACTTACATCCATCCATCCATCAATAAAATGTAATCGACAACCATCACCTCTTGTATTCGCGTATATAGGTAGGTATATGTTTTTCTGTAAGACTACACAATTTCTTATCGAATAAATAAAATTAATATCCGCGATGACATAGCCAGCTATGCAAAAGCAGTGATAGCCTAGTGGTTAGGACTGTGGTCTCCTATTCGGGGGGTCGCAGGTTCGATCCCAGGTACGCACCTCTGATTTTTCGGAGTCAAGTGCGTTTAAGCAATTATATATCACTTGCTTCAACGGTGAAGGAAAACATCGTGAGGAAACCTGCACATCTGAGAGTACTTCATAATGTTCTCGAAGATGTGTGAAGTCCGCCAATTCGCATTGCAGCGTGGTGGACTATGGCCTATAACCCTTCTTTGAAAGGAAACCTGCGCTCAGTAGTGAGCCGTTGATGGTTGTTAATGATGATCAGCTACATTTCAGGTGAACGATGGTTACTTCGTACACTTCTTCGCGCCAACCTCTTTGCCGCCGCTGAGCAAGCACGCCGTGTTCGTGTTGGACACCTCAGTCTCCATGGCGGGAACTAAACTGGAGCAGCTGCGGAATGCTATGGACGCTATTCTTTCTGATCTCAACCCAAGCGACTACTTCAGCATCATCGAATTCAACACATATATTACAGTAACGGTTTTTCTTAATATTAGACGATGTCTTTCACTAGCCGGTGTCTTATACTGCTTCCATTAACCATCTGCGACTCTTCTAATAATGCCAGTCAAACACTGCTATTTGCAGTGTAGTCGCCAGGCCTTAACAGCTATCGGTTTTTTGAACCTACTGCCACCGTAAGCTTTATACATTTTTCCAAAGTAGACTAAATTAAAATGAATATTTAACACTTAAACTGTGGCCGTAAAAATATGTATATTCTAAAGTCTAAACTATAGTGCAATCTGTCTGGATGCTGTTTAGGTGATCGAAAAACGAATGTAGACTTGTTATTCCTTCAAAAGCTGTATGATTTAAATATAAGGATTTAAGGTAAAATGGATGCAGTACCTACACGTCAGAAAAACTCTCAGGTATCTATCTGTATTTTCATCTACATAATAAGCTTGTAGGAATTTTGTTTCATTATGTGAATTTCGTAGATGTTATTTTTCCTCACAGGTTCACGACTTGAAGGAGGCCCAATATGACTCCGAAAAACTAGTACCACCTGCTCCGGCATCACCAGAAAACATAGCTTCGGCAAAGGCAATTGTTTCCAGATTTATAGCCAGTGGAGGTAAACACCCCACAAAATATTAATTTACTAGCTGATGCACACGACTTCGTCCGCGTGGATTTATTTTTTAAATTCCCTCGGGAACTCTTTGATTTTCCGGGATAAATAGGAGCCTATGTCACTCTCAAGGTCCTCAACTTATACCCATGCAAAAAATCAAGTCAATCCGTTGCTCTGTTGCGGCGTGATTGAAGGACAAACCAACAAATAAACACACTTTCCCATTTATAATATTAGTAATTTGGACGCCAATGTATAAGAATGTTGGGATGCGATGTGGAGCGTAGACGAGGAAAAGACGTAGCGGTCGTGCAATAAGGTTTATTCTTGGTTAACAATAATTATTTACAGGTAATCCTAAGACGACTTAATACAGAGTAATAGGTTTTCAGAAACCTCTGTCCCAACATGGTGGAAGCAGAGTTTCATGCCACTTCTTACTCTGTGTACTGCAAGAATCGCTTTCAATGCTGTCTCAACACGGTGGAAGCAGCACTTGCCACGAGATCGCAGTAGTGCGAAAAGAATTACTTTACATGGGTTGGCCGGCCTATATATTATGGTCTGGACACCGTACCTAGCAAACCGCGAGTTAACAATCGTGCGGCGCCGTCTAGTCTGCGGGTTGGTTACTACAGTCGTAGTGCATTGCTTCTGACAAAAATAATTGTGTAAATGAAATAATTAATGAAATGAAAATAGTGTGCGAATGACGAATGTAGCCCACAGTAAGGATTAGTAAGATTAGTCTATTTGGGTTAAGACTATCTCGCAATCTAACATCGTTCGAGATCCTAAATCTCCAACTGTATACAACGTGTATCGAAAGTCCGAAATAATATTGAAGGGTACATTTGTACCTTTCATATAGAATTCTTCCGCACAGGTATTGGACTCGAAGCCCTTGTTTGGTGTGAAGTGGTTTACTCAAAAACTATATTTTTGAGTAAACCACTCTGAAAGTTTCCGCCAATAACAGCCAATAAATAATATAACAATCTTAGCACAATCCTAGAAAACAAAAACTACTTTGATCGCGTCCGTCGGTATACCTACTACCGCTGTACGAGGTTAGTCGTAGGGTTGTCATGTCACAAGTAAGCGCATTATATCAATCGAAGTTTGTATGAAAAAAAAAATGTGCAACTTTCTACTAAATATTTTTACAGATGATTCTTTATTAGCTTCACATACGTACTCTTCAGTATTATTTCGGACTTTAGGTACACGTTGTATATTATGACTGACGTGTAATTAACATATTTTAATTTGCAATAACAAATATTGATGTCAATAATTAAGATAAAAACTATCCTATCTTTTTGTTAGTTCTGTTGTTAAAAGCTGAATAAATGTTAATTACAAATTACAGATAGTTACGAAATTTGATCAAAATCGGTTCAGTAGTTTTCGAGTTTATCCCAAACATACATCGTGACACGAGATTTATAAATATATATATATATATATATATATATATATATATATATATATATATATATATATATATATATATATATATATATATATATATATATATATATATATATATATATATATATATATATATAGATTTATTAGAAGAAGAGAAGATTCTTTATATTCAAATAAACTTTTTCGAACCAGTGCAAGTGGTAGATTCTACCACTGCCGAATGCCTCTTCGACCCTTCCTCTTCTCCTCTCTTTGACTCTCAACTTAAGAAGAACCAGTAAGAAGCTCAGCGGTTGCTCTTTAAAAAATAGAACAATAAATTATGTTGTGTACAGATTACTATTTCTTACATGAATCGCTGGGACTAGTTATATCCACGTTTTTTTCGTCATTTTATTTAGACTTCAACTGTATAATATGCTTTTTTCATGAACTGTTTCTTTTCATATTTTTAATAGATTTCTCAAGTCTAAAATGGACTGTGGGATTACGGTTACGGTTATGTAAAGTTACGTCCATTCCCACAAACAACTATCTAACTTTTTTGAAGAGGAGTGTCTAGTGACGAAACGCGACGCGAGTAGGTATTTTCCAAAATGCTATCTGTTTCACAACGCTTCGCTGCCCGACCCGCATCGTGCGATAGAGAGAGTTGCAAGTCCAGGAGTTATTTGCCTAAATTTTATTCTTGAAATATTGTTTCGGGTCATAACGTTTTTACCCCCTTAAACGTTTACAAAATTAGACAATTTTGGTCTCATTAGATTCAGTACACCTTAATCTAGGCTCGTACGTTTCATTTTTTTAGTATTTCAGTTTAGTTAAATTTCAAAAAATAAAATTAGTCGAGGTAGTTTTTTAGTCAAAAATATGGATATTTAGTCACTAATAACTTTTAACAAAAGCAATATTTCTTTAAAATTAAAACGTACGGGCATAGTTTTTCATTGTATCTGCAACATTTCAAAAAATTATGAACATTGGACAACATTTACGGGTAGCAAAACGTTATCGCTTTTTGAAGCTTTTTGTATGAAAATTTTCAACTAGACAATCCTCTTAAAGGAATCACGAGCTTATTTAGATATCTCATTTACCTATCGTATAAATCTAAGATAAAAATAATTCAATATCATAAATCTAAGCCAATAATATTTACTTATTAATGTAAAATCGCAGAGACCAATATCTACAAAGCACTCGATGTTGCTTTAAATATAATACAAAACGGGATTCACGTTGAAACTCACGGAGATACAGCAAATATGTCAGTAGAGTACAGAAGCGGAGTGAACGGAACAGACCAAAATGAAAGTAAGTAAAATTATTAAATTATTCTAAACAACGTCATATGTTGTAATTGTATTTCTTAAACTTACCCTAATACCTTTTCTAGTACCGAAAATATTGACAAAACGACATAATGTGTACAATATGGCGTAGGCTTCTGATCAGGAAAATTTATATCTAGGTATGTTAATTACTAAATCATGCCCCTATAAAATGTTATCAAACCAAGCTGCATTTTCGCTAAATAGCCAGGCTAAATTTTTGCCTCAAAAAGTCAGTCTGAACTTCTGAAGGACTCCAGATGATGAGACGAGGCAATACACGGTGAAATGTCTCATAACATGAATGTTTCAGCAGGCTAACTAAGGAATTAGCGAGAAAGATTATCCATAGATTTAAACAGATCTTAGTTAAGTAATATAATATAGATAGTGTTAACAACCATCTAATTAATTTAACCATATTTACCATCTAGTTAATATAGATAGAACTCGACGCCATAACCTACACGAAACAAAAATAATATTATGTCTCTGGAGGAGAAAAGAATACCTAAATTGCGCTGCTTATCGGATCAAGCTGTTTAAGATGTGGTGATGGAGATCTTGGTGCTCTGTTCTGCTTTACCTTAAGTATTCGCCAGCCATTTTGAATAATGATGGCGAGACTATACGTTATAATTTAATTTAGTCCAATTTTTACTTTTTACTTAAGAGAAATTTCTTAACTTTTATTATGCTTACAGACGAATTACAGCCCATCATTATATTTTTAACGGACGGCGAACCAACCGTGGCTGAATTAAGCACTGATCGAATCATATCGCACATATCCGAGAAAAACAAAGGCTCGAAGCGGGCGCCATTGTACTCCCTCGCTTTTGGTAATCCTTTAAAATATACCTTCCTAGATACCCTAGCTACCCCGTGCTAATTCTTTATTTTCCTGGATAAAGTTATCTGTATCCAACTCCAGGATAATAAGCTGTAGCAGTGCATGATACTGCTCTTCCGCAATCACAAATTACGTCAAGTTTAAGTTTGGTGAAGAGGTTGAGCCGCGAAATGGTAACGGACAGACAAAACTTTCACAATCATAATATACCGGGAGCCGGTAACATTAAAAGCCCCATCATGTGGAATCGAAAACTCTGTATGGAAATTAGTAGTTGACAAATAAATACGATAACATTAAGCTTGGCAATAAATAGCTTGGCATTTAAATAGCCGTAAAAATGTTATTTTTTTTAATACGAAAATGTATTACCGTCAACGTGGATAATAGTTGTTTGCATTGCATTGTATTTCAGTAAAACATAGTAAGTGACAAAGCAATAGGGCGACGTATAGTAAACTAGACATTACGTACGGGCCGCCCGCGTTCAACGCATGCGTCTATTAGTAGGGGAAAAGCTAAAATGTGGCACTTTGTCGCACTTCATAACTTCGCCAATACTTCCATAACGTGTATTGGCAGGCGACGACGCCGACCGGGTTTTCCTGCGCAAGCTGTCGCTGCGCAACGAGGGCTTCATGCGGCACATCTACGAGGCGGCGGACGCGGCACTGCAGCTGCACGACTTCTACCGCCAGGTGTCCTCGCCGCTCCTCGCCGACGTCAAGTTCCTCTACCCTCGCAAACAGGTAGCACGAACCCAGTTCAACCGCAGATCTAGCAACATGACTATCATCATCATGATAATAATATGTTATGCGTCATCCGCATGCTTGGCGCTTGCCTCAAACTACAAAGCTCTACAAACGTTTGGATTGAATTCGGGAATCCAACGTCGCCATCCATACAGTCATTCATTTTTACCCACTTGCAAAAATAACATGCATAAGTAATTCACTATACGACACGAGACCGTAGATACCACAAAGTATAAACCAGAGACGAGACTGAGTGCGCACATTGTGTGGACGAGTCGCAAGCGCTTGCGGCAAATTCCCTTTGGTTTGTGATCAAAAACCAACACTCGATAGATCGACCACAAGTGCTTGCAAACATACATAAACCATGGCAAACGCTCTATCCACATTCCACACGTTTGAATTTGTGGAGGCTTATTGAGGTTTGCCAAGCGTGCGGATAAGGGTTTATAAATCCACAGTTGGACACGGGTCCCTTTGATAACGCCAAGTCTTTAGGTCTTCTGCCTTTCGCATCCAATTAGCGCCAGCAACATTTGCTTGCTTTACTCGAGGACCTTTCTCATCTGAACGTCGGTCGATCCTACGATAAACATATCACTTCAAAGTGAAAATAAATTTTTTAGCATGTAGGTAAATATAGTCGTAATAACAGTGATTTCCATTGGCTCCACAGATAAGAGAGGGCTCGGTCAGCCGTAGCGAATTCCGTACCATCAACGACGGCTCGGAAGTGGCAGTAGTGGGAAGAATAGCTGAGAACGTCAACGAAATCACCCCGCAAGTGCGCGGAATAAGCGCTAAAAGAGATGGTCGTGGCCGGGTATGCTAACCTGCTGTCAATCCTCTAATATTTTATTCATAACCACTATCTCTCTTCCTCGTGTTCTCGTTAGAAAATAAATAGACATATATATAAATATAAATAGCATGGTAAGAAAATTTATATCGAAATCTATAACTCCCGACTTCTCACATAGTTACAACGTGTTAATGAAATTTGAAGTAGTACTACTACTTTCGCTCTGGACTTGCTTGCAGCTTGAAGTTAGGGGCATTTTGTTTTACCAGAAAAGAAATGAAAGTATACTCTTGCCACTCTCTTGGTATATTACTAGTGGTTCGCCCCGAACTGAGACCTCGCGGTAACGGTATCCCATGATTATTCATTCAATCGATACATGATAACCAAAACTGACATTATTATTATGCCCGTTTTCACCAAACATACCTAAATCATCCCCTAAGTAGGAGTCTCTTTACGTAGGTAGCTCCTAAATACAATCCTAAGTCCTAACATCCGTCCCAATATCCTTTTAGGTGTCCCGTACAGGATCGTGATAAATAAGTTGACAGAAAACATCAATCACCCAACTTATAGGTAGCCCGTAAAGGTTAGGGAACGTTAGTGAAAACATTGAATTATTATGTAGGTACTAACGAGTGAAACCGGGTTACGGGCATCTGTACAAATCGTCATCTATCGACGCGAATAGAAAATATACAATATTTAACTAAAATTTAACTAAAAAATAATTTTAATTGAATAATATGGTACAAAAAAAATTACAATACAATTATTGTATTATAATAAGTAACTAAATAATAATGGTCGACGCAAAACTGTTTTTGGGATAGGTCGTAGTCGTAACTCGTAGTTCCATGGGAATAGTTACTGACTGCGCCATCTATTAGCATTATTGTGAAGCTATGTTGATGCTATATGAATTACTTGTGCCCATTAAAAATTAAATAATCTCGTTTCTTTATAATATTCATATAATTTTAGTATTTGTTGTTCAAGTACAGGATATAAGTGACCTAATAAAATAAAATCAGTTTGAAAATCCATAGCGGATTTTCCTAGAGAGCGTCTTCAAGAGAGCGTATAAAATCGCCACTTTGAAAGCCCCCCATTTCGTCAATTTTAAGGGAAAAATTAAAAAAAAAATATTTTTGTACTCAGTTCAAAATTATCTTTAAAATGATACGTAACAATTTTATGTAACACGATATTTTTTTTTTTACTTCGCATTCGCTTCTATGAGAGCCCCCCTGAAATAAAGATTTTTATAACTTTTTAAGCCATTTTCGGCTGGAGGCCATCGGTTTACATATTATATCTAAATTTGAAGTAATTACGTTCAGTAATTCAAAAGTTATAAGGCTCTGACAGACGGACGGACGGACGGACGGATGGACGGACGGACGGACGGACAAGTGCAAATCGCTCTAGTTAACTCAGAGACCTCGCTTCGCTCGGTCAATAATTACGTTGGTAGTTAAATAAAATCCCGTGGGAATCCTTTGCTTTCTTGGGATAGAAAGTATCCAAAGTCACTCGACTGCTTTCAGTCTGCGTGTATGGTGTACCGTCCTGTAATAAGTGGGCGCAGATATTTAGCATTAATTGTATTTTGCAGGAACTTTACGAGGTGAATCCCAAAGTGCCTGTGACGCGAGCCAAGGATGAGCACTTGCCCTTAGAGCGGCTCTGGGCGTATCTGACCATTAAACAGCTGTTGGACAAACGCGACGCCGAAGATGTAAGCCAAAGCGACACGGAAGATAGCCCCGAGAAGAAAGCTCTGGATATTGCTTTAAAGGTAGATATTGTGGATTAGTCTTATTATGACCTCGACTTCGTCCGCGTCGATTCCATGAAAACTGTTTTTAATATACATAATTATAGGTGCAGACTATAATAGCGCTTGATTGCGATCACACTGATGTTAAGTGAAGATGTAGCATAAGATGGAGCGCGCTTGCCTAGAAAATGCCTATTCACTCTTGATTTGAAGGTACCCAAATTGTAGTTTAAAAAACGGAAGCCGGAAAGGCATTTAAAATTTTCCACATTTTTCCTCATTCCAAATTCCAAACAAACTCTTAGATTTTCTGGGTTAAGGTGGAAGACACGGGTCTGCCCGCGAAATTCAAATTTAATTTGGTTTTTCGCAATTTGTAAATGAATACGACAAAGTAGGCTTATGGCCTTCTAATTGCGCCAGTGGAATTATCATCTCCACAGGTTTACATAAAAATCTTTACTTGAAAGTGACCAGTTTAAGAAATTAATCAAAATACTGAGTTGGACGTGAGTTACTCACAAATTAGTCGATATCGTTATAATAATTGGCCGGCGCGCGGCCGTTAACTGAAAGACTGGTGGTTCGAGCCCACCCGGGGGCGCGCAATCCTATTTTCATTTTTTATTTTTTAAAAATATTTTTTTAATTTTAATCTTTTCTATAATCGATATTTAGGCTTCCCTGGGGTCATTTTGATTTTTATCGATAAAAAATCATGATAAAAAATGTATACCCGAATAATTATTTTCTTTATACCTCGAATATAACCGGTTAATATTTTTATAATAATAACTTCGTTCCTATCTGGTGTCCCACGACACCACACGACTTTTTTCTTTTGCTGAGTTGTTAAGTTTTGTGAACAATAAAAACCGTTACTGTCAAAATCAAGATTTCGCTGGATATTCATATGCGACAGTGTTCTACGACAGTATCAATCTAAAGCATTTGTTTCGAAATCACACAGTACGTAATACGTATGAAGGGGGCTAACTTGGAATGGGGTGTGGCTGTTTTAATTAAACCTACGGTACGGTTTCTACACGCCATCGTGCCGGAACGCTTAATCGCTTAACGGCACATTTTTGAGGTTAGGATGTTAACGATATAGCTCCGGCATTAGCTCTCCACAAGATAAAGACAAAACTTCAAGCAGACAGTAAAAAGTTGACAGAGTGTGTTCAGACTTCAGCATCGTCAGCAGCGTTTATGCAATACATGTACATCGCCTGTTGTAAACACACCCACTATCTGGTTTCAGTACTCGTTTGTAACGCCTCTGACGTCGCTCGTGGTAGTCAGGCTGAACAAAACTGAGGCCGTGGATGCTGTGAAAGCAGATACAGTTGACGGCCCAAGTGAGTACCTACATACGAGTAAGTTGGTAGAAAAAAGAAAATGCATCTGCATCAGAATTCTTCCAAAACCTCAGAGTTTTATTTATGTTGTATAATAAATATATCTAAATATGATGCATATATTTGGCTGATATTTTAATTTGAAGTACCTGGGTGGGGTTTTTCTTTTGGTAAATCGTGTTTGGAAATATATATTTAAAAAAAAAATAATAAAAATAAATAATAATGATAATAAAATTCATAGGCGGAAAAATAATTATCTGGACTCGAACCGGGGTCTTGTGGTTTCGGGACCGCCCGATTTCCTAACTGAGCTTTTGGGAATTTATAGTTAATGGCGAAATTTACCTTCGTATAATGATATTGTAGGGGGTTTTAAAACGATGTTTTCTAAAACTGAAACCTTGCTAGATCGATTTATCGCCTCCGAAACCCCCTGCATACTAAATTTCATGAAAATCATTGGAGCCGTTTCCGAGATTCAGATTATATATATGTTGCAGGATTTTTGCCGTATAAACTTGCAAAAGCATCACGAGACCTACACGACAAGCAAGCGGCACTGACCTATACGGGCTCAAGTACTGGTAAGCGCATTAAAAACTGTCCGTCCATATTATGTTAGAGTATTTTCAAAGGCCCACTAGGAAGCCACGTAGACATTTTATTGTAAGGAGGGGCGCGGGCGCACTCCGGTCGCACACGCGCTGCGTCTGTCGCGGTCTGCTAGTGCAGTCTGCAGATCTACATATTGCTGCATTAGTGCACCTTGTGCACCTTTTTCTATTGACCCCAGAATTTGAAATCTTTCAAAATTAGTTTTTATGGAAGACTTCTCATCCTGACAAATGATTCGGAGAAAAAATATAGGAATATGGGAAGTAATGCTGATCGAGGATTTGCAAGATGGGTGAGGAGCATGGCCGGATTATTTAAGATAGGTGAGATATGCTCGAACAAACGTCACTCGAAACCTCATCCAATTGTCAGTGAACTGAAAAAAAAACCAAAATGGCTGATTCAAGATGGCGGCTATACAAATTTCATATGTGTCTATCTCAGAGAGTATAAAAGATGGAAGAGTGGTTTACTGAAAAAAAATGATCAGGACCTGAAAGTCTATTTGTTCGCTTTAGAGTGATTTGATTCTGGTAAGTTACGCCAACGAATTAGTTTACCATGGTAGCAATAGACTAGAACTAGGCTTTTACGGATACCACAGACAGGTAGCGCCAGTTTTTGCAAGCATCTCAGCATTCTTATTTATTTTGTTACATTTTGCTAGGGTGTTCAAAGTATGCATGGAGCTGCTAACCAACTTTGAGTTGATTACCTCCGAGGATAAGACTAAAAGAGCTGCCTGGCTGTCCGAGTGAATATAGATTGTTTTGTTAACGTAGTTGCTTTGCAAGAAGTTTTTCGCGCAAATAATAAAAATGTGGTGGATTATTTGAATAAAAATCTAATTAAAAAAAAAGTCAAATGAAGTCTTAAACTGAGGTCCTATTTTATTTTGCTTTAAAATATGTGGTTGCATATTTTTACGAGCCCATAAATTGATCTGATGATAGTTATCACAATATAGTTTAAATTAGGTCTGATTTTTTCTTTATAATCCGGAAGAAAATGCAAAGTTTCAAATTTTTTTCTCAATAACTATGGATTTCTGGCACTTACTGGCACCTATGTTGTACTCTTGCATTCATTCACACAGGAATAATAAAAAGAGCATGTCCTGTTTTAGGAATCCTAAACCGCCATGTGCGGGTGCCGTAGAAACGTCGGTGGTGTGATATTAACTAAATTAATTATTTTACAGGAGAAAAATTAACCTTGTCTTCAAACATCGGACCTGTCCTGTTTGCTGTTGCAAGTAAGTTCTCAAGACGGGGCGGAGAGTATGACGGAGTGCCGGGCCTGACTATAGTCTTCTAATGACTAATCACAATAAATTGTACTTATTCTTTTCGATACGGCATCAGGATGTCTATCAGGTAGCCAACAATCTGAGCTTTTAGTTTTTCAAAAAAATTGTTTATCAATTTTTTTATCACTTTTCAGGGTTCCGTAGCCAAAGGTTGCCAATGAGACCCTATTGCTAAGCCTCCGCTGTCCAAAGTCCGTCGGTCCGTCCAGCCACCCAAGCTACCCCACTTTTACGCTATTTATTTTGTCTTCGGAGCAAGATTTGCGACTTTTTACGTTTTATTACCTACCTACTTTTAAATATTTAACTAAATATATTCGTAACAATATGACTGAATTATAAAAGACGACCAATGATTATTAGGGCCGATTTTTCCATCCTCAGTTAAACAACTAGATGGCTGTTGAAAATCCGAAATTGCGCTATCCGTCGAATATTCACATATGTACATTACGTACTTAAGAGCCAGGACCTTTTTGTAGGTTCTGGGTTGTCAAGGGCGAAATATCAGGGGCTTCAATCCCTAATATTTAGAAAAGGTATGCAATTATAATAAAAACTTATACTCTAATGTTCATGTTCATAGCCAGACGCATCGCCACCGGCGCTTATGGCAGTAGTCATAGCAGCAGCTATGGCGGCGGTCATGGCGGCAGCTATGACAGTGGTTATAGCAGTGGTCAGAGCAGCACTTATGGCAGCAGCAGTGGTTATAGCAGCAGTCATGGCTGCAGCTATGGCAGTGGTTCTGGCATTAGTCAGAGCAGCGCTTATGGCAGCTTCAGTAGTGGTCAAGGGGAAGTTATCGTCTATCCTGGTGCCGCTTCAGGCATTTCCACCGGTCAGATAATACACTTTGTTTAGTTTTAATTTATTAAATATTTAAAGCAGGTTGAACACAATAATATATCGAGATAGAACGGTTAGTATTACAGTTCTAAGTCTGTTTATAAATAAAACTTCGCCGTCCGTGTTTTTAAAACCGATTTCAAAAAAGGAAGAGGTTCTCAATTCGTCGGAATCTTTTTTTATGCATGTTCACCGATTACTCCGATATGTTAGATGCCTGAACCGATTTGGAAAATTCTTTTTAGGGTTCCGTACCCAAAGGGTGCCAACGGGACCAAGTTACTAAGCCTCCGCTGTCCGTCCGTCCTTCCGTCTGTCCATCCGTCCGTCTGTCAGCGGGCTGTATCTCGTAAACCGTAATAGCTAGACAGATGAAATTTTCAAAGAATTTATTTCTATTGCCGCTATAACAAGAAATAATAAAAATTAAATTAAAGTAAAAAATAAAGGGGACTCCCATACATAAAAAAGGAGTCGAAATAAAATTTTATTTTTTACCGTAACATGTGGGGTGTCATTGTCTAGAGCTGATCAAGTGGAGTTCAAATAAATTTTTATTATTTTTTAGCTTCAAAATGAAAAAATGGGGGTCTTCAAATTTGTGACCAAAACAAACGAGCATTTTTTTCCCATATGCTAATTTAATACTATCTAAGAACTAAGATATCCAAATAGGATGTATCTAGTTTAAAAAAAAGTTATTTGCTCATATGTACGGAACCCTAAATGAGCGAGGCCCGACTCGCACTTGGCCGATTTTTTGAGAATAACTTCCATGATTTTATTCATTTAATTAGGATAAGTGAAATATACAGCACTACCACGGTTTATTATCTTATTGTATTTGAAAACTGTTGCACTATATTATTACAAATTGTTTACACAAGTGATTGGCCCACTTTCCCGTTCTATCTTGATATATTTCTACGTTATATATTTGTCGTGCGACTCTATGAAAATGTGTGCTACACAATAAAAAAAATTAAGTGGTACTCAGGGACTGCCGCGGTGAAGCTATTGCATAGCATTTTTTATCAACTTATGCAATTAAAATATTTATCCATTATTTTTTTTGGATAGTAAAAATTATGCAAAAAAATAATTAAAAACAAACAAGAAAAGCGCACTGTCACTACTTCGCGAGTGAGATTCGAACCTGCGACATCTAAAGAAAGCGGCCGCTCGCCCACTGCGCCAAACAGAGCTAAATGTGAACCTCTAAAATGTTGAACGCTTACTGAACGACGGTGTTAGGTTTTTTTTCGTTACGGAATTTCTTGATTCGGTCGCCGCGCTCAAACTGTTTGTCCTAATTCAAAGCCCGCGATAAAAGCTATGCAATAGCTTAAAAATAAAAATATTGCTTTAAACGTTGGTGGTAACTGGTACGCCCCCTGAAACGTGCAGAGAAGAAGTCACACAGCCAGTGATGGATTAATATTATGTCAATCACTGGCTGAGTTATTGACGTATTAGTAGTCCGACTCCGGTATGCAAGCTATCTCTGAGTGTTTACAGCGGCGTTCGTCATATTATGGTTTTATTTTTCGGATAATGGAATTCACCAATTTTTCAAGTACAAAATATCATAACAACCTGGTTACTGCAGGACAAGGACAGCCGGGTCGAACGGGACCAGTTGGAGAGCCTCGTCAAATAGCTCAGCCAGGACAGCCAGGTGGACCAGGTCAGCCAGGACAGTCAGGTACGACCAGGACCACCAGGTTATTAGACAGACAAAGAGTAATGTAGAAATATTAAATACTAGAAGATGCCCGCGACTTCGTCCGCATGGATTAAGGTTTTTAAATTCCCGCGGGAACTCTGTAATTTTCGGGATACAAAGTAGCCTATGTGTATCCTGGGTACGAGCTATCCCCAGTCCAAGTTTCAGCCAAATCCGTCAATTTTTTGTGGCATGAAAGAGTAACAAACATCCATTACATTCTCAAAAAGTTTCACATTAATTTTATTTATTGGCCGAGCGAAGCGAAGGTCTCTGAGTCTACTTGAGTGAATTTGCAGTTGTCCGTCCATCTGTCCATCCTTCTGTCCGTCTGTCAGAGCCTTATAACTTCTGAACGTAATTACTTCTTTAAACATAATATGTAAACCGATGGCCTTCAGCCGAATATTGCTTAACAAGTTATAAAAAAAATTATTTGAGGGGGGCTCTCATTAGAAGTGAATGCGAAGTAAAATATTTTTATAGCGTTAAAAGATAGTTTGGAACCGAGTACAAAAATATTTATTTTTTAATTTTTCCCTTAAAATTAACGAAATGGGGGGGCTTTCAAAGTGGAGATTTAATACGCTTGGTTGAAGACGCTCTCTAGCAAAATTAGAAACAATTTTTTTATTTCATACTTGAACAACAAATACTAAAAGTATATACTTAAATAGGTATGTAGGATATTTGTGAGGCGCAATCTGTTAAAGTAGTCGTAATTCCTAGTTCCACGTTTTATCGATTTCTCTGTGGATGGTTGTATCAAGTCGCATTCGCTAATGTTTGTAGTCTATGGTAGCATTTAGATTATTCTATATTCAATATCGCCCTCGGGGAACAAAAAATTCTTTGGCCTCATATAACACAAATAACTATTGAACTCTACTTAATGAGCGCTAGACCAACAACACCCCACATGCCAGGGTAAAAAAATAAAATTTTATTTCGAATACCCCGTGTTAATGTTTTCAGCTCTGATTTGCAATATTAACAGTTCTTTTTGTTTCAGAGCGAGAGGCGTTGCTACCCGGTTTTTCGTTTTCCAGGGACCATCGGGCTGTCTCGGAGCTTCGTTCTGTAAACCCGCTATTGTGTAGTGTTAAAGTGCTTTTTTATTTGTTTACGTGTATTGAAGTATGAGCCCCAGTGCTTCTCAGTCTAAATACGTAGAATGCCCACACTGCAGTGATGGCAGGCTGATTAAGGTTCGCAAAGGCCATATAATATTCACATCGCACGCTGTCACGAACCGCCAACACGGCCACTTACTTGCCCAAATTTAATGTGCGATTAAACGCAATCAGGAAGCGACAATCAGCCCCTCTAGCCAAGTTCCACTTCGTTGTATCTATTCTCTTTCTACGATCGTTGTCACTTGAAGTTTTGGCTAGGGTTAGACTAGATGGCGCTGCAGCTGATCAAAGACAGAAGTGTATTGATAATATTTCGCGGCATTTTGTATTATAAATGTTTTAAATGCTAAAAAAAAATTGTTTGCCGTCGTGGGACGCCTGGCAGATGTGAAACATCGACATTATTTTGTAAAAGTAATATGCAGAAAAGAACAGATCGTGATAGGAACTAAATATGTCACTAAGTATACATATAATAATACTACCACTACCCCTACCCCTACCCCTACCCCTACTCCTACCCCTACCCCTACCCCTACCCCTACCCCGACCCCTACCCCGACCCTTACCCCGACCCCTACCCCGACCCCTATCCCGACCCCTACCCCGACCCCTACCCCTACCCCTACCCCGACCCCGACCCCTACCCCTACCCCGACCCCTACCCCTACCCCTACCCCTACCCCTACCCCTACCCCGACCCCTACCCCTACCCCTACCCCGACCCCTACCCCGACCCCTACCCCTACCCCTACCCCCTACCTCTACCCCTACCCCTACCCTTACCCCTACCCCTACCCTGACCCCTACCGCGACCCCTACCCCGACCCCTACCCCTATCCCTAGCCCTACCCCTACCCCTACCCCTACCACTACCACTACCACTACCACTACCACTACTACTACTACTACTACTACTACTACTAAACAGATTGTGATAGAAACTAAATTTGTCACTAAGTATACATATAACATCGCACGCCGTGGCGAGGCGTCGCCACGAGAGAAATCTGTTTTACGTGCCGCTATAGATGTTTCACATCAAAAACAATACAATATGCCGCGAAATATTATCAATACACTTCTGTATTTCATCAGCTGCAGCACCATCTAGTTTAGCCCTAGTCAAAACTTGAAGTGACAACGATCGTAGAAAGAGAATAGGTGCAACGAAGTGGAACTTGGCTAGAGGGGCAGGTGTCATTTGAAATTTTATGATCTAGATATAACAGTAACATTTCATTGGCAAAGCGCATTCCACGAGGAGCGAGGATTTCATTACCTAGAAGAGCCCTATCACATACAATCCAAAGTGTCAAGCATTTTCATGTAAATAAGTCGAAAAGCGGGTCGTTATGTCCAAAATAAAAAAAATTGTTTGGCTGAGCGCGTTATTTAAATACCGGACTGCTCATTTCAGACGCGAAATTACAATTTAAAGAAAATTGTGGAAAACAAGGTTATGAACCTTAGAAACGCTGCCCGCATTTTATTTTCTAATGATACCCTAGGTCCATTTAATGGTATAACGCTGGAAGCCTTACTTGAAAAGCATCCTTTCCCCAATACCGCCTCTTTGCTTCCGAGAGTTGCCCTGTCCAAAGAATTAAAAGCATTCTTTACATCTAATTTTAGCAGTACTTCAACCTCGCTATTCGCTAAGAAAGTACGAGCCGAATGTACTGATGCCTCACAGCCTCTTTTACTGCCGAATCAACTTGAATAGGTAGGAATTGGATTTATCCTTTAGGGTAGAAACTATGTGTCTACATGCTAATTTTGACGCCAAACGGCGAAGAGTAGAGCCAACAGCAATGGGGCGGATCCCACCATCTTTTTTATTGAAAGCACAAAGCCGCGTACCATAGGAATGGTAAAAAGGATGAATTTACCTCACCAGATAAAATGTTTTTGAGTGACATTACCAGACCGTGTAATGTCTGGTAATGTCACTCAAAAGCCACCAGCAGAGCCACTAGAGAATGACATTATCGCAGCGTATGTCTCCTTTATATGTAAAAAATAAGAGTTGGAAGGAGGGTCCAGAAGCAAAGATGCAGATTGGGGAAAGGATGCTTCTCACGAAAGGCTTCCAGCATTATGCCATTAAATGGAGCTAGGGTACTTATCATTAGAAAACAAAATGCAAGCAGCGTTTATAATGTCCAACCTTGTTTTCCACAGTTTTCTTTAAATTTTAATTTCGCATCTGAAATGAGCAGTCCGGTATTTGAATAACGCGATCAGCCAACCTATTTTTTTTTATTTTGGACATAACGATCCGCTTTCCTTTCTTTCGCTATGAAAATGCTTGTATGAAAACAAAAATAAATTTTGCCAAGCCGCATGTGAATTTGATAGGACACTTTGGATTCAAATCAATTATATCAAAAACTTAAGCTGTAACAATTATAATTAAAACTTATGCTTTATAATATGCTCTGTTCACGTTCATAGCCACCGGCACTTATGGCAGTAGTCATAGCAGCAATCATAGCAGTAGTTATGGAGGCGATTCTGAGGACAGCTTTGGCAGTGATTATAGCAGTTACAGTGGCTTACAGCAACTGTTAGACGATGGCTTCAGCTTCAGTAATGGTCAAGAGAAAGATAACGTCAATCCTGGTGTCGCTTCAGACATTTCCACCGGTCAGTTCCACTGTTAAGTTTTAATTTATTTTTCCTGTAAAATATACATAAACTTCAATTGACCATAATTATTTCTGATTTTTCGATTGGTAAACTTCGGAGATATTGGGGGGGGGGGGGATTTTTATTTTAGCCGAATAATCAAAATCTTTTATGAATCAAAATAAATAAAAATCTGTTTTAGAATGTACAGGTAAAGGCCTTTCATATGATACCCCATTCGGTACAGTTATATTACTTTGAAATTTCAAACCCCCGATTTTCCTCCTTTTTTAATAAAACTATAAATAATTTTCGATTTTTTTTTATTCTAATGATGTTGGGCCACGATTATACATAACTATTCCAAATTTCATGTCGATAGCTTTAATAGTTACTGAAATAATCGACTGTGACAGACGGACGGACGGACGGAGAAAGTCTCAGCATAAGGGTTCCATTTTTACCATTTTGGTACAGAACCCTAATAATGACGTGTTTATTCATTTTATTTTTTGTTTGTGTAGTGCATCCATTCGATATTCATCCGCCCGGTCCCGGCGCGGTGTTTCACCTAGAAGGCTACGAGTGGGCAGTGGAATTCATAAACTACGAAGGCGCCCTTATGTTTTGGAATTATGGACATTTGACCCTGAAGCTTTCCGAAGATGTCAATGTAAGAGGAAAATATAAATAATTATTATCTAGGTACCTATCTACCTACCATCCTACATAGCTGGTCGCATACTGTGGGCCTTAGGTATATAGCTCGTCGCTCACCGGGTCTTAGAAAATAGAAATAATTACATAATATTATTATAGTAGCTATGCTCGTAGTTTCTTTACGTGATCAAATCAGAAATCACGTTATCCTTTATCCGTAGAATAGGGTACAAATAGTTCGAAAATGATTCTCGCAGCGGAAAGCGCAGTGTTGTATTGTAATTTACAGGACATCATCACATCAGACGAGTCGCAGGGAGCCGATGCTCCCTTGTGACTCGTCATTCGTCACACTCGTGCCTCGAAAGAAACGGCACAAGACTGCGACATGTGAAATTCCCTACAATATAACCTAAGTATGTCGTTTATGAGTCTCTGTCTATTTACCTCCTTACAATAATCCGCAACGCACTTTAACGTAATGGAGTGTAGCCGAAACGCAGTGTCTACTATAGATACCTACCCGACTGACCTAATATTTATAAATTATTTATGTCTATTTCTTTTGGCACGCTCTGTAGTCTAAGGCTGAAATCTATAGATCTTACTCTGGCTCTGCTCAAGACTCAAGATATTCTAAAAATGAGACACAAATATGACTTAAATCTGTCTTGTTTTAACTCAGTCTTTTGCGGTACGGAACCCTGAAAATGTTCTTTTATGTCTCTTTAGGTATTATTCAACTTAAAGATACGAAAAAAAAATGTTTTAAATAAAATTATATACTCACATATAAATTTTTTATTGATTTTTTTTAAATAACAAAAAAATCAAAAGCACAAATAAAATTTGGTTAAACTTTACACTTTATAGTATAGAAAACAAAACCCCCCCCTCGACCATCTAAATTCATTCACTGTAATAGAGCAAGATCCCAGTGCCGCCAGACTTAAGTTATTTTCTCAGCAATTATTTGTGTACGATAGAGTACTGTTCGAATGTCCTTTCAGTATATGCGTACCAGCTAGATTGTGCCGACGGCCAATTTCCAGATACCAGGTGCTAAAGGTAGGTAAAAACTAGAATAACTTATCTTAAATTCTCAGGGCTGATTTTCATATATGTTTTAAAGAATATTGTTACTGCCAGACGCTTACCGCCGCCGGCGGTTACTTTAGCCAGACGCTTTGAAGCTCCCAAAAAATATATAATTTAAGTTAACTTATATTCTCAGTTCTGATTTTTATACATGATACTCAGGGAACTATTGCGATATTATCTGTAAGCTGCCAGACCTATTGGAAGGGTCAAACATCCCCCCAGACACACATTATGCGTCCCCATATGTATGAGCGCTAGAACATGATTCACTTGTTTAAGTGTGTGAGAGATAATATCATCATACTATAATATTATAAATGCGAAAGTGTGTTTGTTGGTTTGTCCTTCAATCACTCTGCAACAGAGCTACGGATCGACGTGATTTTTTGCCTGGGTATAGCTTGCAGAAGATATTGCAATAGTTCTCTCTCTCTAGATCCTAAGCTATACCCAGGCAAAAAATCACGTCGATCCATAGCTCTGTTGCAGAGTGATTGAAGGACAAACCAACAAACACACTTTCGCATTTATAATATTATAGTATGATGATATTATCTCTCACACACTTAAACAAGTGAATCATGTTCGAGCGCTCATACATATGAGGACGCATAATGTGTGTCTGGGGGGATGTTTGACCCTTCCAATAGGTCTGGCAGCTTACAGATAATATCGCAATAGTTCCCTGAGTATCATGTATAAAAATCAGAACTGAGAATATAAGTTAACTTAAATTATATATTTTTTTTGGAGCTTAAAAGCGTCTGGCTAAAGTAACCGCCGGCGGTAAGCGTCTGGCAGTATTAATTTATTAATTTTTACAATATTCTTTAAAACATATATGAAAATCAGCCCTGA
This sequence comes from Oeneis ivallda, assembly GCA_029955525.1. Lineage (NCBI taxonomy): Eukaryota > Metazoa > Arthropoda > Insecta > Lepidoptera > Nymphalidae > Oeneis > Oeneis ivallda. The sequence continues at coordinate 10,781,732 of JARPMR010000005.1, forward strand.
GAATTTAAGATAAGTTATTCTAGTTTTCACCTACCTTTAGCACCTGGTATCTAGAAATTGGCCGTCGGCACAATCTAGCTCCGTGGTCGTCAAACTGCGGCCCCCGGGCCGCATGCGGCCCGCCGATGGTATTTGTGCGGCCCACGATAAAACCAACTAATTTTACAAAAAATATAAATTATACCTACAATTAACTATGAATTATATCTATTCAGAGCAATGGCACAGAGTAAATATACCTACCTAAGTAAATATCAAGTCTAAACGGCAAAGACAATGCGGACGTAGCGGGAAGTGAGTCGAGGCGGCGCGGCGGCGGCGCGGGCGGCGGCAGCGCCCCCACCACCCTCTGCCCGCTACCAACCGCGCCGCGCCGTCGAAAATTTTTTTCATTTTCGAAAATGACGTTTTTAAAAAATAAATATCGCAATCGCCTTTCCAGTCATTTAGAAGACACTATGAGGATTTCATGCAGTCCCAAAGACGCGAATATAGCAGATATAGTAAAAAAACTGCAACATCATAATTGTTAACTTTTTAGGGTTCCTAACCCAAATTAATAAGACTTTTTTTTTACTTAAGTACCTTGGTATTTCTTCGTAATAAAAAAATCTCAAAAATTTGTTTTAATTTTTAACATTCACTTGCATCCGCGTTTGTAGTTTTCACATAATATAATAATTCATAATATGTAAGCGGCCCTCAGTACTATCTCACATTGTCCTTTGTGGCCCTTGAAAAAAAAAGTGTGATGACCACTGATCTAGCTGGTACGCATATACTGAAAGGACATTCGAACAGTAGGTACTCTATCGTACACAAATAATTGCTGAGAAAATAACTTAGGTCTGGCGGCACTGGGATCTTGGACCATAACAAAAGTCAGAGGTTAAAACCCCCAGGCGCTCCACTATAGATACAGTTTACAATCTTGCGCCAGTCTCTGACAAGCTTCTTACTATTTAGTTTGTTTATAAACATATCTTTGTTGTTCATCTAGCCACCTCGATCGGATGTTGGGGACCATGAATGCTGGCCGCAAGAACCTGCTGGCTCGGAGAGGGCGGGACTCCTGTGCGTGTACCTCACGCGCTGCTTCGCCGCCCGCAACTACACCGCCCACGTGTACCTCAGCAGATACTGCGGAGTCCGTTATAATGGGTAATAAGCCAAGCTAATCTATATCTATACTTAATATATAAAGCTGAAGAGTTTGTTTGCTTGAACGCGCTAATCTCAGGAACTACTGGTCGGATTTGAAAAATTCTTTCAGTGTTAGATAGCCCATTTATCGAGGAAGGCTATAGGCTTTTAAATCATCACGCTAAGAACAATAGGAGCGGAGCACTAATGAAGAATATTCCAAAATCGGGGTTTTTTTTAGAGCTTCCGCTGCGTACGCTGCGTAAATGTTTAAAGTTTCGAAAAAATCATGTTCTAAAAAAAAGTCCGCAATAGCATATTATGTCTATCTTATAATGTTGGCTCACTATAACCTATTTATGCTAACCAAATTGGTTCTTAAATAATGCATTATTTGCGAAGGTGTTTTTATAAAAATGAAATAGAAACATAGAAAATAGCGGCGTTTTATCTACCAATAAAACGCATACTTATTTTACACAGCGTTCCTTTCGGTTTATGGTTTACAGCGTCTGGTTGGTCGGTTCAATGGAGGGGTGAATTCTGAATGTTATCCCCTCCACTTGTTCACCCGGCGATGGCTACAGCTAGGTATTACTTTCATTGTGGTCTCTAAATAAATATAATCTGAGATGCTAGTTTTCAAGATCAATTCAATTTCAAGATAGAACCAGGCAGACATGAAAAGGTCGGCTGCAAAGAAGACTGCTGCTCAAAAATGCGTTTTATTGGTAGGTAAAACGCCGCTATTTTGAGCCTTCGTCTTCTTAGCAGCCGATTAAGCATATTTGAGACCCTGTTTTGTATAGCCTGTTGAACAATACGAGATAATAAGCCAATGAGATACGCCAATGTGATGAGCAAATAAATAACTCAAGGGCTATAGAAAGACTAAATACAACTCAACATGGTAATTTCATAAAGTATTTTCCGAATATAATCTTAATATTATTCAAGGCTTCTTAATTACTTGGTGTTGAAAGAGTTTTGTTCATTAGAAGAAATCAAAAGCAATACCAACTAGGTACAAATTGTCATCAAATCTCCCTTTATGTAATAAAACACACACATTATTAAAATAGAATAGAAACCCCAAGTGATTTAAAGAAAAACAACCAAAATAGCCAGAATCACTCGATATTATGAAGGGATTCTAACGATACCCCATACATCCAAATCTTATTACTGTACCTGTCTAAATAGATTTCCAAGTACCTCATAGTACGTGACCATTTTTTAGAAGTTAAAATAGGTATAGTGAGCTATCCTTAAAAGATAGATATGCTAATAGAATAAGAAAGATATGCTATCACGGACTTTTTGTAAAGAATTATCCCACCATACCGCCACCATACTTTTTATTGTTATATATTATCTCAAAGGGATTAGCCAGCGTTTTCAATGACAGCTCCCAGGCGGCTTAAATTTTTCCGACACCGTCAACAATTATCGTCATATTACAACCAATTTACACAAAATCTTACCAAATTATACACTAAAAACCTTCTTCATGAATCACATAGTTTTTGAGTTTATCGCGAACAGACAGACAGACAGACGCGGCGGGGAACTTGTTTTGTTTTATAATAATATGTAGTGATAGTGATATAACAAAATAAAAAAACCGACCAAGTGCGAGTCGGACTCGCGCACCGAGGGTTCCGTACTCTAGAAGTAAAAGTAAAATGATAATATTATATTAATTTGCTTATTAATCGTTAACTTTGTTTGTAGAGGTTTATTGTTAATATAAAAAAAAAACTATGCTAGTTAGAGTTGGTTTTATTTTTCCTGTAAAATATATTACATAAACCTCTATTGACCATAATTATTTCTGGTTTTTCGATTGGTAAACTTCGGAGATAAGGGGGGAAAGGCATTTTTTTCGAAATTTTGCCCGATTAAGCAAAAACTGAGGACCTAATGGGTCCCGCTGCTTTATAATTCCTTCCTTGGATACTTACTGCCTTTATCAATAAAACCCAGATTGTTTCACATGATTGTATTAATTATTATAATTCTAAACTTCCATTGATAGCTTCAATTTATTATACACTAGCTGATGCCCGCGACTTCGTCCGCGTGGATTTAGTTTTTAAAATCCCTCGTGAACACTTTCCGGGATAAAAAGTAGCCTATGTCCTCAACTATAGTACCCATGCAAAAAAATCACGTCGATCCGTTGCTCTGTTGTGGCGTGATTGTAGGACAAACCAACAAACAAACTTTCGCATTTATAATATTAGTATCTATGATTAGAATATTAAATTGCATAGGAAAACACTGTAGCATTAAGTCCATACGATGTATTACATCCATACCTACTTTGTAGTATGTAGGTATAATGATCGTTTGGCAAAATCTGACGCCTTTGGAGTAGTTTGACTTTGACAAAATAGGGCTATCCACGATGGCTATATACGATAAAGTACACCTGCCAGCTTAAGATGAGCCGTTCATTCAAAGTATCTTGTAGATTCCGGGGTTCAAGTTATTTGGACCTTATACTGAAGATCGTGATGTCTATAATTTCTGAACTACGAAATTGGCGACCTTGAAATAATTACAGGACAATCTCTAAAGAACCTGCTTTCTAACAAAAAAAGAATGGATTAAATCGGAATACGCCTTAATGAATTACAGCGAAATACACATTTTGACTTTCATCCCCTCTCCCAAGGGAACCGTGCTGAATTTCGGAATAAAAAGTATTCTATATTATACCTCGTAGTATTAACTTAAATCGTGTCAAGTTTCATTTAAATCCGTCCAGTAGTTTCGGCGTGATGCGCGGCCAAGATACAGACAGACAGACAGACAGACAGACAGGCAGACAAAAAATTAAAAAAAAAATTGTTTTGGCTTCAGTATCGATCATAGAGTGCCCTCAAACAAAAATTTTCAAAATATCTTCAATGTACAGAATTGGACCTGTTACAGTTTTATTAAATTATAGATAACAGAACGCTGTTGGTTGGTTTCGCGTTTCACTGGGCGCTTACGTGACTATGAGAAAGTCTTAGTTGCACCGTCGTTACGGAGTTCAGAGGTTGACTGAATCACACACAAGAAGATTGAGGCCGGCCGAGATGAAATGATTATGAACTGAAAATACGAACATAGCCCAGCAACATTTTGACAACGGCATTCTGTTTACAAACAAATCGGTTCCTAATTTAATTCAAAACTAAACTGACATCACAGTTTTCATAGACAACTGGCCACTTGAGAAAACGGCCAGCACCGGCGAAGGTTGCAAGGCCAGCAGTCCGCTCCACACACGGAGATCAGCCGCCACAAAACTATTACATATAAAAATAAATAAAAATCCGTTTTAGAATGTACAGGTAAAGGCCTTTCATATTATGATACCCCACTCGGTATAGTTATCTTACTTTGAAATTTCAACCCCCCGATTTTCCCCCTTTTTTAATTAAACTAAAATAATTTTCGCGTTGGTTTTATTTTTCCTGTAAAATATACGTAAACCTCTATTGACCATAATTCATTCTGATTTTTAGATTGTTAAACTTCGGAGATAAGGGGGGGAACCGTATTTTTTTCGACATTTTGCCCGATTAATCAAAACTATTATATTTAAAAATAAATAAAAATCTGTTTTAGATTACAATGTACAGGTAAAGCCCTTTCATAAGATACCCCATTCGGTATAGTTATCTTACTTTGAAATTTCAAACTCCCGATTTTCCCCCTTTTTTAATTAAACTAAAAATAATTTTTGATTTTTTTTTATTCCAATATTGTTGGGCTACTATTATACACAACTATTCCAAATTTCATGTCGATAGCTTTAATAGCATTACTTACTAAAATAAAATCGACTGTGACAGACGGACGGACGGACGGAGAAAGTCTCACCATAAGGGTTCCATTTTTACCATTTTGGTACAGAACCCTAAAAATACTGTCATATATACTCCTGAATTAATACTTACTATGTACATAATTTATGATCTTTGAGTTTATGATAGGTATTCTCAACGGAGTAAGGTTTTTGTTATTATTTTTTTAATAATTTGCTTGTTGACGCCGACATGTAGGATAAGCTTCTTAACGCCGACGATACGTCTTTCAAAAACATCCTCACAATAATTGACGCTAATAATAATAATCTATCTCTTTGTTCGACAGGTATATATATGCTGGTGTTTGTTGTCCACGAAGTGAAATCGACAAATATGTACCTACCATAACTTCGTCGACTACACCTGCTGTAGTTTGAAGATCGTGTGAAATCGTGTATTACTACGTATACATATTTTATAGCACTAAGAAGTATAGGTAGCGGCACGAAAGTCTAGCGGTGACCGTTATTGCGCAGAAGTCGAAAATAAGGTATCATGGCGCTGATTGGTTCTCCAGTCGCATTCCGTCCGTCGTCATTGGTTGCGCGACAGTACCCCATGCGCAGCTATTTTGTTCAGCGCTAGACTTTCGTGCCGCGACCTATACATAATATCTATAATAGGTAGTTTAAGTATGTGATTAAATAATAATTAAATCATACTGTATTCAATGATTATTATTATACCTATGTAAAAAAGAGGATTGCTTATTACCTGTTTTATTCCCTTCTTTAGCTTTATTTCCATGTGGTGTAATAGGTCTGTGTAAACGTACCTTTAGCTATATTATATTGCTTTTCACACCACTCGCTCGATAATGCCTTATTAAAAGACCTATTAGATAAAGGTAAAATACGTCATACTTGGGACATACAGTACCTCTACCTACCTATACTTGTCCAGCTAGATAGTTTAAATTTCGAGAAAGAGATCAACCGCCGAGTCCAACTCGCCTGGACAGCGTTCGGGAAGCCCCGAGATGTCTTCTCGTCCAAAATCCCTCAGTCCCTGAAGACTAAAGTTTTCGAACAGTGCGTGTTTCCATGTGATGACTTAAGTACTGATCCGAGACATGGTCGCTAACTATGGGCTTCTTAAGAAGGTTCAGGGTCACTCAGCGAGCGATGGAAAGAGCTATGCTTGGAGTATCCCTGCGGAATCAAATTAGATATGAAGAGAGCCACAGGAGATCCAAAGTCACCTACATAGCTCACCGAGTCGCGAAACTGAATCGAAATGGGCGGGCACATAGTTCGAAGAGCTGGTGGTCGTTGGGGTCCCAAGGTGCTGGATTGGTGACCCTGCACCGGGAAGCGCAGTGTTGGCAGACCCCCCACTAGGTGGACCGACGACATCAAACGAGTCGCAGGGAGCCGCTGGATTCAGGCGGCGCAAGACCGAGGCCTGTGGAAGTCCATGCAAGAGACCTTTGTCCAGCAGTGGACGTCTATCGGCTGTCAAAGAAGAAGATAGGTATATTTATGTACCTTTTTTGATACAATCTTATAAAAAGATTTGTCCTGACTGATGGACTGATCTATCAACAGCCCATTGATAGTTTCCTTGTTTAGTGATTGTTTCCCTTGTTCAATACAGGTTGAACCCCCCCCCCCCCCCCCAGCACGTAACAATAATAAATGAATACTATGTAATAAGTAAGTATATCAGTATTTTATCGAACTAGTAACTAACTACTCAAAACAGACACAATAGAATTTCAATTTTCAAAATAATGTTGTTCAGACACAGATATAAATGTATATCAACACTTAGAAGTACAAAGTATTCTGTGATCGACATTTTTTGGCATTTCATGTAGGTATCCCTACCCTAGTTGCCATTAGCTGAATCAAGACGCTTTCGCATGCGAAGATGCGTACGCATGCCAATCGAGAGATAACACGTGTAAGCATTTGAGGTGCAAGAAATGCGAAAGCTGAATCGAAGGGCGAATTGATGCGTACACGACTCCATACAAAATGACACTCCTACATTAATTACTCATACCACGGTAAACAGTAAGACCTATCGTTTTAGTTTAGTTATGAGATTGTGTACAACAGAATTTACCACAATGTAAAAATTTAAAAATCCTGTTCCTATTCAAATCTCCCGCGATACCGGAAAGATACCGGTGGCATACACCGAAGCGCTAGTGAGCATGAAGTTGTCCTTCTCCGCTAGGAGTAATTGGTCTGTGGGAGTAATCGTTCTGTGATGTAATGGTTCATCTATTCATGGTCTATGGTCTTAAGCAAGGAACATACTACTCTTGGTTTGCTACCTTCATGACTCTTGGTCCTATGCTGTGGTCATAAGTGAAAAAACTAGTAAAGGTACATACCTACCTTCATGGTACATACCGGTGGTACATACGTAATCTGTGAGTGAAAATTGTGAAAGAAAATTACAATTCACTGTTCACATCACAAAATAATAAAACTATTAGAATTTTGATTTTGGGTCTGGGATTTTGTTTAAAGATTATCAATTTATCATATTGTTCGTGATAATTCATCTTTCCTGATTTTAATTTGACTAACAAAAGGTATGGTTAATCTCGCCGATACTCTTATGATCAATACGGTGGCGGAGGGAACTATGAATATTTTACGCTATATCGTAAGTTTCAGCTTTAGCTTCTACTCTATTATGAAAGCAATTTTTAGACTGCGAAATATTACATAGTATTATGTTGCTGGTTTCAGGGACTGTTTAAAAGTAAACCAGTAAGTCCACCACCAACAGTTATAATCAGGATGCCACTATGGGAGCTCGCGCGAGAGGCCGGGCCATTTGTGAGGCTGGCAGGGATAAGCGGAGCTACAGCCGTCGTTTTGGGAGCGATGGGTGCCCATCGCACGTTCCCGGAAACAGAGAGCAAAGAAGACCTAAAGAAAATCTTTGAAACAGCAAACAGATTTCATTTTCTGCACACTCTTGCACTAATGACAGTACCTTTGTGCAGGAGACCTTACATTGTGAGTAAGAACTTTCCATTTTCAACTATATATTCTCTATAAGATATTGATTTATAGTTTCTTTAGCTATGTAAAAAATTAACCAAACATATTGCACACCTAAAGTGAGAACTCAAAAAAGGTCTCTGTTCCCTAGGCAAAAAGTATTTTTGAATCTTTTGTTTTTGTAAAGTTATGAAACTCGATTTTATTTTAGGTCACATTTCACAACATAATTTTATGACAAATTAAAATTTAATTTCATAACATTACTATCGAAAGATACAAAAAGATTTTTCTTCATCTTGGGAACAGACCTTTTTTGAGTTCTCGCTTTTCATCTAGGTGTGCACAGTGCATTATGGTTTTAAAATTATTTCCTATATTATTTCAATTTACTGGATTAATTTATAAGTTTTTAACTTTTAACATTATTGTAGCTTAGTAAACAGAAACTGCTCCATTTAACATTAATCTAATCTAAATCTGTGTCAATCTAATTGTCATCTCATTAGCCCTCAATAATATAATTATTGCTAGTAAATTATACTGCACATGCTGCATAAAACATTTGATGAGAAGAGATGATTGTGATCATCATCACACTGTAGCAATCATCGGTGAGAGATATTATACTACCAGAAGAGGTATCATTATCATCATCATCATCTCAGCCTGCAGACGTCCACTGCTGAACATAGGCCTTTCCCAGAGAACGCCACCACACCCGGTCCTCAGCCTTCCTCATCCAGCCACTTCCCGCCACCCGCTTTATATCGTCAGTCCAACATACTGGAGGGCACACCACACTACACTTGTTCGCTGCCTCCAGTCTAGAACTTTTCGGCCCCAACGACTATGAACGAACGAACATTCCACGAACCTGTTGTTTAGAGTGCCCCCCAGAAACGCAGTCTGCTAGGCAATGAAATTGGTTCTGCAGTTCGAGTTGGAAGTTTTCGGGGTTTTGGATATGAGCACGAGAAGGTTGGAGAGTTGACTCCATCAGTCTGGCCCTTTCCAGCTTTACATTAATATTCAACGTGCCTCTTACCATCCGGTGATCCCTCCCGGTTTTCACCCTATTGATCACAGAAACATTGAATTGAATATATGCTGCTTGGTTGACATAAGGAATAAAAAACCGTATAGGTAACCTAAAAAACACTGTCAGACTTTCACAGGCTTAAAAAAATTAAATGATTTCTAGTTCTTTCCCTGTCTCATAATAATTGGTGTCATACAATAAAATGAAGCTATTACCTTTGAAATGACATATATCACAACTTGATACACTCTGGGGACTATTAAAAACATTGGAAAATTGACGAAAAAAATAAAGGAAAACATTTTGCCATACAAAATTTTCATGGGTTTCATAACTTTCAAACATTTAATGTTTAAAGAGTAATTTTACAAAATGTTGTTTGTAGTGTGGTAGTGATAGTAGGTTTTATTTATATAGATAAGTTGGTGGTACGAAGTTCGCCCGGTGAGCTATTTTAGTTATATTTTCTCTTTCTTTTCCAGGCTGGCACATTCTTTATAGCAGGAATGGGACTTTTCTGTGGCACATGTTATTACCATGCTTTTACTGGAGAAAGGGCTTTGCGTCGTCTTACGCCGGTTGGAGGCTCCTTTCTTATTCTTGGCTGGCTTGCAATGGTACTGTAGAATTACAAGCTGTTTTTACATAGATTGTGTATAGGTGGAAGTAGAAGTTATTCCAGAACTAATGATATAGTTCTTGCAATTCACGGGGGCGCCTGACTTATGGTTGTGTGTGTGTCGTATCTGTATAAAGTGTGAGCGAGCGCAATGCTTATGTAATGTGCATGTACACAAAGTAACCACAAGTAAAGCTCACTCGCCTTCGTGAATTGCAAAAACTGTACCACAATTTGATAAGTCTTTCTGAAACATTGTTCCAAACAGAACACCTGACAGTTTTATTTTTGTCTGTCTAAAATTAAGACAAATCTGCTCATAAACATTGATTAAAATGTGCTGCCAGGTAACAGTGAGAAACAAATACAAATAGTGGAATCTGTAAACGAGTAATGGATTGAATGTGTATAGGGATGTGATAATAATATAAAAATAAGCCTCAAATGCGCGGATTGGATGCCGTGAAGACAAAATGTATGGTTGCTTTATGGATTGAAATACATGCGGCCGCCGCGTCCTCCATTCATTCTATAGAGTCCCATACATTTTGTCTTTGCATTGTCCCATCTGTCACCCTGGGCGCTTTCTTGATCGAGAACATTCGACTAATCGACGTGGTTATTGCTCTTTTTTAACCCTGGACAAAGAAAAGGGATGTTATAAGTTTGATGTGTGTATCTGTCTGTTCCCTTGGTAGCTCCTTAAAAAATGGACCGATTTTGATGCGGTTTTCAATATCAGTTCAGGCGTTTGAATATAATCAGCTCGTTTTCTATTTAATTAAAGGGTCATACAAACTTGCACTGGTGAGATTCGTTTGATATTTGATGTACTTACTATTTCTTTGGATTATTTCCAAGACATGGCATCCTTGAGCTGATGCTGCAGCATCAAGTAGTCTGCGGGATACCCAACTCCACAGCAACTTACAGCAGAAATAGTGTGTTTGATTCATTGAGACCATTCTAATGAGCTCATCATTAGAATGGTCTCAATGAGTAGGTGTTAGGTAGATGATGATCAAGGATCAAGGAGATCTGATGATAGAACAGAAAACTGGGCAATAGGATGTCAGGTATATAGTATACAATACATAGTCCAGCCACAGATTCACATGTTGGGGGTTTTAAATTTTCAATTCACACTTTGCATTTAGTGATTTTGCATCATCAACAATATATAATATATATAGATGTATCTAAAAATACTATTCTAAGTATTTTGTAAGATCCTTCATTTAACAATCACACAAATACATTTATTTGATATAGGCGATATCTCTATTCCCTATTCGTTTAGAGCTTGTTTCATGACAAGTATTCAACTGTAGCACTTTGTAAATAATTTACATATTGTTATTATTCATATTTAGTCAGTTTTAAGTATCAATGGTAGATGGTTTTATTTTATTTGAATAAAAAATGTTTTAATAATATTAAGATTTAAGAGTTATTCAATTAAAAAAATATCTAAAAGAAAAAATATTTTATTTAAATTCTCCTTTCCTTTATTTTGAATGTTCTTTTACCAGGTGGAAAGTGAATATTGGGTGGATGCTATGTTTTTGATGTCAACAATTTTACCAATGTAATATGATTTTACCAAAGCGCGTGATTATCAAATCACCTGAAAAACAAATGAAAGAAAACACAATATTTGTTCAATGTTGTTTACATGAGTTTTATTGAAATTGTTACATATTAAATTTTGCACTTTAATTAATTTATTTATGATTCTTAAACTTTAATCAAAAAGTACACCATTTGGTTTTAAATGCTATAATAGCGCATATGGGCTCACAAGGTGACTATGGTCTTTTATTATGTAGCTTATGTATATGGTAGATATATGTGGAGTCTGCAGTGAGAGTCCTCAAATTGGGCAAGACAGTAAATATATTTCACTTTTGCATTTTAAGGACTCGATTGGCATCACACACTAAAAACTATTATGTCGAGAGTTTTTCCTCTAGATAAAGAAATATACAAAGCTATCACATTAAATTAATACAAATTATAATTATCAACATATCTCTGTAATCTAAAATGAATCTAAAAGAAAACAAAATCATAAACAGCACTTTTAGTGTCCGTCACATAAGGAAATAACACTCTGATTGCACATAAACAGTCTTCCGGAGCTTTTGCACCGCTATTACAACAAAACTATGATTGATGTCACTAAGCACATTCGCACATATACACAAGATAACGCGGGGGCGAGGGGCGAGGGGCGGGCGAGCGCTTCACGACAGGTGGAACGAGTGCTGCCCCTCTGAGGCGGCGAGGCGCAGCTTGGCTCGCATCACCTCCGCGCCGCTGTAGTCCGGCAGCTTCAGGTAGTTGACGCACGTCATCACCGACGGCAGGTACTCGTCCGGGTCCAGCGAGGACTCCAGCGACTTGCGCACCACCGTTAGCGGTGGATTCAGGGCCTTGAACCCTATAGTGAATAGAGGAAAAATTATAATGGTTTATTAGTCCGTCTTCACGCAGGAACTTTTCACAGAATTAATTATAGCTATTTGTGTTATATGAGGCCAAAGAAATTTTCTGTTCCCCGAGGGCGTTATTTTGAATTCAGAGCGAAGGGAAGGATTCTAAAGTACATCCTCCTGAACATACTAGATCCTGAACATAGCGAGGAATTTAATATACGCCGCCCGAGAACAAAATATTTTGGCTCCAAATGATACACACTATTTTTCATCATTTAACCTATGAGAAAAAGCTAGGAGTATCAACCTACTATGTATAGACATCGTAGATTGAAAGTTTAAATAAAACACAAATAAATTATTATTAAATAAGTAAACATTAATATTTATGGTGGATACAGTATGGGCGTATATCTGATCGACAAATTTATCACGTGACTTATCGAAGACAACAGCTCAAACAATTTTGAATTTCGGGTTAAAATTAAATTTTGCTCCCGCTATCCTCTGAAGCCAATATTCGTTTTTCGAATAGGTATGATAAACATATTTTGATTTCATTGTAAATAGCGTTTGCAAGAATGTGACCCAGAATAACATTATTTAATAGTCATTTAAATAGTCCTGTATTTTTTATTAATGTACTGAACAATTAAGACCCAGTTGTTATATTATACAGTTTGGATCAATTATCTCATGAGGCCTTATTATGTCTATGATCCGACGCACGCTTAAAACCTGGCTTTGTCCAGTGAGAGTACTAAAATCTACTAGACGTACTACCAAAAGGTTCACAAATCTATATTACCTCCAGTGGGTAGCCGAGGGCTTCCAGTTACGAATTGCAAGAAAAGTCGTTGTTCCTCGCGGTTGTACGAGGCCAAAATATCGATGAGCATGCGTATCGCCCGCGACTCGGCGTTGTAGCCGTGGTCTGGGCGAATACACTCTGCCAGCATCCGCGGGTCCCATCGCTGTTCGCGACCACCTAACAAATAACTTTTATTATAATATATACAGTACCAATACAACAAATGTTTAAGTTACTGCTACTGTGGGTGCAGTTTTGCGCCTCCTGGTAACTTATTACTTTTTTGTTTCACCAACAATTCTGAGTTAAGGTAACAGGTAGTGAGAACACATGCCTGTTAGTATTTGAATATGATTATAATATAACTAGTGGTTCGCCCCGAACTGAGACCTCGCGGTATCCCATAATTCCCATAAGGTAGTTTTAACTATATTATATTGTAATTAAAACGCGCCGAATCTGATGACGTCAATCGTCATCTGCTTTCGTGGATGGGATGCATATTTACAATATTAAAGACAGCGCCATCTAGTAACAGTATAGTGAGGTTTTGTTAAAAACATTGATGCCCATTAAAACTCAAATAATTTCGTTTCTTTATAATATTTATCTAATCTTAGTATTTGTTGTTCAAGTACAGAATATAACTCAAATTATGTGTAAGTTTCAAGTTTTAAAACAAAGTGGTTTTAGAAATCTAGCCTCGAATACAATCTCCACTTTGAAAGCCCCCCATTTCGTATGGGAGCCCCCCTGAAATAAAGATTTTTATAACTTTTTAAGCCATTTTCGGCTGGAGGCCATCGTTTTACATATCATATCTAAAATTGAAGTAATAACGTTCAGTAATTCAGAAGTTATAAGGCTGTGACAGACGGACGGACGGACAAGTGCAAATCGCTCTAGTAAACTCAGAGACCTTCGCTTCGCTCGGTCGAAAATTAATATTCATCCAAAAAGTACAAACTATTGAAATATTTCCACGTCTGCTATGCATTCACTTATCTGAGTTTGGCTGGATGCTTAACAGTGAAAGAGGCATAGAAATGCATGCAGGGCAAAAACTATATTAGTTTAATGTATATTAAAAAATAATATGTGTCAATCATATACCTGATGAGCTTCCACAAAATACTTGCTCTAATTCCTCTGGGTAGAATATTTTTAAATTGTTTAAAGGGAATACTGATTCAAATCCTTCCTTGAATGCCTCCATCTGCTTGGTTACACCTATGAAGCAAAATAAAAACAGTCATCATGAGTATTGATGAATTATTTATTGATAAATTTCTTATGCCAAGTTGGTACACTTTTTTAATGAGAACAAGATGTAAGTGCATGTGTGACGTTACATCGATAAATAATATAATTTATAAAAATTAAAACTAATGCTAAAAGATAACAAACTCCATATTTTTGTTTCAAAAGTTTTGATAAAGCATTATTATTATTTTATAATTTGACAAGTCTAAAAGCAATGATATCCTTCGCACACCATTCCCTGCAGATAGAGATAGTACTAAGTTTAGGCAACCTGCAGGCTGATTGTGTAAAAGCTGCATCAATAATTGTAGAATATAATAAAATAAAAATATCCTTCATATCAAATAAACTTTTTACAAGTGCTTTTGAATCGTCTCTCACTCTCCCACTGGTTCACTCACCCTCGTAGAGCAGCCAGTGTGTGACGAGCGAAATGTAGTCGTGCAGGTTGTGCGCCGTGACGGGCAGGTCGCGGCCGCCGCGCCGCAGCTCCGTGCAGCCGTCGCCCGGCAGGATAAAGTCCAGACCCAGCTCCTCGATGGGGCAACCGTCCAGCTCCAGACCGTTTATCTGTATAGTGTTTTAATGTTAGTATTTAGCTGCTGAGTGCAATACCGAGCCACTTAAAATCCTTCATTTTAATTCATTAATATAACTCAACCAATCGCCGGAGAGCACGTAAAGCCGTCGGTTCTGCGCCTGATCTCTTTCTGGTTGTGTCGGATGTCTGTCCGTTTGGACTATGAGAGTGACCCGAGAGCACCCACTTGTGCACTGTGCACTATAATATCTCCCGCGCAGATGTCTTAGCTTGGTGGAGATTGGCCGGATTCGGTCGGGAGGGTATTATTATATCTATAAGGAGGGTTAATCAGTGTCACTCACCATCTGGGTGCGCTGCTCGGGCGTGTGTCGGGCGTCGGCCGCCAGGGCGCGCGCGCGGTCGGCGACGCGGCGCAGGCGGCACAGCGAGCGCCACAGCTCGGGCGCCACGTGCCGCACGTCGCTCAGCCCGAGCCAGCCCTGCTCGCTCACCACCCAGCGGTACATCGTCACCGACAGCGGAATGTCCACCTGGAAAACGCGCAACAACGTGAAATATGACGCGAATCTTGAAAACACAAATGATTGCAGCTATCGGTCATATCTGTGATCTATACATGCAGATTTTCAAATATTTTAAGATGATTGCGGAACCAAAAAGCAACCCGCGGGAGAACAAGAATAGAATACAAAGCTTCGAAATTATCTTAAATTTAAGGAAGCACTATATTTCTGTCATAATAATGGATTAGAAATTGTTTTAGCATGGATCCCAGGACACAAGGGAATAGTAGGAAATGAGCAAGCTGATCTGTGGGCCAAGGAAGCAGTTACCTCTGGCTCTCTAACATACAGTTCCATCTTTCCAAGAGATATTCTTAGCTAAAACATTCCTGCTCAGGAACTGGAGTGCAAGATGGGCTAAGCTAACACTCAAGTAGGAAAACACTACAGAAACATTCAGCCGAACATCCCATGCAAACCTTGGTTTTTCAAACTCAAAAAACTAAATAAAAAGACAACTTCTGTACTCTGTAGACTGCACTTAGGCCACACATGTACTCCAGTATTCTTGAAAAAAATCAGGGTGAGAGATAGCTCGCTTTGTGAGTGCGGTATTGATGAGGGCTCACTAGAACATAATATATTTTTCAGTTGCTCCAAATATCCAACATCCTTGTATGACATTTTACCTAGGAATATCCCTCGCCCAATCCATTTCCCCTCCCTTCTTAGTTTTTCAGATCCCTTAGTGGTGAAATGTTTGTCTGTTTATATACACTTTAACAATATTACACTCTAACAAGTTTGGGTTCTATGTGTTGTGCTACGTCTATCTATGTTGACTAAAAATATAATTCGTACTAACAGCCTACGAACTACGATTCACATTATCAATTAACAGTGTTTGTGTTGTCCTTTTGGTCAGGTTTAACATTAAATGGGAAAAGTCTCTTCAGATTCAGAATAAACTCAAAATTCAAGAAGAAAAAGCACAACCGTACAAACGTCACGCTGTCTTTTCCACTGACGTTGACATTGGCGGAATTATTGCGGACCAATCCGCAGTACAAAGAGCCACAGAGAAGCAAACAACAATGCGTGACAGAAGCGGCCGCACTTAGAGTCTCGACTCTGATCATATTCAATCACAATGTAGAAACAAAGAAACATCAAACAATCCATTACAAATTCCACTCACCATTCTCGAATCCATGACAGCCTTAGCCATAAATTTCCCGAGGAACCGGAATTTCGCTTTGACCCTCGACAAGTGCGAGGCTCGCGCGTTGCGGCCGATGGCCTGCGGGAACAGGCCGCACGGCCACGTGACGTAGGTGGCGTCGGGCGCGGGCGACGGGATCAGCGTCTCCTTCTCCAGCTCCGAGGGCTCCGGGGATCGGTCGTCGTCGAGGGTGAGCGCGTCGCGCACGGAGGACGCCAGCCGGGCCGCGGCGTCCGACGAGCGGTCCGTCACGACGGGCGGCTGACTCTTGACTATCTCGCCGCCGAACGAGGTGGGCTTCTGCTTGAAGTTCTCGCTGCCGTGCCAGAGGTCCAAGTCGGCCCTCTGCAGCTCCTGGGACACGAGAGCGTAGAACTCCAGCGTCGGCCCGAGACCGGTGCCCACTTCGTTTTCGTATTGGATTTCGAGCAGTGCCTGGAATTGTTGAAAGGATAATACGGATTACTACAAAACAAGAGTAATTGTCACACAAACATTAAAATAAATGTAACTGTCAATTTTCAAATTTATTGGAAAAAAAGTGTATTGTGTAACCGATTATTTTGATATTTCCACCTTGTTTATCTAGTTCATAAGCTGCAATACTCTATATATTTCACTATTATACTACCCACTTGTCAGCTAGTCAGATGAAGATGATGACAATATTATGTTAAGCATGACTAATGTTATTTTAACAAAAAATAAATAAATAATAAACGAGTGTGCACACGACTGAAGTAAAACTTACGAAACGCAGCAGGCTATGTGAGAAAGAGGGAAAGAAATGTGTGCTCGCACCTCTCTCTTGCCCCTACAGTAATATATGAAATGTAACTCTCTCTCTTTCTATCTTCACTAACTTATATCTCCCTACCAACTTCCGTTCGCCTCGCCCGATCACACTTTTAGTAACGCATTCACCAGCTTACTCCCCAAGTCAAGCGTGCGTAAAGAAGTTTTACTTTAAAAAACTATGAAAGCGACAGATCCTCAGATACATAGATAAGTTAATTCGTGTGCGTGTGTGTGTGTGTGCGTGTGTGTGCGTGCGTGTGTGTGTGTGTGTGCGTGCCTGTGTGCGTGCGTGCGTGCGTGCGTGCGTGCGTGTGTGTGTGTACGTGTGCTAGTTCGTACATGTGTATGTTTAAGTGTTATTTTAGGTCAATTTATATAATCTTAATCAGAAGATCTTCGGTTTGGTTGTAGTTTAGTGTATTAAGATATTTTAGTAATTGTTCTTTCAAGAGCTCGTAACGAGTTCCGCTCGTGCGGTATCACCTTGGTGTGCGCGAACTCGTGCATGACGTGCTCGGCCTGTCGCAGCACGTTGTGGCGCTGCACGGTGCGCTTGCGGCGGTCGAGGCGCGGCGCCACGCGCTCCGCGTCCGCGCCCGCCGCCGCGCGCTCGCCGCCCGCCTCCAGCAGCCGCTGCAGCGCGCGGTCGCGGTCGAACGACACCACGTAGAACAGCAGGTGCCGCACCTCGAACGGGAACACGAACGGGCTGCGGGCACACGCACACGCTCCACATACACATGGTGGCTAGCTCAAATAACATTGATGCACGAAACCAACGACCGAAAGGTTAATCCATATATAAGGGTTTGAACCGGCTTAATTTTTAGGGTTAGGTTAAAAACCCTATGCCCCTATATATGTATGTGGTTTTCGAAATTCTTTAATGATTGTTTAACAATGTTAATAAGTGATCAAACGAACTTACCTGAAGTGAAGTTCGATCATTATTATATGAGTTGCTTCATCCGAAGATATAATTTTTATTTACAAAGGTAGTTACCATTTCCAGTTACCAGATAACGCGCACGTTTTAAAGATATACCCTACTTTTAAAATAAATCACCTTCGCGGTACCGTCCTAACTTTGCTCATTCTTTTTAGAGATGTATACGGTTCAAAACTTTTTTATTTGGGCAGAGTCAGGGAGGGTGGGTAATTATATCTTCGGATGAAGCAACTCATATAATAATGATCGAACTTCACTTCAGGTAAGTTCGTTTGATCACTTATTATATTTCTTTGCTTCATCCTTCGATATAATTTTTATTTACAAAGGTAGTTGTTTAGAGTAAAAAGTTTTGATAAACATGTACGCAATACAGATTTTGTAAATCGTGTATTTTTAATCACTTTCTTAATATAAATAATAATGAATTTGCTTATACAAGCAAATTCATCTTTAACAATTAATATTTATTTATTATTTAGTACTACAAATTAGAATATATTTATTTTTATGATTAAGTATAATTCATAAATTGATTCAATATTAGATGTGTCAGTCCAGCCTGCCGTTTTCCTAATTGCCTCAACGCTGTCGGCTGAGCTGAGATGCTATGCGCGGGGAACACGCTTATGTCATCGCTGCTCCCTGATAGCGTTTATTTGATTCACCTGCTGACCGATTGAGGTGCGGCCTTTTTGTAAGGCTTCTTGTAAGTAAATAGCAGGTTATTTGTCCCCTCAAATCTTTATATGTTTAGTTCTAGGAATATAATATGTAGAGGACTGTAGCGGGGCAGATGCTGAGATTTCCTTGAAAGTAAGGTAAGAGAGTAGGCTTGGTATCTGCCCCCAGCGGGTGTTTTTTTTTTTTTTTTTTAATATTATAAATTAAATCTCCGATATTCTTATTTTAACCCCAAATTAAATTTCGAAAGTATTAATATTTTCCAGTTTAATTGATGGAAGAGTTTGTAATCTATGAGCAGTGCAAATTGCTAGTATATTGAAGAGTTTCTTAGTATTTTTTTTTTTTTCTAAATTAAGTGACTATAATAACCAATTTTTTATTTTGTTTAAAACAAATCGAGGGGCCCAAGTACGGAAGTAGACGTTTTACGCTCACTCCAGAAACAATGTTGTTTCTTAGCGTAAATGATACTGCAGATCGATGAGGGTTCAAACCCCCATAAAAATCACCATTATTAAAATGCGCTGTAAGAAAATATACTGGCCTTTGATGTTTCAAATACATTTATATTATTTGATTTACATTAACTGCCACCGAAGCTTGAGTGTGGTATTATATTGTTTTAAAATACTGTCAGAGCACGATGCTGACATGAGTGGCGCCGAATATGGGTCAGCGCCTTGTTTTAAGGGAGAAAAAGAAAAAGAGAGTCTGGAGAGTCTCGCGACACCCAGGGTAAGTTTCTTGTCCCGGGAATGATGAGATGAAATTGCAATAATTATTTATGAGCATTAAAATAAAGTGTGTTCAAAACTACCGAGCTTTATTATAGGAGATAGCCGCATGTGATAGCCAATTTGAAAAAGAAAAATTCCGTTTGACTCGTTATCAATGATTTTCCTCAGACACTTAAAAAATAAAAGAAAAAAGAGGAAAATACATAGAAGGGCGTGAAAGCCCAACATAGCGTAAATGCTTCGTCCGCTAAAGCGTCCAGATCTTGTTGCCAAGTCACGGATTTTTTACATTTAATGTTGTCATTCAAATAAAACACGGACTTAAATCCCCGGTATCTTAATGTTATAATTTCTTATATGACCTTGTTTAAAACACCAGGAGTCACAGATGAACGGCGTAAAATTAGGTTTCGGCATCAAGAAAATTAAACTCGGAACTAGTAGCTTTTATTTGTAATAAATTATTATTAACACACATATTATTAGCACACATATTAACTTGGTAAGCTCTTGTCCTGTGGTGCAGTGTTTCCGCCCCCCCCCCCCCCCCCCAGTTCGTGACGAGTACCGATGAGGCGCTGGCCAGTTTTCCTGGTTGCCGGCCGGTCGAGTACAGTAAGGTAACGTATTAACGTTAGTATTGTCTCGCAGACAATAATTTGCAGTTAATGTACGAGTACATATCTATTCAAGATTACACATTTTCTATATAATTGTCATAAGGATATGGCTCATAACTAGCTCCCAGCTAGTTAGGTTATCACAATTTTTTTTTTGTGGAGTCACGGCTTTAGGATGCGACTTATGAGTAGCTCGCAGCTAGTCATGCTATCGCAATTGACTCGCAGTCAATTCAGATTTGTTTGTGGAGTTACGGCTTTAGGATATAATATAATAATAATAAAATAATTCGTTTATTTCAGGCGATAAAATTACCCATAATATTACCCATAATCTGATATGAATCATAAGTAGCTCGCAGCTAGTTATGTTATCGCAATTGACTCGCAGTGAATCCCGATTTGTTTGTGAAGTCACAGCTTTAGGATGTGAACCATAAGTAGCTCGCAGGTAGTTATGTTATCGTAATTGATTCGCAGTCAATCCCGATTTGTTTGTGAAGTTACAGCTTTAGGATATGAACCATAAGTAGCTCGCAGCTAATTATGCTATCGCAATTGACTCGCAGTCAATCCCGATTTGTTTGTGAAGTCACAGCTTTAGGATGTGAACCATAAGTAGCTCGCAGCTAGTTATGCTATCGCAATTGACTCGCAGTCAATCCCGATTTGTTTGTGAAGTCACAGCTTTAGGATGTCAACCATGAGTAGCTCGCAGCTAATTATACTATCGCAATCGACTCGCAATCAATCCCGATTTGTTTGTGAAGTCACAGCTTTAGGATGTGAACCATAAGTAGCTCGCAGCTAGTTATGCTATCGCAATTGACTCGCAGTCAATCCCGATTTGTTCGTGAAGTCACAGCTTTAGGATATGAACCATAAGTAGCTCGCAGCTAGTTATGCTATCGCAATTGACTCGCAGTCAATCCCGATTTAGTATATGGCTCATGATGAGCTCGCAGTTCGTTATGTTATGTTTTTCCGAATCTTATAGTATGGAAGCACGTCTTGTTAATCTGAGGCATTAATAGATTAAATGCTGCTTTGAATGATTCTGAAATGCGAGTCACATAGGATCCTGCAGCCATTGCTGAGGTGTTTCTTGGCTTGCACCCTGTTTTCACTCCCTTTTAATAGTAGGTCCGTTCTGTTATTGACGGCCGTGATACGCCGGTCGAGTTGTTGTCACCTTTGGGTATCCCCTTTTTGGTATGGGGGGCCATATGGTTGGCATGGATATTTTCACCATACTCCGGGGAGTCATGCGTCGAGTTTCCAAGCATCGAGTGTAATTCTGGGTCAATTTTAGGTTGACCGACATTTTATACAATAATTCGTTAGAAAATGACCATGCAGTATCTGGATTAACTATTCTAGACTCGGCGCCTGCTGATTTTCTTTGGTGTTTACGTATGACGCCAAAAAAGAAACAAAGCTCGCATTGATAACACCAATGGCAAATGGTTTTAGTTAACATATTTAAGTGAGGGTATTGAATGCCTCCCATTCGATTAATGTTGCCGTCGTATTGTCGACACGAAACATTGCACAGTTATTTAAATTACGAGCAAGACTTTAAAACCGAGAAAAGCGGCCATTATTTGAAAATAATTAACAATATGGAAGCTACTTTGTCTGCTTGTCAGCGGTATGTAAAAATTATAACCACTGGTAGATGGTTTTAATTTTTACATACCGCTCCTCCTCGAATAAACTAATCGAATAACCTCGAAGTTTATAATTCGAGTGTTTCATAAAATTTATTGATGCATTAATGTTGGATAGCCAACAGTTTCGGTTTTCTAGTATTATCGTGGGTAATTTTATTTTTGTTTCATAACAATTAATGTTTTCAGACAAAGCAAATAAAAGGTGGGTAGTTCTCTTACGCTTCGCTTGGCCCGTCGTGGCGAGGACACCACCGTCCCCCCAGACAAATATGTTTTTGCTATACAAGTACTCGAATATAATTAACGGCTGGGGCTAGCCACTAAAACTCCGTTGAGCGAATTCGTAAATAGTATTTTTCATTGAACAACGTTTCGGTAACTTCGCCATTTTATTACATTTCTCGAATGCATAATATGATTTATGTAGAAATAATAATGACTTTGTCCCAACATAAATAAATCCGAGACACTTGGAAGTTTGTCGGGTAGGCAATAAGTTAATTTAATCGTAACTGATGACATGTTTTAACAACCTTAGGCTCCAATAGCGCTACCATAATAATCGTTATAGTTGTGTATTACTTTCCATTAACTTTCATAGTAAAAAACACTTCCGCAAATATTTGCAGAGCAACGTAATATCTAATTCAGAATATATACGTTTTCACTGACGGTAGACCTCGATACGAAAAGTGTACGGTCCTTACGTTAATGCAAAAACAATATAGTATACCATATGGCGGCGCGTAAGCGCAAAAAAGCGATCGTAATATTCAAATAAAAATAAGACCTCGTACCTTCTTCCTTGGACGATAATGATTTCAGCCGACGAACAATCCTACGATCACACAATCCTACAAAAACACTCAATCTTCGTCACTTCTGGTTAAACTAATAAGCGCGTCGCGCCGAGCGCGTGCGTTCGTTATCTCGCACGAAAAAGTAATGAGCAAAGTTAGGACGGTACCGCGAAGGTGATTTATTTTAAAAGTAGGGTATATCTTTAAAACGTGCGCGTTATCTGGTAACTGGAAATAGTAACTACCTTTGTAAATAAAAATTATATCGAAGGATGAAGCAAAGAAATATAATCCATGTAATTTTAAAGTAATCACCAATAAACCATCAAGTCAAACATACGTATTTTATTACCGAGGCACCAATATCTAAGTGAACCTTATTCCAAGCAACACCCTACAATAAAGGTTAGCCCGTATTATTGGGTTAATCAGCCTATATAGGAACTGGTTCACACGTAAGGTTCATTTTTTTTCATAAAACATGTGCAAGAAAGTGACGGAGATAACAGCCACTCGGTTTTGTGTACTTTTGTTCGCGTCCCGACATGACTCCAATTTTCCGCTGCACAAGATACAAGCAATTTTAAACGTTATTTTTGGTGCACTATACTGTATTTAATTTGACGACGTGGCAGCGGCAAAGTACCTATAGTTGCGACTTGCGGCTTTCCTCTTTAATTATATTTCTTTCATTCGGATTAATCAGCATTATAGTATACGGGTTAACCTCTATAAAGGTTAATCTAATAAAGGGGTTATGCGTCTAACCGGTTAACCTTTTAACCTGATTAATGGGTCCTTGCACCAAACTAACATTCATCTCGACCCATCGCTAGCCCACTTGTAGGCGTAGGTCTCATCTCCAATACATTATACTGAACTCTCAGGCATGCAGGTTTCCTCGTGATAGTTGGTCTAGTGGTTAGCATGTGCGGCTGCGGATGACGAGGTCCCGGGTTCGATTCCCGGGTCGGGCCAAAAAAAAATGTATTGGGTTTTTCTGTCAAGAAATTCTCATTACTAGCCCGGAGTTAGGAAGTTGGCGGTGTGTCACCCCCGTGCCTCGGAGAGCACGTAAAGCCGTCGGTCCTGCGCCTGATCTCTCTCCGGTCGTGTCGGATTTTCCGTCCCATCGGACTATGAGAGTGAGGGAATAGAGAGTGCACCTGTGTCTGCGCACACACTTGTGCACTATAATATCTCCCGCGCAGATGGCTAATCTCTGAGCAGGTTGGCCGCCGTGATCGGATTCGGTCGGGAGGACATTATTATCCTTATTTACTTTTACTCATATTAGTTACATTTTTAAATATTTCATTATAAAACAAAAATAAAAAAAAAATATTTAAAAATATAAAAAATAGCGGTCCACCGGTCTCGGGAACAGGGTCCAAGCAACCGGCGGTCAGGGCCCCAGAGAGAGGAACCTCCTGACGATGCGAGCCGTGTCCAGGAGTACAGCCTTCTGGATCTGGCCCTTGACCCAGCTACCCAACGAGAGCCTCGAAAGATGTTGGTCGAGGCTCTTGGCTATAAGACCATTAGCGGTTATCACTATCGGTACAATGATTGCTGAGTCTACATTCCACATGGCGACAACCTCGTGCGCTAAGTCGAGATACTTGGTGAGTTTCTCTTTCTTTTCACTAGGTTTTCGTCATGCGGGACAGCAACATCAACAATCATTGCACGGCGCTCTGATCGATCTATCACCACTATGTCAGGCTTATTGGCTACAATAGTCCTGTCTGTAATGATAGATCGATCCCAGTACAGTGTGATATGACCATTTTCAAGAACTGGGTCGGGCACATACTTGTAGTACGGTACCTCCGATTCCACAAGATTGTATTTCAAGGCAAGTTGCTGGTGGATAATCCTGGCCACTTGGTTATGTCTGTGTAAGTATTCGCCGTTAGCTAGATGAGAACACCCAGAAACAATGTGACGGATAGTTTCTCCAGGACGGCGACATGCCCGACATATGTCTACCGTTCCATCCTTCACTATGTATTTTCTGTAATTGTTCGTCATCATGACCTCGTCCATAATTGCACACACAAACCCTTCGGTTTCCCCAAAGAGGTCACCAAAGCGCAGCCAGGCCACGGACGCTTCAAAGTCTTATTATTATTATTATTATTATTTCCTTCACTGCATATAAATATTATCCCAAGAAAACAAAGGGTTCCTGCAGAATAATTAAACTCCATACTGACTTAGTTGCGAGCAATACTTAGTTGGTTAACTCTTATTATTATAATCGATAATAGCTGCAACTTTAAATTTAACAAAATACGAATCGAGCCAAATAACACTAAACTCGTGCAAAGATTAACATAAAATGGTTGAATTAAACTCACCAAGCATATGCAACTTTTTTCAACCAAGGCGGAAGATTTCCCGTCATAATAACCAATGGGTCCTGAAGTTGTCGGTTGGCTTTCGCAGCTAGCTGTAACACAAAACAGATTTTCGCTTGACATCTCTCACTGCAATACCCCCACCTATACAGTGGGTATGTTCCGATATAAAGTGCAAGCACTGCTCAGGAACCATTTTTTCACCAAAGAGAGCACCTCTTTGGTGAAAAAATGGTTCCATTATGGGCTGCCAGTACAGTGCCGCAGTACCCTAGGGAAATATATGACGTCATAAGTCGCCGCCATTTTTGTAATGTGAGCACTGGCGCTTGCCGAGGCAAGGTGCGTAATATGCGTGTCATAAGAGCCACAGGTTGGCTTACGTGAAATAAATAATTTTGAATTTTGAATGGTGGTATTTATCGCGGTGCATCGGAAGTGGATGTAGTGCATCATAGCGGTGTATGACGAAGCTCACCTTGGCGTTGATGAAGTCCGCATGGGGCACCAGCGGGCGGTGGTCGGGCAGGCAGGCGGCACGGTACAGCGTGTGCCAGTGCCGCGACAGCGCGTGCAGCGCGCGCAGCAGCCCCAGCGCCGGCAGCGACGCGTCGCGCACCTCGCTCGCGCCCAGCGCCGACCGCAGCATCACCACTAGCGGCGACGACCGCGGCGGCACTATGCCCTCTGATAACAAATGAAACATCAACGTGAAAACATTCTGCTCACCGAGGATGCAAAAAAAACGAGTGTGCTTTAGACCACACGACTGAAGTAAAACTTACGAAACGCAACTGGCTATGAGAGAAAGAGAGAAAGATGTGTGCTCGCACCTCTCTCTCTTGCCCCTACAGTAATATACGAAACTTAACTCTCTCTCTTTCTATCTTCACTAACTTATATCTCCCTCTCAACTTCCGTTCGCCTCGCCCGATCACACTTTTCGTAACGCATTCGCCAGCTTACTCCCCAAGTCAAGCGTGCGTAAAGAAGTAAACTTACGTAAAGTACTTAAAAAAAACTATGAAAGCGACAGATCCTCCAAAGAAACGACCGATCTTCTGCATATATGGTTGAATAAATGGAAGTCAAACTATGAGGAAACCTACGGATTCATTTAACGTCATGCCATATTCGTAAGTGCGAAATCCGTGCGCCGTAGCATCACGCCGCTAGACCACGAATCTACGTATTGATGGAGTGAAGATGTGAGGGACATCTATAATACATTTAACTTCAGACAATTAGAGTCATGTGAAATGGGGGCTCTGAGCTGAGATGGGTCTGTTACCGCCTCCACCGCTTCAGCTTGGGACCCCAACAACCATCATTTCTTCGAACTGCGTGCCCTCCCAATTTTCACTTCAGATTCATGACTCAATGAGCTATGTCGGTAACGTTGGTTCTCCTACGGGTCTCTTCATTTCTGATATGAACTTGCAGGGATATCCTGAGCTAGTACTTTCCATCGCCCGCTGAGTGACCCTGAACCTTCTTATGAATGTTATATAATTGGGTATTTGACTGACATTTTTTTATTTACAGTCAAGAACCCAATTCAGTGTTTTGAATGTCTTACCGTTCCACAAAAGGTCTGGTTTTCGCCTGGAGGACACTTTCGTGGGTTGTCCTTTGCCCTTGCGCGTGGCGGCCGCGTCGCTTCGCGGCGGCTCGCCCGCCTCCACGGCGCGGTAGTAGATCGTGTGCGTTTGCACCCAGATACCCGCGTTTGCTAACAAACAGATAAACATTCTATATTATATTATCTATTTTTCCTTATAATTCTCTCTGGCGGTAGAGACTGGCGTCTTGAGTGAGGAGGCCAAGGGCTTTGATTTGATCGCGACAGCAGCCGCCGTTTAAGGGAAAGAGGCTGCAATCTACGCTCTGGGGCCTACCTGGTCCAAAGGCTGTCCATTGCCATACAACGCGGCAATGCTGCAAGCTTGCACCTTTCGCACACACGCAACCAGGGGTAGACTTTCGACTAAAATTATTGACAATATTGTGATGAACAGATTTTTTTCCCTTATCTGTCTTAAAATGTAAGCAATCGTCAAGGGTCGTCCATTAATCACGTGATTAATCTCTGATGATACTTGGTGAGGTTATAGACTACCATGATTGTGTAATTTGTCAAATGTGCCAAGTGATTTTTTTCGATTTTATGAGAATGGCTTTCAGATAAACTAAGAAGGTGCTAGGAACGGAAATTTTATGAAGTATTTGTAACGATGGTAAGCCCACTGTTTTCCTCTTTTGCTTGTGTTATGTTTTTCTTTTTAATTGAATAGTTAAATTTGATACCTAAAGGCGTTTCGGTGTCGGTATCGGCGTCCGTCTGCTCGCCGAACTGTCGCACGGCTTGGTACACCGTCATGTTGTATGGCAACACTGTATCGCCGATCAGGAACTCTAATTTGTGGTCAGCACTGAAATTATACAGATATACTTTTACATAATATTATGTTGAGATTGAAGCGTATGCTTTGGGGGTGGTTTTAGATTAGCGTTTTTGCGGTGTGTATAAGCTCGTTTTCGGAAGCACGTGTAGGCGCGTATAGACCCGTCCTTTGACACACGCGCAATTCGTACGAACATGGACGCGCTTATAAGTTCGTAAAAGAGCGAGCCTAGTTCGCCGGAATCCATATTGCTGTGACTGACCCACCAGTTCGAGCGAACACTCCGGAATAAGCGCGAGTACGCGCGTTCGGTTTTTGAAGTAAAACTTTTTTACGCACGCTTGACTTGGGGAGTAAGCTGGTGAATGCGTTACGAAAGGTGTGATCGGGCGAGACGAACGGAAGTTTAGAGGGAGATATAAGTTAGTGAAGATAGAAAGAGAGTTACATTTCGTATATTACTGTAGGGGCAAGAGAGAGAGGTGCGAGCACACATTTTTTCTCTCTTTCTGTCATAGCCAGCTGCGTTTCGTAAGTTTTACTTCAATCGTGTGGTCTAAAGCACACTCGTTTTTTTTTTTTTGAAGCACAAAATGTGGCGCGCGTGTAGACACTAGTTATAGTATAGACCGATAGATAGACTGTGATGACAAGACACACAAACACACACGTCAAACGTATAACACCCAACTTTTTGTCGGGGGTACTCACTCGACCGGGTGATGGGGCGGCGTCGCCAGAGCGTCGTCCACGTCGTCGTCAGAGGCGGGCTCGTCGTCCGACTGCGCCGCGCACGCCTCCCGCGACCGCGCGCTAGCGTAGCCGCGCTGCGCGAGGTATCTGAATACAGTAATAAAAATCATTAAATTTTTCCTCCTCAAACATAGTTGCGGAAGGATCTGGATACCCACCAAATTATATTACTAGTAGTTCGCCCCAAACTGAGACCTCGCGGTAACGGTACCCCATAATTATACATTCAATCGATACATGACGACCAAAACTGACATTATTATTATGCCTGTTTTCACTAAACATACCTAAATCATCCCCTAAGTAGGAGTCTCTTTACGTAGGTAGCCCCTAAATACAATCCTAAGTCCTAACATCCATCCTAATGTCCTTTTAGGTGCCCCGTACAGGTTCATGATAACGAAGTTGACAGAAAGCATCACCTAACTTATAGGTAGCCTGGAAAGGTTAGGAACGTTAGTGAAAACATTGAATTATTATGCACTAACGAGTGAAAACGGGCATCTGTACAAATCGTCATCTATCGACACGATTAGAAAATATACAAAATGTAGTTAATATTAATAGTTTAATGAAGTTTGATATTTAACGGACGGACAAGTGCAAATTCACTCAAGTAGACACAGAGACCTCGCTTCGCTCGGTCAATTATTCCAAGATAATCCTTAATATAGTTAATGGAACCTAATTAATTAATGGAAACCGAATAAATCGCCACTGTCGTAGGACAAAGTTGCTTCTACAAAATTGCTACTTTACAGGAGAGCCGTTTAAACTTTTGAACTTGGTTTTTTTCGGCATTCCGTAGAAAAATATTGGTTCATATTATAGGACATGGATGTTGAGTATTTCTTAATTAAGTATTTTTTTAATTAAAATTAAAACATACGAAACGCGACGGATTTCCAACTAATAACATCGCAAGTGACAATCAACTGGCGGCCGCCCCGGCATTTAACAAATTAGCGACAGCAGCGCTTCTTTACAAGCAACGTTTTTCTTCGGAATGAGTTTCAGATACGACTTTGTCCAATTGAATATCTCCAAAACTACTGTTTTTTTTTTGCTGAGGTGTTAAGCCGTTAGTGTCAAAATCAAGATTTCGCTGTATATTCATATGCGACAGTGTTCTACGACAGTGTTGAAATCGATACCATCGTTAGTGAGAAATACGATGTTGAGAGAAGGATCCCAAAATGTGAATAATAAGGCATTTGGTAACTGAAAAAGATGTTGAAATATTATAAATTGTTCACCTTTCAATGGCTTGCACTAAAGCTAGAGGGTCTATCCGCACAACACCACCTTTCCATTGCTTTAAATTGGTGCACGTCGGATGACGCTTGAGATCACACTGAAACAAAAACAGTAGGTTTTTTTATAAGTCGTCATATTGTAGCCGCAGTAGCCCAACGGTTAGAGGTGCGGACTGAAAACAAAAAGGTCGCTAGTTGAAACCACACCCGTTGCAATAACGATAGGATTTACGCTTGGTTAAAGGGGAAAGGGGAATATTAGTTACAAAATATTCTTTAAAAAAATATATGAGTTACTGGGTCAAATATCGGCTGCCATAGGCGACATCTCCACGGGCGAGAGTATCGCGGCGATAGTCTCACCGTGCCACCAAAGTACTATTCATAACATTTGGTACAAACTCTACACCAGGGCGACAGTACGTACAGGCTCGTTGCGACCCCCTCGCCGGTGGAGATGGCGTCACAGACAGGGTGTTCTGCTTACCATGAGCTGGTGGGTGTTGAAGAACTTGAGCGCGGAGGTGGCGGGGCGCGCGGGCAGGTCGTGCACGCGCACGGGGAACTGCTCCAGGTGCGACACGCACGCGTTCACCTTGCTCACCAGCGCCGCCAGCGCGCCCGCGCCGCCGCCCGCCGCCGCCGCACCCAGCGCGCTCGCCTTCTCGCGCCACTCCGCGTCGCTGCCGGGAACATTACTATTGGGTATTTGACTGATATTTTTTTAATGAAGTAAAACTTCTTTACGCACGCTTGACTTGGGGAGTAAGCTGGTGAATGCGTTACGAAAAGTGTGATGAAGGCGAAAGGAAGTTGAGAGGGAGATATAAGTTAGTGAAGATAGAAAGAGAGAGAGTTACGTTTCGTATATTACTGTAGGGGCGAGAGAGGTCCGAGCACACATTTTCTTTCTCTTTCTCTCATAGCCAGTTGCGTTTCGTAAGTTTTACGTCAATCGTGTGGTCTAAAGCACACTCGTTTTTTTTTTAAATTTAAAATAACGTTTTTAAATATTAGAACACAATGCCATTTCTCTTTTTGGATATCTTTTAGTCTCGGAATTATAAGCTGTTTAACTGTGACTGTATCTGTCTCTTTCTAAAACAAAATTTTCTATGGAGCGTGTATGTGCCTGCTGAATTGTGACATCACACTTCACTAGCACTCTCTCTGTCTTTAACAGGAAACTTTATTTGGACCTACTTATTTTCTGATTTTACAAATGTTATTCTTACACATTACAACAGCCAAACCAAAAAAAAGTTGCCAAAAAGTTGATATTAATTATAACCGAAAATGAAACATGTAAGAATAACATATTTTGTAAAATCAGAAAATAAATTGGTCAAAAAACAAATGTTATAAGATGTTTAACTGCGACTGTATCAGTCGCTTTCTAAAACGAAATTTTCTATGAAGGATGTATGCAGCTAGTAGCGTCTTGTGATGTCATACTTCAGTTAACTCCTACTTCTAACTAACGCTCTTTTTCTAACAGGAAAGTTTTAGTTTCGGAAATATCTTTATATTTCCGAGATTAAAAGTTTCCTGTTGATATTTAAGAAAGAAAATTGGCATTAGAATAGAATAGAATAGAAATATTTTATATTCAAATAAACTTTTTACAAGTGCTTTTGAATCGTCAGACTCTACCACTGGTTTGGAATGCCTTCCTGCTGAGAAGAACCAGCAAGAAACGCGGCGGTTGCTCTTTTCAAAACAAGTTTACAAAACAATAAATACTATGCTATGTATGCAGTGTTTCCACAATGAGGGAATTTCCAAAAATATATACCTACTAACAATGCAATATATCTTAAGATGGGCAGACATAAAGTAGCCCCATTTCCGCCAGTGGCACCCATTCACGAGCATGACGCATGACCCAGCCGTTGCTTCGCTCAACCATATTTGAGGGAACGTATTGCATTGCATTGTAATATTTAAAAACTTTATTTTAAATATATAAAAAATTTCTGTCAAAACCTTCATCAGTGAAGGAAAACATCGTAAGGAACGTTTGCATACCTGAGAGTTCTGTACAAATTTCTCAAAGGCGTTTAAAGACTTCCGCACAAGTCTGCCAATTTGCATTGGGCCAGCGTGGTGGACCATGATCTATACTTTATGTATCATCTACCCTTCTCTGAGAGGAGGCTTACATAGTGTTACATAGTGGTACAACACTAGTTTACAGCTAAAAATAAAACAAGTCAACTTGGAGCCTTTGACTATACACTCACTCTGGCACAAGTGGCAGGTCTGCAAAAACGTGAAGGAAGAGTCGCAGCCGCTCTTCGGCGGCGGCGAGCTCGGTCGAGTCTCGGCCTTCGCCCTCAGCCTCGCGCTCGCCCTCCGCTTCATCCGCCGCCGCGCCGGTTAGGAATTGCAGCAACGCGCTTAGCACGCCCGAGTGATTCACCTGGAAGTTGCACATGATGGCTGACAACTGTCGAGCGTGTAAGATGTTGCAAAATGAACAGCAACAGTTAGATACAATATGGGCTTTTACTCGTGCTCTTAGTGGGTCAACCTATAAATGGGATCACGGGTAGATAAATAATTACCCGTACACCCAAGACGCCGAGATTAGAGTACGGTGAAATAATACCTGGTTATATTATTTGTTATAGCTATTATCAAAGTATAACTATAACGAGATCAATATTTCCTCACATAAAATCTGAATAGTTTTAACTCTGCCTGAGTCTGAGCAGAATGAGAGTAGTATAATCTTAATATATATAAATTACGTGTCACGTTGTTTGTCCGCGATGGACTCTTAAACTACTGAACCGATTTTTATCAAACGTCGTAACTATCTGTAATTTGGTCCAACTTAAAAGATAGGATAGTTTTTTGGATTGGGATAGTTTATTTGTTTTATTTATATAGATAAGTTGGCGGTACGAAGTTCGCTGGGTCAGCTAGTATAATATGAATTTCAGCTTATGTATTAATTTTATAAAACAAAAAAAATCTACTTTTCAATTCAGGCATGTGAATTAAAATTCAAAATTCAAAATTATTTATTTCATGTAGGCCAACCTGTGGATCTTATGACACGTCAAGATTCTACCACCGGTTCGGAAAGCGGATTCTGCTGAGAAGAGCCGGCAAGAAACTCAGCAGTTGCTCTTTTCAAAATAATCATTTTACAATATTAATAAGTAGCTATTACATTGTAATAAGTTATTATACTATCTTGTGGGCAGCTGGATGCCAAGCTGATTTAACCCGTGCATCTTTGTTAGAATAGAATATGACATTTCCACAAAACGTACTACAATTCAATTCATGTCAAAGACGGGCAGACAGAAAGTAGCCCCATTCCCGCCGGTATTACCTATTATTAATTAATATTACCATACCCCTTCCAAGTCAGCCCACTACCGTCTTAGACTGTATCGTCACTTACAATCAGGTGACATCGCTATTTTGTCATCAATAAAAAAAATGTGTGAATGTGAGACGTCGCGGGACGCCTGGCATATATGTGAATTATTGAAATTATTTTGTACAGGTAATAAATAATTTGCTTCCTTTGCAAGAGGCTGCTCACTTTCACTTTCTAAACTATCAGTATCAGACATATTTTATTGTTAAAATTATTTATTTTAAGTAAGACATAGGTTACATGTACCGTATAGTCCAGATTTCCTTACTTGAGTATTCGAGTAAACAATAATGGCCGAATGTTAACCAAAGACAATTTATAGGGTTGGGAAGTTATCGCATGAGCGATTGAACGAATGTGAAAGCATTATACAACTGAATGATTTTCATCCCAACTGCGATGGTCATAGACGTGTACCATTACTATAAATTTGACGTAAAAAGTAACTAAACAATATCTTTTTCGTAATTATATTAAAAAGAGGATTTTACAAGAAAAAATTAACGAAGATTTATTAATTATTACTAATCAGATTTTTGTTCTATTCTAAAGTATACCCCATTTGTGGGTAACATTGTGATACAATTTTCTTAAAAAAAACAGTAGTGTATTTTTATTTACCTGTTTTCTTTAGTAAAATGTTCTTTAGTTTGGTAATAATATAGATTAAGATTATCTATTTTTTATTTTATAATAATATCTAATTTTATTTAAGTTAACCATTACAATCATTTTCTGCTAGTGATTTATTTTTTACTAGCTGATGCCCGCGACTTTGTCCGCGTGGATTTAGTTTTTAAAGTCCCTCGGGAACTCCTTGATTTTCCGGGATAAAAAGTAGCCTAGATGTTGACCCGAATAATAAGCTACCACGGTATAAAATTTTGTAGAAATCTGTGTGGTAATTTTTACGTGAAAGAAGGACAAACAAACAGACAAAAATTAAATAAAAATCTGTTTTGGGCTCAGTATCGATAGTAAAGCATCCTCCAATTAAAATTTTCAAAATATATTAAATGTACAGAAATCTTCCAGTTACAGTTTTATTATATGTATAGATCAATATCCATTATATTTTATGTTCTAAAGTTACTCACCTCTAGTGTAATGATGATTCAATCATTGAAGAAGGAAGACTAGTCGTAATTCCTAGTTCCATGGATTCAATCCATTCATAAGGTCACTCGAATGAGTGACAGGCGAATGCCTGTCCCCACCTCAACGATTCATAGACAATCTAGGGTTACGAAATGTAACTTTCTCCTAATCTGTGCAAATGAGTTCTGCTAATATTTCGTTTTTGAGAAAATAAATATCTTATAATGGTAAACTCGAAGCAATTTTTGGTGTAAATCGTAACGAATGTGTTTGATGAATAGATCTACAAGTTAAAAATGTGTGATTTGTGTGTAAATAAGTGATATTCATATCAAGAGGTGTTTGTTTACCCGAATACTCAAGTAAGGAAATCTGAACTTTAGTAGACAACACTGTTTCGTACTACATACATACATACTACTACATATAATATACCCGTCGTAGGTCTGACCCGCTGCTATTGATGTTTATGTGTGGGAGTCTTACCTCGAAGGGCGAGACGTCATGGTCGAGCAGCGTGTCGCGCAGATGCGCCAGGGCGGCGGGCGCGCGGTGCGGCAGCGCGGCCGCCAGCGCCGCCAGCTGCTCCAGCGCGCCCGCGCCGCCGCCGAGCGCGCCCCACTCCCGCTGCAGGCGCCCCGCGCGCCACACGATCCACTCGCGGACCTTCTCTCTGCAATAAGCCATCATCAATCACCCATCTTCAAGAAAGGATGAAGTTCACGATAGGCAAATGAGAAATCCAAATAAGCTAGTGTTCCAGTCAATCTTAGATCTGTAGGGCTAACAGGCGCTCCGCGAGATAATTCTGTCTACCCGTTTTCTCGTGACATCCCTTAGGCTGAGATCTATAGATCGTACTTTGACTCTGCTTGAGGCTCAGATAGAGTTAAAATGAGACACAAATATGTCCTGACATAAATCTGTCTCGTTTTAACTCATTTTTGAGTCTGAGCTGAGTGAGAGTGCCATCTATAGATCTCATCCTTAAGAGATTCGCGAGTAAATGTGGAGATAAAATTTTCTCTCAGCACGCATGTTAGCCCTACTGGTTTTGCACAACATTTAAGAAATCTATTTAAAAAGAATAATCATAGTATGTAACACTAGCTGATGCCCGCGACTTCGTCCGCGTGGATTTAGTTTTAAAATCCCGTGGGAACTCTTTGATTTTCCGGGATGCCAATGGTATGGCACCCTCTAGGTTCTCAACTATACCTATCCAAAAAATCACGTCAATCCGTAGCTTTGTTGCAGTGTGATTGACGGACAAACCAACAAACAAACACATTTTCGCATTTATAATATGTATTAGTAAGGAAGAATTAATACTATGATAATAAAGGCGATCTAATTAAATTTTAGAACACAAAAGCTACTATTGTGACTTAAATATGATAGTTAGATATATTCCCTCGGGACTTTTTTTTCGAGAATAATGAGTGCTTTAATCATGTAGTACATAATATTTATGTATCATCAAAAGTTTTCTCAGCACATGCTAAATAATGCATTTTATAGGCATGCTACTTTGGGTTATATTATTGCAATTTTCTTAAGGATCTCTAATTTTTTTGAAAATAAATTATAGCCTATGATGTTACTTCCTGATAACTTATTGGTGAAAAAATGCTTAAAATTGGTCCAGTAGTTACAGAGCCTATTCGGTACAAACAAACAAACAAACAAAAAAATCTATCCTCTTTATAATATTATAATATATATAGCTCGATTACCACTCACTGACTGACTGACTGACTGATTGACACGATTGTTCTCCTAGAAGGAGACGGAAATCAATATAATGATGTAGGGGAGATATGTCCAGGTGGGGGATTCGAGTTGGGGAAAATTATGACATTTCGGAAAAACAAGATGGCGGCCGACGTGAATCTTGCAACTCTTTTGTTTTCCAACCGATTTCTTTGAAATTTTGGATTATTGTAGAAATTAGTAAACGATTAACAGAAAAAGTGAAAAAAATTTAAAAAACAAGATGGCGGCCGAGCTGTGACGTCTCAAATTTCCGACCCCTCTCCTGTAAAATTTTGTATGAAAAAAATTTTTTTCACCCATGGTGTCGTATAGAGCTCAAAGAATGTGACTCGGAGAAAGGTGGAGAGAGCTGATGAGTGAAGAGTTCGGAGACGGGCGAGGGGCACGGCCAGGGTATAGAAGATAGGTGGAGGGTGCTCGACCAAATGTCATTCGAAACCTCGAGCAGTTGCCAGTGAGTTAAAAAAAATTCCAAAATGGCGGAAAAAAAATGGCGGCAAATTTTGACCGTCTCTCTCTCGGAGACTATAAAAGATGGAGGAGCGGTTTCTCTACAAAAGATGATCACAACCCGGAGGTCTACCTGGTGAGTAGGAAAAAAATTCAAGATGGCGGAACTTTTTTTTCCCATACAAAATGTATGGGAAATATTGAAGGGACTAGAAGTTGGGAACTATGCAAGACATTGATTTTGATAGGTTCATAGGGCTTTTTTTCTTTTTCTTTTTTTTCATTTTACATTTGCTTTTTTTTCTTTTTTTTCTTTTTTTTTCTTTTTCTTTTGTGAATGAGGAGCACGGCCAGGTTATTGCAGATAGGTGGGGTGTGCTCGAACAAATTTTTTGGCAAAAGATGACCAGAATCCGAAGGACTACTTGATGAGTAAAAAAATCGCGGTCCGCTTTAGCGGGCCGCGCACCCACGCGCCCTACTTGTAGTAATAACATTTCCCGCGAGCTGCTTTAGCAGCTCGCGCACCGAGCGGAATAAATAAAGCCGAACAATCGCGGTCCGCTTTAGCGGGCCGCGCACCCACGCGCCTTACTTTTAGTAAAACACTTCCCGCGAGCTGCTTTAGCAGCTCGCGCACCGAGCAAACGCTAGTTATAATATATATAGCTCGATTACCACTCACTGACTCACTCACTGATTGACATAATTGTTCTCCTAGAAAGAGACAAAAAACGATACAATGATGTAGGGGAGATATGTCCGGGTGGGGGATTCGAGTGGGGAAAAATTATGACATTTCAGAAAAACAAGATGGCGGCCGAAGTGATTCTTGCAACTCTTTTGTTTTCCAACCGATTTCTTTGAAATTTTGGATTATTGTAGAAATTAGTAAACGATTAACAGAAAAAGTGAAAAAAATTAAAAAAAACAAGATGGCGGCCGAGCTGTGACGTCTCAAATTTCCACCCCTCTCCTGTAAAATTTTGTATGAAAAAAATTTTTTTCACCCATGGTGTCGTATAGACCTCAAAGAATGTGACTCGGAGAAAGGTGGAGAGAGCTGATGAGTGAGGAGTTCGGAGACGGGCGAGGGGCACGGCCAGGGTATAGAAGATAGGTGGAGGGTGCTCGACCAAATGTCATTCGAAACCTCGAGCAGTTGCCAGTGAGTTGAAAAAAAATTCCAAAATGGCGGAAAAAAAATGGCGGCAAATTTTGTCCGTCTCTCTCTCGGAGACTATAAAAGATGGAGGAGCGGTTTCTCGACAAAAGGTGATCACAACCCGGAGGTCTACCTGGTGAGTAGGAAAAAAATTCAAGATGGCGGATTTTTTTTTTTACATACAAAATGTATGGGGAATATTGAAGGGACTAGAAGTTGGGAACTATGCAAGACATTGATTTTGATAGGTTCATAGGGCTTTTTTTCTTTTTCTTTTTTTTCATTTTTCATTTTTTTTTTTTCTTTTTTTTCATTTTTTTTTCTTTTTCTTTTGTGAATGAGGAGCACGGCCAGGTTATTGCAGATAGGTGGGGTGTGCTCGAACAAATTTTTTGGCAAAAGATGACCAGAATCCGAAGGGCTACTTGATGAGTAAAAAAATCGCGGTCCGCTTTAGCGGGCCGCGCACCCACGCGCCCTACTTGTAGTAATAACACTTCCCGCGAGCTGCTTTAGCAGCTCGCGCACCGAGCGAAATAAATAAAGCCGAACAATCGCGGTCCGCTTTAGCGGGCCGCGCACCCACGCGCCCTACTTGGAGCAATAACACTTCCCGCGAGCTGCTTTAGCAGCTCGCGCACCGAGCAAACGCTAGTTATAGTATATGGCTGAAATTAGAGGATGCCTCGTTCATCATTCATTTTTGCGAATACTTTTTGCGAAAATGAACCCTAAGGCCCTTTGCCCTGAGGTCGAATTAAGACGGATGGCTCACCACCTTCGAAAATGAAAGCAAAAATCTCGAAAAGTTAACCGTTAAAAAATTTACGCTTAGTGCGAATTATGACGGTTCATTTTCGCAACGATGAACGATGCACTGTCTAATTTGGGCCTAAAGTATAACATAATCTGTTGTGTGCATAATAAAATCGCAAGCTATAGTCTGTTTTTTTTTAACAAACGAGTACCGAAAATTTTGAATGCGTTGCTATTGGTTCACGTAATCAACTTAAAATGACCAATCTCACTCTGTCAATATAGGAAATGTGCGAGAGACATACTCAGTACCCCACCCATAACAATGATCCATCTCACTCTGTTAATATCGGAAATGTGCGAGAGACATACTCAGTACTCGTTTGTTAAAAAAAATAGACTATAGTTCGGACAGTCCCGTACTTGTTCTGAACGGTGAGGTTGGTGGAGGTGTGCGGCGATGCGAGCAGCGCCGAGTCCTTGTGCACGTGCGGCGAGCGGCCCCAGCGCGACGGGTTCAGCGACGACAGGAACGACGACGTCTTGGACGTGCCCATGCGGCTGGCGGAGCGCGCCGCGCCCACCGCGCCCACCGCGCCCGCCACGCTTGACGCTGCGAACGTAACTACGTTACTACGAACCGAACCGGTGGTAGAGTCATGACTTGTCATAAGAGCCACAGGTTGGCCTACGTGAAATAAATAATTTTGATTTTTTTTTAATTTAGAATTTTACGTTACGTAACGTTTTATCGTGACGATCAATTTCACGAAATGCAAGATTCAAAATTCAAAATTATTTATTTCACGTAGGCCAACCTGTAGCTCTTATGACACGTCATGACTACCACCGATTCGGAAAGCGGATTCTGCTTAATAAGTCAGGTTAAAAATAATAATAAGTCAGGATTTGAACCGTCGAACCGATAGTGTCACTCCGTTAAGCCGCTACGCCACCAAAGCTGTGACAGAACGTGTAATAAACGAAGGCAACACGCAACGGTCGTGACGGAAAAAATTCTTAATTTTTTTGTCTAGCCCATCCGCCAAGGTACCGTCCGATAAGGAGCTTCGTTCCAATAACTTTCTATTTGGCCTGACCCGTGACTTGATTCCAGGACGTCTATTTGGCAGCCAGATAAGGTAACCATCAGATCAATGAGGCAGTAAAAAATGTTCTTACAATGCGCAGCGACGGCCGCAGCGGCCGGCGCAGCGGCGTGCGCGAGCGGCGCGGGCGCGTCCTCGCGGCGGCCGCGCTGCGTGCGCGCGCTCGCGCTCGCCGTGCCGCCTGAACGTTTCACCGCGCGCTTACGTTTCAACATCTCGGTTAGGGGGCTGCCAGACCTATTCAAAGCAAGACATCAATTATTATAACATTTATAAGAACCCCCGACGTACAGCGCCCCCTGGTGTGGTGCAAGTTAACTAAATCTGAGATTTATAGCCCGCTCTAGACTGACGTACGCGGCTCCAGCCTGATATGCTTTCTGCCTTGACCATATTTTATTAGGCAATACAATAGCGATTTGTTTTTTTATAGATAATATTCAATAAAAAATGCTTTTCATCTGGTAAACAGATGGGTGAAGGACGACCTCTCTTCGTGATCTTGTACTATTTATTAGTGACGCAATCATCTATTGGAAATCTCACTCAATGGAAAAATCTTATAAACAAAGTAAGCTCAAAAGATTGACAAACTCACCTATGTGCTGTAGTAGACGACTGTTGGTGCGTTGACGCAGAGGTCGCCGGTCCCGCTTCAGCAGCGGTTTCCGCACCTGGTACTGTTGATAATAACATTACATCAATATCAATCCTATAACTTTATGAAAAAAAAATCGTTATATCATACTACGCTTTCATTTAACTTGGCGATTCGAAAGCACTTTGTAAAAGTTCATTTGAATAAAAAATATTATTTTCTATTCTATCATGACTTCGTCCGCGTGGAATTAGGATTTTAAAAATCCTGCCGGGAACCCTGAGTCTAGAGCAGAGCCAGAGTACGATCTATAGATCTCATTCTTAGACACTTACCTAATGAGTTAGCAATAAAAGAACCCGAAGCGGAAAACGCCAGTGACAAGTTGTGGTGGTCCAGGGAAGACCCCGACGTGGACGCGGGAGGCGACGAGCCGCCGCTGGCGCGTACGCTTGTGCCGCTTGGTGACTGTCAGGACAAAATACAAGGAAAACGTTAAATACTGCAACCCGA
Source organism: Oeneis ivallda (assembly GCA_029955525.1). Classification (NCBI taxonomy): domain Eukaryota; kingdom Metazoa; phylum Arthropoda; class Insecta; order Lepidoptera; family Nymphalidae; genus Oeneis; species Oeneis ivallda. The sequence continues at coordinate 10,822,052 of JARPMR010000005.1, forward strand.
AAACGAAAAATAATATTAAAAATTCTTTTTTAAAAACCGACTTCAAACACCCGCGCTATAAAGTATATCATTTATTGTTGATATTTTAAAAACCGCTCGACCGATTTCCATAAAATTTCAATGGGACCACCTGGGAAGTATACCCTTTGAAACAAAAAAAGAATTTTCCAAATCGGTTCAGGCGGTTGAGTAATCGGTGAACATACATAAAAAAATTGTTCCGACGAATTGAGAACTCCTCTTTTTTTGAAGTCGGTTAATAACCACAGAATACATAACAGTACAAATACGGAAGATTCACTCCGCAAAATCATTTAAATAAATAGCGACTCTTACTACGACACAATAAAGTGCAATTCCGGTCGCACAGCGCTAATTATGTAGCTACCGTCATATTAACCTAGAAGAAGGATGAGAATGTATTCTCATTCTCATCCAAATCGTCATCAAGAGGGGTTAAAGGAGTGACCATACCAAATAAAGACGCTGGCTTATAACCTGCCCCCCGATTATCTATAAGTTGCCAATTAAATTCTTATTCAGTTCATGGCATTAGCGTCAAAGTAAAATAAACCATAACAGCATTAAATTAGAGCTCAATTTCGTGTATGCATTCTCATACGTTTAGGTATGTACGATACGCTTCTCAACGCTCCGTGTTAGAATCGGTTGTACTGAATTTGTGACTTTAAACCAATACAGTTAAGGAATATTTTGCTTTGATGCTAATGCCATCAAATGAATACGATTTTGATCGGCAACTTTTGGACAATCGGGGGGCTGATGCCAGCTCCAAGCCATCGACTAGGTAAACACCAATACGCATACCAAAATCCTCACCTTGAGTTTAGGGAGTCGCGAAGGCGCCGGCGCGTTAGGGGTGGGCGCGCGCTCAGCGAGCTGCACCACCTGGTGTAGCACCCCCTCGCGCCGGAACTGCACCCCCATCTCCTCAGGCAGCCGCTGCATCAGTATCTCAGCCAGCTGCAGCGACCCCACCACGATGCGGAGGTCGCTTGACGCCATCATGCCCGCGATGTGTGACGATATGACCTACAAGTAACCATCATCATCAGCAACCCATCAACAAAAAACAAGACAGGCCACCACACACTGAAAATGTTTATTAGTCTAGGCAATGGGGCGGTTTGTTGTATGGAGACCCCCGCATCAAATCCTCAGTCGATGAAACTTGGCAGGGTTGTAGTATGGGATGACCCAAAATTTACACAAAAATATCCAAAAAAAATCCATGCGGAAGTTGGGTATTTATACCTAAAAGTACAAATAGCTTAATATTTTGAACAGAATAATTTCTCCGTCCAATTTTTTTTTACCAAACTAATTATTAGCCTTAATAAGAGGTACTTGATAAAAATCCAAAACTTTTTTCAAACGGAACTGTCATTTTTTAAAGAGGTTTCCTTTTTTTGTCCGTAATTTCGACCAGAAAATTGCTCAGTCAATTTTTTATTTTCAAATGTCCTTAAAATGTAATTTAGCATAACGTGTAAGAAAATCCAAAAAACAATCCATACCAAAATCTATTTATCTTACTTCAACTGAAAATTGTTTATAACTCGGAATGAAAAATTTCTCTATCCAATTTCTTTTTTTTAACATAGTAGGTAGTCACATTTACACACTTATCCTAAATATCCAAAAAAAATATCACGAAGAACATCGATATTGAAACAGAGTTTTTGAAATCTATACTGCGTTTTCGCGATAATGTACCTTAATGCTTGAATCATTGGGTATAGTTTAGCGTGCGCGAGCGAAGCGACTTCACAAATAATATATTACTACATGACTTCTACGATGCTAAATAATAAACATAAATGTGTACCTCAACATTAATTTATTTATACAACCACTAATTGTAGCGACTTAGCTTCCAGATAATTAATGAGCTATTTCAATAGTTTAATTAAGGGCCCTTAAACATAATTTGTTTCTCCGAATTAGTTTATTTTGGGAAAATTTAAAAAAAACTACATAAAATTGCCATAACAGCTTATATTAACTAATATTCATTTCCTTCACTGAAAATAAAATAATATGTATCTGCTTCAAACAACCAAAAAATAACATCTTTATTTTGAAAAAGTATAAAAAATTATGAAGCTCTATAATGTTTAAAAACAATTGTTTTTTGGCAAAAGCTTCATTGATTACTTTGTTACCAAAACCTTTTTAACCGACTTCCAAAAAGGAAGTGGCTCTCAATTCAGCACTTATTTTTTTAACTTATGCACGGTATTTTAGGATCCCTAAAAAAGTGACATACTGTTTTTATTCAAGACTAGCTGATGCCCGCGACTTCGTCCGCGTGAATTTAGTTTTTTGTTTTTTTTGTATTAAAACCTTCCGTGGAACTTAGGGAACATACAAAAAAATTAATTAACCGAATTGGTCCATCCATTTTTGAGTTATGCGCTTACCAACATTCATTTTTATTTATATAGAAGAAGAAGAAGATAGAAAGATTCCTGTATTATGAATGAATACAATACAATAAATAAAAAGAGCATGACACTTTTTAGGGATCCTAAAACACCGTGTGTTGTATGTACAACGGTTTCTTCGAGATTTCTGAACCGATTTGGATAATTTTTATTTCACTTGCTAGAAAAAATTCTCGAGATGGTTCCCCAATAATTTCTGGATCCAACTTTTCAATTCTAATGCCTCATTCTGAAGTCGAGCGAGCATAAAAACACGCCCAATGTCAACATAATGTGTAGAAACTAAAAACTTTTTTTTCAACACACTTGCTCATAACACTTTATGTATAAAAATTTGAAAAGATTATGGTGTGTTTTGAACACTATAAATAATTTATTCTCGTTGGAAATTTTACTTAAACAAAGTATAAATTTTTTTTTACCTTTTATGGCGCGATCTTGTTAAGTATGTATGTTAAAAAGGCTCTATGAAGCGAAAATTTTTTACGACAGTTATTTAAATATTTTTTTTTCAGTTACAATTAAGACGGAAGTTCAAGAAAATTTTGTTAGTTAACAATTGTTTAACTTGTTGAAAAATTAACTTTAAGTAAAATTTCCAACGAGAATAAATCATATATAGTGTTCAAAACACACCATAATTTTTTCAAATTTAAAAAAAAATATTCAATACCTTAAATAAATTAATTAATGTGCCGTACTCGCTTTTGACGCCGCACGCGCAACCTAAACATGTCGCGCGCAGACCTATTTTCAGCGTTAAATTAAAATTATAAATAATGGAGATAGAGTTCGGGGAGTCAGGAATTTTAATTGAAAATTTCTTCTTCTTTCAGAATCTTTTTTTGAAATTTTTTAAATATTAATAGTTTATGAAATATTGGCAAAATACGAAATGCCATTTTTTTTTCATCTTTAATTGTTTATAACTTTTGCAATTTTTTATGTGCTAATACACGCTTTTGGCACATTTTTCTAGGCGTCATTCCGGATCCAATGAGCTATCGCACATAATTTTAAGAGCAGTATCTCTATTTTGTACCATTTTCAACTTGTCGACTAGACTATAAGTTCACCGCAATTAGGCACATAATGACACCTATAATCAAACTGTGACTTTTTCATTACTAGTTATAGAGTTTTTTGGAACGTAGTTCCTTATCGCGCGGTGCGGAAGGGGGCTAGACAGATCGACACTTTTTTGAAACCGACACTTTTTTGAATTTGAATTTGGCATTGTGTTCATTACTTTCACACTTGTGGTTTCGACAGTCGCTAAACAGCTAAAAGTCGATGGTTCGAATCCCAGCTCGACAGACTGAATTTTCTATTTTCTATTTTATTTTAAATAATTTCTACATGTGGAATTTTTCCCTAACTTTTTATAACTAATTTTTAAGTTATAAAAAATTGGGGAAAGTACAGTCCGAACAAAGAATGGAGTGGACTTAAAAACATACTCTCCAGATAACCAATATCTATCTTAAGACCCTCACCTAACGGCTCGGGTCTCAATGGCGCCTCAGCGGCAATCACCAACATTACACACTTGTACCATAATGTACTATTACTTTACAGTGACTTTGGAAGTCGATTTTTCGAACAGAATTTTTACATCATTATTAAGGTTCTGTAATAAATTATTACTTTTCAAAATTGAACTATACTTAATAAAGTATACAATAATATTTGTTTAGACATTGAAGAATATTTAAAATCCGGAATGAGCGATACCAGTTTGCTTTATTATCACGAGAACCAACACTGAAGGCTCAAGGTGGCATCCCTTCATTGTGAAAAATGAAATGATGATCATTGGCTCCCTACACGCCAGCGATGTTGAGCTCCATTAAAGTAATAATGTATTATTATAATAATTGACGCATTGACGCACGAAATTCACTAACTTTGTAATTACCTCGACTTAACGAATGTATAAATCAGAAATGTAAATGTAAAAATATATGTGGAAAAAAAACAGAAGTGCTGGCTCATTTTGTGCACAAAGGAACAGCCTGGCTGTCCAACGTGGGAATACACCCAGTATTCTGGGCACCATTGCGCCATTCCACGCGGGCATGATTTGTATAGTAGTTCAGCTATAAGTTTTATCATAATTAATGTGAACAAATCCCTGAAATACCATCAAACTATGGACCCCCCCCCCCCCCCCCCCAGCATTTTTATAGTACTAAAAAGAAAGATTTTTCACCAAACCAAAACCAAAAATTGGAGATAAAGGACCAATCTCTGTGTAGTAGTTTTTAGTTCCATTGTATTTTGTTCGAATTAGTTACAAAATGATCCGAAAACTCCAATAGTTTAACGGATTTGCATTAGCGCCCTTAAAATTGTGCAGTAATGTCGCTATGATATGGATTTCGTGCCCCTTTTCGAGCGGGATGGCAAATTATCGTTTTCTCGTGAGTGAGAAATAGAGTGATAGACGTGCGACGTACTTTTGACGACGTACTATTTTTTACCTAATTACAAGTTACTTATAATACAAAATTGCATATTATTATACACTCTTAAAGCAGTTTTTGTCTCAGCATTTAAACTAGTTTTAGATCTGTGTGCGATTTTTCGCTTTGATACCATGACAATATAGTTCAGAACCATTTGACCGACACAGTCACTGTAGTTGCCAAAAATTTTTGATTGAAAATTGAACTGTCGACTCAACGACATACATTCGATTATCGAGTACTGGCTCGCGTCACAAAAGGCAGATACTAATGTCAGTCTCGTCACTGAATAGATAAAGTCTCGTTATAGTCCGGGAGCCAGGTACAAATTCGGTCAATTATTTCCTCTCGAGCGAAACTTCGTGAAACGCATTAGGGATTTATATTATGAATATTCGCGACCGTCAGCTGCGACTCCGTGGGTGGGGCAGGCAGTGGCAGCTTCCAACGCAAGGAGAAAAAAAAGTTTTTTAGTCATTTCCTCCCATTTGAAAATTTGACAGATTATAGTTTACCTAATATTTTGAAGGAAAACTAAAGTCAGCTGACCATAACATGGTGGACCATGTTATGGTTAGCTGACTTTATTTCTTTTCTATATATCTGACAAATTTTCAAATGGGAGGAAATGACTAAAAAACTTTTTTTTTCTCCATGCGTTGGAGGCTGCCACTGCCCGCCCCACCCACGGAGTCGCAGCTGACGGTCGCGAATATTCATAATATAAATCCCTAATGCATTTCACGAAGTTTTAATTGGGAGGGACTTGGTCATGAAAATCTGTCACTGGCTCCCGGACCATTACGTCAACTCACCACGCTCCTGCTTCCCTTGGTGGATTAAATATTAAATATTTCTTTCTAAAATTTTTATAGTTTTTAATGCGCTTGATTATTTTTTTGGATATTTTGATACTTGATACAAAAAAAATAATTGTAATCATATCAATTAAAAAAATGGATGGAGAAATTTTGCACTGTGAGTAAAAGGGTAGTTTTTGAAAAAAATATAGTCTCTTGGTATATTGTTTGGATTTTCAAGTTGTAGGTACAAAACGGCTATAAAAGGACATTCCAGTGAAAAAAATTCACAGAGCAATTTTTCGCTGCAAGTTACATGAAAAAAACTTATTTTTCAAAATTTGGTGGTTTCAACTAGGAGTATATTTTGGATATTTTATATTTTGTTTCTAGACTTTACATGAATGTTTCAGGTGAAGAAAGTTTTGACCGAGCATTTTGTCGAACTGAGATATTAAGCATAAAAGAGTTTAGGTAAAAATACCTAACTTCCGTTCAAATTTTTTTTTGGATATTTATAAAATACGTTTACCTACTGATACTTTATCTTTCTTTAAAGTTTCGTCGCCTGAAGAATTGCTGTTGGGGTCCACTAGCTTCATTGCCTAGACTATATGTTTAATACATTCAAAGGGATTAGCATCATGCCCGTTTTCAACAACGTTCACTAACTTTTACGGGGTACCTAAGGTTAGGTGACACTTTCTGTCAATTTAGTTTTCACGAACCTTTAGGGAACACCTAAAGGTGGACATGGCATTGGGTAATGGATTGTATTTAGGGGCTACCTACGTAAAGAAACTCTTACTTAGAGTTGTGTATTGTAATTATATTTTGGTCCAAGATCCCAGTGCCGCCAGACCTAAGTTATTTTCTCAGCAATTATTTGTGTACGATAGAGTACTGTTCGAATGTCCTTTCAGTATATGCGTACCAGCTAGATTGTGCCGACGGCCAATTTCCAGATACCAGGTGCTAAAGGTTGGTAAAAACTAGAATAACTTATCTTAAATTCTCAGGGCTGATTTTCATATATGTTTTAAAGAATATTGTAAAAATTAATAAATTAATACTGCCAGACGCTTACCGCCGGCGGTTACTTTAGCCAGACGCTTTGAAGCTCCCAAAAAAATATGTAATTTAAGTTAACTTATATTCTCAGTTCTGATTTTTATACATGATACTCAGGGAACTATTGCGATATTATCTGTAAGCTGCCAGACCTATTGGAAGGGTCAAACATCCCCCCAGACACACATTATGCGTCCCCATATGTATGAGCGCTAGAACATGATTCACTTGTTTAAGTGTGTGAGAGATAATATCATCATACTATAATATTATAAATGCGAAAGTGTCTTTGTTGGTTTGTCCTTCAATCACTCTGCAACAGAGCTATGGATCGACGTGATTTTTTGCCTGGGTATAGCTTAGGATCTAGAGAGAGAGAACTATTGCAATATCTTCTGCAAGCTATACCCAGGCAAAAAATCACGTCGATCCGTAGCTCTGTTGCAGAGTGATTGAAGGACAAACCAACAAACACACTTTCGCATTTATAATATTATAGTATGATGATATTATCTCTCACACACTTAAACAAGTGAATCATGTTCTAGCGCTCATACATATGGGGACGCATAATGTGTGTCTGGGGGGATGTTTGACCCTTCCAATAGGTCTGGCAGCTTACAGATAATATCGCAATAGTTCCCTGAGTATCATGTATAAAAATCAGAACTGAGAATATAAGTTACCTTAAATTATATATTTTTTTGGGAGCTTCAAAGCGTCTGGCTAAAGTAACCGCCGGCGGTAAGCGTCTGGCAGTATTAATTTATTAATTTTTACAATATTCTTTAAAACATATATGACAATCAGCCCTAAGAATTTAAGATAAGTTATTCTAGTTTTTACCTACCTTTAGCACCTGGTATCTAGAAATTGGCCGTCGGCACAATCTAGCTGGTACGCATATACTGAAAGGACATTCGAACAGTACTCTATCGTACACAATTAATTGCTGAGAAAATAACTTAGGTCTGGCGGCACTGGGATCTTGCTCTATTTGGTCAAATCCGGCTTATGTACCAAATTTCGTTCAAAATTGGTGAGGTACGTAGTTAAGAGGACTATTCAACTACAAATCTCAGATACTTTTGGCAAAATGTGGTCAATTATTATATTACATATTGTGATTGAAGGCAAACCAATATACAAACACACTTTCGCATTTAAATAATATAAGTATATGATTATTATCTTCAACAATAAAATTACGGTAATTTTAGATACATGTACCTCATTATTGATATACTTAGATTTTGATAAAGAATAATGGCAAAAACTAGTATTAATTTTTATCGCTCTTATTCTCTATCAAAAACTAGGTATATGATAGTAAAAATATGTCTAAAATATACGTAATTTAATTGTAAATAATAATCATACCATTGTTGGACCGATGACCTTAAGAAGGTGGCGGGAAGCGGTTGGATGAGGAAGGCAGAGGACCGTGTTTGGTGGCGCGCTCTCGGAAAGGCCTATGTCCAGCAGTGGACGAATACAGGCTGATGAGGATGATGATGATGAATCATACCTACCATACTTAATATAATAAATGCGAAAGTGTATTTATTTGTTGGTTTGTCCTTCAATCACGCCGCAACAGAGCTACGGGGATCGACGTGATTTTTGTATGGGTATAGTTGAGGACCTGGAGAGTGACAGGCTACATTTGTGACAGGCCGGAAAATCAAAGAGTTCCCGAGGGATTTTAAAAACTAAATCCACGCGGACGAAGTCGCGGGCATCAGCTAGTTGACTATATTTTGTCAAAGTATCAGAGATTTTACATTCACTGAAAATATTAGAATGTGCCATTGGTTGCCTAGAAGAGATCGCTAGGTAGCTATAAAGCCGCCAAATTGTATACTTGCTTTGTTTGCTATTTATATATAAATTTTATTTCACTTATACTATATTCTTTGTAGAGTCCAATAAAAGGATATTCATTCATTCAATGTGCGAGAGAGAGTGATGCGAAATGTAATAGTGCTTTAAAGTTAAACAATCACACTATCACATCACATCACACTAATATTATAAAGGCGAAAGTTTGTGTGTCTGTGTGTATGTTTGTTACTCTTTCACGCAAAACTACTGGACGGATTTGGCTTAAATTTGGAATGGAGATAGGTCATATACCCAGGGTTAGCACATAGACTACAATTTATCCCAGAAAAGTAAAGAGTTCCCGCGGGAATCAAAAAAACCCTAATCCACGCGGACGAAGTCGCGAGCATCGTTTAGTTTATAATACTTTAATTTTAATATTAATATTTTAATAATAATATAATAATTTTAAGTAGACTCATCGACGATTCAAAAGCACTTGTAAAAAAGTTTATTTGAATTAAAACATTTCTATTCTATTCTATTCTAAAATACGACACGTACCTGTGTCTTGAGCACTTGCCGCAGCAGCGCGGCGTCCGCGTAGTACACCGCCCGCAGGATCGCCTTGAGCGCCTGCGCGCGCAGCGCCGGCCCCGCCGAGCTCCAGTACACCTCGTGCAGCACGCCCAGCAGCGCGCGCACCAGCGACGGGTTGCAGCGCACCATGGCTATGCGCGGGTCTACAGACAACACTGAATATATATGTGACGCCGCGTTCAAGCACCCCGCACGCAACGGTGTGCGGGGTGCGGCACGACTCTGCGACCGCGGCCGCGCACGATTTGCAACCTTATTCACCACGCCGGCTCCCCTCTCTACCTCAGCCCGCGCAATTCAAATCTATGACACAGTTCTTATTCTGAATTTCTCGTCTATATTTTTATCCTTCTACGATCAAACTAATATTATAAATGCGAAAGTCTGTTTGTTTGTTGGTTTGTCCTTCAATCATGCCGCAACAGAGCTATGGATCGACGTGATTTTTTGCATAGTTATAGTTGAGGAACTGGAGAGTGACACAGGCTACTTTTTATCCATGAAAATCAAATAGTTCCCGAGGGATTTTAATCCACGCGGAAGAAGTCGCGGGAATCATCTACTCTAGTATTAGTATATTATAGTAATAGTTGTAGTAGCAGCCGTAGAAATGTATGTACCGGGCGCTGCGGCGTTGGCAGCGCTGGGGTCGGCGGGGTGGGGAGCGGGCGCGACGCGCTGCACGGGGCGCGCGGTGCCCGTGTGGTCGTTGAGCTGGTGCATGGCCGTCAGGTCCACCGTGTAGGAGCGCCCCAGCGTGCTCAGGCACACTTCCTCTTCGCCCGCCGCCGCACCGGCCTCCAGAGCCCGACACTCCGCCCACGAGTACGACCGCCACACACCTGTCAACAGGCAAATAATATTTTACCAGAGAAACCAATAACGATACAAGAAACTAGTTTAAAACTGTAACCCGACCACGAAAAATTAGACGTAACATCTGTCATATTAATTTTGTTCATATAAAATTTAGCCAATGATAACGAATCGATTGACGGAGATTCCTCATTTTCGCACAGGGCGCTTTTTAATTTTTATAGGGTATCTTTAAAAATATTAACGGAAAAATCAAACAAAAGAAATTGCTGCTAGTGGTAAAAGTTTGGATACCTAGTTCAGTAACATACCTAGTCCAGGTAATGGCATCTGGCAATAAGCTCAACCTTGCGCATGATAAAGTACCAAGTCACGATATACTCAGAGATCAACATTATAGCGTTAACTATTCCTACATGATAGTCTTCATATTCGAAATGCACAGTAGATGTATACAACAAAACTATAAAACATATCAAAAAGAAGATCTTTTATCCCGGAAAATCAAAGAGTTAGCCGAACGTTTTTGACGTTTTGACCCGAGGGATTTTAAAAACTAAATCCACGCGGACGAAGTCGCGGGCATCAGCTAGTAAAAACATAAATTACAACATAATATTAGCGCGAAGTTATATGGCACAGTGCCATCTATGATTTTCAAATATAAACTTCACTAACACACACAAGGATTTAGTTCAACAGATCTAGTATTTTTTTATCCTATCCAGAGCTAGAAAAAAAGAATACCTTTTAGTCGCCATACATACCTCTGTCATCCCTCCATTGCCACTGAGCGGAGCGGTCAGTGGGCGCGGACCAGGGCCGGTCGAGATGAGCGTCGACCGCGAATATCCCCTCCGTGGGCAAACGCGGCATCAGCTCTCCGATCAAACAAGTGATTTCATACAGCTCTTGCGGTAGACGCGGAAGCAAATCCACTTGCTGTAAATAACACATTTTTATGCTTCAGACGCGCTATAGTAAAAGCTTTGCTAAGTGATTAGTGACACGATACACGCAGATTTCAAAGTTTTCAAAAACCCGTGACAATACTATAATATTAATATTTTTGACCTTCCTCCGGTTTTTCCTCAATAACGTTTTTCCTTATGTCCTACGGCAAAAGCATATAAATACTTTTTTGTAGAGCGTTACAATTCTTACAATTTCGCCTATTCAAACATGTTTGTATGTTAATTCGTTACCGAGATAATATGGCGATTCGAAAAAATAGTCGTCGACAGGTAGGAAAAAGTGGAGTTAGGTGGAAAAAGTCGGAAGTTAATGAAACTTTGGGATGTTGTTGTTGTAATTAACATTTTCTGAAGTTTTGAACCTCAAGGACCCTGTGCTAAAAGACAAGGGGAAAACTGCAAAATTTTCGACCTCCCTCCGGTTTTTTCTTAATAACTTTTTTCCCTTACGTCCTACGGCAAAAGTATTTCTATACTTTTTAGTAGAGCGTTATATTTCCTATAACTTTGATAACACAAAAATTTTGTATGTCAATTCGTGTCAGAGATATGGCGCTTCGAAAAAAAGTTAGCTTCGATATATTTTTGAGGTTAAAACCACACTATACCTCCTGATGCAGACTGGATCCAGTGAGCAGACAGAGCAGCGTGTCCGCAATGGAGCGCTGGTGCAGCGCCAGCGCCAGCTGCGGGCAGGCGGCGCACATCACCCACAGCAGCCGCAGCACCGTGATGAACGTGCCGCCCGAGATCAGCGGCGGCTGCACCACCAGCTGGGTACAAAAGTCACCACAGTTACCATCACCACCAATAGAAAAGTTAATTTTTTGAAACGAAGTTTCTTATCGGACGGTACAGACTTGGGGGATGGGGGCTAGACGAAAAAAAGTGTAAGAATTTTTCCGTCACGACCCTTGTTTCTTGTCTTCGTTTATTACACCCGCTCAGTCATAGCTTTGGTGGCGTAGCGGCTAAACGAAGGAGTGAAACTATCGGTTCGGGGGTTCGAATCATGACTTCAGATTATTATTTTTTGTTTTATTTATTTTTATTTTTAAAAGGAACTTCGTTCGAACCGAGTGTTACACCACACTCACGCATTTTTTGATTATCTCACTATCTTACTAATATTATAAATGCGAAAGTGTTTGTTTGTTGGTTTGTCGGTTTGTTGATTTGTCCTTCAATCATGCTGAAACAGAGCTACTGATCGACGTGATTTTTTGCATGGGTATAGTTGAGGACCTGAAAAGTGACATGAGTGTCTTTTTACCCCGGAAAATCAAAGAGTTTTCGCAGGATTTAAAAACTAGATCCAGGCGGACGAAGTCGCGGCATCAGCTAGTTGTCAATATTCAAATCAGGTATTTAAAAAGGAAAGTGCATAACTTACAAGCTGTTGCAAATTAGTAAGCAGTTCCGGGGTAGCAATCTCTTGTAACCTTGCTGGATCATGTTGGAAGCTGTCCACCAGACGAGAGAATGCTAAGCATACACACTCGACTGACTTTTTATCTTGTATTGTAAGCCTGAGGACAGAAAATGATTACTATCAATTCCTAAAACCTTTTTTTAAGGAGGAACAAAATCCCTACGGGCTTTGGATGAATATTTTTTACTCCTAACGACAACTAATGAACCGATTTCGCTGAAATTTGGAATTCACATAGTTCATAGTTCAAGGATTAATACAGGCTACATTTTATCCCGGAAAATCAAGAGTTCCCGTGGGAAATAAAAACCTTAATCCACGTGGACGAAGTTGCGGGCCTCATCTAGTGCACATAGTTCATAGTTCAAGGATTAACACAGGCTACATTTTATCCTGGAAAATCAAGAATTCCCGTGGGAAATAAAAACCTTAATCCACGTGGACGAAGTTGCGGGCCTCATCTAGTGTATAATAAAGAGTACAATCATTAATTTATAAACATTCCAAATTTCAAATCAGTAGCATTAGTAAATTATTATTAATGACTACGGGGAAGCCACATAAGGATTACTTGCTTACGATTTTGGTATGGAACTGTAGAAATGATTATATTTTATTATTATTTACCTGTTGGCAAGTAATTGTAGCGAGTCCCTCACAAGATGGAACTCGTCGATGGTGAGATTCTGGCAGCAGTTGGCCGTTATCGAGAGCGCAGCACGTTGCGCGTTGATCGAGAAGAAGTCGAGATATGTGAGGCAAGCTGACACACCTCGCTGTGAACGAATAAAACATGATTGACTGTGGAGGCAGGTTACATTGGTGTAAATGAGGAAATCATCCTCATCACAGATCTTCAGGCATAGCAAGAAGACTTAGTCCACATCCGAACCTTCGGCCTATTCATTTCTGTTCAAAAGAAATCTAGATTGTGTGATCTTAAAAGGATTTTACAAACTAAAAAAGTAGTGCAATCTTCGAAAGAAAAACAAAAACAAAAAGGACGATTTCGCTGCAGATCAAACGTGTCGCTAACGATAGTTCCAGACATGATGACGTGTAGAAACAGATTAGGGGTATGGGTGTAATTTACATTGCCATACCCCTTCCAAGTTAGTCATCTACCTTCTTAAACTGCTTCGTCACTTACCATAAGGTGAGGTCACAGTCAATCGCATACCTAGATACATATGAAAAAAAAATATTTAGAATTACTGTTAGTAAAGTTAAGAAATTCAATTTTATTGACGTCGTTTAAATATGTCGTGAAATGTGACTTAAATGAATTACCTTTTTTTGAGATGTCCGACTTAATCTAGGTTTGCGATATATAAGCTGAACTCACCGCCTGTAGTATCGCCTTGGAATGTCTCCGCGACAGCATGTCGAGCGCAGTGAGGCTCTGCTCGGCGACGTCCATGCAGGTGATGGCCTGCAGCTTGTCGAGGAAGGCGGGCACGGCCAGCGCCACGGCGCCGCTGCTGCGCGGCAACGCTTCCAGCATGTAGGTGAGCGCGCGGCACGCGTGGTTCATCTGTACACCAACACTTACACATAACATGGGTAGCCTAAGTATCAGAAAAAATTTATAAACACATATCAAAAATTCCGAGGCCAGCGGGATTCGAACCCACATCTCTTGGGAATTGCTATATATCGCTATGTGTTTATAAATTTATTCTGATATTTCCTTAAGTGTAGGTTATAAAAAAAAAATATTAATAATAGCCTAAGTATGTCATGCACTCTTAAACATTACTATGGTAGTGTCGTGTGATGCGGGTTGTTACGTTCCCTCAAATATGGTTGAACGAAGCAACGGCTGGGTCATGCGTCATGCCCGTGAACAGGTTTCACCGGCTACTTCCTGTCTGCCCATCTTGACATGTAATGAATTGTAAGTATACATTTTTGGAACTTCCCCTCATTGTGGAAACAATGCATACACTGCATACATAATGCCTGTTTCACCACCTTCTGATAAGTGTCGGATAACCTAACCATAAATTTTGTCACTTTCTTACTCTATGTCAAGTGACAAAGACAAAACATGCGAATAAGCTATCTGACACTTACAGAAGGTGGTAAAACCATGGTAAAACCGTGGTAGTCCATGGCATAGTACATATTGTAAACTGTCGCTATAGATGTTTCACATCAAAACGCCTCACCATATCAAAGTTGTGTTCGGCAGCCAGCAGGTTGATAAGCGCGGGCACCACTGCACGCACGGGGAAGCCGGCGAGCGTGTCCTCGTTGCCCATCACCAGCAGTTGACACATCTCTATCACGGCTTGCAGCTGCTGGCCTTCGTCACCCGTGGCTTGCAGGCCGGCCAACAGCTGTGCTGCTTTCGATGCAGCTAATGGACAATCAATCAATGTTTAAGACCAGTAGAACTTGACTGAGATAAAAAATTACTTATTATAGTCGGAATTTTAATTCGATTCCAGATTTGACAATTTCAGTGTTGCAACGTTATGACAAGTACTAAATAGTGATGTTACGAAATTATTCGATACGGAAATGGAATATTTCCGAATCGATTCCTCTCGTTTATAGTAGTATATCTAAACAACTACTACTTTAATAGAAACTAAGTATATCAGGAAATTAAATATTTCTGAACGGATAATTTAGTTATGACGATTAATTTTATTAAGGATCTGAGAGTTTTCTTTAATAATTGTGTGTGAAATAAATAAAAAAATGTGATCATGAAGGAACATGAGAAATAAAACAAATAGATGTATTATGGTAATATTTTATTTTATAAATCGTCGCCGTCTTCGCTATCGCTATCGCTGTCACTTTCTGTAACATGTATTATAAATGTGTCTGTGATATTGTCAATTAAAATATCTAGCCTACTCATTTTTTCCTCTTCTTTGACAACATGGGATACGCATTTAGACCATTCGGTAGCCGTAATTTTTTGAATGCCTTCCTCAAATAAATTTCTCACATCTGTCAATTTGAAGGTTTTATTATTTTGAGCTACATGCCCCTTTACCTGCGCCCATATCAATTCGATAGGGTTCAGCTCGCAATGGTAAGGGGGCAGTCTTAAAACCGTGATCCCATGTTGTGCTGCCATTTCGTCTACAGCGTACTTATTAAAAGACTCGTTATGTGGAATCAGTTCTAAAAGCGTAGCTTTAACCATATCTGGTTCGTAATGAATATTTTTATTTAAAAGCCAGTCTTGAATGGCAGCTTTTTTCCAGCTCATTTTTGGTGCCGTTACCAATTTTCGGGAGTGGTAAGGTGCATTATCCATCACCACAATTGAGTTTGGTCTTAATTTTGGTAAGACTCCAGCGAACTACTCCTCAAAACAAACTGCGTTCATCTCATCATGGAAATCTTCACAATTTTTCTTTGCTTCAAAAATCATGAGCCCCTTTTCCAGGAAGCCTTCTTCACTACCTATATGGCTAATTATGAGACGTTTGCCTTTTCCAGATGGATTTTTTAATCCACTGGTCAGTCCCTCCAAAAACGCTTGCAGAGATGATGTGACTTTCTTGTCCACCCAAGTTTTTTTTTACAGTATGACCTAAAAATAAATAAAGTACATTAACATTCAATATTACTATTAAATTTAATGTAAAATGTATATAAATTCAAAATGTTAGCCTTACCTGCGTTAACCCAAGTTTCATCTTGATAATATATATGTCTCCCTTCTCGTCGAAACTGACATATAGATCGCAAGTAACGCTGGCGCCATGTTATTATATCATTTCGATCAATAAGTGTGCTCTTGCGTGACCGTGCAACAAATTTAAAATTAAGATGCTTCAAAATTTTTCTGAGGGTGTCTTTGGAAACCTTGGGCATTTCTGGATCATCGTTCATCGCTTGTAAAATCTAAAATAGTAAATTTTATAATAGTTTGGAATCATTACTTATATATATAAAAGATGTAGGTATAAAATAATACTGTCTGACTGATTGACTAACCTTTGCAATCGTTGGAGGTTCATTTCGGTAAAAGAACTGATGAACAAGTCTCCGTATTGCGGAGAATGTAAATTCATCAATTTTGTCTTTGAAACTTCGCTTTGGTCCAGTTTTTTTAGGAGGAGTTGGCGCCGCACCTTTATTTACTTCCTTCAAAACGTTACAAACAGAGCGTGAGGTTATTCCCAATATGTCA
This sequence comes from Oeneis ivallda, assembly GCA_029955525.1. NCBI lineage: Eukaryota > Metazoa > Arthropoda > Insecta > Lepidoptera > Nymphalidae > Oeneis > Oeneis ivallda. The sequence continues at coordinate 10,838,667 of JARPMR010000005.1, forward strand.
GCAACTTTGCTCATACATTCATTTTCTTCCACTACTTCAAAGGCCTCCAATTGCGCAGAAGTTTCATTTTTCACGTACTTGTAGGCATTGTGGATCATTACTTTTTCAGTAACAGTGAAAGCTTTTCGTGGACGTTTTTTTCTTGGGGACAAGAAAACATCCACGTCTTTTTGTGATGTACTTGGCTGAGGATCCATTTTGATGGAAAACCAAAACAAATAGATTCACTCAAAGTTCACAAAAAAACTATAAACGTAACAACAAACACAACGTAACAAAACTTTAACAAAAACCCAACAAAATAACAAAATATCGATTCGCAATGAAACAAGATATTCGTGCAGTCAGACTGGGAGAATGAAGCCGAATGACAAGATAAACAAAATGGCGATAGCTGCACGAGCGCGCACGGGTTGCCAATACAGAAAACTATCTAGGTTCTTTTATTATAAGTTTTGTTTTTAATATAAAAAACAAAAATATTAACTTTTTATAAAATAAAGCAGCGGTTACTAATTAATAAATAATTATTATGAGTAATTATGTATTTATTTAAATAAAAATCAATAATTTAGTCTTTAATTGGCACACCAATATTATGATTACATAAACATAAATCGCGATTGTTTATCGATTTTTGTGTTCATCACTACACTATTATATGTGGTATCATTATTTTACAAAATGACAGTAGCTAATGTCAAACGTGTAATCGAATTATAATTCAGACTATAGTTTATTAATTTATTAAGCTGCAAAAAATGCTGCTATGTTAAGTGGAAACTGTTCTATGGTTTGGCATTTTGTATAGCAGTTTTTCTGTAACCGGATGCATCAGCCAGAATATACGATCGGGCGTTTAGCAAGATTTTTATTTACGGCTACGAATGTTATTCTAAATCTAATATATCCCCATGAATAGAAAAGGGTGGGAGGATGTGATTGTGTAACCATTTTTTTTTGGTTAACAAAATACTCAGATCATACCAACAGTAACATTTGCTCACCAGAGTTAGCAGTGACTGTCCTGTGTAAGAGGTGCTGCATCCTCGGCCCAAGGGCGCCGAGTAAGTGAGGAGGCAGCCCACGGGCTTCAAGCAGCGCTTGCAGGCGGCCAACCTCACCCTCTTCGGAAGAAGATTCTTCAGCGACAGCACTGGCGCCAGCGCTGCTGCTGCCAGCGGTTGCGCCCGCGCCGCTGCCGCCGCCTGCGCACTCTTCCGCCGATGACGACGCTGCAAAACAATATCAAAAACATTTCATTTTTTTTAAGAAATTCTCTCCTTCAAATAAGCGGAAAGCTTGTGTTAGGAGTGGGTATGACAAAAGTGCAACAGATGGGGGAATCGAATCGTCGCTTGATATATCACTTTTCAGTCTGCACCTTTAACCGTTGGGCTACTAGGTTCAAAGTTAATTCACTCTACTCAAGTAACGTGATTAAAGAACAGCTTAGCGCTTACTCGTTTAAGTGCCGATTTCACCGACGTTGAATGACATTATTACTGAAGAATAAATTGGGCGTTCTGACATCAATCAAATTTACACTCAGAAAAGGTAAGTTTTATCTGTAAAATATGTTTTACATTGGTGAAATGGACCCTAAATTAGTTTTTCAATATACAACTGAGTTTATTCTTCTTCCCAGTCGTATAGCTCTTGGCAGAGTGGTCGTAGTCGTCGCTTGGGTGTTGTGGCACGCTTCACTATATGGACATCTCCACTCCTTCCTAACAGCTGCTTTCCTCCTACATTCATGTAAGGGACCATCCTTCTTTTTAGATAGACCTCCATCGTCGACTGTTGAAGGTCTCTTGCATGAAATTTCACAGGCTGTCCCACCTAATGGGGGGTCTGCCAACACTGCGCTTCCCCGTGCGGGGTCGCTACTCCAGCACCTTGGGACGTCAACAACCATCAGCTCTTCAAACTATGTGCACTCATTTCCACTTCAGTTTCGCAAGTTGCTCAGCTGTCGGTGATATTGGTTCTCTTACGGATCTCATTCCTGATTTGATCTCGCAGGGATATTCCGATCATAACTTTTTTTTTATAATAATAACAACATGGACTGTTCGAAGACTTTAGTCTTACAGGAACATACACATAGAGTTTATTGAGGAATTGAGTATAGAATAAATAAAAACACCTTACCTTTGCCCTTAGGCTTCGCATCGCTTGACGCGTTGTCGGGCATCGAAGCTGAAGCTGACACCGGCGGCGAAGACGACGTGGATGCAATGGCACCCTAGGACACATAAATTATGAAAATTAACACAACTTCACATTTGTAAGTGTAAACTTGGTCTATACTATATATAGTACTAGCTGATGCCCGCGACTTCGTCCGCATGGATTTAGTTTTTAAAAATCCCGCGGGAACTCTTTCATTATCAGAGATAAAAAGTAGCTCTCCCGGTCTGAGGAACCACTACTACATCCATTACTACACCCATGCAAAAAATCGCATCAATCCGCTGTTCTGTTGCGACGTGATTGAAGGACAAACCAACAAACACACTTTCGCATTTATAATATCAGTAATGCTTTATTATAACACTTTTTATAATTGTCAAATTTTTTACCATACTTAACCAAAGACAAAATTACGTTAAGCTGTCATTTACGTTTTGTTATTCCACTGTCATTTGCGTTTTGTTATTCCATATCAGATGCGTTTTTGTCATACCACGTTTTATAGTGACATGATGGAAACGCAGTCGAACGGGATAAAAAGTATCCTATGTCCGTGTCCTGGTTCTAAGCTAACTCTCCACCAATTTTCAGCCAAATCGGTTCATCCGTTCTTGAGTTATAAATAGTGTAACTAACACCACTTTCTTTTATATATATAGATATATAGCATATATGCTATAGTTACACAGCTTGGTCTAATGTAGACTAAGCTGAGATGTATAACTTAGTGTCTAGGTGGTCTAATTTTAGCTGCTAGAATCTAGCATATCCAGTGCCGTAACTACAGAGTGGCATTTAGGCAAAATGCCACGGGCCCCAGCCGGAAGGGCCCCCCGGCCCAAGAGGGCCGTGAGCACACTGTAACATAAAAAATAAACTATTGCTGAGCTTCATTATATGGGTGGGAGAGTCCCATCCGATTCATTTGTCACGGGCCTCGAACGGTAGGTACGCCACTGAGCATAACCTAATATTATAAATACGAAAGTGTTTATATATTGGTTGTTTGTTGGTTTGTCCTTCAATCACGCAGCAACGGAACACCGGATCAACATGATTTTCTGCATGGGTATATTTTACTATCTTTTGCGCTTAACGCTCAAATCTTCCGCGTTTTCTCGATAAAACTAACCTATGTCGCTCTCCAGGTTCTCACTATACCCATGCAAAAATCACGTCGGTCCGTTACTGTTTGATTGAAGGACAAACTAAAAATAAAGACACTTTCGCATTTATATATATTATTAGTGAGGATTCTTAATTGATTTTTTTTGTGAGGATTTCAGTGACTTACCGTGGTTAGAGGCTGAGGATGAGACCGGCTGGACGCACCACCGGTACTGGCACACGAACCCAGACTGCTTTTACCTGCTGGAAGGAATTCATTCATTAATACTAGATGATGCCCGCGACTTGGTCCGCGTGTATTAAGGTTTTTTAATTCCCACAGAAACCTCTTTAATTTTGCAGGATTAAATGTAGCCAGTGTTAATCCTGGGTATGAGCTATCTCTATTCCTTTTGAGCCAAAGTTGTTCATTCGTTGTGGCGTGAAGGAGTAACAACCATCCATCCATCCATCCTAACATTCGCATTTTTAATATTTTTTCTGTCAATAAATTCTCAATACTATCCCAGAGTTAGAAAGTAGCTGGTACACACCAGCCTGTCCCTCAAAGAGCACGTAAAGCCATCAGTCATGCGCCTGAAATCTTTCCGGTCGTATCGGATTTGCGACCATCAGACTGCGAGTAAGGGAATAAATAGTGCACCTGTGTTTGCTCACACACTTGTACACTATAACATCTGCATAATTTCCAAGGAGATTCGTCGGTCGGGAGGACTATTAATTTTTTATTTACAACTTTTACCCATGGCTTCGCTCCCGCCATCTGTAAAAGTTATCCGAAGTGGGGATTCCTATTGCTAGTGTGGTTAGGGTTTTTAGAAAAAAAAATTCAAATTGGTCAAGCCATTTTTGACTTTTAACCAGACTACAGAACAACAATTGATTTTTATACATATTTATAAAAATATAGAATATGTATGTGATTGTTTGTGCTGGGTACACAGCACACACGAGCGAAGCAACGGGGATGCTTCGCTCGTGTGTGCTGAATGAATGGGGCTGCTTTCTGTCTGTCCATCTTAACATGAATTGAATTGGAAATATTCTATTCTATTCTATTCTAACAAAGTTGCATGGGTTAAATCGGCATGGCATCCGGCCGCCCACAAGATAGTATAAAAAACTAATTACAATGTAATAGCTGTATAATAATATTGTAAAATGATTATTTTGAAAAGAGCAACTGCCGAGTTTCTTGCCGGCTCTTCTCAGCAGAATCCGCTTTCCGAACCGGTGGTAGAATCATGACGTGTCATAAGAGCCACAGGTTGGCCTATATGAAATAATTTTGAATTTGAATTTGACACACCTCGTTCGAGTCGCGTACCTCGTTTGTCGCGTCTGGTAGAGGGCGTGTGCGGCTGCGGCATGTCGCGCGTCCGCGCTCGCCGCCCGCCGCCCGCGCTGCTTGTTGCTTCTTCGCCGCCCGACTGACAAAAACAGTACAATATTATGTAGTTTTAACTTTTAATAACGAAAAACAAGCTTATTTGTGAGGAATGAAAATTTTTATAAAATCCCTTTTGTTTTCGTTTTCTCGGAATAAAAACTCCGATTTTCAACTATAGTAAAACGCTGATAGTGAAATTAGGGCGCTGCAAATCTTTAAAATTGTGCAAATTAACTGTTGTTATGTGGTACACAAAAATCTGAGACCTGTCTTTTAGAGGCAGTTTCCTGTCTCTGACGTTGTGAAGTACTCGCCCCCCTCGTCAAGCAAGCACCCAGGGTCGCACCCGTTGCAGCTGCGATACTCTGCCAAAAAGGTATACTGAGTGAATGCATAGCCAATCGAAAGGAATGCAAATGCTTATTGTTTTATATTGCATAAAAATTAAATTCAAAATTAAATGTTACAAATATCACAATAAATTTGTTTATCATTGGCACATTTATATTTTTTTAAATTATTATTTAGTTTTTAATAATATTTTAAAGGTAAGGAAGACATACCCTTCTAGCGTTAGTCTGACGTAAGTAGGGAAGATCGCGCGGAACTATTAGTAGCTTGCTATCAGAACTGTGAACTTTTGATGAGCTGGCTTCTGTAAAAAAAAGAAAGAATATATCACATATTATATTAGGCACATTTAAGGCCTATCACACATGAGTGCCAACATGGGATGTTCTTAGCTAACAGTATTCATAATTATTTATTCCTTACAAGATAGCCCTTGACTGCAACCTCACGTAATGGTAAGTGACGATGTAGAAGATGGTAGCACGTTAACTTAGAAGTGGGGAAGGCAGTTTATAAGTAAACCTCATTGGTTTCTATACGCAATCGTGCTGGAACGCTAAAGCGCTTGGCCGCACGTCTTTGACGGTAGGGTGGTTACCACCAGATCAAATAGAAGCAGTATCAGTGAAAATACTGTTTGATAGATTTCTAATGACGCTACTCGAACTTGTCAATGTCAGTGCCATAAAGAGCTATCAACGATGCTCCATCGCTTTCAATGTTCCAACATGAATTTCTAGGTATTGAACATGCAGGAAACTGACACAAAATTCAAAGATTTCAAGAAAACTAATTGCATTGCTTCGTCTACACAGTTGAGTTTCAATTTCCTGCGATTTCTGGTCTTTCAGATACAAAGTATTGCAAGTGGCAAACTCTTTGTCTTATTTCTTTCTCCTTTTTCTCACTTTTTAATTTTCTGGATAAATAAGTACCTTAAAATCTTCCTCTAGACGAAAGCTGTCTCGAAATCGGTTCAACGGTTTCGACATCAAAAGGAAGTATTTCTAGATTATAGTATGGAGACCGTAAGTACCTTGTAGATCTTTGTATGGTGGTGGAGTAGTAGTACCACCTCTGTGGTCTGCTGCGCTCTTACGCTCAGTTGCTGATTGTGTATGAACCACGTCACTTGTAGACGGTTTTGCTGTAATAACACAATTATTTATATTATCTACTGTGAATGGCTGCACTTAGATAGGCGATAACAGTATCAGATAAGCTACACAGCAAGCCTGGACTTTATAATAATATATAACACAAGCAGTAACAGTTAATATCAATCAAGTGATACTGTTAATAGATTACTTTTGTCAATATTATTACATGTAGCTCTTTTATTTACATTCGGAAGAAGCTTGTAAAAATCGGTGTGTCATTACCTGTGTCACTGATAACTGTTGAGGTAGGTGGTCCGATGTCGCGATTGTGTCTATTACGTAGCCGATATGTGCAAATAGCTTGAGTGGAAGGAGCTACGGCCCTTTCAGTCTCGTTTTCGGGAATACGACTTATGGATAATATGTTATCTCTGCTGGTTTCTGCAGTCTCCTTGAGTGGGTCTATTTTAAATTTCTTCCTACAATCTTCTATATCAACGGAGCAGTTACTTTTTCTGAGCGACAGAGAGCGATGCGTTGAGCGTTTCCTCTTCTTCCCTTTCTTGCGGCTAGTGGTAGGGCTGTATACGGAATAATCAGAATCAAGTAACTCAGTGATAGTAGAGGAACTGAATGGCGAGTATGCGAAATCCCGCTCGTCCAACGGGAGCAAACCACCTTCCGAGGGAGTTAAGAGCTGCTGTTGTGTTCTATTTGTTGGCACCGAAGTGTTTTGATTAGACGAGGGCCGTGGGAGTGTATTCAATTTCAAAGTGGTCGGTTTTTGCTCACTAACACTCTCACTAGTTTTAAGAGCAGTCCGTGAACGTGTGCAGTAGGCCACACACTCCTCTGTGGGTTTACTAGTAGCGGCTGTATTGGTCTTGAGCCTCTTCTTATCATGCGAGGATGTCCGGTTGCGTTTGCGTTTAGTCGTAGGGGTTCTGGAGTGATCTCCCTCTGTGGTGTCGTAGCGAGTTTCGTAAACGTCTGTCCCGTACGACCAACGTTCGGATATGGAGTAATCGGAACGGGGTAGAGTGTTGACAAGGCGTGAGCTTCGTCGCAGCTCGACGCGTGTATGCAGATCAGCGTCGGGCGTGCAGCTCGTAGATTGTCGGTTGGTGCGCGGCAAAGGTGACGTCACGTTGCGTCTGCTCCGACGACTGCGGTTTACTTTACGCACTTGACGTAACCACCGACCGCCCACCACCCTGCTTGGAGAAGACCTGCATCATACATATTGGTCTCAATGTCATGTTTATTTCTTGCATATGGTGGGTATAGGTACTAGTGATGTGCAGGGTATCCGTATCCGCGGATATCCGAGGGAGAAGAGAGATCGGTATCCATATCCGTTACTTTTTTGACGGATCTTTTTACACTACTAAACTTCTTTGTAATAATAAGGCCAGGCGCTCATTGTATCTAACTTTTTGTCGCCGTGACTATTTGTCGCAGTGCCTTACTGTCGCCCACGGTGCGCCTACTGTTTTAGGCCAGCCGCATGTCAACAAAACGCGCTCATTCTTGAAATGGAATTCAAGTGTCGTCAGTTGCTGGAACTATTTGTGGCCATATTGTCTCGTCTCTACAGTGAGCGCACTTCCATTTATGTCTTTATAGCATTCCACTTGGCGACAAAAGTCACAGCGACAGAAAGTTACAATGAGTGCCTAGCCTAAACAAAACAAAAGAAATGCAAGTCGAAACATGTCCTGTGAAAAAACAAAGCGTCAAGTGGCGTCAACTATGCATCGTTTCAAGGTCAAGCGCATCAACACCGATTGAGTAAGAGGGTTAAGATCCATATACGTATCAGTGGATCTTGACACCAATCAGTATTCGGATCCATATCCGTGAATATACATTTTTAACGATCCGGCACATCACTAGTAGGTACCAATCAACAAGAAAATAGATTAAAAATTGTAACCATACTAAAGAAAATTGGCTGAAATATCCGTTATATTAATTTTGTTCATATCAAATGTAGCCTACTTCACCCCAGATCATAGTAACAAATCAATTGACACCTCATTCATCAACATTTGCTCTGTATTTTAGGCTATATGGTGGAGCATATGTAAATATATGCCCACATACATAGTTTATGTACGTGGTGCTGCTATAATCAGAAGCCTTCCTTTTGGCGTTGCCACAATCTAGTAAAAATCACATCTTTCTCTAGATTATATTAGGTCTTTACCTATGAAATTGCCTTTCTTCAGTACTGGTCATTTCAAATAAAAAAAAGTTTGTAATGGCTCTGTATTCTAAATTCAAATTAATTTTGTTTTAAAACCATGACATTCTATTTACAAACTCAGTCTTTTGTTTTTTGATTAGCGTTGTATTTTCATTACATTTGAACATTTTTCGTCATAATGGATACTTTAAAAATTCGTGTAATTATGGAATATGAGTTCCGTCTGGCACCAACGCGACACAAACGGCCCGTAACATAAAAAAACGTTTACAGAGAGAACTGTACATACTGCGAACATACTGCGCAACAGACAGTCTCCAAGCTGCAAGAGCTGGAGTTGGAAGCTCTCCCTCATCCGCCATACTCACCAGACCTTGCACCTACCGACTATTACTTTTTCCAAAATTTAGACAACTTTTTAGTGGGTAAAAAATTCAATTCCCGAGAGGCAGTACAAAATGCCTTTGAAGAGTTTGTTGCCTCCCGTCCAGCTGATTTTTACAAGAAGGGCATCAATAAACTGCCAATGCGTTGGCAAAGATGCGTCGATTGCATGGGTGATTACTTCGAATAACAGAAATAAAAAAGTTTGAAAAAATAAGTACTTTCACTTATTGCATACAAAACGGCAATTTCATAGGTAAAGAACTATTATAAAAGTTGAGAAGGATCATCATAATAATATTATAAATGCGAAATTGTGTTTGTTTGTTGGTTTGTCCTTCAATCATGCCGCAACAGAGCTACAGATCGAAGTGATTTTTTGCAAGGGTATAGTTGAGGACCTGGAGAGTGACATAGGCTACTTTTTATCCCAGAAAATCAAATAGTTCATAAGGGATTGTACAACTAAATTCACACAGAAAAAGACAGAAGCTAAATAATAAATGAATAAGTGAATGGGATTTATCAGTATCTTAGGCCTGGACACAAACAACGGAATGAAGATCTGCTTTGATTTTTCGGGATAAAAAGTAGTATGTAACTGTCCAGGTCTTCAACTATACCCATTAAAAAAATTCCATCGATCTGTAGCTATGTTGCGGCGTGATTGAAGGACAAACCAACAAACAAACACACATTTGCATTTATAATATAAGTAGGGATTATTTATTAAATAAAATATATGGACATTCATGTTCAATAGGTCTCCATATCAGATGCCAGGGGATACAAAATACACCTAGCTGACTAATAAGCATCAGTACCTACTAAGTCATGAAGTAGGAAATTGTTTTGGACATATTGCTATTATAATCCATGAAATTAAGGAAAAGTTTTAACTGTCAGAGATGAGGTCAACTTTTCAACAAAAGGTGAATAGTTTATTAAACATAGTTTTGTGAAATGATCATTTTCATAAATTTTTTGTCAAATCTTAATTTGTGAATCCACCCTTGATCTACATGTATTATACAGATATTCTAAAACTAACTTAAAACATGTAAAATATTTGACACATAAGGAAATTAGCAAATACCTTAAAAATACTAATATCCTACTAATATTATAAATGTGAAAGTTTGTGAGGATTTATGGATGGATGGATGTTTGCTACTCTTTCCCCCCACAGTGAATGAACCGATTTGGCTGAAATTTGGAATGGAAATAGCTCATACCCAGGTTTAGTTTCCCCCGATATCCCAGAACTCGAAAATAATACCATTGCCACTTTTGCTGATGATACAGCTATTATGGCTATAGGAGAAACGCACAGTGAGGCAGTGGAAAAAGTACAAACAGCGCTAAATAAGGTGTACAATTGGACCAAAAAATGGAGAATAAAGTTGAACGAAGCAAAATCAGTACATATTGATTTTACTAATAAAACAGGAAATTATCACACTGTTTTCATTAATGACAAACAAATTACATACCTACGTGGATACAGCTAAATATCTAGGAATGACACTTGATGTGAAGTTACGCTGGAGGGCTCATGTCAAGACAAAAAGAAAAGAACTTGACTTAAAGTATAAAAAGTTGTATTGGTTACTGGGAAGACATTCCTCACTATCAATACACAACAAGTTAATTTTATATAAACAAGTCCTGATGCAGGTTTGGACCTATGGAATACAGCTTTGGGGCTGTACCAAAAAGACTAATATTCAAATTATACAAAGGTTCCAAAACAAAGTACTGAGGAATATTGTGAAAGCTCCTTGGTACATCAGAAATGACGATATTCATCGGGACCTGAAAATTGAATTTGTCGACAAAATTATACCAAAATTTGCCGAAGCCCACGATAAACGGCTTCACCATCATGTTAACGTTGAAGCAATCCAGCTGCTTGATGTAACAGAGCTAGTGAGACGATTAAAACGAACAAAGCCTTTTGAGTTGGTGTACAGTTAAATTAAGTAGTGAATAGTGAAATAGTGATAGTGTAGTGTTAGTGCTGCCTGAAAGAACACATGAACAAAGTGTCTCTAAAAACTATTATCAAGAAAAACTAAGATGTGTCATTGGACAATCTCTTAGTATATAAGATAATAATTTATAAGTTTAGGTTAAATTAAAATTACTCATTAGCCAACTAAGTAAGGCTAGATTGTAATCGAATTGAGCACCACTTTGGTACTCAGTATCAGGAAAAATAAAAAAATTTGTGTGTGTCAGCACGACGCACAACTGGAGTTTACTTCATACTCAACGTTGAAATTTCTACCCTAACGTTGAGTAAATAAGGTTGGTCTTCGCTTGAGTTGTCGAATGGCCGCACTACGCCTTTCACAACGATGCAAATCTCCACCCCTAACGTTGAGTAAACAAGGTTGGTTTTCGTTCACATGTATCCGTACTCCGTACAACACCGTGGCTATTCAAATAGTTTACACATAAGCCGAAAGATGGCGCTGATATACATGTGAACGAAAACCAACCTTATTTACTCAACGTTAGTGTAGAAATTTGCATCGTTGTGAAAAACGTGCCACGGGCATTCGACAACTCAAGCGAAAACCAACCTTATTTACTCAACGTTAGGGTAGAAATCTCAAAGTTGTGAAAAACGTAACAAGGTCATTGATAAATTGATTTTACTGACCGGATTTTTCTCATACCGGGCTGCTAAAATCGATTCTTAAGGAGTAAACTCCAAAAAAAAAAATACCCAGGTTAGCACATAGGCTACTTCTTATCCTGGAAAATTACAGAGTTAAACTACGGCCGTTCAGAGAATGCGTTCCTGACACGTCGCGATTGAACTGATGACGTAACTTTGTAATGGTGTTGCAGTTATGATAAAAATATTATTGCTGGTTGTTTACCGTTTTAACAATTGATGAGCATTAAAACAACATTATTATATCAATAATCAATTAATGTTATAATTTTGTGCCAAACTGAGTGTCAAATAACTTGGTAAACAATATTTTTCTGATAGGTGTCAGGGACGCATTCTCTGAACGGCCGAACTGTAGTGCATGAATTAACAACCTTAATTCACATGGATGAAGCTGTGGGTATCATCTAGTTAAAATATAAACAAACAAATAGCATTTGCACAATAAGCTGACAGCAATATTTCAGTTTGAATGCATTTCTATTGCAGTTGCATACAACATAGCAACTACTGACTAACTGCATCTAGTCTGCAATTTTGCAGTCAGCTTGCAATCTAGACTAGACTGCATCATCTCTCAGGTGGGCAGTTGCAATACAGTTATGTGCAATGAACTGCATTATAATTTTAATTTTGTAGTTCGTCTAGACCCATGGTACTCAACCTTTTTTCATGTTAAATAACAAACACGTGTTACTTATGGTATCGCAGGCCATAAAAGAAAAAAAATTAGATTTGATTGAGATTGTTACAAATTGAATTAAACATTTATGAACAACTTCATCACATTTATTTTAACCGCCTGCAGGCAGGGCCGCAGGTTGAGTATAGCTGATCTAGACTATTGGACTGCATTATCTATTATTTTGACAGATACATTCTTCATAAATATTTCTAGAAATAAAAGGAGATCAAACAACCACCAATTTGTAGAAAATTATACTATTTCGAAATAAGCATGAAGCTTGTGAGTAGTTGCAACATTTAGTGCTGATGTCACCAACATCCAGTGATGTTTATCCAAGGAATAAATTGGGTGTTCTAACAGTTTTTGTATCACCACTACCACATTATTTATTTATTGTGGTGTTTACAAAACAAAACAGTCATTAACTACTACCCAAACTCATAATGAGCTGTTATTTACATGTACCAACAAAGCGTTAACTGAATCATGAGTCTGAACTACTTAAATCTTAAAATCTGAAGGAAGAAGCTTCTCCGAGTACTGCTGCGAGTGTACATAAGTAATTAACATGGGAAATAGCAATGGATCTCTCAACAGCCCAACTGGTAAAGCTGAAAATTTACAGGTTGACAGTCCCCAAATCCCCAACCGTTATACTATGGTCTTACCCACTCCTAACACAAGCTTTAAGTACTTGGAGGGGTGAAGTGAATAAAGGTCAGGTTCAGCACTTTAAAAAATAAAATAGGTATTTACCCGCTGGACTCTCTGGTGAGTGCAGAGTGCGACGACGGTGTGTTATGTTGCTCGGCCATAGACGACGCTGGGGAACACACGCGGCTGCTTGTGTGGGGCCTGCGCAGGCCGCCCGCGCCCGCTACCTGCCCGGCACCATGCCCGGGCGAGCGCGGCTCCGCTGCCTTCGCATGCACTGTCCGCGGCCGTCTCACAAACACATCACCCGACTACCACCACCGATACCGTCTGCGCGCACAATCTCACTGCACACACTCTACTGCACCGGGCCGCAGCTGCTACCCTGCGCCGTTCGACTGCAACAAAGAGAACGCAACCTCAGCAACCTGTACAATGCTACGTTACATAAACATCCAATTAATTAGTACCATTACCTGCCACCGAAGCAGGCGACAACTTTACAGTATTGATGAGAATTTGTGATGAAATGTTAAAAACTAGAAATGTAATTTCAATCAAACGTGCTTTCTCTTGTATTAATGTGAGATTTGGACACCACGTTTCACAAAAATTATCACGATGGATGACACATCAAGGACAGAGTTACACTTTTCCGACTTTATTTTCAACACACAGCACAGCTGGCTGCCTGTCAAAAAGGAATAGAATGTTGCCATACTGAAGTACTTAAAAACTACTGTTTACTATTATTGATTTCTTTGACTGGTCGGCATTTCAGATTTTATTAATCGATCGAGAAATTCGTGGATGAATTTGCACTGTTTTGTTAGTCCGCCCGCCCGTCATTCTGTCTGCCAGAACAATATTGGAGATAATTGCCTGAAATATTATTCACAAAAATATAATATGAAAAACAACCGTCAATATGGAAATCAATAAAGCCCAAAACCAAAAATGATAATTATTATAATTTTCAATCATACTAATATTATGTGTTTGTTAGTTTGTCCTTCAATCATGCCGCAATAGAGCTGCAGATCAACGTGATTTTTTGCATGGGTATAGTTGAGGATCTGGAGAGTGAAGTGGCTTCTTTTTATCCCGGAAAATCAGAGATTTTAAAAACTAAATCCACGCGGATGAAGTCGCGGGCATCAGCTAGTAATCTATATATATAAAAGAAAGTGGTGTTAGTTACACTATTTATAACTCAAGAACGGATGAACCGATTTGGCTGAAAATTGGTGGAGAGGTAGCTTAGAACCAGGAGACGGACATAGGATACTTTTTATCCCGTTCGACCGCGTTTCCGTCAAGTCACTATAAAACGTGATATAACAAAAACGCATCCGACATGGAATAACAAAACGCATATGACAGTGGAATAACAAAACGTAAATGACAGCTAAACGTAATTTTGTCTTTGGTTAAGTAGGTATGGTAAAAAATTTGACAATTATAAAAAGTGTTATAATAAAGCATTACTGATATTATAAATGCGAAAGTGTGTTTGTTTGTTGGTTTGCCCTTCAATCACGTCGCAACAGAACAGCGGATTGATGCAATTTTTTGCATGGATATAGTAATGGATGTAGTAGTGGTTCCTCAGACCGGGAGAGCTACTTTTTATCTCGGATAATGAAAGTTCCCGCGGGATTTTTAAAAACTAAATCCATGCGGACGAAGTCGCGGGCATCAGCTAGTTCTATATAAAAAATTGGTTGTCTGTAATTGGACAGTTTTACGTGATAACGTCATAAAGAAACATTGATGAAAAATTGCATACTTTTATGAATTGAATTGAATTATTAACACTGAATTATCATTATTTTGTATAATACAAAGGAGTTAATTGAAAATTACAATTTTCTCTAGTCACAAGCCAACGCTTGGGCCGATCATGCCTCTCTATCGCTTGTTCCGCGCTCTCGCTTGCACGCGCAGGCTCAGGCGGAACGTGACACTTTTTCATGCGTGCAGCCGGTGTTCATCGATTTATAAGACGTTATCACGTCAAAAATGAGTATTATGAGCCATGGGGTCGAAATTTTTAATTATTACTGGTTTGGAAATGCCTCATTAATAATTTAAAACAAGTTTACAAACTTATTATAAAAAAATCTTCATAAATAATCAAAAGACCAAATTGGGTGATTTTAAAGGTATGTAGTCCCAGTGTTTATTATCTTAAATACAGCTTTGCCAAAGCTTTTATTTTAACAACAGTCAGTTACCACAAAGAAAACAAGCATGCGCTTGAAAAAACTGTGAAGTTTATGTTCGGGCTTAATAATTGTATTAATACTTCAATAACTTCATAATATATTAATACTTCTCTTCGAATTAAGTATTTTTTTATTTTCCATACTAATTCAAATTGTATGTTTTAATGGTTTTTCTATCGATCTGCATTAAATTATTATTAAAACTCTGTATTAAATGCATATAAAATAAATAAATCTGTACATCCAAATTGAATATTTCGTTAAACATCGAGTGTCACCTTCTGTTAATCACGTAGAACGTAATCATTCCTCAAATTCTACCAAAAGGTAGAAATTTTTGCACTAGCAACACTAATGTTACAATGGTAGGTATATACAATACGTTACCAACTACCAAGCACTGTAACTCTATAGCAGAATGACAAACATAAATTGACTAAATGAAAATGAAAACAAGACTTGCAGATAAACTTACAGTAGTAAATATTATAATAAACCTATGTAAATAAATCGTAATCTTTAGCATACTTAACTTCATTATTCTTCTTTGTTTAATATTCTCATCGAAAGTGTTCTTAATACATATTTAATTATATTATGTATGCTTATTGTAAATACTGGCGATCGATGGGTGATGGGCCATGGCTAGATGGTTAGCTAGGTATTAATTAAACTAAGGTATTAAAATTATTTCAGTAGTATTAAATTCGTTATTAGTATTCAATTATTGGCTGCGTTAACTTTGTAAATTATAACAAGAATCTACCTAAAGTAGGTACCTGGGTCAATTGCAAAAAAATTGTACATTTGTAAAAAAAATTTGTCCTCGGAAATAACATGTTTTTAAAAATATTTCAGTGAATGAATTTATTGCTAATTATTTTTTCATGATAGTTAAGCTTTTTATGAATAATTATAATTGGTATTTTATCTAGCATTAAATAAAGAAAAAAATATTAAAATTAATGATTCAAATTCAACCATACAAAAACTTCATGTCCTACCAGTGTCCTACCCATGCCACATTGTAAATAAAATTAAATATCTAAATAAAAATGTATGAAAATTGTAGAAACTTTTCATTGAGTATCTTTAAGAGTTAATGCTTATTCTCTCTAAAATACTAAACGTTATTTATATAGTTATTGATTAATTTATTTTAAAAAATACCTGACGAAAACTCACATGAAAATGTATCACATTTTCTTCCTTTGTGTGATGGTGTTCGTAATGACGAAGAAAAGAAGTTTTAAACACAATACAAACGCATTCATATGTTTTTTACGTGTAGCAGTACTTTTCCTACTACCAACTTATGAGTATCAAAAATGCCAGCCATCTTATTTTTCTGGCAGTGTGTGATTTCCTAGTCGACAGTGAATTTCGTTGTAAAAAAAGTTGAATTTGTGTGACTTAATATATCAGGCTAGTTTATGTTATTTATTACATACTCTTGATAATATAATAGCTTCTTTAATGTGTTAAATAATTAAAGTGTTGGGCCTGTGAAAATCTCTCCTACTTATAACTTAGACGCAAATATTAATTTTGTTACAACAAAATTTGCTTCCTTTGGGTGACACTGTGTGACGTCACACAGAGGAAGTGCCTTTAGGATGCATACATATTGGTACTTGTATAACGCTCTATCTCAAAATACTCAAAACATTCACAATATGTACACCGTGACACGAACATAATATATCAAAATATCAACTGTCCATATGGTAATATAATTATTTTTTCAAAAAAATAAAATTAAGGAACTTCGATTTTTTCCTTTGAAATCCAAGAAAATAGTTTCATAATGTTTCTTTAACTGCTCTAGTTTAATTGCCCCTCAAATTCTACTGATTCATATTTAACTTAAATGGAAATATACTATATTTTCTGCTTTACTATTATTTTCTGACTAGCTGATGCCCGCGACGTCGCCCGCATGGGCAGAACCTCTGCAGCATCAGGATTGAGGAGTTTAACATCAGCTATCTGTCAATGAAAGTCCCGTTGAAATATGTCCAGCAGTGCCCGCGATTAAACTAAATAAACAGACAGACGGACAGATAAAAATTTAAAAAAATTGATGTTTTGTTTTAAGTACCCAATATACTTTCATATGCATTTAGTAAAAAGCTGTTATTTTGACATTACAAAATAATAGACACTTCAATTTTACTTATTTGTATAGAAGATATAATTTAAAATCACACGTAATGGATTAAACTAAGCAGACCAATTCACGTGCGACAGCTAATTATGAAATATAATATATGTGATTGAAATAATGAATTATAATAGTAAAATAATTAAACATTGTTTTTTCAGACATGCCTTTAACAGGGGCCGAAAGACAGAGAAGGTATCTTCAAAAGTTAAAACACAGTAATCCTGAGAAGTTAGAAATAAAGAAAAATAATTTAGAACAAGAAAAAGAAAATATAAAATAGGAACAGGAACTGCACTTGCAGCTACAATTAGCAACATTATAAATCCTCCCTTACATTTTCCTTTTTCTAACATTATTTTCCTCTGTGTGACAAAAATATTAAATTCCTTTGTGTTCCATCTGTGTTACGTACAATTTTTTTGCAATTGACCAATGTGTCGACTGCTGCTTGACCTTATTACCGAAATATAAATATACCAAGGCATCAAGTAGAAACGAAAAACGTTGTCGGTAGAATTTTAGCAATCAAAAATAATTTCAAGAAGAGCCTTTTTTTAAGTTACCTAAAAACCTTAACCTAGGTGTATGGATTAGTAGGTATGATTACAGGTATTATTTTAGGTTAAACATCGTTACAATGGTATTTCTAGCAAATTAAGAGTGGCTGGAACAGAACAACTGTACTAACAGGAATTGACCTGTTTATATTATAAAAAATTCTTTTTAAACAACCAACTTCAAACTCCCGCTACACACTATACAAAGTATATAATTTATTGTTGATATTTTAAAAACCGCTCGACCGATTTCCATAAAATTTAAATGGGACCACCTGGGGAGTAAATATACCCTTTCAAACAAAAAAGAATTTCCCAAATCGGTTCAGGTGTCTTCGAGTAATCGTTGGACATACATAAAAAAAAGATTCAGACGAATTGATAACCTCCTCCTTTTTTGAAGTCGGTTAAAAATGAACCTAGTGTCGCGCGATAGGTATATCTATACAGGTACAAGTTACAACGTACCTACAGTACAAAGCTACCCTACCCAAAGATGCAGTGCATCTCAAGAGTTCTCCGACCGTGATGCTAGGTAGTGGCCGTAGTGGCAGTGCAGTGGGACGAAAAAAATCTTATAAGTATAGGTACATAATCAAACGGATGCAACTGCAGGTAGTGAAAGAAATATAACACCAGCTTTGTCACCTGTGTAACACAGGTAGCCGTGGAATAATGCAAAAAAAATAGAATAAGCCAAGCACATGTCGTAGAAACTACTGGCATACCTATAGGATCATACTTACTGCACACATTTATTTGAGTGATCGGTGTAAAAACGAGTAGAAAAAACAAGCAGCACTGTTACTCTGGTTCTTTGTTTCTTCTTAGCGGGTGACCTTCCCTAACTGACGTCGTAAATCGAATGTTTACCGCGACTCACCAAAAACTAACAAGTTGTTGATAAAGCGCTCATACAACACAATATCTAAATTAAATCGGCAGGTCAATATCTAGCTCTATCCTTTACGGCAGGGAGCATTGTGAAAGGAACAGCACGAGGATTTAGAACTGTCAATTTAGTTTAGTTTAGAAATTGTGTAAAACGGAATTTGCCCGATTACTTACAAGATTTTGTGTGCGTCAATTTTAATACTACCCGCATTTCCCGTGCCCTACAATTTTTTCGAAGACGTACCGTTGTTTTATACAAACACGGTAGAAAATATCTTTCGGCTATGATACAAACTGACTAAATACATAGTATCTACTATGTTTATGGTACAAAGACGACTCACATGTTTCAAGTATTTTACATAATAGCGGGTTCACACGGTTCGACTTTAGTTGATCAACATTATTTTGTTATTCAACAATAAATTCTACTTTTTGAAAGCTTCAATTTTATTGAACGTCTGTTAAGACGGTTCGAATGGCATGCGATTTAACAGTTGATCAACTAAAATCGAACCGTGTGATCGCGCTATAAGTAGGTATACTGGATTTTTATATAAATAGGTCTTCGAGTAAACCTCTTGTTATGAAAATCACATAAGTACACATCAACTACACAATTAAAATTAGTTAGGTATAACTGTCTAGATCTGTTCATTAAACACATACCTACGTTAGACTTACGAGTTACACCAAAACTTGCTCCGAAGTTACCATTTTATTTTTAACGCATTTATTTCTCTGAAACAAAATATTTATTATCAGTAAGTAGTAAGTACTCATTTGCACAGAATACAAATTATAGCAAAGCACAGGCGCTGTGGCACTTTTACAGCACTTGTACGGCTCTTTTTACAGTAGGTACTGTTGGATACATGAGTAACACAGTATAACGCTAGTAGCTACCTAGTTGTATATTTATTTTTAACACTTTCCAATTTCGCTGTGATCAATGTTATCTCTCGATCGGTAATCTCGTTTCTTTAGAACAAAACTGAAAACGAGATTCGCCGAGTTAATTTGAGCAGGGATTTATCCCAACGCGATATTTTACGTTGCACGATAATACACAGTGAATGTTAATGGTGCATTTTCACGAGAGCAGAGGTGTGAGCAGCGAGGGGCTGCCGGCTGCACCCCAAGGCCGATACGCGGTCGACAACCTGACTACGGCAGACACGTGCGAATCCCGCTTGCCTCGAAACTAAAATCACTGGACAGTGGACACCCTGTCACCGAGACCTGAGCAGACCCTATACAAAATTAAACGATTTAAAATTCTGTTGCCGAGCGGCTACGTAGGTACCTACTAGGTAGTAGGGAGGTCATAACTCAACGCTCTCAACCGAAGTTGGTATTAAGATTCCGTACCTCCTAGGAACATTTTAGTTCTCTTTGTTTTGTTTTCTCAGAAACGGCAAAAAAAGAAAGTATAAAGTTGTATGTATATAAAGAATATGTTAGAACAGCTAGCCACAGGAATGCTACAGAAAAATAGCAATTAAATGCATTTAGCCATCGACTTTGAAGATGCCCTGAAAAAAATAGGTATTTATTTTATCACTCTTTATTGCTAAAAATTCAAAAAAACACTCAGGCCTGGCGCAAATAAAATGTACATTAATTTATATTTATTGCGTCAGACCTGAGTTTTTATCATTGTCCTATGTTTTTCTATAGTTTAATTACGCACAAAATTTCCTTATAAAGGTAAAAAATACAGGTGTTTGAACGTTTTTCCTTCAAACACCTGTATTTTTTAGTTAACTTATATTAGTTTTCGAAGTTCGCAACTTCCAAAACACACATTTTTTGCGGTAAGGCATACCTAGATACGGAAGAGATAAATCGATGTCTGGCAAAGTCTAGATCAATAAAAAATAGACTTATCAGCGTAATACCTACGTGTGTAAGAAAAATCGCGCAAGTTTTATGGCCTTAATAAATCTCTACTGTAATATGGTTAGTCTCTGGTAGCACTTGCGGTTACCGTCTTTCCTGGTTAAAATTCTAAATGCATTCATAACTGTGCTGCGTGTACTGCACGCATTGGTTAATGTATGCACGCATTGGTTTATTTTAATTAATTGAACCGTTACATCTGATAGTTACATCGCGTCGCTGGACGGTACGCACTGTACGCACCTAAATCTCGGGACACGGTAGTGTCCCCGCCATGACTGCAAGCGCAAGGGCACTACCTACCTTTTCTCGAATCCCTTCGTCGTTTTTTTGAACCCTTATAATTTGGGTTTAGATTATACCAGATAAACAAAATTTTCGGGATATGATGTCAATAGTGGACTTATTAAACATACAAAGTTTCAATTGCATAACTCTTATACTTTAGATTTTATTGATTCATGTAGTACGGAAACGGCCAAGCCGCATATTTTGACTAAGGTGTAGAGTTAGTGAAGTTAGGGCTTGTAGAGTTAGGGCGTGTAGAGTTAGAAGCTTGGCTTTACATGAGATCTGATATTTTTTTTTTAAATATATAGACTAGCGCTTGACTGCAATCTCACCTGATGGTAAGTGAAGATGCAACCTAAGATGATAACTTTTTGACAGTGCGTGAGCACTCGTTTGCTCGTCGTGGCAACATTTTGCATGAAAATGTTTTTGGTGGGATATCTCTAATTTATAAAATTCTCATGTCGCGGTGTTTGTTACCAAACTCCTCCGAAACGGCTGGACCGATTTTTATGAAATTTTGTGTGCATATCGGGTAGGTCTGAGAATCGGCCAACATCTATTATTCATACCCCTAAATGATAAGAGTAACCCACCCCTAAATATTTCTGTTGGCGGTACGAAGTTCGCTGGGTCAGCTAGTATAATAAACGTTCCTTTCGTGCCCAACAACGACTCTGCACTATAAAAATTAAAACTACGTTTATTGGTTCTAAATTAACTTAACTAGCAAGCAATAAAATCAGGCTACCTGATAATAATGAGAAGCAAACTTCGATTAGATACTAATCCATTTAGATTTAGAATTTAGATTAATCTTAAAGTAAGTCTGAATCTGCAATATCTGTAACTCATTGTTCTCACTTATTGTATAAACACAAGTGAGAACAATGAGTTACAGATATTATCGATTAAGATTAATGTAAATCTTAATCGATTAAGTATATACGTACGTTCCACCATAGCGTCTAAATTACGCCTATATTACTGAGTCGATTTTGATGAGGTGTCCGATTTATTAGTATGCTCCGGATGATAAAATTCCAGAGATGAAAATTTCAGACATTTTATACCCAGAAAATCAATATTACTGATAATGGATTACAATGATTAAACACTGTTTCTTGTACAGTAATAAGTGGGACTTAATTATTGTCAGCGATGAAAAACGGTGACAGAGCAAGATGATAGAGATGAATAGAAGGAGGAAATATTGTCATAACTAGCTGATGCCCGTGACTTCGTACCGCAGGAAGTTTATGTCACTCTCTAGGTCCCCAACTATAACCATGCAAAAAATGACGTTGAGCCGTTGCTTTGTTGCTGACTGATTTTACGACAAACCAACAAACAAACACACTCGTATTTAGAATAGAATAATTGGTAGCTCTAAACACAAAATGTACAAAATAAATCAGAAATAATTTAATTAACAAAAGTATACAATTTATTGTCGATTTTTTACAAACCGCTCTACCGATTTCGAACTAAAATTAAATTTAAATGGTACCACCTGGTAAGTATACCCTTTCAAACAAAAATAATTTTCCAAATCGGTTCAGGCGTCTTCGAGTAATCGGTGAACATACCTACATAAAAAAAAGATTCCGGAAAATTGAGAACCTCCTCCTTTTTTGAAGTCGGTTGACAAAAAAACTGTGCTAGTTTTATTATTTATTAATTAATTTGTGTAATTAGATATTGCTTCTTTGTTTGTACATCAGTGCAATGCTACCAACAGGTGAGTCATTTATAATAATGGGATAGTAAGGATAAGAAAAAATAATTTGGCACTGTTTTTAAATCAGTTCAAATCAATCCGTGTTTCACTCAAGTGCATCGAGGCAAGGAGGAGTCATCGACCGGACTGAGCAGCGCGCGCGCCCCCTGACGCCGAAACACACCGAGTCGCGACTCTCCGGATCCCTACGGGTTCAACGACCTCCGCGACCCTTTGATTGAGCCCCCCGCAAATTGTGATGGAAAATTATAGATAAAATGTAGCTAATTATGTACTCTAGCCTATTTTAAGTTTAAAAAAGTCGTGTGGTGTCGTGGGACACCAGATCCACCAGAGAGATAAAAATATTAATTTCAAGTTCTATTCGAGGTATTAAGAAAATAATTATTCGGGTATACATTTTTATCATGATTTTTTTATCGATAAAAATCAAAAAGACCCCAGGGAAGCCTAAATATCGATTTTATAAAATATTAAAATTAAAATAATTTTATAAAATAAAAAATGAAAATAAAATTGCGCGCCCCCGGGTGGGCTCGAACCACCAATCTTTCGGTTAACAGCCGCACGCGAGCCAATTACGCCACGGGAGCTATGCACAATTTGTTGAAATTATTATATAAGATATTTTTAGGCCATCAAATAAAAGTGTCGTTACAACTTTTGGTCTTCATTTTTAAGACCAAAAGTTGTAACGACACTTTTTCCGTCTAGCCCCCTTTCGCAACGCGCGATAAGGAACTTCGTTCCAAAAACTATAACCCGACTAGGGAAAATTGGAAGTGACCTCCGCCATATTTGTGCGGCGTGAGTTGTGACTGCAGTCACATAAGGACATTAGGATAGAAATTAGAATGCCCGAAAACATCAAAGGCATTTAATATCGGCAACGTTATCAATTTTCCCGTGGACATGTTGTACGTATCGGTCCAAGTTGTCTTGTAAACTTATTACTCCTCGCCACAGGGGGCTACATACAATATTGTTTTTGTTCGTATAAAATGTAGCTTATATCACCCGGTCCAGAACTAAGATAGTAAATATGTATCCATGTAGTTATAAAAAATGATTGGTCATATGTACGGAACCCTAAAAGAGCGAGGTCCGACTCGCATTTGGCCGATTTTTGCTTTATTTGCCAATCTGAATTCTGATGCCAACGAAGTAGGCAGCGTCGATTTAGGTTTTCTAAAAGTCTTTGGAGTAGGTTCTGAAACTACTGGACAGATTTTAACCATTTTGACGTGACAACGTCTTATAAATTGGTTTGCCGGGTGACACTTCAAGAAACTGCGTTACGCTCCGCTCACGTTATGCGCTCACAATGAGAGCGAGTGAGAGGCATGGTTAGCCCGCCTAAGAGCGAGAGAGACAGACATAAAAAGTGAAAGGCACGCGTCCCTTCCACTCGAGCACAGTTAGCCCGCCTAAGAGCGAGAGAGACAGAGCGAGAGAGAGAGAGTGAGAGAGATACGCATACACACCGGTTCATGTCTTGCGCTTCTATTTCGGTTGTCACGTAAAACTTTCGCCCGTATACCGACTTTACAGGCAACCAATTTTTTCACCAATAGAAAGATAAATTATCAGGAAGTAACAATCACTAACTACTACTACTACTAACACTATCATTTATTTTCAAAAAAATTAGAGATCCTTAAGGAAATTGCAATAATGTAACCCAAAGTAGCAAAAATTTTCCTATAAAATTCACTATTTGGCGTGTGCTGAGAAAACAATTGATGATACATAAAAATTACAACAATACAAAAAAGTCCGCGAGGGAGTATATCTAACTATCATAGTTAAGTCACCTTTGACAATTGAACCACGGGACCAGTAACGCGCCTAATGCTACGAACAAAAAAGTCTGCCACTTTTGGTGCGGGGGGGAGGAAACACTACATACACAGAACTGCACACTTTATCAATTCCATTTGTGTCATTATGGCACACAAAAGACAAAATCTCCAACACTATTACATTTACGCACACATATAGGTTAAATACAGTGTAAGACAGACAAATTAATTGCGATGCTACCATATCGATATTTTATATCGATAGTTTTCCCAAGAAAAAACAGAAAATTGCCTAAGCAGCAAAACGCACTCAAACAAAATTTTAATCATCTAACTCTTTACTTGGTTAGCGTAACACGTCTTTTTTTAGGGTTCCGTAGTAAAACAACTAGGAACCCTTACAGTTTCGCCAAGTCTATTGGTACTTACTGTGGTAAGTTAGAGACTATAATCATTATATTATAACTAGCAAAAAGCTGAGCTTTGTGAGAGCTCGCGTAGTTTTTCTAACGGGTAATAATTTTTACGTTAATGGTTATAAAATTATATTTTCTTTGACAGATAACATATTTGGATATGAAATTAAATTACAATGTTAAATCACAAATCCATAGGCGTGATAGTTTTTCAGCGAAGTGTACCACAAAATGTACAGTTTGTGGGATAGTGACAGGTCTCGCTCCGCTCTTAAAACTATTAAACTTATTTATTATATTAAACTTATTAACTAACTATACTAAAAATTATCTTAAAACTTGCTCCTCCGCATCATATGCCGATGCCGTGACAACTTATTCAATAAAATCATAATAATATAACGTAAAGAGGAAAACATTAAAAAAATGCAATATTTATATTTTTTTAATCATTACACTTTTTAGGGGTTCGAAGTAAAACAACGCGGAACCCTTATAGTCTAGTCAAGTCCGACCGTCTGTCCACCTAAACATTCGAACCGATTAGGGTACTCTCAATTTACACAATAGGTATAGGCTATATATTATATCCTTAAAACTTAAAAAGTTTCCGCTAAAATCAACATTTAGTTACAACAATACATTAGCGTTCGGCATAAGTTAAATAAAATTGAAGGGAGCTTTAATATATACATATCAATATTCCGATATTTTTGTCGAATTTATTTAATGTAATGAATTGGTTCATTTACATTTTATTAGGGCGAGCGGAGCGAGACCTATAACTATCCCACAAGCTGTACATTTTGTGGTACACTTTACTTAAAAACTATCACGCCTATAGATTTGTGATTTAACATAGTAATTTAATTTCATATCCAAATCTTATCTGTCAAAAAAAAATATAATTTTATAACCATTAACTTAAAAATTATTACCCGTTAGAAAAACTACGCGAGCCCTCACAAAGCTCAGCTTTTTGCTAGTTATAATCCTCTTTAGTTTATTGCTTGCTGATGAATGTCGATGCTTCTTCAATGAGTAATAATTTTTTTATCGTTATCGATCCGCACCGCAGTCACATCACTTTTACTAAATTTAAAAGTTTGCAACCTAGTGCACTATGTAATAAAATCTAATTTTGCAAAATAATAGGGTGTATAGTACGAGATCTGGCTGCAGAATATACATCTACGATGTTGCCTATCAAAATGTGACCGCTAGTATTTTGAATTAAATTAGGTACCACTGTACTTTATTTGTACTACCGTACGTACGTTTGTTGTTGTTGTTGTTTGGTGGTCATTATGTTACTACCGGTGCAAACAGTAGTAGAAACGACTTAATAAATAGGTACTCCAAAAGAAATCTTCCTTTTCAAAATGACAAATTTTAAAATTACAACAAAAATCAATATTGATGAAAAACAAAACCCCTTGGTTTTTACTTATATAACTTGGTTGGTTTATTTATATAAAAGATAATATTAGATTTTATTCAAGTATTCAACCGTCTGTTACATAATAATTAAACATTTAAGCAAATTAAAAATTTAAAAAATGTATCTTATATTTCCGTGACTCTTATTTAAAAAATCATCGGAGCCCTCATTTAAACTATCATCGCAGCTATCACTTTCATCGCTACAAATATCAGATTCGTCGACATTATCGGAAGATTTGTTCATGAAATCACATAGCACACTCTTAACTTCGTTGGAGTTGAGTCTCTCAGGAACCATGTTAGTTTTAGAAAACTATCTAATAGCAGCCAGCCATTATTTTCCGCGCAAAATCTGATACATTCCGACTCAGTGGCATTTAAACACATCGAATTAACAGATTGTCCACAAAAATTGTTGTTTGAAAGATTTCCAGCACGGTGGAATGTGCGTTGAGTCTAAACCTTTAATTCTTTTTATGTTGAGTTTTTTATGTTATAATAAAAATATCACAGCTATTCAGTTGAGAACACTAGCATTCGACGCATGCGCAGTGACTTTAAATCATCGCGGTCGTACAGCTGGCAATCGCTATCCTCGTCTGACTAAGTTACGTATACGCGCTAACTCTCTTTCACTCTACATTAAATATTTACCATCTTTAACAACCAGCAACCCTTATTTGCGGCCAGATTTAAGTAAGCAATCGTATATCATAATAAACAGAAATAATTAGCTTCAATTTGATATAATATAAATAATAAACGTACGTTATGAACGTATAAATGTATCAAAATCATACCTGTATATACTTGGCTACGAAGAGGTGCGGCCAAGTGCACAACGGCATCCGTGATTTTTCAGTTTTTATATATATTGCCGTGAAGAGGACGATATTTTATTTAAAAAACCAGTGAATGAATTTTTTTTCCGAAAAATCAATTCATAATAATTTAATTAAAAATAATAGCAACCACATTTTGATAGGCAACCTGGTAAATGTTCTCTTCATCATAAATATATGCGTAAAATTTGGTTTTTAGCAAACACTTGATGAGTGCACTAATTCTGCAGCCGGATCTTAGACTAGTAGTCTCGTTACACAGTTTTGCTTGTCAATTTGATTTTTGTTATTCATTTTTCGAATCTGAACCTAAGTTATGTAGTGATGGTTGAAATTGCTATACAAAAGTAAAATAGTAGTAAGTAGTCTAGTGTTGTACTTGCGTGTTCAAATTTAAACCTTATTTGTAGCTATCAAAGGTTGAAATTCTTTAAAAAAGAAACAAAAAGTAGTCTCGTGGGGAGTGTGGTTACGTCACAACTCAACTTACGATTATCACTCCGATTTTAACGAGATATTACGTACTACCTCACCTAAACGATGAAATTCTCGATTATTATTTATGATATTACTTTAAATATTTTTAATAGAAAGAAAGCATGTATAACAATAAAAATACTTCCAAATGGAATGTAATTCCCTATTTTTGTAAATTTGAGGTATTCATCTTATTCC
The DNA here is from genome assembly GCA_029955525.1 of Oeneis ivallda. Lineage (NCBI taxonomy): Eukaryota > Metazoa > Arthropoda > Insecta > Lepidoptera > Nymphalidae > Oeneis > Oeneis ivallda. The sequence goes on from JARPMR010000005.1 coordinate 10,866,411, forward strand.
TGCACATGTTAAGCGCTCAGATCAGCATTTTTCACGGAGCACCTACGAGTGCGAAAACGATTCATGTAATGATATAATCGATTCGAAAACAGTTTTTATAAGTGCACAAGATTTGAATCCATTACATTTTGGCAGAGGGGAAGGATCTTGCGAGGCGAGTCCAATTACGGTAGTAAATATCATTCGTCTATGTAAGTCACAAATCACAATAGTACCTAGCTTTTGTGTTCTAAAATTTAATTAGATCGCCGCCGGTAGAAACAAAGGTATTGGGTACATTCGTAGGATGTATTAATTCTTCCTTCTAAATATTATAAATGCGAAAGTGTGTTTGTTTTTGGTTTGTTCTTTAATCATGCAGCAACAAAGCTACGGACCGACGTGATTTTTTGCATGGGTATAGTTGAGAACCTGGAGGGTGACATCTAGGCTACATTTTATCCGGGAAACTAAGTCCAGACGAAGTCGCGGGCATCAGCTAGTTGGATATAAAAGTCCCACAAAAATAATAAAAATTAGAAAATATTATTATTGGATTGGGTAGGTACACTATCTACTCATAGTAGTCATATTCGTAGGCAAGCATAAAGTACTACACTAACAAGACTTAACAAGACTTACCATTACATACACACCCAATCTACCTACTGTTGGCAACATTAGGCATCGATGCCCGGGAGGCCATCTTGGGGTTTGACAGTGACAGTTGTGATGACAGATAGAAAAAAAAAAGAAGTTTTTGATGTGAAGAGATTTGTTTATTTTTATCAGAATTAAGTTTAATTAAAATAATTACTAAAACTGTGAAGTGTTTCATTTGAGTGAGTTAAGTGATGACCTAACAGACTAAATAATAATTTAGGATGGTTTAATATTCAAGTGATATGAAGCCCCATCGTTTTCGCTTATATCAGAAGTGGGATAAGGTTTTTAGAAACAGCCCATAGCCCACTGTACTGGTATGTGATTTAACTACTTTAATAGCGCCTAAGAACACCTATTCAAATATTGTTTGTTATTTTAAAATTAATAACGAAATAATAGCACAAGATTAAAAGTAAAGTAAGCTATCAATTGAGTAATAATTTATGAGTAATGATTAGAGTAGATGCTTAGATGTATGTATGTTGATTGTCTACAAAGATTTAGTGGCAAATACACAGACTTCCAGGTCTACTGCATGTTTTGTATGTTTCAGACAAGTTAACATTATGCCTATGGGCAAGATATTTACCTAGTTACTTACTATTTGACCGTTTAGGTACTCTCATTTGATGATAATCCTATCTAAATAGGTATTTATATTTACCTACCTATTATAACTTATGTTTGAAAATGAATTGGGGAAATAAAATATGTACCTAGAGCAAATAAAGGGAATATATTGTAGTAGGTAGATTAGGTATATTAGGTATACACTGGTATCTACAGTTTAGGTTTTGTGTTGGTAAATTTGTGACTACATAAGTAAATATCATACACTACATAAGAAAACATTCGAGACCTGTATCCTACCAGTTCTTACTTATGGCTGTGAAACTTGGTCAATAACACTTCAACACAGGGAAAGGCTAACAAAATGCCAACATGCCATGGAAAGAAGCATGTTAGGATTAAAAATCAAAGACAGGGTCAGGAACGTAGACATAAGAACAAGAACGAAACTCACAGACATTCTTACCCGGATAGACATCCAAAAATGGAGATGGGCTGGACATATGCTACGCCACCCCATTAATAAATGGAGTAAGCAAGTCACCCTCTGGCAACCAAAAGACGGCAAAAGAGGTAGGGGTCGTCAAGTCAGGAGATGGGAAGATGACTTGAAACAGACAGCTGGACCATTCTGGTTGAGAGTAGCAAGGGACAGGACCCATTGGAAGGAATTGGAGGAGGCCTATGCCAATAGGCACACCGAACTTAGGGACCTCTTGTAACCCTATGTTTAGGAATAAAAGGCTATTATTATTATTAAGTAAATATACTTCATTGAAAGCTTATTGAAAATGAATACCTAAGTAGGTATATTGAATAAACAAGCAAATAAATTTGATTGAACTTAACTCTATCACAACAACATTATTAACATAATATTTTGTGCATCCCACTATTGAAAAGTTCAATAAAATTGGTGTGTAAATATCAATTACAATGGGCAACTAGTTACCCGTATAATTAGAAAAATTAATTAATACCTATTAACAATAAGGTGGTGTGTGGGAGTAACTCTTGAGTACATGTATTGTATTTGTGGAGGGGACGCCTGCTAACGCCAGGCGGGTGATCAGTCCTGTGTCGGAACTATTCCACCCAATTCCCCGTGTTTGGACACAGGTTACTGGTGCCCAGGCAGCCTACCCCCCTTCAAACCTACCTGTAGCTTTCGTAAACCTAACGATGTCTCCTATTGAAAGGTTTGTTAGGTCTTCTTCACTTAATCTATCCTTACCTTGTAGTTCCCATCTTACCAATGAGTACATAGGGCACTCAGCTATAAAGTGGAAGCTGGTCTCTTCCTCACCACACTCTGGACAGGATGGGTCTTCTTGTATTCTCATTATTGTGAGATGTCTATTTAGCAGACAGTGTCCCGTTGCTATTCCTATTACCAATGCAATATTGTTCCTACTTTGTGACATAATTTGTCTTGTCTTCTTTTTATCGAATGATTTCAGGAACAATTTCGATTGTCTATATTGAATCGAGTTGTTCCATCTCGAATTCGATTCTCTTTCTACGATTCCCTCTATCACTCTTTTGGTAATCGTGTATGGAATGGGTAGGCAAGGCTCAGGTCCATGAAATTGGATACTTGCTCCCATTCGAGCTAGTTCATCTGCTTTCTCATTACCGATGTTCCCTCGGTGTCCAGGAACCCAAGCAATCGTCACTTTTGTCTTTTCAGCTAGTGAGTTTAATGCATGTTTGCATTCCTTCACGAGAGCCGAAGTGGTGTCCTTTCTTTCCAGAGCTTTTATTGCGGCCTGGCTGTCACTATATATAATAATTCCTTTTGTATCAGTACCTACAATGTCCATCAGGCCGATAGCACACTCCATGATCGCATACGTCTCGGCCTGAAATATGCTCGTAAATTTACCCAGGCTGATTGCCTGGTCCTTATCCGGAATGTTGCTATAAAATATTCCAGCACCACTGAGCTTTGTGGATTCACGCCTTGATCCGTCCGTGTAACAGACAATGATACCTTCGCTGGCGGATTCTATCTTCCATTCTTCTTTTGATCCTATATGCACTCTATATTTCTTATCGAAGATGCGCTGCCTCCTAATGAGATCATTATTAATGATTATCATAGACAGTTTATCTCCGTAAATCTTTTCTAACTCAGTATGTCCTTTATCCATGAAACTGCCTTTCCATTGTCTTGACAGTTTCATTCTATACCACTGTTCCAGCGCTCTTCTTTTGGCTGCCAAGTCCAGAGGATAAAGACCTAGAATAATCTCCAGTGCTGCGGATGGTGTTGTCCGCATGGCACCCGAGATCATCAGTGTGGCCATCCTTTGTACTTTAGTCAGTTGTTTGCTATTTGTTGATGTTGCTGCTTTATGCCACCAAACAATCACTCCGTATAGAATTCTTGGTAGTATGATGGCCGTATATATCCATTTGATTACACACGGCTTCATACCCCAGGTTCTACCCACTGCTCTTCTGCATTGTATGAGGGCTATTTTAGCCTTCAAGCATTGTTCCTCTATTTGCCTACTAAACCTAAGAGTATTATCTAGCAACACCCTTAGATATTTAATTTCTTTAGCCAGTTCTATTTCTACACCATCAATTGCAATCGGTGCAAAGTGTGCTATTTTCCTTCAACTCTTGAGTACATACTCAAAATGTAACATGTTGCCTAATATAGGAGTATATACGTCTTATTTGGACACATCCAAAGTTAAAAATTCCTGAAAATTTAGAAGATGTATTTTACCCGAGAAAAAAAAAATATATAAAATCAAAAAGAGAACTTACTAGTTAATTCTGAACTATTATTATTATATCAAAACTTATTACTATTATGAAATAACAATTTTGTATTCCACACTTACTTATAATGAAACCCACTGAGTAAACTTAACCTCACCGTTGAAACCAAGGTTCCTTCCTGTTTTAACTCTGACGGTGACTTATTGGTAGATTCATACATGGTGATACTTTATTGGAGAATAGCAGGGGTGGTTATCGGTTGGGAGATAGGAAATCTGATGATGTGATAATTAATGTGATGTTTGATGTTAACTAAATAAGTATATGGTACTTATTTATGTTTTTTTTTGTTTAATTTCCTTCCCTACTCCACTTCCTATTACCTACTGATGTACTGACCTGGTAACATTCGCTATTCGACTGCTCAGATATGTAAAGATTGAATTATGTCAGAAAGAGCATACACTCCACCGCTGCAAGATGTCTCAAATAGGAGCATCAGAACTTCTAGACTGCTAGCTCGCCATAGTAGTACTAAAAAGAGGAGGCGATCAGTAACAAAAGTTCACAATAGATATAAATGGAAATGAGATACCTACCGCAGTTGTTCTCGATCCAAGGAGACTGATATCTTGGACAGCAGTTTCTCTGGTGATGACATGCGTTACCGAACAATAAAACGGCGGCGTAGAATTCAGAGCAGCTCTGACCGCCGGACACTTGCAAACTACATCCACTACGAGTACCAACAGTAACACGTTCTCGGGAAGTGACAACACTATCTTCAGTGAATCGGATACCAGCAATAAGCGATATCGCAAACGGGAGCGCCTACACACAAAACTGTCATCTGAAGATCATCTTTTAACCAAATTGGTAATACCTTGCGTACGTGTACCATGCCCATAACCCGGTACGATAAGTGTTATGGCGTAGGGCATTATGCTCGACAGTGTCGCCAAAATAATGCACGGGATCGCCAACCAGGGCAGACGGAGTGCCTAAGCACGGACAAGTCAACAGGCAAACAAGTACCCCGTATAACAAAGGATAACAGATAAACACAAAACGGTAAGTATTTTAAGGACATTCTTTTGAACGGTACAACGCGGTCAGGTTATATCGATTTCGGTAGCCTGTGTACATTAATCAAGCGTAAAGTTGCTAACGAGACCAACATGGTTTTAGATAAAACAGGCCTTCCTGTCATCAATGGATTTGGATTAGGTAGTGTGATACCCTTGGACGGGTAACAGTGGCTTTAGAAGTGAATACAGTTAGTGCGGATGTCGAGGCATATGTGGGTGATGATGATCTGTTGAACTCTGATGTTTTGATTGGGCAATCATTAACAGAGTTACCATCGGTTACCGTTTATAAGACGAGTACGCAGTTAACCTTATATTGCGACGATACGAAACTGAATCGTGTTACGCTATTTGATTCTACGGAGGTTACTGTTCAGGGTTTGAAAGATAAGGGTATCCGTGTAAAGGAGCGTGACTTCACGGGCCTACTGTTTGTATCTGGATATGTGTGTATGAAGGAAAATAACGAGCACTGTATTCTGCAAGGGGCATACGAGTTCGATAATGAAAAGGGGCGTATTCTGCTAGTTAGCTTTTCGGGAAAACCCCTACATATTTTGGCAGATAAAATTATTGCGCGCGCAATTATATTGCCTGACAATGAACGCCTTAAGGACAAGTCACTGAGGATCTATGTTAATACTATATCAGAGAATGAATTGATTACAACACCCAAGCCAAGCCAGACTAGATCACCAATTACTATGGACATGTTGAATGTCGGTCCTAAAGTCTCCGAAGAGCAAAGAGAAAAACTACTCGCTCTTCTGAATCGTTATCGTAACTGCTTTGCGCTCGATATGCAAGAACTTGGCACAACACAAATTGCAGAAATGTCTATCCGCTTATATCACGAAACGCCAGTTAGCTAACAGTAACAAGCCATACCGGCTCCCTTATAGTGAACGTAAGGTTTTGCGAGAGATGGTAGGAGAAATGCTTGCGAATAACATAATAAGAGAATCGCAGTCTGCTTACGCAAGCCCTGTAGTCCTTTGTACGAAAAAAAAGATATCAGTTATAGGCTTTGTGTGGATTATAGGGCACTCAATAAAAAAAAAACTGTTAAGGACAGTTACCCGATGCTAGTAATTGATGATCAATTAGATCGACTAAGTGGAAAAACCCTTTTTACTAGCTTGGATCTTGCATCAGGATACTATCAAATACCTATCCAGAAATCATCAAGACACCTAACGGCTTTTATCACGCCCGATGGCCTCTGTGAATATACAAGAATGCCGTTTGGTCTTGTTAACGCGCCTGCGGTGTTTCTGAAAATGATTAATAAGGCCGTCGGTAACAGAAGATTTGACTTGGCAATCCCATACTTGAATGATCTGCTGAGTACAGGAAATACATTTCAAGAAGCCTTCCAGAAACTGGAAGAAATTCTCGAATTACTTGGCAAGTCTGGTTTGACACTGAACTTGAAGAAATGTTATTTCTTTCAAACAGAACCGGATTATCTAGGGTACGAGATTTTAGGATCTGGAATTCTACCAGGTATCAGAAAGATTCGTGCAGTCTCTGTATTCCCGACACCTCGTAACGTCCATCAACTTCGTCAATTTGTTGTTTAGCCAGTTTCTTCCGTCGTTTTATATAGAATTTCGCAACACTTGCTAAACCTTTGACTAAACTGACCAAGTCGGATGTAGCTTGGAATTGGGGTTCCGAACAAGAAGCTGCCTTTCAGGAAATCAAAGCCAAGTTAATAAGTAGAGCCATACTTGCACTGTACAACCCGGACAATATGACTGAGGTACATTGTGATGCTAGTAAGATTTGACTAGGGGCCGTCAGGTTGCAAAAGGGTGGGGATGACGATAAATTTCGCCCGGTAGCCTATTTCAGCCGACAAACCACGCGTGAGGAATCTGTATGGCACTCTTATGATGATGGCTGTAGTACTCTCGCTTAAGAAATTTCGTGTCTACCTACTCGGGTTAGAGTTTAAGTTAATGACTGACTGTGCCGCGTTACGGACAACGCTTACAAAAAGGGATCCTTTACCAAAAGTAGCAAGATGGTGGCTCATGTTGCAGGAATTCAATTTCACCATTGAATATAGTAGATCTGGTCATAGTATGCAACACGTAGATGCGTTAAGTCGTAATCCATTACCAATAGAAGAACATGAAGAACTGGAAGTTCTTCAAATTACGACCAACGACCGGTTACACACGGTTCAGATGACAGACCCTCGATTAAAACACATCAAAACTATTCTAGAGACGAGTGAACCTGATTTTAAAGACATCATAATTACCAGAATAAATTTTATAAACACATATCAAAAATTCCGAAGCCAGCGGGATTCGAACCCACATCTCTTGGGAAACGCGCCCGAGTGTGTTAGGCCACTTACACTATAGCCACGGTCGAACTACCCGTCAGCATCGAAATTAGTGATATGTATCTACTTTCTCAGTTTAAGCAACTGCTAGCGACATCTAGTAGCAACACGTTACAGTTATTGATCTACTTTCCAAGACCCCATATTACAATGGAGCTCGTTAGGAACTAGAGATGCCACATTGCTTTTTACTATTTTTTATTTTTTATTTTTATTAAAGTGTTTTACCTACACTTAAGGAAAATATCAGAATAAATTTTATAAACACATATCAAAAATTCCTCTAGTTCCTAACGAGCTCCATTGTAATATGGGGTCTTGGAAAGTAGATCAATAACTGTAACGTGTTGCTACTAGATGTCGCTGGCAGTTGCTTAAACTGAGAAAGTAGATACATATCACTAATTTCGATGCTGACGGGTAGTTCGACCGTGGCTATAGTGTAAGTGGCCTAACACACTCGGGCGTGTTTCCCAAGAGATGTGGGTTCGAATCCCGCTGGCTTCGGAATTTTTGATATGTGTTTATAAAATTTATTCTGATATTTTCCTTAAGTGTAGGTAAAACACTTTAATAAAAATAAAAAATAGTAAAAAGCAATGTGGCATCTCTAGTTCCTAACGAGCTCCATTGTAATATGGGGTCTTGGAAAGTAGATCAATAACTGTAACGTGTTGCTACTAGATGTCGCTAGCAGTTGCTTAAACTGAGAAAGTAGATACATATCACTAATTTCGATGCTGACGGGTAGTTCGACCGTGGCTATAGTGTAAGTGGCCTAACACACTCGGGCGCGTTTCCCAAGAGATGTGGGTTCGAATCCCGCTGGCTTCGGAATTTTTGATATGTGTTTATAAAATTTATTCTGATATTTTCCTTAAGTGTAGGTAAAACACTTTAATAAAAATAAAAAATCATAATTACGTTCTTCGGGATGATAAATTATATAGACGTGTGGGCCAAAAATTAAAGTGGGTGGTACCCCATGGGGCTCAATGGCATATATGTCAAATTAATCATTAACCATGATGAAGCAGACCACTTTGCGTTGGAAAAGACGTAAAAAAAAATAAGCGCTGACTACTGATTTCCTAAAATGAAACGGTTCAAAAAAAAAAATATGTTGCCTCCTGCATAAATTGCGCATATAATAGAGAAATGGGCGGAAAGAAATCGGGATATTTACATCCCATCCCCAAAACTGGAAATCTTCCACACGCTCCACATAGACCACCTGGGTCCTTTTGTTAAGAGTAAATACATATATCTTGGGGATAATCGTTGGACTTAGTAAATTTATTTTAGTAAAGGCCGTAAGGAATACTAAGTCTAAAACGTCTATCAAAGCTTTCGAAGAAGTAGTCTCTTACTTTGGTTACCCCAAAGTTATCATCTCGGACTAAGGAACTAGCTTCACTTCTGCAGATTTCAAGGGGTTCATGGAGTCACTTGGCATAAAACACGTGCTTAATGCAGTCGCCACACTACGAGGGAATGGACAGATTGAGCGATACAATAGAACCATTCTGAACTCACTAGCTGCGATGAACCATGGTGCCGATGAAAGAGACTGTGACTTGAAAGTACAAAAACTGAATAAAGGAATAGGGAAGTCTCCTGCAGAAGTCGTATTTGGTCGGAGAACTGACGGACGGTCAGAAAACATTTTAAAATCAGCATTAGAACGAGAAGAGAAAAAGTAGAAGGCAATATCGAAAACAACCAAAAGAAAATGAAAAAGGCATTCGATAAAACAAGATCTCCCACCAAGTTGTTAGGGGACTTGGTATTGATACCGAATCACAACACTGAAAAGGGAAAGAGCAAAAAGACTAGCCCCAATTTTCGGGGACTATTTAAAATAACATCTATTTTGAATCGGCACCCCGATTCAGAACCTTACGATAACATAATTATCGATCGATTCGGTTTGTTATCGCACGATAAGATGAATTTTCAATTCAGAGTTCTCGTATCGACAGAGAAGTTGTCGAAATCGAAACCGAATCGAACCAACGTAGATATCGTTCGACATCTTCTATCAAACGCTATTCACAACAACCGTATCGAATAAGATTTTCCGAACGTCCGATAATTTTAGTTGGTTACTTATCGAAAGCTACAGGGCATCCGGTATCCTTTTGTTTACGTACTGTGTTTACTGGTTTTTCGTATAAAATGATTATGATGAATGATTTTGGTATGTAAATGTTTACTTACCATATTGTACGTATTTTAACATTAAAATAACATATTATGTACACCACAACAAAATAAAATAAGAACCCAGATGGATGAAACATGAACTTAGCGCCATCTATCGACAAGGCTGAAAATTGGCCGTCAATAATTTAACAAGTTATCATTTTAAATAATTACTTCGATGACCTTCGAAAATGATTAAAATCTATTTATTTAGTGCTAACATGAATTTAATAATAAGTGAAATTTTGGTAAAACAACAAACTTCGTAAATCCACATGTAATTTAATGTATCTTGTCGATACCGATACCGAAGCCGATTCCGTAGTCGACATCGAATCGAATTCTCTAACCGAACGTTCTGAATCGCACGACAAAAAATTTTCGATACGAGATCGATATCTAATCGTATCGAAACGGGAAGTTATCGAAATGTTCTGAATCGGGGTGCAGGACAGGTATGAAGTATCGAACATTGAGGGCCACTCCCAGAAAAAGTACAAAAATATATATCCGGCGGATCACCTTAAACCCTGGATTACTTTTCAATTATCTCCACCAGCGAGTGAAGGTAGTAACAGAGACGGCAGTAGTGACGATACAAATGTAACAGGCGAGACGTAAAGGACAGTAAATTGATACATCAATTATATTAAAACAATAGGAATAATCAAATAGAAGTGATGTAAAACACGGTGATACTAGAAACGTTACGGTAAATGATTACAGTGTTTTAAAGTACATCACTATTTTCTACCCTTTACATCCTAACCATACAGTTTCAGATTAGATGTACATTCACGATGACGATGGGTTGACTGATGGTGGTGCCCAATACTTAATTAGTCCAATATCTGCGAAGAGCGGTTAATAGCATAAATCCAAATAGATGTCCCAAGTGTGACAAAAGTAACAGGTAATGTCCCAAGTGTGACAATCGTAACAGACTATGTCCCATGTGTGACAAAAATAACAGGTAATGTCCCAAGTGCGACAATCGTAACAGCATAAATCCAAATAGATGTCCCAAGTGCGACAAAAGTAACAGGTAATGTCCCAAGTGTGACAATTGTAAGACTGTCCCAAGTGTGACAAAATTGACAAACCATGTACCAAGCGTAACGATAATAACAGATTATGTCCCAAGTGTGACAATTGTAATAGACTATGTCCCAAGTGTGACAAAAGTGACGAACGATGTACCAAGCGTGACGATTATAACAGACTGTCCCAAGGGTGACAAAAGTAACAAACCATGTCCCAAGTGTGACAAATGGTGATCGACAGGATTTAATGTAGTAACAGACCATGTCCCAAGTGTGACAAGTGTTACAAAATGGTAGCTAGCAATATTAATTCTAGTGAAATACCGTGTGCGAAGTGTGTCAAGTATGACGAATGGTACTTCGAAAAGCAGCTGACAGTAGATAGTAATAGTAACTAAAGAGTGATGGAGCATTATGGACTAGTAAATATTACTTTGATGATTAGGGTACTATGCAAGCTCTAATTGTGACAGTCCTACCTATAATACTTGTAATAATAATTTATCTAATCATCTCAATTGTTACATCGAATTGAAAATTAGACACAGTAACTTACACTTAAGTATAACACTGTTATCTGTTTTGTATCCAGTATTTGTAAAAAGTAAATTTGACCATGATTAATTTAATTTCTGATTAGTATTAGTAATAATTTAAATTGAATATTATTACTATTTATTAATGATTGAACAATGTTGTTAAAACTAAACCATGGTAAACACTGCTGCATGATTTCTGATTTCTACAGCAGCAGCGGTTCACATAAATCCACAGTCAGGCCGACTGCTGGTTGTGCTTGGGACTCCGTTGTGGCCGGCTCGCACCCCGCAGGTGTATTAAAGTACTCTGGCGGAAGCAAACATCCCTGAGAGAACTAGGCATCATTAAATTGCATTATGAGCATAATAGTTTTATTCATCATTTCACTAATAAGGTCTATCTTCTTTTATTTACTGAGGTAAAGTTTATGTGATTTATGTTATTTGATAATCTAACTGTAACTGAGTCTGTGTCCAGTGTCATTAAAGTGTAGATTTAACAATAATTATCATAATAACTAGTGGTCTTATTATTATTATTTTTAAAGAGGACTTATTTTGCTGAACCTAAATGACTTGTTGTTTGATATAATACCTACATGGATGTATTACCTATTTCAATTTTGTTTTTTTTGTATTTTATCTTGGGTATGAGGTCATTACCCACATTAGGAAGGCCGAGCTGCCAGAAATAGGGACATTTCTGTAAACAGGATGGCCGACTGTTGGCAACATTAGGCATCGATGCCCGGGAGGCCATCTTGGGGTTTGACAGTGACAGTTGTGATGACAGATAGAAAAAAAAAAGAAGTTTTTGATGTGAAGAGATTTGTTTATTTTTATCAGAATTAAGTTTAATTAAAATAATTACTAAAACTGTGAAGTGTTTCATTTGAGTGAGTTAAGTGATGACCTAACAGACTAAATAATAATTTAGGATGGTTTAATATTCAAGTGATATGAAGCCCCATCGTTTTCGCTTATACTACCTACCAACAAACACCAATGGCGGAAACAAATTATTTATTAATAGTATTATGAACACGTAATAAACGATCAGCCTACTTTGTTAATGACCTAGATTATTGTAATTGATCAAAAATATTGTAAGCATAATAATATAAAACAAAAAAAAATCTTTTTAAAAGCAGACTTCAAACGCCACTACAAAGTATAAAATAATTTTAGTTTGTACAGGTATGTTGCATTCGGGCGGGCCTTAACGGAAACGATGAAATCGATGCGCAATGCTAGCCCGACTTCACCATACATGTACAAACTAAAATTATTCTATTCTTTGTAGCGGCGTTTGAAGTCGTTTTACTAAAAATATTTTTTTATATTATTATTTTAAGCTTTTTAGTGGTAGCTTCATAGAAACCTATGTATCTGTGAGTAATCTTTACATTTTCTTATTGCGAGCGATTTGCTCTTATTCATTGAGGCGTTCCGTCCTCCATCACCGAAGGTATTCATCAGATCTTCACCAAATTTAAATATGATCAACCTAACGGTGTCCTTCAAACCGATGTCCTTTTCAAATAAAAAAAAATATTGAAATCGGTTATGGAGTATCGAGTGATGGTGGAATAACATCGCCAAAAAAACGCGTCAAATTGAGAACCTCCTCCTTTTTTTGAAGTCGGTTAAAAACTGAATTGACGGCATCGGAAAAACGAAAACGCGAGCTGTAATATAATTTGACGGTTACGCTATATTGTAGTCTTGTTTAAAACCTACTTAAGTTTTTATGAAAAAAAAATTATAGTACCTCGCAAGCTTCCTCAGTCGATTAAGAAAAATCACGCGAATCGGTCCAGAAATGCCGGAGAAATCGGCGGACATACACGGAGAAAAAAGATACCGACCGAATTGAGAACCTCGTTTTTCTTGGAAGTCGGTTAAAAAGGATAAATACCTTGGACAACCATTAGAATACTAACATAGCTATCTTTACTCTTGATGACCCTGGGTTATAATGGTAGCTAGGTATGAATATTATGTTCTTCGATAAAACTCTTTATTCGCAGCGACTAGCCATACAATGATCTATCTAGAGACCCAAGACACTGATAGTTTGTTTACTTACTCGTAAAGGCAAGCCGAGGCCTGAGAGTGAACAGTTGAACACGCTTTATATGAAACAAAACGGTGCCGTTGGTTGGCAAGTGCTCCACAAACCAGTTTCCTTTTAGTCTTACCGCTAGCAAGGTCGCATAGTATGAACAGCTTCCAATGCTGTGGTTATATCGTGTTTCTTCTCTACATAAGAAGAAATACAGCAATGTATAGTATATTCACAGGGATACAAGATATATAAAGTTTATACATTTTGCGTGGTACCTACACGAGATCAGTTTTGTCGACCATCTCGCTGACTAAAATAGCACAGATAGGTAGGAACAATACAATGCACTCATTAAAATCGATTTATGTATCATAATATTATTAATGCTACAGACTATAGTTCCAACATTATGTATTTAACAAAGTACCGATAACGTCTTTAACTGTTAAAAACTATTTTGTCTCATTATCTTTATCATCATAATAATTATATCTTGGGTAATCATAATTAGGTACATTTATCGTTAATTATTCCAAAAACCGGAACAAAAATGAAAAATGAAAACTGCGTTTTTCAAAAATAAAAAATAGGTGGCAGGCCACTGGTAGGTAAATAGACAACGGAAATTATTGGCACAAAACTCATGCTCAATGATCATGAACGTATAAAATGTGCGCAGCTATTGGTCCAAGATCCCAGTGCCGCCAGACCTAAGTTATTTTCTCAGCAATTATTTGTGTACGATAGAGTACTGTTCGAATGTCCTTTCAGTATATGCGTACCAGCTAGATTGTGCCGACGGCCAATTTCCAGATACCAGGTGCTAAAGGTAGGTAAAAACTAGAATAACTTATCTTAAATTCTCAGGGCTGATTTTCATATATGTTTTAAAGAATATTGTAAAAATTAATAAATTAATACTGCCAGACGCTTACCGCCGGCGGTTACTTTAGCCAGACGCTTTGAAGCTCCCAAAAAAATATATAATTTAAGTTAACTTATATTCTCAGTTCTGATTTTTATACATGATACTCAGGGAACTATTGCGATATTATCTGTAAGCTGCCAGACCTATTGGAAGGGTCAAACATCCCCCCAGACACACATTATGCGTCCCCATATGTATGAGCGCTAGAACATGATTCACTTGTTTAAGTGTGTGAGAGATAATATCATCATACTATCCTACTAATATTATAAAGGCGAAAGTTTGTGTGTATGTTTGTTCCTCCTTCACGCAACAACTACTGGATGGATTTGGCTGAAATTTGGAATGGAGATAGATTATACCCTGGAATAACACGTAGGCTACAAATTATCCCGGAAAAATTCAAGGTTCCCGCGGAATTTTGAAAAACCACTGATAGATGGCGCTGATTGTACTTAAATCACGCTTACATTATCTTACATTAGAATAAGTAAAAATTCCAATTCAACAATCAAGTAGGATAAACACAGTTATTGAAGTTTTTCATTATCAATAGAAAATTTCTTAGGGATTAGGGATGGATTACGAAATAAATTATACAAATAGTACAAGGTATCGATTTGTCCAGTCATAGTGAGTACATTGCTAGATATTATAATGACTGATCATGTGTAGATCCTATCCTATCCTATTATTCCTATCCTATTCCTATTAATATTATAAATGCGAAAGTTTGTGAGGATGGATGGATGGATGGATGTTTGTTACTCTTTAACGCGACAACGAATAAACCGATTTTGCTGAAATTTGGCACAGACGTAGATTATAGTCTGGAATAGCACATAGGCTACTTTTTATCCCGGAAAAGCAAACAGTTCCTGCGGGATAGCATCGCTATTTTTTACGCATTTGTCCTCCAAAATACGCGCAATGGAGTTTTAGATTGACGTGATTTTTTGCACAGGTATAGTTAAAGGCCAGAAAAATGACAAAGGCTACTTTTTATCCCGGGAAAACAAACGGTTCCTGCGGGATATTAGTGTGCTACTTTTCACATATTTATCCTTCAATTATGCGCCAACGGAGTTACAGATTAACGTGGTTTTTTGGATGAGCATAGTTGAGGACCTGAAAAGTGAAAAGGCTACTTTTTATCCCGGGAAAACAAACAGTTCCGCGGGATATTCGTATGCTACTTTTCACATATTTATCCTTAAATAATCGCCAACGGAGTTATAGATTGACGTGGTTTTTTGGATAGGCATAGTTGATGACTTGAAAAGTGACAAAGGCTCCTTTTTATCCCGGGAAAACAAACAGTTCCCGCGGGATATTCGTATGCTACTTTCACATATTAATCCTTCAATTATGCTCCAACGAAGTTACAGATTGACGTGGTTTTTTGGATAGGCATAGTTGAGGACCTGAAAAGTGAAAAGGCTACTTTTTATCCCGGGAAAACAAACAGTTCCGCGGGATATTCGTATGCTACTTTTCACATATTTATCCTTCAATTAATCGCCAACGGAGTTATAGATTGACGTGGTTTTTTGGATAGGCATAGTTGAGGACCTGAAAAGTGAAATGGCTACTTTTTATCCTGGGAAAACAAACAGTTCCCGCGGGATGTTAGTATGCTACTGTGGTGTACTTAATGAAACAACGGACTATCGCAGAATGGTTTATTTACAGTGCTTGAAAACAAAGTACCGACATTGCTCTGTATAATTTGACTACCTACATACCTGACACTGCTCCTCTCTTAAATTAACTTAAAGTATAATTAAAAAAAATTTAAACTTAAAATTATAGTAACAATCGTATTCATTTTATAATTTTTTTAATGCGCGGTCTTAACGTCATGCGAAGTGGACTGTTGGTGGTCACTTGCGAAGGTGAAGGCGCCTTTTTATTATTACTATGCGTTTCTTCAGGTGTCGAAGCGACCACTGAGTTCTCAGAACTTTTGTTGAGCTCGTTACTAGTCTCACTTTCTCCCGAGTTATCGTTTTCCACACCTATTAATGAGTACCTAGATTTTCTGATGCTTTTGTTGATAATCTGATCAACGTGTCTCTTACATGTGCGATTGTCATCATTAGTTTTGACCACGTAAGAGACGGGTCCTGTTCTATCCATAACTACACCTTCTTTCCATTTGATCAAATTATCATTATAGTTTCGGACAAGCACGCGGTCTCCCGTAGTCATTTCGCGCAATGAGCCGCCGCGACGTTCTTCTTGATTTAATTGTTTATTGCGAACTACATCTCGAGTATTCGGTCGTAATAGGTCTAACCGACCGCGTAACCTATGCCCTAAAAGTGCCACTGAAGGTTCTTTTTGGGTAGTACAATGCTCTGTGTTTCGGTATGTGAATAAAAATTTACATAATGCCTTATTTATATTTTCGTTTTCGATTACGGCCTTTTTTAGTACTAGTTTTACGGTTTTAACTACATTTTCAGCCGCGCCGTTGCTAGATGGATGGTATGGAGCTACTAAAATGCGCTTAATACCATTTTTATTCAAGTATGACAAATATTCAGACGAAGAAAATGGCGGCCCTCTGTCACTGACGATGACTTTGCACAAACCCCAGCGAGCAAATAGCTTGCGCAGACAAGCTATAACAGTTGCTGCTGAGGTACTTGAAACCGGTTCTACTTCCAGCCATTTAGAATGAGCATCTAATATAACTAAATAATATTGATTTCGAAATGGACCTAGAAAGTCAACGTTCAACCTCGACCAAGGCTCAGTCGGCCACTCCCAGGTGTGCAGTGGCGCAGGCGGCGGCTGCGCGCGCTGCGCACTGCACGCCGCGCACTCGCGGCACAAGCGCTCGATGTCCGCGTCCAAACCACTCCACCAAACATAGTTTCGTGCCAGTTGCTTCATCTTAACGACACCAATATGCCCTGAGTGTAATTCATCTAACACGGCGTCATGCAAGCTGGCGGGAATTATTACTCTGTAACCCCAAACTAAACATCCCTGTTCTAAGAATATATTTTCCCGTCTGATGTGATATTGTTTAATAATATTATCATCTGTTCGTTCGGGCCAACCGAACTTAACATAACTTACTATCTTGTTAAGAGTGGTGTCTTTAGCTGTTTCACTCTTAATTTCATTAAATGTTATAGGTAATTTGTCATCTATAAAAAACAAATAGCTTTTGTCCCTGTTATTATCATTATGTGCGATACGTTGGTTTTCTCCCAATGGCAGACGAGACAAAACGTCTGCGAAACGATTTCTCGATGAAGAAATAAATTCGATGTCAAAATTGTAAGCGGCCAAGCGTATCGCATATCTCTGCAAACGGCCTGCCGCCGTTTGCGGTATGCCTTTGTTTTTACCAAAAATGTAACTTAAAGCCCGGTGATCACTGCGCAAAATGAAATGCCGACCGAAAATATACATATGATGCCTGCTAACTCCAAAGATAATGGCTAAAGCTTCTTTGTCTAACTGTGAATAATTCCGCTCGGCATCATTGAGTGTGCGCGAGGCGCAACTGATAAGACGTTCCGAGCCGTCGGGGTAGCGGTGCGACAGCACCGCGCCGAGCCCGTACGCGCTGCTGTCGACCGACAACAACAGCGGCAACTTCGGGTCGTAGTGAGCTAGCACCGGCGAACTACTGAGTATTTGTTTAATTCTATTAAAGGCACTTTCACATCCTGGACTCCAAATCCATTTGGCATTTTTCTTAAGCAAGTCATACAAAGGTTTCAATACAGAACTCATGTTAACGCAAAATTTATTGTAAAAGTTAACAAGCCCTAGAAAACTTTTCAATTGCGTTACATCTTTTGGCGATGGCGCTGACACAATCGCTTCTATCTTATTTACATCAGTGTGTAAGCCTTCTTTATCAATTTTATACCCTAAGTATGTTACACTATCTTTAAAGAACTCACACTTGGACCAATTTACTCGCAAACCAGCTTCTTTTAATCTAGCTAGAACTGCGCGTAAGTTTTTACAATGTGTTTTTCTATCTTTACCGGTTACACAAATATCGTCTTGAAAAGCTACGGTAGACGATAGCCCACATAAAGTTTCTTCTATCAACTTTTCAAAATATTCAGGAACACATTTTATTCCGAAGGGAACTCGCTTGTAAACAAAAGTACCTACATGTGTCGTTATAGCGGTAATAGGCTGAGAGTCCTCCGTTAACAACACTTGCTGATAGGCGTGGGACAAATCCAATTTCGAAAACTGTTCGCCTCCCCCGAGCGAGGCAAATATATCTTCAATTCGTGGCAGAGGATAATGAAAATCTTTTAATAACGGATTAATTGTTATCTTATAGTCTCCACATATACGAATATCTCCATTTTTTTTAATAATAGGCACAATAGGTGTACCGTAATCAGATCGGTCTACCTTATATATGACGTCATCGCGCTGCAACCGCTCGAGCTCGCGCTCGACCGGGGCGCGGAGCGCGAGGGGAAGCGGCCGCGATTTTACAAAAACTGGAGTCTTATCGGCTAAGTGTAACTGCATACGAGTTTTAAAGGTCCCGAGCCCATCAGCAAAAACCTCAGGAAATTCCTTTCTCAATGACTCGATGGTATCACTATTGTCACTCATTACAGACAAGTTATGACAGCTCGTGATATCTATTTGTAAAAGTCTTATCCAGGTTTGGCCTAGTAAAGGAGGGCCTCCATTTTCAATTATAAAAAGCGGTAACTTGTGCGAACAAGAGTGATATTTGACATTTACCATGATGTATCCGAGAGGTTCGATAACATTACCTGTGTAAGACTTTAACTTTAAGTTCTTATGTTGTAAACAAACATTAGAGAAATGTTTATCATAATAATATTTTGAAATTGCAGAAATCTTACTACCAGTATCTATTTCGAATTTAATTACTGAGTTTTCTACATTTAATTTGAGGTAATACGGGCCGTCATTGCCCTCGCTAATTAAATTATAAAATTCTGACTCGCTCTCATCGGAATCATTTAAAAAAAACTGACCTTTGGAATTCTTCTGGTTCGCCGAATCACTGCACTTGTCACTATTAACAACACAAGCGGCCTTTAAATGGCCCCTCTTACCACATGTATCACAAACGTACGACTTAAACCTGCAACGGGACGGGGCGTACCTCCCGCGCCCGCACCGCCAGCACGAGCGCTGCCCCTCTGCGCTCGCGGCGCCTGCCTTGGATCCAGCTGCATCGGGCTGCGTGTCTCCTGAGTCTCTGCACCGCTCCGTGCGGCCGCGCTCCCCGCGCGCCGTCGAGGGTCTGATGCGGTGCAGCCCTTCCGGTTCAGCGCTGGAGCTCAACCCGGTAGCCGCCTCCGCCGCGTGCCTCTCCGCCGCCTCGAGCGCCAAAGCGAGTTCCACCGCTCGCTTATAATCGATGTTCCGCTCGGCAAACAATCTCGACCTCATGTCTTCACTATGAAGACCAGAAACAAACTGGTCTCTCAAATTAACCTCGAGAGAATCTCGAAAATTGCAGTGTTTCGCTAGATGCTTCAAACTTTTCAAATAATCACTCACTGCTTCCCCTTGTGATTGTTTCCTTTGCCGGAACATATGCCTCTCTGCGATCTCCGACCTCTGTGGCTCTAAATGATCTTTGACGATTTTCACTAGTTGTTCGAAAGTCTTGTCTTCAGGTAAATCCGGTGAGCACAAGTCACACATTAGTTCGTAACATGTAATGCCGACGTGCGTGACCAGCGTGGCCACGTGTAACTCTTCACTTATGTTATTTAAAGCAATAAATTGCTTTACCCGGCGGCAATAAGCATCCCAGTTGTGGGAACTGACGTCAAATGGTTCTATTTTGCCAAAAGGCATGATTTTAACCAAAAAAAAAAACTAAACAAAACCGAACTGCGCCAAATGTGGTGTACTTAATGAAACAACGGACTATCGCAGAATGGTTTATTTACAGTGCTTGAAAACAAAGTACCGACATTGCTCTGTATAATTTGACTACCTACATACCTGACAGCTACTTTTGACTTTTCACATTTTTATCTTTCAATTATGCGCCAATATGCATGCATGCATACATGTATGTATGTGTGTATGCATGCATGCATGCATGTATGTATGTATGTATGCATGCATACATGTATGTATGTTCGCATGCATGCATGTATGTATGTATGTATGTATGTATCCTCCTCCTACTAACTATAACTATATTAAATATATCCTATCCTACTAATCCTACTAATATTATTCATGCGAAAGTTTGTGAGGATGGATGTATGGATGGATGGATGTATGGTTGTTCTCTGAGATAGGGGTTGAACTATTTTGACTGTTATACTATATTAACTCCGTCAATTTTAACCTAATTTTTATAATTATTTTAACCGACTTCAAAAAAGGAGGAGGTTTTCAATTCGACGGAATCTTTTTTTTATATATGTTCAGTGTTCACCGATTACTCGAAGACGCCTGAACCGATTTACAAAATTCTTTTTTTTTGTTTCAAAGGGTATACTTACTTCCCAGGTGGTCTGATTTTAATTTTATCGAAATCAGTCGAGCGGTTTTTAAAAAATCAACAATAAATACTTTACTTTAATACTTTGTAGTGGCGCGGGCGTTAAAAAAAAAATTGTGTGTGTCAGCTCCGACGCACGACTGGAGTTTACTATAAACTTCAATAGTATATTTAATATCAAATACGGCCATCTATTGTAAATAGCTCGAACTATTATGTTAGCAGTGCTGTTATCGCAGGGTTTTAGGGCGTACAACAGAGTTGCTATTCGAAATAGTTTACACATAAGCCGAAAGATGGCGCTGATCTACATGTGAACGAAAACCAACCTTATTTACTCAACGTTAGGGTAGAAATTTGCATCGTTGTGAAAAACGTAACGCGGGCATTCGACAACTCAAGCGAAAACCAACCTTGTTTACTCAATGTTAGGGTAGAAATTTCAACGTTGTGAAAAACGTAACGAGGTCATTGATAAATGGATTTTACTGCTCGGATTTTTCTCATACCGGGCGCCTAAAATCGATTCTTAAGGAGTAAACTCCAAAAAGTATATGTTCCCGGGTCAAAAAGTAGCCTGTGTTACTTTCCAGGTCCTCAACTTTACCTGTGTAAAAAACCACGTCGACTATAATATGCACTTGCACTTTATATTAGGTGAAATATTATAAAAATACGAACGTGTGTTGGTTTGTCCTTCAATCACGCCCCAACAGAGCTACGGATCGACGTGATTTACGGGTACCTATAGTTGAGTACCTGAGTACATGGAGACTGAAAGGCTAGGTACTTTTTATACCGCAAAATCAAACAATTCCCGAGGTATTTTAAAAACTTAATTCACGCAGACGAAGTCGCGGGCATCAGCTAGTAATATTATAAATGCGAAAGTGTGTTTGTTGGTTTGTCCTTCAATCACTCTGCAACAGAGCTATGGATCGACGTGATTTTTTGCCTGGGTATAGCTTAGGATCTAGAGAGAGAGAACTATTGCAATATCTTCTGCAAGTGATTGAAGGACAAACCAACAAACACACTTTCGCATTTATAATATTATAGTATGATGATATTATCTCTCACACACTTAAACAAGTGAATCATGTTCTAGCGCTCATACATATGGGGACGCATAATGTGTGTCTGATGTTTGACCCTTCCAATAGGTCTGGCAGCTTACAGATAATATCGCAATAGTTCCCTGAGTATCATGTATAAAAATCAGAACTGAGAATATAAGTTAACTTAAATTATATATTTTTTGGGAGCTTCAAAGCGTCTGGCTAAAGTAACCGCCGGCGGTAAGCGTCTGGCAGTATTAATTTATTAATTTTTACAATATTCTTTAAAACATATATGAAAATCAGCCCTGAGAATTTAAGATAAGTTATTCTAGTTTTTACCTACCTTTAGCACCTGGTATCTGGAAATTGGCCGTCGGCACAATCTAGCTGGTACGCATATACTGAAAGGACATTCGAACAGTACTCTATCGTACACAAATAATTGCTGAGAAAATAACTTAGGTCTGGCGGCACTGGGATCTTGCTCTAATTCATCACTATTCAAGTATTCATGGGGACTCATTAATGCTAACCCATAATGTAAGTGGCCGTTTACTTTGCCCATATGTTTCGAAGGTAACATCAAACATCATATCGATATAGATAAAATATTTGAAATTGTAACAGCTAGGTATTGCAAAAATTTCTCCCTATTTTGATATAGGTACGCTTCAAGTAGAACGAATTCCATTGTGTTGGCATTTGACAAAAAAGTGTACCTACTACATACGGACAGATATACAAATATTCGAAAATTGTGTGCTTATGCTATCGGTCAAATAAGCCGTTTTAATTATGAAAACCCATTATTTTACACACTCTGACCTTAGCGAAGTCAATACAGATGTTGTTAGAATGGTACATAATATTGAAATGCACGGCACATCAGAAAAAAAATCCTACTAACTTAATATAAAAAATATTTTTAAAAAGCGACTTCAAACGCCCGTGCCACTACAAATTATATAATTTATTGTTGATTTCTTAAAACCGCTCGACCGATTTCGATAAAATTTAAATGAAACCACCTGAGAAGTGTACCCTTCGAAAAAATAAAGAATTTTCCTAATCGGTACAGGCGTCTTCGAGTAATCGTTGAACATACATAAAAAAGATTCCGATGAAGTCGGTTAAAAATGCATGATAACAACAAGCTTATGAAAAATCGGCCAAGTGCGAGTCGGGCCTCGCTCTTTTAGGGTTCCGTTAAAAAAAATTAAATAAAAATATTTCCATATACCCATGGAAATATTTTAATTTAATTTTTTTAATTTAATTTAATTTTTATTATTTGTTGTTATAGCGGCAATAGAAATACATAATATGTGAAAATTTCATCTGTCTATCTATTACGGTTTACGAGATACAGCCCGCTGACAGACGGACGGACGGACGGACAGCGTAGGCTTAGAAATAGGGTCCCGTTGGTACCCTTTGGGTACGGAACCCTAATAATGATCTTGTACTATAAGGTATATAATTGACTCGTATTGACACGTATTCTTTCCTAGCAACGTTCAACTAATATCGTTGTTTGTTTTTTTAATAAATGATACACTCTCGAACTTTGTCAATATCATTAAAACAGATACTACATGTTGCTGTCACATTATTGGTATAGGTATAATTGGCTATATAAATACAGATTCTGTAGTCTGCGAATAATATCTCTAGGAAGCAGCCATGGCGAAAGTCGCTGCAGTAACAGGTTCGAACAAGGGCATCGGTTTTGCCATAGTGAAGGGCCTGTGTCAAAGATTCCATGGAGTGGTGTTGTTGACATCGCGAGACGAAACCAGAGGGAAGGAAGCCGTCGCGAAGTTGAAACAGATGGGATTAAATCCAGAATACCACCAACTCGATGTAGCCGACAGAACAAGCGTACAGAGGTTCAGAGATTTCATCAAGCAAAAATACGGAGGACTCGATATTCTTATCAATAATGCAGCCGTCGGTGATCGCCTGTCATTAACATACGAAGAAGCCAAACGTGTTATTGATATAAACTATAGAAGCACATTCACTATGAAAGAATTCATCTATCCATTAATTAGAAACAACGGTCGAATTGTCAATATTTCGAGTGACTGTGGCCACCTTTCGAATATAAGAAACGAGTATTGGATTCGAAGGTTATCCAAAAAGGATTTGTCAGAAGCCGATGTCAATGAGTTCGTCGATTGGTATCTAGAGTCGATAAGGGATGGTACTTTTAATAGTGAAGATATCGCTGATGGAGGAACTATTGCATCTTATAGAGTAGCAAAGGTAGCTCGCTTTTATTCTAACAAAGTTGCATAGGTTAAATCGGCTTGGCATCTAGCTGCCCACAAGATAGTATAAAAAAACTTGAGAGATGTCAAGGGACACCCGGATGGAATGAAGTTCCTTTCGATTAATTAGTGAAGGAATTGTAATAAAATTTTATTTCTTTTAAGTTATAAAAAATTAGGGAAAAATTCCACATGTAGAAAATATTATTTAAAATAAAATTGAAAATAGAAAATTCAGTCTGTCGAGCTGACAGACTGAATTTTCTACCGCTGAGCTGAGCTGGGATTCGAACCATCGACCTTTAACTGTTTAGCGACTTGTTTTTTTTTTTTTTATTGAACACAATGCCAAAGTCACATTCAAAAAAGTGTCGGTTCAATTTAGTCTTAATTTTTTACGTCTAGCTCCCTTCCGCACCGCGCGATAAGGAACTACGTTCAAAAATTTTTTTACAATGTAATAGCTTCATAATAATATTGTAAAATGATTATTTTGAAAAGAGCAACTGCTGAGTTTCTTGCCGGCTCTTCTCAGCAGAATCCGCTTTCCGAACCGGTGGTAGAGTCATGATTTGTCATAAGAGCCACAGGTTGGCCTACGTGAAATTATTTTGAATTTGAATTTAAGGTAGCTCTTAGCGCAGTGACCATGATCCACCAACGGGAGCTGGAGTCCAGGAACATCTCGATCAACTCTATGCACCCCGGGCTGGTACGCACTGACATGACTCAGAAGCGGGGCTTCTACAGCGTGGACGAAGCGGCTGAAACTCCAATATATCTCGGTCTCGAAGCTCCACAAACATTGAAAGGCGCCTATGTGTGGTTTGACAAAAGAGTGCTAGATTGGTATGATTATAAAGCTGATTATTACTTTAAAATAAAGACCTTGGAAGAATAGACATTTAATAAATTATATTTTTTTTACTAGCTGCGACTTCGTCCGCGTGGTTTTAGTTTTTAGGGTTCCGTACCCAAAGGGTGCCAACGGGACCCTATTACTAAGCCTCCGCTGTCCGTCCGTCCGTCCGTCCGTCCGTCCGTCTGTCAGCGGGCTGTATCTCGTAAACCGTAATAGATAGACAGTTGAAATTTTCACAGATTATGTATTTTTATTGCCGCTATAACAACAAATAATAAAAATTAAATTAAATGAAAAAATAAAGGGGCTCCCATACATGGAAAAGGAGTCGAAATAAAATTTTATTTTTTCACCCTGGCATGTGGGGTGTCATTGTCTAGAGCTCATTAAGTGGAGTTCAAATATGTATTTTTTTTATTTTTTAGCTACAAAAATGAAGAAATGGGGGCCATCAAAGTTGTCGGTTTTAGACCAATTTTGTTAGGGGGAATTTAGTACTTTCTAAGAACTAAGATATCTAAATATGTATCTAGTTTTAAAAAAATGATTTGGTCCTATGTACGGAACCCTAAAAGAGCGAGGCCCGACTCGCACTTGGCCGATTTTTTAATTCACATAAAAGAACTCTTTGACTTCCCGAGATAAAAGTAGCCTTTGTCACTCTCGGGGCTCTCAAGTATATCCATGCAAAAAATCACGTTGGTCCATAGCTCTGTTGCGGCGTGATTGAAGGACATGAATCAACAACGAACACTTTCGCTTAAATAAAAATAAGATTTGAAAATCATATAAAATCAACGCAGGTTACTGTCTGGGTAAGTCCTATTAATGTCTGTGAGACCTAGCAGTCTCCCGAGACTTGTAATGATGATAATAATTTTTATGATGGTCCAAGATCCCAGTGCCGCCAGACCTAAGTTATTTTCTCAGCAATTATTTGTGTACGATAGAGTACTGTTCGAATGTCCTTTCAGTATATGCGTACCAGCTAGATTGTGCCGACGGCCAATTTCCAGATACCAGGTGCTAAAGGTAGGTAAAAACTAGAATAACTTATCTTAAATTCTCAGGGCTGATTTTCATATATGTTTTAAAGAATATTGTAAAAATTAATAAATTAATACTGCCAGACGCTTACCGCCGGCGGTTACTTTAGCCAGACGCTTTGAAGCTCCCAAAAAAATATATAATTTAAGTTAACTTATATTCTCAGTTCTGATTTTTATACATGATACTCAGGGAACTATTGCGATATTATCTGTAAGCTGCCAGACCTATTGGAAGGGTCAAACATCCCCCCAGACACACATTATGCGTCCCCATATGTATGAGCGCTAGAACATGATTCACTTGTTTAAGTGTGTGAGAGATAATATCATCATACTATCCTACTAATATTATAAAGGCGAAAGTTTGTGTGTATGTTTGTTCCTCCTTCACGCAACAACTACTGGATGGATTTGGCTGAAATTTGGAATGGAGATAGATTATACCCTGGAATAACACATAGGCTACAAATTATCCCGGAAAAATTCAAGGTTCCCGCGGAATTTTGAAAAACCACTGATAGATGGCGCTGATTGTACTTAAATCACGCTTACATTATCTTACATTAGAATAAGTAAAAATTCCAATTCAACAATCAAGTAGGATAAACACAGTTATTGAAGTTTTTCATTATCAATAGAAAATTTCTTAGGGATTAGGGATGGATTACGAAATAAATTATACAAATAGTACAAGGTATCGATTTGTCCAGTCATAGTGAGTACATTGCTAGATATTATAATGACTGATCATGTGTAGATCCTATCCTATCCTATTATTCCTATCCTATTCCTATTAATATTATAAATGCGAAAGTTTGTGAGGATGGATGGATGGATGGATGTTTGTTACTCTTTAACGCGACAACGAATAAACCGATTTTGCTGAAATTTGGCACAGACGTAGATTATAGTCTGGAATAGCACATAGGCTACTTTTTATCCCGGAAAAGCAAACAGTTCCTGCGGGATAGCATCGCTATTTTTTACGCATTTGTCCTCCAAAATACGCGCAATGGAGTTTTAGATTGACGTGATTTTTTGCACAGGTATAGTTAAAGGCCAGAAAAATGACAAAGGCTACTTTTTATCCCGGGAAAACAAACGGTTCCTGCGGGATATTAGTGTGCTACTTTTCACATATTTATCCTTCAATTATGCGCCAACGGAGTTACAGATTAACGTGGTTTTTTGGATGAGCATAGTTGAGGACCTGAAAAGTGAAAAGGCTACTTTTTATCCCGGGAAAACAAACAGTTCCGCGGGATATTCGTATGCTACTTTTCACATATTTATCCTTAAATAATCGCCAACGGAGTTATAGATTGACGTGGTTTTTTGGATAGGCATAGTTGATGACTTGAAAAGTGACAAAGGCTCCTTTTTATCCCGGGAAAACAAACAGTTCCCGCGGGATATTCGTATGCTACTTTCACATATTAATCCTTCAATTATGCTCCAACGAAGTTACAGATTGACGTGGTTTTTTGGATAGGCATAGTTGAGGACCTGAAAAGTGAAAAGGCTACTTTTTATCCCGGGAAAACAAACAGTTCCGCGGGATATTCGTATGCTACTTTTCACATATTTATCCTTCAATTAATCGCCAACGGAGTTATAGATTGACGTGGTTTTTTGGATAGGCATAGTTGAGGACCTGAAAAGTGAAATGGCTACTTTTTATCCTGGGAAAACAAACAGTTCCCGCGGGATGTTAGTATGCTACTGTGGTGTACTTAATGAAACAACGGACTATCGCAGAATGGTTTATTTACAGTGCTTGAAAACAAAGTACCGACATTGCTCTGTATAATTTGACTACCTACATACCTGACACTGCTCCTCTCTTAAATTAACTTAAAGTATAATTAAAAAAAATTTAAACTTAAAATTATAGTAACAATCGTATTCATTTTATAATTTTTTTAATGCGCGGTCTTAACGTCATGCGAAGTGGACTGTTGGTGGTCACTTGCGAAGGTGAAGGCGCCTTTTTATTATTACTATGCGTTTCTTCAGGTGTCGAAGCGACCACTGAGTTCTCAGAACTTTTGTTGAGCTCGTTACTAGTCTCACTTTCTCCCGAGTTATCGTTTTCCACACCTATTAATGAGTACCTAGATTTTCTGATGCTTTTGTTGATAATCTGATCAACGTGTCTCTTACATGTGCGATTGTCATCATTAGTTTTGACCACGTAAGAGACGGGTCCTGTTCTATCCATAACTACACCTTCTTTCCATTTGATCAAATTATCATTATAGTTTCGGACAAGCACGCGGTCTCCCGTAGTCATTTCGCGCAATGAGCCGCCGCGACGTTCTTCTTGATTTAATTGTTTATTGCGAACTACATCTCGAGTATTCGGTCGTAATAGGTCTAACCGACCGCGTAACCTATGCCCTAAAAGTGCCACTGAAGGTTCTTTTTGGGTAGTACAATGCTCTGTGTTTCGGTATGTGAATAAAAATTTACATAATGCCTTATTTATATTTTCGTTTTCGATTACGGCCTTTTTTAGTACTAGTTTTACGGTTTTAACTACATTTTCAGCCGCGCCGTTGCTAGATGGATGGTATGGAGCTACTAAAATGCGCTTAATACCATTTTTATTCAAGTATGACAAATATTCAGACGAAGAAAATGGCGGCCCTCTGTCACTGACGATGACTTTGCACAAACCCCAGCGAGCAAATAGCTTGCGCAGACAAGCTATAACAGTTGCTGCTGAGGTACTTGAAACCGGTTCTACTTCCAGCCATTTAGAATGAGCATCTAATATAACTAAATAATATTGATTTCGAAATGGACCTAGAAAGTCAACGTTCAACCTCGACCAAGGCTCAGTCGGCCACTCCCAGGTGTGCAGTGGCGCAGGCGGCGGCTGCGCGCGCTGCGCACTGCACGCCGCGCACTCGCGGCACAAGCGCTCGATGTCCGCGTCCAAACCACTCCACCAAACATAGTTTCGTGCCAGTTGCTTCATCTTAACGACACCAATATGCCCTGAGTGTAATTCATCTAACACGGCGTCATGCAAGCTGGCGGGAATTATTACTCTGTAACCCCAAACTAAACATCCCTGTTCTAAGAATATATTTTCCCGTCTGATGTGATATTGTTTAATAATATTATCATCTGTTCGTTCGGGCCAACCGAACTTAACATAACTTACTATCTTGTTAAGAGTGGTGTCTTTAGCTGTTTCACTCTTAATTTCATTAAATGTTATAGGTAATTTGTCATCTATAAAAAACAAATAGCTTTTGTCCCTGTTATTATCATTATGTGCGATACGTTGGTTTTCTCCCAATGGCAGACGAGACAAAACGTCTGCGAAACGATTTCTCGATGAAGAAATAAATTCGATGTCAAAATTGTAAGCGGCCAAGCGTATCGCATATCTCTGCAAACGGCCTGCCGCCGTTTGCGGTATGCCTTTGTTTTTACCAAAAATGTAACTTAAAGCCCGGTGATCACTGCGCAAAATGAAATGCCGACCGAAAATATACATATGATGCCTGCTAACTCCAAAGATAATGGCTAAAGCTTCTTTGTCTAACTGTGAATAATTCCGCTCGGCATCATTGAGTGTGCGCGAGGCGCAACTGATAAGACGTTCCGAGCCGTCGGGGTAGCGGTGCGACAGCATCGCGCCGAGCCCGTACGCGCTGCTGTCGACCGACAACAACAGCGGCAACTTCGGGTCGTAGTGAGCTAGCACCGGCGAACTACTGAGTATTTGTTTAATTCTATTAAAGGCACTTTCACATCCTGGACTCCAAATCCATTTGGCATTTTTCTTAAGCAAGTCATACAAAGGTTTCAATACAGAACTCATGTTAACGCAAAATTTATTGTAAAAGTTAACAAGCCCTAGAAAACTTTTCAATTGCGTTACATCTTTTGGCGATGGCGCTGACACAATCGCTTCTATCTTATTTACATCAGTGTGTAAGCCTTCTTTATCAATTTTATACCCTAAGTATGTTACACTATCTTTAAAGAACTCACACTTGGACCAATTTACTCGCAAACCAGCTTCTTTTAATCTAGCTAGAACTGCGCGTAAGTTTTTACAATGTGTTTTTCTATCTTTACCGGTTACACAAATATCGTCTTGAAAAGCTACGGTAGACGATAGCCCACATAAAGTTTCTTCTATCAACTTTTCAAAATATTCAGGAACACATTTTATTCCGAAGGGAACTCGCTTGTAAACAAAAGTACCTACATGTGTCGTTATAGCGGTAATAGGCTGAGAGTCCTCCGTTAACAACACTTGCTGATAGGCGTGGGACAAATCCAATTTCGAAAACTGTTCGCCTCCCCCGAGCGAGGCAAATATATCTTCAATTCGTGGCAGAGGATAATGAAAATCTTTTAATAACGGATTAATTGTTATCTTATAGTCTCCACATATACGAATATCTCCATTTTTTTTAATAATAGGCACAATAGGTGTACCGTAATCAGATCGGTCTACCTTATATATGACGTCATCGCGCTGCAACCGCTCGAGCTCGCGCTCGACCGGGGCGCGGAGCGCGAGGGGAAGCGGCCGCGATTTTACAAAAACTGGAGTCTTATCGGCTAAGTGTAACTGCATACGAGTTTTAAAGGTCCCGAGCCCATCAGCAAAAACCTCAGGAAATTCCTTTCTCAATGACTCGATGGTATCACTATTGTCACTCATTACAGACAAGTTATGACAGCTCGTGATATCTATTTGTAAAAGTCTTATCCAGGTTTGGCCTAGTAAAGGAGGGCCTCCATTTTCAATTATAAAAAGCGGTAACTTGTGCGAACAAGAGTGATATTTGACATTTACCATGATGTATCCGAGAGGTTCGATAACATTACCTGTGTAAGACTTTAACTTTAAGTTCTTATGTTGTAAACAAACATTAGAGAAATGTTTATCATAATAATATTTTGAAATTGCAGAAATCTTACTACCAGTATCTATTTCGAATTTAATTACTGAGTTTTCTACATTTAATTTGAGGTAATACGGGCCGTCATTGCCCTCGCTAATTAAATTATAAAATTCTGACTCGCTCTCATCGGAATCATTTAAAAAAAACTGACCTTTGGAATTCTTCTGGTTCGCCGAATCACTGCACTTGTCACTATTAACAACACAAGCGGCCTTTAAATGGCCCCTCTTACCACATGTATCACAAACGTACGACTTAAACCTGCAACGGGACGGGGCGTACCTCCCGCGCCCGCACCGCCAGCACGAGCGCTGCCCCTCTGCGCTCGCGGCGCCTGCCTTGGATCCAGCTGCATCGGGCTGCGTGTCTCCTGAGTCTCTGCACCGCTCCGTGCGGCCGCGCTCCCCGCGCGCCGTCGAGGGTCTGATGCGGTGCAGCCCTTCCGGTTCAGCGCTGGAGCTCAACCCGGTAGCCGCCTCCGCCGCGTGCCTCTCCGCCGCCTCGAGCGCCAAAGCGAGTTCCACCGCTCGCTTATAATCGATGTTCCGCTCGGCAAACAATCTCGACCTCATGTCTTCACTATGAAGACCAGAAACAAACTGGTCTCTCAAATTAACCTCGAGAGAATCTCGAAAATTGCAGTGTTTCGCTAGATGCTTCAAACTTTTCAAATAATCACTCACTGCTTCCCCTTGTGATTGTTTCCTTTGCCGGAACATATGCCTCTCTGCGATCTCCGACCTCTGTGGCTCTAAATGATCTTTGACGATTTTCACTAGTTGTTCGAAAGTCTTGTCTTCAGGTAAATCCGGTGAGCACAAGTCACACATTAGTTCGTAACATGTAATGCCGACGTGCGTGACCAGCGTGGCCACGTGTAACTCTTCACTTATGTTATTTAAAGCAATAAATTGCTTTACCCGGCGGCAATAAGCATCCCAGTTGTGGGAACTGACGTCAAATGGTTCTATTTTGCCAAAAGGCATGATTTTAACCAAAAAAAAAAACTAAACAAAACCGAACTGCGCCAAATGTGGTGTACTTAATGAAACAACGGACTATCGCAGAATGGTTTATTTACAGTGCTTGAAAACAAAGTACCGACATTGCTCTGTATAATTTGACTACCTACATACCTGACAGCTACTTTTGACTTTTCACATTTTTATCTTTCAATTATGCGCCAATATGCATGCATGCATACATGTATGTATGTGTGTATGCATGCATGCATGCATGTATGTATGTATGTATGCATGCATACATGTATGTATGTTCGCATGCATGCATGTATGTATGTATGTATGTATGTATCCTCCTCCTACTAACTATAACTATATTAAATATATCCTATCCTACTAATCCTACTAATATTATTCATGCGAAAGTTTGTGAGGATGGATGTATGGATGGATGGATGTATGGTTGTTCTCTGAGATAGGGGTTGAACTATTTTGACTGTTATACTATATTAACTCCGTCAATTTTAACCTAATTTTTATAATTATTTTAACCGACTTCAAAAAAGGAGGAGGTTTTCAATTCGACGGAATCTTTTTTTTATATATGTTCAGTGTTCACCGATTACTCGAAGACGCCTGAACCGATTTACAAAATTCTTTTTTTTTGTTTCAAAGGGTATACTTACTTCCCAGGTGGTCTGATTTTAATTTTATCGAAATCAGTCGAGCGGTTTTTAAAAAATCAACAATAAATACTTTACTTTAATACTTTGTAGTGGCGCGGGCGTTAAAAAAAAAATTGTGTGTGTCAGCTCCGACGCACGACTGGAGTTTACTATAAACTTCAATAGTATATTTAATATCAAATACGGCCATCTATTGTAAATAGCTCGAACTATTATGTTAGCAGTGCTGTTATCGCAGGGTTTTAGGGCGTACAACAGAGTTGCTATTCGAAATAGTTTACACATAAGCCGAAAGATGGCGCTGATCTACATGTGAACGAAAACCAACCTTATTTACTCAACGTTAGGGTAGAAATTTGCATCGTTGTGAAAAACGTAACGCGGGCATTCGACAACTCAAGCGAAAACCAACCTTGTTTACTCAATGTTAGGGTAGAAATTTCAACGTTGTGAAAAACGTAACGAGGTCATTGATAAATGGATTTTACTGCTCGGATTTTTCTCATACCGGGCGCCTAAAATCGATTCTTAAGGAGTAAACTCCAAAAAGTATATGTTCCCGGGTCAAAAAGTAGCCTGTGTTACTTTCCAGGTCCTCAACTTTACCTGTGTAAAAAACCACGTCGACTATAATATGCACTTGCACTTTATATTAGGTGAAATATTATAAAAATACGAACGTGTGTTGGTTTGTCCTTCAATCACGCCCCAACAGAGCTACGGATCGACGTGATTTACGGGTACCTATAGTTGAGTACCTGAGTACATGGAGACTGAAAGGCTAGGTACTTTTTATACCGCAAAATCAAACAATTCCCGAGGTATTTTAAAAACTTAATTCACGCAGACGAAGTCGCGGGCATCAGCTAGTAATATTATAAATGCGAAAGTGTGTTTGTTGGTTTGTCCTTCAATCACTCTGCAACAGAGCTATGGATCGACGTGATTTTTTGCCTGGGTATAGCTTAGGATCTAGAGAGAGAGAACTATTGCAATATCTTCTGCAAGTGATTGAAGGACAAACCAACAAACACACTTTCGCATTTATAATATTATAGTATGATGATATTATCTCTCACACACTTAAACAAGTGAATCATGTTCTAGCGCTCATACATATGGGGACGCATAATGTGTGTCTGATGTTTGACCCTTCCAATAGGTCTGGCAGCTTACAGATAATATCGCAATAGTTCCCTGAGTATCATGTATAAAAATCAGAACTGAGAATATAAGTTAACTTAAATTATATATTTTTTGGGAGCTTCAAAGCGTCTGGCTAAAGTAACCGCCGGCGGTAAGCGTCTGGCAGTATTAATTTATTAATTTTTACAATATTCTTTAAAACATATATGAAAATCAGCCCTGAGAATTTAAGATAAGTTATTCTAGTTTTTACCTACCTTTAGCACCTGGTATCTGGAAATTGGCCGTCGGCACAATCTAGCTGGTACGCATATACTGAAAGGACATTCGAACAGTACTCTATCGTACACAAATAATTGCTGAGAAAATAACTTAGGTCTGGCGGCACTGGGATCTTGCTCTATATTTATGTACGCCATCGTAGTGTCACATAATTTTCCAGCCAGTGTACATAATATTATTAATTGTACATGTGCATGTGGGACCTCCTTGGTCAGAAAACATTTCTCGGGCCTCCATACTCGATACTCGTACACATCTAACACTGAATGGCGACTCTATAAGTCATAGAGCCTACTCTAATTCCTAGTTCAATGGGTCAGAGTGACTTCAGCTGCTCCTATCGGATGATTATACGAGTCTGCCCGCGAAATTAAAATTTAATTTGGTTTTTCGCAATTTGTTAACTAATACGACAAAGTAGGCTTATGGCGACAATGGCAGTATCATCTTCACAGGTTTATATAAAAAAATTTCGACCTTAATCTAGTGGAGCTAACTAGATCCCTATTAATATTTTGTCAGACAGGTATTCAACGATAGACCTATAATATCAATTCAAATCCTCCATCCATAATGTTGATGCAAAGTAGGACAAATCTTGAAAAGGAATTAGATATTATATTATAATATGAGAGATAATATTATAGTCATCAACTGATCATACAGTTATGTATATCTACAGCTGACCTACATATCGAGTAAAAATATCCGCGGAGTTTTCGGAACAAAGAACAACCTACTGTAGTTGAATTAAGATGGGGATTGAGTTTTGGAGTGGCCCGTGTCACTCACTTATCTTTTGTAAATGGCGCCGAGTATAACGGACACCATTACGAGATAGCATAATATAAGGATTTCAGAAAAAAATATAATAGTTTAATTGAAGTTATAATAAATAATCAATTTCCTTGTAATCATCATCATCATCGTCATGAGCAACCCATTAACGTCTCACTACTGAGCGCAGGTCTCCTCTCAGAGGAGGGTTATAGTTATGTAGGCCATAGTCCACCCCGCTGGCCCAACGCGAATTGGTTGACTTCACACTTTTGAGAATATTATGGAGAACTCTCAGGCGTGCAGGTTTCCTCACGATGTTTTCCTTCACTGTCGAAGCATGAGATATGAAAATACTTAAACGCGCACAGCTGCAAAAATTCAGAGGTGCGTGCCCGGGATCGAACCTGCGGACCCCCGAAGAGGAGACCGCAGTCCTAACCACTAGACTATCACTGCTTTGCTTTCCTTATAATAGTACATTGCAATGCAAGAAATAAATTGAGATCATTGACTGAATTAGGTTTTAAATATTAAGACGAGAAATAATATAGGTACCTAGGTAATCTCTTCAGATTTTTATTTGTCTGCCTTGTCTGCTTTTATTTGTCTGTTTTTATTTGTTTGTCTGGAAAAACACACAGAGAAATACTGTAACAATGCAATGTTTCAAACAACGATATTGCTACCTATTTTGAATTGTTCACACATGAGAGTGTTATGTTCTCTGTGAATAATCTTCTCTTTGAGTATTTACAATCCCATTAGTAAACTTCGACGATTCTATATTGTATCTAGAACAATAAACGACAAACACCAGCAAAGAAACATCTACTGCTTGTTTTAATAGTGGAAAGAAATAAATAAATTATAAAAATAATAAACTTAAGAAAATGATAGATATCGTAATAGGAATTAGCGTCGATAAGTCACTTATAATAATGTATTCAATTGCAGTGCATTAAAATAAAGCAGCTTGCAGCAGCTTACATGTAGGTACATACCAAACTATGTATCTACCTATAATCTGAAGTTAAAACTATAACCGTATTCAAGTGCTAACAAGTACGATTTAGCACCTACCTATTGCTAAATTACCTAAATTCACTAGAATGAGAA
This sequence comes from Oeneis ivallda, assembly GCA_029955525.1. NCBI lineage: Eukaryota > Metazoa > Arthropoda > Insecta > Lepidoptera > Nymphalidae > Oeneis > Oeneis ivallda. Next base: position 10,902,248 of record JARPMR010000005.1, read on the forward strand.
TGTTACGTTAGAAATATTGTTACTTTTTGTAAAAGTTCGTTGTTGTCAACTCGTGGCAATTAGCATTTCATAATAGCAATATAAAATTATTACATTCATCCAATTTAATATCATATCAGTATCACCAGTGAATTGACTGACGACAAGGTCACCGTCGAACGGCCAACTAAAGAAACGTGTCTTAGGGCCGAAATAAAATAATATTTCACTCGCAAGAATATGGGTACAGAACGACGGAGTTGGTATTTTTAAAAGTACAAATACCTACAATATTAAATAAATATTAAAAATACTAATTGAAACGTCTATTAATGTTGAGGACTTCTACGACAAAAAAATATGGTTGTCTGTAAAGTCGGTTTACGGACGATAGTTTTACGTGATAACGTCATAAAGAAACATTGACGATGACTGGCGGGCGGCGGCGGGCGCTCTCTAAGCCAACGCTTGCTTAACGCGCAAGCGGAACGTGACACTTTGTCGTGCGTGCAGCCAGTGTTCATCGATTTATAAGACGTTATCACGTCAATAAGTCACATCAAGAAGCTCTCTAACAGGTATTTCATTATTCGACAAACACTTTCATTATTCGTAAACAGCATCTAAACATCAAACACTTGTCGCTAAGGAGCTATCATTACAAAGTAATGTAACATGTTTTAAAGCATACAGAAATTCAAACAGTAAAACCTGCAATACGAGTTCTGTTATCGTCGCAGCTACATGTAGAAGAAACGAGCTTAGCGCCATAGCTGAATCGAAACGGCACATCGCAACCGAATAAGTAACGGTTAGCATAATTTACCCTTGAACTATGGCGAATGGCAAATAAATAATCGAAAAGCTACAAGCCACAGCTTTCAATTGTCAGCGATCGGAGAAAGCTTCGGTGTCGCAACATCGCCGACACGGAGCCAAGAGGTTTCGTGACAGCTGGCTGTGCCTCTTGCACAACGAACGCCATGTTCCGCGATCGCTGCAATCACACAAACGCTTTTTACGGATTATCGTGTACGTTTAGAGTGGCTGTTAGCACTTCAAAACGTTGGATAATTTGTTACAAGTAACATTTCTCAAGATCAGAATACAGTGTCACCACCCCTCCTCTTCCCGCGGGTGTCGACTAAGGGAAGGTGTCGACTAAGGGAAGAAGGGAAGGTGTAGGTGACTAAGGGAATAGCGTGTCTGTGCTACTACTACCATCTACTGCGATCACCAACCCGTCTGCCCCGCGTGGTGATTATGGGCAAACCCTCCCCTTGGGAGAGGCCTTTAGTCCAGCAGTGGACTGTTATAGGCTATTGATGATGATGAACATTTCTATTACCTAATAAGTGTAATGAGCTTTTAATTGCTCAGTAGCAAGACGTTTTTGAATAAAAGCACGGTAGATTTCAACACTGACGATCGATGATATTGAATACTCCGCATCATGACTTTGTTTTTGGCGTCCATTGCAAATGTTAATCGCAGATTAGAATTAAGAATCATAGATTTATATCTATGATTCTTATAGATTTCAGCCTGTTCCACTAGTCCCTACCAACGTATGTCTGGTGGGTGAGAATGGAAATTTTTTCACCTCTAACCTGCGAAATTAAAGGTTAAGGAGCATGCCCAGATGACACGATTTAAGCGCAAGTCAAGTCGCGCGTACCAAGCTATTTCGATGCGCGTAGCCAATCGTGCGATTGTGAGATACTAGAGGTTCATATATTCCGTCCACAATGCAGACCACACACATATTATTTATGCGTTTCTCAGTTGCAATAGCCTAGCAACAGCAAGTGATGATAGAATAGTTAAGACTTCGGGAAGTCCGGAGTTCGATCCCAATAATAAACGTATGTCACTCTCCAGGTCAACTTTATGTAGGTATATTATATCCATACGATAAAATCACATCGATTCTTTGCTACGTGAATTACGTGATTGAAGGACAAAGATAATTTCACATTTCTAATTATTATTAGTAAATGATGTTTACTTCGGAGGCATATAAAATGTTACTACAGTTATAGTTACAAACTAGCACGAAAAGAAAGGAAAAGTATTTTTTATAACTATAAGTAGTCTGAGCCTGTCGAAAATAAAGCTGGCGCAAGAAAAATGAAAATTGTTTCTGAAACCTTTCACGGGCTCACAAGGTTAAACAGATTCTCTCTTATCGGAAAGTTTTCTGTGAAGTTTCTTATGTACCTACTTATTTATATCTTCCTTGTTAAAAATTGGATTAATAGATCGACACGTATTAAATGAATGGTCAAGTGCGAGTCGGACTCACGCACCCGGGATCCGTAGCATGGAAACCATTGATTAAATTGGTAAGAAATTATTTTTGTTTGGATCGCATACATACGGTAAGTATTTAATATTTCTGTAAGGAAATATTGCTATTTCTAAAAAAACAATGCAATAGTTTAATTTTTCTAGTAACCTAATACTTATATACCGATCTAGTTTCGTAGTAAACAAGGAACCCTTATAGTTTCGCCATGTCCGTCCGTCCGTCCGCGGTTTAACTCAGAGACTATTGGTACGAGAAAACTGTAATTTGACAAGAGTATAAATATTAATAACGCCAACAAAGTGGTGACATAAAATTGTGAAAAATATTTTTTTATAAAGTGGGGATGAATTTTTTTCGCGTCTATCCCATAGTCTGGGGTGTCGTTGACGGTTGAATAGGTCTTTCAAAAATATTGTGGGTGTGGGAACATCATTTTTCGATTCAGGGATCCGTTTGTGAAATATGATATTTTAAAGTGCTAAATTTTATTAGAGTCAAGTGTCCCCCACCTCTGCGAACTAAATGGTTGTTTATAGGATACATGAAAAAATTCACAGCAGTAGTATATATAAAGAATTTTATAGGAAAACTATCACGGTTAATTAGGGTTCATAATTTAAGAAGTTATATCTGTTTTGTCAAGGTTAGGTATTACACGTAGTGTAAGTTGCATATTTTATAGTATATTATAGTGTTTAAACCATAGAACTCAAAATATATTCAATATTCATAAATAAAATAAAAGCACTATCCTAGGTCAGCAATATTATTTGCAACTAAGGAACCCTACACTGCGCGTGGCCCGACACGCACTTGGCCGTTTTTTAATCTAATGAACCATAAATCCATAATGAGATTTAAAGAAAAATATACTAACATTATGGTATGAGCACAATTAGTTATTTATTATACTTATCAAATAAGTTAAATTAAGTAACAAGATGTTATTATCTAATAATAGTATTCAAATTATGAATGAGATGGTGTTATGAAATTAGATATTACCTACATCGGTATGTAATTAATTGTACATGTAAAACTCTAAGGAGATTTCATTAGGTAAATTACATGAAATATTTATTATTTTTGTCAAAATCTACAAAATGAGACCTTTCATTGGGTATTTTACATGTATTCTCAAATTCTCTCAATTTTATTTAAGTACATGTTTATTTGCTACTAGTGGACCCGCCCGGCTTCGCACGGGTAAGCTACAGCACAAAGACAACGGTACAAACAGCTGGAGCCTGCAGGAGTCCAATGACAAACCTAGAACATATTTGGTACCTACAATTTCAATTAATAAATAAATAATCGACAGTCTCTAAATCCCGACAGTTTAGATGGGCAGTACCATCAGGATTGAGGATCATGGTTGAGAAGCTGGGACCTTTTTTACAGCCACACTACGCCATACTTTGTGCCTAAGATATAAATTCAAAATCGACAATTATTCCTCAATATCCACTGTTCTAGAACAGTGGATATTGAGGAATAATTGTCGATGCTGCTGGGTACTGCCTACCTAGGTAGGCAGTACCCAGCAGCATCAGGATTGAGGAACTGGAGTTCAATGGTGTAGTCTAAAATTCTTTTTTAAACAACCGCCTTCAAACTCCCGCTTAACTACATTACGCACACACTACAAAGTACATAATATTTTATTGTTGATATTTTAAAAACCGCTCGACCGATTTCGATAAAATTAATATGAGACCACCTGGGGAGTATACCCTTTCAAACAAAAAAAGAATTTCCCAAATCGGTTCAGGCGTCTTCGAGTAATCGAGTAGGTAAAAAAAATTGATAACCTCCTCCTTTTTTTAAAGTCGGTTAGTTAATTATAAATGGTCAAGACCCTCAGAAATATGTATGATATTATGCATTTAATAAGATCGTTAATGCGAGTAACTTGCTGCTCTGCATGTACAGTTATGTCCTCTATCTCCGATAATATTTATCAGATCTTCACCCAAATAGGACAAAATACTCGTATATATGTGATGTTATACGCTTTCAAATAAAAAAGGAATTATTAAAATCGGTTCCAAGACGGAGTAATGAAATAAATTCGATAAAAATTTTCATCCCCTATCCCGGAAGAACCTTATTGTTTATCAGGATAAAAACTATTCTATATGTTGGCCCGGAGTATCAGCTACCACTATACCAAATTTCATTCAAATCCGTGCGGTACTTTTCGCGTGAGGCGCGCATAAACAGACAGACAAAAAATTAAAAAAAAAATGTTTTGGGCTCAGAATCGATAGTTATACGTCCTCCAATTAAAATAAAAATATATTTAATGTACAGAATTCATCCAGTTACAGTTTCATTAAATTATAGAAATCCGCCATCTTGGATTTGTCATGAGTCATGTCGTCATAGGATGTACAGCACGTTAAGAAGTCAAATAAATGTCAGCATAATATGACAACTAAAACCACCGGTAATCGGGTAATAAGACAACATTTAGTCCATTCGCATGGAGAGACGGCAACACCACCTGCACAGACGTTGCAACTGCCGTGCAAAACACACACATGGTGAATTCACACGGCGCAACAAGACGTAACTAACGTTGAACTAGTTGTTTAGAAAACATAAGTAATACATTATTTTTTCTTCTGTCAAGATCCGATTGTCTCTCCCTTAGAGAGGCTCCTCCTCTTAGTTCAGTTTCAAGCTCTGAAACTTTATGGAAGTGGAACTATTAACCGCAATAATAATATTGTAAAATGATTATTTTGAAAAGAGCAACTGCTGAGTTTCTTGCCGGCTCTTTTCAGCAGAATCCGCTTTCCGAACCGGTGGTAGAATCATGACTTGTCATAAGAGCCACAGTTTGGGCTACGTGAAATAAATAATTTTGAATTTTGATTTTTTGCAATGCGCACATTTTGTTTTAACAAAAGTTAATTAGTGAATCAAAGATCTTTTCTGACGACTCTATCCGTGCCAGTAATAGAATAAACCAGACCAAGTGCGAGTCGGACCCGCCCACGCAGGGTTCCGTACCATCGTACAAGATTTAACACCAGCTATAATATATTAAGAGTGGGTGTGCTCGTTAACAGTAAACAGATTTGATTTTTACAGTAGTAGATCAAGTTTCAATTATCCGAAAAAAAACACGCAAGAATTACATCATACTGCCAAGGGACGTGTTTGGGCAAAAACATAAAATGATGAAATTTGTTCGATAATAAAAAATCGCGAAGTTAGGTCTAATTTTTAACCAATATTCATTTATTTTCAATGTGTTGCATATTACAGAGCCAAAATTTTTACATTAAATTCCGATTGATATTATCAAGAGAGTAGCCTAGTGAATTGAAAAGAAAATGAATATTTTACGAGTTACAAAGTATTTGGCGCTTACTACACTCCTATTCCGCGCAAAACGCTTTCTTTTGTCGCGCCTCACATGAGGTTGCGGCTATGTTTTATCTCATCGCGAAATCTGATTTTTTTGGTGTTACACGCGCTCTTAAGGCGAGGTATTCAAACACGATCTTCATTCGTGGAGCCGAATCACAAGCCGAATGAAGATCGTCTTATTTAAAATCTATGGGTCGTAATATTATGGAAAAAAAGTAGTTATAATTGATCGTATTTCAGAAGAGCGATTGTGTAACTTTATTCCATCAAAATCTTATTCATTTGATGACAAAAACGTACATTTTAATCTGTCAAACAGCAAATTCGAATTGTCTATGCGGTTCATCGATTCTTAACGATAAGCCCCCGATTTCATTGTTATTTTTAACGATGAGCACACGATGAGTGAATGATTCTGTATCATTTGACAGAAAATTGCGATTGTGTAAGATCTATGAGCTCATGGCCATCTCATTGCTAATGTCAAATGATTGCGGTGAGTCCGAGGCTACCTTATTCGTATAAATCCATTGTATTTGCGCCATGTAAGTGTTGATAAATTTAAAAATAATTAATAAAAATAGTGTTTTATTAAAATAGTATTGTTGTGTGTAGGGTTTTTTTAGTGATAGTTAGTTTTTGCGTATAATTTGTGTTTTATTATTGTGATTTAGTTTATAATAAGTACATCCATTTAATAAAGCCAATGGGGGAATTCGTCGACAGTTAAACTATAATAAACGACGAACTCAATCCATACATGCCGCCAAGGAAGAGATCCACAGGAATATCTACCTACTGAAATCAAAAGTAGGTAAGTTTTGTTAGTTGTTTGGATAGCTAAGCAGGCGTTACTTTGCGGAAGTTCATGATTAGCTAGAAAAGGTTAGAATTATTTTGCTATAATCCGCCAACAGAAAAAATCTGTACGGTCAAACATGCAATTACAAGCTAAGCATCGCTCACCTTCCCAGCCAAGCAAGAAAGCCAAGTTCCCAGCAAGCAATGCCACCACCACTCACATGCACCACCACACAAGACCTAAAGTACAATAATTCTAACCTTTTCTTACTAAGTCTTATTTGTTTTACTAAGCGAGCTAAGCCTTAATTTGAAAATATTATGTTCAGACTAAAGAAATCATAGGTAGTTCATAGGTAAGAAAATGATGAGAGTAAATTTTCTGTCCTAATTTTCTTACTAATACATAACTACTTTAACCTAAAGGTTACTTACACTACCTACTTTAATCTCTTAATTTTTTGTACCCATTGGATAAACTTAAAGTGCCCTGGACAATGCCTATGTCTAAATAAATAAATAAAACAGTGCATTTAGTAATGTCTAAAACTTAATATATTTAAATAACAAAAATAATTGGTATAGGTAATACAATGTAAATAATTTGAATGAAAGAAAACTCAATTCACTTATTAAATTATATCTCACTTACAAACCTTACAAACCTTGACTTTACAAACCTTTTGAGAACATTATGAAGAAGAATAGGTGTGCAGGTTTCCTCAAGATGTTTTCCTTCACCGTTGAAGCTTGTGATGTTTAATTTCTTAAGTCAGAGGTGCGTGCCCAGAATTAGATTGAACCTGTGACTCACCGGATAGGAGACAGCAGTACTAACCACTAGGCTATCACTGCTTCACTTACAAGGCTTATAATATTAATATGATAAATATTTTTTACAGATTCATGGACAGCTTTGACTTCCCTGGTGCCTGTTGTAATCCGGCTCCTAGACTCAAATTATTAATTTGTTCATTGATAGCTGTGTCCGTTTGTATGATAAACTCCCAGAAGACATATTGGAAATGTCTCTCAACAAGTCCAAAGTTTTTGTAAATAATTAACTTATTTAAAGAACAAGAAAGCTTGGGAATGAATGGTTCTAGCGGCACTAGAGAAGAATAGAAATGTTTTTATTCAAATAAACTTTTGTACAAGTGCTTTTGAATCATTATTATGTACCACGATTTTTGTTTTATAATGTATAATGGTTTTATATAATGTCAATATTTCGATCCAGTTGCATGGACCGTGGTCACGATGGGACTGTGGTACGTACTTGTATAATACATTATAATTATGTCATTAAGCCACTAAATAAGTCTAAAATCTTTTGCTTTTGAATCATCGATATCACTGGTTTGGAATTCCCTTCCTGCCGAGAAGAACCATCAAGAAACTTGGCAGTTGCTCTTTTCAAAACAAGTTTACTATATAATAGATGTTATGCTATGTATGCAGTGTTTCCACAATGAGGGGAAGTTCCACAAAAGCATACCTAATTATAATTAAACACATGTTAAGACTGAAACTTCTAATTAGTTTTACATGATTTGTGAAATGGTGGTAATGAAAAAATACCCCAGCTGATTTTGAAGTGGGCTCTTCTCAGCCCAGGGCGCGTTTGGAACCCTGGTATCAATTTTCTTTATAATCGGTAGTAGTAAATAAATATTTTATTAATAATAGCTAGTTACACATATAATAAAATTACAGTGTAGGTAAATAAGCAAACCATAGGGAATTTATATGAAATAAAAACCTTTATGGATATACATTTATCTTTTTTATTTCTCCAAATAATTAAAAATGTGTGCAGCCTTATTTTAATAATTATAGGAACATTTACTAACATACTTCTTTCGATATTGTTTTGGCATACTTTAAGTTTCTTCAGGTTTATATTAGTATGCCAAAACAATATAGAACTGCAATATACATACTGAATAAATAAAACATTGTCAAGCTTACTAAAATTATACAATGATTTGTAAAAATAAGATGTAAACTATTCAGTAATAAAGGCTTATATTGTTATATTATTATTATTACTTACTAACATCCTTACTAATATAATAAATGCGAAAGTGTGTTTGTTTGTTGGTTTGTCCTTCAATCACGCTGCAACAGGGCTACGGATCGACGTGATTTTTTGCATGGGTATAGTTGAGGGCCTGGAGAGTGACATAGGCTACTTTTTATCCCGGAAAATCAAGGATTTCCCGAGGGATTTTAAAAACTAAATCCACGCAGACGAAGTCGCGGGCATCAGCTAGTACTATATTTAATTATAATAATTTATTATTCACAGTTTTCTTTGTATTATTAGAACAGCAAAGCAAATTTTTTCTTTAATGAATCTCAACACTATATTATTCTTCTTAATCAACCTAAAGATGTCCACAGCTGGACAAAGGTCTCCTCCATGGACTTCCACAGGCTTCGGTCTTGCGCCGCCTGAATCTAGTGGCTCCATGCGACTCGTTTGATGTCGTCGGCCCACCTAGTAGGGGGTCTGCCAACACTGCGCTTCCCGGTGCGGGGTCGCCACTCCAGCACCTTGGGACCCCAGCGACCATCAGCTCTTCGAACAATCTGCCCCGCCTTCAGTTTTGCGACTCGCTGAGCACTACACTATATTCATTAGCAACCCATCAACGGCTCGCTACTGAGCGCAGGTCTCCTCTCAGAGAAGGGTTATATGCCATAGTCCACCACGCTGGCCCAATGCGAATTGGCGGACTTCACACACCTTCAAGAACATTATGAAGAACTCTCATATGTGCAGGTTTCCTCACGATGTTTTCCTTCACCCTTGAAGCAAGTGATATTTAATTGCTTAAACGCACATAATTTCGAAAAGTCAGAGGTGCGTACCCGGGATCGAACCTGCGACCCCCCGAATAGGAGACCACAGTCCTAACCACTAGGCTATCACTGCTTGCTAACTATATTAGGGACATGTAGGTATTTACTTACCATCATCCTACTAATATTATTGTCGTACTAATATTATAAATGTGAAAGTGTGTGAGGATGTATGGATGTTTTTTACTCTTTCACGCTACAATGAATGAACCGATTTGGCTGAAATTTGGAATCGAGATGGCTCATACCCAGGACTAACACGTAGGCTACTTTTTATCCTTATTTTAAAAACCTTAATCCAGGCGGACAAAGTCGCGGGCATCAGTAGTACTAGTACTAAATAATTAGTCTTGTTTATCACATCTTCAAATAGCCTTTATAAGACTATGATAAACAAACATTTATTTACTTACTAAATTAATTAAATTGAGCACAGCTGCAGTCTTAAATGTCTTTTACTTCCTTGGTGGTTCCTAGTGGACAATCAATGGCAATCAAAGATAATCTCCTCAGAAATTAGGAGATCCGTAGGAGAACCAGTCAAAGGTCTCTTGCATAGACTTCCACAGGCCTCGGTCTTGCGCCGCCTGAATCTAGCGGCTCCCTGCGACTCGTTTGATGTCGTCGTCGTCGTCGTCGCTCTTCGAACTATGTACAGGAAGTAATTGAAACCTAAATCTCGCACTGTATATACATATATGACTGTCGTGTAGTTAACATATTTTAATTTGCAATAACAAATATTGATGTCATAATAATTAAGATAAAACTATCCTATCTTTTAAGTTCGACCAAATTACAGATAGTTACAAAGTTTGATCAAAATCGGTTCATTAGTTTTCGAGTTTATTCCGAACATAGGTCGTGACAAGAGATTTTTATATATATTTATTATTGAATAAAATCTTGTATGAACATACATAACATTATCTATTTTATTTCTATGATTCTACATTTGTTTCCAGCGTGTACTGCTACACACAAACATGATAATAAAAAGTAACATTTTAGTAAAAAGTAAAAGCTTTCTTATAATTATAAACATTTTACATTTTCACCTACTTACTATAACATATCTTATTGAATAAAAACCTGTATGAACATACATAACATTATCTTTTCTTTTTTAGGGTTCCGTACCAAAGGGTGCCAACAGGACCCTATTACTAAGCCTCCACTGTCCATGTGCCCGTCTGTCCGTCCGTCAACGGGCTGTATCTTGTAGACCGTAATAGATAGACAGTTGAAATTTTCACATAAATTGTGTATTTCTATTGCCAATATAATAACAAATAATAAAATTAAATTAAATTACAAAATATAGGGGGTATGGGAGATGATACATGGAAAAGGAGTCTAAATAAAATTTTATTTTTTTACCCTGGCATGTGGGGTGTCATTATCTAGAGCTTGTTAAGTGCAGTTCAAATATATACTTTTTTATTTTTTAGCTACAAAAATGAAGAAATGTAGGGCCGTCAAAGTTGTCGGTTTTAAACCAATTTTGTTAGGGGGTCTATCTCAAACACTAAACTAGTTAGGAATTTGAAATTTTGGTATATTATGTACTTAGGGTGTACTTAAACAACAAATACTGAAAACAGCAATTTATAACCATATGCTAATTTAGTACTTTCTGAGAACTAAGATATTTATATACTAGCTGATGCCCGCGACTTCGTCCACGTGGATTTAGTTCTTACAATCCCTCGGGAACTCTTTGATTTTCCGAGATAAAAAGTAGTAGTATGTCACTCTCCAGGTCCTCAACTATACCCATGCAAAAATTCACGTCGATCCGTAGCCCTGTTGCGGCGTGATTGAAGGACAAACCAACAAACAAACACACTTTCGCATTTATAATATTAGTAAGGATGTATCTAGTTTAAAAAAAATATTTGGTCATATGTACGGAACCCTAAAAGACTTGCACTTGGCCATTTTTTTTTATTTGTATGATTCTGTATTTGTCTCCAGTGTGTTCTGGTACACACAAAAATCGTCGTAGCGAAGCCATCATTGTTCTGAAATAATCGAAATTAAGATTATTATTTCTTTTATATGTATAAAGATACAGCAGTGTTTTAATAATATTATAATAATATTAGATGATGTCAGCGACTTCATCCGCGTCGATTAAGGATTTTTCTTTCCCGCGGAACTGTAATTTTCCGGGATAAAAGCAGCCTATGTATTAATCCTAGGTATGAGCTACCTCCATTCCAAATTTCAGCTAAATCGGTTGATTCGTTGTGACGTGAAAGAGTAACAAACATCCATCCATCCATTCTCATAAACTTTCACTTTTATAATAAGCTAGATGGTGCCCGCGACTTCGTCCGCGTGGATTGAGGTTTTTTCATTCCCGCGGGAACTGTAATTTTCCGGGATAAAAGTAGCCTATGTATACCTACTTATGTATGTACCTCCTACTTATGGCATTAAGCAGTGATTACAATAGTTAGCCTAGTAATTACAACTGTGGTCTCCTATTCGGGGGGTCGCAGGTTCGATCCCGGGTATGCACCTCTGACTTTTCGGAGTCAAGTGTGTTTAAGCAATTAAATATCACTTGCTTCAACGGTGAAGGAAAACATCTTGAGGAAATCTGCACACCTGAGAGTTCTTCATAATGTTCTTGAAGGTGTGTGAAGTCCGCCAATTCGCATTGGGCCAGCGTGGTGGACTATGGCCTATAACCCTTCTCTGTGAGGAGAACTGCGCTCAGTAGTGAGCCGTTGATGGGTTGTTAATGATGATGAGCTACCTCCATTCCAAATTTCAGCTAAATCGGTTGATTTGTTGTGACGTGAAAGAGTAACATGGATGGATGATCCATCCGAACTTTTGCATTAATAATATTAGTAGTATATCCTATACTTTATGATCAATTCTTGTATATGTAATTGGTTTCTTAGAAACGGCTCTTACAATTTGGATGATTTTGCTTTCGTGCCCTGTATTTGAGTTCGTGCCAATACTGAATATACTGGTGTGTTGTTTATATTTATTTAATTCCACTTAAAAAATGAATCATTACTTACAGTTTCCTTTCTTTGCTTGTCGTGGTGGCACCATCTCCTAAACTATAAAGGGCAGCAGCTGTGTTCCTCCAAAACTCTCCCTCCCTTGCCTTTGGCACTGAAATAAAGAGTTTAAGATGTTGATAAATTTCTTTCTTTAGGAAGACATTTAAAGTTATCTTGTGATCTATTCTTTTGTCTTGTGTGTGTAATGAAGAATATACATACATTACTAAGTTAGAAGTTGTTCATGTTTAAATTTTTGTAGGAAAGATATGAATATTTCATAGTAATTTACCTTTACCTTACTTTGTTTTTCACGGCACAACGAATGAACCCATTTGGCTGAAATTTGGATTGGAGATAGCTCATATACTGGACTAGCACTGGCACACTTACTACACGGCTAGATACATTTTATCTGGAGAAAGTAGAGTTCCTTCGGAAATCAAAAACCCTGTTCTACGCGGAAGAAGTCGCGGTCATAAACGGTATAGTTAACTTACATATTTCCGATTCGAAAGCCCTTTGTAAAAGTTTATTGGAGTAAAAAATTTTCTTCAATTCAATTCCCTTAATCATGCTTAGATGTTAGATTTATGAATAATATGAATCATTATAAAAACAAACGAATTTTTTCATAGATTATTGACATATGACTGACGTCTGACATTGACACTGATTGACACTTGACAGCGACAAAGTACACAGACTTACTTCTAACAAGAAAAAATACATGGCTGTAACCACATATAACCCTAGAAGAATGATTAATAACACAGAAAATATACAAAATTAGAAGCTTTTAGCGCCACCTATAGTTGAATAGCAGAAGCGACTAGACTAAGAACTACTGCTACTCGTCAATAGGTGGCGCTATTTATGTTCAATCTCCGATCGTTCTCCATCGGTCTTTATTTCATCACGATGTCATCGGTAGGACTTACACAATCGCAATTTAGTTTCAACGATATATGACAATCGTTAAAAATATTCATCATGAAATAAAGATAGACAATCGCTCTTCAGGTCTGATGGCTGTTTCCTAAAAACGATGACGCAAACTTTTCTCGATAGAAAAAAATTGCAAAGTTGACTCAGCAAATACATAAACTCCCATCGTTCTCTGTTATGCATAATTTATTTTGGTAAAATTAAGTACAATTGTTTTTCATATTTTACTACAACAAATGGCTGTTTTAGATTTTATCTATCGCGACTGTTAAATTATGACGGAAAATATTAAAATTATATTTTCCGTCATAATTTAGTTCCGTCGCAGAAACGCGGCCTTAGTAATATAGGGTCCCGTAGACACCCTTTGGATACGGAACCCTAAAAAAGCTTAGTAGAAGCTCATACCTTCTTCCTTTCTTTCTTCATCATGGAGAAACAATGCCGAGTTATTATAACTGAAATCGTTATAAATTGAGTTGCGCCGCATATAAAATCAGTTCCAGTGTTTTGGCAACTTTAGTTGCGGACCTCAGGTTGCTTTCCCGTTCCTCCGTGTGAGAATGGGGTAACAAGCATGACGAGCACTCAAAACGTACAACGTCACCGGATTTTAGCTCAGTGCTCCCATTTCCATAACGGTATTATAAGCAAACCACAAATAACAGATTTAGTATAACCAGAAAGACTACAAAACGTATCGTATGGAATAAACATCAACACATTAATGCTCGTCCATTCTTTTTGCAATAATATTATAATGACAAGGAACATGTATTCTTATAAATGCAGAAGTAAAATAGACATTAAAACACACAACTACTTTGGATTTTCTCTTCAGACTTACACAATGTCAGGCGAGCGCCGCGCCGCCGCAACGGTTTTAAGCCTCGATAGCCCAACGGTTTAAGGTGCGCACTGAAAACTGAAAGGTCGCAGGTTCGAATCCCACCCGTTGCACTATTGTCATACCCACTCCTGGCACAAGCTTTCCGCTAATTTGGAGGGGAGGCGAGAATATTAGTCAACTTCAACTTGGCGGATATTATTTCAAAAAAAAAAAGTTTCTTTTTTTACATCAAGATTTTGGAATGAGACCTGGGGTTCAATGATGAAGTATATATATGACCCGTAATATCAATTCACAATAATTGACTATTCGTAAGTCCTAACAGTTTAAGTGGGCAGTACCTACCCCTGCAGCATCAGGGCACGAATTTTTTTTTTAAGTACATATTATACTTTTTTTCTGATAGGGTATAAGTATTGAAAATGATTACTACTAATGTTGGCAACCCTGATGTTTGTGTGCAGCACGAAAGTTTTCTATGAGCACGATAAAAGATTATAATATTGTTAAAAATTCATTTGAAAATGCAGAATAGTTAACTGTGTATTATGTGCAGCGATCAGCTGTTACTATGTCACAATTCACAAGTACGGCCGGTGCATGTGCACTGAAATGATTACGTTAACGTTTAAAATTGGAAATAGCCTAAGGAGTACGTATAATTACAACGTGGCCATCTACTTTGTGACTCGTGTAGCTTAGAGGCTAATAATAGTATGCTGTTCTATCTTTATGAGTCCCTATTTAGTTTTTATATGATCCGAGTAGGTAGTTTTAGCTTTTTAGATTTGTTAAGACCTGTACCCGGGAAGCGCAGTGTTGGCAGACCCCCCACCAGGTGGACCGACGACATCAAACGAGTCGCAGGGAGCCGCTGGATTCAGGCGGCGCAAGACCGAGGCCTGTGGAAGTCCATGCAAGAGACCTTTGTCCAGCAGTGGACGTCTATCGGTTGATAAAGAAGAAGAAGAAGAAGAAGAAGAAGACCTGTACATTAACACAATCGAAGTGGAAGAAACTAGTAGCATTCGATATGTGAGTATAGTACATATATACAGGCGGATGCAGCGTATATCTATAGGGCATCCAATCTTGGGATGCCTACCAAGATGTCGAAATACCGGGATCCCACATTATTTTCGAACCCCGCAAGGTTCAGCATAAAGACATCCTTCTGTAGATGATATTGTGGCACCTGAGCTAAAAGGGCCGTTACTGTTGCCCGCTCGTATATCTTAATCAGTTTTAAATTTAATATTTTCATACACAGTCAAATATCATGAACATTATTAAAACACAGCATTTTCATCTTCCAACATGATTCGTATCAAACGAATTGAGATAAGATATAACATCTGCAGCGAGACGGTTGTTATATTTACATCTATATATGGGACTGAAGACACCATTTTCCGATGTTGGTGGGAGACAGGTGGTGGTGTCTATTTCGGTCGAGTGTCGAATTACACAAGAGATAACTAAATACCACCCGCGATCTACGATTTACACGATTAGCGTATGCAACATCTTTAAAAAAATAACGCAATAACGGGCACTTCGACCGTGGCTGTAGTGTAAACTAGCCAACACACTCAGGGGCAGGGCGCGACGTGATTCCCACCGGCCGGCCTCGCAATTTTTGACATGTACTGTACATATAAAAATTCTGAATTTTACCCTGTATGTGTAGGCAGGGAACACTTAAACATAAAAAATCGCAACATCTTTTATTCGTTTAGGTACAAAAAAATAATTAATTGTCAATGCAAGCAATTGAATATCACATTCTTCAACGTTGAAGGAAAACATCGTGAGGAAACCTTCACACCTGAGAGTTCCAAATGTTCTTGAAGATGTGTGAAGTTTGCCAATTCGCATTTGGTCAGCATTGTGGACTAAGGCCTATATCCCTTCTCTGAAAGGAGACCTGGGTTCAGCAGTGAGCCGTTCATTGGTTGCTGATGATGATTGTCAATAAAATATTTTTCTCAAATTTGCTCGGAAATCGCTTCTTTATTTAAAAAAAATGAAACGTCAATTGGCTCATTGCTGGCGTGGCGCCAGCAATTACGTAACAGGTCAATAATGTAAATTGCTGGACAGGTACGAGGTTTTTAAAATGTACACTTTCCTCTATTAGGTGTTTCTCCTCTGTGATTAGGTGTTTTAAATGTGCATTTCTTTCGCTGAGTTATAATACTACTATACTATAACATTTAACATGAAATAAAACAGTATTTCTTTAATTATTTTTTTGTTGTTTCCTCGCAAATTAGAGAAAAGTACTATATAAGCCTCGGCCGAAATAGCAATTCATGGCCTCGTTTACTTAAAAAGGCCTCGGCTAGCGCCTCCTTTTAAAATCGGCTTATTATTTATTCCGAGCCTCGACAATAATGTACTATTTTCTTGTTGACAGACATGGTGGACGACGAGATACGAGTCGCATGACCGAGTCCTGTGGAAGTCCATGCAAGAGACCTTTGTGCAAGAAGAAATAAAATATCGATAAATGGCTGAACCTATACGAAAAAGAAAACTAGCAATCGTCGAGTTATTTTTGCTCCACTTTACCAGTGTAAATAATTCAAAATTAGGGGCAATGTTTGCGTATCACTTGTAATAATAAG
Source organism: Oeneis ivallda (assembly GCA_029955525.1). Classification (NCBI taxonomy): domain Eukaryota; kingdom Metazoa; phylum Arthropoda; class Insecta; order Lepidoptera; family Nymphalidae; genus Oeneis; species Oeneis ivallda. The sequence continues at coordinate 10,919,045 of JARPMR010000005.1, forward strand.
TTACAGATTGAAGTATTGGTTGCAATTTGGCATCTGGTCGACGTCAATAAAATGCCAACTCTAGTTAATTCATCTTCGTCAACGTCGCCGACGAAAGGGTGATCTTTCTCTGTGTACATATTACGTTCTGGAATGATATCTCTATAGCGGAACTACAAAAAACATAATCGGCATTTATAAAGTTAATCTACCTACTCGTAATTCCGTAATATACTAAATGCACAATATACTAGTACCTACTAATTTAAAAATACCAAAATATTTTATATTAATCCTACTAAGTATACAATATAATCCTACTAATATTATAAACGAAGTCCGCCAATTCGCATTGGGCCAGCGTGGTGGACTATGGCCTAAAACCCTTTTCTGAGAGGAGACCTGCGCTCAGTAGTGAGCCGTTGATGGGTTGCTAATGACGATGATGATGATGATGAATATTATAAATGCGAAAGTTTGTGAGGATGGATGAATGGATGGATGGATGTTTGTTACTCTTTAACGCGACAACGAATGAACCGATTTGGCTGAAATTTAGCTAGATAGCTCATACCCAGGATTAGCACATAGGTTACATTTTATCCCAGAAAAGTAGAGTTCCCGCGGGAATCAAAAACCTTAATCCACGCGGACGAAGTCGCAGGCATCCTCTAGTATTAAATATAGTCAGTCATTGAAAGAGTCTTTTAATAGTCCTAGTACGAAGAAAACTAAAAGGTAGTAAGCTGAAGAAGGCTGAATAAATGAATTAGCAATTTAGTTTTAGTTGCCTGCTTGCTTCTTTTATAAAATGAACAAAAGCGGTGTACCAAGCTATCTTTTCATGAATCCAGACAAAAACTATCTCTCCTGTGACATACTCATGTCTACTAACCAATTGGAGTAGATAAGTAGGTCCCTGTTTATACCGGACGAGATAAGCGTCAAAACATTGTATACGAGTGTGGCATAATGAATGCGCGTAGAGAAGGTAATGAGAAGTGTCGGGCAGGGCCCGGCCGCGGCCGGATCGATACAGACGCCCCGATGCCCTGCCATCGTACTCGCGCTGGCTGCTAAAATAAAATTTCACTACATAATAATAAAAAACCTTCCAAAATTATTTTTTTCATGTAGGACATGTGGCTCTTATGACACGTCGAAACTGTACCACCGGTTGGGACTGCAAATTTTGCTGAGAAGAGCCGACAAGAAACTCAGCAGTTGCTCTTTTTAAAACAAAATAGTACCTGCCTACAGCGATGTAGGTATAGTTACAAAGTACAATGTAATAAGTTACACTATTTTGTAGTCAGCTGGATGCCAAGCCGATTGTTTGTCACTAACAAATTCATTAACTTTATCTAATAAATGTTTTTTTACACATTGTTTAAAGTGTAATGGCAAATCAAATATTTCCTTTGGAATCATTAATACAAATAAATAAAATTGAAGTGTCTGTTTGTAATGTCAAAATAACAGCTTTTTACTTAACACATATGAAAGTAAACATGGTGCTTATAGCAATAAAAACAATTTTTTAAAGGAGATTGGAGAGCTCCCATAGAGTTTCTGACCCAGACTTGAGGCCCACGTTCACGAATCAAACTTCTGATACTTGTTCTAGTAAACCAGACTAACAAAAAAGTTAATCAAAGTCAATCAAATAAAGTTGGGAGAAAAAAGATATTCAATAGTAAATTGTTAAAAATGATGTTATGGTTTTTAAGGCAAATTACCATTAAGATATCATATAGTCTATATATAGTATTATATATTTAATAGCCTTAAAAATTTAGTAGGCACTGAAGACTATTTTCTGAATATACCAAAGAGATCACGCTTCCTTTTAAACGTTAAAACAGCCATACCTACCTTACCTAATGTGTAATTCGAATAGTACTGCCATGTAACGCAGCCAACGCGGCTCGTTTTGCGCAGAGCCAATGTTTTCTGGGACAGTATTTATATGATTCAGCTGGTAAGGGAATGATGATTCATTCATTGTCTCGATTTAACTGTAGACTAAAGGTGAAGACTTGGCTTCATACATTAGACTATGAAAGGACTGAAGAGTTTAGAAAAATTTTAAAATAAATTAAAACTTTCTATACCATTTATTTTTACTGATCACGCGCTCACAGACACACTCACACAGACACACTCACACACACACATACACACACACACACACACACACACACACACTCACACACACACACCACACACACACATACTCAAACAATTCATAACATTAAGATAACTATATAAAAAAAACTTGAGGTGTCAAGGGACACCCGGATGGAACGAAGTTCCTTTCGATTAATTAGTGAAGGAATAATTAGTGAAGGAATTGAATTTGGCATTGTGCTCAATATTTTCACACTACAATATTAGATCTCCGTAGCCTTGTGGTTTCTACAGTCGCTAAACAGTTAAAGGTCGATGGTTCGAATCCCAGCTCGACAGACTGAATTTTCTATTTTCAATTTTATTTTAAATAATTTCTACATGTGGAATTTTTCCCTAATTTTTTATAACTTAGTTATTAGTAAATAAGTTATTAGTTTCATTTGTAGCGTGAAAGAGTAACAATAACATACAGCCTCACAAACTTCCACATTTATAATTGAACAAGCGAAGCGAAGGTCTCTGAGTCTACTTGAATGAATTTGCACTTGTCCGTCCGTCCGTCCGTCTGTCAGAGCCTTATAACTTCTGAATTACTGAACTAAAACATAGTTAATAATATAATATAATTACTTCAAATTTAAACATAATATGTAAACCGATTCGAGGGGGGCTCTCATAGAAGTGAATGCGAAGTAAAAAATTTTTTTTCACATTAAATAAAATCATATCATTTTAAAGATAATTTCGAACCGAGTACAAAAATTTTTTTTTTTAATTTTTCCCTCAAAATTGACGAAATGGGGGGCTTTCAAAGTGGAGATTTAATATGCTCGCTTGAAGACGCTCTCTAGCAAAATCGGCTATGTATTTTCAAGCTGAACGTATTTCTTTATTTCACTTATATCCTGTACTTGAACAACAAATACTAAAATTATATGAATATTATAAAGAAACGAGATTATTTGATTTTTAATGGGCATCAGTAATTTTCAACATAGCTTCACAATAATGCTAATAGATGGCGCTGATGGAACTAGGAGTTATGACTACGTCGATCTATCCCAAAAACAGTTTTGCGTCGACCATTATTATTTATGTACAACCAGGGTTCGAGGATATATGTCAATGGATATATATCACGATATATATCCGATATATATCAAACTGGGTTCGATGATATATATCAATGGATTTTTTTATTTGTTTTGTTACATAAGTGTAGGTATGACCATTGACTGATTAGGATAATTTAAAAAAGGTTTTATGTTTTTGAGTTGCGTTTTTGCTATACATGTATAAGATTTTATGTTTTTAGTTGATTTTGCCTGATCTAAAATAAAATTTCATGTTTTGGTTTCATTTGTCTGATTTTAAGTACCTAAATAAATAAAACATTAAAACATTTTAGTTTTTTTCATAATTTTAGTATGTTTATGCACATATGCAAATAGTATTCATAAATAATACAATAAAATATTAATATGGCTTTCATACAAAATTGATATATATCAAACTTGATATATATCGGATATATATCATAAATATCCGATATTTTGATATTTATAATAAACTAGCTGATGCCCGCGACTTCGTCCGCATGGATTTAGTTTTTAAAACTCCCGCGGGAACTCTTTCATTATGCGAGTTAAAAAGTAGCTCTCCCGGTCTGAGGAACCACTACTACATCCATACCTATACCTATCCTATACCCATGCAAAAAATCTCATCAATCCGCTGTTCTGTTTTTTTTTTTTTTAAAGTATCCTATGTCCGTCTCCTGGTTCTAAGCTACCTCTCCACCAATTTTCAGCCAAATCGGTTCATCCGTTCTTGAGTTATAAATAGTGTAACTAACACCACTTTCTTTTATATATAATAAATATCGGATATTTTCGAACCCTGTGTACAACATAGAATGACATATTATTCAATTAAAATTATTATTTAGTTAAATATACAACATCAATAAACTATTAATTACTACAGTTTGTATATCTTCTGTTCTGTCGATAGATGACGCAGTCGTTATTAATTAATAAATTCAATGTTTTCACTAACGTTCCCTAGCCTCTACGGGCTACCTACATAGATTGAGTTAGGTGATGATTTCTGTCAACTTAGTTATCACGAACCTGTATGGGACACCTAAAAGGACATTGGGACAGATGTTAGGACCTAAGATTGTATTTAGAGGCTACCTATGTAAAGATATTCCTACTTAGGGGATGATTTAGGTATGTTTGGTGAAAACAGGCATAATAATAATGTCAGTTTTGGTCGTCATGTATCGATTGAATGAATAATCATGGAATACCGCTACCGCAAGGTCTCAGTTTAGGGTAAACCACTAGTATTAGTAGGATTCATTTATATTAACAGTCCAGTCAACTTAAATAAACAATTTGAACTTAGGTATGTATTGTAATAATAAAAAATACTTAATTATTGTAAACTTGCATCAATTAGTAGGTACTGTAACAATTAAGGTTAGAAATACAATTCAAGTGGTATTAATTAATGTAGTTTACACTGTATTTTGTTAAAGAACCTTTACATAGTAGATAAACTTAAGGTTTCAGTGTAACATTGATATTAGGATCAGTATAGTATAGTATATAATAATATAGTATTTTGGCGAGCACAATGGACTGGCGACGGTCGACGTGCTACAGGGCCTCAGGATCTGCATAGCCGCAAAAAAAGAAGAAGAAGAAGATAGTAGCAAATTTATAATTTCATTGCTTTATTACCTAATCATCATCATCATCATCAATAGCCTATAACAGTCCACTGCTGGACTAAAGGCCTCTCCCAAGGGGAGAGTTTGCCCATAATCACCACGCGGGGCAGACGGGTTGGTGATTGCAGTAGATGGTAGTAGTAGCACAGAGGACGCAGCTGCCCGTTCTCCGTTATATTCCCTTAGTCGCCTCGTACTACGCCCGTGGGAAGAGGAGGGGTGGTGACAACTGTATTCTGATCTGCCATCACCACACAGCATGTGTTACTATTATTATTACCTAAACACATCCTATAATAATGTATTTTTGATTCCTGGTCTACAGATCAAATATTTTTTGCCTGTGCAAAGCTTCTTGTTTCTTTGCATGACAGTATTCCCCCTAACTTCCCTCATCCTAATAATATGAAGCTCTTATTAATTCTGGTTTAGCAAAATTTTTAGGTAAAATTGATTATAACAAAACTTAGTCTAATTATCTCTCTATATATTTAATACATATTCAAGTTTGTTTGTATACGTTTAATAATATTATTTATATCTAAGTATTAAGATGTCTACATTTATTCTTTGTTCTTTTAATTTTTGTTGTAGCACTAATAAATCAGGCTGGCTGTCTCAAAAGCGAATGAAAGTTCACCAATATTATCTCTCCAGCTGTGTGCTCTCCTTCCCTGTGTCATTGGCGAAATATTTGTGTTCGTGCATGTTTAAAGCCATTTTGCATATAAAATGAAGTGAAGTATTGAAAGTTTATATACATATTGCATATTTTTAATAAAAAAAATTATATAAGTATTATTAATATACAAAATTCTTTTTAAAAAACCAACTTCAAATATATTTTTTGTGTCTAAAATCGGTTGAGATTTGAAGTTAGTAACATCGCCAAAAAAAATAGGCGTTGAAGTGAGAAACCCATTTTTTCAAGTCGGTTAAAATGTTAAAACTGTACATTAGTACCAGCTTCATCAAATATTATTTCTTTATGCAAGCAGGTAGATTTAAAAGAATAAATTAATTTCAAGGCCCGCTATCAATGCGTTATAGCCTTCGTAATTATCAAGACATTATTCAACACTCAACAGTCAACAGCAAAGTTTCTTTGTGCGAGAATTAACTTACCTGACAATGCCTGATGCGAAGGAGCGAGAATCTTCAGGAATTCACACGTAGCATAGTATCACAGGGTTAGGCACAGTCCTGAGGCTCAGATAACGCACATCGCAACGTAACTAAAGTGCGAACTGCGACGTAATAAATTACTGAAAACGTAGGTCGTTCTACAAAACCTCAAATCGATTATTTTATCAACACCGTCTAAATTTCGTAAAACATAACAAAATCACATTCAGTACATAAAATAACACTGCGCGAGGACGACTGACACTGTACAATTTTGATCCTAATGAATTACACCAATTTTCAAACACTCAAGAACAAAAACAGCTGGCTGGTCCAACGCGTGTTTTTCACAATCAAATCAAGTCCACACCACAGTCCACAGCAAGTCAACAAATGAACAAAACCAAAACTTCACATAAGTCTATGCTTCACACACACAATGACAATGATTTTATTTGCGCGTCAATGACGAGTCATGACGTAGGTTCAGGAATACCAACATTGGAAAAATTACGCAGATGATACGATTGGATTTGTCACGTAGTCGTAATTCCTAGTTCCATGGAATTTGTAGGTAGCCCAGAGCCGTAAAGCCAGTTAAATTAAAAAAAAAATAGGTACTGGCCATCGTAGTCGTTTTCCTTGTTCCATGGTATTGGCATAGAATATTCTACTATTCATTCGCAGAGTACCTACATTGATTTTATTTTGTTTAAATATGTATAGGTAATAGGGTATTTGACTACTTTTAGAAAATCATCTTAAATTGTTAATAATGCTATGCTGAAGCTAACAAAACGTATATTTCGGCATAATTTTCATTATTTTTCATAAAAATCGAGAAATAAATTCAAAAAAATAAATTGCCGCCGAAACGTTCCATTTGCTCTCATGACGTAACAGTTCACATTTCAAACAATGACAATTTTATAATATGTGTTTAGGCCGCGTGTCGCATACTATTTGGTATTTAATAAAATAGTAACGATGAAAAACAGACGAAATTAGCCTATTACGCCGCACAAACACGTCGAAATGTATTGACAAAATGAGAATTCCATAGGTGGTGTGGACTGTGACGTCATTCGAGATCACGGAACGTTTTCGATCACGTGACCTTGGCCGGAATTATAGCAATTTTATTTAATGTTTTCCAATTAAATAAAGCTTTATTTTTTAGTTTTGTCGTATGGAATAATGTTTTTAGATAATAATCTTTTAGGATGACACCAAATGAAACGATATTTTTAATATTTTTTTATTATTTAATATTTTACACGTGCGGTAGATAATTGGGCTAAACTAATTCTGTTTTCTTTTATTTATTTAATCATACAGGCTTAGGAACTTAGGGAACTTCATGAAAATATCGTAGGTACAATTTTTTTAATGGATATATTATGCAAACTTAAAAAACTAGGTATATTTAAATTCACTGATTGTAGACCTTATTCATGACAAATCTCTCAATAGCTAGTACCTATATCTAGGCCAGGTCAGAAGTTTGGGATGTTGTTTAGGGATGGTTACAAATTAACATTTTCTCAAGTTTTGGACCTCGAGGACCCTGTGCAGAAGGCGGGGGGGGGGGGGGGGGGGGGGGACTGCGAAAATTTCGACCTTCCTCCGGTTTTTCCTCAATAACTTTTTCCCTTAGGTACGTCCTACGCCAAAAGAATTTCTATACTTTTTTGTAGAAAATTATATTTCCTACAAGTTTGATAGCAAAAAATTTTTGTATGTCAATTCAGTGCAGTCCCCCCCCCCTTCTTCTCCTTCAGCACAGGGTCCTTGAGGTCCATAATTTGAGAAAATTTTAATTAACTATCCCTGAAAAACATCCTAAAGTTTCATTAACTTCCGACCTTTTTCCACCAAACCTCACTTTTTCCTACCTGTCGACTGGCCGGCTAATCTCGGAGGACGAATACGAAGTATAATAATTGTAAAGTGATTTTACAAATAGCTGTTCATGTCTTTATTCATATCATAAGTTACATCATTCACATTGAAAAATTCTTCCTCACTCGATAAACACAGTTTTTTAAAAATGTCCGATGGCGATGGTACACCTTTTTCATCTACTGGAATAGAATCGATTAACTCATCAATGTTGGAGATGTCAATAGTTTTTTCGTCCGGAGTGCCATTGCTCGCTAATGCCGCAGAATAATTAGAGCATGGAGTACTGCTTTCACCAAAGGCTTCTGAAAGTATGGTGAAGTTTTCAGATTCCATATCTTCTAATGATAACTGTGCTCCAGTTCTCACTAATTCAGCATTCACTTCAGATATTTCAGGATATTTTGTGTTTTCACATTTATCGCTTTGAGAGCCTACTTCATTACTGTCCAAAATAATATCACCTGATTCTTTTTTCTTTTTAAGTTTTTCTACGAAATCTCCCATTTTTCTTATAACTGTACCTGGGGGCTGCACCTGACATTTATGGGTTCTCTGTGATACCTGGAAATAAAAAATTGTAGTTTTTACTTTAAATTGTGTGATGTCTGGTAGGCACCTTGCAAGATAAAACTAGCAAACCATTCTTACTTTATATCTAAAACTTTTATCACAAGCTGTACACTTATAAGGCATAGCACCAGTGTGTATCCGCCTATGGACTAGATATGAAACTCTTTGACGGAAGCATTTTCCTGAAAAGAAAACGAGCAAATATTAATTTATTTACCTTTTTTTCTGTAATTACCTACTCATACTTAGATACGAATACATACATACGATAATTTCATTGGCATATTATGCCACATATTACACTATGTACCTATGCTTATTTTAGTTAAGAATTTTACTATAGATTATTATAATTTATGTTCTTATTTCTACGTGTTTGACCAATGAAATAACATTATTAAATTTTATTATTTTCTATACGCACCACAAGTTTCACATGCGAAAGGTTTTTCTCCAGTGTGTATTCGTTGGTGGTTATGAAGAGTTGACAACTCTTTAAAAGCACGCCCACAAAAACTGCATGTATGAGGTTTTTCATCATTGTGGTACAAAAGATGCTTATGATAAGACTGCTGAAATGTGAATGTCTTGTTGCATAGAGTGCATGCGTACGGAGTTTCACCTGAAATACACAATGGATCTTTATTAAGGTTATAAATAATATAACATGTCCCGTCCGATCGATTGGCAAACCTATAAATTATAATGTCTTCCGGACCGAATGAGGCCACGGCAGCCAATTTCACAGAGGTCCAGGCATGTCCGATGGCTTTACGTGCTCTTCACGGTTAAAGGTTGACACACCGCAGACTTCCTAACTTCAAACTAGTAGGTACTTACTGAAAATTTCTTGTCAGAAGAGCCCAATTATTTTGTTTTGCTCAACCTGGGAATCGATCTCGGGACCTTAACAAACGCAGTCTGACATTTTATAACCACTAGACCATCGAAGTAGTAGAAATAATAATGTTAATAACATAGACTATATGTACAGGATTTTCACGTGATAACGTCTTATAAATCGACTAGCTGATGCCCGCGACTTTGTCCGCGTGGATTTAGTTTTTAAAGTCCCTCGGGAACTCCTTGATTTTCCGGGATAAAAAGTAGCCTAGATGTTGACCCGAGTAATAAGCTACCACGGTATAAAATTTTGTAGAAATCTGTGCGGTAGTTTTTACGTGAAAGAAGGACAAACAAACAGACACGAAATCGTCCAGTTACAGTTTTATTATAAGTATAGATGAACACTGGCTGCACGCACGAAAAAGTGTCACGTTCCGCCCGAGCTTGAGCGTGCAAGCGAGAGCGCGGAACAAGCGATAGAGAGGCACGATCGGCCCAAGCGTTGGCTTGTGACACATTTATTCATCAATGTTTCCAAAGGGTATAGAAACACTTGAATGTTTCTTTCTGACGTTATCACGTAAAACTATCGTCCGTAAACCGACTTTAAAGCAACCAATTTTTTTAAATAAAATTATTAACTTAGTTATTTTAATTATATCTTTTAGTTAGGGTGTAATGTATATTGTGTTAATAAATTATTATATTATTTTGGTTGCAGTTTAATAAGTAGTTTGTTTAGTAATAGTACACCATCAATAATTTTAACCTGTATGAAGCCGTTTATGTTTCTTGAGGAAATATTTTGTCGTAAAACATTTTCGGCACACATCACATTGCCATTGTTTACCATCGCGTCTTTCGAGGTCATTAGGTTTATCGGCTGCTGGGTCATTTCCATTTTTGTCTTTATTTTCGGAATCAGTATTTAATTCAGAGTTTTGAATTGAAGCAAACCCATAATGCGCTACCCTTAAATGGACCATTAAAGAACCTCGCATTTTAAAGCTTTTGGAGCAAAGATGACAGTTGTATCGAGTGACAGTGTGATAGGAATTGTCTTCAATATTATGAATCAAACACCTGTGCATTCTTAAGATGTTAGCATCGACGAATTGTAGTCCACAAATATCACATTTATTGGTTGTTGGTATTAGTGAAGTTTCAGTTTTTACCGTGGATATATAAAGGGAATTATTGCTTTGAACACTACCTTCTGAATTTGGCGTTATATCTATAATTGGCATTGTATTTAAAGCTATAACTGGCAATTTCGGATAAATTTTCACAAACTTCATTTGTGTATTCGACGTTGATGCTACTGGTTTATTTTTGGAGGCCAAAGCTTTGTTTTTTTTCTGTGTCTCCGAGTTCGACTTAGTCGGCTGCTGAGATGCACTTTTGATTTCAGAGTTTTCATCTCGTTGAGTAGATTGTGGCGTTGGTTCTATCTTTATATGGCTAAATAAATGGATAGTTAGTTTATCCAAACCCGAAACTTCTTCTTGACAAATTGGACACAATATATTGTTGCTTGATACGAAAATTAATCTGTCTTTGAGTGATTGCGCATCATGAAAAACACCAGTGTGTAAGCAAATAGGACACGGCAAGGAGGCAGCGTTTGCACTCATAATAACAAAAATTACTTGAAAATATTTCGACGGGTATTAGCAATATGCTACGGAGTTAGCGTGAAACTAACCTGCTCGCGAGTTATTTTTGGAGGATTGCGCGTTTATTCTTTTGGCGCCATTTCAAGAAATTTTACATCATAAGCGATTTGGATGAAAGACGCCTAAAAAAATACTAGGATTTCGGTAAAATTATATTTCATGTACTTAAATGATTTTAATACGACGTGTAAATAAACATTATCATAACTATAACCATCAGAAGTAGGTAGGTACCTAGTTTGAATTAGGAAGAAGGATATCCAATTCAGTAAACTTGTGATTTCGGGATTTCGTACAGGATACTTTTCAAAAAGCTGTTTATGAAAGCTCCAAAATAGGTATAGTCCAGTCATTATAGTAAGTTCACCTCGGAATTCGAGATACCCAGCTGTAAGTCTGTAAATACTTGTATATTGACACCCTAAAAGTTGTCTCAAAACCTACATATGGTAGGGTGTGCGCAACTATTAAATTTCAAGGTCAAAGGTCACAAAAATCGGTCTTTTGCGCTTTTTTTGTAAATATCTCATTTCATTTTTTTTGTAAATATCTCATTTTTTTTACTTTTAATAAAAATAAATGTATTGAATGATATTTTTTATTAAAAAGATTAATTCATAATTTATTCATGTAAGAAGTTATTAATATTAATTAGGTTAAAATTCAAATATAATTCCTATATTTTCATTAACAATTCTGCAATTACATGGGCAGGTAAGTGTTGTTAAATAAATTAATACTGAATAAAACGTGGATAGGTTAGGAAAAAAATGATAAAATATAATATAATAGTTAATAAAAATTGACAAATATTTATAATCATTGATTTATCGATACCTAGTTCATCGACTATATATGGCGCGTTTTCGACCGGAGGCACCGGTTGACCTGAAGTGATGCTGTGACCTCGCGCTCTCCGCCCTCTATCTCGAAAACGGTTCACCGTATAAAAAAAAAAATTTTACAAAATTTGTAGAGAATTTTGTATTCTACAATATTGATAATAAATACAAATAGCAAAAAACCCATAGGAAATGAGATATTTACAAAAAAAGCGCAAAAAATCGATTTTTGTGACCTTTGACCTTGAAATTTAATAGTTGCGCACACCCTACCATATGTAGGTTTTGAGACCACTTTTAAGGTGTCAATATACAAGTATTTACAGACTTACAGCTGGGTATCTCGAATTCCGAGATTCTTACCAAATTTAAGCTTAAATGACTGGACTAGTATAGATACCTATTCAATGAAGTCCCAGTGCATGTCATTTTTTTGGGACTTGTTTGTACTATAATGACACAAGTTAATAATATCTAACTAGATTGGTTGCCCTAATGTGGACGTTAAATAGTTTCTACGTCCTTTCCTTCTGTGTCTTGATAAAAATTCTTTTCAAAAAACCGACTTCCCTCAAACGCCACTACAGTAGGTACTCCAAGTAGGTATAATAATAATCGACCGAGCGAAGCGAAGGTCTCTGAGTTTACTTGAGTGAATTTGCACTTGTCCGTCCGTCCGTCTGTCAGAGCCTTATAACTTCTGAATTACTGAACGTAATTACTTCAATTTTAGATATGATATGTAAACCGATGGCCTCCAGCCGAAAATGGCTTAAAAAGTTATAAAAATCTTTATTTCAGGGGGGCTCTCATAAAATAAATGTTTTTGCATTTCATAGGGTTGCAGTAACTCATTTTAAAGATAATTTGGAACAGAGTACAAAAGTATTTTTTTTTTCCTAAAATTGACGAAATGGGGGGCTTTCAAAGTGGAGATTTTATTCGAGGCTAGATCTCTAAAAACACTTTATTTCAAAAATTGAAACTTACACATAATTTGAGTTATATTCTGTACTTGAACAACAAATACTAAGATTAGATAAATATTATAAAGAAACGAAATTATTTAAGTTTAAATGGGCATCAATGTTTTTAACAAAACTTCACTATACTGTTAATAGATGGCGCTGTCTTTAATATTGTAAATACAGTTTTGCGTCAGCTATTCTTATTTTGTCTATTACTAATTATGTTATTCAATTAGCAAATTATTATCAATAAAAGTATCACGTTGTTTTTGCAAAAGTAAATCCGTTTCTATTTACAATAATTAGACGTTAGCAGCAGGTACTGTGTCTATGAATGTAAAGATGAGCGCGCATCTAGACATGCTCGCCGCAGAAGCCGCAAGCGCGCAGTCATGGCAGTTTATAATTTTTTTTATTATGAAATCGTATAGGTACTACGTAACACCCGTTCAGCGAACCAGCTGAATTTTAGTAAAATACTGTAGGCATACGCATCCCATCCACGAAAGCAGATGACGATTGACGTCATCAGATTCGGCGCGTTTTAATTACAATATAATATAGTTAAAACTACCTGGGAATTATGGGATACCGCGAGGTCTCAGTTCGGGGCGAACCACTAGTAAATATTCTTTTAAAAAAAACCGACTTCAAACGCCACTGAAAGTATAAAACAATTTCAGTTTGTACTTTTCAGTGGCGTTTGAAGTCGGTTTTTAGGGTTCCGTACCCAAAGGGTACCAACGGGACCCTATTACTAAGCCTACGCTGTCCGTCCGTCCGTCCGTCCGTCCGTCTGTCAGCGGGCTGTATCTCGTAAACCGTAATAGATAGACAGATGAAATTTTCACATATTATGTATTTCTATTGCCGCTATAACAACAAATAATAAAAATTAAATTAAATTAAAAAAAAAAAATTAAAATATTTCCATGGGTACATGGAAATATTTTTATTTAATTTTTTTATACGGAACCCTAAAAGAGCGAGACCCGACTCGCACTTGGCCTATTTTTAAAAGAATTTTTATATAATATTATTATTTTAAGCTTTTTAGTGTAGCTTCATAGGATAAATCTACACATTCCCTGATTGCGAGCGATTTGTTTCTATATATTGAGGAGTTCCGTCCTCTTTTACCGAAGATATTCATCAGATCTTCACTAATTTTAAATGGGACCAACCTGAAGGTATGTCCTTATAAATAAAAAAAAATGATTGAAATCGGTTCAGATTTGACGGCGTTATGGAGTAACTTGGCAAAAAAAAAATACGCATCGCGTTGAGAACCTCCTCTTTTTGTTTTTTTGAAGTCGTTTAATTAAATACTGATGAAAACGAATCCCAACACGACATATCTGCTTTTATTTTTTCAAGACTGTTCTAGCGTGCTGCATATCCTGGCTGCAGTTTCAGCTCCATCATCAGAGCTATTCCATGTATATCATTTAAGACTACTTATCAATACGAATGAAACGATCCCAAACTAAATATGGTTACGTAGTTTCATTACAGAGTGCTCAGACATAACCACCGTTCAGCTTCATCATCAGACCCTGGATATTATCTAGGACCAGAGTACTTCTCAAGACGAATCAAACGAGCCCGAACTCCATGGTATTACATCGTTTTACTACAGAATTCCCATAGCCATCTTCCGCCTCCATCATCAGATCAGCTCCATGTTAAAATAATATTGCATTGTAATCCGATTTACATGTAGGTACATGCACATGAAAATGCATTTTCAGCTCAATCGGAAACCGGGAATGGTCCTAATTCATCTTGCAAGACTTGCCTAAACATACGAGTACATTGCAAGATAAATAAAAGCTTGTAAAAATAAGATGATGAATAGCGAATGTTATGTACTAGGCATGCATGGTTAAAAGTTTGCACATACTCTGATCGCGAGCGATTTCCTCTCATTCATTGAGCAGTCGAAATCGGATAAGATTTGATGGAGATGTGGAGTAACATCGACAAAAAACGCGTCGAATTGAGAACCTCCTCTTTTTGTTTTTTTTTTTGAAGTTGGTAAATAATCATATTAGTTTGTACACGTTTGTTGAAGTCGGCCGAACCTAATTGAACTATGTTATTAGTACTAACTAATAACTAACTAGTAACTACTATGTTAATAGTATAACTATATTGAGCTAATGGTCATTAGAAACACATTTTTACTATCCATCATCAATCAGTCGTTGCGTAGCCTTTCGCATCCAACTGAATCCTGCCATCCATCATCGTCATTCCACCTAGCAATGGGGCTATTGAGATTTGAGACTAAGCATAGTTAAGTGTCTAGAAAGACGAACATTATTTGAAATCCAAAAATTCCCGGAAAAATTCGCACACATAGAAAAACAAGATACCGGCTGAATTGAGAACCTCCTCCTTTTTAAAAGTCGGTCAAAAAGAGTTAGGGTTAGTGATTACCTACTGGACATTGGACAATATTATGTAGTGAGGGAGGGACCCTTGCCTTTAAAAGTCTCGTTTACCTACACCCATCTCCTTTGGAAAGACTGTTCTGTTGGCTTAATAGCAGTTTAACGAATAAAGGAATTATATTTCAAATATCACCTCACTATAAATCCATCTTGTTGAGCCACATACCTATAAACTTCTAGGACACGAAATAATAGTAGGTAAGTAGGTAGGTAATATGTTCTTTGGACACAGATCATCGTTTGTGGCGATCTATAGTACTTAGATAAGTTATTTTAAACTTAGTCTATAGTATAAAGTAACTGCATGAATTGGCGGGTAGGCCCTGGTAGACCACTGGTATCCTTTATCTTAGCCACTGGTAGACCGTACGACCGTACCTCTGGTTTATGTGTATTATCTATGGACCGTACTATGCCGCTCAAAAATACTAACACATTATCATAGCCGTCTCTATCTCCTTTAGAGAGCCATGAAGTAGAAGTCTGGCAACGTCGCAGGTAGGCCGTAGGTCTATCTATGGCTCTGTCAGTCGACATTGACAAGTTTGTGTTTGGTGTTTGGTTTTGCTTCGCGTCGTGTTATTTTGTATTTAAATCATAATTAATTAACAAAAGATACAATAATTTTGGTGTTTAATGTACGGTTTCACTCAAGGTGGATAGAAACCTTTTAGAAATACATCAGTTATGACGAGATAAATCCGTTTTCGTGGTTAACTTTATATCGACTGCAAAGTATAAACAAAGCTGCTAAGGTAAGAAAGTTAAGTTTATTACTGACTGACTACTGTCAATATGTTTTAATGTAACTAATGAAGATATTTTCGATTAAAGATGTGTAGTAACTTACAATTAAGTGCCAGACTCATAATTTAAATAAGTATCTAGGTTTGAAAACATAACCTACAAAAGAAATACTCATATTATTTCATTTTGTTTGTTTATAAAAGTTATTTTAACCGTTTTAGATGCCAAGGAAATGCTGTGTGCCAGAATGCAAATCAAATTACGCCAGTGTTATCCGCATTGAAGGAGCTAAAAGTACATTTTCTTTCCCGAAAGATGCTCATCTCTCTCAAGCGTGGTTACGTGCGATTCCTCGAAAAGACTGGGTACCTACAAAACACTCAGTTGTATGCAGCAACCATTTTACAACCCATGAAATCCAGACTGAGGAAATTGTCATTGGAAGTGACGGACAAGTGTTTAAACAGCAATTGAAATACCCACGTTTAGTCGAGGGTGCAATACCCCATATATTCAATAATCTCCCATCATACATGTCGAAGAGCACTCCACCTCCAAGAAGCAACCCCGAAAAAAGGAGACAACGAGCTGAACTATTTCATGAGGAGCAGGTGTCTAAATTTTTAGAGAGTGACATAATTACATCATTCGAAGACTTAGTGCATAAATTCCAAGAAAAGTTAGGAGACTCTAAATAGTTATATCGAGTGATACCTAATAAGAGGATTTATTTCTATTTGTTAAATCTTGATATTGAAAGTAATAATGGTGACAGTGACAGCAGTGTGAAAGTAGTTAATAGTGTGTTGGTGGATGAAAATCTAAGCATTCAGGTATATGTAAAAGGACATTTAATGCGTCATGAAGATTTAAGCTGGATATTACCTAGTGAACTTAAGCTAAGCAGATGGTCACAGCTTGAAAATATACTATCTTGTTATTATAACAATAGTTGTGAACCAACAAAGTCATTTGACTATTGTCTTGATAGGTCTATTAATTATTTGAACGAAGCAGTTAATATTGAAAATGATAATTTTGCTGCAGAGCTTGTTCTAGACCAAATGAAATTGTTAAAAAATAAGCAACGTAGATATAGTGTTGCTACACTTATATTTTCATTTGTGATATTTAGTATTTCCTCCTGTGCCTATAATACTTTGAGGCAATACCTAATCTTGCCAACTGCAAGACATTTGCAGCAAATAACTTCGATGACTGGCCTGTGTCCGAATTCACCAGAAAATAACTATTGTTATTTAAAATCAATATGCTCTACGTGGGTAGAAAGGGAGAAAGTTGTAAATATATTGATTGATGAAATTTATATAAAATGTGGCCTAGAGTATAAGTCCAAAACTATTCTAGGTTACGCAGAAAATAATCCAAAAAATCTTGCCAAAACCGTACAGACTTTTATGATTAGCTCTGCATTTGGTAACAAAAAAGAGGTTGTTAAGTTGTTACCAGTACATAATATATCTGGGAAATTCTTGTATGAAAATTTATTGCTCATTGTAAATTACATACAATCATTTGGACTGAAAGTACTTTCAATAATTTCTGATAACAATCGTGTAAACCAAAATTGTTTTAAGTTATTAACAGATGAATCAAATTGTAGCTTCAGTAATCCTAAATATACAGATGAAAAAATATTTGTCTTGTATGATCCAGTTCATATCTTTAAAAACATTCGTAATAATTGGATAAATTTAAATAATTGTACTTTTACATATCCTGACTTACATGAAGATAATATTATAAAAAAAGCATCCTTTCATCATTTGCGAGAATTATATAGGACTGAAAAAAATAAGTTGTGTAAAAAAGCTTTTAAATTAAACAATAAATCTATCAATCCTAATACATTTGAACGGCAAAATGTCATGTTAGTAAACAATATTTTTCATGATACCACTATCGCTGCTGTAAAATCTGAGGGTTATGTGGAAACATCAGATTTTCTACAAATTATTAGGGACTGGTGGGATATATTGAATGTGAAAAACACAGTCAAAGGTCAAGTATTAAGAAAACATAACTCTACGCCAATATTTCATAGGGATGATGATAAATTGAAGTTTTTGAAGTCAGTCTGTATTTGGCTAAGAAAATGGAAATCTTTAGAAACTTGTGTAGGTTTGACAAGAGATACTTATGAAGCTATGTTGCATACCACATCTGTCATAATTGATATTTCAAGGTATTGTTTTGAAAATTTTAATTTTGTGGTGTACATACTTCTTGGGAAGTTTCAAACTGACAATATAGAAAAAAGATTTAGTAGGTACAGGTCACTTTCTGGATGTAATTATAATGTAGCTTACAGACAAATTGTTGAGTCTGAAAAAAAATAAGACTTCAACACTTACTAAAGCAGCGAGATCTGGTCTTTCTCAAATCTTGTACATCAGCTGAATGTTTTCAAGATGAAGTTAATATTGAGAAATTTATGTTTATAATAAACTGCAGTAATTATTTGGAAGCATGTGAAATCGATATTTCGTCTCAATTTTATGTATGTGGTTATGTTTCACATAGTTTACTAAATCGGTTTTCCTGTGAACATTGTAGAAATGTTTATATTGATGAAAATACGGCGGTAAATGATGAATATTTTAATTTGTTGCAAAGAGGGGGTTTATGTGCACCGACTGACCAAATCATGTTTATTTATTATCACATGACAGCAATTTTGGAATATATTATTAATGATGTTGATTTAGAAGTATCCTTCCTGGAATTTGTGCAACACAAAAGTTTACTTCATAATTTAACACTGTACAGCCTTCAAGCTGATACTTTTTATGTAGACTTTACAGCAGTGTGTAGTGTATGTGGAAAACAGAATAAAGAATATTATAGCATTGCTGCAAATATCTTGGCAAACATTATGCTAAATAATTATACTAAGCATAAGAATGATGTTGACAAGACAATTAATTATAAACGACGTAAATTAAACACTTTGGTTTAGTATTAAGATAGAATAGTTACTGCACATACCTATTATTATTTTTATTTAACCAATTTAAAAAAAGGAGGTTATCAATTCGACCTGTATGTATATAATATTGTTTGAAATGTACAATATTCATATAAGTTTATCTCTGTAGGTTTCAAAACAGATATCAAATTTCATAAGTGTTTTATGTATGTCTACGTATTTCTCAGAAATTTGAAATCAAATTGCAACAAGTAATTCTCTTTTAATTGGGTTAAGAATCTTTTAACTTAGCGATCAGTGCAAGTTTCATCAAAATCAGTTCAGTAGTTTAGTAAGATATGGACTATAACTCTTGTACTTGCTTGTAAATGTGCTTGCTTTGATTATTTTTATAAGAAACTAGCTTATGATTAATTTAGTTTTAAAGTCCCTCGGGAACTCTTTGATTTTCCGGAATAAAAAGTAGCCTGTGTCACTCTCCAGGTCCTCAACTATGCCCATGCAAAAAATCACGTCGATCCGTAGCTCTGTTGTGGCGTGATTGAAGGACAAACAAACATACGAACAAACCAACAAACACACTTTCGCATTTATAATATTAGTATGAAGTATAATGTATGTGTTTTACCTACAAGTTATTGCGTTGACTATAGGTTGACTACTTTTGTACTTGCTTGTAAATGTAATTTCTTTGACTATTTTTATAAAAAAAATTATATTGTGTATTACCTAAAAGAGGAATTAGATAGAGATTTTATTAAGTCACTAGCTGATGCCCGCGACTTCGTCCGGGTGGATTTACTTTTTAAAATCCCTCGTGAACACTTTGATATTCCGGGATAAAAAGTAGCCTATGTCCTCAACTATAGTACCCATGCAAAAAATCACGTCGATCCGTGGCTCTGTTGTGGCGTGATTGAAGGACAAACCTACAAACAAACACACTTTCGCATTTATAATATTAGTATGATTAGAATATTAAATTGCATAGGAATACACTGTAGCATTAAGTCCATACGATGTGTTACATCCATACCTACTATGTAGTATGTAGGTATAATGATCGTTTGGCAAAATCTGACGCCTTTGGACTTGGAGTAGTTTGACTTTGACAAAATAGGGCTATCCACGATCGCTATACCTATACGATAAAGTACGCTTGCCAGCTTAAGATGAGCCGTACATTCAAAGTATCTTGTAGATTCCGGGGTTCAAGTTATTTGGACCTTATACTGAAGATCTTGATGTCTATAATTTCTGAACTACGAAATTGACGACCTTGAAATAATTACAGGACAATCTCTAAAGAACCTGCTTTCTAACAAAAAAAGAATGGATTAAATCGGAATACGCCTTAATGAATTACAGCGAAATACCCATTTGGACTTTCAGCCCCTCTCCCAAGGGAACCGTGCTGAATTTCGGGATAAAAAGTATCCTATATTATACCTCGTAGTATTATCTTAAATCGTGCCAAGTTTCATTTAAATCCGTCCAGTAGTTTCGGCGTGATGCGCGGCCAAGATACAGACAGACAGACAGACAGACAGACAGACAGACAGACAAAAAATTAAAAAAAAATTGTTTTGGCTTCAGTATCGATTATAGAGTGCCCTCAAACAAAAATTTTCAAAATATCTTCAATGTACAGAATTGGACCTGTTACAGTTTTATTATATTATAGATTTGTTGACTAAATAGGTTGACTATTTTTATACTTGCTTTTAAAGTTGTCTACTTTTTTATAAACATATGTTTTACTCTATAAAGACTCTATGACATTGTTTTAACTAAATTTTTGCTATTATCGGCTATTTCATAGTGATTGTATGATGTAGTCCAAATTATGTTGAAGTTGATAATACTCTTAAATATTGTTTTTTCTTTTAAGTAATAATGCATAGACGCTGCCGAGTTTCTTGCTGGTTCTTCTCGCTAGGGTTAGAGCAGCATTCCGAACCAGTGGTAGATTCTTCTTAAAAAGGCAATGAAATAAAAACAAGCTAAATAATAAGAAACCATTAAATAAAGAGAATATTCGCTTTGTGAAGAAGTTTTATTTTATTTTTTGATATACCTACCTACCTACTTTATCATTACCTATCTAAATATCTTCCTTAATTGTTTTAAGAATCTTTTAACTTAGGGAACAGTGCAAACATCAAGATCGGGTCAGTAGTTTCAAAGATATGTACCATAATGTCGTTTACATTGTAACTTTGTTACATCATTACCTTTTCAATTCACTTTTCGATGTTTCTAAAAACACAAAATTATGTAATTATTTAATATGTTAGTTCTCATTCATGTGGACGCCTTAAAAATAAAGCAGCTAATTAGTATAAGTAAATAATTATCAACACCGAAGACCGAAGTCTATACTGATCTATACATTCGTACTGATTTTTCATTTTACCCATGGGCCTACCAGTGGCAGTAAATTGCGACGTTGCCACATTCACTTCATGGCTCCCTACAGGAGATAGAGACGGCTATGACATTATACAATATGGTAGGTTGCACATTATAACTTTAACGACACAATTGTACCAACCATGAAAAATTATACCTGAACTAGAATTATCTGTATTCTCAGTTAAACTGTCTTAAGTCAAATTGATACATTTGACGTTTTGTTTGAATTTTGGGCGGAATGTTTTGAATTTCGATCTATCAATTTAATAATTTATCCTAGTAACCGCAATGATGATAAAAATTTACTATTATTATTTTCTTTGAATTTTATTATTACATTTACAAATATAATATCTGTACATTAAAAATGAGCGAACTAAGTGCTAAAGTGCCAGGATATATGGCCCAACTTTTAGAAGAACTAGGATGGAATCAGGGTACTAGAATTCCCTTAGCTAGTGCTCAGAACCAGGAATTGGAAAGTCTTTTAATTGACAGGTACTTAGTATAAAATAAACTTACATAAAATATTATAGAAGTAGTAGTTTACTTAATGTAAGTAGTATCATCAAATAGGTAAAGCAATAGGATCTAATGGCATGATGCTAAACTTTCTCTATTATTCATCTAATTAAATGATAATTGATAATCCAGCTTTCAGTCATAAATGTTTGAAGGATTTAGCTCTTGTTTAGATCTTGTTTCTAATAAATTAAGCACATTTACCTTGTCATGTTGAATTTTGGTTGATGTGTGATATATTTTGTATGATGGTGTGATAATTGTAGGCAAAATGAGGTGCAGCGCCTAAAAGAGGCTTTCATTTTGCAAACTCAAAAACGTGATGACCTCAACAAGTACAAAAACTATGTACAAACTGAATACCAAGAAAATACTGTAAGTAAAACTTTACATTACCAAAGCTTATAACTTTTACAATATTTTTTTGTTTATCTTGTGGTATCACTACACACTTATTTTACTAACAGTTTATTTTCCATGTTTCAGAGGCTACTCTTTGCTCATAAACAGCAAATGGAGCAAGAGGTGAAACTCCGGCAGCTCTCCCTCAATGAAATCAATAGATTAGACCGAGATGTGGTGGAGTGTAGCAAGCAGAACAATTCAATTGTATCCAGGATTGACAATCTTCAGAGTATGACAATCCTCACTATCCTTATATTATTTTAACTGCAAAGTTTGTTGGTTTGTCCTTCTATGATGCAGTAACAGAGTAGCATATTGATGTAGTGTTTGCATGGGTGTAGTTGACATAGTTTACCTTTGATCTCAGATAAACAGAGGATGAAGTCGCTGGCAAAAGCACTAGCACAATAATTAATAATTGTTTATTTATAATTTACTTAATGCTATTTAAAAATCCTCATGATCGCCTTGATTTTCCAGATGAATAGTATGTATCCTATCCAAGAATTGTTTATCTTTAGAATAGAATATAATAGTTTTCATTCAAATAAACTTTTAGAAAATGCTTTCGAATCAACAAGTGAATCTACCATTGGTTCGGAATACCATTCTGACTGAGAAGAACCAGCAAAAAACTCAGCAGTTGCTCTTTTAAAATATTATGTTGTATGTGGTTTACAGTTAATTATTTATATCAATATTATATAATAATTGTTACATTAATGCCTCATGAAATGCTGGAGACAGTTATATCCATGCTTTTTTATCATTTATATAATCATAAATTGTATAACATGCTTTTTTTATGATAATATTTGTTTATGGGTATAAGGTTCACTTTTGACTTTTTACTTTGGATCAGAGAAACACGACCACCTTGGTTGATCATTTATTAGCGACTAACTTGAGTTTAACATAACACAAAAGACCTACATATGAATTAACACAAAAGACCTACATATGAATTAACAATTGAACATGCCGCCCACCAAAGGACCCTCAGCGTCCTTTATAATAAACAAGTTACATTGATATACTAAATCACGATAGGCAGTAACAAAACATATTTTGCAACTTATTTGAAAAAAAAATTATCTTAATTTCTGGCTTCATATTATGGATGACAATACTTGAATTGAATGCTTGCGATACCTATTAAAGTAAATACAATATCAAATGATAAATTAGCAAAGATCTTAAACTTCTTAAACAAACATAGAATGTGATTTTCTTAAACAAACATAGAATGTGATTTTCTTAAACAAACATAGAATTCCACTGAGCAGGCAAGTTCGGTTACAATAATCGTTTACACAAAATATAGCATCTTAAAATGACAATTACTTACAACAACTTAATCAATGTCGATCGGTAAGGGACATAGTTTCGATACAGATCTTTGCACTATACGGTCACCACTCTTGACACTATAGACTCTAGTAATACCATCACTACCAGGATGCTTGTCTGTGATGCGACCCAGCATCCATTTCCCAGGTGGAAGATTGTCGCTTTTTATAAGTACTATGTGTCCGATATCAAATTCTTTTTCCTTCTTGATCCACTTATACCTTTGTTGCAATCTAGACAGATATTCTAATTGCCATCTTCGCCAAAAGTCTGACAACATTTTTTGCAGGTGTTGCCATCTGGATAAGTAGCTGATTGGTATATCTTGGAGATTGGGATTCGGGACGGTAATTGGGGCTTCGCCAATCAAAAAATGTCCTGGGGTTAAAGGCGTCTTGTTATCTATATCAGACTCATCTATGGGGCTTAGAGGTCTGGAATTCAGACAAGCTTCTATTTGACATAGAAGAGTGGACATTTCTTCATACGTAAGGTTCGATGTCAACACCCTTTTCATGTGAAATTTCATTGATTTCACGCCAGCTTCCCAAATTCCCGCCATATTAGGACTGTAAACTGCTAGAAAGTGCCATTGGGTGCCATCAAGAGCTAAAGATTCTGAAATGTCACCTTCAAATTGTAACTTTGCTTCTGCCCAGGCTGCTGCAAGTTCTTTGTTAGCTGCAACAAAAGATCGACCTTGGTCACTCCACAGGTGCGCACATTTCCCACGCCGGCTGACAATCTCCTCATGCAGGCGATGAAACTATCTGAC
Source organism: Oeneis ivallda (assembly GCA_029955525.1). Classification (NCBI taxonomy): domain Eukaryota; kingdom Metazoa; phylum Arthropoda; class Insecta; order Lepidoptera; family Nymphalidae; genus Oeneis; species Oeneis ivallda. Next base: position 10,943,449 of record JARPMR010000005.1, read on the forward strand.
GTCATATCTCCAACGAGTTCTAGGTGAATCGCCTTTGTGGACATACAAATGAATATGCATATGTATGCCTTGCTGGTTCTTATTCCTCTACCTCTTGACGCCAGTACTGAATATGGGCCAGCGAAATCCACGCCGCTGTGTAAAAAGGGTCTTGATGGAGTCACTCTTTCACGAGGTAAGTCTCCCATGAGTTGCGATTTTACTGTTGCATTTTGCCTGGCACATATTAAACATTTTCTAAACTTTAATTTTACTAAATTTTTTGCTTTCAGGATCCAGTATTTTTGCCGTAAGTATCCCAACATCAGCTGCGGTCCACCGTGCAACGTCTTCAAATGCGCGTCGGCGACAACGAGCTTCGAAAGGTAAGTATCATGATCTAGTATTATAGGGTGTCTACCATCTTCGTTTAGATCTGCATGGCGCAACCTACCGCCCACCCTGAGGATTCCTTCATCATCAAGGTAAGGTTGCAAGGTTTTTAATTTGCTTTTTGCTTGTACTTTTCCATTACTCTTTAAATTATTTATATCTTCTTTAAAACTTTCTTGCTGTGTTAGCTTAATGCATGTTTTTAACGCTTCATCTAATTCTTTTGTTGTAATAGCTGTGTCTTTATCTTGCAATTTCTTTCCCTTTAAAAATCTTTTGCTGTAAATTATCATTTTTAGTAGTTCTGTTAAGTTATCACAACTTTCGAATTTTGCAATTATACTTGTGTTTTCATTTTCTATTTTCAGGTTTACTTCTATAATTTCCTTTCTTTCCAGGTTTGTAGTTATGTTCTTCGGTCTGCAGTATTCGATCTCATCATTATTTAACCATTCAGGTCCTTTCCACCACATTTTGTATTCTTTCAGGTCTGCTAATGACATTCCTCTTGAGGCGATATCGGCAGGATTGTCTTGCGATTGGACATGATACCAATTGTGATTGCCTATATCTTCGAGGATCTCAACCACGCGATTACGCACGTAAGTATTCCATCTTGCAGGGTCTCCGAATAGCCAGGACAAAACTATAGTGGAGTCCGTCCACGCGTATATCTGACCGGCAGGTATTCTCATAGATTCCTTTATTTGTTTCAGAAGACCAGCAAGGAGCACCGCACCGTTGAGTTCAAGACGAGGTAAGGATTTAGATTTAGTCGAGGCCACGCGTGTTTTAGCTGCGATGATTGTAGTCTTCACTTCTCCATCGGAGGTTTTTACCCTCATATAGGCGACTGCACCATAGGCTTTATTGGAGGCATCGCAGAACCCGTGAACTGTAATGTCCGTCATCAGTTCTTCAGTTGTTTGGAGCCATCGATCTATCTCAATACCAGGTAAGTTTTGGAAACTATTTCTTAGATCGAGCCATTCTTCAGCAATCGTTTCATTTACTTCTTCATCCCATGTTATGCCTTGTAGCCATAATTTTTGAATTAGCAACTTTGCAGGTAGAATGGAAGGCGCTAACCAGCCAAGCGGATCAAACAAACGTTGTATATCAGCGAGGATAGTTCTCTTCGTGATTGGATCAGCTTCGGCAGGTAAGTTTAGATTATATTGGAATTTGTCTGTTCCCATGTTCCATTGTAATCCAAGTGCTCGAATACTACCATCGATTGTTATGTCTAGTTTTACTTTGGAACTTCTTTGAGTAGGTTCAAATTGTTTCAAGAATTCCGCGTTGTTAGAGCACCATTTTTGCAAAACAAAGCCTCCTTTTCGCAATATTGAATCTATATCCTTTGCAATCTTGATAGCTTCTTCAAGATTATCCTTTCCAGACATAAGATCGTCCATATAAAAGTCTTGTTTAATTACTACCGCTGCATCAGGATTATTCTGGCCTTCATCCTCAGCAACTTGGTGTAATGTTCGGACTGCTAAGTAAGGAGCCGATCCTGTCCCGAACGTAACTCTTTTAAGTCGATAATCCTTTACAGGTTCTTTCTTGTCTTGGCGCCAGAGAATTCTTTGCAAATCAGCATCTTCTTTGCTTACCATGATCTGGCGGTACATTTTTGCTATGTCTGCAACGAAGCACACTTTCTTCGTTCGCCATCTTAAAATTAAAGTTCTCATATCATCTTGTAGTTGAGGGCCAACTAATAACTCATCATTAAGAGAGACTTGATTGTGACCTTTCTGCGACGCGTTAAAAACGGTTCTGACCTTGCTTGTTTCTTTTTCAGCTTTAATTACTGCATGATGTGGTAGATACACAGATGGATTGTTGATTTCTTCTTCTGGAACTTCTTCCATATGATCCATGTCTATGTATTCTTCCATAACCTTAACGTATTCATTCTTTAAACTTGTACCCTTATCAAATCTTCTTTCTAAATGAATTAATCTTCTTAGCGCAATTTCTCTTGTATTTCCTTCAATACATTGTAGCTGTTCTGTTTTTCTTGGTAATTTTACAATGTATCGTCCTTCATCTGTTCTGGTGGTTGTAGCTTTGTATATTTCTTCACATTTTCTTTCTTCTGGTGTGGGTCTTCTTATTTCATTTATATCTTGTTCCCACATATTCTTGAGCATATTATCCAGATCCAGATTCAGGTGCATGCTTATAATCTCATATCCTTGGGTCTTTTGTACAGTGCCAAATAGGATCCAACCCAGGCTTGTGTTCTGCGCGCATGGAGTTCCTGGAGGACCTTTAATAATTTCACCTTTCATAATTTTGGCACATACATCTACACCGAGCAACATGTCTGACTCGTCCTGGTTGACTAAAACTTGGATCTGCCAGAACGAGACCTTCTAAGTGCGGCCAGGTGTTGTTGGAAATGGTTGTTGTTGGTAGTTGTGAGGTGAGTCGCGTTGGCATGATATACGTCTTGATCTTGAATTCTTCTTCTTGTCTTGGTAAGACGTATAACTCTGTTGCTTGCTTTACAGTGGTTCGTGTTGATCCAATACCCGTAATCGTACCATTGATTTTTGTCCTTTTCAGTCGTAATGCTTGTACTGCCCTTTCGCTTATAAAGCTTGCTTGTGATCCTGTGTCCACTAGAGCCTTTACTACCGTAGTGTGTCCATAGTCATCCCGTATCTTCACGAGAGCTATTGCCAGTAGGGCTACATTTGTTGGTTCATCGTTAATAGGATCGATTCTTGTGTTAACTTGCACTGTCTCTCCACTTCGTTCATTAGATACTGTCGGTTGAGTAGTTTCTTGATTATCCAACGTACCTGTTGACCTTTTTTGATGGAGTAGTGTGGAATGGCGTTTACGGCAGATTTTACAGGTATACAGCGCAGGGAACCTGCACTCAGACGACCTATGACCTTCAAAAAGGCAGTTGAAACAAATGTTATTCTCTTTTACGTAAAGACCTCTGTCCACTGGAGTCATTTTTAAAAAATCCTCACAGTGACTCAAAGTGTGGTCACCCTTACATCGGACGCATGACTTAGTTTGCTTGACTACGTGAAATACCTTCTCCCTAGTAGGCTTCTCTTTACTTGTTGTGGGGGTTACTAATTCTAATGTTCTAAATTTAGTTTCGAGAAACTTTTTTAAATCCTCCCACGTCGGTAATTCATCAACGTTATCTTTATGTGCAAAATCTTCCCATTGTTTATGAGACTCTGGGTCCAGTTTCTGTACCGTGAGAAATATTAAAATCGGATCCCAAGAGTCAGTATCGATTTTTTGATTACGTAAACTATTTATAATTTCGCTGGTAGTGTCTAATGTTAACTTTAAGTGTTGAGCGGACTGTATACCTAGTGCTTTTACGTATTGAAAAAAGTCGCTTTAAAAGGGAATTAATTATTAACCGCCTATTGCCATATCTATTTTTTAGTATATCATAGGCGAGGGAGTAGTTATCTTCTGTTATCTGAATATTAATATATATATAGCTGCTCGTGCTGATTCACTGACTCACTGACTGATTGATCACCTCTCCTGTAAAATTTTGTATGAAAATTTTTTTTTTCACCTATGGTTTCGTATAGAGGACAAAAATTCATTCGGAGGAAAATTATGGAGAGAGCTGATGCTTGAGGATTTCGGAGACGGGTGAAGAGCACGGCCGGGGTATTGAAGATAGGTGGGGTGTGCTCGAACAAATGTCACTCGAAACCTCATCCAATTCGCAGTGAGCTGAAAATAAATTCAAAATGGCGGAAAAAAGATGGCCGCCATACAAATTTCGTCGGTGTCTATCTCGGGGAGTATAAAAGATGGAAGAGTGGTTTCTTGGCAAAAGATGATCAAGACCAAAAGGTCTATTTGATGAATAGAAAAAAAATCCAAGATGGCGGAATTTTTTTTTCTTCATACAAAATATATGGCGAATATTGATGAGACTAGAAGCCGGGAGGCGGGATTCATGCAAGACTTTGATACGGTTCCTTTTCAAGATTTGTTTTTATTGAAGAATTTTCATTATGACAAATGATGACATATGATGATCGAGGGTTTGGAAGGTGGGTGAGGAGCACGGCCATGGTAATAAAGATAGGGTGCTCGAACAAGTCACTCGAAACCTCATCCAATTGGCAGTGAGCTGAAAAAAAATCCAAAATGGCGGATTCAAGATGGCGGCCATACAAACTTCAACGGTGTCTATCTCGGAGAGTATAAAAGATGGAAGAGTGGTTTTTTGATAGACAATGATCAAGACCTAAAAGTCTACTTGCCGAGTAGAAAAACCGCGGTCCGCTTGCGGGCCGCGCACCCACGCGCCCTACTAGTTCTTTAATAAAGCTGCTGCCTCCCCTATGATACTAGTTTTAAGGTAATGTAATTTTTGCACATTGTTTAGAGAAGAGTCTGTATGTACTAAGGATAAAAACAAATCATTAAACGTAGGCCAATCTTCATACTTGCCGTAGTCGAACGTCGGTAACTGTATTTTGGGCAGCCGGGCTAGCACGTGAGATGGTGACGGTGATGGGTCGATGGCACTCGAACTTCGACGACCGGCATTTTCCTTTATCGCCAGCAAATCCTTGAGGTAGCCTTGTAGATATAGGTACACGTCCTCTTGTACATAAAATTCTTCTTGGACGAAGTAGGGTAAGTTGCCTCGTTGTTCTCTCGTCGTACACTTCACTAAGTCATGATGGGCTTGCTTGAACGTAACCCAGTATTCATCGATCGATTTTATCCGGGATTCGATGTATCCTTTTGTTAATCGCTCTTTAGGGCATTTTTTTATATTTATTTTAGCCTTCTGGAATATTTGCGCCGTATCTTCTAGAATGCTTATAGCTTGCTCCGCTGGAGTAGTCATTATTACGGAGTAATAAGATCTATTATTCTAATAGTGAGCGCGTCAATTTTCTTATCTTCGCATTTCGCACTCGAGCGGCGATCGGCGAGTAGGTAGCTTGCTTTGATCCGGCTCGAAGGACCATATGTTTATGGGTATAAGGTTCACTTTTGACTTTTTACTTTGGATCAGAGAAACACGACCACCTTGGTTGATCATTTATTAGCGACTAACTTGAGTTTAACATAACACAAAAGACCTACATATGAATTAACACAAAAGACCTACATATGAATTAACAATTGAACAATATTTTTAATCGATTTCTTAAACTTGTGTAAAGGCTTTTTAGTGTAGCTGTAGTATAAGTCTAGAATCGACTGTGGACTTTTGTTATAGAACGTCACTCCCCATTTATGATAAATAACATCAAAATTGATTTAGCTGATGAGCTATTAAAGTTTGATAGATGTAGGTACATATTTTATATTTATACTAGCTGACCCCGCGAACTTCGTACCGCCAACTTACCAATATCAATGATGTTATATATTTTAATAAAACGAATAAATCTATATATATAAAAGAAAGTGGTGTTAGTTACACTATTTATAACTCAAGAACGGATGAACCGATTTGGCTGAAAATTGGTGGAGAGGTAGCTTAGAACCAGGAGAAGGACATAGGATACTTTTTAATATTATACATGTGAAAGTGTGTTTGTATGTTGGTTTGTTTTTCAATTAAGTAGCAAAAAAGCTACGGATCGACGTGATTTTTTGCATGGGTATAGTTGAGAACCTGGAGGGTGACGAAGGCTAAGTTTTATCCGGAAAAATCAAAGAATTTCCGCGGGATTTTAAAAATGAAATCCACGCGGACGAAGTCGCGGGCATCAGCTAGTTATCTTAATAAAAAAAACTATCCTATCTTTCAAGTTGGACCAAATTACAGATAGTTACGAAGTTTGATCAAAATTGGTTCAGTAGTTTAGGAGTCCATCGCGGACAAACAACGTGACACGTAATTTATATATATTAAGATTACTAGCTGATGCCCGCGACTTCGTCCGCGTGGAAAAAGTTTTTAAAAATTGCTTTTTTGTTGCACTACGCCAGTATCTAGTCCGTACTACGTGGTATAGAGCTACAATAGCAACCCACAATCGACATTTTCTTCAGCCGGTACCCAGCAGCATAAAGAATGAGGAATTGATACTTGGAGTTCAATGATGTAGCCCAGTGGTGTAACAATGGGGGAGGGTGATTCCTAAACCAAATCGAACGATTGTGAAATTAGGTGAATAGATTGATGTCATCTAAGAATACAAAGCTACTGTACGAAGTCTTTGTAAAAGCAAAACGGAAGCTCGAATTTTTTTTACGGCAGCTTGCCACTGCGTAGTTCATAACCCATTACCCATTTAGGTGAGCAGGACCCAGCACCAGCAGAATTCGTCCAGTTACAGTTTTATTATAAGTATAGTTAGATGGATGAGTTAGGATTTTGTTTGTTTGTTGTTTTTACATTGTTTTTTTTTTTGAATATAAATTATTAAACGTTTTTTTTTTACTTTATTTTTTATTTAAAATATGTAGTTAATAATTAATTAATTAAGACTAATTAATTAAGACTAATTAAGATTAATTAATTAAGACTAATGTATATTATTTTATTCTTATTTGTTAATCATAATTATTTTTTTTTGTTAGTTAATTTATTGTTATTTATATATTATCTTTTTTAATATCGTTTTAAACGTTTTATACTGTTTGTTTTCCCGGGATAAAAAGTAGCCTTTGTCACTTTCCAGGTCCTCAACTTTAGCTGTGTAAAAAACCACGTCAATCTAAACTCAACAAATGCGTAAATATTAGCGACATACATTACATACATACATACATACATACATGCATACATACATACATACATACATGCATACATACATACATAATAGCCGCGTAATTAAAAGATAAATACGTGTAAAGTAGCATGCGGAAATCCCGCAGGAACTGTTTGTTTTCCCGGGATAAAAAGTAGCCTTTGTCATTTTTCAGGCCCTTAACTTCACCTGTGCAAAAAAATCACGTAAATCTAAAACTCCATTGCGCGTATTTTGAAGGACAAAACGTAAAAAATAGCGATGCTATCCCGCAGGAAGTGTTTGCTTTTCCGGGATAAAAAGTAGCCTATGTGCTATTCCAGACTATAATCTATGTTTGTGCTAAAGGACCATGGGCAATTTTGTATGGACCCCGTCCCCACCCTCCAACAGTCACCGGATTTATGTTAATATGTTCATTTGCATCCAAATAGACGTAAATAGTTGGTTTCAGCTTCAAAATCGCTGGGGTTCTTCTAAAAAAAAAAAAAACTTTTTGTTTGAAATTGATTTATTTTTGTTATTTTTTCTATATTTTATCGTATAAAAATCATATAACAGTAAAAATAACTACTTCTACTCTGTTAGAATAACCCAGGTTTTTTTTACGGGGTTTTTAAAAAGGTACACTTTCCTCTATTAGGTGTTTTAAATGTACTATTTTTGAAATTCAGTCAGACGTTCTTTTTTTGAAATTCATACAGTTATCACGCATCGAGCAGTAAGAATGTGGCTGTCTGTTGAGAAACCTTTTTGCAGAAGGGATCGAAAAAAAACAAAGGTGTGTTATAATGAAATTCAGTACAACATTATATCATACTTTTGAATGATATAATGGTTATTATGACATTGGGTGTTTTAATGTTGGCAATAAGCTAACTGTTTCAGAATCTATTAAAGAGGATTTATAGCATGGGAGTAGATAAATAGATAAATGAGTAGGTATTTTGGAATTAGTCATCAATAATACGTCAACGAAATATTTTTTTGAACGTAAGATACAATGAGAACCCCATGCATTTGGGCATCGTCGCCATAGTAAAAAAATATCATCTTGCCAAGGTCTATCAATTGCGCTACATTTAATTCTTGTTGATAGGGGGGGACGATTCCGCCCATAGTCCTTTCAGCAAAATCGGTTCATTCGTTGTCGCGTTAAAGAGTAACAAACATCCATCCATCCATCCATCCATCCAAACATCCATACATCCATCCTCACAAACTTTCGCATTTATAATAGGTATTAGTAGGATATGTAACTCATGCTGGGTTTTAGTCAAGAGCACGCCAAAATGAAAGGTACAAAAAAAATTCTACTTTATTATTTGTTTCAGATAATATTGCTCGTTTATTAAAAAAGGCTGACTCATTAAAAAGTGAGGTATGTGGTGAGCGTGGAGCCCTGCAGGAATGGCGGGCGGCCCTGGAAAGGAGCGCGGGAGATATCATAGCCATAGAGCAATTCACTAAGCAGGACCTCTCTAGGGCCAAGGTACGTTATCACACTCGTTAAAGTACTCATTATTCTCTACAAAAAAATCCCCTAGGACATACCTAATATATCTAACTATCATATTCAAGTCACAATAGTAGCTTTTGTATTCTAAAATTTAATTAGATCGCCTTTATTATCGTAGTATTAATTGTTCCTTACTAATACATATAATTATAAATGCGAAAGTGTGTTTGTTTGTTGGTTTCTCTGTCAATCACGCTGCAACAAAGCTACGGATTGACGTGATTGTTTGGATAGATATAGTTCAGAACTTGGAGGATGACATAGGCATCCCGGAAAATCAAAGAGTTCTCGCAGGATTTTAAAAACTAAATCCACGCGGACGAAGTCGCGGGCATCAGCTAGTTGTGATATTAACCATTTTGTGATCTTGAACATAATCATGAACAAATTTTAGTAGATATTTTAATTTCAATTTGGCACTATGTTATAGGACCTGGTGATGCACATCCTATACCTACGGCTGGAATCACTAGGATTCACAAACTAGGTACTTACTACTACATGAAAAACTGTCATTTTTCATAGAGTCGTGTAAGCATCAATTCAGCTTTGCGATGCGTACACAACTGTGTGTGTGATTCCAGCCAAACGATACATACAAATGTGATTCCAGCCTTAATCGTAGTCGTCCACTGGTTGACATAAGTGTCTTGCAAGGATCATAACAGAACACGATCTTGTGCTCTTGTATCCAACCATTGCTAGAGACTGACTTGAGGTTGTTCATCAAGCTAGTGGAGCAATCTTCAATCAAATCAAACCCATGGCGTTTGGCAGTGTGTGTAAAACCTCATACAGCATCATATTATAGGCTGCCTCACCTAATTATTCAAATTCTCAACCTTTTGCCAAAGATAAACAGAAATTTTCTGTATTATTCATATGTCTAGACTCTAGAACATTGTGAATGTTGACAGCAGCATTGGTTTTTTCTCAGAACCTTGAAACAAAGAGGCAGAAATTAAAATTGGAGCATGACCACATGCAAGAGAGGCTTAACCAACTGGTGTCCAACCTCAGTGCTGAAGAAAGGGCGTGCGAACGAATTTCATTTCAGGTAAGGATATTATTAGTTGTTAGGTAGATTTAAGTAAATAGTCATAGTCAGAGTTTAGTTATATTATATTTTATTTTGCGTTAAGTATATTATTAAGTAAATATAATTAGTAATATCTAAATATACCTAATTAGTAAGAGCGCCACCTCGCCAGCAAACTGGCCCACCACTGGCCCACTTTTTTTTAATCGTATGGCAAGTTACGCCGTCTAGTTCGTCGCTCGTTTAGCACCACCCAGGGAACACGTACAGGGAAGTGGAAGGTAGTTCCTGCGGACGTGAGCGACGGGGCATCCCCCAACCACTGGCCCACTAGTTTGGCGAGATACTATATAATGTTAAGAACTACTTTTGTTATCTGCATGGTTATTAAATTAAAATATATAATATATAGCTATGTATATATGGGGGGGGGGGGAGGGAGTGACGCATATTTATAAATATGTATTTATAAATACAAAAAATTCTACTACTAAAAAAACTGCATATTATGTGAGAAATATAATTGAAAAGGTGATTAAGACTTCGGGCTCCCTTTTAGGGGGTCGTGGATTCGGTCTAAAACATCGTGGGAAACCTGTGTACCTGAGAATTCTCCATAATGTTTTCAAAGATGTGCAAAGTCTGGCAATCTGCACTTGGCCAGCGTGTTTGAAACTATGGCCTAAACCTTTCTTATTTGAGAGGAGATATTTCCCCAGTAGTGGGCCGATAATGGGTTGACATGATAGAATGACATGAACTATAAACAGTCCCAATGAAACAGTTATTTAGGTCTTAGTCCTTATCGTCATTTGAAGCCAATTATAGTATTATATTAATGGTATAGCTGAAAGTAAAACGCCTAGTTGCATGCTCCTTCTGGATGTAACGCACACACACAATGCTGTGAACGAAAGAAAGAAAGTAAGAGATTTTGATTAGAAAAACTCGGTAGGTGTAGTACATAACATTGAACTTCTGCCCCTAAACTAGAAAAGCCTATATCTTAGGAGCCAGTGCCATTCCCAAACATTGATTAATATTATGATCGTTTCCTGGTGCACTAAAAACATTTACGTTATTAGAGATACGTTGAGTTAAACAAGTGAACTCGACACTTTTGGCCAAGGCGCGTAAGGGTGAGATCTATAGATGGCACTCCCACTCAGCTAAAATTCAAGACCGAGTTAAAACGAGACAGATTTATGTCAGGACGTATTTGTGTCTCATTGTAACTCTATCTTGAGTCTAGAGCAGAGCCAGAGTGCCTGCGATCTATATCTATTGATCGTACTCTGCCTTAGTGTCGTGATGCGTACAGTTTTACTGTGAATATTCGAAGGTTATGGAGGGTATGGAGCAGCGGAGGCAGATGATGTCAACGTGGGCTGGTGCCGTAGAGAACCTGCGACAGCGGGATACCGACATTCGCCACATTAGAGAGGTAAATCTTTATTTCAATAGAAATGCTTGTTTTTCTGTGCAATAAGTTGAATTTTCTATCAATCCATCAGGTAATGCTTTTTTTTTTATTTAAATATTTTCTTCAAGTCAAAAACTACTATTTTAGATTTTACAAATGAAGTTCTTTCATAATATTATGATTCAATCCACTTTCTTAAGATTTTAAATTCCTTTTACTTTAAAATTATTTCATATTTTGCAATAATTATACGCTAGCGAATGATCACTATCACCGCTGCCTAGTGGCAGCGGTGATAGTGATCAACTTCAGCCTCGTTTTCAGGGAGTCCTGGGTTCGAATCCAAGGCATCTGTGACTGTCCGAATTTCAGTTCATATTCGTACTGTATAAGCAGCTGCTGGTCTGCTGTGATACAAGAAACGGCACTATATGGGTTTTATGGAATCCTAAAAACAATCCTACTATCCTACTAATATTATAAATGCGAAAGTTTGTGAGGATGAATAGATGGATGGATGTTTGTTATCTACTCTTTAACGCGACAATCTCGAACAACGAATGAACCGATTTGGCTGAAATTTGAAATGGAGATAACTCATACCCAGGATTAGCAAATAGGCATATATTTTATCCCGGAAAATCAAAGAGTTCTCGTGGGAATTAAAAAACCTTCACCCACGCAGGCATCATCTAGTATTATTGTATTTGTTAATTCAGGACTATGCAGTACTGGACGCGGAGGCCAATAATCTCGCGGAGAAATGCCGCGAGCAGCAAAGCTTCTGCGATCAACAGCGCGGGAATAACATCGAGGCGCAGCGAGAGAACATGGCGCTTGCTAACCAGCTGAGCCAGATTCGGCTGGCGTTCCAGAAGACAAACGAGCAGAATTTGACTTTAGATAGCGAGGTACATCATTTCTAAAGCCTTTACATTGGGACCTAGAGCTTCGTCGATATCTTCCTCCTTTCAGTAACTTTTTACAAACGGGTTGCAGAATGGGAGTGTCGGAAAGAAGTTTTCCGCCCCATTTCTATAGTTCGTTAGTAGTTCCTACTTAGTTTCTAACGATATTTAGGATTGATAGAGACCTTCTTCATTATCAACCGATAGACGTCCACAGCTGGACAAAGTTCTCCTGCATGGACTTCCACAGGCTTCGGTCTTGCGCCGCCTGAATCTAGTGGAGATTAGCATTGTTGTAATAAAATCGACACGCAACGAGAGAATATGGTTTAGAGCAGAGTCAATCCCGAATGGCGTTCTAAAATAGTTTCGAAGAATGTACAGATTTTTGATTATACTTTTAACCTCAATTAGGCGCGCTTGCAGAAACGCCGAGTTCCACAAATTCGACAGATTTCGTATAAAGCTTCTGTCAAAATTACTTTATTCCTGGGTTAACTAGCCCGGCATCTCTGCAAGCAGGCCTTAATGGGGTATTTTGGGTCCTATATACCTAAATGGATATCTAACACACTATTGATGCAACTATTGTTTTTAGCTACATCTACCTTGCATTAATAGTTTGTTAAATATCTTTTCTCAAATTTGCTCGGAAATCGCTTCTTTATTTAAAAAAAACGAAACGTCAATTGGCTCATTGCTGGCGTGGCGCCAGCAATTACGTAACAGGACAATAATGTAAATTGCTGGACATGTACGAGGTTTTTAAAATGTACACTTTCCTCTATTAGGTGTTTCTCCTCTGTGATTAGGTGTTTTAAATGTGCATTTCTTTCGCTGAGTTATACAATTTAAAAAAATAAGAATGTTTTTTTTAATGGAACAAAAAGAGCGTGGTTTAATTGGTGACTGGTGTTTTCTTTTACAATATATTTCTTGTTCTGAAATAAAAATGGATTCGGAATCGGTTGAAGAATTAATGGACTTTACACCACCAGATATGGCGGAAGAAGCTAAAATTGTATCAGAAAATCTTTTACCACCAAAATCTAAAGAAAAATATGAAAAGGCTTATGAAGACTTCATTCAATGGAAAACCGGAAAAAAGACAAATTCGTTTTCAGAAAATGTCCTTATGGCCTATTTTAACGAATTGAGTAAAAACAAAAGGCCATCTACATTGTGGTGTGAATACTCAAAGCTAAAAACTACATTACGTTTAAAAGAAAATGTAAATATTGGCGATTACTCAAATCTAACAACATTTTTAAAGAGGAAGTCAGAGGGATTTATGCCTAAAAAATCTAAAGTATTCTCTGGAAATAATATTGAAACCTTTTTGAAGGAAGCCCCAGATGAACAATATTTACTAGAAAAGGTAAGGTTTCTCGCATTTTCTATGAAAATTGCAGCATACAATTTGGTATTTTTAAAATGCATACTAGCTGACGAACGCGACTTCGTCCTTACGATTTAAGTTTTTTATTAAATTTCCGCGGGAACTCCTTTTTTCCGGTTTCAGTTCCTCCGAATTTCATCAAAATCGGTTGTAAAGATGAGCCGTGAAAGCCTAACAAGAAACTCATATATTTACGTAAAAAACCAAGTAAAAATTTTTAAGTTTGGTTTGTTGCAGGTCATTCTTATTTTTGGAGTAAATGGCGCATGTCGCAGTAATGAAATGACAACCATCACAATAAATGACGTGGAAACTCACAATAATAAAATGCTTGTTTGTCTGCGTTGCACAAAAACTAAGAAGAACCGAATGTTTGTTATACAAGATGAGCTACTAAAAATTGTACAGAAATATCAAAAACTCCGACCAGTTGGTATAAAAAGTGACCGATTTTTCTTAAATTTTAAAAATGGGAAGTGCACCAATCAGGTAGTTGGACGTCATAAAATTGCAGCAATACCTAAACGCATTGCAACGTATCTTTATTTACCTGAAGCAGAATCCTATACAGGACATTGCTTAAGAAGGTCTTCCGCCAGTCTCCTCGCTGATACTGGAGTAAATTTGACCACTTTGAAGAGACACGGTGGAAGGTTATCAGATAAAGTAGCCGAGGGATACATAGAAGAATCTATTGATAACAAATCTAAGATAACCACCCAAATAAATGACGCTATACTCACTACACCTTTCGAACCTCAGCCGTCTACGTCATCTGAAGCACCACATACCAAATTAGCTACTAAAGCCTCCAGTGATCCTTCAGAACTAAACTCAAGCCAAAGTATTCAACATGTTAACTTAGTCCGGGAGGAATCGGCGCATGCGTACCGAAAACTATTCCACCTCAATTTTTTTACGCGATCCTCTTCAAATGGCCCTCCTAATTATATAAATGCATGTTGCCAGGGCGCCACCTGGTGCCATATTGTTTAAACCGAAATTGTTTAAACAATTGCAAGGAATTGTTATTTTTCAACCGGACAAATTTTTTTTATATTCTTTATTAAAATACCAATAAAAAAGGTCCTATGACTTTTCACGATAAAGTTAATATTTTTAAAGATATGAATTTTTAAAGGTTCGAAAATTCTCAAATTTGGGTACTTTCGACCCATGAAAAATATATTAAAAAAAACATAATGTTTAAGTAATATTTTTTTTTAATTCTCTATACAATAGTTAATAATATAGTTAATAGAGATTTAAAAAAATTTCATTGCTTATATCTTTTTTTTAATTGTTAATTTCGCGCGCTCACAAGTTTTACGCTTACCTTTAAGAAAATTTTTAAGAAAATTTTATTGACCTAATAACTAGGCCAGTGTCAATAACTGGGTCTTTTACTTTACTTTCCGTTTTAATAACAAAAAAGTAATATAAACTGATAAAAAAGTAATTTTAATGACATGTTCCGATTTATGCGTAAATAACTTTTGAAAAATTGATTTCAGAAAAAAATTTATCAAAAACAAATTGTAGACAATTTAATTATTAATAGCATTGCTAATTAAAGGGCCCTTAAATATCGCTGTCTCTCTCTGACTCATGCGTTGCATCGGCCTCTCTGTGTCTTGAATCATTATTTATCATTTATCTTAAATACTATCAACTTTATCAAGATTGTTAAAGAGAGCAATGTTATTAATAATTAAATTGTCTACAATTTGTTTTTAATAAATTTTTTTCTGAAATCAATTTTTCAAAAGTTATTTAAGCATAAATCGGAACATGTCATTAAAATTACTTTTTTATCAGTTTATATTACTTTTTTGTTATTAAAACGGAAAGTAAAGTAAAAGACCCAGTTATTGACACTGGCCTAGTTATAAGGTCAATAAAATTTTCTTAAAAATTTTCTTAAAGGTAAGCGTAAAACTTGTGAGCGCGCGAAATTAACAATTAAAAAAAAGATATAAGCAATGAAATTTTTTTAAATCTCTATTAACTATATTATTAACTATTGTATAGAGAATTAAAAAAAAAATATTACTTAAACATTATGTTTTTTTTTAATATATTTTTCATGGGTTGAAAGTACCCAAATTTGAGATTTTTCGAACCTTTAAAAATTCATATCTTTAAAAATATTAACTTTATCGTGAAAAGTCATAGGACCTTTTTTATTGGATTTTCAATAAAGAATATAAAAAAAAATTGTCCGGTTGAAAAATAACAATTCCTTGCAGTTGTTTAAACAATTTCGGTTTAAACAATATGGCACCAGGTGGCGCCCTGGCAACATGCATTTATATAATTAGGAGGGCCATTTGAAGAGGATCGCATAAAAAAATTGAGGTGGAATAGTTTTCGGTACGCATGCGCCGATTCCTCCCGGACTAACTTACCTGGCAAAAGTATACAATTATCATTTCATAACTGTACAAATTGTACTATAACATTTAACATGAAATAAAACAGTGTTTCTTGAATTATTTTTTTGTTGTTTCCTCGCAAATTAGAGAAAAGTACTATATAAGCCTCGGCCGAAATAGCATTTCATGGCCTCGTTTACTTAAAAAGGCCTCGGCTAGCGCCTCGTCCTTTTAAAATCACTTGGAAGTCCTCGGCTTCGCCTCGGCCTTCCAATGTTACTCGTCCATAAATTGCTTTATTCCGAGCCTCGACAATAATGTACTATTAGAAATAGTGAATGGGTTTCGTAATGGTAGGTAGGTTCGGGGGGTCGCAGGTTCGATCCCGGGCACGCACCTCTTACATTTCCGACTTATGTGTGTTAATGCAATTAAATATCACACGCTTCAACGGTGAAGGAAAATATCGTGAGGAAACCTGCACGCCTGAGAGTTCTCCATAATGTTCTCAAAGGTGTGTGAAGTCCAATTCGCATTGGGTCATCGTGGTGGACTATGGCCTATAACCTTTCTCTGAGAGGAGACCTGCGCTCAGTAGTGAGACGTTAATGGGTTGACGATGACGATGAGGTAGGATTAAGCAGGATTTCGCTTGAGTAATGCGAAATTTGTCGGCAGGTTCAAAGCCTGCAGCGTGAACTCAGCAACATGCGCGTCGCTTTGGAGAAGCTCCACATGGAGAATCGACAGCTCATGGAGAACCAGCACCGCAAGGATATGCAGTTGCAAGCCGTCATTGCTAAGGTATGGAAAGGATTTGTAACAAGATACAAACCGTTCACTATATTATTATCTTGTCCCTTGCCCTCATGTTGGCACCAGTACCTGGATGACCGTGTTTTTTGGAAATTATATTTAGATACGATATATATGTGGGCGTAATTGGTTTCCGTTTAATTTATATTAATTACTAGCTGATGCCCGCGACTTCGTCCGCGTGGATTTAGTTTTTTAAAACCCTCGTGAACACTTTGATTTTCCGGGATAAAAAGTAGCCTATGTCACTCTACAGGTCCTCAACTATAGTATCCATGCAAAAAATCACGTCGATCCGTGGCTCTGTTGTGGCGTGAATGAAGGACAAACCAACAAACAAACACACTTTCGCATTTATAACATTAGTATGATTAGAATATTAAATTTCATAGAAAAGCACTGTAGCATTACGTCCATACGATGTATTACATGCATACCTACTATGTAGTACATAATGATCGTTTGGCAAAATCTGACGCCTTTGGAGTAGTTTGACTTTGACAAAATAGGGCTATCCACGATGGTTATATACGATAAAGTACACAAGCCAGCCTAAGATGAGCCGTACATTCAAAGTATCCTGTAGATTCCGGGGTTCAAGTTATTTGGACCTTATACTGAAGATTGTGATGTCTATAATTTCTGAACTACTGAATTGACGACCTTGAAATAATTACAAGACAATCTCTAAAGAACCTGCTTTCTAACAAAAAAAGAATAAATGATATCGGAATACGCCTTAATGAATTACAGCTAAATACACATTTTGACTTTCATCCCCTCTCCCAAGGGAACCGTGCTGAATTTAGGGATAAAAAGTATCCTATATTATACCTCGTAGTATGAACTTAAATCATGCCAAGTTTCATTTAAATCCGTCCAGTAGTTTCGGCGTGATGCGCGGCCAAGATACAGACAGACAGACAGACAGACAGACAGACAGACAGACAGACAGACAAAAAATTAAAAAAAAATTGTTTTGGCTTCAGTATCGATTATAGAGTGCCCTCAAACAAAAATTTTCAAAATATCTTCAATGTACAGAGTTGGACCTGTTACAGTTTTATTATATTAATAGATAATAGATTTAAAAGTATTGTTTTGATTTCCGTATCCTTTTATTTTATATTAATTATTTAAGAGTATTGTTTTGAATTCCGTTTCCTTTTATTTATTAAAATTAGTTTAATCAAATTGACATTTGACTTTGACAGCGCGGGTACGCTATTTTGCGCGCCATCTTGAAATATTAGTATAAAAGGGCTGTTTCGACGATACGAATTCAGTCTCTGCCCAGAGACTCAATACGACTAGTAGATGCTTTCGTATCTAGGTCGTTCCACTTGATTGAGGGTTTGCGATAGGAATCGCTCCCTAATCGATTAAATATTGTCTTTACGTTTAGATTAGTGTTAATGATTAATTAATACTTTGGCAGTCTCTGCCCAGAGACTCAATACGACTAGTAGATGTTTTCGCATCTAGGTCGTTCCACTTGATTGAGGGTTTGCGATAGCAATCGCTCCCTAATCGATTAAATATTGCCAGTACGCTTAGATTAGTTTAAATGATAAATTAATACTTTGATATTTTTGATAACTACCCTCACGTTTAGATGTTGGTTTGATTAATTAATATTTTGATATTTTTGATAACTACCCTCACGTTTAGATGTTGGTTTGATTAATTAATATTTTGATGTTTTGATAACTACCCTCACGTTCAGATGTTGTTTTGATTAATCAATACTTTGATATCTTTGATAGTTACCCTCACGTTCAGATGGTGGTTTGTCTGTCGTGCTGTGGTTATTAGCTGAGTGGAAAGGGGCCGTTATTGGGGATGGTGTTGACGGCTTTAGGTAGTGTTTCAGCGTTTTAAGAGACGCGTTCTCTTAAAGCCTGATTAGTTTTTGAGTAATAATTCCCGCTTCTTAACCATGACTAATAAATGTAAAAGAGGGGCTTTTGAGGGTACTTTGTTCGAACAATAAACATCCTATGTAATGAAACTATCATTCCACGCTACCTACCCTCGTCGCGCAACAAATGTGTCTGACTTTGTTGCCGACGAGGATACCTGCTCCGACAGCAGCGGTGGGATTCACCTCTCCCATACTGGGGATTTCTGGATCCCAGGTCGAAAATTATTTAAGTTAAGGATGGACGAGCGATAATTTCGGGAAATTAATCTTATTTGATTTTTGTTTTTAATCCACTTTTCCAACCTAGACATTTGATGATCACTAAGCGTATCCTTTTTCCTGGTCTTAGGGCTATATCCCAGGCGGGTGATGCCATGAAATGATGTGGCTAGATCCAAGGCGGGTGATGCCGAGTTGTCCAAAACATCCTTCCTTAAGCGCCTGGCTCTTTGCTAAGCGTATCCTTTTTCCCGGTCTTAGGGCTATATCCCAGGCGGGTGATGCCATGAAGTGATGTGGCTAGATCCAAGGCGGGTGATGCCGATTGGTCCAAAACATCCTTCCTTAAGCGCTGGCTGGCCACCATGCGTATCCTTTTTCCCGGTCTTAGGGCTATATCCCAGGCGGGTGATGCCATGAAGTGATATGGTTAGATCCAAGGCGGGTGATGCCGAGTTGTCCAAAACATCCTTCCTTACGCGCTAGCTGGTTACCAAGTGTATTCTTTTTCCCGGTCTTAGGGCTATATCCCAGGCGGGTGATGCCATGATGTGAAATGGCAAGATCCAAGGCGGGTGATGCCGAGTTGTCCAAAACATCTTTCCTTAAGCGCTGGCTCTTTGCCAAGTGTATCCTTTTTCCCGGTCTTAGGGCTATATCCAAGGCGGGTGATGCCATGAAGTGATATGGCTAGATCCAAGGCGGGTGATGCCGAGTTGTCCAAAACATCCTTCCTTAAGCGCTAGCTGTTTGCCAAGCGTATCCTTATTCCCGGTCTTACAAGTTATATTCCAGAGGACGATATTTATTCAGATACTTAATCTACAGCGCAGAGAGCGCGCTGGATCAGAATGGCCGTGTGGGCGTAGTTGGTTTACGTTTAATTTATATTAATTATTTAAAAGTATTGTTTTGATTTCCGTATCCTTTTATTTTATATTAATTATTTAAAAGTATTGTTTTGAATTCCGTTTCGTTTTATTTATTAAAATTAGTTTAATCAAATTGACATTTGACTTTGACAGCGCGGGTACGCTATTTTGCGCGCCATCTTGAAATATTAGTATAAAAGGGCTGTTTCGACGATACGAATTCAGTCTCTGCCCAGAGACTCAATACGACTAGTAGATGCTTTCGCATCTAGGTCGTTCCACTTGATTGAGGGTTTGCGATAGCAATCGCTCCCTAATCGATTAAATATTGTCTTTACGTTTAGATTAGTGTTAATGATTAATTAATACTTTGGCAGTCTCTGCCCAGAGACTCAATACGACTAGTAGATGCTTTCGCATCTAGGTCGTTCCACTTGATTGAGGGTTTGCGATAGCAATCGCTCCCTAATCGATTAAATATTGCCAGTACGCTTAGATTAGTTTAAATGATAAATTAATACTTTGATATTTTTGATAACTACCCTCACGTTTAGATGTTGGTTTGATTAATTAATATTTTGATATTTTTGATAACTACCCTCACGTTTAGATGTTGGTTTGATTAATTAATATTTTGATGTTTTGATAACTACCCTCACGTTCAGATGTTGTTTTGATTAATCAATACTTTGATATCTTTGATAGTTACCCTCACGTTCAGATGGTGGTTTGTCTGTCGTGCTGTGGTTATTAGCTGAGTGGAAAGGGGCCGTTATTGGGGATGGTGGTGACGGCTTTAGGTAGTGTTTCAGCGTTTTAAGAGACGCGTTCTCTTAAAGCCTGATTAGTTTTTGAGTAATAATTCCCGCTTCTTGACCATGACTAATAAATGTAAAAGAGGGGCTTTTGAGGGTACTTTGTTATAACAATAAACATCCTATGTAATGAAACTATCATTCCACGCTACCTACCCTCGTCGCGCAACAAATGTGTCTGACTTTGTTGCCGACGAGGATACCTGCTCCGACATATACTTACTGATGAAATATGAATAATATTTTTCGATCTTACCGACATAATAATAAGAAAATGTGAACTGATTTAAATAAAAAATCACGAGTGTAATTACGAATTAGATGCTACGAATTGATAAAGGGCCCCCAATAATAGTTCTACTCACAAAAGAAGGAACTTAAAAAAAGGGGGGAAAACTAATCATCTGGACTCGAACCGGGGTCTTCTGGTTTTGGGACCATCCGAATTCCCACCTGAGCTATTAAAATCTTGTAGATGATGGAGAACTCGTATTCTAATGATATTGTTGCAGTTTTTCATTGCCTGAAAACACGGATAAAACGACGTTTTCTAAAAATGAAACCAAGCTAGATCAATTTATCGCCCCCGAAACCTCCTGCATACTAAATTTCATGAAAATCGTTGGAGCCGTTTCCGAGATTCAGATTATATAATATACAAGAATTGCTCGTTTAAAGGTATTAGATTGCATAATATCTCAAGCCCTTGTCAGGGTTTCCATTGTGTGAAGAAATGGTGCCAACACGACGCAAGGGACAACTTATAGTGAACGGCCTGTAGTTGAAACACTAAAATCCACCTACTATGCTAAAATGTCAGAATGGCTTATATTTTTGCATATATCTAGCTCAATTTGACCCTAATCTATATATCTATTCGGATTCTACACAATCAGATCTTTCATTCTTATATCAAACTTGATATATTTGTTTCTTCCAATTTATCAACCGACAGAGATCTTGGAGGACTTTCTCGGCTCCCTGCGATTCGACTGATGTCGGTCCACTAGGGTGCGAATGACAGTTCAATAAAATGTAACTTATTCTGTGCCATATTCTTGAATCCATAAGGTTCAAATTGCCAAAACAGATTATCTGAAAGTTAATATTCTCCAATAGATTTTTATTGTGTGTATGTATATATTTATTTATTATGTGTGTGTACCAAATATAATTTGGTGTGAACAGCGCAGCGCAGCGTGCGTGTTGACTCAGGGCACATTAGGAACGAGGCTGGGGTTGAATAGAATAGAAATATTTTTTATTCAAATAAACTTTTACAAGTGCTTTTGAATAGTCGATGAATCTACCACTGGTTCGGAATGCCTTTCCTGCCGAGAAGAACCAGCAAGAAACTCGGCGGTTGCTCTTTTCAAAACAAATTTACAATACAGTAAATACTATGATATATATGCAGTGTTTCCACAGTGAGGAAAGTTCCAAAAATGCATACCGACTAACTTCTATCTTAAGATGAAGTTGGGGGCTTTCCCTCAAATAGGTTCCCTTGTTAATGATAAATCGAAAATTAAGTCAGCAAGCTAATAAATATTTTTCAGATCAAAGAATTGAAAGAAAAGCTGATAGATTCCACGGACAAGTCGAAAAGTTCCGAGAGACGTGCGAAGGAGTTAGAAGACATATTAAATGTGAGTATTTGATGTCCTTTCTAATTTCATCACGGGAAAAAATTTGGAACCCAATTAACATCAAACGCATCTTCCTTATTTAATTAATTAATAGAATGGGTAAAATAAAACTGTTAAGGCAAAAAGCTATTATTTTTTATTTCATTAGGAAGAGGAGCGTTACGCAAGTCAAATAACAACAAATCAGCAGCGGGCGATGCATTGCTCCTTCGTTGAACAACAAAAGCTGCTGGCCCTCAAAAACGAAGAGAAATTATTCCACATGCAACTGAAAGGTTTGTTTTTACATATACTGATAAACTGTTGTAGTTTTTACTTATAAAATTACCAGTATTTTGCTTATTTCAATATCATAACTAAATAGCTGAAACAACTTCGTTCCCGAGGAATTTATCGGTATCTCTTATTCATTTCTTAGATGGAAGCTGTCTCTGTTCCAAAAAGCTCAATCTCACGAAAGATATTCGAAAGCAAGGACGCCGTCCCTTAGGGAACTCTTTTCAGAGATTAAAAGAAGAATGTCCTGGAATGTCCTAGAGGTGATAGGCTAATCCTAATAGGCCCACGAAGATGGAACAACGAAGGACGAACACACTGACCAACATGCAGACATAAAATTTTCTATCTCCTCTGTTTGGTTCAATTATTGACGTGATAACGTCTTATAAATCGATGAACACCGGCTGCACGCATGAAAAAGTGTAAGCGAGAGTGCGGAACAAGCGATAGAGAGGCACGATCGGCCCAAACGTTGGCTTGTGACCGCCGCCGCCCGGCGCCCGCCAGTCATTGCGTCCGCGCTGTAGTTAGCGGATGTGTCGCGCGCTAGTTCTAGCAGCACGTTCATCTTTATGACGTTATCACGTAAAACTATCGTCCGTAAACCGACTTTACAGGCAACCAATTTTTTTTGAACAACCAAATTTAAGCACTGTTAAGGCATTTTTTATTACTTGTCGCAGCATCTAAGGCGATCATGAGCAAACTTGACAGCAAACAAGCCGGCGTAGAACGAAACCTGCAAACTCAGAAGGAGTCACTGTATGCGATCGTAAGTCAATTAATTACTTATCCACACATTTTATAAATGAGAAAGTGCATCTGTCTATCACCTTTTCAAGGCTAGACCGCTGATAAGTACGAAATTGGGTAAGTACTGAATTTTTACCCGCTGAATCTATATTGTGGGGCACAAATTCTGAACCGCTGAACGGATATAGTCAAAATTTGGCAAAACAAATGAAACTGATTATTTGGTTAACACCTTTGGAGGAAACCTGCAAGCCGTCGAGTTTTTCACAAACCTTCTCTAAATATGTGTCAAGTCTACTAATCCGCATTTAACCAACTTGATGGACTATGGATATAGACCTTGGCATACTGATAGGAGACTCGTGCCCAGTAACTGAGCCGGCGGTGAGTTGAGATGGTAAGCCATGGACGAAATATCGTCTCAACCCATCAACGGCTCACTACTGAGCGCAGGTCTCCTCTCAGAGAAGGGTTATAGGCCATAGTCCACCACGCTGGCGCTGGCCCAATGCAAATTGGCGGACTTATGGACGAAATATACGGTACAGAAATTGCTTGCACCCTGGAGATAAACCAGGATATTTAGTGCTCCAGCAAAGAAAAGTTGTCGAGATATTTAAAAACGTATTCCTTCTTTATCAACCAAAAGACGTCCACTGCAAAGGTCTCCTGCATGGACTTCAACAGGCTTCGGTCTTGCGCCGCCTGAATCCAGCGGCTCCGTGCGACTCGTTTGATGTTGTCGGTGCACCTAGTGGGGGGGTCTGCCAAGACTGCGCTTCCCGGTGCGGGGTCGCCACTACAGCACCTTGGGACCCCAACCATCAGCTCTTCGAATTATATGCCACACTCATTTAAACTTCAGTTTCGCGGCTCGCTGAGCTATGTCGGTGATTTTGGTTCTCCCACGGATCTCCTCATTTCTGATTTGATCTCGCAGGCATACTCATAAAAACCTACATCCGAGCGAAAAAACATAGTAGTAAAAGTAGACTTTATTGCAAGAAGCAATGATAGCCTAGTAAAAGTGACTGTGTGTGTAGTGACTGTGGTCTCCTATTCGGGGGGTTGCAGGTTCGATCCCGGGTACGCACCTCTGTCTTTTCGGAGTCAAGTGCGTTTAAGCAATTAAATATCACTTGTTTCAACGGTGAAGGAAAACATTGTTGGTACGAGGGTCGGTTCTCGATGGTGGTGCTGACTCCAGGTACTGGTCTCCTCGTCCAACTGTTGGTGCGGGGTCCAACTACATCAAAACTCGGCTGCACTGCTTTCAATGTTCTTTAATTTATATATCACATTCGCACATACAATTTGGAAAAGTGTTCTAGTTAAAGTTACGTTATAGAAAGTTACAATCGCACCTATTTCTCACTCACACAACTGGTTGAATCGCGTGGTACCTCGCGACTAACTCACTTAGGCATCGCTCGCAGGCGACGTGTAACGCTGACGTGAGCATTCCAGTTCCCAACCACCCACCACAACCCACTTGCCGCGAGGTCATTCGCCGCTCCGGGCGTGATCGGCGTCGGTTGCGTCATCCTCTACGTGGCACCGGATGCGTACGTGAAACTTGAAACGGGTCGTAATCCGTTGGCCTTGACGTCCAGGCGCGGGTCTTCAATTGTTCACGTCAGGTCTTCACTTATTCGTTGCAGGTCTTCAGCATGTTGCGGGTTGCAGGTGCCGTGCGCGTTGTTCGTCGGGCCGTGCGCGTTGATGGTCGGGAGCCTATCCATGAGCGTGTCTTGAGTCGGGGTCACCACTTGCTGGTGGTGCCCCTATCCATGCGCGTTGCTCGTCGGGTTCAGTCGGGTGCATGCCGGTCGTCGGGGTAAACGTCGGGCGTTGGGCGCTGGGGTCACCACTTGTTGGTGCCCCCTGAGCATGTTGGACGTCGGGGTCACCACTTGTTGTTGGTGCCCATGAGCGTGTTCGTCGGGGTCATTGTTCGTCGGGGTCAAGACTTGTTGGTACGAGGGTCGGTTCTCGATGGTGGTGCTGACTCCAGGTACTGGTCTCCTCGTCCAACTGTTGGTGCGGGGTCCAACTACAAACTACTACTAACTAACTACTACTAAAACTCGGCTGCACTGCTTTCAATGTTCTTTAATTTATATATCACATTCGCACATACAATTTGGAAAAGTGTTCTAGTTAAAGTTACGTTATAGAAAGTTACAATCACACCTATTTCTCACTCACACAACTGGTTGAATCGCGTGGTACCTCGCGACTAACTCACTTAGGCATCGCTCGCAGGCGACGTGTAACGCTGACGTGAACATTTCAGTTCCCCCACAACATCGTGAGGAAACCTGTACATCTGAGAGTTCTTCATAATTTTCTCGAAGGTGTGTGTAGTCTGCCAACTCGCATTGGGCCAGCGTGGTGGACCTATGACCCTTCTCTGAGAGGAGACCTGCGCTCAGTAGTGAGCCGTTGATGGGTTGCTGATGATGATGATATTGCATTTCAGAGCTATCAAGTGGAGACACTGGGGGCGCGGGTGTTGCACATGGAAGGTGAGAAGGCTGAACGCGAATGCTCCGCGGAACTAGCTGCGCGGGAGGATAGGTTTGTAATTTTAATAACTGTCAATATGTGATCAAGTAACGTTTTGGTCAAAGTCGAGTTCTATGTATTTTCGGTTCCTTGGGATCGTTATATAGGTTTTTGTAAAACATCCCATCATTCTAACTGCATTGTAACCTAGTGAAAACTTCAATGATCTTGTGTGCACATGAGATTTGTGTGAATATCAAGTTTGGCGGATGTGAATACACCAATATCTCGAAAGTTATTAAATTATACTTAGATATTATCTAGTTTATTCTGTATCTATAAAAATGAATCCCTGTTTCTCTTGGTGACGCCTTAACATGAGAACGACTTCACCGACTTCATTCATCTTTTTTTTTAAAGTTTTGTAGAAAGTTTTTATGGAAAGAAAAGTTAAGGATTTGCGCAGAAAATTGGACAATTTCAGAAAAACTTAACGACTATTTTAATTTCACGCGTTTGATGTATTGGTAACCTTGGTACCTACCTATTAAGTCGGCGCCTGATCTCTCTCCGGTCGTATCGGATTTCCGTCCCATCGGACTATGAGAGTGAGGGAATAGAGATTGCACTTGTTTTTGCGCACACATTTGTGCATTATAATATCTCCTGCGCAGATGGCTGATCTCTGAGGAGGTAGACCGACGTGATCGGATTCGGTCGGGAGGACATTATTATTAAATCGGTACAGACTTTACCATTGAAATCCAGATACCGCTCTCAAATAATAAAATTTCACGCGGACGAAGTCTTGGCCATCGAATAGTTGTCGACCGAGCGAAGCGAAGGTCTTTGAGTCTACTTGAGTGAATTTGCACTTGTCCGTCCGTCCGTCCGTCCGTCCGTCCGTCCGTCCGTCTGTCAGAGCCTTATAACTTCTGAATTACTGAACGAAATTACTTCAATTTTAGATATAATATGTAAACCGATGGCCTCCAGCCGAAAATGGCTTAAAAAGTTATAAAAATCTTTATTTCAGGGGGGCTCTCATAGAAGCGAATGCGAAGAAAAAAAAAATTTTGCGTTTCATAGGTTTACAGTACCTCATTTTAAAGATAATTTGGAACAGAGTACAAAAGTATTTTTTTTTAAAATTTTTTTCCTAAAATTGACGAAATGGGGGGCTTTCAAAGTGGAGATTATATTTGACCTCAGAACGGAATAACCATTGAAAGCTGGGGCTTGAAAGTTTTACAATTTTAGCGTAATATCATGTACTTGAACAACAAATACTAAAATTAGATAAATGTAATAAGGAAACTAAATTATTTAACTTTTAATGAGCAGCAACAACAGAACTTTACAATGATGTCAATAGATGGCGCTCTCATCTCATATAGCAAATGCAGCTTTATGTAACATACCTATTATTCAATTAAGATTATTATTTAGTCATTTAGCAAACATCAATAAAACTTCACGTTGCAGTTTGTTTTTACATATTTCTGATCGTGTCAATAGTTGACGCTGTGTACAAGTAATTTAATTTGAATGTTCCAAAAAACTATACCTAAGTTTGATTGAGGCCTTGAGGATTTCACTATAACAGTTCCCTAACCTTTACGGGCTACCTATGTTAAGTTAGTTGACACTTTCTGTCAACTTTGTTATTACGAACCTCTACGGGACAACTAAAGGTGAAAATGACATTGGGATGTTAGAATTGTATTTAGGGGCTACCTATGTAAAGAGACTTCTACAAATGGGATGATTTAGGTATGGTTGGTGAAAACGGGCATAATAATAATGTCAATTTTGATCGACAATCGATTATGGGAAACCGTTACCGCGAGGTCTCAGTTCGGGGCGAACCACTAGTAAATATATTTATGTATGTTTGTATGTGTCGCCCTTGTCCAGGCTGCGGGACGTGCTGGCGCGGCACACGGCGCGCGTCGCGCTGCTGGAGCGGCACTCAGGCAAGCTGCTGGACGACATGCGGCGGCTCGCGCGCGAGTTGGAACTGAGGGGCGTCCAGCACACTAAGCTGGTACGTTACACTAGGGCTGAGTTCTGTAGATCGCACTCTGACTCTGCTTTAGACTCAAGGTAGAGATAATATAAGATACAAATATTTCCTGACATAAAACTGTCTCGTTTTAACTCAGTCTTGAGTCTGAGCTGAGTGAGAGTGCCATCTATAGATCTCACCCTACGAGTATCATTCTCTACTTATTCGGTAACTCTTGGCAGAGTGGTCGTGGCTGCTTGTGTTAGGAGCTGTGGATACTACAATCGTGCAACGGGTTGGGGTCGATCCCCAACCCGTTGCACGATTGTTCAACCATTGATCGGTTCTATCTTATCAGACCCCAACATTGACGGTTTGAGGTTATTACTGATGTTTATTTTTGACATTGCAGCAAAGTCGTCTGAAGACTTCAATGCTGAACGTGGAGGGCGGCGAGAAGGACACGCGCTCGCTGCGCGACGTGTGGCGGCGCGCGCGCGTCGAGGAGGCGCTTATGCGGCTGCGCGTGGCGCACGGCGAGCGCGCGCTCGCGGGGCTGGGCGACGCCGCCTTCACGCTCGACAAGCAGCGCCTGCAGCTCGACGCGGTGAGTCTACTACTGCGTCGAGGAGGCGCTCATGCGGCTGCGCGTGGCGCACGGCGAGCGCGCGCTCGCGGGGCTGGGTGACGCCGCCTTCACGCTCGACAAGCAGCGCCTGCAGCTCGACGCGGTGAGTCTACTACTGCGTCGAAGAGGCGCTCATGCGGCTGCGCGTGGCGCACGGCGAGCGCGCGCTCGCGGGGCTGGGCGACGCCGCCTTCACGCTCGACAAGCAGCGCCTGCAGCTCGACGCGGTGAGTCTACTACTGCGTCGAGGAGGCGCTCATGCGCTGCGCGTGGCGCACGGCGAGCGCGCGCTCGCGGGGCTGGGCGACGCCGCCTTCACGCTCGACAAGCAGCGCCTGCAGCTCGACGCGGTGAGTCTACTACTGCGTCGAGGAGGCGCTCATGCGCTGCGCGTGGCGCACGGCGAGCGCGCGCTCGCGGGGCTGGGCGACGCCGCCTTCACGCTCGACAAGCAGCGCCTGCAGCTCGACGCGGTGAGTCTACTACTGCGTCGAGGAGGCGCTCATGCGGCTGCGCGTGGCGCACGGCGAGCGCGCGCTCGCGGGGCTGGGCGACGCCGCCTTCACGCTCGACAAGCAGCGCCTGCAGCTCGACGCGGTGAGTCTACTACTCCGTCGAGGAGGCGCTCATGCGGCTGCGCGTGGTCACATTTCCAGCACCTTGGGAGCCTGACGTCCATCGGTTATGGAGCCATGTGCACATTGCTACTTCAGCTCGTCACTCTACTACCCATTTTCAATGTTACTTCAATAGATTATGCGCGCGTTATCCTGTGCATGTTATCGATATGACGAGTGCATAATATAATATAATTACAGAATGGTCAGATTATAATTTATTTTTTTATTTAATTAAGGACACCCAACAGACTACAGAAATAACATTAGAAACTAAAAAATATAACAAGAAGAAATGTGCCGTAATAATGATATAATCCTTCAGGCGATGAACGAACGATTGGTAGAGATCGCGGCGAGACGCGAGATGTTCGCCGTGCAGAGGAGGGCTCTGGTCGAGGAGTGCGGGAAACTCCGCGGCGACATACGCGAGCGCGAGCAGAGGATACAGCAGCTCATCAAAAGGTATCAAATAGAAATAGAATTAAGATTGTTAGTAATATTTTTACTAAAGTGTTCACCTTTCTTTATTTTTACTGGACTGGTCTCCACACATAAACCACAATGGTTTGGTGTGTGATGCACCACTCCTTGTCATAGATAGATGAAAAGACAAGAAACAAAACAGAGTGAACACAACTTAAAACTATGTATACAATGTGTAGCGGTTCCCCCTGGATCACTTGAAGATGAAACTTACTACCCGGACTATTGTCCGAGCTAGTCGTGTGTTGTGGATCCAGGAGGAAGGCTAGCAGAAGTTTCTATGACTGTGTGCTTGTGTTGCCTTACTGCTAAAAGAGCAATCTCTACCAGGCAATCTTCAGTGAGAGGAGTTTATTAAGTGTGAGGGTAATACGGTGCAAGATATAGATAAATTATTTAAGAAATAAACGTATTGTTGTCACTCCAACCATCCCAGCTCACTCCAAAAGCCTAGCAGGCCGAGGACTTCTCGAAGTGATCCCAGATGGTTCAATGCGTTGGTCTACCACGCCCGTGCGTACCAAGAATGTTTCATCTGCCTCCAATGGAGGCAGATGAAACAGAGGAATGTCGGTGACACCTGTATTAAAATGGTGTTTGTTGAATCGGCTATGCCCTTAAAGTGTTCACCTATAAGAATACCTTGAAGGAAATTTAATTATATTTTAAGTACACATCAAAAATTGCGGGGCCGCACCACTGAACCCACATTTCTCGGTAATCGTGCCCTGAGTGTTTAGACCAGGTTACACCACGGCCACGGTCGAACTGTTCGTCAGCGTCGAGAATTGTTTTTGCAACCGCGGTATGCGCTCGGTTCTGTAGCGGGTTGAGGTGAACGTCGCTGCAATGTAGAAGCCGCGCACAGAAAGTTTGCCGATAACTACCCCTCCCGCCTCCGCCGACCGCGACCCGCGCTCGCCTAGTTACCGTACTAGAACCATCGACACGTGACCACCGTGACGTCATGAATCATCGGCAAACTTTCTGCGCGCGGCTAATACGTGAATATTTACAGATACGAAATCTTCATCGGTTCCCTGGGTAAGGATGAGTCCGGTCAGCAGCTGTCGGTGTCATTTTTTAAAATAAAAGTAAGTTAGCTTTTTTTTCATCTCAATTCATTTTCTCAAATCATTATTGCACACTCCTAGGTTTAATATAGTGTACCTAATGTGTAAATAATAAATAATCCTTACTAAAATAATAAATGCGAGTGTGTTTTTTGTTGGTTTGTTGGTTTGTTGTTGCGCTTGCTGCGCTATCTCGCCCAGCGCCTGCAGCGAGTTGTACGCCGCCTCGGAGAAGTTGCGCGTCCACAGCGACAACTGAATAGAATAGAATAGAAATGTTTTTTATTCAAATAAACTTTTTTACAAGTGCTTTTGAATCTTCGATGAGTGTACCACTGGTTCGGAATGCCCTTCCTGCCGAGAAGAACCAGCAAGAAACTCGGCGGTTGCTCTTTTCAAAACAAGTTTACAATTCAATAGAATATAATAGTCATACAGTTTAATTACCACCTACACTCTCATGAATCGCTGGAACGAATTATGTCCACGCTTTTTTATCATCTAAATAGTCTTCAATTGCATAATATGCAGAATAATACTGAAGAAAGATGTCCTTACTAGTCTATTTTTTAACAAACGAGTACTGAAGTATGTCTCTCGCACATTTCCGATATTGACAGAGTGAGATGGATCATTGTTATGGGTGGGGTACTGAGTATGTCTCTTGCCATCGCCGTCTCTATCTCTAAAGGAGATAGAGACGGCTATGCTCTTGCACATTTGCGATATTGACAGAGTGAGATGGGTCATTTTAGCTTGATTACGTGGACCAATAGCAACGCAGTCAAAATTTTCGGTACTCGTTTGTTACAAAAAGCAGACTATAGCACAGCCTCCTTTACTACCTATCCTTTGTCGCGTTTCCCCCTGGATCACTTAAAGAGGAAAATCCCTACCCGGACTATGGTCCGAGTTGGTCGTGCGTTGTGGATCCAGTGAGAATGCTAACAGAAGTTCTATGACTGTGTGACTAGGAATATGGAATAAAAATCTTTCCCTAACAAGTTATCTTTGTTTATTCAGGCATAGGTAACACACTAGGTTATTAGAATTTAAAGAAATAAACACAGCTTAGAATAACTATATCACAGACTAATATTTGACCCACCAATACCTACCCGTCAACTCATATCATGGGCTAACTCCGGCTGGCAGAAGCCTCAGGGGTGTGTCCGAACGGACAACGCACTAGGAATGTGTTGACGAATAAGCAGGTTGAGACAATGATTTAAACTCATTAAACTAAATAATTAGATTTAATTGAACTAAAAAGAAGATTCCATTTACAAGGGAGGTTATGTCTTTGTGTTCACCATATGTTGACAACTAATCGTATCATATTACTTTATAAAACTCATAGATAGTTAAAAGGTTACTATTTAGAATTAAAATTTCATAGAAAACAAAAAAATGAAAGAAAAGAACGGATCCACCTGGTAAGTGTGCTGTCGACTCGATGCGTAGACCATGACGTGGCCGAAATACGTCCTCCAAAGGACGGCACGCCCCTCGTTGTCGACGATGCACCACCGTATCCCGCTTACAAGCGAGGATGCGCAGGATAGAGCCGGATGTAAGGTGTGACGTCCACGGATGAAATCCCGCCGTCAACACCAACAAAACTTCCACTAAATTTCCGACGAATTTCGTCGGAATATGAAATCCCACGCTCGCTGCAAGGAGAAATAAAACAAATTTCAATTTGTATGACAGCGACACGTGTATATCTCACAAGGAAAAAACCAACATAAGAACTAACCTGCATTTTCGCAGACTGCGTTTTCCACCCCTCTTCCACAATTAGGTCAAACGTTAGGCTAGAAAGATTGAAAACGCACTTTAGTATCGCGGACTCACAAAAGAAAGTACGAACACGCCAAAATTTATACTCACTATCCATTTACAATAAAATTTCACTCCATCAAGGTATGTCCGGCCATGTTGTACAACCTCAATGCTTTCCTAACCTCTGTGTGGCATGTCTGCACTCTACAGCGGTCAACCAAGGAAAAGACAAAATTCAGAAATCAATTTCTGATCGAACACCGAACGGGTTTTCCCGAACTTGATTAAATGTTAACCCGCGTACATGCCTTCTAACCTCTTCCCAAAGCGAAGGCTGTCAACTGTGCTTGATTAACTGCAGGTCAATGTCAACTTGTGTTGGTGACATCTGTTTCTTACCTTGTTTTTAAAACAGCGCCCTCTTTTGGCGCTGTGGCAGATTACGAGACTTCAGGCGTCTCGGCAGGAGCTCACGCCCCCGTGGTCCCACAGATGGAGTTAGAAGTCTCACTTTACACATAAAATAATTGATTGGTTTTTTACGAAAATCTTAAACGAACTGATATTGAAAATATCATGTTACAATACCTCTCCTCCCGGGAGAAGGTTCAACGAAGGGGAACCGTTCGCTGCCCTCAGCGTTCTGCACCCAAAAGACAAAAAACCAAGAAACTATTTGTAACTAAAAAATTCTGCCATTTTACTCGACAAACATATACTTATCCCTAAACAAACAAAGATTTAAATAAGTTACAACTTAACCTAACTGACTTAACCTATGGAAGTGAATTTCATGATATACCTAACCTTTGTCCTATATACAAAACACAGAAATAAACATATTTACAATGACACCATTCATTGTTTGAATGATTTAAAGTTGCTTGATGTCTCGGCGTCACTACCTGAAATGAACTAGCACTTGTCAATGAATCAATGCCTACGACTCTTGCAGCTAAATCCTATTTTTATATCAACAGCTTAGCTGTGAAATGAAAGAGAACTTGTCTCAATATACAATATACAACAGTTCAACTGTTATAAAATAGAGAGCAAAAGCTTCTCAAAGTATTCGGTTAACAATAACCGTCTATCCAAAGTGTCATGGAACTAGTTCCTAGCATCCAAAAGAGCTAAATGAACACTGCGATAGTTGTCTCTGCGCAAAGCGCAGCAAGATATAATGCGAAACTAAACTTCGCATAAAGAAGTCTCTGTGCGTAGCACAGCAAAGAAAATGCGAATCCAATTCGCCTTTCACAATAAATGTGCACCCAAATATAAGTGCTATGGTTGAAAAAAGGTAACGCGATTGTCTCAGTTCACATGCGATTCAACAATTCCATCAACGTATCTACATCTCTCACATACAACTTTCATACTTCACGCTTATACCTAGGTAGTAACTTACAATTTAAGTGTACCACACCCTAACACATCTGTGTGTGAATACTGTAACGTATTCAGACACTGATTCGGAACTGGATTTGAACTGAGTAACAATCTAAGCCTTTAGGTCTTTAATGTGCCAGGAACCAATCTTCGTACCATCCATCCTCTCTAACTCGTACACAAGTGGGGATAGTACTTTGGTTACCCTACATTTCTCGTATTTTGGAGCGAGCTTTGCCATTTTAAATTTACTGGCGTCACTTTGAGTGTAGGAAGACCTCCATACCCAATCTCCAACCGAGAATTTTGCATTTCTACGCCTAAGATTATAATGCTTGGCGTTTTTAGCGTGTGCTTGGAGTAGCTTTTCGCGCACTTTGTCAAAGATCTCTTGCAAACAACCAAAGTTCCCTGCATACTCCTCTCGTGGCATACCTACTGTATACTCATTGTCAGTATCCTTGTAGAAGTCACCGTTGACTACTGGTTCGCGGGCATGAACCAAGAAAAATGGAGAGAACCCAGTGGATTCGTTCACCGCGCTATTTATTGCGAACTGGATCTTACTGAGGTTCTCATCCCAACTGCGATGGTTGTCTTCAACGTAAGACGCGACCGCAGTCATGACAGTTTTATTGTAACGTTCTACAAGGTTTACTTTTGGTGTATACTTAGGAGTTGAGATATTTGTGAATAGTAAATAATAATGACGACGCGTCTATGCAACTCCATTTAATCATCTGACACAAGATGTAACAACTTATTTAAATACCACCCTCACATAGATTTATTATATTCCTACCTCACTACTATTGTCCATACATTACACCTCCCTTCTTAAATTAGACTACAGTCTACATTTTTGGCAAATCTGTATCGTTACTCTATCCCAAATCTTACAACGGGCTTCCTAATTCTTTTGGAACGCTCTTGGGGCACGGGCTGTGGTGCCGATGGTGTGGACTCCTTGTGCATCTGTGTTTCAGGGGTATAAGCTCCCCTAACTGTCTCCTTTGATTGCGTTTTTTCCGGAGTATTCACCTTCGACACCACAACCGGCTCTGCGACTGTCTCCTCACCCTCATCGTGACCCTTGGTTTCCTCCTCCTCTGGCAACGGGCAAGCAATTTCTGATAACCTGGATCTGCGTCTGATTTGATCGATATGCCTATGCACTATTCTACCCTCACCCGTATCCAATGCGTACCTACGGGCGTCTTCTCTCCTAATTACTTTGCTCTTTACCCATTTATCACTACCTGCATAGGCCCTAGCCCAAACGTCTTCCCCTTCCGTGGCTTGTCGCGGTACGCCCCCCGCATTTTCCACCTGTCTTTGTTGCGCTTTAAGCACCCGGGACTCCTGACCCCTAACAGGTCGTAATAAATCTAACCGTGATCTTAAGGAACGACGTTGAAGCAACATTGCGGGGCTATCCCCAGTACTACTATGAATGCTATTCCTATAGGCTAATAAAAATGTTTGTAATGCCGCATCTACATCCACCTTATCTCTATACGCTTTTTTAATCGCCCGTTTACATAACTTCACAGCGTTTTCTGCGGCCCCATTCGACGCAGGGTGATAAGCTGGAGAAAAAGACTGACGAATCCCATTCCCAGCTAAGAAGTTTCTAAACTCAGTACTGGAAAAGGGGGGTCCCTGATCTGAGACCACCTCCTTAGCCAGCCCAAAACGAGCAAAGGTTGCTCTTAAACATTTAATAACAGCCAGGGCATTAGTACGTGACATCTCAAAGATTTCTAGCCATTTTGTACTTGAATCGACTATAACAAAAAATGTTTTACCTTTGTACGGACCCAAGAAATCAACATGTATTCTGCTCCAGGCCTCAGGCTCATAGGGCCAAGGACGCGGAGGCGCACGCGGCGGCGCCGATGCCTCGCTCGCGCATGTCTCACATTCTTCGCACAGCCCTTCCACATCCCTATCTATACCCGGCCACCAAACATAACTACGTGCGAGTGATTTAGTTTTCACAACTCCCATGTGACTCACGTGCAGCTGTTTCAGAACATCCTTACGCAAAACTTGTGGAATCACTATCCTGTATCCCCACATAATGCAACCGCGATCAAGATATAACTCTTGACGTCGCATAAAATATGGTTTTACAACCTCATCGGGGCACACTGCCGGCCAACCCGATTGAACATATAACAGAATCCTACTCAATACCGTATCCTTGACTGTCATACTTCTAACCTGATCATTAGTTACGGGCAAAAAATTTTCCACAAAATTTAGGTACGTTAATTCATCCCTTGTCGTTACATTATTTTTCTTTTGAGGTAGCCGTGATAGTGCATCTGCACAGTTCTTCTTTGAGGCGACAAACTCGATTTTATAATTATACCCTGATAAGAGCACGGCCCAGCGCTGTAAACGTGACGCGGCCATTACTGGGATACCAGACTTATCACCAAAAATGTACGTGAGTGGCTTATGATCGGTTCTTAGTATGAAATGTCTACCGTACAGGTACTGATGAAATTTTTTTATTCCATATACTATAGCAAGTGCTTCCCTGTCAATCTGAGCATATGCGCGTTCCGCCGCAGACAAAGTTCGCGATGCAAAGGCTATAGGGCGCTCCCCTTCTGGCGTGAGGTGAGAAATAACAGCTCCCACTCCCAAACAGCTTGCGTCTACCGTCAGGACGAGCGGAAGTTCTGGCGAATAGTGTATCAAGACCTCACTTGACCCTAGCAGCCGCTTAATGTCTTCGAACGCCTTCTCACATTCATTACCCCAAACGAACCTTACACCCCCACGCAATAAATTGTAAAGGGGTGCCAACACAGTACTAACATTTTTAATAAACTTGCTATAGTACATTATCATGCCTATAAAAGCCCTTAACTCGGTCACATTAGTAGGCGCCGGTGTGTTGATAATAGCCTTAATTTTATCTGGGCAAGTATGGACACCCTTCTTACTTATAACATACCCTAAATAATTAATTGACTCTGAGAAAAATACACATTTTTCTTTTTTTACGCGTAAACCATACGCCTGTAACCTATCAAAAACCTTGTGCAAATTAGCGATATGTTCCGTCCTATCTTTTCCTGTAATTATTATATCATCTAGGAACACGCCTACATGGGACAAATCAGCAAATAAAGATTCTAATCTTTTTTGAAAAATGCCTGGACTCGATGACAACCCGTACACTAATCTGTTATACATGAACAATCCTTTATGAGTGTTAATCACTGTACATTTCTTTGATTCGTCAAGTTCAAACTGGGCGTACGCCTGTGAAAGGTCAATTTTACTAAAACGCTCGCCTCCGTGTAAGCGTGCTAACAGATCTTCCACTCGAGGCAGCGGAAAACGATCGATCTCAATGCTCTTATTTAAGGTTAGCTTATAATCAGCGCAGATCCGAATGCTACCATCTTTCTTAATTACTGGTACGATTGGTGTAGCCCAGTCGGAGCGGTCGACGGGGGTGAGAATACCGTCACTCACCAGCTGCTCAAGCGCGCGCTCCACGGGCTCGCGAAGCGCGTACGCCAGGGGGCGCGCGCGCATGAACACGGGCTGCGCGTCCGCTCGCAGGCGGATGCCCACTAGGCCGCCGGTGAACCGCCCCAAGCCGTCCGCAAACACGTTACAGTATCTGGAACTGAACTTTTTTAAATCAAAATCATCCTTAAGACTGTTTACACAACACTCAAAATCGGGTAACTTAATATTAAGTTCCATCAGCCACTGCCTACCTAATAGATTCGTTTTACCGTCTCTAATTACATACAAATCTAAATATTTTTCTTTTTGTTTATATTTCACTAGAGGCCTTAAAACTCCCAC
The DNA here is from genome assembly GCA_029955525.1 of Oeneis ivallda. Classification (NCBI taxonomy): domain Eukaryota; kingdom Metazoa; phylum Arthropoda; class Insecta; order Lepidoptera; family Nymphalidae; genus Oeneis; species Oeneis ivallda. Next base: position 10,980,882 of record JARPMR010000005.1, read on the forward strand.
TGGTGAAACACATTCCCCAGTATAGTATCTTAAACGTAAGTGGCTTGTGTGTATCTCTAAATTCCTAAATAATTGATTATAAACCTCGTAGCTGATACATGACACCGCACTGCCCGTATCACATTCCATGGACAGATTTACTCCGTTAACATTTAATCCAATCACAATAGGCTTACACTGCTGTATTGATAGTTTATTTACATGGGTGATTATTACCTCGTCACTATCTTGGCTGCTATCCGATGCGATGCTGACCGTACTGGGCACTTCTACACAGTGCTGTGCTGCCAGATTGGGGCAGACCCTCTTCATGTGACCCTGGCGATTACAAACTCGGCAAGTGTAATTCCTGAATCTACAGGAAGCGCTGCTGTGCAGTCGACCACACACACTGCACTGTTCCGACTGTGCCTGATCCGGCCCCGCAGGCGCACTCCATGTGCCGCGACGAGCCTGGCTGCTCCCTCTAGCACCTTGACCTTGACCGGCATAGCGTGGCCGGCGTCCTCCGCGGTTAGCGGCTTCCGATTCAAAGCCCGCCTTCCTCTGCGACGTACCTGCTATGGCCTGACATTCCACTGTCTTTTCTTTACCACTTGAAGGCCCCTCCACCATAGCCGCATCTTTTTCCGCTGTTTCTAAACTCACGGCCAAGCGGTAGGCCTTAGCGAAATCGAGATTATCTTCTGCAAAGAGACGCTGTCGTATCGTTTCACTTGTTATTCCACAGATAAACTGATCCCTTAGGCTTTCTTCCAACCAACTTCCAAATTCGCACGTCTTGGACATACTCTTAAGCACTGCCACATACTCTGCTAAGCCTTCGCCTTCCCTCTGCTGCCGATGCCGAAACTTAAACCTCTCGGCCAATACACTAGGCTTAGGTTGTAAATGTTTTTCGAGAATAGTCGATAGTTCCTCAAAACTTTTTGCAGTTGGTTTCACTGGAGTACACAAATTTACCAGAAGTTCATAGCACTCTGCTCCCATCACGGTAATTAGCGTGGGTACATGCAACTCCGTAGGAATTTTATTAACTAGGAAGTATTGTTCTAACCGTTCTACATATAGTCTCCAGTTGTCTGTTTGAACTTTAAATTCCGATATTTTACCGATAGACATGATTATCCCGAACAAAGCACACACAAAAAAAAACTATTTTACTAATCCCGTTCTCGTAGCCACTGAGATATTTGTGAATAGTAAATAATAATGACGACGCGTCTATGCAACTCCATTTAATCATCTGACACAAGATGTAACAACTTATTTAAATACCACCCTCACATAGATTTATTATATTCCTACCTCACTACTATTGTCCATACATTACAGGAGTATAGTCCAACCGTGGCACATGGAATTTCTGTAGGGCCTTTTTGAATTCTGCACTGGTCAGGATCGACGAATTATCAAGGATAATCCTCTCAGGCACCCCATGTACTAGGATCAAACCACTCTCTAAGTGTTTAACCACATGAGCTGATGTTGCACGACGCAAAGGGAAAAGAAGGGTGTATTTAGAGAAACAACACGTGGCAACCAGAAGGAAAGTGTAGCCAGATCTGGATCGTGGCAGCGGACCAACCAAATCCACTGACACTACCTGAAACGGTCGACAACAAACCTTCGGTTTACCCATCAATCCTGGTGTTGCTTGAGTCGAGTGTTTGTACGCCTTGCATACTTCACAAGCATTCACAAATTGTAACACATCCTTATGCATACCTGGCCAATAGTATCTCAGACATAAACGTCTGTGTGTTTTAAAAATACCAAGGTGTCCTGCAGTCGCTTCACAGTGATTTTCTCGAATGATTGCAGATCTCTTGTCCTTAGGTATAACCTCTTTCCAATCAAACTCGCTGGTGAGATTATATTTACTTTTACTAAATCGGAAAAGAGTGTTATCTTTAATCATAAAATTTGGAAAATTAGTAGGATAAGATCTGCAACCATTATATAATCTGTCATATCATTCATCATTCGTACGGGATGTAGACGCTGATGGACTTGATTGAATCGCCTCTACTTTCATCAACCGAGACAAGGCATCTGGAACTACATTGTCCGTGCCCTTCCGATGTTCGATTTCGAAGTTGAACTGAGACAATCGGCAACCCCACCTAGCTAGTCTACCTGAAGGGTTCTCCAAATTTAGAAACCACTTCAGTGACGAATGGTCAGTAACGATTTTGAATTTTTGAGAACCTAGGTATGCCTGAAATTTCTCTACTGAGAAGATTACTGCTAATGCCTCTCTCTCAGTAGCGCTATAATTCCTCTCGCTTTTATTTAAGGATCGGCTAACGTACGCGATCGGATGTTCAACCCCGTCAACTACCTGCGACAACATACCTCCTAAACCATATGATGAAGCATCGCAATGGACGATGAAAGGTTTATCAAAATCTGGAACTGCGAGTACAGGCGCTGATACGAGCGCGTTCTTCAGCACCGTGAATGCTTCCTCAGCTGCGTCGTCCCACTGGAACTTTGGTGCATTTTTCCCTTTGCTGGTCAGCTTGTTCAACGGGGCTGCAATCGTTGAGAAATTTCGAATGTATCGTCTGTACCACGAACAGGTTCCTAAGAAAATTTAGTATCGCTGATATCTTATCAGGGTCCGTACGTAAACCATACTCATCAACAATATAACCGAGGTACTTGATAGAATCTCTAAAAAATTTACACTTATCAAAAGAGACAGTAAGATTAGCTGATTTTAATTTATCCAGTACTCGATTCAGTAGTAATAAATGGGTTGAAAAATCAGAGGAACAAATGACTATGTCGTCAATGTAACAGAACACAAATCCGTTTTCGATGTCACTACAAAAATTCTGATTTATCAACATATCCATGAGTCGTTGTTGACGAGCCGGTGCATTACATAAACCAAACGCCATCACCTTAAACTGATATAAACCACGACCTGGTACCGTGAAGCTAGTCTTCTCCTGTGAACTTTCCGACAGAGGAATCTGCCAGAATAAGGATGACAAGTCTATAGTCGATAAGAACTTAGCTTCCTTCAAACTATCTAAGATCTGTGGAATGTAAGGAATTGCATAAGAGTCTCCTTTTGTAACAGCGTTTAGCTTTCTACAGCTAAACAGGTATATTATTACTAACTAATAAACAGGTATATTATTTTTCCGCCTAGGTATATAGTTAAAAAATCAATCACGAGTGGGCGCCACTGTATCACCAGTGGTTATAAATTTATTTACACGAAAGGGCACCACTGTCGCGTTTCTCCCTGGATCACTTAAAGAGGAAAATCCCTACCCGGACTATGGTCCGAGTTGGTCGTGCGTTGTGGATCCAGTGAGAATGCTAACAGAAGTTCTATGACTGTGTGACTAGGAATATGGAATAAAAATCTTTCCCTAACAAGTTATCTTTGTTTATTCAGGCATAGGTAACACACTAGGTTATTAGAATTTAGAAATAAACACAGCTTAGAATAACTATATCACAGACTAATATTTGACCCACCAATACCTACCCGTCAACTCATATCATGGGCTAACTCCGGCTGGCAGAAGCCTCAGGGGTGTGTCCGAACGGACAACGCACTAGGAATGTGTTGACGAATAAGCAGGTTGAGACAATGATTTAAACTCATTAAACTAAATGAATGCATGATTGTAAAAACCCACCTCAGACCACTTTTTCTGAAATCCTGTTTATTACAGATTTATTTTCTCTATGGCAATACACACTGTCTGAGTGTATAAACACACCTCCGTCATACAAGCATCCCATAGTTTAAAAGGCACGAATATTTTAATGGGTGTAAAAACCCACCTTATCCTGGATGAGGTGTTTTTTTACATCCAAACATATGGCAACAATTGAAACTGTCAGATGTCAATATTGACGATTTTAATGTTAGTTTGATTAACTTACTTGACTGTAACGGACACGAATTACTTTTATTAGACGAATAAATTAAATTTTTATTGTTCATGAGTGAAAATGAGTGCTGGAACAGAGGATAATGTGATTTACCCAGGTGAGTCTTCCTCTGGTGAAACTCGCACAAAAAAACGACGAGATAATTCTGCTGATTATTCTCGTAATAAGATCAAACAAGCACGAATTCACGGGCAGGCTTATGTAACGACAAAAAATAAGCCTGTACCGGCTAAGACAATAGGACTCCCATGCAAGTGTACCAAAAAATGCTCAGTTTGTTCCGGAAGAGGAAAAAGTAAAGTTCTGGGATGAAATATTGCAATGGCCTACAACTGAAAATGTCGAAGATGAGGATCAAGATTAATTCAGCTAACTTTTTAAGCAAACAAATATTGTAAAACATTCGCACAATTTAGACTTTGATTGTAAAAGCACACCTTGTACAAGATGACTGTAAAAACCCACCTGATCCCAAAACTTTAAAAATATATTTAAAAAAAACTATCAATTATTTATAGAATCAGTTTTTAACATACCATATTTTAAATATTTTTCAAAATTAATAGTAAAAATAAAAAAAACTTGCAATTCATTTTTTTTACACCAGGCAGTTGTTATTGATTTTCTAAAACTTTTGCATTTGGTCTGAGGTGGGTTTTTACAATCATGCATTCAAATAATTAGATTTAATTGAACTAAAAAGAAGATTCCATTTACAAGGGAGGTTATGTCTTTGTGTTCACCATATGTTGACAACTAATCGTATCATATTACTTTATAAAACTCATAGATAGTTAAAAGGTTACTATTTAGAATTAAAATTTCATAGAAAACAAAAAAATGAAAGAAAAGAACGGATCCACCTGGTAAGTGTGCTGTCGACTCGATGCGTAGACCATGACGTGGCCGAAATACGTCCTCCAAAGGACGGCACGCCCCTCGTTGTCGACGATGCACCACCGTATCCCGCTTACAAGCGAGGATGCGCAGGATAGAGCCGGATGTAAGGTGTGACGTCCACGGATGAAATCCCGCCGTCAACACCAACAAAACTTCCACTAAATTTCCGACGAATTTCGTCGGAATATGAAATCCCACGCTCGCTGCAAGGAGAAATAAAACAAATTTCAATTTGTATGACAGCGACACGTGTATATCTCACAAGGAAAAAACCAACATAAGAACTAACCTGCATTTTCGCAGACTGCGTTTTCCACCCCTCTTCCACAATTAGGTCAAACGTTAGGCTAGAAAGATTGAAAACGCACTTTAGTATCGCGGACTCACAAAAGAAAGTACGAACACGCCAAAATTTATACTCACTATCCATTTACAATAAAATTTCACTCCATCAAGGTATGTCCGGCCATGTTGTACAACCTCAATGCTTTCCTAACCTCTGTGTGGCATGTCTGCACTCTACAGCGGTCAACCAAGGAAAAGACAAAATTCAGAAATCAATTTCTGATCGAACACCGAACGGGTTTTCCCGAACTTGATTAAATGTTAACCCGCGTACATGCCTTCTAACCTCTTCCCAAAGCGAAGGCTGTCAACTGTGCTTGATTAACTGCAGGTCAATGTCAACTTGTGTTGGTGACATCTGTTTCTTACCTTGTTTTTAAAACAGCGCCCTCTTTTGGCGCTGTGGCAGATTACGAGACTTCAGGCGTCTCGGCAGGAGCTCACGCCCCCGTGGTCCCACAGATGGAGTTAGAAGTCTCACTTTACACATAAAATGATTGATTGGTTTTATACGAAAATCTTAAACGAACTGATATTGAAAATATCATGTTACACCTTACTAATATTATAAATGCGAAAGCGTGTTTATTTGTTGATTTGTTGGTTTGTCCTTCAATCACGTGGCAACAGGGCTACGGATCGACGTGATTTTTTGCATGGGTATAGTTGAGGACCTGGAGAGTGACATAGGCACATCACTTTCTTTCACACACATCCTTTTTATCCCGGAAAATCAAAGAGCTCCCGCGTGATTTAAAAAATAAATCCACGCGGACAAGTCGCGGGCATCAGCTAGTATAGAAGTAAAACAGCACCTTTGTACTTGAAGTTCGCAGCGGAAAGGGCGGAGTTGCGAGAAGCGGGCCAAGCGCTGGATGCGGATATCGGGAGGCAGGAGAAGGACATATCGGCCCTGGAGGCCACGCTGCGAGTGGTGCACGCCGCGCACCAGCACTTCCTGCACCACATCTCGCCGTTGACTCACGACGGTGAGCTTACCTACCACTCAGCCCTATAATTAACTAGCTGTTGCCCGCGGCTTCGCTCACGTTAAGTTAGGGGTTGAATTTTCAAAAATCGTTTCGCAGCGGAGGTACGTCGTAATAGCTATCTGTATGCCATATTTCAGCTCGATCCGTCCAGTGGTTTGAGCTGTGCGTTGATAGATCAGTCAGGTTTTCCTTTTTACAAGCTTTTTTTTTTTTTATTTGCAAGAAACATTGTACGTAATAGATGTTAACATAATATTCAATATCCACTATGTTTCGTCAATTGACATGCAAAATATAATTATTTTTGATACTTTAGTTTTATACAGTTTTATACAGTTCTGGTAATTTTTATTAGGCTCATGTACACATAATAGTCATACATAGAAAATAAAATTAGATTTCTTATTACCTACCATTAGCTTATTTTATAGTACCCAAAATGAAATTCAAAGCAATTAAAATATAAAATGTACAATAAATATAAAAAGTATGTAATTTAATTATCTGTATGATGTCAATAAATTAATAAATTCAATGTCAAAAAAGAAACTAATTTGTAACTCATTTTGTATTGAAAAATTCTTTTAAACTATAAAAGCATTTATTCATTAACCATTGATGCAGTCTCCTTTTAAATACTTTTAATGGTAAATCTTTCAAATCATTAGGCAATTTGTTATATATTTTAACAGACATGCTATAACAACTTTTGCTAAAAGATGCAGTTCTAGAGGAGGGAAATATGAGTCTGTTAGGATACCTTGTATTGAAATTTACCTGTTGGCTTTTTGACGTGACAACGTCTTATAAATTGGTTTGCCGGGTGACACTTCAAGAAACTGCGTTACGCTCCGCTCACGTTATGCGCTCACAATGAGAGCGAGTGAGAGGCATGGTTAGCCCGCCTAAGAGCGAGAGAGACAGACATAAAAAGTGAAAGGCACGCGTCCCTTCCACTCGAGCACAGTTAGCCCGCCTAAGAGCGAGAGAGACAGAGCGAGAGAGAGAGAGTGAGAGAGATAGGCATACACACCGGTTCATGTCTTGCGCTTCTATTTCGGTTGTCACGTAAAACTTTCGCCCGTATACCGACTTTACAGGCAACCAATTTTTTTTTTTTTGGGTAGAAATCAGACATATGTTTTTGAACAAATAGGCTTATCTCAAAAATGTACAGGCATGGGAGCGAGAGAATTTTCAATTTTTTGAATAAAGGGCGACAAGAATCAAGGGGGCCGGCTCCACAGATTGCCCTGATACACTTCTTCTGTCCAAAACGACCTATGCTAACAGAGTTGCCCCATACGACTAGTCCATATCGTAAGGCTGAAACCACAAATGCGTGATATGCCATCAGCGCCGTTTTCTCTCCTACTGTTTTTGATAGGCGCCTGAGGACATATACATGTTGGTTAATTTTTTTGACTATTTTTTCAACATGCGACTTAAAGGACAAGTTGTTATCTAAAGTGATTCCTAGAAAATTGAAAAATTGCGCTTCTTTAATATTCTCATTATGATAATGAACCTTAATATTTTACCCTTTTATAATTACCCTTTCCCATTTTTGTTATAATACTGCATATACATTGTTTTTTTAATATTTACTTAGCTTGACCAGTTTATTTATTTCATCAGCATCACGCAACAACGCATCAGTTCTCGACCGGTCTTTGGGCTACTTGAACGAAACTTCAGAATAATTTGCAACAGCAATTTATTAGTTAAACATGGTCCAGAAACGAGAAGTATTACTCAAAAACTAATCAGGCTTTAAGAGAACGCATCTCTTAAAACGCTGAAACCCTACCTTAAGCCGTCTCAAACCACCCCTATAACGGCCCCTGTCCTCACATCTAATCAATTTAACCACAACACCACAGACAAACCACCATCTGAACGTGAGGGTAGTTATCAAAATGCACAAATTAATTAATAGACAATTATTATGACTCAGGCGTGATCCCTATCACAACAATTAAGAGATGTTGACGGTATGCTCGTCCCAATGAAAGTGCCCTGAACAAATGGCACTCCCGACTCGTAGAGTGTATCGGTGTCGGGCGTGCGCGCGCTCGTGATTCATCCGCGCCGTTAAATATATAAAGTGTCAAACGTTTTACTAATCACTTATAATAGGGTGCTCCATATGTATAGTTGCTAATTAAATTTACTGGAATTAAATCAGAGCAACTTCATTTTAATTAATTTTGACCATAAATTACGTAAATTTCACATGTTTGCGGCGCCTTTATTCGTCCAGCGCCGTCATCGCCCGACACCGCCCTCCCAGCAGCTTCCTCGTCCTTTATGGTGTCGCTGGCCATCGGCTTCGTCGACCTGCAACAAAATCAATAGTTAAAGATTTTTCAAAATTTTCTTTTCAAGGCATCCGCCCGTATTTATACCAAAACATGCTTGTTATCAATGCAACACAATACAACTACAAGCCCATGAAACACAATATAACTACAATAACATGCAACACAATACAAAAATTCCGTCGACCTGCAACATATAAACAATATATTACCTATCGCTAATCACTAATTATTTATCTTATCGCTTATCACTAATTACTCATCTTAGAGCCGAGCCGAGTCGCCAAAATCACGTGCTGTCGCTCGTTTTCCCGGATTTGCATCTAGATTTTTCCTGCCCGTCGCTGGCCGTCGAATCCGTCGACCTGCAACATAAAAACAATTTATCAAATAAATGTTCAAATAGACATAAATAGCTCTGAAGAATAAGAGTGATCGCGATTCAATGTGGGATTTGTGTAGGGTGAGGGATAAATCTTAGGTTCAGCATCAGTTCTCGACCGGTCTTTAAACGACTTGAACGAAACTTCAGGATAATTTGCAACAGCAATTTATTAATTAGCCATGGTCCAGAAACGAGAATTATTTCTCAAAAACTAATCAGGCTTTAAGAGAACGCATCTCTTAAAACGCTGAAACCCTACCTTAAGCCGTCTCCAACTACCCGTATAACGGCCCCTGTCCTCACATATAATCAATTTAACCACAACACGACAGACAAACCACCATCTGAACGTGAGGGTAGTTATCAAAATGCACAAATTAATTAAAAGACAATTATTATGACTCAGGCGTGATCCCTATCACAACAATTAAGAGATGTTGACGGTATGCTCGTCCCAATGCCCTGAACAAATGGCACTCCCGACTCGTAGCGTGTATCGGTGTCGCGCGTGCGCGCGCTCGTGATTCATCCGCGCCGACAAATATATAAAGTGTCAGACGTTTTACTAATCACTAATAGGGTGCTCCATATGTCTAGTTGCTTATTAAATTTACTAGAATTTAATCAGAGCAACTTCATTTTAATTAATTTTGACCATAAATTACGTAAATTTCACCTGTTTGCGGCGCCGTATTCGTCCAGCGCCGTCATCGCCCGACGCCGCCCTCCCAGCAGCTTCCTCGTCCTTTATGGTGTCGCTGGCCATCGGCTTCGTCGACCTGCAACAAAAACAATAGTTAAAGATTTTTCAAAATTTTCTTTTCAAGGCATCCGCCACCCGTATTTATACCAAAGCATGCTTGTTATCAATGCAACACAATACAACTACAAGCCCATGAAACACAATATAACTACAATACCATGCAACACAATACAAAAATTCCGTCGACCTGCAACATATAAACAATATATTACCTATCGCTAATCACTAATTATTTATCTTATCGCTTATCACTAATTACTCATCTTAGAGCCGGAGTCGCCAAAATCACGTACTGTCGCTCGTTTTCCCGGATTTGCATCTAAATTTTTCCTGCCCGTCGCTGGCCGTCGAATCCGTCGACCTGCAACATAAAAACAATTTATCAAATAAATGTTCAAAATAGACATAAATAACTCTGAAGAATAAGAGTGACCGCGATTCAATGTGGGATTTGTGTAGGGTGAGGGATAAATCTTAGGTTCAGCATCAGCTCTCGACCGGTCTTTGGGCTACTTGAACGAAACATCAGGATTTTAAATGAAGATCAGGTGGCTTTAATAGTATCATCCAGGTTCAATGCCGATTCTGCCAGTCATATTTCTTTGTTAAATAAAATATTTGGGCAATACCCTCATGTTGTGTCAAAAGACTTGAAGGAGTTAGGCCAAACATCGTGTGTGGAATTAGACATCGAGGTCACAACCAATAAACCTGTTTGTCACCGACCATATCGTATGTCGGAATCAGAGAAATTAGCTACACGCGAAATAATTGATGAACGGTTAAAGAGTGGCATAATACAAGAAAGCAATTCTGCTTATGCAAGTCCTGTTTTATTGGTTGACAAACCTTCGGGTGAAAAACGCATGTGTGTTGATTATAGGTCCCTGAATAAAGTAACAGTGAAAGAAAAGTACCCCATGCCTATTATAGAAGATTTGATAGATAAGTTAAAAGGGTGTAATTTTATACATCATTAGATTTGAAAAGTGGATATTACCAAATCAAAGTAAATGAAAGTTTGATACCTAAAACAGCATTCGTGACCCCTGATGGTCATTACGAATTCAGACCATCAGTTTTTCAGCGGCTCATGAATACTGTATTAGGCAATCTGCGTGTTGGCAATAACAGAGGGCGATTGGTTAATGTCAGTCCAATTGCAAGACCCTAACATTTGCGCAATTAGAGAAATATTAGAATCAGGACAAGCCGAACTAAACAAGAAAATATTTCATGACTATGAGTTGTTAGGAAATAAAGTGTATCGACGGACTGAATATGGTAGGAGATGGGTAGTTCCCAAGAAATGTATTTGGCAAGTGATTAGAGCGAATCATGATGAGATAGGCCATTTTGCCGTGGATAAATCAATGGAAAGAATCAAGTCACTATATTGGTTTCCTAAAATGAAAAAGGTTGTATCCAAATATATAAAGAATTGCATTTATTGTATTTATTCCAAAAGTATCCACGGCAAAAAGGAAGGAAAGTTGTTCTCTATACCGAAATATGCGAGACCTTTCCATACATTACATATAGACCATCTAGGTCCCTTTGTAAAGACCACACAGAAAAATACTTACTTACTCGTGACAGTTGACGCTTTTACGAAATTTGTTTTCATATCACCTGATCGGAATACAAAAAGCCAAATGGTTATAAATGAGCTTGATAAAATATTTAAAATTTTTGGTAATCCCAGACGGCTTATATGTGATGCCGGAAGTGCCTTTACATCCAAATCGTTTGTAAAATACTGTCAGGTAAAAACATAAGGCAACATGTAATTGCAACCGCGGTTCCACGTTCGAATGGCCAAGTGGAACGCTTTAATCGTACCATCCTTGATGCGCTGAGAACCATGGGTGCCAGTACTGATTATAATAAATGTGATACACATATTTCAAGTATTCAACAAGGTATAAACAGTACAATCAACAAAACCAACTCTGCAGCTCCTAGCGAAGTTTTCTTTGGTTACCGGTTGCAAACCGATTCTGATCAACTTGTTAAAGATGATGAACAAACAATCGATATAACCTCATTGAGAAATATTGTCAATAATCGAATCCAAGCGAATGCTGAAAACCAGAAGCGTATATTCGATGCTAAACGAAAACCGGCTAGAATTTACGACGTCAATGACTTGGTTGTTATTAAAATTTCCAGTCAGTCAAACGATGGACAAAGCACTAAATTGCTACCGCTGTTTAAAGGACCTTTTCAGGTGACAAAAGTTTTGGGCCATGACCGCTATAAGGTAAAAGATATGAGAGGTGCTGAAAGAACTGTTAAATGCTATGAGGGGACCACATGTGCCGAAAATATGAAACCCTGGATAAGACTGGACAATTTGTGTGAGAAGCGTTAGGGTATGACCTAAGATGTTGTCAGGTAATATCATAATATTATTATGTACTAATTGTAGGGCTCTTTGATCGATTGATATTTAAAATACCTATTATGAGTGTTACTATAACCTTTTAAATGTCTAGTGCATTTTGCTTCGAACTTGTATATCGGTACATAGATGAGTATACTTTGTGACGGTATTTAATCGTGTAAAATAAATCCGTTACAACTGAAGTTAAGATTTATAGTGATATGCAACTAGGGTTGGCCAAAGGCATCGCCTAGGGAAAGCTATAAGTCTTAACAAAATAACTGACCGCTGATGGAACAGTTCGGAACAAGTCTAAGTATCAGATATACAAGTATGTAGTTCATAATCCCTTAGTTAAATTGATTAAATGTTTCAAAGTTCTCGTTGGGTGGGCCTCCAGTTACGAGCCGTTGACGGGATAGTAGATTGGAGGCCACTCGTTGGAATTCTGAAAATGGCTAAGTCCAATTTTCTAATTGTTGTTGTTTTCTGTTCTCAGCAACTGCACCAGACATAGACGCTATCCAGGGACGGATGCGTGCGCAGGAGGGCCGGATGTTGTCGCCGCGATGCAAGATTTTATGTGTGCATAACAAATATATACATTAGTATATATTTTAACAATTATAAAGTTAATTGTTTAACATAAAAATAATAATTATAAAACTGATTGTAAAATTTAAGATTAAACATAAAATAATTAATTTATTAAGTTGGCAGCTCTGTCTATGCCTCCTTGTATCATGTCGCCACCCTATTGGTTCCCGCCTAAAACGGCGCTAAGTGATTGGGTTTCGGCTATTAATTTATTAAGTTGGCAGTTCTGTCCATACTTCGTTGTAGGTATCGTGTCGCCACGCTATTGGTTCCGATTGGTTCTCGTCAAAAGCAATAGTGGGGCGTCACGAGGCGACATTATAACTTTTGGAAAATATCTAGTGAGTCTGTTTTGGGAGAGTGCACAAGTAGCACCTATTAAAAGTTAACTGTGTGCGGGATTTAAGTACCAATTTAATGTGTTGAGTTAAATAAATAAACTAAGTCTTGTGTGAGTCACTCGTATCATTTAGTGCGATTACACAAGTAACAACCCTTAATAATATGTGTACACAGTAGTTATAAAATTTATGCATTGAATCTAAAACTAGATACAAGGTGAGATGACCTATACATAAGGTGAGATTTATAGATGGCACCCACACTCAGCTCAGACTCAAGACTGCTTTAAAACGAGACAGATTTATGTCTGGATATATTTGTGTCTCATTCCATCCCCGTCCCGAGCCCGGAGCAGAGCCAGAGTAATTTTTTTTTTAAATATGAATAGCGAGCAACCAGCAGGCGGGTCACCTGATGTTAAGTGAACATTTGTAGCACCAGAGGCACCACCAATGTTTTGCTGACATTTCAGGGATGTGTTGTTCGGCCCCTTGAATAACCCCATGTTTTTATTAAGCGAGAGTTACGTTTCGTATATTACTGTAGGGGCAAGAGAGGGAGGTGCGAGCACACATTTTCTTTCTCTCTTTCTCTCATAGCCAGTTGCGTTTCGTAAGTTTTACTTCAGTCGTGTGGTCTAAAGCACACCCTTTTTTTTTTATTTTTCCGATTGCTCTAGCACCGGAGATGGAGGAAGTGTCGGAGTTGTCGCGTCAGTACTACGAGAAGCGCGACGAGCTGAAGGTCGTGTACGCGAAGATCGAACGTCTGGAACAGACCGTGAACGAACGCAGCTCGCAGCTGACGCTACTCGGGGACAAGTACAAGCAGCTCGCGGCTAGAGAGTCAGTATAACCCGTAACTAATTTTTAAAGTGAAAAATTCTTTAGGCGCGTTGAGCACTTTTTTGGGTGAGCAAAAAACATGGATTTCGCGTCATCGTCACCTGGAGATTTCAGTAAGCGTTCAATATTTTAGAAGTTCCCAAGCAACCTTGTACAGCGCAGCGGGCATGCAGCCGCCTTCCTTACCGTTTAATGTATGATGTCGCAGGTTCGAATCTCACTCACGAAATCGTGACAGTGCGCTTTTCTTATTTCTTTTTAATTATTAGCAAATCTAGTTTTCACTTCTATCGGCAGTCCTTATGACTGCCAATTTTTAAGCCATTTAAGCCATTAGGGCGCTGTCAGATCGCGAAATCAAGACATAAATTAAAACCCGACCCTGGATATCATCTAGGACCAGAGTACTTGTCACGATGAATCAAACGAGCCCAAACTCGATGGGGTTACGTCGTTTTACTACAGAGTTCCCATAGCCACCTTCGGCATCATCAGATCTACTTCATGTCTGAATAATCAATATTATTCATAATCATTGTAATCGTCGTCATCATTGATTTACTTATACTACATGCGAAATTTCCAATAAGGAGAAATATTACTTGAAAATTGAATTTAAAAAGTATGTTTAAAGTTGTTTTATTCATCTAATATGTACAATTGTCTTTTGAGATTCGTCATTTCCTGCTTAATGGTTGTGCATACGTCATTTATATTTTTTACGTATAAATATGAACCACTGTTAGAAAGATTCACTGCAAAAATCTAAAAATCCCTTTTTTTAGAGATTTCATGAACTGACAGCGTCATAAATAGGTACATGATTAATATTCCCCATTCCCATCAAAATTAAGCGTAAAACTTTTTAAGAAAAATACAGTCAGTTTTCTACTTGACATACTTGCAACATTAATGAATATAAATACGTGTGCAACACAGAGCTGAATGCGAGAACGAGTTCGACACAGTGAAGGAGCGAGTGGACAAACAAGACGGCAGGCTTCAGAAGGCGCGTGAACTCGCGCGCGCGCACGCTCGCCGCGCCGCCAGGCTGGTCGAGGGAGTGGACGACTGGCGGATCTTTCAGGTACCAACAGTGTTTTTTGTTATATACCTACTAATATTTTCATATTAAAATTAATTTAGTGCCTCGTTCTTCATACCTGGTACTGTTTGTGAGATTGTTTAAAATGATAAGACAGCTTTTGCATGCGGAAATGGAGTGGAGAAAAAATAACATCCTAAGATAATAGACTTGTTTCGTGGTTTATTGACACAATTGGTTAATTGACTGATATTTTTTAATTTAAATAACGTTACATATTAAATATTATAACACAATGCCCTTTCTCTTTCTGTTAAACAGTTGCATGTAACTGCATCTGTCACTTTCTAAAATGAAATATTGGAGCTGCTTCATTGTGACATCACACTTCAGTAGCGCGCTCTCAGTCTAACAGGAAACTTTAAAGCTCTATACACTACTACTGGACTTTTACACTAATCTCGACGCACGTTTCGCCCCGACCGCGACACCGGAGCATCCACAGGAGATGTCGACTTTACAATGCAGTATTGTCTACTAGATGATTCACGCGATTTTGTCCGCGTGGATTTAGTTTTTAAAATCCCTCGGGAACTCTTTGATTTTCCGGGATAAAAAGTAGCCTATGTCACTCTCCAGGTCCTCAACTATACCCATGCAAAAAATCACGTCGATCCGTAGCCCTGTTGCGACGTGATTGAAGAACAAACCAACAAATCAACAAATAAACACACTTTCGCATTTATAATATTAGTAAGGATAGGTAGTAAAGGAGGCTGTGCTATAGTCTGCTTTTTGTAACAAACGAGTACCGAAAATTTTGACTGCGTTGCTATTGGTCCACGTAATCAAGCTAAAATGACCCATCTCACTCTGTCAATATCGCAAATGTGCAAGAGACATACTCAGTACCCCACCCATAACAATGATCCATCTCACTCTGTCAATATCGGAAATGTGCGAGAGACATACTCAGTACTCGTTTGTTAAAAAATAGACTATAGTAAGGACATCTTTCTTCAGTATTATTCTGCATATTATGCAATTGAAGACTATTTAGATGATAAAAAAGCGTGGACATAATTCGTTTCAGCGATTCATGAGACAGTAGGTGGTAATTAAACTGTATAACTATTCTTTTCTATTGAATTGTAAACTTGTTTTGAAAAGAGCAACCGCCGAGTTTCTTGCTGGTTCTTCTCGGCAGGAAGGGCATTCCGAACCAGTAGGTTCGGAAACCGGTTTCGTAGACTCATCGACGATTCATAGGCACTTGTAAAAAAGTTTATTTGAATAAAAAACATTTCTATTCTATTCTATTCTATTCTATTCTATCCAGTTGTCGCTGTGGACGCGCAACTTCTCCGAGGCGGCGTACAACTCGCTGCAGGCGCTGGGTGAGATAGCGCAGCAAGCGCCCGGCGCCGCGCCGCGCATCGGCGTGCTGCTGTCTGCGTCACAGATGTCTCGCTTCATCACACCCACGCAGCGACGACTGATGACAATGTTACAGAGGTACTTTTTATAACTAAGGGTGCAGTATAATAATGCATACCGTATCGTTATGAAGTTTCCCAGATACTGCAGCACGTCTGGCATGTTCGCCGAGTCGGGAGTGCCCGATTTCTTTGCTGTTATCAGAACGCGTATATCTTCCTTCTGAGAAAGATTGCGTAACTCTGGTAACAGCATCCTTCAGGTCGTGGGTAGGGACTTGCGCAGTCCAATGATGAGACATTGGATCTCGACACATCCAGATCCAAATAGAAAATAATTCTGTCTATGAAGGATGACTTGTTTGATTTACTTATTTAATTTTTCATTTTACATTATGTTTGTAATCATTTTTATTTTATTTTAAATTACTTTTGTACATGGGTTTTTACCTAAATAAAGAAATTTTTATTTATTATTATTATTCGTCGAACGGCACGTCCGCCCTTTCTATAGTGGCGAGAGATGGCGTTGATTCTAAAAGGTAATGTTTTTTTATTAGAAGATAATATTTTCATTCGGTGCGTGTTTATTTATTAAAAGGAATTTCGATCCAACCGAGTGTTTTAAGACACTCACACATTTTTTTAAAGAATAATTAACTATGATAATTAATTAGAATTAATCTATGATTAACATTGTATTGACTGTCTTTGTACAAATGACCGCTTAATTATGGATCAATTAGAAGCGCCACATTTGACATACGAGTGTCTCTGGAACTAATAATATTTGCAAATGGCGCACCGATCTCTTTATTTAATCTATGAAATCATACATTAATTATATCAAATCATAGACCAACTAAAGAGGTCTAATTAATCTATGAAATCATAATTATAGTTCGGTGCACCATTTGCAATATTAAGGGCCTGTTTCACCACTTGCTAATAAAGGTCTGATAGCCTATCCATAACTTATCTGACGGATAGCATTCAAATTTCTGTTTCTTAAGTATCTGATGTCAATCTGGCAGTTAAACTCCAACAAATTTATCCAGCAGATATTTTATCTGTTAGATACCTATACATATATTAGGCACTTTATCAGAAAGTGGTGAAACAGGCTATAATAGTTCCAGAGACACTCGTATCTATGCTTACAGCGCCAAAATGGCGTCAATGAAATCCTGTATCTGATGAACCGTAATAGGTAGGTAAATACTTGAAATCACAGAATGTGTATTTCTATTGCCACTATAACAAACAATAAATTAAAAAAAAAGTTAAAAATTAAAGAAATCCATACAATAAACTTTTGTTTTTGCCTGATCTTAATAACAGCTGGTGTTAGATCTTGTACGAACCCTTCGTGTGCGGGTCCGACCTAACTGTGTCCGAGGTTTTTTTAAAAATCCGATCTGAACTTGCTAACATTCTCTCCCCTCCGAATAACCGTAAAACTTGTACAACGAGTGAGGATCGAACCTGCGACCTTTCAGTTTTCAGTCCGCACCTTTAACCGTTGAGCTATTGAGGCTTAAATTATTTAGTTAGCAAATACTAATATTAAATTTACATTTACAGAATAATAACGGACGGATCGTTGTTAAAGAAGGAATCGACTGCTGCCCTAGACGGTAAATTGTTTTTACTGAATACATTTAGTACACTAAAGTTCGGCCGTTCAGAGAATGCGTTCCTGACACCTATTGAAAAATATTGTTTACCAAGTTATTTGACACTCAGTTTGGCACAAAATTATAACATTAATTGATTATTGATATAATAATGTTGTTTTAATGCTCATCAATTGTTAAAACGGTAAACAACCAGCAATAATATTTTTATCGTAACTGCAACGCCATTACAAAGTTACGTCGTCAGTTCAATCGCGACGTGTCAGGAACGCATTCTCTGAACGGCCGTAGTATAATGCTCATTTTCACCAATACCCTAAGTAGGAGTATCTTCATGCGTAGGTAACCCCTAAATATAAGCCCTAAAGGTTAGTGAAAACGATATTGACAGAATTCTTCACGTAACTTAGCTTAGGTAGCACGTAAGTTAGGGAACTTTGGTGAAAACGAGCATTAGAGATGTATTAAAATAATTCCATTTAATTTGAAGTACAACAAAAATTAGCAAGAAAATGTTAGAATTATTTTGCTATAATCCGCCAACAGAAAAAATCCACACAAGACTTTTACGACGACGCGACGTGCGTCGAGATTAGTGTAAAAGTCTTGTGTGGTGGTGCATGTGAGTTGTGGTGGCATTGCTTGCTTGGGAACTTTGCTTTCTTGCTTGCTTAGGAATGTGAGCAGTGCTTAGCTTGTTACTGCATGTTTGACCATACAGATTTTGCTGGCGTTGGCGGATTGTAGCAAAATAATTCTAACCTTTTGTTGCTAATCATGAACTTCCGCAAAGTAACGCCTGCTTCTCTCCAATATTACAACAAAAATGTTAAAAGAAATATTGGATGCGTCTAATCTTAAAACAGCGCTCGCTTCCCTTGCGATGTTACTATTCAGAGTATCGGTTAAAAGAGGCGTTTTCGATCGCTACACTGTAATTAAGACAATCCCGCGGCAGGACACCCTAAAATCCTAGTTCTTAGCGTGATAGTTTTGAATGTCACCACTGGCAACACGCACTGTTCGAAGACTTTAGTCTTCAGGCACTGAGGAATTTCGGACGAGAAGACATCTCAGAGCTTCCCGAACGATGCCCAGCCGAGTTGGATTCGGCAGCTTTATCGAAATTAGACCAACTTAGCTGGAAAATGACGACTTACGGATCCGACACATGGTTGCTAACTGTGGGCCTCATAAAGAGGCTCAGGGTCACTCAGTTAGCGATGGAGAGAGCTATGCTCGGAGTATCCCTGCGAGATAAACCATTAATGAGGAGATACTTAGGAGAACCAAAGCCGCCGATAGCTCGGCGAATCGCGAAACCGAAGTGGAAATGGGCGGGCTCATGGTTCGAAGAGCTGATGGTCGCGCAGTGTTGGCAGACCCCTCCACTATGTGGACCGATAACCTCAAACGAGTCACAAGGAGCCGCTGGATTCAGGTGGCGCAAGACCGATGCCTGTGGAAGTCCATGTAAGAGACTTGTCCAGCAGTGGAGGTCTGTCGGAAGAAGAATAGTGTTAAAAAAAGTTTAATTCACCTTTTTACCACCGCACTGCAAGACATCGGCAGGGCTGCCATCCCTATACCGTTTCTTGCTGGTTCTTCTCGGCAGGAAGGGCATTCCGAACCAGTGGTAGACTCATCGACGATTCAAAAACACTTGTAAAAAAGTTTATTTGAATAAAAACATTTCTATTCTATAATATGTACAAAAGAAATTGTTACAAATCCAGAGAGCGTGTTCTCGGAATCTTCAAAATCGAGCGGCACCGGCGTGAGCGTCGCGTCGGGCTACACGCGCCGCCTCGCCGGCTTCCGCAGGGAGCTCGCGCCCAAAGTACAGGAACATGCGGTGAGAACCACCCACCCCACGTCACCCTTAAGAGGACTATTACATTTTGCATCCCTCTCTCTCGCACATTCTAATATTTTCATTGATTGTACAAATCTCAGATACTTTTGACAAAATGTGGCCTATTTTATTATCTTCGACAATAGGGAATATGCATAATTTTTTTAATTACGTATATTTTAGAATTATATATATAATTATAATAGAAAAATAGTATTAAATTACGTATATTTTAGACATATTTTTATTATCATATACCTAGTTTTTGATGGAGAATAAGGCCCAAATTAGACGGTGCCTCGTTCATCGTTGCG
Source organism: Oeneis ivallda (assembly GCA_029955525.1). Taxonomy (NCBI): domain Eukaryota; kingdom Metazoa; phylum Arthropoda; class Insecta; order Lepidoptera; family Nymphalidae; genus Oeneis; species Oeneis ivallda. Next base: position 11,000,969 of record JARPMR010000005.1, read on the forward strand.
AAAATTTTTGCGAAAATGAACCTAAGGGTGAATTTTCTACGGTTAATTTTTCGAGATTTTTGCTTTAATTTTCGAGGGTCATCGGTGAGCTATCCGTCTAAATTCGCCCTTAGGGCAAAGGGCCTCAGGGTTTTCGCAAAAAATATTCGCAAAAATGAACGATAACCGCGGCACCGTCTAATTTCAGCCTAAAAGCGATAAAAGTTAATAGTAGTTTACGCCCTTTTTCTCTATCAAAATAATGATATTTTGTTTCAGTTAATCGACGATATCCGCGAACAAGGTAATATTAATAATACTCATAATATAATATATAGTAGTTTTTACTTTTAACCGACTACAATAACTAAAACAAGTTCTGAATTATGATTTTAGTAGTCTGGGTATGCTACAGAATAGGAGAGGCGAGTGGCGGGGTCAAGGCCCGGGTAGAGCTACGTAATCTATAATATAATAAAACTGTAACAGGTCCAATTCTGTACATTGAAGATATTTTGAAAATTTTTGTTTGAGGGCACTCTATAATCGATACTGAAGCCAAAACGATTTTTTTTTAAATTTTTTGTCTGTCTGTCTGTCTGTCTGTCTGTAACTTGGCCGCGCATCACGCCGAAACTACTGGACGGATTTAAATGAAACTTGGCATGATGGAAGTTCATACTACGAGGTATAATATAGGATACTTTTTATCCCGAAATTCAGCACGGTTCCTTTGGGAGAGGGGATGAAAGTCAAAATGTGTATTTAGCTGTAATTCATTAAGGCGTATTCTGATTTCATTCATTCTTTTTTCGTTAGAAAGCAGGGACTTTAGAGATTGTCCTGTAATTATTTCAAGGTCGTCAATTTAGCAGTTCAGAAATTATAGCAGTCTTCATTATAAGGTCCAAATAACTTGAACCCCGGAATCTACAAGATACTTTGAATGTACGGCTCATCTTATGCTGGCATTTGACATGTTCGCTAAGGCCGGAGTACCCGATTTCTTTGCGATCATTAGATCGCGAATCGCATCTTTTTGGAGCCGTTTGCGTGCCTCCGACAACGAGATCCTCAGTACGTTGGCTGGGAATCTGGACTGTTCACTTTTTAAATACTGGCTCTCAGTGCACCAGGACGCTAACAAAAAGTAGACCAAATACAATTATACTCCTTGTATTTGATTTAGTTTTTAAGTTTTTATTAATAGCAACACCATTGTTGTGGACGTGATATTATTATTATTTGATGTCTATTGTTTGACGAATTTTTGTTTTACAGACTTGTACATTGGGTTTTTACCTTTCAATAAAGATTATTATTATTATTATTATTATTATTTGAGGAGGTTCTTTTCAAAACTTGACTATTCCACTTTCGATAAAAGTGATTTTTAATTTTTTTTTTGGTTGGTAACATTAAAATTTATACTCCGCGAAAATAAATTTGGGCCATAACTTGATAATTACACCAGAAAAAAAGAGTAAAAAGGCATGATTTCGTCAAAAATAGATTACCTATTCCACGTCAAAATGACATTACCCATTTCAAATACAAATTTTTGAAACAAAATATGATTAATCCAGAAGTTATTTAACTATTTTAATCTAAATTGCAACAAAACATGTTTTATCCCTACATTTTTCAGTCAGAACTTTATGTTCTTTACTTTTTATTATGGCAAGCTGAAATTTTTGTTTTTGAACGATTGCACAACACTCGTGTAGGTACGCGTAGAGCGTTTGTTTGACAGTTTAGATAGATACTGTCAAGTACAACTTGCAACAAAACAAAACGTGCAACAAAACTTGATTATTCCAATCAGCCGCGTCAAAACTAGATTATTCCATTTTAAATTTTGAATTTATTCAAAATATATTATTGCTTAATTTTTGAATCTTGTACCAAATAATGACTATTGTTGTTGTCTACAATAATGCATCAAAATTTCGGCTTTAAAACATAGTTGCATACCTAAAAAACTATTTTCTCAGATTGTGAAAAAAAACAAAAAGTGGAATAGTCAAGTTTTGAAAAGAAGCTCCTCATTTGTACTCGTATATAGCCATCGTGGATAGCCCTATTTTGTCAGTCAAACTACTCCAAAGGCGTCAGATTTTGCCAAACGATCATTATACCTACATACTACATAGTAGGTATGGATGTAATACATCGTATGGACGTAATGTTACAGTGTTTTCCTATGCAATTTAATATTCTAATCATACTAATATTATAATTATGCGAAAGTGTGTTTGTTTGTCCTTCAATCACGCCACAACAGAGCGACGGATCGACGTGATTTTTTGCATGGGTACTATAGTTGAGGACCTGTAGAGTGACATAGGCTACTTTTTATCCCGGAAAATCAGTGTTCACGATGGATTTTAAAAACTAAATCCACGCGGACGAAGTCGCGGGCATCAGCTAGTTGTATGAATAAATATGTTCACTCTATGATGTCTTTTGTTACTAACTGTATTATTAAATTATGGATGGAATATTTATCATTATATTATAACTAGCTGATGCCCGCGACTTCGTCCGCATGGATTTAGTTTTTAAAAATCCCGCGGGAACTCTTTCATTATCCGAGATAAAAAGTAGCTCTCCCGGTCTGAGGAACCACTACTACATCCATTACTATACCCATGCAAAAAATCGCATCAATCCGCTGTTCTGTTGCGACGCAAACCAACAAACAAACACACTTTCGCATTTATAATATCAGTAATGCTTTATTATAACACTTTTTATAATTGTCAAATTTTTTACCATACTTAACCAAAGACTAAATTACGTTTAGCTGTCATTTACGTTTTGTTATTCCACTGTCATTTGCGTTTTGTTATTCCATGTCAGTAACGTTTTTTATTATACCACGTTTTATAGTGACTTGACGGAAACGCGGTCGAACGGGATAAAAAGTATCCTATGTCCGTCTCCTGGTTCTAAGCTACCTCTCCACCAATTTTCAGCCAAATCGGTTCATCCGTTCTTGAGTTATAAATTGTGTAACTAACACCACTTTCTTTTATTAATAATTAATATATATATAGCTGCTGGGGCTGATTGACTGATTCACTGACTGACTCATTGATCACCTCTCCTGTAAAATTTTGTATGAAAAATTTTTTTTTCACCGATGGTTTCGTATAGAGGACAAAAATTCATTCAGAGGAAAAATATGGAGAGAGCTGATGATTGAGGATTTCGGAGACGGGTGAGGAGCACGGCCAGGGTATTGAAGATAGGTGGGGTGTGCTCGAACAAAAGTCACTCGAAACCTCATCCAATTGCCAGTGGGTTGAAAAAAAAATCCAAAATGGCGGCCATACAAATTTCGTCGGTGTCTATCTCGGAGAGTATAAAAGATGGAAGAGTGGGTTCTTGGCAAAAGATGATCAAGACCCGAAGTTCTACTTGATGAATAGAAAAAAAAATCAAGATGGCCGATTTTTTTTTCTCCATACAAAATATATGGCGAATATTAAATAGACTAGAAGCTGAGAACGATACAAGACTTTGATACGGTTCCTTTTCAAAATTAGTTTTTATAAAAGAAATCTCATTCTGACAAATGATGAGATATGATGATCGAGGGTTTGGAAGGGGGGTGAGGAGCACGGCCAGGTTATTGAAGATACGTGGGAGGTGCTCAAACAAAAAATACTCGAAACCTCATCCAATTGGCAGTGTGATGAAAAAAATTTCAAAATGGCGGATTCAAGATGGCGGCCATACCAATTTCATCGGCATCTATCTCTGAGAGTATAAAAGATGGAAGAGTGGTTATTTGATAGAAAATGATCAGGACCTGATCCACTTGACGATAGAAAAACCGCGGTCCGCTTGCGGGCCGCGCACCCACGCGCCCTACTAGTAGTATATATATAGCTGCTGGGGCTGATTCACTGACTGACTGATTGATCACCTCTCCTGTAAAATTTTGTATGAAAATTTTTTTTTCCACCGATGGTTTCGTATAGAAGACAAAAATTCATTCGGAGGAAAATTATGGAGAGAGCTGATGCTTGAGGATTTCGGAGACGGATGAAGAGCACGGCGAGGGTATCGAAGATAGGTGGGGGGGTGCTCGAACAAATGTCACTTTAAACCTCATCCATTTCGCAGTGAGCTGAAAAAAAATTCAAAATGGCGGAAAAAAGATGGCCGCCATACAAATTTCGTCGGTGTCTATCTCGGGGAGTATAAAAGATGGAAGAGTGGTTTCTTGGCAAAAGATGATCAGGACCCAAAGGTCTATTTGATGAATAGAAAAAAATCCAAGATGGCGGATTTTTTTTTCTTCATACAAAATATTTATATGGCGAATATTGAGGAACTAGAAGCCGGGAATCATGCAAGATTTTGATACGGTTCCTTTTCAAGATTTGTTTTTATTGAAGAATTTTCAGTATGACAAATGATGACATATGATGATCGAGGGTTTGGAAGGTGGGTGAGGAGCACGGCCAGGGTATTGAAGATAGGTGGGAGATGCTCAAACAAAAAATACTCAAAACCTCATGCAATTGGCAGTGAGCTGAAAAAAATTCAAAATGGCGGATTCAAGATGGCGGCCATACAAACTTTGTCGGTGTCTATCTCGGAGAGTATACAAGATGGAAGAGTGGTTTCTTGGCAAAAGATGATCATAACCCGAAGTTCTACGTCTTGGTGAATTTAAAAAAAATTCAAGATGGCGGAATTTATTTTTCCATACAAGACGAAGGTTCATTTTTCAAAATTTGTTTTTAAGGAAGAATTCTCATCCAGACAAATGATTCAGAGAAAAAATATGGAAAGTAATGCTGATCGAGGATTTGGAAGATGGGTGAGGAGCATGACCAGGGTATTTAAGATAGGGGGGACCTGCTCAAACAAAAAATACTCGAAACACCATCCAATTGGCAGTGAGCTGAAAAAAAATTAAAATGGCGGATTCAAGATGGCAGCTATAAGAATTTCATAGGTGTCTATCTCAGGGAGTTTAAAAGATGGAAGAGTGGTTTTTTGACAGAAATGATCAGGACCTGAAAGTCTACTTGACAAGTAGAAAAACGCGGTCCGCTTGCGGGCCGCGCACCCACGCGCCCTACTAGTATAATATGTATATAGATATAAAGTTCCGCTAAAACACAAAAACGGCTTGACTTTGTTATTGTATCTTAATATGGGTATTTTTTTATTTAATTCGCTCTAATGCAAGGATGGTTTATAAAAATATACATATATACCTAACCCAAAAGACCAGCTGAAAAATCGAAAAAAAAATCAAAATTGGTAATTTTGTAATCACCACTTCGTATCACTTTTCACCCGACTGCGCGACGCAAAGGTGTGGTAATGTTGTTTATCAGTCTATGTATGTTTGTTCCTTTATGGCACTCTAGAGACCAAACGGGTGGGCCGATTTTGATAAGTGGCACGTCGCGCGTCGTTAGATTCACCATGCCAGCGTGCCAGACAACCATGTCAACGAGAACATAAAAATTGTAAAAATTCAAATTGGCGGATTTTGGACGCCATAATGTGGGGCTCAAAAAGTTTTTTCTTCAAATCCTATTGAGTCTGGCATCAAATTGAAGGGTTTGAAAAGGTGATTGTCGAAAATATATTTTTAATTTTTTTTTCTCATAAAAATTGATATTTTCAATGATATTCTTTAAAGCAGTCGGGTTTTTATTCTTTTTTAATATTTTGCTTGTATGTAGTGTATTGTAATAGATGGCGAAATATTGTTTCATTTTCCTTTTTTTTTATATCTATATTTTGAATTAAATCTACAAAAAAAAAGATAAATTTCTGTATCGTTTCAGTCCGTCGCTCAAGTGTTTCGCTTCGCGTCGTAACGCTCGGGCTGGAGGAGTCCGTGCCAGCCATGGCGTCGTCGACGATGTCGCGCAAGTCGTTGCGATAAGCGCACGCCGCCTTCCGTACTCGCTAACAAGGCTAATCAAGTCCTTCGCTTCTTTGAATTAAACTATTAATTTGTATTGGGTAGTCCTTAGTCCTAACGCACACGACCAATTTCATTTCAGAACTACACGCGTATATAGAGGTGGTCAAATCCGAATATATTTTAAACACATCAAAAATTCCGGGGCCTATGTGACTTAGATGTCGCTAACAGGTGCTTAAAAACTGATATCACTAATTTCTTTGCCGATGTGTAAATCGAGGTAAACTGGTCAAACACACTCAGGCTCGATTCCTGAGAGATGCGAGTTCGATCCCCCGCCAGCCCTGAAATTTTTTATATGTAGTTATGTATTTAAAATTTATTCGGATATTTTCTTTAATAGGTAACACTTTAATAAAAAATAGGTTGTCATATCGTTTGTGCTCACAGTGCTAAGTATGGGCAAGTGCTGTTCCTATGGACGCTTGTACCTGTGGACACAATCGATTCCGTCGAAACTAGCAACCTGAAAATTTTAATTTGAACGTGACCGTATTAATTTTTGTAACCTTTTTTTTATTCGCACTCGCTTGTCTTAATCACAATAGCTAAACTGTGTAACATAACGAAACCAATAATCTAACTAAAAGTCTATCCTAGGCGCGTATCGCCTCTGGTTAGTAGAGCTGGCTTATAGTACAGGCGAGATTAGCAGAAACATTCGTGGCGCGATTTTTATGGTTTTGGTGGATAGTCGGGTTAAAGTAATAATAAAGGTCGTTTCTATTTATCGAACTTCTGAGTGAGGCCTTATATGAATGAATTGAAGCATGTGTAGTAATGTTGATTGTTGCTAAGAATTCCTACCTATGTTCACAGACTTACCTACAAAAATGTTAACATTAGGTATGGCAACAAAAATTGAAATTGCTGAGAACTGACTACCTACTAAAAGGCACTGCAATCTCAATCGTGTCGCAACTCGCAATCTCTTTTTCAACTTTTGTGACTGGATATCGTACCAAGACACTTGAAAAACAAATTGTTAGGATTAGATTTTGAATTTTTTTGTTGTTAGTAACTAGTTACTAACAGCAAAAAATGCAATGTGAAAGAAAAGTTGAAACTTTCACGGCAATTGAAACTTAATTTCTTTCACATTGTTTCAATCGCAGTTCTAAAACGACATTTTAGCGACGATGTTACTAATTTTTTTTTGACTATTTTTACTAGCGTAAGCTGTAGACCTCCTTGATATCCGCAGAACGCGTAACCGATTTTGATTTATCTAATTTCTAGTGATGTATAAAGTAATATAGTACTTATTATAAAAACCCTTTAGCATTTATTTTGGTGTGACCAAAGTGACGAATTGTGTCTTTGAAATCTGGTCATAGCGATATAAGATTCGCTTTCCTTTTCTATCTTTAGGTATTGCCGTAAGAGGTTTTTTGCGCCTCAGTCCTTTGTATGTCTTCTTACGGTAGTAAAATATATTAAGTCTATGATGTTACCCATATTCGCTGTATAGTATCTAGGTATGTTCAATAAGTCATGAGGTTTGAGAGTCAAGAGTTTTTCCATTTTCCATACATTCCACCTTTTCACAATGATGTGTGCATAATTTATTTTTAATTAAAATCACATTTATTTTTATGTTAATTATTAAACTGTTTGATTCATCAATGACTCACAATTTTGCTAGAACCTTTTTTTCAATTTACCCATGTCAAATTATTGAATAGACTATCTACTCTACATAATTATAATACACTCAAAAATCGCTTAGGTTTATAACATGTATGTTAACTTACCTGTTATTATATTTTCGTATGTTCATCGCTGGTATTGTAAAATGTAAATTACAGGTCATGATAATTGTATGCCATGATTAGATAACTCTGTACCTAATTTGAATATTATCATAAAAAAAATCAAAAACTGCTGAAGTGTATAAATAATTGTTTTTCTAAATGCTAGAATGATCTATCTATTCATTCATTGAACACATTTTTCAGAAACTGTATTAGGGTAGGGTAGGTATCAAGAATGTACGTATCTACATGATAGAGACAGACTTTGCCGCTTAAACTTGGAAAAACATTTGTAAAGGCTGAAGCATTGCAAACGAACTTGTATTTATACTTAATAAATTTATGAAATATTTTAACATTACTCTTTTAATTGGAAACCTCATCCTCTAAGAGTGCTGGCACACCATATCGAAATTTATCAAATTTTATCAATAGCTATAGTTAATACCCCACAAAAACAACAACCAAGTATAAATATTTTTTAATGTATTGCAACATTTCAAAATTCTTAATACCATTTACTTTTATAGCAGATAGGTAGTCTTGCAAAATAAGGATAGTCTGAACATGAAAAAATCTTTTGGTGGGATTAAAACATTATTGTCATATAGCTAAAATCCATTTTGTAAACATTCATACATTTAAAATTGTTATAGGTATAAGATACACTAGTACATTCACTATGTGATCCAACTTCTACGGCGGCGCCATAAATTGCTAAATGGGATATGATGTTATAATAAACTTTGGTAAATAATTTTCTCAAAAGTGTTAAACATTCCCTAAAACACCACTCTACAAATAAGAAATTCTGAAGGCACAAGGACTTTGAAATGATTGGGTGGGCAACATCATAACCCAAGAGGCTCAGTGAAGTAAATCTCTAACACTGACAATATTCATTCACTACTAATATTACATTTAACTATAATATAATTAATTAATAATTACACTGTAGTTGTACCTAATGATAACACATTATCTTGACAGAGTATGAAAGGAAACACAAGCAAAGGAATCTGCATAGAGGAACTTTGAATGTGTGTCATAATGTATGTACATAATTATAGCTATGGGATAGGCCATTTATAATTTAAATGAAAATTCAGGCCATTTTAAAGTAACATGGGGCAATATTGTATTGTACATTTTTATTTAAATATTTCAATAAAAAAAGAAAATACTAGGTTAAAGAAATAAATAGTAAAACAATATAATATAAAATTCAATCTATTCCACACAAAACAAATCAAAATACTTATTTCAAAGTAAAGTCAGGGTAATAATTTGTATTTTACAATTGTTTTAATTTGCCTGATAAAAATTGATATTTATTTTTAAATTCTAACACTGTTTAACAAAAATTTTAAAACAATCTAGATGCCACAAAATTTACAAACTTATAACTATTAAAATTTTCCTATTCAACAAGAAGGACATAATGGCTGGAATAAGAACTACCAAGGCCGAATAACATTGGAATCTCAATGGTGAGGCGGCCATGTGTAGACCTGTAGTACTTATCACTAACTCTGCATAGTGCCCTACCACACTTAACTTCACGCTGCCAAATTGGTCTTTCACTAATTTCAAACAGTGTTAGAATATCAAAGCGTCATAAATCGGGAAAACGTAACGGATCTTCAACATAGTCTTCTGGTATAATGAAAAGCTCTTGAGGTATGTCATCACGAAAATCAAACTTTTGAAATGTTATTTTTGCAGTGACAGTAGGCAAAATTGGTATGTCTATTTTCACAGGAAAACCTTTTGGTAATTTCATGGCAACAAACTGACGTAATTTTGCAAAGTGTTTAAATGGAGCTATCACCTCCAGCACATTCAGGAGCATATCCACACTCAATGGAAAGTCATCGCTCATGGCAATTGTTGCTCGGAAGTTTCTAGATGACTCTTTGTATACAAGCTCTCTACCCAGACTTGGGTATTGTCCCAGCGGAGAAGATATGTATGACACCCAATCAACACCACAATCTGGTGGAGGATTCAGGGACGCCCGTCTCACCGGCTCTCCGTTTGTGTCCAAGTTCTGTGTATTACCTTTAGTCAAACTTTCTATTATAGCCTTATTTTTTTGCAAATCATCTGTAGACAAGTGCTCTCTCCTCTTACGGGACTCCAACACTAGGCCTGTGATTGTGTAAATGTCACTTTTGTACAAGCCAGCCACTGTCTCCTTGCGATCCTCACGAAATATCCACCCGGACTGAGCTCTAGAAAAGGATATGCCTTTGGTGGACATCTGAGCAGCTAAAATATCACTTGACATGAGTATATCCACTTCATCCTCAATCTCATTCTCTGTCTCTTCATACCGCACACGCTGGTACACTTTGACTTTATTGTCTAATACTGTCAGAGACTCGCTAGGTGCTTTTTCTCCTTGAAAAATGAAAGATATGTCTCCTCGTTCCCATTTCATATCTGTAAAGTCAACCAGAGTGGTGTCCAATCTGATTCCAGAGCCCGACTTATAGATCTTACAAACATCTGATGGCAATATTCGGGAAACTAAGGGAACCCAAGAATGGAAATCCCATTTTAATTCCATATAGAAGTTTTGAATCTGGGACAGTGCTCTGATGAGATCCGGTCGCCTGCACTCCATTTGCTCTCGTGCTTGCTGCTTGAGCTTACGTACCAAAGAAGAGATGGTCTGGCGATCACCATAGCTGATGGCTTCTGCGAGAGGAGACCAACCAGCAAAGTTTTTGACCTTCACCGGCGCGCCGTGTGCCAGCAATAGCTGCACGCACTCCTTGCGACCTAGCATCACAGCTAGGTGCAAAGCTGTGTTTCCATGCTTATCTTTCCGCGTAACATCGTTGAACCTCAATAATGAAGATAGTTTTCGTACGTCACCAACGAAAACGCACTCGTGTAGCGGATATGTCTCATCTTCACCGTTACAAATCAAAGTACCCATTTCGCACGTACAATTTTTTTAACTCATCACTCAATACGTTATTGGTCAAAAAATATAACAAAGATTGATCCGTCTAATCAATGAGATAAGATTAGAATGGAGAAGCTATCACTTTTACATTTTTTCTTTTCAACAAATACATAGTTATAAATATACATTTATGAAAACAAAACTTCTAAGTTGCTTTGGTATTTAAAATAGAACCATTATTTTTCTTTTCGGTAATGTTGTCTTAATTAAATATGTGAAATAAATTCATCGAACCAACAATCCAATCCAACAATGCAAGATTGACAGTTGACTGACTGAAAAAGTCAAAAAACTCGTTGACAAATGACAACATGATTTTCAGTTCAGAAAAAGTACTATCGGAAGTAATAAATGTAAAAAATATTTAAATTACCACAAGCTTTTTGGAAAAATGACGGTGCGAACCATGGTAGATAGGAAATAGATGGAGATGAAGTATATAAAGTAACTACTAGTCAAGCCGGGTGCCATCCGCCATTTTATGAGCCTTAAGTACAACACATTTTTATAAAACTTCGTAACTATCTGTAATTTGGTCCAACTTAAAAGATAGGATAGTTTTTGAATTGGGATAGTTTATTTGTTTTATTTATATAGATAAGAAGCGGTACGAAGTTCGCTGGGTCAACTAGTAATATATATATAAATTACGTGTCACGTTATTTGTCCACGATGGACTCCTAAACTATTTAACTTGTGTGATAATAATATATTGTGTAATACAAAATTAAATTTAAATTAAAGTGATTTTGATCAAACTTCGTTACTATCTGTAATTTAGTCCAATTTGAAAGATAGGATAGTTTTTTTTGATTAGGATAGTTTATTTTGTTTTATTTATATAAAATATAAGTTGGCAGTACGAAGTTCGCCGGGTCAACTAGTATTCTATATTTGTTTATTTATATGTAGGGCATGCAGATAGCTGTCTCATGCTAAGCACGTCATGTTTCGACTCTACCACCGCTTATAGAAAGAAATTCTACTACTATGAGCCAGCAAGTTGCTCTTTTAATGAAAAGAAATAGTGGTTTATAATTAACAAACGATTGATACATATTATAATTTATAAATGAGTACTTTTTTATATATGGTGATCTCTTTCAATTTCACAAAACGGCAGCGAAACTGTTTGGATATTCCAAGATCTTTAAAAACCTAAATCCACGCGAATAATATGTACCTGATAGAGTACAAACGTACGTTACGTAATTATTATAACCTATAAATACTACGTATACATAAATGCTTGATTATCGCTTCACTCCTTATCGATGTCGATAGTTTCGAAGCACACTCCCTAATGGGCGGCCATTTTATGAGTTTTTTTCTGTAGGTATGCACCCGATTTTTGTAGGTAAGGCACCTCCATGTATTTGCTACCTTCATGGTGCGAACCGTCGCTCGTTCCGAACCCAAGAGGGTTTTTTCATAGAAATAGGAAGACTCGTAGTCGCAATTCCTAGTTCCATGGTTTTTTCGAACCTAATGATTTCTAACCGACTTCCAAAAAGGACGAAGATAACTTGAAATCAGCTGTATTTTTTTTCTATGTAAACACCGATTTCTCCGGGGTTTCTGGACCGATTCACGTATTTTTTTAATCGACGGAGGATGCTGCGAAATAATGCAAAAATGATTGCCTTCAACTCCTTACCTCAAGCCTGATGCTGCACGGGTACTGACTGTACCGCACCCACGGTACAGGAAACCCATTATCGTTCCGTTAGGCTTAGGGAACAGATCCTTTTAGAGGATGGAACATTCCGGTGGATGCATCATTTGCGCATACAAATGCATGAATTATAAAACTTTGTAAATTGGTCCAACTGCAGTGTAAGTAGAACCACATGAGTAAATAGTCCGTACAGAGGGGAAGCTTCCTAACAACGTCGAAAATGTATACCTATTCTGCTAGGGTTGTCACCTGATGCATGTCAACAATTTAAAAAAAAATAATACCCTTAATAAAATTCGTATAATTATGTATAATTTCACCTATATCCTGAACTTGAACAGCAAAATCTAAAATTAGATAAATATTTTAGAGAAACGAAAATTTTCTTTTTTAATGAGCATCAGTATTTTTAACATAACTTCACAATAACGTTAATAGTTTTGCGTCAACTATTATTATTTTGTACAACAAGTACTAAATATGTTATTCAATTATCAATCATCAATAAAACCTTATTTTATTCGGATCTTTTCATGCGTACTGTGCAAGTTTCGGGGTTTTTGTTGAAACAGATCACTATTTACATAAATAAATCTAAATTGTCTTATTTTTTGGAACGTAGTTCCTTATTTTAAATATAAAATCAGTAAACTTGTTCAATCACGAAATTGTTCGTCTATTTATTTTCATTATGCCCACGACCGTCAACCCTTACGTTAGGACTCGGGTTGAGCCGTCGCTGAGCCCGGTTGGTGTCTCAGTGTAATTTTATTTAAAGGGCGTTTGTAGCTTTGAGTATGTAACCAGTTTGTAGTGACTACAAGGACAATTTCGGCGTACAAAGTACGTGATGCTGCATTCAAGGATTATACATCTTTTTATACATCAATGATCAATGACCTATTTTTTTGCGGTCTGTGATCAATGACGAGTCACGATTGCCATGTGAAGAATGCAGTAATTATATTCTTATGCTTTGGAAACACGAAACAGGTAACGAATTATTTAGGTATATTGTACTCTGTGGTCTGAGTGTGCGTGTATGTATAGTGTCTGTAGTTTACACTTTGACAAATGAACCACGGGACCAGTAACGCGCCTAATGCTACGAACAAAAAAGTCTGCCACTTTTGCTGCGGGGGGGAGGAAACACTACATACACAGAACTGCACACTTTATCAATTCCATTTGTGTCATTATGGCACACAAAAGACAAAATCTCCAACACTATTACATTTACGCACACATATAGGTTAAATACAGTGTAAGACAGACAAATTAATTGCGATGCTACCATATCGATATTTTATATCGATAGTTTTCCTAAGAAAAAAACAGGAAATTTCCTAAGCAGCAAAACGCACTCAAACAAAATTTTAATCATCTAACTCTTTACTTGGTTAGCGTAACACGTCTTTTTTTAGGGTTCCGTAGTAAAACAACTAGGAAGCCTTACAGTTTCGCCGAGTCTATTGGTACTTACTGTGGTAAGTTAGAGACTATATCATTATATTATAACTAGCAAAAAGCTGAGTTTTGTGAGAGCTCGCGTAGTTTTTCTAATGGGTAATAATTTTTAAGTTAATGGTTATAAAATTATATTTTCTTTGACAGATAACACATTTGGATATGAAATTAAATTACAATGTTAAATCACAAATCCATAGGCGTGATAGTTTTTCAGCGAAGTGTACCACAAAATGTACAGTTTGTGGGATAGTGATAGGTCTCGCTCCGCTCTTAAAACTATTAAACTTACCTACTAAAACTTATTAACTATTAAACTTATTTATTATACTAGTGGTTCGCCCCGAACTGAGACCTCGCGGTAACGGTATCCCATGATTATTCATTCAATCGATACATGACGACCAAAACTGACATTATTATTATGCCCGTTTTCACCAAACATACCTAAATCATCCCCTATGTAGGAGTCTCTTTACGTAGGTAGCTCCAAAACACAATCCTAAGTCCTAACATCCGTCCCAATGTCCTTTTAGTTGTCCCGTACAGGATCGTGATAAAGAAGTTGACAGTAATCATCACCTAACTTATCATAGGTAGCCCGTAAAGGTTAGGGAACGTCAGTGAAAACATTGAATTATTATGTAGGTACTAACGAGTGAAAACGGGTTAGGGGCATCTGCACAAATCGTCATCTATCGACGCGAATAGAAAATATACAAAATGCAGCAATTAATAGTTTATTGAAGTTTGATATTTAACTAAAGAATAATTTTAATTGAATAATATGTTATTATATTATGTACCTAAATAATAATGCTCGACGCAAAACTGTTTTTGGGATAGATCGTAGTCGTAACTCGTAGTTCCATGGAATAGTTAATGACTGCGCCATCTATTAGCATTATTGTGAAGCTATGTGAAATTTACTGATGCTCATTAAAAATTAAATAATCTCGTTTCTTTATAATATTCATATAATTTTAGTATTTGTTGTTCAAGTACAGGATACAAGTGAAGTAAAAAAATAAGTACAGCTTGAAAATAAACTCGCCGGCATATTTAGCGGAACATAAAAAAAAGGTCCATAATTAAAAAAATATGGTTTTATTTTAAAATCTACTTACTACACTTCTTTTGTTATTTAAAGTTTCATTTGTTTTACTTAAAATGAGATCACATTAAGAACAGATTTTGCGAGTAAAGGCTATTTGTGTAAAATTGTACATTTTTGAACTTTTCATGTAACCGGGAAAAGTGAAATTTAATATTAAAATAACAATTAATTAAATTAGAAAAATGGTGATTAATATCGCGTATTTCCTCCACGTGCTCTTATTAAAGTTTCTACCCGTCTAGGCATACTGAGAATGATGTTATCGATGGTCTCCTGGGATAGTCTCCGCCATTCCTTAACTACGGCGATTCGCAGTTCTCCCACGTTGGCAGGAGCTGGAATTCTGGACTTAACTTTTCTTTTCAGCAAGTCCCAAACGTGCTCTATTGGGTTCATATCCGTTGATCTCGCCGGCCACTCCATAACAGTATATTCATATCATTAAGATAAGCTTGAGTTACCCGAGCGGTATGCGGCCGAGCATTATCCTGCATAAAAACAAAATCGTCACCGATATATGGGGCAAACGGTACGACATTTTCTTCTTAAACTTCTCTGATATAGCGGTCTGCAGTCAGACTCCCTCTGTCAATCACTACCAAGTCTGTGCGAGCTCCCAAACAAATGCCCGCCCAAACCATTATTGATCCACCACCGTATGCAATTGTAGTTTCAAAATTTGTCTGAATGTATCGTTCTCCTTTGCGTCTGTATATTCTTTGCCTGCCGTCAATTTGATTTAAGAGAATTCTGCACTCATCACTAAACAATACCTTACTCCATTGGTCCGCGTTCCAAAGTCGATGTTCCTGAGCAAAAGTTAACCTGTTTCTACGATGATTTACCTCGAGCCTTGGAGCCTTGGCGGGCACAAATGAACCCAAACCAGCTTCTTCGAGCCTTCTTCGTACCGTACGCTCACTTACGGTTACACCCCGCACTGCTTCTAACTCATGTCGGGCTTGGACGGCCGTCAAACGGGGGTTCCTACGTACACGAATCCGAATGAAACGATCATCCCCACTCGAAGTGCGTCTTTTTCTGCCTTGTCCTGCTCTTCTCACATAAGCACCGGTCTCCCTGAACCGTTGGATACTGCGATGGATCGTTGAAACTGGTCGACGAAGATCTCTGGATATCACTCTGTAGGTTTGACCATTTCTTCGCATTTCGAGTGCCCTGGCAATCTCCGTTGGGGCTAAGTCAGGCATAATTCAGTCATCAACTCCAGAAAGATACGCGATTAAAAAAAACTAACAAAAACAGTATTTCAATGAAATTTTAAATCAAACTCGGAAGGAAGAAATACTCGAAGTTCGCTCCAGATAAGGTGTATTTGAATAAAATTAAAACAATTGCATAAAATGTGATGTTCAGTTGTTTTCTTAGTTTGAAAATATTTCTTTTTAAATTAAATGACGTATAAACCAGCCAGCAACCTTATATGATACTGATATCAAACCTTTTTTTTATGTTCCGCTAAATATATTGCTTCGCATTCGCTTCTGTGAGAGCCCCCCTGAAATAAAGATTTTTATAACTTTTTAAGCCATTTTCGGCTGGAGGCCATCGGTTTACATATTATATCTAAATTTGAAGTAATCACGTTCAGTAATTCAAAAGTTATAAGGCTCTGACAGACGGACGGACGGACGGACGGACAGACGGACGGACGGACAAGTACAAATCGCTTTAGTAAACTCAGAGACCTCGCTTCGCTCGGTCAATTAAACTTATTTATTATATTAAACTTATTAACCAGCTATACTAAAAATTATCTTAAAACTTGCTCCTCCGCATCATATGCCGATGCCGTGACAACTTATTCAATAAAATCATAATAATATAACGAAACGTAAAGAGGAAAACATTAAAAAAATGCAATATTTATATTTTTTAATCATTACACTTTTTAGGGGTTCGAAGTAAAACAACACGGAACCTTTATAGTCTAGTCAAGTCCGACCGTCTGTCCACCTAAACATTCGAACCGATTAGGCTACTCTCAATTTACACAACATAGGCTATATATTTTATCCTTAAAACTTAAAAAGTTTCCGCTAAAATCAACATTAAGGGCGGCTTGCACCAGCATTCTTAAATATATTTAACAACTACTTAAATACGTTTAAGCTCTGTAATCAAATATTCGTCTTGCACCATACAACAAACTCTCGCTAAACTTATTTAACGACCTGTCAAAGTTAAATGGCCGCTCAGGGCTATTTAACCGCGCTAAATACGTTTAGCGCCAAGATCTCATGCCATCTGTCCAATAAACAAATAAAATTTTTAGGTTATTACGTACATGTTATTGTGAACTGTGAGTGTTGTTTGACGATTCTTTGTATACTCTAACGTGCAAATTACGATTCAGTTATATTATCCTCCTTAATGTCATCCTTCTTTTTGTTCTCCACAATGTGCATATAGGGCTCCACTGACACTTCACAGTACACAATAACATTTGTTCTTCCCGCGAGAAATTACGGGAAACAAATTACTGGTATTTCACACAAACGTGCGTGAATAAATTTTTACAACGCGAGATAACTGTTTAAAATGTAGGATCTTTGAATATTATTATTCAGTTACTCTTTAGACTAAACGGCCGGTAATTTATATTACAACAAAATACAAATGACAAAATGCTAATGTCTGATAAAGTTCAGTTTACGCATAAATCTTTGGCTTACAACTTCTAAAATGCATAAGAACAATAGAAGCTCTCACATCTGGGACGTAAATACGTAGAAAAAACGTACTGTACTGTTTTGCCGACATTTTAAACGTATTTAGTTAAATATATCTATTGAAGTGGTGGTGCAAGGTATGCCTAATCACATTTAAGTTAAATGCATTTAAGAAATTAAACCAATTTAGTTAAATAAAATTAAGAAATATTTAAATAAGATTTGGTGCAAGTCGCCCTTAGTTAATAAACAATACATTAGCGTTCGGCATAAGTTAAATAAAATTGAAGGGAGCTTTAATATATACATATCAATACTCCGATATTTTTGTCGAATTTATTTAATGTAATGAATTGGTTCATTTACATTTTATTAGGGCGAGCGGAGCGAGACCTTTAACTATGCTGTACATTTTGTGGTACACTTCGCTGAAAATTTATCACGCCTATGGATTTGTGATTTAACATTGTAATTTAATTTCATATCCAAATGTGTTATCTGTCAAAGAAAATATAATTTTATAACCATTAACTTAAAAATTATTACCCATTAGAAAAACTACGCAAGCTCTCACAAAACTCAGCTTTTTGCTAGTTATAATATAATGATATAGTCTCTTACTTACCACAGTAAGTACCAATAGAATTGGCGAAACTGTAAGGGTTCCTAGTTGTTTTACTACGGAACCCTAAAAAAAGACGTGTTACGCTAACCAAGTAAAGAGTTAGATGATTAAAATTTTGTTTGAGTGCGTTTTGCTGCTTAGGAAATTTCCTGTTTTTTCTTAGGAAAACTATCGATATAAAATATCGTTATGGTAGCATCGCAATTAATTTGTCTGTCTTACACTGTATTTAACCTATATGTGTGCGTAAATGTAATAGTGTTGGAGATTTTGTCTTTTGTGTGCCATAATGACACAAATGGAATTGATAAAGTGTGCTGCTGTGTATGTAGATTGTAGTGTTCACAGAACACTATTACTCCTAACGGAGGTAGTGTTTCCTCCCCCCCGCACCAAAAGTGGCAGACTTTTTTGTTCGTAGCATTAGGCGCGTTACTGGCTTACTGGTCCCGTGGTTCATTTGTCAAAGGAAGTTGTATGTAAATCCGTGGTCTGTAGTGTCCGTTTCCGAACGTTTAATGAATTTTCTTTAGGGCACACTAGATGGCGCTAGCCTCCTCGGCGCGTCACAATCACAATCACATCACAATCGTATTTGTTTTTAATTTTCAAGTGAACTACGATTTACGAATTTACGAATACGAAGTGGAAAAAGAAGAAAAATTGACAAATACGCGCAGAATTACAGACTACAGTTTTTTTTCATTTTTGGTATTGAATTTTTGAACTCCAGTGCAATTTGTGCAGTTAAATTGTAGCAGCTGTTACTATTTGTCCGGGATTTATCTGAAGAATAATAATTTCAGACTAGTGTTTTGCCTTTGCCCAGTCGTAAATTTTGCCGGATTGTTGCAAATAGATTAAAATAATAATATAATTATAATATTCATTACGGACGTAAGTATAACGATTAGCGTTCTTCTCTCGTATTTTAATAATTGTGAATTTAAGATTTCATTACAATGAATTAATCATTTACCAGGACCCGTGGTTGTTTTTTTTTCATTTTCTTGGATTGAACATATTCTTGTGTACATAGACTTGGGACTGCAATTATACGAAGTGCCACCTGGAATTCAGAAAGTTACACCTGGGCATAATGTAAGTAATGATTTTTATAATTTTAAATTAGGTACCTTGGCTAGGTACTTAAGACCTACCCTTATCTAAATGTTATGCTGATTACAGATCTCTATTTATGTAACATTTTCAAGTATGTTGTCATAAACTTAACTCATAAGTAATACCTAGTAAGCAGAAAAAAAAGAAAAGTAATCATTACAATTAACCTACTTCCACTTACATACTTTTAAAACTAATTAAGATTCTAGAAGTGTATATTGTATATATAAGTACCAATTTTGAAAAATAAATGAATCTGAATATGAATCAATATTATCATCAATATAATGAATAACAAAAGCATAAAAAATATTGTTCTAAACTGTTTTAATTATTGGTATATATTTTAAAAGTTGTAAGAACATCGGTCTTAGTTCAGTCTAAGCTGTATCCAATTCTCTAACATGCAATCCAGGGATTTTAACTAAAAATAATTAAACAGAAACATTTCTTGGCCAAGAAATGTTTCTGTTGAATTATTTTTATGTCATTATGACTAGTTATGAAATAAAGTCTAATTATTTAACAGAATTAATACATTGACTAAAATTTCTAAGAATTGTCTACTCATCGCTCCAAAAATTTATTTACATACATTACTTTAGTGACAAGTAAAGCTTAATACATAAAATCATCATTATCAAAGTAAATTACAAGCCATCTCCTCATAGAGCCATTATTTAGGGTACCTTTAACCCTAGTGTCTACTTTAAATTAGTTATTATAACTACTAAAACTTCACTCATTCATTCAATACTTCATCTATAGAATAACCCTATTTTGTTGGTGCTGTCATGAACCAATAGACATGCAAAGCTGGACATAAGTCTCTTGTAGGGACTACTATGTGCTTTGTACTACTCGTAACTTATTTAATATCTGTCTGTCAGTCCACTTAAGACTCATAATATATGAGCGGCAAGTTGCCATCGGCAAGGCAATTAAAGTCTGCAACACGCAGCAACCTGGAAGTCTGTGAACACCACATTTTCTGTTGCTAGGTGGCCAAGCTAGTACCTTAAGACCTGCACATCTATTGTTTCCTTGAACTAAGTGCTCCAGAAATTAAATAGATACATATACATATTATCACCAAATATTTATTTGAATTGTCCTCCTATTCTCCTGTTGCTTAGCAGAAAGTTTTCGAATCCATGTATCACATTGACAAATCTATAATCTATTGTAATCAATGCACCATCTGTCTCTAGGAAGGCTTAGCCTCTCTTCTTTCCGTTTTTTCTCTTTATTTAGTTACTAGGACATCTGACTAGATACAATGAAATTATTATTTCATCATAACATAAATGGACCAACAGCATACTTAGTTGCACAGATTGGAAAGACATATCATGTTTTTTTTTATCAAAAAAGGTCATATTATGTTGAACGTGTTTCTGTTATCTTTAAGTTATTATTAGTCATTTGTTATTTCCATTTATCTACTATCAATATAAAAAAATTATGTATTTTTATTTACTGCAGATAAGATAGACATAGACAGAGATAGAGACATAGATAGTTCATACTCAGGATTAACACATATAAGCTACTATATTAACACAATTAATTAATCCACAAGGACGATGTCGCGTATATTTTGAAATTATGATCTAATTCTAATACCAGAAAAAAGGGAATAAGTATGCCTCTAATTGCACTGTTACTAATTTTTTGATATCAATTACAAGGTTCTGTAGATTACGAAAATATTTATTTCTTAAGCCCTTAATAAAGGATCACAATAATACATCCCTACTAATATTATGAATGCGAAAGTGTGTTTGTTGGTTTGTCCTTCAATCACGCAGCAACAGAGCAACGGATTGCCGTGATTTTTTGCATAGAGATAGTTTATGGGCTGGAGTGATAGTAGGCTATTTTTTATCGCGGAAAAATGCACAATTCCTATGGGAAGATACGCTTACGTTTGTCCTTCAATCACGCAGCAACAGAGCAACGGATTGCCGTGATTTTTTGCATAGAGATAGTTTATGGGCTGGAGAGTGACAGACTACTTTTATCTCGGAAAAATGCACAGTTCCTATGGGAAGATACGCTTATGCTTACGTTTGTCCTTCAATCACGTACGCTTACGCCCACGTTTGTCCTTCAATCACGCAGCAACAGAGCAACGGATTGCCGTGATTTTTGCATAGAGAAAGTTTATGGGCTGGAGAGTGACATAGAGTACTTTTTATCCCGGAGAATTTCACAGTTCCTATGGGAAGATACGCTTACGCTTACGTTTGTCCTTCAATCACGCAGCAACAGAGCAACAGATTGACATGATTTTTTACATAGAGATAGTGTAGGGGCCGGAGAGTGACAAAGGCTACTTTCTATCCCGAAAAAATGCACAGTTCCTATGGGAAGATACGCTTACACTTACGCTTGTCCTTCAATCACGCAGCGACAGAGCAACAGATTGCCGTGATTTTTTGCATAGAGATAGTTTATGGGCTGGAGAGTGACATAGACTACTTTTATCCCGGAAAAATGAACAATTCCTATGGGAAGATACGCTTACGTAATCACGCAGCAACAGAGCAATGGATTGCCGTGATTTTTTGCAAATAGATCTATCACACAGCAACAAAACAACGGATTGACTTGATTTTTACATAGAGATAGTTTATAGGCCGGAGAGTGATGCTTGCTTGCTTGCATGCTTGCTTGGGATTTTCAAAACCGATGCTTGCTTGACTGCTTTCTTGCTTGGGATTTTAAAAACCAATAAGTGGAGGAGACGCCAACCTGGTCCAATTGAATGCCACCAAAATGCAAGCGTGTTTGTTCACCGCCAAATGGAGTTCAGTCTCCCGACTCCGACTTTCCGTAATATATCGGTGCTTGCTTGCATGCTTGCTTGCTTTCTTGCTTGGGATTTTAAAAACCGATGCTTGCATACATGCTTGCTTGTATGCTTGCTTGCAGGATTAAATAAAACCGAAACAAACGCAGACGTGGAAAGTCGCGGCACCCCTCTCGCCGAGCGTCTAATAAAAGCAATCGCAAATTATCTCAGAAGTCAGAACAGAACATCATACTCAGCAGTCACCTTCTTTCAATAAAAATATGTATGGAACCATGGAACAAGTATGGAACCCAATATTTCCATGTCTAACTAAACAAACCCGACTAACTATCCTAGCCTATAGGTGCGGCCTCCAAAACCACCCCTACAGCCACTGCGTCTCCACCAAGAAGAGCCTAGCAAATCTCCTTTCTTACTCGCTTATGGCCCATCACAAGGCAAGGACAAACATTATTATCACAGTAACATCAATAAGATTGGAATAATCTCACCAAATAACCCAGTAATACTCCTTCAACAACAGTCACCAATTACACAATCAACCGCTCCAAATCCCACATTCATCGCAACCACAACAGAAGCACACTGCACCAAAAACCTACAACTATGACAGCGAACCTAGCAATTATTATCTAAAGGTCTTAATATGAATTGTAGTACCTACGCTTTTTTTGGATCTTCACCTCATTGTGGAAATATTATATTCTATTCTTACAAAGTTGCATGGGTTAAATCAGCATGGCATCCGGCTGCCTACAAGATAGTATAAAAAACTTATTACAATGTAATAGCTGTATAATAATAAAGTAAAATGATTATTTTGAAAAGAGCAACTGCTGAGCTTCTTGCCGGCTATTCTCAGCAGAATCTGCTTTCCGAACCGGTGGTAGAGTCACGACGTGTCATAAGAGCCACAGGTTGGCCTACATGAAATACCTAAATAATTTTGTTTTTTTTGTTTTGAATTTTTTTGAATTTAGTCTCCATAGCAACCAGTAACTACGTGACAGAATTCAAATCATAAACCATGAACACTAGAATATTCTGAATGCTACCACAGATCCACATAGCTACACAGACACCGAGACCAGCATCACTGATTAGTGCCACCATAGACTACAAACTTTAGGGAATGCGACACAACACAACCGTCCACAGACCAATCGACATAGAAGCAGTGATAGCCTAGTGGTTAGTACTGCGGCCTCCTCGGGGGTTGCAGGTTCGATCCAGGGCATGCGCCTCTGGCTTTCTAAGTTAAGTGCGTTTAAGAAATTAAATATCACAAGCTTCAACAGTGAAGGAAAAAATCGTGAGGAAACTTGCACAACTGAGAGTTCTCCATAATGTTCTCAAAAGGTGTGTCAAGTCTGCCAATTTGCATTGGGCCACCGAGGTGGACTATGGCCTATAACCCTTCTCTGAAAGGAGAACTGTGCTCAGTAGTGAGCTGTTGATGTTTTGCTCATGATGATGATGACGATGATGTTTTATAATTTTTTTTATGTTTTTTTCACTAATCCGTGTGCCCATTTAAAAAGCCTTGTATGAGTGCAATGCTTTCTAATCATTTCTATTTGCTGCTGCAATGGTTTCCAATCTTTTCTATTTGCTGCTCCAATGCTTTCCAATATTTTCTGTTTGGTGCTGGTCAATTTGTCATGGCCATGTTCGCTGGTAATGGTCATGTTCATCCAGTTATGGACTCGAGTTCATCTGCCCATCTTTTGCTTCACCATCCCTTCCTCCTCTTATCTTCCCTGGGATTTCCACTGTCCGAAAATGTATCCGAATTAATTTTTTCATAGTTAATGAAAGGAAATATAAGATTTTAGATTTTTTCTGATAAATTTCCGCTTACCTACTGAGTTATCATAACGCAGTTTTATCAACCACACACATTAGTTAAACCAGTGGCGTAGCTAGCGTGCCTTGGAGGGACCCTGTATCAAAATTAGTTGGGGGGCCCAAATGAAGGGTAAAGATTTCTCTCAAAAGAAACAAAAATGCTTTCATTAAATTAAAATAAATATTTATTGATTATAAGTTATCGCTTCCTCCTAGAAATTGAGCTAGCCAAACAATTCAAATTAAATATTCACTCTGTAGGTACGTATGGCAGTTTCTTATTTGTTTTTTTCCCGGGAAGCAAGTGACAAAGTGGATAACAATTTACTAATTTTTGCTTACACACGTTAGGGGCTTCTGTAGCCCGGGGACCCCGTATCATTGATACGGCTGATACGGTGTTAGCTACGCCCCTGAGTTAAACCCAATTCATAAAGCACGATTTATTGTTTTTGTATAGTCTAACAACATAATAAGTCTAACAGTTAACAATAAAAAATTGCAGACATGTCGCACTCTTGCGATTTTTTGCAACCACACTGGTACGGTAAAATTAACTTTCAAAACGCGTTTACATCGTGCTTACTTCCTTTGAAAGTTTATTTTTCGAGCAAGCGTACAACTTAAAAATGGAATGGTACGAATATTTGAGATTTTATCTAACTCCTCCTATAAAACAGTAGTGTGCCTGATTGACTGACTGACAGAAAATGCTCAGCCTGTGTGGGACCTGTTCCCAGCTATTCCAAGTGCAACCTAGAGAGAGGTAAACTATGGAGGGATTTTGTCAACTTTCAGGGGTGAAACGGGCATGTAAAATTGTTATTTTCACTAACCTAAATCTACGTAGAAATTGTCGTGGGCATCAGCTAGTTTAAATAATTACAATTTCGTTAAATTTAAAAGTACCTAACTGGCGATACTTTCACCTTATAAATGCAAAAGTGTGTCTCTCCGATCTTCAATCACGAATCAACGGAGCCAGTTAATTTTTGCATACCTTGAGATATAGAAAGTGGCATAGGAATCGGACATTTTTATTTTGGTTAAAAACAAAGGGTACCCGCGGGATTTCTAAGCAAACTTCACTCTACGCTGGAGAAGTCGCGGGCAAAAGCTAGTACGTAATTATATCTATTTTATCGTTCAACAGACTTCAAAAGAGGAAGTTCTCAATTTGACGCGTATTGTAATAGATGTAGGGAAGTAATCGGTTATGCAGACGTACAGCTGCCTACCACAATAATGTTGTTTAATCCTGAAAAAGTTTTCTCACCGGCTTCTCAGAGTAATTACTTCTTTCCCTGGTAGAATCAAGTACAGACAGACAAGACGTTTTGGAAAGAGTGCTTGTGAAGGGCAAACCTAAAGTTTACGAAGCATCTTGGTTAGGCACAGTGTGCTGTGATAGCTCTAGGACATTACTGCAATATCAATTCTATAAATAAAACAAAATAAAGATCTTTTTTTATTCGATGACAAGATAGTCCTTGACTGCGATCTCACCTGATGGTAAGTGATGTTGCAGTCAAAGATGATAGCGGGCTAACTTGTTAGGGGTATGGCAGTGAACATTGAACCCATAACTCTAATCGGTTTCTACACGCCATCTGCATCGTGCCGGAACGCTTAATCGCTTGGCGGCACGTTTTTGACGGTAGGGTGGTAACTAGCCACGGCCAAAGCCTCCCACCAGACCAGACCAGAGACAATTCGGAAATTATAAATTCCCAAATTGACCCCGCCGGGAATCGAACCCGAGACCTCCCAGTTATAAGACCACAGCGCTCACCACTGCGCCAGGGAGGTCGTCAAAAACAAAAGTAACTATAATATTATACAAGGATAAAATTACAAACTGAACCGGACTATGGACAAGTGTAAATTAAAAATTTTATTTTTAAATGCAAGCTTTTAGTAGCTACATCATTAGACTCTGGATTATCATCTAGGATCAGAGTACTTGTTATGACGAATCAAACGAGCCCAAACTCGATGGGGTTACGTCGTTTTATTACAGAGTTCCGATAGCCATAAACCATCTTACGTTTCCATCATCAGATCAGCTCCATGTCACAAAAATATTGCATTGTCATCAGATTTACACATAAATGCATAATTTCAGCTCGATCAGAAACCGGAAAGTGGCTCTAATTCATCTTGCAAGATTTGACCCAAACAAACATTGCAAGTTAAATAAAAGCTTGTAAAAATTGGATGTAATATTCGTCATATTATTGATATTGTACGTATAAAATATAGCCTATGTCACCCGGAACATCATAAGGAATCGATTGACACATTCATCGAAATCAGCTCAGTAATCAGTTGTTTATTCGCTACGGGGTGGAGCATTCGCAAATAGTCACATGCATACATACATCTAGACTGCTAAAATCATAACCCTTGCTTTTGGCTTTGACGCAGTCGGGTAAAAATATGCGAAAGTAAGAAGTCTGTCTGTTACCTTTTCACACTGTTGCGACTGCTGTTGCGGCTATTGACGGTTGAACTGATGTTGACAAAATTAAACACAAACATAGCTTGCATTCTGGAGAATGAGAGAATGGACATAGGATACTTTTTATCGCGGGACAAAGTATCCACATGGGCGGACTAAGTCACGCATCAGCTAGTTTACTAATAAATAGACAAATTAAAATATTATCTTTTTACTCTGATCACATATTTTTTTCTGCCTAAGAGACTTGCGGTGATGCGGGCGGTTTGGTTTGCGGGTTTGAGATCGGCCTTCTTGCAACAACACAAACTAAGATATAATTGTACCTATATATTATTTAAAAATATACTTTGTCTATCTTGTTCCTACAACACAACACACTTACTCGTACCTTGTTTACGTGGACTAAGAATTTTTAATTTTTGCTTCTGAGTAGGTCCAATATAATTTCTAGACCACGACCACTAAGTAGTAGTTTTCTAAAACATGTAAACCATAGTAGTTCCTTTGGCATATTTGTTAGAATTATGCTAGAAGTAGATATAAGGTACGACAACAATGGCAACGGGTGAGGTTTGAACCGTCGACCTTGCAGATTTTTGTCTGACCATTGAGGTACCTATAGCTACTAAAGGTCTTCGTTCGAAGAACGATCAGATGCTCTGAGTTTGGATATTAGGCAGTCTATCCTATCAGACTGAATAAATAGAGCGTGCTTTCACTATACTCAGATCCATTTCCAGATAGCGTTAAGATGAGACAATTATGTCAGAATATATGTATTTGTATCTCGTTTTAACTCTCAAGTCTGAGTTAAGTCAGAGCGCGCCCTATGTCTAGATTTCAGCCTGTAGATCTGCAAGGATGCGTAGCGATATGTTTGTGAGACCCACCTATAGAATCATATCCTTTTTAAAGTTTAGCTCATCTATACTTATAAAAAGACTTTTTCTGACTGACTGACTGACTAACTGATGACCTATCAACGACCTATCAGCCTAAACCATACAAGTCAGAAACTTGAAATTTTGACTGTAGGTTCCTTCTATGACGTAGGCATCCATAAACAGGATTTTTGAAATTCCACCCCAAGGGGGTTTAAATAGGGGACGAAAGTTATATCCTCATCGAAACTTGGTATTTGAGGCTTCAATAAAAAATTAGGAATTATGTGTTTCACAGTTTTAAAAATTTTCTACCCCCAAAGGGGGATAAAAAGGGAATGAATGTATGAAAGTCCGTCAGTTTTCAATCAATATTCATGAAACTTGGTATTTTGGCTTTCGATTAAAAATAAAACGATACCTGTTTCATAGTTTCAAAAAATTCCACCCCAAAACTTAATTCCATGCGGACGAAGTTGCGGGGGCAAAAGCTAGTCTTACCTAAAGGGACAAGCTAAGCTGTCATAATTGAAGCTAACCTATTTGTGGATTTGACCCTTACCTATTTCTCAATAAGTATCTGCTCTCATCACGAACTTGACATTCCCTTTTCATCACTGGACCACAGGACCACCACCACAAATAATTTTACCATTACAAATAACTCTCCATAGCTTAACTCTAGATAGCTCTCACTTCGTCGATGGAAAAAAGTTGATTTTGATCACGTCAAGTATACCAAAGAGGCTTAATACTGAAGTTGATATGAATAGGTGGGTATGCTATTTATTATACTGTGTACTATTTGTTTTGCTACGAATGTGTATGCTTTAGATGATTTTACTATGAACTAGTTACCGATGTTTGAATGAGGTTTGGTACTTATTTAGGTCTGGCAACTACGCCGCAGGTTCACAATTTATTTGGAACGATTTCATTACTTATCTTACGTAAATACGTACTAAATATTCTGAAAAAAATCTGAACTAATCTTAGAAAGGTGTAGAAAAGGTAGATCGATAAAGCTAAAGTAGGACTACTAAACCATTTATTGCACTGCAATGTTATTTCAAATCGATATACGAGTAAGTGGTGCACCTGTACCTAGTAAAAAGAACATAACGCTCTATGTGCGCTGCTGTGCATTTTAAATGTTATTGTACTAGAAGGAAAAGAATATAAAATAGTTCACTTATTACTGCGTTATTGTTTATTTACTTAGTAGTCTTAGTACATATCTACCTACTGCGATTTGGTCCGCAATAGTTCCGCCAATGTCAAAGACCGCGCGATGTTTGTACGGTTCAAGAATATTCTTATGAACCTTATACTCGTATGATGCTCAAGATTCTTAGTCCTCTAAAGATCATGAAGTCATCGTATTAATAATTAGATTTTATCTACTTTGCTTACTAAATTACTCGTATTATTTCATACGTGCGCGTATAATTTTATACTTTATCACATTGTAACGGCTTTCCAGGCGCGGCTGATTTGATCATTACGTAGCAAGGTTGTATAGGAATTGAACGTATCTGAGCTGAGATATTGTTTGGCACGGTGTCGATAAATCGTTCTGTGATTATAAAAAAAGGAGGCGAAAGGGTGAGGTCCCACGTTGGGCGCCATCGCCATGCGCCGCCCCCACCCCGCTCGTCGCTCCCGCTCCACGGTACCTCGCCTGTCCCTCTCTTTCACACAGTTGCACGTTTCCAGCTTGCCGAGCAGACGTGTGCGCGATATGCCGTTTAACCCACCGCCACCGTCAGCGCTTCTTCATGCGAATTTCACACCTTGGTTCGTTGCATCGATGCATGGACCACATTAGATGCTTCTGCACTCCATCTATCATCGAACATATTAAGGATGCTCTCATTGTCATTTATTATTTCAATCACTAAAAGTTCGTTTTATCATCGTCACTTAGTGATGTTAGATTCATTTGATTGACCGTTTTGTTTATTTAACATTTAATCAACATAATAGTAATGATCACTCATATTCGATAGATGAAGGAAAAATTAGGCATTGATGTGTAGTTTTAGTTCAGTGTTGAAAATGGTAGTGAAAAATTTAAAACTGTTACGAGTATAATATATTGATATTAATATTACATCAGACTCTTTTAAAAGTTCTGTTCATAACAAATGAAATTATGTGTTCACGGTTTATTTTGTACATATTTAAGATTAACTAGTACTAGTAAGTAATGCGTGAAATAGCAGCTGATTAGCGAGTTCTTGATGGCTTTATGCCAAAGCGATACGTCTTTAATGTTGTGATACAAAATACGCAGTTATTTCTATGTACTTAGTGCAGAATTTCTTTATATTATAATAACGTCACGATTCAGAGATGAAACCCACTCGACTATATATGTGACTATACCTTGCGTACACGATGTAGTTTATCCGATACCTACGTGGGGGTCAAATAGATACCTATACCTAAAGTAGAATATCTCCCCTACTCAACGTAGTTCAGTGGGGCTTTTGTTATATTTTTTTCACTCGGCCGTTTCCGTTTTACTCGTTGCTTTTACTATCCGGTGATGTACTAGGATGAATAAGTAGTTTCGTAAAAAAAAAACATGTAAAACCTTTCGGCTTTGTCTTTAGGCTGATTAAAAATTGAATGGTCTTGATAAGCCCTAATATTGAAATACTTTTTCATTTTTTCTTATGAGTTCAGGTACTACAATGTTGTAGTTATAAAAAAGTTCGTAATAGGCGGCAGGTATTAATTATTCTGTGAAATCGTAATGAATTATCGCATTTTGTAATCCAGGTGTAGGAAGTACCTAACTCACTACAATATGGGTATAATATAACTTATTCCAAAACGGGTTTAACTGGGATGGCTTCTGATGAAAATCTTTCCGTTTAAGGGCTTTCACCTCTTTCAGCTGGTCTAGTGATTTGAGTGACCGAGGTCTGACGAAAGAGCAGATAGAGGATCACAGGAATTCAGCTCTATTAAAAAGAGGCATACTGTAAACTCGGTGGGAGTTTGTAGTTGTTGGGATGGTCTTGATTATGTAGTAGTTTGTACAAAATTATGTTGTCGATATTATTGTTGGAGTAGCATGGTGGTGGGTAACAGTCTCGGGTATTATACCTACATTATACAGGTATAGATTCCACATAGCGGGGGTGATTTAGGTAAATTTTTAATTTTCACGTCTTGTAACATAACATTTTCTTTGTACGATTATTATCAAAAATAAAAATATTACCTACTCAGTTAAATTCTAGCAATTAGTCTGCGGCAGTTAGCAACTTGTTCATCAAGCTTATTATGTGTCGCTCCTAAAATGGCCATTAAAAATGATAGAAAACATGAAAAATCACACTTCGCATTTGATATTCCCTTCTCAGTCTGAGGCGAAATAAATGCGATTGGTTGGGATACGGGGAACAGGCTAATGTTTTCAAAACTGTCTGGAGCGCGTGCACAGCGCTCGTTGCCAAGGTTACAGGGTGGGTGCGATCAGCTGGACTTACGTAAGGCGCGGGGGGCGGCGCTAGCTGAGGTTAGGGCCGATCGATACCCGCTTTCGCCTCTTGCTGTCGCTGCGAGCGTTGTACTCGCACCTAAACTTAATTTACCGACACGTCCTCCTAAACTTGCTCCTGTTACTCTAGCTAAATAATGAAATATCAGTTACTCGCTTCATAAAAGAGTAGATGTTGCTTTTACTTCCTTCATTTATCTTTCAGCTGTAACAACAACAGTTTGAAGATATAGGATTTTACTTAACTGTTATTAAATAGTGTCTCGTGGCAGAGCGAAATCGATGTTGAATGTTACCAGAATCTAAATATCCTTTATTAATCCTTGCTGTTTCAAAAAAACCACAATGATTTAAATTAAAGTCTTGTAATAATAATTGGATTGCCAGAAGGTATCTACTGTAGAACCG
Source organism: Oeneis ivallda (assembly GCA_029955525.1). Lineage (NCBI taxonomy): Eukaryota > Metazoa > Arthropoda > Insecta > Lepidoptera > Nymphalidae > Oeneis > Oeneis ivallda. The sequence continues at coordinate 11,032,279 of JARPMR010000005.1, forward strand.
CTTGCAGCATTCTGCAAACTTTTATGTTAACTCAATCCGAGCCAAACCAGGTCTCAATTTGGCACTTCGTCTGCGGAATGATCCGAACCACTGATATAAATGTAGATCCGAACGAGTAAAATTGATCCCTCGTTAGCAGGTACATCTGTTTATCGTATTGATCTCGATTCTCGTCGCTTCCATATTAAGTATAGGTAGGTAGGTACTTTGTATTGTGATGGTGCGGCTACATTATCGTGCGAACGTTCGTGTCGAGTTGTCGCGATAATTGAGGTGTCATCACAGCGGCTACATAATCGTGCTAGTTCACCCGAATTCATTCGCGACAACGAACTACCGGGCGACACTTGCACAAGTTCGTTGTGTCGTAATGACTTCGAGTGAACTAGCACGATTATGTAGCCGCTAGACACCTCAATTATCGCGACAACTCGACACGAACGTTCGCACGATAATGTAGCCGCACCATTACACGTAGATTCGTGGAACGAATTCAAGAACATAAGCAAGCGAAAAGGGGAAGCGGTGCGACAGATAATGGATTGTCGCGAGCGGACGATGTACAATAGCGTGACGTAGTGAATTCGCTAGCCCCAGTATTAGGTACTGCCACCACTCGGCTTCACATAATTCCTGTAGATTACTGCGGAGTATTTTATACTTACAGTGTAACGAAGGTTTGCCTTTACAACTTGTTCTGGTAAATGATAATAATATTAAGTTTTCAGTACCTGTCTACCACTTATTTAAAAGATTTTTAGTTGGCACCAGTCGCAGTTCGTTGGCATAATATACCGTGATAAATGTCTCAAGCGAGATGAATTGCAGATAGATATTGCGGAAATGTAAAGCGTGGAATTTTTTTGACTCTGATTTAACGCTTCATTTTCAAGAGTCAAAACGTTGCTGGTGACGACGGAATTCTGAAAGCAAATAATAATGTGAATATTTAATTAACTATTCTATAGACACAAACGACGATACCTGAGCAAACACGTGACAAAAGGAGTAATGAGTATCTGAGAACATTTAAGAATATTATACTTATGTAATATTTTTGTATTCCTTTATTTAGTGGAAAAACATCGTGAGGAAACCTGCACGCCTGGGAGTTCTTCATAATGTTCTCAAAGGTGTGTGAAGTCTGCCAATTTGCATTGGCCCAGCATCGTGGTCTATGGCCTATAATCCATAGGCCATAGACATCCTCTGAGAGGAGTCCTGCGATAGTTGTGATGGGTTGCTGATGATGATGATAATGGCGATGATGATTTTTGTACTCAAACAAGGAATTCAAAGTTTTTCTGAATCGTCCTAATGTTGTATGAGTTGTAATGTAACTGGTGGATCACCAATTTGAATTGTACCTATTGGTTCAATCAAGGAAAAACATAAGTTTATTACGTCATTTAAAGCTATGGATAACAGTTGATTTATCGCTGTTTGCTATTATAATCAAACAAACCTATGAACTGTTAGTAAGGAAAAACATTTTACAACCAAGTACGAATTATTGTGGTCTGCGATGTTAACATTGCTATCACCATTGATAACCCTACCACCGGTTAAATTTTAGTATGGTTGTCACAACGGAGGGGGAGGGAGGGGGCTGGGGGGAGCCCCCCGAGTCCCCTCGATTATTTCGATTTGTTTTCGAAATATAATTTTTTTAATCTTTTAAATTTTTAGGTTACTTATTCCGAAATTCTTTGACATCCAAAATTAAAAGATGCGGCTTTAAATAGAGAAGCTTTTCGCATGATAACCGCCAAACTTCAACACGAGGAAGCAAAAAGTTATTTATCGAAATCACCTTGTACAAGCGGATAGGAAGAACATAATAAATATATATATTATGTACATAAAAGAGCTGTTGAGTGAACGCAGTGTGTTAGAAATGCATAATTTATTTTTCACACGTTACTTTGCATATATTTCGAGGCATGTCTCGTGTTTTAACTAAGGAAGTAATTAAGTGTTCTTTATACTAGCGGCACGCTATGATGGCCGGTTTGACGTTTGTCCGCTCATGAAGTTCCGTATTAATTGATAACGACTTTGAAGGAAATAATTGTATTACTTTATTGACGATAGTGATGTGCAGAGATTCATAAATTTTATCGAATGTAGTTTTAGGTTTAGGACTCAAAATTTATTTATTAAATTGATTTCTAAAATGTATACAAGTGTAGAAAAATCAGTTTGCACCATTTAAGGGGTGAATGTACTTGTGAATATGAACAATATATTATGAGTATAATGCGATTGAGTTGGTGTGGGCTCAAATTAAGGGATATGCTGCAAGACACAATACAGAACCCCCATTTGCCACAAAAAAAATGCTAAAATTATTAGAAGAAGCTTGTGAACATGTGACTAAAGGAGACTGGGAAAAGGTTGTGAATAGAACTGTTAAATTAATAAGGGAAGATTATGAAAGAGATGTGAAAATAGATAATATTATAGAAAACGAACATATAATTATTAATGTAGGTGATGATAGCAGTGACGACAGTGAAAATAGTAGTATGGACGAATCTGATTAATTATGGCCTTTTGTGGCACCTTTTTTGGTATCTTTTGTATTCATATGTTTCTTGTGTGCATATAAAGTATGTATATTCATTTTCATTCAAATATTCAGTTCGTTCAAATAAATTAAATAAACATATACATTTTTGTTTTATTAAACCTATTTAATCAGGTACAAAAACAAAACTTAATTGTTTTTTGTTCGAGAATAAATTGACATTCCACATCACTATTGTAATGTGTCAAACCGGCCATCATAGCGTGCCGCTAGTTTAGTCACATTTGTAATAGGATTTACGCGTTGAGGAATATAATATTTAGTTATTCAAGTCTATTTACTATCGTAGCATTATCTATCATACTTCATACAAATATTATAAATGCGAAAGTGTGTTTGTTGGTTAGTTGGCTTGTCCTTCAATCACGCCGCAACAGAGCTACGGATTGACGTTATTTTTTGCATGGGTATAGTTGAGGACCTAGAGAGTGACATAGGCTACTTTTTATCCCGGAAAATCAAAGAGTTCCCGAGGGACTTTAAAAACTAAATCCACGCGGACGAAGTCGCGGGCATCAGCTAATTGTAATTAAAGTGTATTGAGATATGCAGAACTTACTAGGTTATTACTTATTATAAACAATTATGCCCGCGACTTCGTCCGCGTGGATTAAGGTTTTTTGTTTCCCACGGGAATATGTTAATTTTTCGGGATAAAATGTAGTTTATGTGTTAATCCAGGATTTATTATAATCTATCTCCATTCCCAGCCAAATCAGTCTAGTAGTTTGCGTCTGCAGTAGTTTTTAGGTGAAATTAACAAACATACACACACACACATACAAACTTTCGCCTTTATAATATTAGTGTGATGTAATGTTAATGTTATGTGATATTAGTGTGATGTTGCATTATTTTGTGATGTGAAACATTGTCACCTAAAATGCAAAGCTGATAAGTTCCATTTTTTAATAAAATATAAAGTTAAAGGTCGCAGGTTCGAATCCCACCCGTTGCACTATTGTCGTACCCACTCCTAGCACAAGCTTTCCGCTTAGTTGGATGGGATAGGAGGATATTAGTCAACTTCAATTTGACTAATTTTCTTTAAAAAAAAAAAATTAACCGCACCGAAAATATCACGAAAATATGAATGCTCTATTAATTTAGTAAAGGCGGAGCCTAACATAATATCACAGTATATATCCTAATGTCATGATACAGTATTATTTCCTGGACATGTTATTCATAAATATATAATAATTAATTAATTGATATCACCATCTTCGTTATTTTGCAATACTGTTATGATTATGACTTTTGAATTGAATAATGTCGATATTGTGATAAGAAACTTGTTTAAGTATTAGTTAGTATGTATTCATCATCATCAGCAACCCGTTCGTTTCAACGTTTCACTATTGAGCGCAGGTCTCCTCTCAGAGGGTTATAGGCCATAGTCCACCACGTTAGCCCAATGCGAATTGGCGGACTTCACACACCTTCAAGAACATTATGAAGAACTCTCAAGTGTGCAGGTTTCCTCACGATGTTTTCCTTCACCGTTGAAGCAAGTGATATTTAATTGCTCAAACGCACTTGACTCCGAAAAGTCAGAGGTCCCGTACCCGGGATCGAGCCTGCGACCCCCCGAATAGGAGACCACGGTCCTAACCACTAGGCTATCACTGACCGTAGAATAATTATAAGTTGTACCGAGTATACAGATTTTTAGGGTTACACGTACCCACCCCGAAATGGAACCCGTATTTAGGATCACTTAGTTGTACGTGATGTGTCAAGGCTCTCTTTTTCTAGAAAACGGCTTGAGAGTAACGAGCTGAAAATATCAAATAGTCTAGTTTCGTTCAGGTTTCCAGTTCAATACAATAAAATTAGTATTTGCATTCCTAAAGTCCTACTCTATGATTGATCATCAAACCATATTGTAAGGGTGCTTCCCGAAGGCCTAAAATCTATGATTAGGTATTTAATTAATCGAAGACTGCAATCTTTGTCAAGAAGATAATAAAATTAGTTTGTAGTTTGAAGAAACTTTACAAAAAAGTTTACACTTCATGAGATGTGTAAAATTTCTATCGGACTCCCAAAACAGCATCTTGCTCGTTCTTGACCATCTGAACATTATAATATTATCTATAAATCATAAATATACAGTACGTATACCTATTATGTAAATGTTAAATACCAGAACAGGCAGACTGCCTGTTATGAGGCAGTGCGACGATAATAGAGGTGTGTAAACTGGTTTTGCGTATATTCTCTGAGATTATTATGGTTTTATTGTTTGTGTGGGTTGTAAAATCTACACGACATTATTTACGATGCAGCGCGAATGCCGTAGAACCTGTTTACGGAAGTTGATGCGCAAGCGCCTGATATAATGTCAGGAGTGATTGTGTATGAGGTGTCATTGCTTCACAAGTTAGTATGACTGTATGAATTATTGCAATTCTCTGTATGTCAGGCGCAACACTTGGATTTTAAAGTGTTTGGTCGCACAGCACGATATTTTGGTGCTTTAGAATTGACCACTAATTCCAGTATTTGCATATAACTCTAAGGGCCTATTTCACGATCCCCAAGTAGCCATAATTCGATGAATAAAGACAAAGAAAAAACAAGACGTTCTGAAACATTTGCCAACTAAAATCGACAGTTTACCATCCAATGCTTAATTTTGATGATGTAGGCTCTTACTATTACCTAATGCATTTTTATCCTATCTTCTGAAAATACAATTAAAAACCCACAAAAATCATTATAATATAAATAAAACATTAAGAAAGATTTCATGAATCGAATACCTATAACGTTATAAACTGTAAATCAAGAATAGAAATCTTCTATGTGCACTCCATTTAGACTGCATCTTCACTTACCGTCAGGTGTAGTCGCAGTCAAGTGATAGGGTGAGATCTATGTGGATGGCGCTCCCACTCAGCTCAGAATGAAGAATGAGTTAAAACGAGACAGATTTATGTCAGGACATATTTGTCTCATTTTATCCCCGTCCCGAGCCTTGAGCAGAGCCAGAGTACGATCTATAGATCTCAGCCTAAGTCTTACATATTATTACAAATAAATACATAATATGAACCAAAATAAAATTTGAAACACGTCTCCTACGCTTTTGTGTTCTTTTTTTCATCACAATCACACATACGACACTTTTATCTAATGTTTTTTAATTGATTGTGCTTTTCAATATTATGTGTGCGTATTTTTAATTTTAATTGCATATTGTAGAACCATTTCAATATGCCAATTTTGACAGTTCTTAAGTACCTATATTATGGTGACAATATAAATATCAGCAGATATACCTGAACATACGGCACCTTTGTAGTGCTTCATTGTTATACTTATGATGATAATAATTGTTATGTTTTAGACTTGAAATATTTGTTATTAAAAAATAACTTTCTATAAAAAAATTTGTAACTCTTATTCGTTACTTTTTCAATAATGTTGAGTAGCCGTCCGTACAGAGAGTGTTTACCTGTGTGATCTGTCAAAAGTGGCTTATTAAAGTGGCTCTGCTGTAGCTTGATGTTTTATTTATGTCGCTTGGGGTGGTCTGTTGTGTTGCAGCCCGCGTCTGTAATGGACTTGTGGTGCTTGGCGGTTCAGTGGTAAATTAATGTGCGCGCGGGTCCGTTAGTGCGTCCGCGCAACGATACAGTAGCGGGATGTCTTCGCCCGCGCGTGCGCCGTCGGCCGCGGTGCCGCCCGGGGCAGGCATGCTGCCCCCCGGGCCGGGGCCCTCGCGCCAGCGCTCGCTAAAGGACCGCTTCAAGGAGGGAATCACCGGACCCTTCCACTGGCAGTGAGTGTTCTCATTATTATTCTAAAAGCCTTTATCCACAGGAGCTGAACGCCCTTATAAATCCTCTTATACGCGCCATTTTTGTATACGCCGCATGATTATACGCTTAAGGGCACGCTTCTTAACTGGCCTTCTTATCTCCGCATCCTCTTGACAGTGGCTTCGTAACATCGCGTTTACGAGTAGATCGGTCTTACAAGTGCAAGATAATTCTGTCTTCACAATTTGAAATCTCCGGTGACATTATCGTTATTGCGTGTTTATATTTGATTGCGTTATAATATTTTTACGAAACATCAGTTTTATTGAGGGCGTTAGGCTAATCTATTCGAACAAGAATGTAATTTGTACTTACTCGGTATTATGAAAATTTCCCCATCGCCGAGAAATTAAACCAACGAATCATGACTATTGAACGATGTTTTGACCGATTTTTAATACAAACATTGTCAGAACGACGTCACTTCTCGGTTAAACGTTACTCAGTCAAGGATATTAGTTATATAGAAAATGTATAGAAATAAAAAATGCCAGATTGGAGTGTACACAAATAGCTGAGTCTCTATTCTCCTCTATTTACGATAGTCTCGTGAGCTTACATATTTATATAGGTATAATGAGGAAGTCCCTAACTTGATGTAACCAAGTACTAACAGCTCCTGTTGTTGGCGAGGCTATGCTTGGTCCTGCAATGCGATTGCTGTAAAATATGAACTCGCCGGCCGCCGCGCTGCTTCGGTCGAGGGCTGAGAGTTTGCTTCGTTCGAGGATGGCCGAAGCAAATGCTCAATCCAAAATAGAAGTGTCCATACCGACAACAGCTATTAGCCCATAGCCAATAGGCTATACTAATATCATAAAATATAATCACAATGACTCGGTAGAGTACCGTTGATAGACGAGGTAGTTTTCTTTACATTGGACTTTTAAATTCAGTAGACTTGGCTCTATATTCAATTTGCTTGAAGCTTGTAGAAGCGCGGTACGCGTGCCAGTCGGGAATCCAATTTGTCCCTAGGTCTCGTTCCCTAACGTCTGTAAATATATCTAGATTTAACTTGTTTTCAGTGTTCGTACCGACTGACCTACTCTTGCTTTTTGGTCTACTTCTTTACTACTAAAGCTCGATTTTACCAGCGTAAAATAAGCCTTACCCGAGCGTTAAGATTGGCAGAATTTTAATACAAAAACTGTCAAAATATCAAAAAGCTCGGGTAAGGCTTATTTTACGTTGGTGAAATCGGCACTTACAGAAAATACCGTATTATATTTTTATTACTAGTATACGAGTATATTATCAGCACTGGATAAGTATCTAAGAGATTTTTGTTTTGTACGGGAGTGTGGATTTATTTTACTTAAAATTTAAAACGAAATACCAGAAAACTTTTCGAATAACTAACATATTACGTCTACATCTATGTATATTTAGCTATAAAAAGTAACCAAATCGTGAATACTCAGGAATTATGACTTTGACGTAATTTTACAATAAATATAATATTAGATGACAGTCATTTCACTTGTCCACAGAACTTGACTTGTCCATTTTTCAAAAGAGTAATTCTGTAGGTAGGTACTTATATTTATTTTTTTTTAACTTATAGTTAATACTGAAGTAATATTTTTCCTAAGCTGTAGGCGAAGGTAACTTTGCCAATATTTGCCTTGTGCAACAACAACAGTTACTATCTTACACATGTACTGTGTACATTACCTCGACTCCTTCCTGCGTCCTAGGAGCCCCTTCACACGCGTATGTGTTAACGCGACGTTCCACTCACGGAATTCGGAACGCTACCACTTATCATCTTGTATATGTAGGTGGCCCCACTCTTGTTACTCTAAACTTCGTATAATATACTTATCAGCCTTTGCTCGAAATTCTGTTCACATATTTTTTTTTTAAATCCCTAATTATGTCCTTTTCCAAGTAGTGTTGAGCTTTATGCCTTTCTTTGAAACTGAAAAGTCGAAAAATAAAGAAATAGTAATTCAATAATACATAGAAATAGCAAGCAAAAAAATAAACAGAATACTTTCAGATTCACTTTCAGAACACTTTCAGACATAATGAAAGTGATACAACTGAAAAATGATATAAAGTGTCGACCTTAGACAGAAACTGTCTCCATCTGAAGCCATAAAATCGTAGCGCTCTCTTATAAATGCAAGATTGCGTTATGCTTGCGCATTCTATACAGTTTGCAAATAAGTAATTTATTGTATAAGTATAAATATACATATACATATTAAATATGTACTATGTCGTATACAAGGGATGTAACATCGCCGCTATATTATTATGGACCCATTTGATTATGTTATACTAAGCAAATATCTTAAAAATTGACAGATTTAAAAGTTCAGCAATACAACAATTCTCTGCGGAAAATGATTTTACGAATTATATTGAGGCTGTCAGGTAAGTACGCGTGTAAAACGTCGGTGTGTAAAGGTCTTAATAGCAAACTAACTATCTTAATGAGTTCCTTCGCTACCGGAGGTATTTATGCCTATCTTGGTTATGACTCCTTATTAATTTAAACATAGTCTTTTTTACTACTTTGCATCTGCGAGATCAAAGCAGAAATGAGGACATCCGTAGGAGAACCAAAGTCACCGACATAGCTCAGCGAGTCGCGAAACTGAAGTGGAAATGGGCGGAGCACATAGTTCGAAGAGCTGGTCATTGGGGTGCCAAGGTGCTGGGGTGGCGACCCCGCACCGGGAAGCGCAGTGTTGGCAGACCCCCCACTAGGTGGAAAGACGACATCAAACGAGTCGCAGGGAGCCGCTGGATTCAGGCGGCGCAAGACCGGACCTGTGGAAGTCCATGCAAAAGACCTTTGTCCAGCAGTGGACGTCTGTCGGTTGACAAAGATGAACCCGCTTAAGGCTGAAATTTTATAAGCGTGCTCTGGCTTAGCTCGAACTTGAGATAGAGTTAAAACGAGACACAAAATGGATCAATCTATCTCGTTTTCATTCTGTCTAGAGACAGAAAGAGCGAGTGCGATCTACAGATTTATCTTACTTAGTTTTACGTGTTTTGCTCTTATAAAAATTGCTTTATAGTAGGTACGCGTAGTGTATTATATGAAGCTTTAATTAAAATACCTACATTTAAATCATAACATATTCAAGTGTATAGCAATGGCTGAAAGTAGGCTAGTGGGTTTTAAGTAGGCTAGACTTAGATCTGTATATAAGTACGATTCTAGTCCTAGAGACGGTTACTTAAGTTCTAACACCGCATACCTAAAAAAACCTACATATAAACAATACTTTATTCTAGCGTTATGGTTTTATTTTCTTAAAAAGAAAATGATTAAAAGTAACTTATTTAAAAAAATATTTTTATTTAGTCAGAATAAATTCTGACTAAATAAAAATCTATATATATATAAAAGAAAGTGGTGTTAGTTACACTATTTATAACTCAAGAACGGATGAACCGATTTGGCTGAAAATTGGTGGAGAGGTAGCTTAGAACCAGGAGACGGACATAGGATACTTTAAAAAAAAAAACAGAACAGCGGATTGATGTGATTTTTTGCATGGGTATAGTAATGGATGTAGTAGTGGTTCCTCAGACCGGGAGAGCTACTTTTTATCTCGGATAATGAAAGAGTTCCCGCGGGATTTTTAAAAACTTATTCCATGCGGACGAAGTCGCGGGCATCAGCTAGTATTTTATATATCAAACCCGAATAGCAAGTTCGTATCGAGAAACTAACTAATGTCTAGAATAGAATAACTAACTGATGCCAGCCATGATTTCCATGTTGATTGAGCTTTAGATTAAAAATCTAGTTGGAACTGATTGATTTTCCAGGATAAAAAGCATTGCTACATACTTCTCTAAGATTTCTGTGCCTTTTGACAAGACTCGTACCGCAGTTGAGCTGGAAAAAATACCAGACTTCGCATTATTCACATATTTTCTCATTAATTGCGCGGATACACCGTTTCTGCTCAATAAATCAATTGACACCGAGCAAGTGGAAAATAATGTTGCAAATACAGCTCCCGAATACACGAAGACACTCCGCTACTGAAGTCACGTGGTGTCATCGTTAGCTCTGTAGTGTTACCTGCATTATACATAACTAGCTGATGCCCGCGACTTCGTCCGCGTGGGCAGAACCCCTGCAACATCAGGATTGAGGAGTTAGCTCTTGGAATAATAACTGTGCTCTTGGAATAATAACTGTGCTAACTGTCTTTGCTTGGCACCTACAACAACTATTCATAATCGACAGTCAATAAATCACCACAATTTAGGTGGACAGTAACCCTACATCATCAGGATTGAGGATTTAGAACCCAGTTTTTATGGGACCATCTCTCAAAGGTTTTGTATCGATTAAAAAATCGGCCAAGTGCGAGTCGGGCCTCGCTCTTTAAGGGCTCCGTTAAAAAAAAATATGTCCATGTACCCATGGAAATATTTTAATTTAATTTTTTTAATTTAATTTAATTTTTATTATTTGTTGTTATAGCGGCAATAGAAATACATAATATGTGAAAATTTCATCTGTCTATCTATTACCGTTTTCGAGATACAGCCCGCTGACAGACGGACGGACGGACGGACGGACAGCGTAGGCTTAGTAATAGGGTCCCGTTGGTACCCTTTAGGGTACGGAACCCTAAAAGCGCAAATCGGTGTACAAATCACAGAGATACTGTTATACATAGGTAGGAAAACACAACTCTTTTTTGAAAGTCGGTTAAAAAAGTAGCATATGTCACTCCTTATAACATCAGCTATCTGTCGGTGAAAGTCCCGGCAAAATCGGTCCAGCCGTTCACGCGTGATCTCGTGACCAAGGGAAATAGGGATTCATTTTTATTTATATAGATTACATACAGTTTCGGTCGTAGACGCTTTCACTGTGACGTCCAGTCGTGCAGATGCCTTAACGTTTTGAGTTTATATTATGCTTTATCAATAGTACTTACTTAATATTTTTTGTATTCGAACCTTAGGTAATCTTACAGCGGACTCTTACTCTATTTTTTGCTAATTCCGGGGGGGTTAGTCGCATCGCTTATCATGCTCGGGGCGATCTTTGTTGTAGCGCTTCGTTCTGTTGTGTACGGCGCCCTTGGCCCACATAGGATATGAAGCCCCATATGAGGATACCGCTATACCAGTCAAATAATGAAAGCTCTGTGTATTTATTCAAGCGGCATTAATCTCCGAAATGCCTACCCCAATGGTTAGCTACTTGATACAGCCTACAGGAGTCTTTTGTTAAGTATGTAGCCCTTTTTTCGGAGGCCTTTTTTTTCTCTCACCCATTGTAAAAGGCCTGGACAGACGCAAAGCGTAAATGCAGGGTTGAAAGACGGTCCACTGAAAAGCCAGATGATGATGGCGTATATTAAAACTTCTAGGTTAGTTTGTAAAGTGTATGAAGTTGGACATGATTAGCGTCAACATCGCTGCGGATTCGACGGCTCCTGACGATGTCGGGTATTCGCGATTCAGCTCTTCACTTTTTGCACTCTAGATTTATTTATTTATTTATTTATTAGGCAAACCAAACAGATTACAATTATTACTTATACCTAAATTCTTAATTTATAACATTTCGATCTTATTGTAACCCTATAGGACTGCACAGCATGAACAAGGTCTCAAAAAACAATAAATAGTCATGTACGCGTGGTAGGTAATTAATAGTACATAATATGGTAATAAGCACACAAGTACCTATGAATAAATATTATGTAAGAAGAACAAACGACAACGGCCACCCATTTACCTAATTAACTTACAAATACTTTTACAAAATAATGAAAATCTGGGATTAAAAATATCTAAGTCTAATTTAAGATTGTTATTATTGATATAGTTTTAATACTAAGGTACGCGTAATCTTAATAAATTATCTTTGCAAAATCAGTGTTTAGGCATTCCAAACAAGCGCACCAATCGAGAATCTATCCATTTTATCACCCTCTTTCCATAAAGCATGTTTGTCGTCAAGCGTAAGCTATCATATGCAAGGAAAATGGTTTTTATTATTCGATGTCAAGATAGGCCTTGACTGTGATCTCACCTGATGTTAAGTGACGATCCAGTGAACATTCAACCCATACCCCTAATCAGTTTCTACACGTCATCATGCCGGAACGCTAAATCACTTGGCGGCATGTCTTTGACGGTAGTGTGGTAATTAGCCACGGCCAAAGTCTCCTACCAGACTTCAGAAATGATAGTTTCCCAAAATGATCCCGCCGGAAATCTACCTATCCCGAGACCTCTCTGTTATAAGACCACAGCGCTCACTACTGCGCCAAGAAGGCTGTCAAAAATGCTACATCCTTACCTAATATAAAAACAGTGCGAAAGTTTTTTTATTGGTTTGTTCTTCAATCACAGGGCAATGGAGCAACGGATTGAAGTGATTTTGCAAGAAAATAGTTACGGATTTGGAGTGTGACATAGGGTAAAAATATACATCATCACATACCTTTTATCCTGGGAAAACAGTCTGTTCCCGCGAAATTTTTAAAATCCAAACTCCACGCGGACGAATTCGCGGGCAAAAGCTAATCTATATATATAAAAGAAAGTGGTGTTAGTTACACTATTTATAACTCAAGAACGGATGAACCGATTTGGCTCAAAATTGGTGGAGAGGTAGCTTAGAACCAGGAGACGGACATAGGATACTTTTTATCCCGTTCGACCGCGTTTCCGTCAAGTCAATATAAAACCTGGTATAACAAAAATGCATCTGACATGGAATAAAAAAACGAAAATGACAGTGGAAGAACAAAACGTAAATGACAGCTAAACGTAATTTTGTCTTTGGTTAAGTATGGTAAAAAATTTGACAATTATAAAAAGTGTTATAATAAAGCATTACTGATATTATAAATGCGAAAGTGTGTTTGTTTGTTGGTTTGACCTTCAATCACGTCGCAACAGAACAGCGGATTGATGCGATTTTTTGCATGGGTATAGTAATGGATGTAGTAGTGGTTCCTCAGACCGGGAGAGCTACTTTTTATCTCGGATAATGAAAGAGTTCCCGCGGGATTTTTAAAAACTAAATCCATGCGGACGAAGTTGCGGGCATCAGCTAGTAAATAATATATAATTTTATTGTTTATTCAGATGATGCCTGCGACTTCGTCCGCATGGATTGAGGTTTTTAATTTTCGCGGGAACTCTGTAATTTTCGGAGATAAAAAGTAGCCTATGTGTTAATCCTGGGTATGAGCTATCTCCATTCCAAACTTCAGCTAAATCCGTTCATTCGTTGTGGCGTGAAAGAGTAGCAAACATCCTTCCATCCATCCATACATCCTCAACAAACTTTCACATTTATAATATTAGTAGGATAGGATTAGTATAGGATATCAAATATAGGACTTTCGACATGTGCAGCTGTAGATCTTAAGCTTAGGTAGATCTAAAGTGGTAAAAGCTTCGTATAAGGGAAGAGCAAAACAGTGTTTTGTACCCGTTGTTGTTAACTTTTTTCCTCCATTCTACATACATATAGCCATAACTAATAAGTATATGTATGTATATTCCGAAATGAAATATGTTTGCCGCTGGCGGCAAAAATGTTATTTAGGCCTTTTTCACGTGATGTCCCAGATGACGGTATTTGCAATTCAGCCTACACTCCGTCGTCAGAACTCTTCCGCTCCAGATTGTTTTCAATGCTAGTTCGTAAAACTATACCTACTTTCTACGAAAGCTAAATAAAAAGCAAAAATGTGGGTTTTATGTTACTATTTGCCTGGCTTCGGCGCCGATTGGAGCTAATTTCGCTGAAATTACTTTTCAAGCCCTTAGCGCTATTATTTTGTACACATCCATATTAATTTAATTACCTACCTTTTGCCTACCTTCGAAAAAAATGTTTTTTTACCCCTCGTGTATTCGCGTATATAATTGTTTTTCCGAAAGAGTACGTTTCCTACCGAATTGACTGTAAGTAAATTGCTTTATTCATAATAATATCTATTCAGAGGCAAGAAAAAAGGTATTTGAACTGAAAACCTTGCTAATGTAACTAGACTATTGTGATATCATGTTTTTTGTACAAGTTTGTTGAACTCTTGATAGTTAAAGATTTGGCGAAGCCAGAAAAATAAACAAGACAGAATGGTTACCACCACTCTTTTACTAAGGATTCATGCTTGCCTGACTGTGAACAAAACCACGCCATCTGTGTTGGTTGAAAATATTTTTTTGTTTAAAATCGACACTGCACACTGAAATGCCTTTCTTTCTTTTCTTTCAAGCTTTTATGTCTATAATTAGAAATAGTTTATTTTTTTTCTTTTGTTTTTATTTTTATTTGTTATATTTATTGAAAAATGTCGCACTGGATTAAAACATGTATTTCTTGTCTTGATATATTTTTGTGGACGAAACTTTTAACTATTATTTTCATATGATTCATAAAAGTCACATAAAAGTTTAAGCCAGTGAATATCGGCCAATCGGAGGCGATTGCAATCGTCACACTGTACCAATCAAAGACCTCTATCTATAGACGAGAAGTTCCGAACAAATTTACTAACGCCATCTATTGTGGGCAGTGTGAACTTGCCTTAATGTCGGCCTGTGCGAAGGAGACAGAGACAATGAATATGGTTTCTAAATATTTCGAGAAAAGTATTTGAATAAATCAACAAATAATTTTTATTTCGTATCTGGTGTTACGAGTTACGATGTCGGTATCTAATTATTCAACATAATAATGATACTTTTATGTTATTTACTTGAATATAGGTATTTTTGGCTTTTCAATTCACAATTAAGTACTTATAAAGTTTTATCGCATAAATAGCGCCCGCGTCCGTACGTCGCGAATGCTACGAGTATATGCCACACTTACAACAGCTAGTGTAGTGAATTCACTACAACTCTATTGAACATGGTAAGTGTTCGTAACTGTAAATCTAGTACTAGTACATAATATACATCGTCTTTGTCTACTTGGTAGCAATTATTTTTAGAGAATCGCACACCGCAGATGTCCCGCGTCCGTCATTGTACGCCAATAGGTTAGTCACGCGCGGTCCACATAATCGATTCAGCGCACCAATCAATTATTTTTTGTTCATGCTGAAAATAGCAAATGCTCTTTTTAAATACACAAGTTTGCGCTTGACCATGAGCGCTCGTAAGTGAAGAATCCATGATGCAGTTTCAAATAGAGATGGTATCAAGATGTAGAAATGCGTGATCAGTGATGACTGATGACATCTGTGTTGACTTTTGCTGATTATATCAGAATTTCTTCCGTGCTGCTGAGTCTTCCTTTCCTTTTTAACCGACTTCAAAAAAAGGAGGAGGTTCTCAATTCGACGCGTATTTTTTAAAAAATTTTTGGCGATGTTACTTCATATATTATAACTCCGCCAAATCAGAACCGATTTCAATTTTTTTTTTATTTGAAAGGAGATATCGGTTGGTCCCATTTAAATTTGGTGAAGATCCGATATATCTTCGGTGATGGAGGACGGAACTCCTCAACGAATCAAAGCAAGTCGCTCGCGATCAGAGAATGTATGTAATCTAGGTACACTAAAAAGTTTTAAAATAATAATAGGTACATAAATTTCTTTCAAAAAAACTGACTTCTAACGCCGCTACAAAGTATAAAATAATTTTAATTTGTACAAGTATGTTGAAGGAGGGCTCGTTGCGCATCGATTTCATCGTTTTTAATTAGGGCCGCCCGACTTCAAAATACCTACCTGTACAAACTAAAATTATTTTATACTTTGTAGTGGCGTTTGCAGTGATAGCCTACTGGTTAGGACTGTGGTCTCCTATTCGGGGGGTCACAGGTTCCATCCCGGGTACGCACCTCTGACTTTTCGTAGTCAAGTGCGTTTGACTACGAAAAGTCAGAGGTACCCGGGATTTAATATCACTTGCTTCAACGGTGAAGGAAAACATCGTGAGGAAACCTGCACACCTTGAGAGTTCTTCATATTATAATGTTCTTGAAGGCTTGTGAAGTCCGCCAACTCGCATTGGGCCAGCGTGGTGGACTATGGCCTATAACCCTTCTCTGAGAGGAGACCTGCGCTCAGTAGTGAGCCGTTGATGGGTTGCTAATGATGATGATGAGTGGCGTTTGGAGTTAGTTTTTATAAAGAATTTTTTAGCCTGGTTTCCCTAGATCCACTAGAAATCCCACCTTTTTACACCCCACTGCAGCGCGAAGAACTGATTAGAATGTACGTTGCCAAGAATAAAGTCTCAAGACTTCTCACCATAGGCAGGCCTGTCTCACTCTTGGTACTTACGCGATTTATATACCTACAATCGCGCGCACTCACTGAGTGCCACGACAGTCGGGGCTGGCGCGTTCTAGGCGAGTGACGTATTACTGATTTCAACATTGCTTACGCGTAAATTCTTTTTTGTAAATATTGGTTTAAATAGTTTTAATTTATGTTTAGTATATTTAGTTGTAGGATAAAATAGTTGTAGACATTTATATTTTATATGGATGGACATAAAATAATGAAACAATGGCAAAAAGTCGTCGTAGTAATTATTGTTGTGTGGATGGATGCCTTATGAGCTCAAAAGATGATAATTTATCATTTTTTATGTTACCGAAGGATATTGAAAGGTGAGTTTATTTCATAATTAAAATTATGTTAGAAGGTACCTACTTAAAATTATTAAGGTATTGTACGGAGTGTGTACCAATTTATACCTACAGTATCTAGTTATTTATTTACGTAGCGAAAACTTATTAACTTTACAATAAATTAACCACGGTAGTACTTACATTATGTAGGTACCTATATCCGATCACAGAATTTAACTGTTTTATACTTCACTATCGAAGTTGTACCTACTTATGAGTCGCGCGCAGAGATTTGCCGATGGCTGCCCCTCCCGCCTACGCCACCCGCGACCCGCACTCGTCTAGCTGGGCGAGCGCGGGTCCTACTATATACCTATATTGCCAGTTTATAACAACTAAGTAAGTAATTTATGTTTTAACACAAAATACTAAAATAGGTATAGGCCTACCTAGAATAGGACTTCATAAGTCAAAATCTTGTAAACTAATTTACGGTTTACAAGATTTTAACTAATTTTGTTGTTTACACTACCTACCTAGTAGTTTATGACGGTGTCTAGTTAACAGATCATGTGTATCACCTCTTTGTTTATATTATGGGAAAATAAATAAATAAATAAAAGTTTTTTACTCTTTGCAGCCCTAGGCAACCACGCCACGGCGTCCGTGACGTAGGAAGGCGAACAGATCCAAAGCAATATGGATCCTCGCGCCGAGCTATAAAGTCTAATTTAGCTTGCGTGCGTGATTTATCTATTTAATAAAAAATATGTAGGCTATTAAAGCGCCGGCAAGTAGTCAACATCGAAGGAGTGAAACTTCTGTACGTAGTACTATTATATATTCTGTGCCATAGGTAGGTGCGGTCGTGCGGTGGACGGACGATCTAATGTGAATATAGCTAGCTGGCTATTGTTCGATAAAAGCGGCACAAGATCTGTGCGAGATTTAAGTTCAGCTGTGGATGTATTGACTGCACATTGACTGAAACGAATACGACAACGAACACTCCACCGCTAAAATAAGTTATATATCTTAGCTCATTTTTAACCGACTTCAAAAAAGGAGGAGGTTCTCAATTCGTCGGAATCTTTTTTTTATGTATGTTCACCGATTAGTTGAAGACGCCTGAACCGATTTGGAAAATTGTTTTCTTTTGTTGTTTTTTTTACTATACTTTTCAGGTGGTCCCATTGAAATTATATCGAAATCGGTCGAGCGGTTTTTAAAATATCAACAATAAATTATTTATTTTGTAGGCGCGGGCGTTTAAAGTCGGTTTTTAAAAAGATTTTTTATATTACATCATAGTCTTTATTGACATCTTCTAATCTTGAGTGAATAGTAGCCCGGTTAATTTAGACATTCAAGGTTACAATAATTCCGACTTGGCTGAATATTGGTAGGATTGTTCAAAACACTATTATAAAGGAAATGTGAAAAGTCCTCATCGATCCGGCACGTGCAAAAAAAATTACTCGGGGTCAAAGGTCCCAAAAACGGGTTTTTCGCGATTTTCAGCAAAACGGTAAGTTTTATCATAAAATTAGTCTTGACAAATATTATAGATCAGATGATTATCTATAAAAAATGTCTGAATACTTTTTTTCCTAAGAGCCACCGTTTTTGAACTATAACGATTCAAACATTTGAAAGAGTTGTAATCGTCATAATATGTATTGTGAACTATGAGCTCAGTACAATAATTCACACCTGGCTGAAAATTGGTAGGATTGTTCAAAACACTATTATAAATAAAGTGTGAAAAGTCCTCATCGATCCGACTCCTGGATAAAAATTTACTCGGGGTCAAAGGTCACAAAAACGGGTTTTTCGCGATTTTCATACATTTTTTATAGATACCGGATCCGGACCGTGCCGGATCGATCAGGACTTTTCACATTTCTTTTATAGTGTATTGAACAATCCTACCAATATTCAGCCAAGTCGGAATTATTGTAACCTCACCCCTATTTTTTAGTCTAATTTGACCGGACTAATAGCTAGTTTTGGCTGAATATTTCTCGTGCTTGCACCATAGCCTTTTATATTCTTTCTGAAAAAAAAAACTAATATAGCAAAATGAAAATGTCAACAACAGCTTTTGAGGGTTAAAAGGGCTTGGCGCGGGTTAGAATCGTGACAATCTCTCGTCGTCAAGGTCGCGTCACATTGAACGAGTAACAGAACAGTCACGAATTGCCTAAGAGACCACCTACCGCGACCGATCGATTTCACATCCACACCTTTGTCGCATCTCTATCTGTTTTCTCTTTCCCTATTTGCATTTCAATATTGCATCCGACTGTGTAATTTACTGATAAACATTTCATTGTCTCACGATACGAGGTAACAGAAATATTAGTGTCACAGTAAACATAGTCGTGATTAAGATGTTTTATTGCTTCAGCTACTCTACGGCGAACACATAATAGATATATGATGTGAACACATAATAGATAAAGTACCTATATGGAAATGATATCGATTCAGAGAAAGATGTCGCAATCTTAGTCGTAAGTTAGGACTGTGGTCGCCTATTCGGGGGGTCGCAGGTTCGATAACGGATACGCACCTCTGACTTTTCGGAGTCAAGTGCGTTTAAGCAATTAAATATCACTTGCTTCAACGGTGAAGGAAAACATCGTGAGGAAACCTGCACACCTGAGAGTTCTTCATAATGTTCTCGAAGGTGTGTGAAGTCCGCCAATTCGCATTGGGCCAGCGCAGTGGACTATGGCCTATAATTAACGCTTCTCTGAGAGGAGACCTGCGCTCAGTAGTGAGCCGTTGATGGGTTGCTAATGATGATGATGAAACATAGTCGTGATTAAGATGTTTTATTGCTTCAGCTACTCTACTGCGAACACAATAGATATGATATGATGCGAACACATAATAGATAAAGTACCTATATGGAAATGATATCGATTCAGAGAAAGATGTCGCAATCTTAGTCGTAATCTACATCTCCGCAGATTGTTGTGACGAGTACCTTTCTGGGATGTTCCTATCTTGACACACCCGTGACTTCTTTCGCGGCGCAGACTCTACAACTGATTCAATAGAAGTAAACCAGCTCTTACCAGCGGCTTCGCTCCCGCCATCTATTAAAAGTAATTAATCCGAAGTTGTATAGGAATATACAAAATTACCAATTTTGATTTTTTTCACTTTTGCAGCTGTTTTTTTTTTGATGGGTTTTCCCCATCGATGTGTTTTTTCCATAAATATATATATTTTGAACCACACATGTATGTATAAGAGTGAACGAAACAAAAAAATATTCAAATCGGCTAAGTCGTTTTTAGTTTTAGCCATACTAATGAACAGCTATTATAATAGTTAATTATTATATTATACTACTAGCTGATGTCCGCGACTTCGTCCGAGTGGATTTAGTTTTAAAATCGCTCGGGACTTTGATTTTCCGAGATAAAAAGTAGCCTATGTCACTCTCCAGGTCCTCAACTATACCCATGCAAAAAAATCACGTCAATCTGTAGCTCTGTTGCGGCGTGATTGAAGGGCAAACCAACAAACACACTTTCCTTTCGCAGTTATAATATTAGTATGATGGCCTTGGATGAAATACTAAAATTTTTCTTATTGCCCCATTTATACAGCTGTTTCACTGGAGTGACACAGGTGTAGATATGTATCAATGGGGTCTCTTTTAACCTTGTCATCAACTTAATAAATATTAACGTCTTAAATCATTTCTAACCATCTTAAAGATATTATTGGCGGCTTCAGACGGCGGTTTCTTCATGATTATGTGAACACTAGCTTCTGCCCGCGACTTCGTCCGCGGGCCGCGTGGAATAGTTTATTGGTCTTAGCATGATGATAATATAGCCTTCCTCGATAAATGGGCTATCTAACAGTAGTTCCTGAGATTAGCGCGTTCAAGCAAACAAACAAATTCTTCAACTTTATTTATTATAATTAAATAAAGTATAGATAAGATCCTAATTTCCGCTTCTCAACGCAATACGCTAGGCTTTCTCTCATGGGGATTTTATTCCAGTTATTTGGCATGTATCCAGATCGCAGATTTCCTTGATACATTTAAATTTTAAATTGTTTGCTTACACGTCTTGAAGTCATCAAGTCATATCATATAACTCAAAAATACATGTATACTTGCAGCGGGATTTCAACACGCGTCTGAAAGAAGAGCGCGTGAATCGTAACAGCATAATTTTTTAACAGAATTCCGGTAAACGCAGGTTCTAGGGCGATCTATAGAGCGTGTTCTGATTTGACTTTGATTTGAGATAGTGTTAAAAAGAGACACAAATATGTCCTAATATAAATATGTCTTGTTTTAACTCTGTCTTGGGTCTGAGCAGAGTGAAAGTGCTATGCATTTCAGCTTAATAGTTGCTGTCCTTAGAAGAACCTTCAGGTATTGTAACTTATTACACCACCAATAAGTAGTCACGTGCAGATTAATTTTCTTGATGAAATTATAAATATTGACACATACAGAAAACTAAAGCCTACTTTCCTAAGCTACATTGTAAAACAGCCTTTATCTACTGCGCGTCGGGCGGACGTTTTGCGCATTGCTTGTTTAGTGATAACAGTACGGAGATAAAAGTAGGCAGGCGAGCCCCCCGTTTTATGTTTGTCTCATATCACTTGCTCCCATTGTTTAATTAGCAAAGAATACGGATAAGATAACTTTATAGAGCCGATTATTATTGGAATTCAAAACATCCTCTACTTTCAAGTTTCAACTGACGGCTGCTGACGGCTGTTTTGTCGCGTACAAATATTTGCATAGTGTTGTTATCATTCCTCTGGCTCCAATACAATGATGACAAGCTGTTTTCCGCGTGTAATTAAATCTAGCGGGCTTATTATGTGTGCGCGTTTTAAATTCTAAAAAAAAGCTGATTTGATTAGTTGCAATCGCCCATATTTTATTATAGATGCAGACCGTACTTGCCGTATACTGCTTATAGTCATTTTCTTTTTCCAAAACTATTAATAAATAGTTGTTATATTTTGAAAATTTCCCTAAAACTGAAAATTACATTCAATACGTTTTTATTTGTTACTATATTTTTACAACCATCTATTAAAGACTGGGCCCCCGCTGGCTTGAAAAAATTTGGAATGGGAGGAGTAGGGTTGTATCTCAAATGTATCGGCCTGAAAATAAAAATCGGCCAAGTGCGAGTCGGGCCTCGCTCTTTTAGGGTTCCGTTAAAAAAATTTAAATAAAGATATTTCCATGTACCCATGGAAATATTTTAATTCAATTTTTTTAATTTAATTTAATTTTTATTATTTGTTGTTATAGCGGCAATAGAAATACATAATATGTGAAAACTTCATCTGTCTATCTATTACGGTTTACGAGATACAGCCCGCTGACAGACGGACGGGCGGACGGACGGACGGACGGACAGCGTAGGCTTAGTAATAGGGTCCCGTTGGTACCCTTTGGGTACGGAACCCTAAAAAGGGACCCGCTGTATTTACGCCAATGTTAGAGGCTATTTCCAACGTTTTGGTAGAGGTACATTGGATTTGATCATTAAATTCACGAGGTGCATTCAAAAACTCTACGAGTTCCCATCGGTTTCATCTCATTCCATCATTATATTCCGGGGGGGGGGGGGGGGGGGGGGCGCTAGATTGACGACTTTAATCGCGTGGTTTTTTAAAATCTGCGTCTGAGAGGTCGTCGAAACAATTTATTTGCCATAATATTAAGTTATGTGTGTAGCATTAAAGGATTTCCTATGGATGGAGTATATGGGGTGCCTCTCTAGTCTCTCTAATCACAGAACCAGTCTACAAGACACCAAAGTGCTACGGAATTATTTAACGCGCTATCCTCGGTGTTTCACGCGAAATTCTAGCCAATTGACCTCCTTACGGATGATTCGAGTTCAGTCTGTAATTGATGCCTGGGTTAAGTCGCTGCAACAAGGAGTGTGTAATTGAATGATTGGCGGTGGCGCCAGCTGGACACCTCTTGAGATGATGCTCGCGAGCGCATCCGTTCGCCTGCAATATATCACTTACCTTACCTACGTACCTACTGCGCAGTTCTTGGACTCCGCAAATAAACTGCTTAAGGGTTTCCTTTTTAAGTACCTGGTTATCCCATTGCACTTCGGAAAAGCCGAAAGGACAGGTTATGATTTCAGCAGCCGATTTTTGATTTATGAGGTGTCAATCGATTTGTTATTATGGTCCAGCTGGCCTAGCATGCACGTCGAATTGATTTCTCGCGAAGAGAGAGAGAGAGATATTGTCGTTGTAGACTGATTTCTCGTTTACTCTTCTAAACTTACAAATTCAATGAACGGCATTCCGAACCAGTGGTAGACTCATCGACGATTCATTAGCACTTGTAAAAAAGTTTATTTGAATAAAAAACATTTCTATTCTATTCTTTCTTTCAATGACTTACAAAAAAAATGACGTCGATGACGTTATCACGTAAAACTATCGTCCGTAAACCGAATTTATAGACAACCAATTTTTTATTAAGTAAGCTATTGCATAGCTTTTATCGCGGGCTTTGAACTAGGACAAACAGTTTGAGCGCGGCGACCGAATCAAGAAATTCCGTAACGAAATAAAACCTAACACCGTCGTTCAGTAAGCGTTCAACATTTTAGAGGTTCACATTTAGCTCTGTTTGGCGCAGTGGGCGAGCGGCCGCTTTCTTTAGATGTCGCACTCGCAGGTTCGAATCTCACTCGCGAAGTAGTGACAGTGCGCTTTTCTTGTTTGTTTGTTTTTAATTATTTTTTTGCATAATTTTTATTATGCAAAAAAAATATTGCATAAATATTATAATTGCATAAGTTGATAAAAAATGCTATGCAATAGCTTTACCGTGGCAGTCCCCGAGTGCCACTTAACTTTTTATTTTTACTTTTTTGCACTCAGTGCGTTTGTGTTTATTTACGTATGATCCACCATAGCGCATATAATACTGAGCCGATTTTGATTAATGTGGTGTCAATCGATTCGTTATTATGGTCCGGCTGGCATAAGCTGTAGCTTAAAGACGGATGATACATCCAATTTTCCATAGTCAGGTTACAATTTTCCATAGTCAGGTTACAATTTTTCATAGTCAGGTTACAATTTTCCATAGTCAGGTTACAAATTTTTTAAAACTTTTTTACAACCTTTATAAAAATTACTTTATCATGTAAGGCGTAAGCGATTAGTTTTAGAATAAGTTCTACTTAGCTGTTTCCCAGTTACCTCACTGCAGATTTTATTACAAAGTGCAACGATTTTTGTTGTAGGTTTTATTTATGAGTTCATTAAAGTTTACGATACGCACTAAGTATAGGAAAATTACTGTTATATTTTGTCGCGATACTGCGATATAATACTCGATAATAGGTAGTCATGACGTGAATCACGTAGCTACGCCGAAAAATATTGTGTCCGGTATAATTAAGAGGACGTGATAATGAAACACCGAATTATCGTACAGTTTGTATGTTTTGATGATAGTGTTGCATATTTCACTGCCATGCGATAAAATAACGAACATTTTGACAGTCCCTTGATCATTAATGAATGTTCTCAAGATTTATTTTCACCAACGTAAAATAAGTCTTCTCCGAGCGTAAATTTGATATTTTGACAGTATTTTCAATACAAAAACAGAACGCTCAATTTATTCCTCGGTACAACGTCACTCGACGTTGGCGAAATCGGCCAAAAGGGCGAGGCCACAACACTACGGTGCGACGCATCGCAAAAAAAAAATCGCAAATTTCACCATCGCATAGTACTTAACAAAGCTGTCAAAATTTGACAAACGTCCAATTTATTCTCTAGTTAAACGTTACTTGGCGTTGCATTGGTTAAATTGGCATTTAGTATGTTTAAAGTTGTGAAAGTTGGAGGAAAAATTGAGCCGCCTCAGCGCTTCTCAGTTATATGAGGTCTCGTATTCTTGGCATGTCTAAACGGAACAGCCAAAGTTTTAATCTAGATCTGAGCTTACGTAACAAGGAAGTTCTTGATGAAAAATTGTATAATTTTTAAAGTGGCTAAACGACCCATCCCGGATTCGCAAGGATGCGTTTTACAAATGAAAAAAAGTAAAAAGTGCTTATTGAGACCTTTATACAAAACTAGCTGATGCCCGCGACTTCGTGTGCGAGGATTTAATTTTTAATAATCCCATGGGAACTCTTTAATTTTCCGTGATAAAAAGTAGCCCATGCAATTTTCCAAGTCCCCGACTATACCGTTGAAAAATGTTGATACGTTACTTCATGGCTGCTTGATTGACAAACAAACCAACAAAAAAACAAATTACTTATTAGTTGCGATAGTAGCGATACCATCCAAATTTCCGACGTTTCCATTGGATTTTTCACAAATTTTCTCTCATACAAACCTCGTCCTAACAATTGACAATAAACACAACAAAAAGAAAAAACAGTCAGTT
Organism: Oeneis ivallda; assembly: GCA_029955525.1. Lineage (NCBI taxonomy): Eukaryota > Metazoa > Arthropoda > Insecta > Lepidoptera > Nymphalidae > Oeneis > Oeneis ivallda. Next base: position 11,057,706 of record JARPMR010000005.1, read on the forward strand.
CTCGTAAAGCTTGGTTGGATTGGCAGTAATTACAACTAATTCCAACCAATTGCTAAACCAATTTTGACAAAAATTTTGCAAGCTTACGTCCTGAGGAAGGACATCTAGGATACTTTTAATCCCGAAATATTAAGGAACCAAAACCAAAATCCACGTGGACGAAGTCGCTGGCATCAGCTAGTGACTGTATAAATCGAATTAGTATCACTTTACATGACATATGACACTTGTATGTTTGGTAAAAATGATTTTACTCTATAGTCTCAAATGACCAATCCATGTTTTAAACAATGTAATTATTATTGATAAAAAATGATAACAATTTCATAATTATCTAACATATAATTAGCTGTGGACGTGTAAAGTACAAAATTTGATATCTATTAATTACCTACAACATATTGCTGAAAAATAAGCTGTGTAAAGTTTTTTTTAAATTGTGATATTAGTGTCATCTCTGTGATTTAGAGTGGTGATTAAATTGTTACAGGAATGAATTTTTTCAGTTTACTCGGGTATGAGCATTATTTTTTTTAAATCATCCATCTGAACCCATCGGCCCACAAGGGGCAAGGGTCTCCTTTCTGTTGGGAAGGGCTGGCTATTATATAGCCAACAACGCTGGCCCAATGCAAATTATTGGCAAACATCACCACAGTTTCGAGAACTCACCAGCTTAGGCATGCAGGTTTCCTAATGATGTTTTCCTTCGACGTTAAAGTAAGTGATATTTATAATGTTTTATCTACTCCAGCATCGAAAAGTTCCAATTTCGAATTTGACAGCTGAATCGAAATGAATCCTCTTTCGGTTTTGCTTCTCATTTCGATGCAGCTCGTTGTATGGGAGCTGAATCGAAATGGTTATCTTCTTAAAATAGGATACCTAAAGCTAAGGCTCTGAGTTCTGGCACTTTTGTACCGTTCATACGACAGAGGCGCCACAGGCGGCTGGTGGCGGCTTACGGAGTTACGCTTTATTACTTTATTGAGACTACGGCGTATTTGTTAATGATTTTATTTTCCTTGTCGTAGATAAAATCTTGTATGCAACTGAACGTAATTAGCCATTTTAATTCTCGTACTATCCTATTTTGATACTCGGCAAGCCTCGTATCAAAAAACGGCACTCGAATTAAAATGGCCCTCATTACGATGCAGTTGCATAAATAGCTATTATCTACTCCAGCATCGAAAAGTTCCAATTTCGAGTTTGACAGCTGAATCGAAATGAACCCTCTTTCGGTTTTGCTTCTCATTTCGATGCAGCTCGTTGTATGGGACCTGAATCGAAATGGTTATCTTCTTAAAATAGGATACCTAAAGCTAAGGCTCTGAGTTCTGGCTGGCACTTTTGTACCGTTCATATGACAGAGGCGCCACAGGCGGCTGGTGGCGGCTTACGGAGTTACTTTTTGTTGACAGAGGCGCCACAGGCGGCTGGTGGCCGCTTACGGAGTTACTTTTTGTTACTTTATTGAGCCTACGGCGTATTTTGTTAATGATTTTACTTCCTTGTCGTAGATAAAATCTTGTATGCAACTGAACGTAATTAGTTATTTTAATTCTCGTACTATCCTATTTTGATACTCGGCAAGCCTCGTATCAAAAAACAGCACTCGAATTAAAATGACCCTCATTACGATGCAGTTGCATAAATAGCTATTATACCCGACGTACCACGATACTTGTTTGGGGAAAGTCGATATTTCGATCCATTTACATGGACCGTGGTCACCACGGGACTGCGGTGTTTAGAGACGTCAAGTTGAAGCGGTCATGGGTAGAATCTTCTATATCCATGTGGTTAGAATCTATCTACCGGCCTTATTGGTCTTTTTGAAGTAGGTTACTTTATTGTGCAGCACCAAAATTAAAAAGTGATATTGTGAGTTTATTTTGTCGAAACTCAAATATCGTTCCTTCAAGAAGACCAAGAAGGCCGGTAGATAAATTCTACCCATAGACATGGTATACATATAGAAGATTCTACCCATGACAGCTTCAACTTGACGTCTCAACACTGCAGTCCCGTCGTGGCCACGGTCCATGTAACTGGATCGAAATATCGACTTTCCCCAAACAATTATCGTGATACGTACTCGTATAAAACCTTTTAATTATGTCGTTAAATCACGAAATAAGTCTAAAATCTTAAGTCATATTTCATTTCTTGGAAAGCACATAACTCCGAAAAGTCAAGTAAAGGAGGCCTAAGTCTCCTAAGTCTGCCCCGGAGACTGACCCGACTACGGAAAATCGGTTGTAAAAGTCCATTATTTTGTTCTCATATTCGCTATGGTGGAATATTTATAAATAGTCACATATATACATACATGATACATACATACATACAAACATACATGAACTGCTAAAACCATAACCCTTCCTTTTGTCTTGCCCGTAATCGGGTAAAAATTCAACTCTCGGCTCACGGGTCGTAAATTTTAAGAGACATGTTTCATGACCTATGTTACTTATTTAGCATATTAAACGTTGTCAGCAATGTAACCAAACACCAGCGGTATAACCCAATTAGAATGAAGCCCGAGTAAGCTGTGCATGCATATCTTCTATACTACATGTATAGTTTTGTGGGCAAGTTACATAAAGTAACTAATTAAATTAAAGTTAATTAATAAAGGACTATATTAAGATGTTTGTTGAGCTACCTCTATTTTTAGGGTTCCGTACCCAAAGGGTACCAACGGGACCCTATTACTAAGCCTACGCTGTCCATCCGTCCATCCGTCCGTCCGTCCGTCCGTCCGTCTGTCAGCGGGCTGTATCTCGTAAACCGTAATAGATAGACAGATGAAATTTTCACATATTATGTATTTCTATTGCCGCTATAACAACAAATAATAAAAATTAAATTAAATTAAAAAAATTAAATTAAATCTTTATTTAAGTTTTTTTAACGGAACCCTAAAAGAGCGAGGCCCGACTCGCACTTGGCCGATTTTTTTTTGGATTTATTTTATTTTGCCCACCGTGCTTAAGGGAGAATAGGTGACACGCAGCAGATATAAATGTTTTTGGGCTGCTAAGTAGATAAGTACAGGCTATATACTTATAGCACAAACGCATAAAGTAAACTAGACTAAACTTAATGTACTATTTCCTCAATTCTAAACAAGCAAGTTCGGTGGATTGCGCCCTTTGCGCCATATTCTTAAATGTTTAAATAAAACCAATTCGAGACACAATAGTGAACTTGCGCCATTTTGTGTGGCTTGATCGTGCACGTCATGCATTTAAAAATGGTTGCTACATTGTGGTGATCACAATCAGCTCTGATTGCCTGCTACTCTCTCGCACTCCGCAAGAATGCCATAAATTCAGTCAATCAGAGATTATTGTGATCGTCCACTGTTGCAATCATTGAAATGAAATGAAATGAAATGAAATGAAATGAAATGTATTTATTTGCAAGAAACATTGTACGTAATAGATGTTAACATAATATTCAATGTCCAGTATGTTTCGTCAATTGACATGCAAAATATAATTATTTTTGATACTTTAGTTTTATACAGTTTTATACAGTTCTGGCAATTTTTATTAGACTCAAGTACACATAATAGTCATACATAGAAAATAAAATTAGATTTCTTATTACCTACCATTAGCTTATTTTATAGTACCCAAAATCAAATTCAAAGCAATTACAATATAAAATGAACAATAAATATAAAAAGTATGTAATTTAATTATCTGTATGATGTCAATAAATTAATAAGTTCAATGTCAAAAAAAAAAAACTAATTTGTAACACATTTTGTATTGAAAAATTCTTTTAAACTATAAAAGCATTTATTCATTAACCATTGATGCAGTCTCCTTTTAAATACTTTTAATGGTAAATCTTTCAATTCATTAGGCAATTTGTTATATATTTTAACAGACATGCTATAACAACTTTTGCTAAAAGATGCAGTTCTAGAGGAGGGAAATATGAGTCTGTTAGGATACCTTGTATTGAAATTTACCTGTTGGCTTTTTTTTGGGTAGAAATCAGACATATGTTTTTGAACAAATAGGCTTATCTCAAAAATGTACAGGCATGGCAGCGAGAGAATTTTTAATTTTTTGAATAAAGGGCGACAAGAATCAAGGGGGCCGGCTCCACAGATTGCCCTGATACACTTCTTCTGTCCAATAAATAAACGACCTATGCTAACAGAGTTGCCCCATACGACTAGTCCATATCGTAAGGCTGAAACCACAAATGCGTGATATGCCATCAGCGCCGTTTTCTCTCCTACTGTTTTTGATAGGCGCCTGAGGAGATATACATGTTGGTTAATTTTTTTGCCAATTTTTTCAACATGCGACTTAAAGGACAAGTTGTTATCTAAAGTGATTCCTAGAAAATTGACAAATTGTGCTTCTTTAATATTCTCATTATGATAATGAACCTTAATATCTTTCCCTTTCCCATTTTTGTTATAATACTGCATATACATTGTTTTATTAATATTTACAGCCAAGTTATTTTCGGTAAGCCATTCAATTGTGTCATTTATTGTTTTATTAATTTCTAAATTGTATGTCAAATCATTGTTACATTTAATTACAATAGATATGTCATCAGCAAAGAGTGTACAGTTGTATGTAGTAATGCTCGGTAAGTCGTTTATGTAAATAATGAATAGAAGTGGACCTAGTACACTTCCTTGTGGTACACCTTTGATATTAGGTCTAAGTTCTGATCGATAAGATATTACTTCTTGTTTATTATTTAAATTAGTAATTTCAACATATTGCGTGCGGCTGGATAGGTAACTTTTAAGCCACTCATTTGCTTGACCTCGAATACCATATTGATCGCATTTGTCTAAGAGCTTTTCGTGACAAACATGGTCGAAAGCTTTGCTCATATCAAAAAACACAGATGTTACAGGAATTTTTTTGTTCATGCATTCTGATATTTCTTTGATTAGCGAAAAACATGCTAATGTTGTTGATTTTCCTTTTTGGAAACCATTTTGTTCCTTTAAAATGATATTATGTTTAGATAAAAAAGATATTAATCGTTTGTGCATTATCTTTTCAAAAATTTTTGATATAATAGGAATCAGTGTAATTGGCCGATAGTTGTTAACGTCACTTTTATCTCCTGCTTTGAATAAAGGTGTAACTATTGACTTTTTTAAGTTTGATGGGAACTTACCTTCTTCAAAAGATAAATTTACTAAGTAGGCTAAGACTGGAGCTAGCTCCTTTGCACATTCCTTTATTACCTTTGTTGCTATTTCATCATAACCTGTGGAATTCGAATTGTTAAGTGATTTAATAACGGTTATTATCTCTGTTTCATCAGTCGGCATCAAAAAAATACTAGAATTGTTATGCTTCAGTTTATGTAAAGGTTTTTTATTTGTAAGTTTTTGAGTTTTTATGGTAGTATTTATAAAATGATCATTGAAAATAGTGGCAATCTGAGTTGGGTTTTTTATAATTTTATTTTGATAATTAATTTGATCTATACTTTTCAAATAAGAATTATTTTTGTTTTTAATCACATTCCATGACGCTTTGCATTTATTTTTCGAGTTTACTATATATTTGTTGTTACTACTTCTCTGAGCTAGGTCAATACAATTGTTAAGAATCTTTGAATAACTATTACACTAGCGGCACGCTATGATGGCCGGTTTGACGTTTGTCCGCTCATGAAGTTCCGTATTAATTGATAACGACTTTGAAGGAAATAATTGTATTACTTTATTGACGATAGTGATGTGCAGAGATTCATAAATTTTATCGAATGTAGTTTTAGGTTTAGGACTCAAAATTTATTTATTAAATTGATTTCTAAAATGTATACAAGTGTAGAAAAATCAGTTTGCACCATTTAAGGGGTGAATGTACTTGTGAATATGAACAATTTTCACTATGTGGACAAACCTCTGAAATCGCAAAAAAATATCAGCTGTTTCATACAAAAGGTAAAATTTTTATTTTTATATGATATATACCACAACTCGGCATTTGGTTTTCTAAATTGAAAATTTTTAAAAACCTTTTTTGGTATCTTTTGTATTCATATGTTTCTTGTGTGCATATAAAGTATGTATATTCATTTTCATTCAAATATTCAGTTCGTTCAAATAAATTAAATAAACATATACATTTTTGTTTTATTAAACCTATTTAATCAGGTACAAAAACAAAACTTAATTGTTTTTTGTTCGAGAATAAATTGACATTCCACATCACTATTGTAATGTGTCAAACCGGCCATCATAGCGTGCCGCTAGTGTAAATTTGTTTTTGTTTGCGGGTATTCTGTTTTTATAATATTGATACCTCAATTTTCTTTTTGTCACACATGATTTTTTAATTCCTCTAGTCAACCATTTAATTTTTGAATTAGAAATATTAATTTTATATTTAAGAAGTGGAAAACACAATTTATAGAATATGACTAATGTATCGTAGAATTCATTAAAAGCTTCGTTCAGTTTTTGAGCAGCATACACTTCTGTCCATTTAAGACTTTTCATACATTCCTTAAATTTATTCACGTTTTGATTACACAAATCTCTTCTGAAAATAAACTTATATGATGGTGATAAATTATTTTCTTTTATTGGTACTACTAAAAACTGTGCTGTGTCGTGATCAGACAGTCCTAACTGACGAACCTCCCCTATAGCATTGTCTATATTACTAAAAAAGAGGTCAATACAGGATTTTTGACGAGTGGGTTCATTAATATGATTACAAAAGTTATAATTTCGCAGTAAATCCGTCAACTCCAGGTTTGATTTAGTATTTTTTAATGTGTCGATATTAAAATCACCAATCACAATATTACTGGTTTCCCACGATCTTAATTTGTGTAATAGCAAGTCAAGCTTATTTAAAAATTCAACAACATTCGAATTCGGCGTCCTATACAGACAGATCACAATTAATTTGTACTTTGGTATTCTTAAACCACAACATTCAAATAAAAATTCTGCACACAGTTCTTCCATGACATCAAATTTAACGGCCTCAATATAATCTCTGACTAAGATGCAGACACCGCCACGTTTTTGTTTAAGTCTACAAAAAGCAGATACCATTGTATAACCATTCAACTTAATGTTAGATATGTTATCTGCAGTGATGAATGTTTCTGATAGGCATAGAACATCTACTGGTTTTCCATTTTCAACGAATTCAGTTAGAGATATATTTAGTAAGTCAGTTTTATTTAAAACGCCTGCTATGTTCTGATGCATTATATTAAGATCAAAATTAGACTCGAAAAAAAGAATCGCTTTTAAACTCTTCTTTTTGTCCTTCATTTTTATTTGTTATATTAGAAACGTTCAGATTATCTGACTTTTTCGGACTTTTACTAATTTGTTTACAACTTATAGTTGGCATACATTTATCATCTATTTTAGGTTTTGGTTTAAAATAATATGGTATGGTACCTTTTATTGTTTTACTATTGGTATTAACAGACCGTGATTGCGATATTTGAGCTTGATGTTGACGGTCCTCGGCACCACGTGACATTAAAATTTTACTCCCGGGTACTAAATATTTTTGCCTATAATACATTGAATCGATAAGCATATTTATTCGGTAACAAAAATCATGAATGAAGTGCTTCTTGTCAGGGTACGATTTTGCTAAAGACAAGAATATACAATTTTCATAATTTCTACAAGTCAGTTCCAATAAATTATTCAGTTTTTGTTCATTTAAGTGTTCACTATGCAATACACTGGTTACAATAACGGTTGCTTTACTGTGATGCTTTAAGAAAAAACCAAGTTCCATTATAATTTTGTAAGGATTACTATCCTGCTCGCCTAAGCACAAAATTATTCTGTCGTTATGGGTCAACTCTATATTATTGAAAGTTGTAACAAGTTCGTCACACATTGCATATGGTTTAACGAAGGAGAATATTTGATAGTTTTCATATTTAGTATTTTGACGTGACTGGATAAGTGAAGTTGCTAAATTTACACATTGTTGACCACCAAGTATCATAATTCGCCTTTTGTCTGAATGTACATCTATATTATCTGTTGACCTTTCATGTTTCGAGTCCGTGTCACTAACGGATATACGTTTAATTTCTTCTCCACTCCGGTTTTTTAAGGTTTCTCCGAGTGTACTTTTAATTGGCGCGATATCGCATTCCTCATTAATTGATGATACTACTTTTTTCGCACAAGTTTGTTCCAAACAAATGCTAGAAGCCTCCTCTGTCGCTTGAATAGGCTCACTATTACTTAAAGTTTCCGATTCCTGATTCCTTTTTTAGACAATCGCACAGCAGATTTTCTGAACTAATCTCTGAGCTGTGCCAACAATAGTTCTAAATTAAAGATTCTGCGCATGTTTGTCGCGTTACTTGCTAGAGGCTCTAGTGCACTGAGTAGAATCACTTCGTTTTACTATTGTAACTTTTTTGTTACGTAAATCTTTCAGTTAGTATGGACGGAGAAGGGATGGTAAATTACTCCGTCCCTTTCCTGTCCATACGATGTTAAATTTACGTAAAGGATTATGCGAAAAGATTGTATGGGCACTGTCCCCAGTCCCCAAAAGACGTGGCACTATTTTTAATATTATTTTGACGTCCCATAATAAGACTTATATCCATTTTGAATCCAAAAATTATTGGGGTTTAAAAAAAATACAAAAGAATGTACGCATGCTGAAGCACGCGCGTGCATGCACACAGGCCCCGAATGGGCGGGAGGTGGTCAGAGAGAGCGCGGGCAGCGCGCTGCGCGGTTTTTTTCTCTGCGTCTAACGCGTCTGCGTCTTGCAATTGCTTTGTCTGTATGTTCATTTTATAATTGTAAACTACTAAACTGGTATCCAAACCAATTCACTGAAAAATAAATTCATTAATAATTCAAATTAGATTTGCATGAAACCCCAAATCTACGGCGGATGACGTCATAGTAAAAAATCATCAAGCGGCCATGATGTATTAACTGTTATTTATCATTATACTAGCTGATGCCCACGACTTCGTCCGCGTGGATTTAGTTTTTGAATTCCCTCGGGAACTTTAATTTTCCGGGATAAAAAGTAACCTATGTCACTCTCCAGGTCCTCAACTATACCCATGCAAAAAATCAAGTCGATCCGTTGCTCTGTTGCGGAGTGATTGAAGGACAAACCAACAAACAAACACACTTTCGCATAATTATAATATTAGTAAGGATTAGTAAGATAAGTAGTCTATTTGGGTTATTAAGACTATCTCGCAATCTAACATCGTTCGAGATTTAGGTTGCCTAGCAACGTAATAATACTCGTAATAACATCGTTCGAGATTTAGGTGATTTACTTAGATGACTGTCGTGTAATTAACATATTTTAATTTGCAATAACATATATTGATGTCAATAATTAAGATAAAAACTATCCTATCTTTTAAGTCGGACCAAATTACAGATAGTTACGAAGTTTGATGAAAATCAGTTCAGTAGTTTTCGAGTTTATCCCGAACATACATCGTGACACGAGATTTAGATATATCTATATATAGATTACCTACTTTATTATTATTATTATACCTACGGTTTATACTGTTGGTGGGTATGGGGAAGATTTTTTGCATGGTCATTTAAAAAGTTACACTAGGGCCTTAGAAGCCACGACAGTTCGCGTCGATTGTGTACTCTGTCTTTTATGAGTCAAAATTAAAAGAGAGATTACGTGACTATTCTTTTGAGAGGAGCAACATTTACCTTGTTGGTCGTGTCATGTTAGTGTTCAGCAATCTCATTTCTCCGAAAGCATGTTTGCTGTCAGTTATCAGTATCACTCTTGGGACCAAGTAAACCTATCAAGATAACGTGACAATGTTTGGTACAACCCGCACTGTAATGTTCCTTGAGCGGTTTTATATTCAACCACAAATTAATAGCCTCAAGAGCTACCGAACATACTTAGGCTTGAATAATTTTTAGGGTTCCGTACCCAAAGGGTGCCAACGGGACCCTATTTCTAAGCCTCCGCTGTCCGTCTGTCCGTCCGTCCGTCTGTCAGCGGGCTGTATCTCGTAAACCGTAATAGGTAGACAGTTGAAATTTTCACATATTATTGTGTATTTCTATTGCCGCTATAACAGCAAAGAATAAAAATCAAATTGAATTAAAAAATAAAGGGGGCTCCCATACATGGAAAGCGATACATGGAGTCGAAATAAAATTTATTTTTTTACCCTGGCATGTGGGGGTGTCATTGTCTAGAGATTATTAAGTGGAGTTCAAATATAATTATTTTTTATTTTTTAGCTACAAAAATGAAGAAATGGGATGCCGTTAAAGTTGTCGGTTTTAGACCAATTTTGTTAGGGGGTCTATCTCAAAAACTAAACTAGTTAGGAATTTGAAATTTTGGTATATTATGTACTATATAGTGTATTTAAAGTTTAAACAACAAATACTGAAAACACCGATTTATAATGCGGTTTGTAAGTTGTGACCAAAACAAACGAGCATTTTTTCCCGATATGCTAATTTAGTACTTTCTACGAACTAAGATATCTGAATATGTACTTATCTAGTTTAAAAAAATGATTTGGTCATATGTACGGAACCCTAAAAGAGCGAGCCCCGAGCCGCACTTGGCCGTTTTTTTTGTGTTTAGGGGATATTTGGTCATTACAATTTGTCTGACTGATGATAACTATTACAAAGTTATAAGTAACTAGCTGATGCCCGCGACTTTGTCCGTGTGGATATAGTTTTTAAAATCCCGCGGGAACTTTTTGATTTTCCGGCATGCCTATGTCACTCCAGGTTCTCAACTATAAATATCCAGAAATCACGTCAATCCGTAGCTTTGTTGCAGCGTGATTGAGGGACAAACCAACAAACAGATACACTTTCGCATTTATAATAAATATATGTATTAGTAAGGAAGAATTAAATATTAATACTACGATAATAAAGGCGTTAGCTACTATTGTGACTTAAATAATATGATAGTTAGATATATTCCCTCGGGGACTTTTTTTGTAGAAAATAATGCGTACTTTAGTCATGTAGTACACAATTTTTATGTATCATCAATAGTTTTCTCAGCACACGCCACATAATGCATTTTACAGGCAAAGTTTCGCTACTTTGGGTTACATTATTGCAATTTTATTAAGGAATCTCTATTTTTTTTTGAAAATAAATTATAGTCTATGTTACTTCATCTACATGTTAATGTAACAAACTAAACAAGCTAAACTCTGACTGATTCAATCCGAACATATTCCAGCAGCACGTGATACAATATATATATCCTGAATTATCGCACAGGTGGGGCAATTGGGACTTGGGAGAGTTTGACTTTTTAATGAAATGCATTTGAAAATCTTCATGGGATTTAAAGATTGCTACTCCGTGTTACACAGTCTGACCTTGCACAAATACCTAAATCGTAAACAAATGCAACGGAGGCTGCAGATGACTCGCATCTGGACGATGTTTAATGAACATCGTTATCCTTCATTAATATACATCGCGTTACACGAATCAATTAGTCTATAATTAGATTAGTTTATTGTACAATGAAAGTAAATTATTTCAGTTATCATGCCATTTATTTGTATAGGTTTTAATGAGAAACCAGACAAGTGCTATTAGTGATTGGTGCTGATTATATTATTCTACACAATAGGGAACATGCATGTGGTTTAATTTTTAACCGACTTCAAAAAAGGAGGTTCGCCGATTCGATAAGTTTTTAGGGTTCCGTACCCAAAGGGTGCCAACGGGATCCTATTACTAAGGGCCGTTTCACACCGGGATGGCAGCGGCGCGGCGAGCATTTTCAGTGTGAAATAATTTTAAACTTTATCTACACTAATTAAAAGACCACTGTCGCTTGAAAAGGGCACGCGGCTTCGCGGCCACGCGCGTCTTGTCAGCGGTACTGCTCGCGGCGCTGCGCGGTCGCTCGTGGAGACGGCGCTGCGCGCCCCGCTCTGCACACCCCTTCTTTTTTCCTTTGTTTGTTTCTTTCTTTTTCTTCAGAAATAAGTGATATAATAACCAATTTCATTATTTTCACTTCAAACACACGAGTTTCCTTGCCGAATGTAGAAACTAAACCGGCAAGAGGACACTAGGCGCGCGGTGTCGGGAGGCCGTGAGCGGCCGCCGGCGGCGACGCGAGCCTTCCGCGGCCGGCATCGGCAGATGCGCGACGAAGCCGGCCGCTGCTGACCGCTGTCATTCCGGTATGAATCGGCCCTAAGGCTCCGCTGTCCGTCTGTCAGCGGGCTGTATTTCGTAAACCGTAATAGATAGACAGTTGAAATTTTCACATGTTGTGTATTTCTATTGCCGCTATAACAACAAATAATAAAAATAAATTGAAATTAAAAAATAAAGGGGGCCTTTAAGTAAAAAAATAAAAAAAAATTAAAAAAAAATAACATTTAAAACTACATAAAACAAAACATTAAAAGGAGTGATATATTTTTTTATGTTATGTAAGATTTGAATTAAAATATAATGTAATTAAAATATGTGTATACGAGCGTACCCTATTTGGTACATTAAGTGAAGTGTTCACTGTTCACAGCATTTTGTGACCTCATTAGTTCGAATTGTACAATTGGAATCCCGTTGTTGCGTTCTTAATGCTTTCTTCTGTTACGACGCCCGTTACTCATTCAAAGGCTAATACATCATGCTGCAAAATGAGAACGTTTAGCAAAAACTTGATCCATTGTGATTGATATAAATAAAACGGCACGAGCGAAGGCTGTCTAATTGTATCGATTAGTTTTTTAATTATTAGGTAGGTATTCCCTAAGCATTTGAGAACCGTTACACTATCCCATATCCGCGAATCGATATCGGTATTGCAATTCGAACTGTATTTAATATTTGAGTAGGTATTTGAACTGATAAAGTAGGTGTACTTTGTATGAACTAGGAACTTTAAAGTAATGGTTTCAAGGGTTAATATTGTCGGTTTTTTTGGTTATGTGCTATCAGCCTTAAATCGGATGCACGTATGGATGTGATACCAATATCGCTTTCAAAACTGTATAGAAGCCTATTAACGCACAAGTACGATACAAATTAGTATCGCATATTATGTGTGGTATTAAACTTTGACCTCGATTATAATTTGTCTACGAACTTGCAACATAATTCTACTTGCAGCGTTCTAAAAATCTTATATATTTAACCGTTACTCTTGTTAGTTGTGGATGGTTACTTACCTATTTAACGTTTTAAACATGATAATTCTTTCCTCATTGCTACGTGCTATAAATAAGCAAATAATTTTAGTATTCGAAAACCACGTCTATGAAAACGAAATCACTGTAGCATTTAGTAATAAATAAATAATTTATTAAAACAATAAAGTTAGAAGAAGTGTAAAATACTACTTCTTCTATGATCTCTACAGATGACGGGTGAACGAAGAAGAGTGTCGATTTCACCAAGGTCGAGTGACGTTTAAGCGAGAAATAAATTGAGCGTTCTAACAGTTTTTTATTGAAAATAGGCCAAAATATCAATTTAACGCTCGGATGAAACTTATTTTATGTTGGTGAAAATCGGCCCTTAGTATTAATTTTATTTGCAATTCGAATAAAATACATTTTATTTAAACTTAGGAAAACATCGTGAGAAAACCTGTACGCTTGAGTTTTCCATAAAGTTCTCAAAGGTATGTGAAGTCTGACAACTCGCACTTTGTCATGGCGTGTTGGACTATGGCCTAAGCCCTTCACATTTGAGAGGAGATCAGTATGTTCTGGGCCAACAACGCGCTGAGATGAATGACTGAATTACTTTTATATTTACGTAGTATTTACATTAAACTTATTCAGAAGGAGAATTTTAATTTTTTAACCCGATGCATGTTTCCTTAAAGTGTCGATAGGTACAAGATAAAGCGAAGATTAAGAACATTTACTACCTATGTCAAGTTGTTGACAAGTCCATTAAAATCTTTTTAAAATTACTTAATTCAGTACTTACCCGTTCCAAGTTATAAAACCGGTAAAGCTGGTTAACAGGTTTTTGAAATTATTACCAAGAGATTTTCATGAGATTTATGTTAATAGGCACCCTGAATACCTTTGCAAAATTTTCAGTGGTTTCTTATGATGCAATAAAAACACTTTATTAACAAAAGGTGAAACAAAAATTAATCATTTCTAATGAAAGGTCTTGCAGTCGACGCGTTCTACTTCTAGGGCTGTAGTAGAAGGTTTCAACTCAACATTAACTTTGTGAAAATCTGTCATTTTGTACGGAGATGTTAAATAAAGAAGTTTTTTGCAATGTTAACAATAATAAATTACAGATTTATTACAGTTTTCGTCAAGTTGAAAAGATACACCTAGGGTTCGAACGTCTTCAATTCGAAGGTTGAAATACATCTTAGGTATTTTACTGTGGGTAGTCTACGTTTAATAAAAAATAGACTTGCATTGACCGACCCCGTTTATATCGATTTAAAATGTTGATCGCTTAGCCAAATATGACTCACAGTGGAAGACAGACTATGGTTAAGAATTCATTCGAACGAGATCAATAAATCTTTTATCGGTCGTTATAAGCCGTTCATGGAAGATTCAGTAGTTGCATTTTTAAAGGTCTGCTGTTCATATAAAGCTTTAAATATGCTTGCATCATTACTTTAATAACAAGTCAACACAAATGTCAAGACCATGTTAAAGGGCGCGAGTTGTGTAATTAATTTTTCAGTGACTGAAATGCTGGATTGACTGAAGAAAGCACAAAGTTTGAATCACTGTTTTCATTAATTGAACTAACAATTCAGGCGTCCAAAATATTTATTAACCAACTTCAAAAAGGAGGAGGTTCTCACTCGGTGCGTTTTGTTTTTTCATTATTAACTACCTGATGCCCACGACTTCGTCAGCGTGGATTTAGTTTTTAAAGTCCTTCGAGAACTCATTAATTTTAGGGGGTAAAAAATAGCCTATGTCACTCTCCAGATCTTCAACTATACCCATAAAAATTCACGTCGATCCGTATCTCGGATGCGGCGTGATTGAAGGACAAACCAACAAACACACTTTCGCATTGATTACTATGATTTTTTAATCAAATATGTTTGACTCAACATAAATCTCCACAAGGAATAATGTAGTGTTGGCCAGCTGGGGGACATCTACAGCACAAATGCGATTAAAATAAAAAGTTTGCGCAAAGTTGGCTACCTGCAAAACTCTTGCGGTGAAAATCAAAAATCGCAATAGTGTAGTTTAGTAAGTATTTCTTATCAAATGCACGAATTTCTCAAGCCTCTCGCTAACTTCATTCACAAAATATCGACGCGACGAAAAACCGCTTCTTTTCGGTGTTATGTTTTATTCTAAGATTTCGAACAATTGCAAAAAGGATTACTTCAGTCCAGGGTGAATTACTATTTTCTTTTTTGAATTTATTTTACAATAAATTTACGTCGACAAAATGATTTATCGGGTCGGCCCAGCCATTTATGAAATGAAGTGAGCATTAATTGCGTTATTGAAGATTGAAATATCGTGAGGCAAGTTTTTTAGAGTTCAGGGTTGTAATGCCGCAACGAGATTAAGTTACTTACGAATTAGGATGCTTTTGTTGACATTTTGCGGTAAGATGATTTTAATTTACTTGGCAGTAACTAAGTAAGTGAGCAGTTGTCAAAGTGTGTGGAATTACGTGATATCTTAACTAATTAAATGGCGTAAAGTTACATACAGACAACAGTGGCCATCGGAGGTCAACTAACGAGATTTGGTTGCGCTATCGTAAAAATATTTCATAACTTGGACTTGTTCAGTACAGAAAACGGGGTTTGTTTATTGAAACAGCCTTTGGTCTAATAATAATTATCCTATAATCTTAAAACGGCAATAAGAGGAGAGCTATATATGTATTTATGTATGTTTCTGTATAAAATCAGAAATGAGGAGAAAAATTTCTAAAACGTTATCTGGAAATGATTTTCTGGTAAATGTGTGCAGATTTCTACTTTGTAGGTTTTATTCAAGGCAATGTATTTTAATTTGTGGGACCGTAAGTGGATACGCAATTAGCACAAGTGCACGCCGCCATATTGGTACAGAACACCTCGATACGTTGTTTTAAAACACACTTGACCTGTTTTGGTAGTGCTGGTCGTTGGATAATTTAGCAATACGCGCCGATACCGAAACGCCGAAACGGGGGAGTGAATGGAACGCTAATTACAGCCTGTAATACATCTTTTGGGCAACATTAATTTGTACGCGTTAAATGAACAATTTTCAATTTTAAAATTTTCTACTATATGTAATGAACACTTGATTTCACTTTAAATTATTTTGAAGGTCTTTTTATAACGCCCAGGTAAAGTTTTAGTCAAGTATATTTTGCGTTATCAATAGATGGCTATGAGTTATCTCAAATAATATAATTAAATCCAAGAATAGTATCGTGGATGCGAACAAATATTTCTAAGATTTAAAATGTCAACTCGTTCTGTATGCCATAAAATTCTATAATACATTGCTGCTGCTTCTGAGAGGCCAAAAACCATACAGTCATGCTATGAAGTCGATGTTTCAGATAGTTCTGATTTTGTTGTTTTTGTTTGGTTTGTCCTTCAATCACGCAGCAACGGAGCAGCGAGTCGACAGGATGTTTTGCGTGTTTACAGTTGAGGACCTGAAGGGTGACATAGGCTGCTTTTTAATCCGGAAAATAATCCCACGTGATTTTAAAAATTCACGCGCACTTGAACTATTTTTTTTTTATGAATATAGACTAGCGCTTGACTGCAATCTCACCTGATGGTAAGTGAAGATGCAGCCTAAGATGGAGCGCGCTTGCCTATAAGATGCCTATTCACTCTTGATTTAAAGGTACCCAAGTTATATTCAGTTGGAAAAACGGAAGTTCTAAATATATTATGATGATTTAATAATTCAATTGTTTAAGTATTCATCACACTTTTATCCATTTCGTTAGTTCAGTACACTCACTTGATCTACTTTCGTCGGTAAACATGTGGCGATAACCGCATTTCATCTGGAGGTGTCGCGGCCATGCTGTACCACTTTATCGCTTCTGTATTCGATTGTCTTTGATTTTAGGGTCTTTATTCAAAGTCACAGATAATTTACCACCGCTCCAGATAGATAAAAAGATACCAAAGACTCCGTTTTGAATATGGGGGGGGGGGTTTGTTATTGATAAAATAATATAATGTTTCAATCACCATACCATATGCACCTTGTGAAGGCCAAATTTTAATAGGGCCGTGAATAGGCCGATATGAAAGTACGGTTTGGATTCGGAATACTTTACTTTGCTGGGTACAACCATAAGTAATAACGAACTCGATGATATTAAATGCATTCATCCTCATCAATATATTTTGTTCTAGTAACTATTAACTGTAGGTGGATGAGTGATTTGAATACAATGCTAGTGGGAAGCTTGCAGTGTGTCGACAGTGCCAATTAAAATGTTACCTACAAATAAGCAAACAGTGATGTTAATTCAGTAATGGCGGCATTTGAATTGCCAAAATCTTACAGATGGTGGCGAAGATTTGTGAGAAAACAAAATCATTTTATAATCAAACTCTTGTTTATATTTCCTTCCATATTAATAGTTTAGAATTTATTATGGGCGTAAATGTGGAATTTGTATAAGCTCTGGCGTACGACAAACATTGACTTCCGTTGTGGAGGAAAACAACAACAAATAATCTGAACGTTCTACTTAGAATGGAGGTATGACGCAGGGGGGTTGGTTTCAGTGATGCTATCAGGTGATGGCGTTATCTCTGCGCGGTTGCCCCACCATAGCAATGCCTGCCTGCGCCCTGCCATCGGCCAGTTGTACTCTAACCGGCGCGAACTTCGCACGCCCCGGCAATACCACGCGCCCTACTCAGTGAAAGTCGCACGCGCAGTTTACGCTACGAATTCGTGAGCTCGACATCTTCTAGTAATTTAAAATTTTGTTTGTCCGTTGCGCCAGTGCAACGGGGGAAAGGAGGTCGTTGCGCGTTCGCAACCCGTAAGAACCTAAGTCGCGCTATGTGGTGTCAATAGTTTTCGCACTTGTGTTCTATTTACCAAATAATTGCCCCGGATTCAAAGTGTCTGACATCGGCTTTGTTGTGAGTCGTGTTCGCAAAAATCAACCTTCTAAACTACCTTCATTATTGGCTGTTATTGTTTTATATTACATATATTTAATTTATTGGATAGCTGAGATAGTTTATTACAGTCGAATTTCATAATAAGTCATGCTACGAATGTCTACGCCGCTCGTAGATACCTACCGTTTATTATTTTCGTATTATCTTTGAACTGAAAATGCATTCACGTAAGCTTTTCAATTTCTGATTAAATTTATGTAGCTATAACTACATATATGCAAATTTTTATGTAATATGAATAAAACATTATTCTTAATATTATACACAAACATGTGTAAATTAAGAACGGTACATTACAATCATTTAGTAGGTACGAACCTACACCTTATTGCGACAATGTAATCGTACATAAGGTCACCGTTCGAAAGACCACACGCATATTGTGTTCATTCATAAATGGCAACTACCTACCTATAAGATCTTTAACTAGAAAAAATCTACCTACAAGATCTTTAACTAGAAAAAATCTGATTCCTGATGACTTTTATGACTGGGAATTCTCTATAGTGCGTTTATAGTATACTAGCTGATGCCCGCGACTTCGCCCGCGTAGATTTAATTTTTAAAATCCCTCGTGAACTCTTTGATTTTCCGGGAAGTCTATGTCACCCTCCAGGTTCTCAACTATACCTATCTAAAAAATCACGTCAATCCGTAGCTTTGTTGCAGCGTGATGGACGGACAAACCAACAAACAAACACACTTTCGCATTTATTATAGGTATGAGTAAGACATAATTAATACTACGATAATAAAGGCGATCTAATTAAATTTTAGAACACAAAAGCTACTATTATGAAATAAATATGATACTTAGACATATTCCCTCGGGAACTTTTTTGTAGAGAATAATGAGTACTTTAATCATGTAGTACATAATTTTTATGTATCATCAATAGTTTTCTCAGCACACGCCAAATAATGCATTTTATAGACAAAATGCTACTGTGGGTTACATTATTGCAATTTTCTTAAGGATTTGTTTGAAAATAAATTATAGCCTATGTTACTTCCTGATAACTTAGCTTTCTATTGGTGAATAAATGGTCAAAATCGGTCCAGTAGTTACAGAGCCTATTCGGT
Source organism: Oeneis ivallda (assembly GCA_029955525.1). Lineage (NCBI taxonomy): Eukaryota > Metazoa > Arthropoda > Insecta > Lepidoptera > Nymphalidae > Oeneis > Oeneis ivallda. Next base: position 11,076,956 of record JARPMR010000005.1, read on the forward strand.
ACAAAAAAACAAACAAACAAAAAATCTTTCCTCTTTATAATATTAGTATAGATAATAATTATATAGCAGGAATTTGACTATAGAGTACCAGAATTTCTCTGGATATCAATCTAGTCAATTCCTAACGAGTTAATGCTATAAAGCTACCTTTAGTACTTTGACTATATCGTTTGTTTGAATATTTTTCTTCACATGATAGGTAGGTATTCGTACAAAAACATTCAAAAGCTGGAAGTTAAAGCACAAAGTCCAGCGGCATTCATTAAATGACATGAGCTGTCACTACCTTATTAAAAATGGTTTTATCCTATTATAAATCTCGAATTTCTTGCTAATAAAAATATTGAAAGCAAAAAATCTAAAATAGTTTGCTTACATTGTTTTTCAAAGCAACGTAAAGTTTTCTCGATTTTGTAGTTGCCAAAAGTATGTACCACACTTTTTATAACCCTACATTAAATGCTGGATGTACAATTAAGAATTCCTTGAAATTTTTTGTAGGTATATTCATATTGTTTATATGAACATAATGTTCTTCGATTTTAACTTTAATTTATTTTCTGTTTAAATCTAATCATTTTGGGCGCTTGCAAAGCAATGGAAGTGGAACACGGATATTCCAGTAAAATGTTTTGACAAAATATAATATCTTATCGCTTATACTAAAACTAAAATAGAATACAGAATATAATCTTCTCTCTATTATATTTTTATTATACTTATTTATATTTCTGCCATTCGATTACGCTCTCTGTTAATACTATTAACTCATAGTCAATATTATACAATTAGATTAAAGAAATATAATGGCATATTTATTTTGTTCCCGCCTTTTTGAATGGGGCTTGATTGAGGAATTCGTCCCTTAGAAGCTTAATTGAGGAACTCTTGTTTTACGTACATACTTTTATTTTTGTCGCAAAGTATATACCACTAAATATATCGATACTCTTTGTAAATATCTACACTATGTCTATCGATAGTTAAAGTAGCTCATCCCTAGGGAACGTGAATACAATATATCATCCGAGAGATGTAGCGGGAACGTGAAAAGCGCATGATTTGTGAGAGGAGCCGTAGGCGGTCCCATTTGTGTTTGCTTCCATTCTAGAGCCGATGAAAAAAGGCTTTGGAGCTCCACCATACATATTTTTAATGTAGGCGGATATATCCGATTGTATTTAAATAGCTATGAAGATATTTAGACATTTTGATATTAAGGATATATTTGGGACCTAAACCTTATTTATAGGACTTTTCAAAAACTTCTGGTGAAAACGCATTAATAAAAACTGTTTTCGATGATGAGTTTTATGAATGGATGTATGTATCAAGATATCTATTTTTTAATAGAATTAATAACAACGATGGAAGTTCAAATAAACATAATATTATTATGGATGGCGCCTGAGAAAGTTGTAGTAGGTATGTGAGAAAATGAAACGAAAGGTTGTTGCACATACAATAAAAAGGTTGATAATATGTGTAATGTTAAATTCATGTGGTACAGAAATTTTATAAGCTAAATATATAAAATATATAGCTCCACATACTTAATGGTAACATGAGCTGTTATAAAGCCTTTATAACATAAATATGTAATCAATTCAATATCTAAAATTAAAATTAAAAAATATCTTCCTGCGCAATGTGTATGTATTGCGCATAACGCAAATGTATTACACTAACTTCAGTTCAATAATTTTAGATATTTCAGCCTTTCTTTAAGCCGAAGCTTATTTAATCTGATTGGTGTAATTTTAATTTAGTAAAAACAAACATATTTAAAATCTATAACAAAATATATAATAATTATAAAACATTGTTAATCAATGTTACACCTAAGGCATCTATTTGATATGTAAAATGAATAATAAGTATAATTATTGGTAAATATTCATTTATTAATTAATGTGCGGTGTGTTTACCCATTGCAGAAAATGGCATATACACTAGCGGCACGCTATGATGGCCGGTTTGACGTTTGTCCGCTCATGAAGTTCCGTATTAATTGATAACGACTTTGAAGGAAATAATTGTATTACTTTATTGACGATAGTGATGTGCAGAGATTCATAAATTTTATCGAATGTAGTTTTAGGTTTAGGACTCAAAATTTATTTATTAAATTGATTTCTAAAATGTATACAAGTGTAGAAAAATCAGTTTGCACCATTTAAGGGGTGAATGTACTTGTGAATATGAACAATTTTCACTATGTGGACAAACCTCTGAAATCGCAAAAAAATATCAGCTGTTTCATACAAAAGGTAAAATTTTTATTTTTATATGATATATACCACAACTCGGCATTTGGTTTTCTAAATTGAAATTTTTTAAAAATGGAATCTAATACGATCGTCACATAGGATCGCTGGCTAGCACAACTACTACCTCCGGCAAACTCGCGTCAATGCTCAATGCAAAACAAAGCAGTTTCGAATTGACGTTGCTTCGAAAAGTATAAACTGTCAGTGCAATGCGATTGTGATATAGTTTTGACCTGGCTTTGGATTTCAAATATTGATACTGCATTACTGTTGACCCTTGCTCGTTAATTTGGACTCTGTTCAAGCCCTTTGTTGTGGATTTCGTCGATATGACCGAACGTACGCAGAGAACTGTTCTAAATAGTCAGACACGTGAGTTCGTAATACGCCTTCGTAACTATTTCGATCGTGAAGCTCAAAATGGAGGGCCAATTTTACCTATAACGTCAGTGGTTGAACGCGTAGCTGATGCGCTTAATATTGGACAACGAACTGTTAGACGGATAACTAAAAAAAAATATGGCGAGACTGGCACAGAAGAAAATAAACTTCACACACCAAAAAAGAGAAAACGAGCAAAACCAGTCGTAGGCATCGATAGCTTTGATGCCGATGCTATCCGAAGACATGTTTACGGCTACTATTTACAGAAGGAGTATCCAACAAGAAAAAAGTTGGTGCATTCACTGAAGGAAGCTGGATTATTCTTCGGTGGGGAAAGTTCTTTAACGAAGATTTTGAAGACCATTGGATTTCGATACAAAAAATGTAACAAACGCAAAATATTGATGGAAAGATTTGATATAGCGATGGCAAGGTATACTTTTTTACGGCAAGTGAAAGAAATCAAAAATTGGCAAAATGTTGTGTTCTTGGATGAAACATGGCTTAATGCTAACCATACTGTAGGCCGTTCTTGGAACGATGACACAGCAGCATCTACTTCCAAAGTTCCTGTAGGAAAAGGATCGCGACTTATAATTTGTCACGCCGGAACCATCAACGGGTTTGTCGAAGGTTCTCTCATGGCTTTTGCGTCAAAAACCACTGGAGACTATCATGAAGACATGAATGGAGAAAAGTTTACTGAATGGTTTACCTCAATGTTGTGTAGCCTCCCTGAACCATCTATTATAATTATGGACAACGCCCCATACCACTCGATGCAAATTGACAAGCCACCTGCCCAATCCCAAAAGAAAGCTGATATCGTCGCATGGCTTCGTAAAAATGGCGTAGATGCAAACATGAATATGTTAAAAGCGGAATTAGTACGTCTTTTAAAAGAAAACAAACCAACCAAGATCCGATACGTCATTGACGAAATAGCATTAGAACATGGGCACAGAGTTATACGGTTACCGCCTTACCATTGTGAGTATAATGCGATTGAGTTGGTGTGGGCTCAAATTAAGGGATATGCAGCAAGACACAATACAGAACCCCCATTTACCACAAAAAAAATGCTAAAATTATTAGAAGAAGCTTGTGAACATGTGACTAAAGGAGACTGGGAAAAGGTTGTGAATAGAACTGTTAAATTAATAAGGGAAGATTATGAAAGAGATGTGAAAATAGATAATATTATAGAAAACGAACATATAATTATTAATGTAGGTGATGATAGCAGTGACGACAGTGAAAATAGTAGTATGGACGAATCTGATTAATTATGGCCTTTTGTGGCACCTTTTTTGGTATCTTTTGTATTCATATGTTTCTTGTGTGCATATAAAGTATGTATATTCATTTTCATTCAAATATTCAGTTCGTTCAAATAAATTAAATAAACATATACATTTTTGTTTTATTAAACCTATTTAATCAGGTACAAAAACAAAACTTAATTGTTTTTTGTTCGAGAATAAATTGACATTCCACATCACTATTGTAATGTGTCAAACCGGCCATCATAGCGTGCCGCTAGTGTAGTAGGTATAGAAGACGACTATTTACATTGATTGCCCTTTTGTAGGTGAGACAAGCTCCTTGTGATCTTGATACAAAACAATTTCAAAAATTTCAAAAATTTTATTTTATTTTTTGGTTTGGTTGATGTGGAATTTTTGGTTTTCTTCCAATTTCTCAGGAATCTAAGCACATTTCACTAATTTTCATGCACATTGAACTTTTTCAGTTTTAAAACGCGCCACCCGTCTTTGAAGTTTTATGAAGCCGTATGCTTTAAGCCCTTAGGGTCTACCTATGAATTTTGTAGCAGTTCGTACCTACTCTGATGGTGACATAGCGGTGTTCTTATGTGAATAGAAACGACAGACGGATCAAGTATAAGTTTAACCTTCGCGAATACTTACTTAGTCGCGGTCATTTGCTACTGATTTATGTAACCTAGAAATGATAGTTATGTAGTAAATGACCTGTCTTATAATTAGACGTTTTAAATGGTGATAATTTTATTTACCTACATTCTTTGTATAATGTATGTATATAATTGTCAAAGTCACAGAATACGTAAGAGTACAGGTACAGCAGATTAAGTGCCGGTTTCATCAACGTCGAGTAATGTTTATCTTAGGAATAAATTTTGCGATCTGACAGTTTTTGTATTGAAAATACTGTCAAAATATCAAATTTACGCTCGGATAAGACTTATTTTGCGTTGGTGAAATCGGCACTAACTCTGCAAAATCATTTGAGTAAATAGCGACTCTTGCCACCATACCTACAATAAAGTGCGATTCAGGTCGCACAGCGCTAATTATTTTTTTTTTTACCTACAGTAATTGGCTCTCTTCTTATCGCGTAATTCTTATCCTTTCGGACTGTGTTAGTCCATTGAATTGGCCCGTCGCGACGGGCCCGGACCCGCCGGGTAGACACTGGTACTATACCTAAAATGCGGAGTGCTCCTGGCCTGTCAAGCCGTAATAGCCTGAGGCTGAAATTAGACGATGCCTCGTTCATCGTTCATTTTTGCGAATATTTTTTTCGATAATGAACCCTAAAGCCCTAAAGGGCCGAATTTAGACGGATGGCTCACCGATGACCTTCGAAAATGAAAGCAAAAATCTCGAAAAATTAACCGTAGAAAATTCACCCTTAGTGCCAATTAAGACGGTTCATTTTCGCAAAAATTTTCGCAATGATGAACGATGCACTGTCTAATTTGGGCCTTAGAACATTCAACCTAAATGGTCTAAGGTAAAATAGCTAATGGCATGGGCTGATGGCGTAGAATTTTGTTTTTGTTTTCTAGAACACTGCATATCTGATAAATCATTTCATATCTGACAAAGAAAGTAGATAGATAGTAAGATTTTTTTTAAATAAAAATGTTTCGTTAGGTGTGCTTGTTTAAACGAAAATTAAACCACGCAGTGCGCCGCTGCTCGCTGAAGTATGGCTTCATCATTTCATAATCAAATATAAATAAATTAATACTGACGAAATCTGCCATATTTTCTGACGCATAAATAAATCAAAATCTTAAGAAAACGTGGCCTGTCGTGCGGACTGCTGACATAAGAGAAAACATGCCATACCTATATACTGTTAGGTACGCTTGCAGAAACGCCGGGTTATCCTTTTAACCCAGAGTTAGCTCTCAGAGTAACTCTGGGCTAAAAGGATAGATTTGACAGATTTCGTATAAAGCTTCTGTCAAAATTACAAATTTATTCCTGGGAACCCGACGTCTCTGCAAGCGGGCCTTAATATTCTAGTATGTCAGTGACGCAAACCCATAAGATTTTCCCCTGTCAAAAGTTGCTCAACGTGCCTAAAGAATTTTTCACATTTTTCACTTCTAAAATGATATCATATTAATTTCAGTCTCAATGCTATCAAAATTCAGCATAATATACGTACTATTTAGATCATTTCTAAGTTTTTTATATTGGGCGATAAGTCGATATGATTCAATCGGAATATGATTGAATATTTCTATGATTGAATATTTTTATGATTATATCTTATCGATGAGTCGCACTCGTAATAAATAAATTGTGGACATTATGACGATATACCTTCTCAATATCACTGAAACTCGGCAATAGTGATTTACTTATTGAAGTTTACTAAATATAATTAATGAGTAAGAAACCATTTAATTTTAAGAAATCTAATATTTCTGTTGAATAAAAGTAAATTATACGTGACGTCTCTTACCCTTATACGAAAAAATTTTACTCGATTAAAATTGTCATGATAAGCCACTGGGCGCTGACTGATTGACTTGACTGCGATGACTTGACGTTAAGTTAATGTTTGCAATTTAATTCAAATGTAATGAGCACTCTAATTCTGAGTTTCATAAATCTAGTTGATTCTGTGTTAGACGTAGGTACCTATAGATGCGCGAGAAATATTTTTTGCCAAACTTCGAAACTGAACCCCTAATAATATGTTAGGGGGGGGGGTTTACATTACATATAATGTTATAAATTCTTATTTTCTTATCGAAATATTTTTGAAGTGAAACTTCTTTAGGCGCATGGGGGTAAAATTTTTACAAATGTAACGTCACGCAAGTATGCAACGGAAACGGAAGTGTCGAAAAAGAGATTCGCCAAAGAAGTTTCACTTCTGACATGTGTACTTTGTACGCACGCACTTTTTTATTTCATGGAGGCCTATTCATCCGTGGTAGTCATATTAGACAGACAAACTTGTCTGTTTAAAAGAGTCTCCTGTCTATGTACCTACGGTTCCGGTTTGTAAGAGTAGCTTATTTTAAGGAATAAACAAAAATATGTAAAATCGAAATTTTCATTCGGTCATCACTAGTTGGCACAATGTCGTGTAGACAACTTGCGAAGCGAATAAAGTTATGCAAGTCCCGCTGCGCTTTGAAATCGGACGCGACCCACATTTTTCTAGCAATAGACGTAACTTGAGAAAATTGTTATGATAGGGCTGACCGGACGCAAACACCTTACATTCCACCTGTGTATGGGACTTCGAGCACCAATTAAAATAATTATTGTAGCCGGAATATTTGTAATTAAATTTTACGCTTAACTAAAAAATATTTTTTTCAGGGGCGTACATTTTAATAATTTTAATGTATGGAAGTTCGCCAATGATCTTTAAGTTTTTGTGACTTTGAAATAACTATCTCTTATAGAATTCATGTGATGATTCATGTTTTTTTTAATTTTCGACCGAGCGAAGCGAAGGTCTTTGAGTTAACTAGAGCGATTTGCACTTGTCCGTCCGTCCGTCCGTCCGTCCGTCCGTCCGTCTGTCAGAGCCTTATAACTTTTGAATTACTGAACGTAATTACTTCAAATTTAGATATAATATGTAAACCGATGGCCTCCAGCCGAAAATGGCTTAAAAAGTTATAAAAATCTTTATTTCAGGGGGGCTCTCATAGAAGCGAATGCGAAGTAAAAAAAAAAATATCGCGTTACATAAAATTGTTACGTATCATTTTAAAGATAATTTTGAACTGAGTACAAAAATATTTTTTTTTTAATTTTTCCCTTAAAATTGACGAAATGGGGGGCTTTCAAAGTGGCGATTTTATACGCTCGCTTGAAGACGCTCCCTAAGAAAATCCGCTATGGATTTTCAAACTGATTTTATGTTTTTAGGTCACTTATATCCTGTACTTGAACAACAAATACTAAAATTATATGAATATTATAAAGAAACGAGATTATTTAATTTTTAATGTACATCAGTAATTCATATAGCATCAACATAGCTTCACAATAATGCTAATAGATGGCGCAGTCAGTAACTATTCCCATGGAACTACGAGTTACGACTAACGACCTATCCCAAAAACAGTTTTGCGTCGACCATTATTATTTAGTTACTTATTATAATACAATAATTGTATTGTAATTTTTTTTGTACCATATTATTCAATTAAAATTATTTTTTAGTTAAATTTTAGTTAAATATTGTATATTTTCTATTCGCGTCGATAGATGACGATTTGTACAGATGCCCGTAACCCGGTTTCACTCGTTAGTACCTACATAATAATTCAATGTTTTCACTAACGTTCCCTAACCTTTACGGGCTACCTATAAGTTAGGTGATTGATGTTTTCTGTCAACTTATTTATCACGATCCTGTACGGGACACCTAAAAGGATATTGGGACGGATGTTAGGACTTAGGATTGTATTTAGGAGCTACCTACGTTAAGAGACTCCTACTTAGGGGATGATTTAGGTATGTTTGGTGAAAACGGGCATAATAATAATGTCAGTTTTGGTTATCATGTATCGATTGAATGAATAATCATGGGATACCGTTACCGCGAGGTCTCAGTTCGGGGCGAACAACTAGTTATCTTTTGAAAAAAAAAAAAAACTATGGGTTCAATAGACAATCTAACCGCTGAACCGATCTTGGTGTATGCCAAACACTTGCATTTTATCCCCAATAATCAAAAAAATCCCACGGGATTTAAGAAAAGCCTAAACACGCAGACAGAAATCGTGGGCACTATAAAGTCATAAATAAATTTTTAGTACACGTAATTGTATTTAAAAAAGGTTTTGTGGAATGCATTTCCCTTGCCATGTACCTACCTACCTTATTCTTGATCAAAATTCATTGCAACATCCTGCGTGTTTAAGAAAAAAATATTGAACGACTTTGTAGACAACCCTACATATCCGGTACTCTTAAAAAAAGTACGATCCAACCATTTTGTGCTAATAGCTTGAAAAAATGAGGTCAAAGGCTACATTAATTGTGTAAAGTAAAAACAAGTATTTGATCGGAACCTTCGAAATTTCAAAATTTACTCATATTTTCTCATCTGAGCAATTCTAATGATGCATTTATCATTGATATGTTCTACTCGTGATTTTTCTAGAAAGTTCATGTAGGAGCTGACAAAATTGACGTCAAAAAATAGTTTTGGCCAAGCGTCAAGAAATCTCACAATTAATCTTAAAAATATTTAATTACTCTACTTCGGTCTTAAGATAATACAGTGGGCATGGCTTTAAAGTATACATATATATTTCAAATACATCCAAAAACTTATAAGTGACGTTATGTTTCCGTATTTTATAGTTGATTGTGGTAGGTAAAGTACATACTTACGGTATTTGCGCAGTGAACTTTCCTTACATTAACAGGGTAAGGTGAAGTATAATTGCTCAATAAAACCTCAATTATAACAATTTATTCTGTGATTTTATTGAGGAAGTAGTAACAAAGTGTTATTGAACTGGTTCATAATTTGAGTTCATGTCAAAATTCAAAATTAATTTTGAGGTATAGACACACAAAATAATTTCTAGTAAGTATTGACAATATAAATAAATATTTATTTTACTATCTACTATTGCTAATCTGATGACATATGCTTTTATTTTATTCATAGTCATTTTGGGCTTGCCACATTACATTAGTACCATAGGAGGTATCTATGCCACGGTACATTGGTCACATAGGAGGTATCTATTATAAACATTATGTAAAGCTATATGCAATGCAATAACTTTTAGGGCACAGCTACAGAGCTAGCAGAGAGACGGGTTTAAATGTACGTGTTACGTATAATGCAATCCATGGTCATCTTCCGCATGTCCTCTGTGTACCTGAGAGGCATGAGAATCGCTGTATTACCGGGTAGGAATAATTTATCTCTAAATCTTGGCTATCATTGTTATTGCTATAGAAGCTCGATTGAGAAGCTGCTGCGGGATTGGCTAACAATGATTACTGCTACAAGCAATGTGAAGATTGAAATCACCTGGTTGGCTGATACTCTGTTATTATTAGTGAAATGACATTGCTGTAGCAATATTCAACCAATCACCACAATTATTGAAACTTTAGCAATTGTTGAAGCAGCTTTTCCGCAATCGACCAGATATCTTTTTAGGGTTCCGTACCCAAAGAGTGCTAAGGGTACAGGCTATTACTAAGCCTCCGCGGTCCGTTCGTCCGTCTGTCAGCGGGCTGTATCTCATGAACCGTAATGGCCTAGATACTCGAAATTTTCACATAATGTGTATTTCGATTGCCGCTATCAGAACAACAAATAATAAAAAGATAAAGTTAAAAATTAAAGACGATCTCCACACAATAAACTTCTGTCTGCTCGATCTTAATAGTAGTTGGTATTAAATCTTGTACTTACGATGGTAAGGAACCCTCTGTGTGCGGTCCACTTGCACTTGGAATGTTTTTGTGTATTAAAAAGGATTCTTCGTGGTTTTATAAAATTTTGTTTTCCAAGAACGTCATACTTTACTACTCTGGATTATATCTTGCTATTTTAGGATAACAATCAAAAGCTTATTATACATTAATACCATCCTTGTTTACAAGCCACTATAGTATAATTAACACCATTTGAGTTGACATCAGGCTTCGACAGCGCATTCGGCGAGCGACGCCTTTAGTTGTTGCCAACTGGCAAAATCTCAAAACGGTAACTGGCTATTAGTTTATCATTTCTGTCTCTGTCTCGGTGTTGCTTTACATTAAGACACAATTAAAAAGCTTGGTTAGTAATTTAATATCCTTTTATATTAATATTAATCTGCGCCTTTTATTGATTTTTAGATTCCACATTTGACAAAAACTAAACCGTTCGACTATCATGACAATCATCGTTCTGTACTTGAGTATTCATTATTTTATTGCGAAAGAAAAGAATAGCAAGAAAGGAATTCCAGGAAGAGAACAAAACTTAGTTTACAATTTTTCATAGGTGCTATTCAAATTTTTCTCTCATTGGTAATACGAAAAATGGGAACTAATGCAATTGGGAATACATACTCTCAAAGAATTTACACATATTATTATGTTTGTGTTTGGCTTAATCAACGTTATTTAGATTTAGTTAGCGATTGGCTAAGAATATTTAGATCAGTTTTTGGACTTTCATTGTTTTATCGTAATTATTTTTGGTTTAGTTCATAATATTAGGCATACATCTGCGGTGAGGATTCTTAGAAATGCGTTTTTGATTTTCTGTTTATCTTTCCCATTCTAGGCCATATTGGCAAAGTGCCATTGTTCTCGGACGCCACTCCTATAAGCCATATATGAAAACACAATTGTGTCGTCTCGGATATAATGATCGACGATGTATTGATATATTGTAATTATAAGTGCTTGAGCAAAAATCGGCTTCTAGGTTATCTTTAAATTGAAACGATGTAATGTATTGTCTGAGATATTATCGTCGTTATAAGTCGTCGCTATACAGATGTATGTTAAATCAAGAACCACCTGAGAAAATAGTTTTTACGGGTCAATACAATCTTATTCAGCAAAATGATATTATGTTACATTTAATATTCTTTTAATAAAATCAAATAGTACGGTACACTGTCTTCCGAGTGGCATATAGGTATAAAAAATAATTATAGTAAGTAGAAACTTACTATAATTATTTTTTCATCATTTGGACCGTTTTGTTCGTGCTCATCACAAATATTGCACGTGCTCCTTTAATACCATAGCATAAAAACTTACTTCTTTCATTATGTTATTACCAAGCAAGCCCATAGTCACGTATTGTAGACCCAAGTTTTCTTTATGCGTCATATGCATCGTATACGGTACTGCCACGACTTCCGTCTGCGTGAAAGGTTTATAAATGCTTGAATCATTCATTTCAAACGCTTCCATACTGTCTATCTTATAAGACTTTTCGGCTTTTTTCGTAAAGTTCCACAGTTCCAACATCACAATTTGATTTGATTGATTTGATGATTACATACTAACATTTGTGCTTGTTATCTGTAGCTTATCGAAGGTGACATCAAAATCTGCTTACAAATCCGCTGTTCAGTCATGTTTAATATCAATTATCTTTTATTGTAAAATTAGGATAATGATTAATGAAATTGATAATACAAGTTTTTTTTAATGAACATTCCTTGATTGCGCATTTTCATCGATATCGCATTCACTCGCACAAAATTATTAGTGTCTTCTTCTCATATACTCGTACGTATGGCTAGAGTTTGGAATACACTTCCTATATCAGAGCTGTTTGACTCTTACAAGTCTTTTATAAGAAACAAGAACAGGAGTCAATTGGCATCTTCAACGCAAACGCCTTTTCCATCTTAGCACGCATAATCGCATTCCACCAGGTGTGATATAGGTGTCTATTATGAATTTAAAAAAAAACTACGTAAAGACGAAGAGCAAATCCCTTATTCATTGTGGTTCTATTAATGAGATAGATTTTCTTTGTCTCTCAAGCAGTTGTTCTCGTTAATAATTAATCAGTATTCTGTCCACCTCGGAGCTGCTGCGCGTTGTTTGCATTTTCCGACCGCCTTTGTTTGTAGGTCTGTATGCACACTTTGAATCTTTCGATGGTGTATTTTACTTAGGACCGACTGTTCTAAATGTAGATGTGGTGAGAGTTTATCCGTCTGTCCGTCTGCCACAACTTCAGCTAATTCCGTCAGTAAAGCTATAAATTAACTTCAAATGAATAAATGGTCTTAAATAATGCTTGCTCAATTTAAATGCGAATGAAAGAGCTTTAAAAACACTTTAATATTATTTGCAAGGTAATCAAATGGGATATAAAAGGACTCCAGTTGCAAATTCTAAAACAGGGTTTTAATTCCTTTTAAGCCGAAATAAAATTCCTCCTATCGCTGAATTTTACCAAGCGATAAATCTGAAATTTTGAACTTTTTTTTTTAGAAATTAGTAATAATCTTAATTACAAACAAACTAACACAAATATTCATTATATTATATCATAAACAAAAGAGATTTTGGATGCAAGTCATCTGAAGAATACGATCACATTTATTACGATCCGCCGAGTTCATTCTACGCAGATTTCTAGAGATTGTTGTGTTGAAGTAGTTAAATAGACTTTTGCTTAACGGCGGGATCTTCGACATCGACCTATTTTTGATTGAATCGTAAACAATGAAATATTCTTTGTTTTGATCGGTTAAAAATATATGTTGTAGTTTAATGTATGTTCTTAATTCTTTTGTGATTCAAAACTCTATATTCACAACTTCACCCGATCAAAAATAATTTCGAAAACAGTGTAATTTTTATCGTTTTTCAGGTCGTGTTCATAGAATATTAAAGTTAGACTAAAAAAACAAATTTCATAAAATAGGCAAACACTTTTAGAAGATTCTTTTGTGATTACTTTTTCTCTAAAAAATTTGTATTTTTTTAATCACGACGTTTTTACTTTTTATATAACAAAGTGGCTCGCTAGTAGGACGTATCGCTTTCGCTGGCTCGCTGCGATCCCCCGCTGATCAAGCGATCTATTGCATAGATACCTATTATTTTCATTCCGTATTCATTTATCATAGATTAAATCAAATCAGAGGGTTAATATTGTTGTAATTTTTAGTATTTATTAATAAATCTGTAAATATTAGTATTATAGGTTTTAGGTTTAGAGTCTTATTGTATAGATAGTGTTAAACTATAATATAAGAATAATATAATAAAGTAAATATGGGGAATAAAAATGGAAGAAAGAACAAAATATCTTGATTTAAATTACGAAAACTTTCCAAATTGATATCTGGGGTTCCAGTGCTAATAAAAGAGGTAACCATCGTCTAAATAAGAAAAAAATGCGGCCATTTTCTTTTTTTTGTTATTGGACCGATTTCTTTCAAAATTGACATCTGGGGTTCCCAGTGCTAATAAAAGAGGAAACCATCATCAAAATAAGAAAAAAAGGCGGCCATTTTCTTTTTCTTTGTTATTGGATCGATTTCTTTCAAAATTGATATCTGGGATTCCCAGCGCTAATAAAAGAGGTATCCATCGTCAAATTAAGAAAAAGTGGCGGCCATTTTTATTTTTGTTATTGGACCAATTTCATTCAGAATTGATATCTGGGGTTCCCAGTGCTAATAAAAGAGGTATCCATCGTCAAAATAAGAAAAAGTGGCGGCCATTTTTATTTTTGTTATTGGACCAATTTCATTCAGAATTGATATCTGGGGTTCCCAGTGCTAATAAAAATCGGTCCAATAACAAAAAAAAAGAAAATGGCTGACATTTTGGCAACGGTTACTATTTTATAAGCACAGGGAACCCCAGATATCGAGTTTGAAAAAAATCGGTCCAATAACAAAAAAAATGGCCAAGGAACTTCGTCCCAAACAGATTAAGGAAAAACTATTCTATTTTTCTAATTTTGACATCGGTTACCACTGCTATGAGCACGGGGATCCTCAGATATCAATTTTGAAAGAAATCGGTCCCATAACAAGAAAAAAAATGGCCACCACTTTTTATTATTTTGACGATGGTTAACTATTTAATAAGCACAGGGAACCCCAGATATAGAGGTAGAAATAAATCGGTCCAATAACAAAAAAATGGCTAAGGAACTTCGTTCCAAATAGGTTGGGTAAAAACTTTTCCATTTTTCCAATTTTGACATCGGTTACCACTGCTATGAGCACAGGGATCCTCAGATGTCGATTTTGAATGAAATTGGTCCAATAACAAGAAAAAGAATATGGCCACCACTTTTTCAAATTTTGACGATGGTTACCGCTTTTATGAGTACAAGGATCCCCAGATATGGATTTTGAAAGAAATCGGTCCGATAACAAAAAAAGAGAAAATGGCCGACATTTTGGCAACGGTTAACTATTTTATGAGTACAGGGAACCCCAGATATCGAGTTTGAAAGAAATCGGTCCAATAACAAAAAAAATGGCTAAGGAACTTTGTCCAAAATAGGCTGGGGAAAAAATTTCCATTTTTCTTATTTTGACATCGGTTACCATTACTATGAGCACGGAGATCCTCAGATATCAATTTTGAAAGAAATCGGTCCCATAACAAGAAAAAAAATGGCCACCGCTTTTTCTTATTTTGACGATGGTTACCTTTTTTATTAGCACTGGGAATCCCAGATATCAATTTTGAAAGAAATCGGTCCAATGACAAAAAAAGAAAATGGCCGACATTTTGGCAACGGTTATCTATTTTATAAGTACAGGGAACCCCAGATATCGAGTTTGAAAGAAATCGGTCCAATAACAAAAAAATGTCTAAGGAACTTCGTCCCAAATAGGTTAGGGAAAAACTTTTCCATTTTTCTAATTTTGACATTGGTTACCACTGCTATGAGCACGGGGATCCTCAGATATCGATTTTGAAAGAAATCGGTCCTATAACAAGAAAAAAGAATATGGCCACCACTTTTTCTAATTTTGACGATGGTTACCGCTTTTATTAGTACAAGGATCCCCAGATATGGATTTTGAAAGAAATCGGCCCAATAACAAAAAAAGAGAAAATGGCCGACATTTTGGCAACGGTTACGTATTTTATAAGTACAGGGAACCCCAGATATCGAGTTCGAAAGAAATAACAAAAAAAAACAAAAAAAAAATAAGTAGGTAAATGTACCTATGTACGTAATATGCAAAATAACAATCACACTTATATAATATAAATGTATGAATAAAAAATAAAATAAATGTTTCTAAAACTTACAAGTGTCCCTGTACTGTTAGGTACAATAAAGTTATTTAATCTATGATGTAAAATTTGGGGTGAGTGAGTTCATTTGAAAAGCGCCTACGCGCACCTCACCGCGCGGGGACTGAGGTTGTTCTAAATGCCTACTGCGCCCGGAGATCCTGCCCTTAATATGTTGCAAGTTGCAACGCGCAAGAAGTAGGTAACTATGTAGGCATAGCACGAGAGGCGCGGCATAGGCGCCATCGCATTTACGAGCGATTGTGCGTGCTTTATCATGCCCCACACTATTACCATAAACTGCCGAACGTTCCAGCAGAGATTTTCCATTAAGAGTGTTTGTGTGACAATGTTGCTGGGCTATTTCAATTTGTTTCACTCACGACTAACGTTCCCATATCCGTTATACAAATATCGGGACGTAAATTAAAAAGAGCGGGACTAAAGCTCTCGTCAGAACAAACTTACATAAATACACAATAAGACTGATGAATGCATTACCACTTTACGTCAGTCGGGTAAAAGCAGTCGTGTGCTATATTTATTTATCGATCCTTTTCATAACATTGAACATTGCTCTTGTCGGTTGATTGAGGCCATTAAAGTTGCTTACCTCAGTCCTTACACGAGAAGAAACTTGCAGTGACATTTTTTCTAACCAGCATGCAGCGTGTAGGCATAAATATATGGTCACACAAACCGCGTGATGGCTACAACGCTCATAAATATATGGTCACACAAACCGCGTGATGGCTACAACGCTTCTCGGAACATATCCAACGCGGCTTCAGTGGTGACACATACTTCCTTACAGTGCTTACTATTTGAATATCTATTCTTGACGACCTTATTTTTAAGCAAATTGGAAGTTAACAATTTGTAAATAAATAATTAATGAAGTCTCCCCCCACCATTTCACGGAACAATTAGTATTGTTTCGTGGCTTCAGCCGTGGCTAGTTCCTAGTTACCACCCTAACGCCAAATTCAGCCATTAAACGTTCCAGGACTATTCTGCGTAGAAACTCATTAGTAACTGTCATTCCTAACTAATTGTCAGGGATAATTTGTATTTCGGAATAAAACAGGGCTTTTGACAGATGGACAGACAAACTTACAACGGAGTGATCCTATCAGGGTTCCGTTTTATTTTGGAACCCTAAAAAAGAGTTTCGCTGCAGTTGCCAGCGTGCTCTGTAGTGTGACGTGTTCCACAAGGAGCTAAACTAGCGGCACGCTATGATGGCCGGTTTGACACATTACAATAGTGATGTGGAATGTCAATTTATTCTCGAACAAAAAACAATTAAGTTTTGTTTTTGTACCTGATTAAATAGGTTTACAGTTCTCTGCGTACGTTCGGTCATATCGACGAAATCCACAACAAAGGGCTTGAACAGAGTCCAAATTAACGAGCAAGGGTCAACAGTAATGCAGTATCAATATTTGAAATCCAAAGCCAGGTCAAAACTATATCACAATCGCATTGCACTGACAGTTTATACTTTTCGAAGCAACGTCAATTCGAAACTGCTTTGTTTTGCATTGAGCATTGACGCGAGTTTGCCGGAGGTAGTAGTTGTGCTAGTCAGCGATCCTATGTGACGATCGTATTAGATTCCATTTTTAAAAATTTTCAATTTAGAAAACCAAATGCCGAGTTGTGGTATATATCATATAAAAATAAAAATTTTACCTTTTGTATGAAACAGCTGATATTTTTTTGCGATTTCAGAGGTTTGTCCACATAGTGAAAATTGTTCATATTCACAAGTACATTCACCCCTTAAATGGTGCAAACTGATTTTTCTACACTTGTATACATTTTAGAAATCAATTTAATAAATAAATTTTGAGTCCTAAACCTAAAACTACATTCGATAAAATTTATGAATCTCTGCACATCACTATCGTCAATAAAGTAATACAATTATTTCCTTCAAAGTCGTTATCAATTAATACGGAACTTCATGAGCGGACAAACGTCAAACCGGCCATCATAGCGTGCCGCTAGTTTAGTATACAAAGGTATACGCATGATTAAATGACGCGTACGCACGCGATCTGTATGACGTCCTTTACCGTCGCACTTTGATTGTCCAAGCCTTAAAACATATTACGTTTAGCTGTAACCTTGATCTAAATAGCTATTTGCAAATGATAAGTAGTAGTTACCTACGTTATTGACTTTCTAATCAATGATTAATTTTATCAACATCATCAAAATAATACTTCAACAATATATTTAACAAATTAGTTAGTCATTTATTTCATACTAGCTGATGCCCGCGACTTCGTCCGCGTGGATTTAGTTTTTAAAATCCCTCGGGAACACTTTGATTTTCCGGGATAAAAGTAGCCTATGTCACTCTCCAGGTCCTCAATTATACCCATGCAAAAAATTACGTAGATCCGTGGCTCTGTTGCGGCGTGATTGAAGGACAAACCAACAAACAAACACACTTTCGCATTTATAATATTAGTAAATATGATTAGAATATTAAATTACATAGGAAAACACTGTAATATTACGTCCATACGATGTATTACATCCATACCTACTATGTAGTATGTAGGTATAATGATCGTTTGGCAAAATCTGACGCCTTTGGAGTAGTTTGACTTTGACAAAATATTATCCACGATGGCTATATACGATAAATTACAATTGCCAGCTTAAGATGAGCCGTTCATTCAAAGTATCCTGTAGATTCCGGGGTTCAAGTTATTTGGACCTATACAGAAGATTGTGATGTCTATAATTTCTGAACTACGAAATTGACGACCTTGAAACAATTACAGGACAATCTCTAAAGAACCTGCTTTCTAACAAAAAAAGAATGGATTAAATCGGAATACGCCTTAATAAATTACAGCGAAATACACATTTTGACTTTCATCCCCTCTCCCAAAGGAACCGTGCTGAATTTCGGGATAAAAAGTATCCTATATTATACCTCGTAGTACTAACTTAAATCATGCTAAGTTTCATTTAAATCCGTCCAGTAGTTTCGGCGTGATGCGCGGCCAAGATACAGACAGACAGACAGACAGACAGACAGACAGACAGACAGACAGACAGACAAAAAATTAAAAAAAAATTGTTTTGGCTTCAGTATCGATTATAGAGTGCCCTCAAACAAAAATTTTCAAAATATCTTCAATGTACAGAATTGGACCTGTTACAGTTTTATTATATTATAGATTATATTCAACTCTATTATAGATGTTTATAAAACGCCAATACCTGCAACATGATTGTCTAAAAATGAGTACTACAGTGTGCAGTGTGACGATTGCAATTAGATCTGAGTGGCTGATACTGTCTCGCTATTCGGTAATGTGCATTGTTACAGTAACAATGCTATAAATTCAGCTTAATATCCACAATTGAGAATGCAGCACTGATTCCTGCAAGTTTTCTGCAATCAACCAGCTAACTACACAGCACTGGTGCGCTTTCAACTTGCACAGAGATAATATGCGTCATGTATGCGAGCTCCCGAAGCAATCCATGCAAAAGCGCATTCGTCCATCTACAACAACTAACAATGTTTTTTTTTTAATTTATTTTAACAAGAATGCAAATCTGATTGCTTCAAAAGCATCTATTTCTAGCTAATGCCTGTGAACCTCATAAACACTCTAAAATCGGCCAAGTGCGAGTCATACTGAGGGTTCCGGATCTATATTATCGAACCTCCATTATGAAAACGAACTTCTCAGGAATGGCGCTAGATGGTGCTACGCTCCAAATACCGCATAAATTTCAGTTTTCACGTGATATTTCATCACAGAGTTAAACTAGAAACGAGACCATTGAACTTTGTATTCAGTATTAATTACATCTTAGTTACTAAGATGTAATTAATACTGAATACTAAGACTTAGTACATCAAGCAGTTTCTGAGAAAAAGAGGCTTGACGCACGAACACCGGAACGGGCCTAGGGTTCCGTTTTTTTCCAAGCATGGTATTTCCTCCGAAATCTGTAAATAGATTCACATGCTTAGGCTAGTGAGTTTTCTGTGTGTCAGTCACATTACTGTTTTAAAGGTATAGTTTTATTTTAGTACATTGCGAGAATAATTAATAGTATGTCGCTATTTATAATAATGCGCTTTATAAAGTCAATGAGAGACAATTAATAAACTCAATTGGAGTGCGACCTTGGTGGAATATGTCGGACGTTACATGTGATTGTTTTTCTAGCTATTTGAAGCGTGCTGCTCATGTTATATTATTAAGCTCGTTCTACATTCGCTGCGTGAAACGAAGCCATTGATTGCGTAATAATCGTAAAGTTTCACAAATCACGTCTTTTCGCGGTCCCTTTGTCCCGGACGACTAAACCGCGACATGGTATGGGGATTGGGGACAACGCGTAAACATCCATGTTTCGCCACGTTCGCCAGCTGGTACAGTGAATTCGCGAGTTTCTAATTTTATGATTTACGTAATGGTAGACGATACAGTCTAAGATGGCTGGCTAACTTGGAAGGTACCTGGCTATGTTCATTGAACCCAATCCCTTCATCGGTTTTCACACGCTATCGATCGTGCTGGAAGGCTGAATCGCTTGGCGGCACGTCTTTTACTGTAGTAGCGACTAGCTAGCGTCAAAGCCTCCCACCAAGGCAGACCAGAGACAATTCAGATATTATGAATTTCCATATTATGGTCCTTACCAGTCGTCGAGTAGTGTAAAGCGATGTAATTAAATACGAAATAGAAGGTATTTACGGTATTTGATCGTGGCATCCCGGTACACTATGACAGAACGTTCCACACGCGACATTTTGCGTTCGTAACTCATAATAAATTGTGTTTCCTTGTTTATACAGAAACTCGACTCGTTTTGGTCGCCAAGTGTTGGAAATGCGATGGTCCGAACAATAAGTAATTCATTAGCTTTGTCGTGATCGGATTCGGAGTCCGGAGACCTATTGGAACGTAGTTCCTTATCGCGCGGTACGGAATGGGGCTAGACGGAAAAAATTAAGGAAACCGACCCTCGACACATTTTTGAAACCGACACTTTTTTGTTGAATGTGAATTTTGCATTGTATTCGGTGTATTCGCCTTAGAACAAGGCGTCTGCATGGCCTAGTGGTAAGGGCAGTCGCCTATAAGTTCAACGTCGATGGTTCGAATCCCAGCTCGACAGACTGAATTTTCTATTTTCAATTTTATTTTAAATAATTTCTAAATGTGGAATTTTTCCCTAATTTTTTATTGTATAAATTGGATAACGCCATCTGTGAAAAAACAGTAACTCCACCAGAGTAACTCTTTGGTTTTGTAACTGAAAAATTGAAAGGTCGACGGTGACCCATCCGTTTCACTATTGTCCTCCTACTACTCCTAGCAAAAGCTTTACGCGAAACGAAACTATAAGGGTCCCTTGTTTAGTACGGAACCCTAAACAGGGTGTACATAATTATGTGATTTTTAATCATAAAATATATATATTTTTTACATTCTAAAATAATATTACAAAATCATAATGATTTAAATCAATGGCAAAATGTCACTGAAAATTTTGCATGGAAATTGAAAATACGCTTTGAAAAGCTGTAACTTTTTATTGAGTTCAAATAGAAACTTGAAACATTGCCATCTTTGTTCAGTATTTTCAACCTTTTAAGCTGTTTTTGAGAAAAACAGACAGGTTTTTATTTGTCCTAATAGGATTTGAAAAGCGCCTTTCCTCGTCAAAATTTTCACATTGACGTCGTTAATCTTTTTTTAAATCCCGACAAAAAAGAGGGGTTTTATAAGTTTGACGTGTGTATATGTGTACTTTTCTGTTCCCTCATAGCTCCCGAATGGACCGATTTTTATTATTATGGGGTGTTTAATTTACACTTGTTCAAGTAGACAATATAGCTTTGCCAATTTTACTGCAGTGTGCATAAAGACTAACAGTAGGTGGTTAGGTACAGTCTCGAGTCTGGTAGTGATGCAAATAACTGGTTTGCCAAACCCTTGAAAATACTCCGGTGACGTCACCGACGCGTCTCGGTTACATTTGTGACTGTCGTAAATTCTAGGTTGACTGCTCTTGCCATCCAGTGATAATGAAATCGACCTCAGTAAAGAGATACGGCGATTTATATGAACCGGTGGCAACTTTCCCCGCGCGGCGTCGCGAGCCGATGACGACTATGCAGTTACGAAAGCTGCACCTGCTTATATGGAATACTGTCGGCAATTGTCACTACGTCTAGTACGATATAATTCTCAGAGCTCTCGCAGACTCGCACACCGTGGTATAGGAAAGTCATTAATGGCTTTTCTATTTGCGTTGTTCTACTATCCGTCCCTATAAGTATACGAGGCGTTATAAATAGCCACAAACGTTTAAGTTGTGATTCTGAATAGCGCATGACGAAATCAACCGTGTACGGAGACATATTACAACCATTTATTACAATATCCTGAGTAATTACGGACATTCATTACGAGTACTGAGACTTATGAGTTAGTTATGGTGTCTATTGTTCAGCCTAATTTTGGAATTTTTTTCGATACGCAGACAAAACTGGCGTAATTCCTTAACATTTCCGTGGCTGACAGAATATCATTATGAAAGCTGTCCATTTAAATGGACTGCGACGAAATCTTTGTATCCAAGGCCGGTGTCAAGGCATTCAAAGTCAAATAATTAATATAAATACTATTCATTTTTGTCACGTTTATTATTCATCGCTAACTTTTATACTTACCATTATTAGAGAACAAAAGAAAGTTCCATAATCTTAAAGTACCCATCATAATCTGATACAAGTGCGAAAATTATCATATTTTATACGTTTATTTTATTTTGATTTGATAGCAGATATCTCGAATTCTCGATACAACGAAAATAACACTTTCCCCAAATCGTAAAATGGTCGTCGTGTTGAACAGCTCCCATGATGGAATCAGTGAAATAAACTTCGTCCAAGTATTGTGTTATTGACTCAGAGGAAAAGTGATAGTGAGTGACGATGAGTGCAAGTGAGCCGACGCTGACGGAATCGCCGGTGCCTCTGGCGCTGGCCCGTCTGCAGGGCCGGTCGGGCCGGATGCGCGCTCACCGCCCGAGCCTCCCGCTGGCGAGCCTGCAAGAGGCGATCGACGAGACCCCTCGACGCCTAGCCGAGGAGCCCCCTGCGCCCGACACGGACGACGACGAGGCCTTCGCCGAACCCGCGGTCGTCAACAGACCCTCTCCGTCCGCCTCTAACGGGCGGCGAGCCTCAGATGCGACGTTCGCTGAACGATACAGAAAGTTAACCGAGTTCGACGGTCCGCCGCCCGACATGCCTCGGCGTGCCTCTCAAGCCGTAGCCGTCGGAGCGGACGGCTTCGGACCTAGCGACAAAGGCCGCAGGCGATCCTGGGCGGCACGACTCCAACTCGAGCGGAAGAAGAGACGAAAGTCAGGTGGCAACGACACCGACGAAGAAGGCGACCCCCCGACTTACATACGCCAAAAGCGACCTTCGTGGTGGAATGTCTTCATGCCCGATAACATGATGAAAAACAGGTATTTATTTCAAAAAAAATGTAGCACTTAGCTGACATCTGTTGATGTTTGTTCTAATTTAACAGTTTGATGCAGACCACTGACATTACACTAGCGGCACGCTATGATGGCCGGTTTGACACATTACAATAGTGATGTGGAATGTCAATTTATTCTCGAACAAAAAACAATTAAGTTTTGTTTTTGTACCTGATTAAATAGGTTTAATAAAACAAAAATGTATATGTTTATTTAATTTATTTGAACGAACTGAATATTTGAATGAAAATGAATATACATACTTTATATGCACACAAGAAACATATGAATACAAAAGATACCAAAAAAGGTGCCACAAAAGGCCATAATTAATCAGATTCGTCCATACTACTATTTTCACTGTCGTCACTGCTATCATCACCTACATTAATAATTATATGTTCGTTTTCTATAATATTATCTATTTTCACATCTCTTTCATAATCTTCCCTTATTAATTTAACAGTTCTATTCACAACCTTTTCCCAGTCTCCTTTAGTCACATGTTCACAAGCTTCTTCTAATAATTTTAGCATTTTTTTTGTGGTAAATGGGGGTTCTGTATTGTGTCTTGCAGCATATCCCTTAATTTGAGCCCACACCAACTCAATCGCATTATACTCACAATGGTAAGGCGGTAACCGTATAACTCTGTGCCCATGTTCTAATGCTATTTCGTCAATGACGTATCGGATCTTGGTTGGTTTGTTTTCTTTTAAAAGACGTACTAATTCCGCTTTTAACATATTCATGTTTGCATCTACGCCATTTTTACGAAGCCATGCGACGATATCAGCTTTCTTTTGGGATTGGGCAGGTGGCTTGTCAATTTGCATCGAGTGGTATGGGGCGTTGTCCATAATTATAATAGATGGTTCAGGGAGGCTACACAACATTGAGGTAAACCATTCAGTAAACTTTTCTCCATTCATGTCTTCATGATAGTCTCCAGTGGTTTTTGACGCAAAAGCCATGAGAGAACCTTCGACAAACCCGTTGATGGTTCCGGCGTGACAAATTATAAGTCGCGATCCTTTTCCTACAGGAACTTTGGAAGTAGATGCTGCTGTGTCATCGTTCCAAGAACGGCCTACAGTATGGTTAGCATTAAGCCATGTTTCATCCAAGAACACAACATTTTGCCAATTTTTGATTTCTTTCACTTGCCGTAAAAAAGTATACCTTGCCATCGCTATATCAAATCTTTCCATCAATATTTTGCGTTTGTTACATTTTTTGTATCGAAATCCAATGGTCTTCAAAATCTTCGTTAAAGAACTTTCCCCACCGAAGAATAATCCAGCTTCCTTCAGTGAATGCACCAACTTTTTTCTTGTTGGATACTCCTTCTGTAAATAGTAGCCGTAAACATGTCTTCGGATAGCATCGGCATCAAAGCTATCGATGCCTACGACTGGTTTTGCTCGTTTTCTCTTTTTTGGTGTGTGAAGTTTATTTTCTTCTGTGCCAGTCTCACCATATTTTTTTTTAGTTATCCGTCTAACAGTTCGTTGTCCAATATTAAGCGCATCAGCTACGCGTTCAACCACTGACGTTATAGGTAAAATTGGCCCTCCATTTTGAGCTTCACGATCGAAATAGTTACGAAGGCGTATTACGAACTCACGTGTCTGACTATTTAGAACAGTTCTCTGCGTACGTTCGGTCATATCGACGAAATCCACAACAAAGGGCTTGAACAGAGTCCAAATTAACGAGCAAGGGTCAACAGTAATGCAGTATCAATATTTGAAATCCAAAGCCAGGTCAAAACTATATCACAATCGCATTGCACTGACAGTTTATACTTTTCGAAGCAACGTCAATTCGAAACTGCTTTGTTTTGCATTGAGCATTGACGCGAGTTTGCCGGAGGTAGTAGTTGTGCTAGCCAGCGATCCTATGTGACGATCGTATTAGATTCCATTTTTAAAAATTTTCAATTTAGAAAACCAAATGCCGAGTTGTGGTATATATCATATAAAAATAAAAATTTTACCTTTTGTATGAAACAGCTGATATTTTTTTGCGATTTCAGAGGTTTGTCCACATAGTGAAAATTGTTTATATTCACAAGTACATTCACCCCTTAAATGGTGCAAACTGATTTTTCTACACTTGTATACATTTTAGAAATCAATTTAATAAATAAATTTTGAGTCCTAAACCTAAAACTACATTCGATAAAATTTATGAATCTCTGCACATCACTATCGTCAATAAAGTAATACAATTATTTCCTTCAAAGTCGTTATCAATTAATACGGAACTTCATGAGCGGACAAACGTCAAACCGGCCATCATAGCGTGCCGCTAGTTTAATTAATTTTAAATATTCGATGAGAAACATTGCACAGTAACATTTATTCATTAAATGCAATTAGAAACTTTTAAATAAGGTGTATTTGTAGCTCGAATCAGGTTAATCGGTTTTCATTTCCGTAGTTATGTGTGTATGGGATTAGAATGGAAATGTGTGAATGCAGCACCATGATTCCCTTGACCTGGCGCTTAGCTCTGGTTATTAACGTTCTTAACTATGTGCTTCTCTCTCAGAGTTTATAAATGTTTGCATGACTCGTCTGACATTGCAACGTTTACAACGAAGCTTTAATATTGTGTTAGAGTAATTAAATTTATGACAAGACAATCAAAATTATATCAAAAAGTAAATAGTTGCTCACCGTGTTATCATTGTGAAAAAACATTTACGTTATTAGCCACCGACGTGAAAGCGGTTATAAATAATTAACATTGTTAACTGAAAAAATTCCATGATCGGCGACACAGGAAAGCTGTGTTTGTTTACAAGTACTTACATGCTGATAAAATTATGATTTTATTTTAGTTATCTTTTTGGACACTATCTTTTACTCGTAACGCAAGTATCTAAAAGATGGCTTCTGGTAGTGTTATCTTGGTTTTACTTTTTAGGGTTGTGTACAGAAATGGTCAAAAAACCCTTAGGGAAGATGCAACTTCGTCCGACTATCCGTCTGTCACAGGACTCACAGCTGATGAGGTACTTCGGTTACTGCTTAATTATGATCCAGAAATTAAGAATAGTTTGAAATAATGCTTGATTTCGTTTATTGTCCGAGTTAAATTAAAAGAAAAATCGAAACTTGAAATAATTTTAAAGTGGGCTTATGTAAGTGTACCTATCTGCACTCAGCTAACGAAAAGCTTCTGGGAAAGATGGGCACGACAATTTGAACTGTTGACATATCGGATTTCAATCTGCTCCAATTGAGGATTTTGAGTTTGAGAGATTTGCAGACTCTGTTCAATTAGAACTTACGTGAAGCGTGTAAGTTTTAATTTACTGTGACATGGACATCGTGTTTTCGTATGATAATGTAGCGATGATAATTGCATTCCTTAACCATTTTCATTTTTCAATAAGCATTCGTCATCGTCGAGGCTGGACAACGCCTATAGATAAAATTTTATTTAATACCGATCACATAATATTTTATGATCTCATTTTATATTTTATCTGAGAGGTGAGAGGAGATAGTGTTAACAAGGCACTTTAACTCAACAAAAAATAAAAGCCAAGTGCGAGTCGGATTCGCGCACCAAGGGTTCCGTACTCCAGAAGTAAAAGTATTCAAGTAAAATGATTATAAATTAATTTGATTATTCATATTTTTTTGTTTTTATTAATCGTTAACTTTGTAGAGGTTTATTGTTAATTTAAAAAAAAACTATGCTAGTCAGAGCGTTGGTTTTTTTTCTGAAAAAATATACATAAAGCTCTATTGACCATAATTATTAGATATTATTTCTGATTTTTCTATTGGTAGAACTTCGGTGACCCCAGTCGGTATAGTTATCTAACTTTGAAATTTCAAACCCCCCATTTTCCGAAATTCGTTTTTTTTATCCCAATGATGTTGGGCCACTATTATATGTACAACTATTTCAAATATCATGTCGATAGCTCTACTAGTTAGAGCGTTGGTTTTTTTTCTGTAAAATCTCTATATATATAAAAGAAAGTGGTGTTAGTTACACTATTTATAACTCAAGAACGGATGAACCGATTTGGCTGAAAATTGGTGGAGAGGTAGCTTAGAACCAGGAGACGGACATAGGATACTTAAAAAAAAAAAACAACAGCGGATTGATGCGATTTTTTGCATGGGTATAGTAATGGATGTAGTAGTGGTTCCTCAGACCGGGAGAGCTACTTTTTATCTCGCATAATGACAGAGTTCCCGCGGGAGTTTTAAAAACTAAATCCATGCGGACGAAGTCGCGGGCATCAGCTAGTATATACATAAAGCTCTATTGACCATAATTAATTATTGGATATTATTTCTGATTTTTCGATTAGTAGAACTTCGGAGACCCCAGTCGGTATAGTTATGTAACTTTGAAATTTCAAACGCCCCATTTTCCGAAATTCGATTTATTTTATCCCAATGATGTTGGGTCACTATTATATATACAACTATTTCAAATTTCATGTCGATAGCTCTAATAGTTACCAAAATAATCGACTCAAATAATCGACAGACGGACGTACGGACGGACGGACGGAGAAGGACGCACCATAAGGGACGCACTATAATGATTATAATTTTAAAAATTATAATCATTGCTAAGCGATTCTAAATGATTGCCGACGTCCTTAAGTGAATACCTACCAATATAAGATAACCCAAAGAGTAGGAACACTAAAAAGATAGATTCTTCTGTCATCTCAGCACATTATTGATTAATTTAGAACCTAAATGATAATACTATTTTCATGGACATGATCCGTGATCATTGTAATAATCATGTTATTCGCATTTATCGCAAATGTTTGTGAAGTTTGTTCACGATTTCACAGGACCATTGCAAGTAAAACGTGTACAGCTTTTTAACATAGGTATATATTTCGTTTTGTAAATTACTTTGACAAATATTTTCAACTGGTACCACTAATACCTTCTAATAGAAGGGCACACACAAAGACAAACATATAAGTCACGTCGAAGAAGTTACATTTTGGTTCCCTAATTTTCTAATGGACTATGGCGTAAAACCTCATTCGAGAAGAGATCTATCCCACTATTGGAGCTGGCGATGGGTTGGATTGATTGAATGAACTTTTAAGTTTATTTAGATATATTACCAAGCTTGTGGATGTCTTGTTATAAACAAGTAGCTTAGACCTGTCGAGTCCAATAAATTCATAGTTATCCGTTTTAAGTTTATTTGTACGTAATATTTAATTAATTAATAAAATTACCGTTTCCTAAGCCGTAAATAAATAAACAACGCACTGAGATGCCTTGTGTTTGACAACAGTTCTAATTCCGATGTCACAGACTTGCGTACGCTTAGAAGTCCGCCCACTTTTGCCCTCCCATAACGTCATGCGACGTTTTTTACGTCTATTCGAGTTTATTTCGAGTCGCGGTGATAAGAAATGTTCGATAGGTGGTCCGTAAAAGCGTATTAGTTATCGTCTAATGTGCAACGGTTACTTATCACTCAGTGCATTAAAATACTACTTAAGTCACACGTATCGTAATGTGTCGCATTTAAAACAATAATATACTCTTTTGGCCCAGAAGTTCCAATTCGTAACATGTCTAATTACATACAAAGGGTTTCAATCCCAGACACATACAGCTACTCGTATCCCTCGACTTTTTGGAGATATGTTCGTTTTAAGCAATTAAATAACACTTGATTTAACAGTTAAGGAAAACATCGTGAGCAAACCTGCATGCCTGAGAGTGCTCCATAATGTTCTCAAAGGTGTGTAAAGTCTGCCAATCCGCGTTTATCCAGTGTGCTGGACTTACCTAAATCCTTCTCATTCGATGGAGATTTGTGCCCAAGAGTAGATGCATGGGTTGTGTAGACACACACAACTTCTGCAGCCTTTTCAAAAGAAAATCAAGTCAAGATAGCCTAACTCGGTATGAACATGATTAGTTCAGAATTATTCAACATATTATACAAGGTCACGGGCGTATCATAATTGCGTGACGCACCCAAAATCTGCATAGACCTCCGCCCACGAAGCATCACTTAGTAAGCAGTTCCGCAAGTATAAAACCAAATACAGCCCGAAGATAGATTGTGTGTTTTTGTCGTAGGAGTAATTATGCGGAAGGTTCACATTCATAAATGTTGTGGTTTCACATTAAAGGTACAACGGTATCCGTAACAACTAACACGTCGTACGTCATGGGACGAAATTATTTCAACATTCGTAACGTGGCCTCCAAAGTTTGTTTCCGCAATCGTCCACTCACCTTAGTTTTCTTTTAGCTGCAACTTCTTGCAAATGGTTTTTGGTTCTCGAAGCTACTTTTTAGAAAAATCTAGATCTTTAAATGATAGTTCATTAGTTGATTTCGTTCTTTTGTTGAGAATATTGTTTTCTAATATTACTTGTCACTGATATCACTGACTGGTTTAGAAAAGCTTGTATTGGTTTATCAGATGGTATTATTAATAATTTGTTTAATAATTATAATTTATCCAGTGACTTCTTCAAAGTTCCCTTTCCAAGTAGCCCGCTACAAATAAGACTGCATCGTCACTTACCATCAGGTGAGATCTCAGTCAAGGGTTATCTTGTCATCGCATTAAAAAAAAAATTTCGTATTTGTATTTACAAAAACGTTATAAGTAAAGTTAGCTCATAATTCTTGTCTTGTCCTATTCTGAATTTCATTTGTTTTTGCAATGTAGAGTGCGTAGTCCAGCCGTGTCATTTGTTTTAAGATCCGTTGTTACTGAATGGCTATAACTTATCCTCAAGCTTATCAACATGAAAATATCAGATACGCTCTTCTTCCTTACGATGTCTTCTTTCTATTGTTGACATAAAATAAAAAATATTGTTTATTATATAATTCCTCAAGACTAGTAAACATTGCACGTATGTATTCTCCTAAATTACAGTTCGGTTAAAATTTATACGCATTAAATTAGATTAAGATTACCTATCCTGCGATTTTGCAACCGCGATGTAATAAACTCGTATCAACATTGAGGCAGTTCATGTTTGTGTAAGTAGATATTAAAATTATATTATCTCCGTCCAGTCTGGGAACTGTGCCAAGCTACTTACTAGCAGAAACTCTTTTCCATGGATGACTCACTTTTAATAGTAAACAATAACTCTTAATTTTTGTTTACTCGTCAAAAAGGCCTAATCATTTCGTACCATTAAAAGATCATTTGTTAATTTCAAGAGTCAATGTTTGTGTCACGTGTAAGGAAAATTATTATTATTAATCAAACTCTTTGTGTATTTATTTGTCTTGTTCGTAACTCCTAAGTGTTACGAGTTTATGGTTTATTGTAAGGATGTTTTACATTTTACCCAATTACGCCAAAAGGAAGGGGTTATGGTTTTTGATGTTTGTTTCTATTTACACATGTTCCACCGTAGTGCCTAAACTACTGAGCCGATTTTGATGATTGAGGTGGCATTCGATTAGTTATTATAGTCTGGCATAGGTTACGGACAAAATCAATATGACGGATGTCACAGCCAATTTACCGTAGTCGGGTCACAGTTTTTAAACTTTTTTCCTTGTTCTATAGAAACTATTCGAACCGAATAACCTAAGTTAATGTTTTCGTCTAGTCAGATTTGTTTGGGTGTCTTTAAAGTCCGCTATTTTGAAAGTCCAATGTTTTTCTAATATTGGCTGGCAGCCAACGTCGCCGGCTAGCTGCGAGGCCCAGCCGAACCCACGACGCTGCTAAAATCTCTCATAGGTGTAGGCTACACTGGTGCGCTTTCAACTTACGTTAGACGCATGCACTAACTACCCAGACGTATGCCTGAACAAATGCCTCATGTTCGCGGGCAATAGTTTATGTTGACTGGCACTGTGGCACAATGCTAACTGGCTAATGCTTCGGCAGCTTAGGAAGTTGAAAGCGCACCAGTGTAGTTACACCTATATAATAGTGTATAGGTAAAAACACAGAACGTGTTTGTAGTCTGCAATTATGACATGTATTCAAACCATGTGATGCATTTAACGCCGCAATTGTATGTTAATTTTTTTTCTTTTGTTAAAACGTGTCGAAATTTAATAGTTCGATGGAGATGCATGCTTCAATAATGTGTCATGTAGTAGTGAATGGCTAGCAAATAATAATTAGGGACATATTCTGTGGTTAACTAATACTCCGACTGACAGACGGACATTATTATCTTCTCAAGTCATACCTTGTTACGAAGTTAACTTTCTTCCTTCCGAAATTCTTCTAAAACGTGTACCTACTTATAACAAATCCAATTTAACGTCTTACTGTGAACTTGCCTAACATAGACAAGTAGCAGGTTAAGGAATATGATGACACGTCCTACTTGTATTATTTCTGTTGGTAGGTACTATTAGTAATTATTATTGGTAACGTTCTGATTGTAGAATGTGTTTGCAATGGGATGTCACGTATTCACGTATTCACGTAAGCTATGAACCATCACAATCTAGAATTTATTGACATGACTGTTATGACTGTTATTTACGTGAATAATACGTACCTTTAGACTACTTTAGAGTGATCTCAGTTTTCTTAATTATATTTGAGGCTCAATCAAAGTTAGTCGATCTCGGTATCTTGAATGTACTCGAGTTGTACGTGGCAGAAAACACGGACGCCGGAAGATCTTTCCACAACTCGGCTGTTCGATTGAGAAATGTTGAACTAAATCGAATTCCAATAAGTAAGTAAATAATCTTCTTCTTCTTCTTCTTCTTCTTCTTCTTCTTCTTCTTTATCAACCGATAGACATCCACTGCTGGACAAAGATCTCTTGCATGGACTTCCATAGGCCTAATAATACATGCTTATAATTCCAATGAGGTTTAAAATGTTTTCAATTATTTTGAGCTGTCTGTTTTATCCCTATTATTTTACGAATACGCACAAAAAGATTTGAATTATTTTGTAGCTAATAACATAGTTGGTAGAGTAAAATTACATTTCACGATTTTCTCCGTCTGACCTTGTCACTTCTGTCTACATCTCCAAGGCATTTGTAATTTTCACTTGTCGACATTTTGCAAGCAAAAAAATGTATTTCATTTGATGTGGGACGTTCGTTAATAATTAATATACTACACAAAAGAATTATGTGTACCTAGGGGGTACTGTATGATAACTATTTAACAAAAAAGTTGTGTAACTCAGCTAAAAAGGGAAAAATAAAAACCTTTCTAGTCTTAATAAGTAAATTTTTTAAAAGCAAATTAATTTCGTAAAATGGTAGCATTACCGCGAGATTGCTTTTCAGCAAGATTCAGAGCAACATTTTTTGGGTGAATACGAGTTACAACACTGACACGGGTGGGGATTGAACCATTGGCCTTTAGGTTTTCAGTCCGTTTAACCGTTGCGCTATTAATATCTAAATCTACGATGTACGAGTACAATGTATCCCAATGTTATCTAATTCATAGCAACACTTATCCTAATGTTGAAAGTTTGTAAATAATGCACTCGAGAGTTAAAATAAAGATATTAATGGATTTCTTTTTAAGTGTTACATGTATTGCAATTGCTGTCATTATTGTAATTACGAAAGCATTATCTCTCTAATATAATAATCTTTGATTAAACATGCGATGTCGTCCATTTACTGATAGACGAACGGTTAACTAAGTTCGTAGCCCTTAAGCGACTGTCCCTTGGGCTAAGTAAGTAAATAAAGATGATGGAATTGGGTTTCGTGCGATCAATACCTTTGCGATCTTGTAAGGGTTTTAATTTTAACCTAGATACAACATTGTACAGACCCTTCACCTTAACAACAAAAGTTGAAAAGGGATGAGTTTGGATGAAACACCCTTATTCTCTACTGCCGCGAACGACTATTGAATAGTTTCCTCACACAGCTTCACATTTAGTTGAATCCTGGAGGGGAAGAGGCTATATTACTCGTGTTGTTCAATCCAATCCAATGAAGTTTGGGAAAAGCCCTGTTTCTCATGTCTCACTAATCTAAATGTTGCACCACATTAATTTTAATGTTTTATCAATTCGACTTCTTGGTAATATCATCGCCGTAGGTAATTGAATTTATCAGAGACCCAAAAAGACTCTGTAGGTCTCTCTATCTAGGTATATGTCTATTATTACTATCACGGTTGTTGAAACGTGCATTCTACGGATTTTGGTGAATAACAAAATAACATCCTGGACAAAGGATATTTTTTTATCCCACTAATAAATGCCATGTTTCCACAGAAAAGCAGATAAAAGCATTAAATGCAACGTTTTGCTGTAAAAGCTGACACTGTATTTTTAAAAAAAAGCGTAAGTACTTCTTAATTTTGATTACTACCTACTTCAAATGCGATTTATACATAATATTATATAGGTACCTGTTTATGTGTACGGTGCAAAGATGGTGAGCGATATACACTTATCAACTTAGTAACGGAGATTACTTATGTAGGACATAAAAATAAATTAATAAATTAGAGCTGACATTAATCATCCAATATTATGTACGTCGACAACCTTGTAACTTTGTTGCACCTAATTTGTTAGTGTTGTTTAGTGAGTCATTCTACAGTATTCTTGGACATTTTCAGCTCAGTTTCGATTATGCTATGTTAGACCTTTCTATATAGACTTCCACATGTCTCGTTCATTATAGCCTAGTTTATCAAATAATCTTGATACTTGATAGTTGAGCAATTCGATCTTATTTCACTGAATGGAAAAGTTCCTTTGATCATATCCAATAACAGGTTCAATTTAGTATACGTCTTTTCTTCAATTTAACATTTTGTACCTGAGTAAGTTAAGTAAATTATATTTTATTCATAGTTTTTAAGAACTAAATAATAAACTAAAAAAACAGGTTATTCACGTAAACAATTCTTTAAAAAAAAAATAATAGATTAGGTTTTGTGTATACCTAGCTTTTTGTAGGTACTCGTTGTGTAGACTAACTGTCCGCGACTTCGTTCTCGTGGAGAATGTTTTTTAATAATCCCGCGGGAACCCTTTGTTTTACCGCGAGCTCCACCTGCGGGATTGCCTAAAAATCATTGCACTGCGACGCTCCAAATCACCTGTGACTGGCTGGCACTCTGTCGCTATTGATAAAAATGCGTTGATGCACCAAGAACGTTATAAATTCAGCCAATCAGCAGGGCAGGGCAGCAGCATGGGCAGAAGACAAAAATTATATCCCCCGATTTTATCCACTAACAAGAGATAAAATTACTTTCATGCATGTTATGTTCAAATTACAGCATGATTTTTATAATGGCCAATAATTGCGGGGATAATTTTTTCTCCCATTTTATCCACTGTGGATACCACCGCTATGCTCATGTTCGATGGGATGGATTAAACTGAGCGAGGAGAGAAACATTTTAACCTCCCCCCGGGGATATATATGCCCCCTGCCCATGCTAGCCCTGCAGAGGTTATAGCAATCGTCACACTGATGCAATCATTTTTAGACAATACCACAGCAGGTCCTCAACTATACCCAACAAAAAATCACTTCGATCGGTGGCTCAGTAACGCCGTGATTGAAGGAAAAACTAACAAACACAATTTCGCATTAATACATATGTACAGTTATTGTGCGGTTTGAGTCATGTGCGTTGTACTGGTGATGGCGATACGCAAGGACGGCAACATTCATGACTACTCGCAAGTTCCACATGTGGACATGTTTAAACTTATTACAAATTTACTCGCCTTGATCACTCACTAACGACTGCCAACGCGCGTTGTTATTATTTATTTTCATTTAGATTACTTTTTAAATATAGTAATGAAACTGGGTGTTTCATTTTTTTTGCACTATTCTGCGCACTGCTTTTCTTAGCATAAACACAATACACCGTAGCCATAAAAGATATCTTCTTTAAATCGTGTAAATCATCATCAACCCATCAACGGCTCATTACTGAGCGCAGGTCTCCTCTCAGAGAAGGGTTTTAATTAGGGCTTAGTCCACCACGCTGGCCCAATGTGAATTGGGGGATTTCACACACCTTCGAAAACATTATGGAGAACTCTCAGGGGTGCAGGTTTCCTCACGATGTTTTCCTTCACCGTTGAAGCATGTGATATTAAATTTCTTAAATGCACATTACTCCGAAAAGTCAGAGGACCGGGACAGAACCTGCGACCCCCCGAATAGGAGACCACAGTGCTAACCACTAGGCTATCTGCTGCATAAACACACTCAATTCGAGACATCATAATTATAAGCTTTTTACCCACGACTTCGTCCACATGGCATGGCTGCGATCGTTAGTCAATGCCTAGCCTATGTAAAATGCAAAAACAACGTAGATTCGTTTAGATTGAAAGACACGAAGGTACGAGTATTTTAATCTATCCACGTGTCCGTCGTGCTTTAACAATATTATCATTATTAATCTACTCGTATATTTTTTTAAACTTCTGATAACTTAACCTTATTCAAAATTGTATAAATAGGTATATTAGTAAAATGCGGATATGTACTGAAGTATTTTCATTTATATCACCATCATCGTCAGCAATCCATCAACGGCTTACTACTGAGCGTAGGCCGTAGGTCTCCTCTCAGGGAAGGTATATAAGCCATAGTCCACCACGCTGGCCCAATGCAAATCGGCAGACTTCACACATCTTTGAGAACATCATGGAGAACTCTTAGGGTAGCAGGTTTTTAGATGTTTTCCTTCACCGTTAAAGCAAATGATATTTGATTGCTTAAAACGCATTATGTTTGAACTCTGGATAAAATTACATAAGCGCACGTGCTTACATTTCACGTGGTGTGTAGGTGTATATGTGAATATTCTAGGATACATGTCCATTTCCTCCCCATTGCGCCAATTGCTCTCATTTGCGGACGACACTGGACTAATTGCGAAGCTCCGCAATTAGCCACGGAATGAACTGCTGCGTACCTCATGACATTCGGCCATGGCATTCAATGTAATGAGCCATGAAACGCTTAATAACAGTATCTGATACTCTGATACCCAAATGTGTTTCACCTGTTTTAAAGATGGAGACTAATTTATGACCACTTGACGCTATTTGCTTATTTAAATTGTTATCGGATATACTTTGGAAAGTGCGCTCAGGAACTTCACAACCTTGCACCCTCTCCACCGTACTGCCACAGAACTTCGAGAAATCCTGAGCGTTGGCACCCTTACGTGGTTGAAATCCAACTCGCACGAAACTCTTTAGTTCAACGTTTCTGAAACGAACCGGTAAGGTGTGGAACGCACTTCCAGCATCTGTGTTTCCGGCCACGTATAACCACAGTACCTTCAAGGCAAGAGTGTTTAGGCAGTTTCTAGGCAAGCACGCTCCAACCTTAGACCCTAACCTTTAGACCTCATCAGTGCTTTCCAGTATTGATTGTAGTCAAGCGCAAGCCTATCCAATCCAAGACAGAAATAATCTTACCTATCAAGCAAAAAATCTAGAACCTCCTAACCTTTAAGCCTGAAACGCAAAAAATGTAGATAAACTTAAACAATGTATTGTTATGGAAAGATATGATACACAAAAACGAGAAAAGAACAAAAGAGATCTAAATTATTTATATGAGTAATTAAAGATCGATGAAATTAGGAAGTAACTATGTAGTAGCTACGTCAGAATGGGTAGAACATTATTTTCTCCTTGGTGAATAAACGTACACTACTGGTATCTTAATTTGATCATTATGTCATCTTCTAAATTCTAAAGACAGTTATTTTGTACAACACGATAATCCGTGTAGCAATTGGCGGATTTCAAACACTTTCGAAAACATTATGGAGAACTCTCAGGGGTTGCAACTTGCAGGTTTCCTCACGATGTTTTCCTTCACCGTTGAAGCATGTGATATTAAATTTCTTAAATGCACATTACTCCGAAAAGTCAGAGGTCCGGGACAGAACCTGCGACCCCCCGAATAGGAGACCACAGTGCTAACCACTAGGCTATCACTGCTGCATAAACACACTCAATTCGAGACATCATAATTATAAGCTTTTTACCCACGACTTCCCACATGGGTGCGATCGTTAGCCTATGCCACTCTCCATGTCCTCAACTTAA
This sequence comes from Oeneis ivallda, assembly GCA_029955525.1. NCBI lineage: Eukaryota > Metazoa > Arthropoda > Insecta > Lepidoptera > Nymphalidae > Oeneis > Oeneis ivallda. The sequence goes on from JARPMR010000005.1 coordinate 11,114,241, forward strand.
TATAACATGCAAAAACGACGTACGAATACGACATACACTACTGGTATGTTAATTTGATCATTATGTCATCTTCTAAATTCTAAAGACAGTTATGTTGTACAACACGATAATCCGTGTAGCACAATAGACAAGCTTCGATTGATAACACTGAGTGGGCGCTACGCTCTGCTAAACAACAGCGAACGAATATTCAATCCGTCGGTAAGCCCCGCGTGAATGGACCGGCTCTTTGTGACTCATTTGTTACTTTTATTTGATTTTTTAGTTTTCCTCATTCCTTTAAGGGTCCTATGCGGCGCCGGCCGTTGTCGATTGTAGGCATTTTCGCGCATACACACATTGATCGGCGTGATCCGCACGCGCTCACGCACACCAGTATACAGGTACAGTGGGAAACCGATACAATCTATGCGGCATAAACAAAATTGATGATTAAAATTATTGTCAGTTTACGAGATTTCGCAAAACTAACTACCGATAAATAAAATGATGAGTTAAATTACAATTTATTAATTACAAATTACTAATTTATTAATTTAAATCAAAAAACTCATTTAGGCTACTTTTTATCCCGAAAAATTACAGTTCCCGAGGTAATTTAAAAACTAAATCCACGCGGACGAAGTCGCTGGCATCAACTAGTAATAAGATAGTAGGAAGCAAGTTTAAAAATAGTATGTACCTACATACAATTGCCTCGTTGGTCAAGTAGTTATTAGCGTGTTCAAAAGCAGATGACGAGGTTCGTGGGTTCGATTCCTGTCGGGAGAATAAATTAAGTATTGCGGTTTTTTGCCAAGAAATTCTCTGTACTAGCCCGGAGTTAGGATGTTGGCGGTGTCACCCCCGGGCCCCGTGCCTCGGAGAGCACGTAAAGCTGTCGGTCCTGCTCCTGCGCCTGATCTCTCTCCGGTCGTGTCGGATTTTCCGTCCCATCGGACTATGAGAGTGAGGGAATAGAGAGTGAACCTGTGTTTGCGCAATATCTCCCGGCCGCGTTAATCTCTGTGAGGAGGTTGACCGCCGTGGTCGGATTCGGTCGGGAGGACGTATTTAGTATTTGTATTTGTATTGTTTATTTCTTCGATTGAGGCTACAAAAGCGCTTACGAATGTCAAAAATGTTACATCATTAAATAAAATACAAAATATACAAAAATACAAAATCTAGCACTTTAAGAAATAAATAAAATAAAATAAATTAATTTGAACTTTGAAGTCATAAAAATTAGGTACCTACTAGGTATGTTATAGGGCTAGGTACATTATTATTATTATGTAGTATACATACAAGCTAGTATAATAGCAGTGATAGCATAGCTCCTATTCGGGGGGTCGTGGTTTCGATCCCGGCTATGCACCGCTGACTTTAGGCTTCGGTGGGGTCAAGAAAGAGGAAATGGTTGCCACTATTTTAAAAAGTCCCCGCCATATTGAAATTCTTTGTTATTGGGCCGATTTCGTTCAAAATCGATATTTAGGCTTCTCTGAGGCCAAGAAAGAGAAAATGGTTGCCAAAATTTTAAAAAGTCCCCGCCACATTGAAATTATTTGTTATTGGACCGATTTCGTTCAAATTCGATATTTAGGCTTCTCTAGGGTCAAAAGGGGGTCAAGAAAGAGGAAATGGTTGGCAAAATTTTAAAAAGCCCCCGCCATATTGAAATTCTATGTTATTAGACCGATTTCGTTCTAAATCGATATTTAGGCTTCCCTGGGGTCAAGAAAGAGGAAATGATTGCCAAAATTTTAAAAAATTCCCGCCATATTAAAATTCTTCGTTATTGGACCGATTTCGTTCAAAATCGATATTTAGGCTTCCCTGGGGTCAAGAAAGAGGAAATGGATGCCAAAATTTTTAAAATTCACCGCCATATTGAAATTGTTTGTTATTTGACCGATTTCGTTCAAAATCGATATTAAGACTTCCCTGGGGTCAAGAAATAGAGAATGGCTTCCAAAATTTTTAAAATTCACCGCCATATTGAAATTCTTTGTTACTGAACCAATTTCCTTCTAAATCGATATTTAGGCTTCCCTGGGGTCAAGAAAGAGGAAATGATTGCCAAAATTTTAAAAAATTCCCGCCATATTGAAATTCTTCGTTATTGGACCGATTTCGTTCAAAATCGATATTTATTTTTCCCTGGGGTCAAGAAAGAGGAAATGGATGCCAAAATTTTTAAAATTCACCGCCATATTGAAATTCTTTGTTATTTGACCGATTTCGTTCAAAATCGATATTAAGACTTCCCTGGGGTCAAGAAATAGGGAATGGCTTCCAAAATTTTTAAAATTCACCGTCATATTGAAATTCTTTTTTACTGAACCAATTTCGTTCAAAATCGATATTTAGGCTTCTCTGGGGTCAAGAAAGAGGAAATGGATTCCAAAAATTTTCCAAGATTCCTCTTTCTTGACCCTAGAGAGCCCAAATATCAATTTTGAAGGAAATCGGTCCAATAACAAAGAATTTAAATATGGCGGGGACTTTTTTAAATTTCGGCAACCATTTCCTCTTTCTTGACTCCAGAGAAGCCTAAATATCGATTTTGAACGAAATCGGTCTGATAACAAAGAATATCAATATGGCGGGGACTTTTAAAAATTTTTACAGCCATTTCCTCTTTCTTGACCCTAGGGCACCTTAGATATCGATTTTGAACGAAACCTGTCCACATAGCATTTCAATATGGCGGGGACTTTTTAAAATTTTGGCAACAATTTCCTCTTTCTTGACCCCAGAATAGCCTAAATATTGATTTTTAACGTAATCGGTCCAATAACAAAGAATTTATATGGCGGGGACTTTTAAAATTTTGGCAACCATTTCCTCTTTCTTGACCCCAGAGAAGCCTCAATATCGATTTTGAACTAAATCGGTCTAATAACAAAGAATTTCAATATGGCGGGGACTTTTTAAAATTTGACAGCCGTTTCCTATTTCTTGACCGTAGGGCACCTTAGATATCGATTTTGAACGAAACCTGTCCAATAACATAGAATTTCAATATGGCGGGGACTTTTTAAAATTTTGGCAACCATTTCCTCTTTCTTGACCCCAGAATAGCCTAAATATTGATTTTGAACGTAATCGGTCCAATAACATAGAATTTCAATATGGCGGGGACTTCTTAAAATTTTGGCAACCATTTCCTCTTTCTTGACCCCAGAATAGCCTAAATATTGATTTTGAACGTAATCGGTCCAATAACAAAGAATTTCAATATGGCGGGGACTTTTAAAATTTTGGCAACCATTTCCTCTTTCTTGACCCCAGAATAGCCTAAATATTGATTTTGAACGTAATCGGTCCAATAACAAAGAATTTATATGGCGGGGACTTTTAAAATTTTGGCAACCATTTCCTCTTTCTTGACCCCAGAGAAGCCTCAATATCGATTTTGAACTAAATCGGTCTAATAACAAAGAATTTCAATATGGCGGGGACTTTTTAAAATTTGACAGCCGTTTCCTATTTCTTGACCGTAGGGCACCTTAGATATCGATTTTGAACGAAACCTGTCCAATAACATAGAATTTCAATATGGCGGGGACTTTTTAAAATTTTGGCAACCATTTCCTCTTTCTTGACCCCAGAATAGCCTAAATATTGATTTTGAACGTAATCGGTCCAATAACATAGAATTTCAATATGGCGGGGACTTCTTAAAATTTTGGCATCCATTTCCTCTTTCTTGACCCTAGAATAACCTAAATATTGATTTTGAACGTAATCGGTCCAATAACATAGAATTTCAATATGGCGGGGACTTCTTAAAATTTTGGCAACCATTTCCTCTTTCTTGACCCCAGAATAGCCTAAATATTGATTTTGAACGTAATCGGTCCAATAACAAAGAATTTCAATATGGCGGGGACTTTTAAAATTTTGGCAACCATTTCCTCTTTCTTGACCCCAGAGAAGCCTAAATATCGATTTTGAACGAAATCGGTCTAATAACAAAGAATTTCAATATGGCGGGGACTTTTTAAAATTTGACAGCCGTTTCCTATTTCTTGACCGTAGGGCACCTTAGATATCGATTTTGAACGAAACCTGTCCAATAACATAGAATTTCAATATGGCGGGGACTTTTTAAAATTTTGGCAACCATTTCCTCTTTCTTGACCCCAGAATAGCCTAAATATTGATTTTGAACGTAATCGGTCCAATAACAAAGAATTTCAATATGGCGGGGACTTTTTAAAATTTTGACAGCCGTTTCCTCTTTCTTGACCCTAGGGCACCTTATATATCGATTTTGAACGAAACCTGTACAATAACATAGAATTTCAATATGGCGGGGACTTTTTAAAATTTTGGCAACCATTTCCTCTTTCTTGACCCCAGAATAGCCTAAATATTGATTTTGAACGAAATCTTTCCAATAACAAAGAATTTAAATATGGCGGGGAAAATTTTGGCAACCATTTCCTCTTTCTTGAACCCAGAGAAGCCTAAATATCGATTTTGAACGAAATCGGTCTAATAACAAAGAATTTCAATATGGCGGGGACTTTTGAAATTTTGGCAACTATTTCCTCTTTCTTGACCCCAGACAAGCCTAAATGTCGATTTTGAACGAAATCGGTCCAATAACGAAGAATTTCAATATGGCGGGAATTTTTTAAAATTTTGGCAATCATTTCCTCTTTCTTGACCCCAGGGAAGCCTAAATATCGATTTAGAACGAAATCGGTCTAATAACAAAGAATTCCAATATGGCGGTGACTTTTTTTAATTTTGGCATCCATTTCATCTTTCTTGACCCCAGGGAAGCCTAAATATCGATTTTGAACGAAATCGGTCTAATAACAAAGAATTTCAATATGGCGGGGACTTTTGAAATTTTGGCAACTATTTCCTCTTTCTTGACCCCAGAGAAGCCTAAATGTCGATTTTGAACGAAATCGGTCCAATAACGAAGAATTTCAATATGGCGGGAATTTTTTAAAATTTTGGCAACAATTTCCTCTTTCTTGACCCCAGGGAAGCCTAAATATCGATTTAGAACGAAATCGGTCCAATAACAAAGAATTCCAATATGGCGGTGACTTTTTTAATTTTGGCATCCATTTCCTGTTTTCTTTCTATTCGAAACTATTCAATACGATCCCTGTATCGTATTGTATGGTTGTGATTCCATCAGAATCATTATAAATGCGAAAGTGTGTTTGTCTTTCAATCACGCTGCAACAGAGCTCTAATAAGACCCTCATCACTGAGCGCTAGGAATTTAAATAAATATTATATACCTACTTATATAATATAATTTTGACGACCTCCCTAGCGCAGTGGTGAGCGCTCTGGTCTTAAAACTGGGAGGTTTCGGGTTCGATTCCCGGTGGGGTCAATTAAGGAATTTATAATTTCTGAATTATCTCTGGTGGAAGGCTTTGGCCATGGCTAGTTACCAGTTAGGTACCACCCTACCGTCAAAGACGTGCCGCCAAGTGCTTAGCGTTCCGGCACGATGGCGTGTAGAAACAGATAAGGGGTATGGCTTGAATGCACACTGCCATACCCCTTCCAAGTTAGCACGTATGGTACGTGTACTTAGACTGCATGGTCACTTACCATCATGTGAGATCGCAGTGACGGACTATTTTGTCATCGAATAAAAATTTGATTGATTTAAATTGCCCCTTCCAGAAATCAAACCCAGGTCCCCCCAGTAATAAGACTCCACCACAGAGTAACGAAGGTAAACTCCACACTACTGAGACTAAGCACTATTGCTGCGCTACCTAGGAATTTAAATAAATTATTATAGGTACTTTTAGAATATTATTAGAAATCTTCGTCCTCGATTCCGGTGTCCCACTGTACGTGCCTCTATAATACACTATTTCGCTCGTAAAATTATTTTTGCCGGAGCGCGCGACGAGCAACGTGGATCCTCTTCGAAAGCCAGCGGCTGAATGAGAAAATGACGGTCCGAACTCGCTTTCATACTAATTTGTATCGAAGATTTTTTATTATATTTTTCATTAATTATTGAAATGATTTATGTCATAAATAAAAATTGCTTAATAAAGTTTGATTCCTTTACTTTTCAAAAAGGAATTATTTTTCTGATTTAAACCAGTAGAAACTTCACGCTTATGGGAACGCCACAAGTAGTTTTTCTATGGTTTTTCATGTCAAAGTGAGTAATTGACATTTTTTTACTCAAAAAGTATTATTTTTATGACAAATCTGAAAGTTGCTCAATGTAGTTCAACTATTAAAATAGCCTACACAATTTTTTCTTCCTCAAAATATATCTGTTTACTATGTTAAACTATTGTAACGAAAGAGCATGTTTCGCGAAAAGGCTCGTTAACGCACGCATCTAATCGGTATTTCAAAATGTGACGATGTGGGAATTAATATAAAAACCACACCATAAAGTTATTGAGATTATACCTACTTAGTATACTGCAAATGATGTTGTGTTGAAGATACGAATACCTAACCATCGTAGCTTACAGAATGCACTGCAGCTACTACGTAAAAAATATGAATACAGTAATCAAAATTCTTTTCTCTGTCTCATGTCTGTAAATCTCATTGCAATAAAATTAATGAGCCGATATTTTGACAGTTGTACACTTTGTTAAAAATGCTTTATTAAAATTAAAATTATTATTATTATTAAGTAAGTAGTGGATTTGCATCTTTAAGTACGCAGAGAGGGAAGATCTCGATGATATCTTAAGTCACACTCACTTTCTTATTTTTTACTAACCCTGCTATTATCAACCTATACATCTCTACTCTCCTTCTTGATGATGGTCTTTATTCGTAACACCTAGCAGTTTAAAAGCACTTTAAATTCTGATTTAAACCATTTCCTTTGATCAACCTTTTTTTGCTATTTTTCTTTCTTTCATCATAAGTTTAGATTCGAGATCATCAGCTTCGATTGGAAAACGTTTCTGAATGCGAGCCGCCAATTTAGTGAGCAGATATTGACATTGAACAGTTAACATGCGGCACTTAGACTACGATTAACTGTGTCGACACAAAAGACCATCAACAATCCAAAATGCTAGACAATAAATCTATTACCTTTGTAAATGGTAGGTGCATTTTAATGTGGTGCGGTAAGGGTGCGGTAGTTATATGTTCCTTTGTCTTCGTCACTGAGAGGCCTTGGTTGTCATTAGGGTCAGGTAGTTTATAATTCAAATAGCCACAATATACCGGGAGCCGGTAACACTGAATTTCCCGTCATGCGGAATCGAAAACTCTTTATGGGAATTAGTAGTTAACAATTATACGATTAAATTAAGCTTGGTATCATCATCATTAGCAACCCATCAACAGCTCACTACTGAGCGCAGGTCTCCTCTCAGAAGGGTTATAGGCCATAGTCCACCACGCGGGCCCAATGCAAATTGGCGCACTTCACACACCTACGAGAACATTATAGAGAACTCTCAAATGTGCAGATTTCCTCACGATGTTTTCCTTCACCGTTGAAGCAAGTGATAACATAGTAATATTATAAATGTGAAAGTGTATTTGTTTGTTGGTTTTTACTTCAATAACACCGCAACAAGGCTACGGATCGAGGAGATTTCTTGCATGGGGTATAGTTGAGGACCTGGAGAGTGACATAGGCTACTTTTTATCCCCCAAAATAAGAGTTCCCGAGGGATTTCAAAAACTAAATCGACGCGGATGAAGTCGCGGGCATCAAGCTAGTATTTTAATAAACGCACATGACTCCAAAAAGTCACAGGAGCGTGCCCGGGACCGAACCTGAGACTCCCCGAATTGGAGACCACAGTCCTAACCACTAGGCTATCACTGCTTCTCTAAGCTTGGTATGCATTCATTTAAATAGCCAATCTTTTTTTTTTCAATGCAAAAATGTATAACCGTCATCGTGCATATTGATCGTTTGCATTGTATTCGATAGAAAAATTGAAATGAAAGTACTTAATACATTTTTGCATTAAAAAATTAACATTTTATCGGCTATTTCAATGCACGCATACCAAGCTTAATTTAATCGTATAATTGTTAACTACTAATTCCCACAAAGAGTTTTTGATTCCGTGTGACGGGTTTAGTGTTACTGGCTCCTGGACCACAATACCCATTCACTCATAGATATTGTGTCCTTTCCCATAATGTTTTGTCCACTTGACTATATTGTGCAAGCGTAATAACATAATCATTATAATATGATTTTATTTATGTGAGTATTTATCAAATTTGTATACTTTACCGTTCTTTTATGTTAATCCTTCTTTCAGTTCTTAACACAAGTGTGTTTATACTTAATTATTACTCTGACCATATGTATATTTTTAACTTCTCCGAATGCTACCGTCATTCTCAAAAGGTTTTTCCCAACAGTATGAAATGGTTGATACACAGCTGGTTGAATATCACATTTGAATGATATAAACATTACTGGTTTTTAGGGTTCCGTACCCAAAGGGTGCCAACGGGACCCTGTTACTAAGCCTCCGCTGTCCGTCTGTCCGTCCGTCCGTCCGCCTGTCAGCGGGCTATATCACGTAAACCGTAATAGGTAGACAGTTGAAATTTTCACAGTGTGTATTTCTATTGCCGCTATAACATCAAATAATAAAAATAAAAAATAAAGGGGGGCTCCCAAAACCCATAAGTACTACATGAAAAAGGAGTCGAAATAAAATTTTATTTTTTACCCTGGCATGTGGGGTGTCATTGTCTAGAGCTCATAAAGTGGAGATCAAATATATTGTTTATTATTTTTTAGCTTCAAAAATGAAGATATGGGCCTTCAAATTTGTGACTAAAACAAACGAGCATTAATTTTTCCCATAAAAGCTAATTTAATACTATCTAAGAACTAAGATATCCAAATAGGTATGTATCCAGTTAAAAAAAAAGTGATTTGGTAATATGTACGGAACCCCAAAAGAGCGAGACCCGACTCGCACTTAGCTTAGATTTTTCTTAACATTGTGTCACAGCAATGAGTAATTAAGTTATTGCATTCCTAAGTGCATTGCTACTTAATCTCTATCAAACGCATAATGTATGCGCGTCACATTAATGAAGTCTGCAGGCCGATTAATATGTAAAGGCCGTATCAATTATAACTACAGCCTCAATTGCGGTGATTGGCTGAATTTATCGCTTTCTTTCTGAACAATGCATTTTAGCCAATAGCGAGTGAGTATCGGCCAATCGAAGGCGGTTGCAATCATCACACTGCAGCAATCATTTTTAGAGAATCACACAGCTGATCAAACTACAACCCTACTTTGGTAAATTAATGTTTTCTTTATAATGCTGCTAAATATGTAATAATGCCTGATGCATGCTTAAACATGATGAACACCAACAAAAATAGGTTTATATTGAAACTAGCTGATGCCCGCGTCTTCGTCCGCGTGGATTTTGTTTTTAAAATCATTCGTGAACACTTTGATTTTCCGGGATAAAAAGTAGCCTATGTTACTCTACAGGTCCTCAACTATAGTACCCATAAATCACGTCGATCAGTTGTGGCGTGATTGAAGGACAAACCAACAAAGAAACACACTTTCGTATTTATAATATTAGTATGATTAGAATATTAAATTGCATAGGAAAATACTGTAACATTACGTCCATACGATGTATTACATCCATACCTACTATGTAGTATGTATAATGTAGGTATAATGATCGTTTGGCAAAATCTGACGCGAGTAGTTTGACTTTGACAAAATAGGGCTATCCACGATGGCTATATACGATAAAGTACAATTGCCAGCTTAAGATGAGCCGTACATTCAAAGTATCCTGTAGATTCCAGGGTTCAAGTTATTTGGACTTATACTGAAGATTGTGATGTCTATAATTTCTGAACTACTAAATTAACGACCTTGAAATACTTACAGGACAATCTCTAAAGTACCCGCTTTCTAAAAAAAAAGAATGAATGAAATCGGAATACACTTTAATGAATTACAGCTAAATACACATTTTGGCTTTCATCCCCTCTCCCAAGGGAACCGTGCTGAATTTCGGGATAAAAAGTATCCTATATTATACCTCATAGTATGAACTTAAATCATGCCAAGTTTCATTTAAATCCGTCCCGTAGGTTCGGCGTGATGCGCGGCCAAGATACAGACAGACAGACAGACAAAAAATTAAAAAAAAAGTGCGTGCGTACAAAGTACACATGTCAGAAGTGAAACTTCTTTGGCGAATCTCTTTTTCGACACTTCCGTTTCCGTTGCATACTTGCGTGACGTTACATTTGTAAAAATTTTACCCTCATGCGCCTAAAGAAGTTTCACTTCAAAAATCGTTTTGGCTTCAGTATCGATTATAGAGTGCCCTCAAACAAAAATTTTCAAAATATCTTCAATGTACAGAATTGGACCTGTTACAGTTTTATTATATTATAGATAGAAGATAGATGAGTCATCAGTTTTTCTGTGATCTGTTTTTGCTTGTTGAAAGAATTTAAACTTGAGTTATAGTTTGCGACGTCAGAGAATTTAAATGTTACTTTTGTCGTCTCCAACTGGCTATTTAAGTACCTACTTACCTAAATAGGTATCATTCACATCCGCGTTCTTAATCCCAAGGATCTTCTGCACTAGGGGTTTTCCATTAAGTTCAAATATAATAAGTCCCTCTTCCAAGCAAAATTATTGAACAGTTTCATTGAATGTCTCCATGTGTCATACTATTGAAAAGCTACTACAATAATCTATATATATAAAAAAGTGGTGTTAGTTACACTATTTATAACTCAAGAACGGATGGACCGATTTGGCTGAAAATTGGTGGAGAGGTAGCTTAGAACCAGGAGACGGACATAGGATACTTTTTATCCCGTTCGACCGCGTTTCCGTCAAGTCACTATAAAACGTGGTATAACAAAAACGCATCTGACATGGAATAACAAAACGCAAATGACAGTTGAATAACAAAACGTAAATGACAGCTAAACGTAATTTTGTCTTTGGTTGTAAAAAATTTGACTAACATTACTGATATTATAAATGCGAAAGTGTGTTTGTTTGTTGGTTTGTCCTTCAATCACGTCGTAACAGAACAGCGGATTGATGCGATTTTTTGCATGGGTATAGTAATGGATGTAGTAGTGGTTCCTCAGACCGGGAGAGCTACTTTTTATCTCGGATAATGAAAGAGTTCCCGCGGGATTCGCGGGCATCAGCTAGTTTAATATAAAAAATTGGTTTTTCGCAAATTGTAAACTAATACGACAAAGTAGGCTTTTGGCATTCTAATTGCGTCAATGGAATTATCATCTTCAAAGGTTTATATAAATTTACTTGAAAGTGTCCAGTTTAAGAAATTAGTCAGAATATCGACTAATTTGTGAGTAACTCACGTCCAACTTGATATTGTGATTAATTTCTTACACTGGTCACTTTCAAGTAAAGATTTTTATGTAAACCTGTGAAGATGATACTGCCATTGGCGCAATAGAATGCCATAAGCCTACTTTGTCTTATTAGTTTAAATTGCGAAAAACCAAATTAAATTTGGATTTCGCAGGCAGACCCGTATAATCAACCTTAAAAAAAAGATTCCGACGAATTGAGAACCTCTTCCTTTTTTGAAGTCCGTTAAAAACACTTAGTTATTAGTAAACTCGATTAGTTGTTAGTAAAGTAAAAGTTAGTTATTTATCAGCTCTGTCATTGCTTCCTTAAAAAACAACGGAACTTTGGAATTCATTTAAAGCTTGATTATAATAAGGACATAATAATACGAGTAGGTATATCGGCATTAATCAATGGGAAAAATTTTTATGGACCCCGTCCCCAGTGGTGTAGCATCATGGGTCATGTGTGAAAAAATAGATATTAGCCTGAATAACAAATAATTGAATGAATGATTTGTATGAATCTGGAAAAAAATTTTCTTTATTTATTACACTGGCCTACACACATTTTGGTGCCTAGGATTTTAGATCTGATTTTAAGTAGGTATGTCTTGTATCATGATATCAAAACTGCAAATGATTTATTTGTATCAGCTGTAGTTTATGAGATACAAAAAGAATTCATTTTTACAGAAATATTGATTAGTTTTCACATCGAACATCAAAAAATTGTCTTTTAAGTGATTTTCTCGATAGAAATTGTCTTGGGCAATCGCGCATGATTCCCCAGCAATAATCGGCCTTGATATGAACGGCCCATCTGCCTTGATACCTGTTATCCATCGTCTTTATGTCTTGATGGAAGCGTTCTCCTTGTTTTTCACTAAGATCTCCTAAATTATATTGAAAGTGATCTATATGGCTATGGAAGTAGTGTACTTTTATGCTCATCTTCTTCTTCTTCTTTATCAACCGAAAGACGTCCACTGCTGGACAAAGGTCTCTTGCATGGACTTCCACAGGCCTCGGTCTTGCGCCGCCTGAATCCAGGGGCTCCCTGCGACTCGTTTGATGTCGTCGGTCCACCTGGTGGGGGGTCTGCCAACACTGCGCTTCCCGGTGCGGGGTCGCCACTCCAGCACCTTGGGACCCCAACGACCATCAGCTCTTCGAACTATGTGCCCCGCCCATTTCCACTTCAGTATCGCGACTCGCTTAGCTATGTCGGTGACTCTGGTTCTCCTACGGATCTCCTCATTTCTGATTCGATCCCGCAGGGACACTCCGAGCATAGCTCTCTCCATCGCCCGCTGAGCGGTCCTGAGCCTACTTATGAGGCCCTTAGTTAGCGACCATGTCTCGGATCCGTAAGTCATCACTGGCAACACGCACTGTTCGAAGACTTTAGTCTTCAGGCACTGAGGAATTTTGGACGAGAAGACATCTCGGAGCTTCCCGAACGCTGCCCAGCCGAGTTGGATTCGGCGGTTGATCTCTTTCTCGAAATTGGACCTACCTAGCTGGACTGTGTGTCCCAGGTAAATATACTCGTCGACAATTTCGAGTGCAGAGTTCTCAACAATTACTGGGTGGAGCGGAGCATGAGCATTGGACATGATTTTCGTCTTGCTCATGTTCATTTTCAGGCCCAAATGTTGAGAAACCCTGCTGAGATCGTTGAGCATTGTATTGAGGTCTCTCAGAGTCTCTGCCATGACTACTATGTCATCGGCAAATCGCAGGTGAGTGATGTACTCGCCGTTTATGTTGATGCCAAGCCCGTTCCAATCCAGAAGCTTAAAGACGTCCTCCAACGCAGCGGTAAAGAGCTTCGGGGAGATAACGTCTCCCTGTCGCACTCCACGCTGCAAGTGGATTGGTCTCGTAGTCTGGTCCTGTATACGTACTGACATTGTGGCGTTTTCATACAAGCACTTCAACACTTGGATATACCGGTAGTCAATCCGGCATCTCTGCAGCGACCTCAACACAGCCCAAGTTTCCACCGAATCAAAGGCTTTCTCATAGTCCACAAACGCTAAGCAAAGTGGCCGGTTATACTCCTCCGTCTTTTGTATAACCTGCCGCAGCGTATGAATGTGATCTATGGTACCAAAGCCTTTTCGGAATCCGGCTTGTTCGGGAGGCTGGAAGTCGTCGAACCTACGAGCGAGACGATTCGTAATGACTCTCGAGAACAACTTATAAACATGACTCAACAACGAGATGGGTCTATAATTCTTCAACAAGGTATTATCACCCTTTTTGAAGAACAGAACCACCACGCTCCTGTGCCATGCTTCCGGCGTTGTGCCCTCGTGGATGACGGAATTGAACAATCGCTGAAAGATCTTAAGTACCGGTTTTCCACCCGCTTTCAGGAGTTCCGCAGTGATTCCGTCATCACCTGGCGCCTTGTTGTCCTTGAGCTGTTTGAGAGCCATTCTAATCTCGTATAGGCTGACGTCCGGGATATCTTCGGTATAGTGTCGGGTCAGTTTGGCTCTGGGATCTTTCGCCAAATCTTCAACAGGTTTTTGTGTCGTGGTATATAACTGTCCATAGAACTTCTCAACCTCTCCCAAGACCTCAGGTCGAGAAGAGACGAGACGGCCGTCATCAGTTTTCAGCCGCGTCAGCTGGCTCTGTCCGATTATGCTCATATTACAGTGTAAATGCTTGAAATTATGCAGCATTTCCTCAACTAATTCTATACAGTTGTCAGCCTTGTCATGTCCGACGAATTTTTGTACAACCGCTACAAAAGATTTTCACGCAAGCCGTTCAATTTCAGTCATAGAAACCTCAAAATTAGTGTATGTAGTCTTTAATTAATCGACCTATTTGTGGTGCATCAAAAATACCTGCTTTTAATTTCTCAGTACTTAATCCAGAAAATTTTTGAGAAATAAACCGAAAACATTGACCATTTCTGTCCATAACTTTGACAAAGTGCTTCATTAACACGCTCACTGCGATAGGAGGCCTAAAGACCTCCTATGTGTACGTTCGTACGGTGCGGGGAAAAATACTGTGATCTCCCTCTGGTGCGAAGGCCACAGCTTGTAGATTTCTTAATGTGTAACAGAGATAAATATATGATTGTGTTTTTATTTTGATCTGGAACTCGAAAACACCAAAAAATACTCGAGAGGTCTATAAGCCTCTTACCGCACTACAATAGAAAAATCATCATTCAGTGCGGATAAGGGGCCTATAGACCTCTTATGCTGTGATAGGCTTTTCGATCCCCTCCCGCACCTGAACCTATCTATGATTTGTTACCTATGATCTAGTGTTGTACGTGAGTTGCGTATTAATAAACGTTGCAGTGTAATATAGGTTGAGTGTGATAATTACGATTGCATGAAAAATGTCTCGCGGAAATAAAAGATGTCGGAAAATGCTCAATTTAGCTATTACTCAAAACTCAAGCGATACCGCGGAGGACACTTCTATTCCAAAATATCGCCGTGTGTATCAAAGAATAAACGCTGAGAGTCAGGCATCTAATAAAATCAAAATTTTAGAAAATGTGCAAATCTGTCCTCAAAGTGTGACAGCCTCAACAAGTGAATACTTTTTGACCCCAAAACGCCGTAAAGTCTTTCATTGTGACAAAGAAGAAGGAAATCCTCAAATTTTTGTGAGCCCTAGCACTTCATCGAGTTATCATGTATTACAAAATGCTGAAAAACCAACAACACCTGGTTCAAAACTTGATGTAAACAATATCTCGTCGACAGTGAGTAGATGTAGTTCTATAAGTGATTTATCCTGTACACAATATTTGACATGTCCGTTAAGTGCGGAACAACTAACCGAAATATTATCAACGCCCACAAACGATTCAGTTGCTTTTGAAAGTACCTGCGATGAATCAACAAGTGATGCAAAAACAGATAACATTCCAAATGATTTACAACATAGCAATGTTCCTGAAAATACCTGTGATGAACCAAGAGATGCAAAAACAGATGACATTGTAAATAACGTACAACAAGGCACAGAATCATCAGAAGAAGTCTTGCACAATTCACCTAAATATGACCCGAGTAATGATGAAGACGAAGACTTTGTCCCTGACAGTGTCGACTCGGATAGTTCCGTATCTGAGTGCAGTGAAACTTCTGATGATAGTTCCATAGAAAATGAAGATGTTGAAGATGATGCTACTGACTATAGTACAGAAAATGCTACTAAAATAAGTGATAGTGATGAATGGGTAGATATAACAGACGCAGTGCCAAATTTTGTGGAATATGATGGCGACCCTACAATAAATGTGCCTGTGACTGCAGAAACTCCAACAGACTTTTATAAATTATTCGTTACAGAAGAAATAATTGATAAAATGGTTAGTGAAACTAATAAGTATGCAGAAAATTACATTAACAACAGCCAGGCTAACACGAAGCCTAAATCACGTCTTAAGGCTTGGACCCCTACCGATTCACAAGAAATGAAACGTTTTCTAGGAGTGCTTATGGTAATGGGGCTGGTAAAGGTGCCACATATCAATGACTATTGGTCAAAGAAAAGCGTATACAAAAATGACTATATAATATCTATAATGAAGCGAGATCGGTTTTTATTGCTGCTTAAATTTTGGCATTTCAGCGACCCCGAGAATACCGGTAAGTTGGGTAAAATTCAAGACGTGTATTTGATGCTCTTAAATAGATTTCAAACCATCCTAAAGCCGGGAAAATTTTTGATCATAGATGAAAGTATGATTCCATGGCGAGGAAGATTAAAATTCCGCCAATATATTAAAAATAAATCGCATAAATACGGAGTCAAGTTGTACAAGCTATGTACTCCAGAAGGGTACACTTTTAATCTTCTAGTTTATACTGGAAAAGGAGAAAGTGGTCGAGAGAAGGATCATGGCCAAAAAACCGTGATGAAACTTATTAAAGATCTTACAAATGCAGGAAGGCTGGTTATCACTGATAATTTCTATAATTCCGTTAACCTTGCTGAAGAACTAATACAAAATAAAACATTTATTTGTGGTACTCTACGACCAAACAGACGAGGTCTTCCAAAATGCGTAATATCTACTAAGCTAAAGAAAGGCGATATAGTAGGAAAAATGAATGCAAATGGTGTTAGAGTAATGAAATGGTTTGATAAAAGGCCCATTTACATGATTTCCACCTGTCGACAACATAATGCAACCATTATAGATACTGGTAAAAAAAAGAAAGTTACTGAAGAAGTAATTAAAAAACCAAAATGTATTGTTACATATAATGAAAATAAAAAGGGCATAGATTATAGTGATCAAATGTCTTCATATTATACGCCCCTAAAAAGAGGATTAAAATGGTTTCGGAAAGTTATGATGGAACTGTTGTTTGGGGCAGCCTTGGTAAACAGTTGGGTGGTTTTCAATTGGAAGAAAGCGAATAAAATATCGAAGAAGAATTTTTGTGAAGCGGTTATAGAAGGATTTACTAATAAACCGATGTCGGCGGCTGCTTCAGTTGGTAAACATTATGATATTTAGTTTGTGTGTGTGCGCGTCGTGTGTGTGTGCGTGCGCGTGTGTGTGTGTGCGTTTGTGTGTGCGCGTGTATGTGTGTGTGGGTGGTGAGTGTGTGTGCGTGCGTGCGCGTGTGTGTGTGTGTGTGTGTGTGTGTGTGTGTGTGTGTGTGTGTGTGTGTGTTTTAACTAATAGTTATTAATCCACTTTTGTATTATTGCAGGTAATCTACGTGTTGTTACGCTAAAGAAGAACCACACATATCAGAAAAGTGGTGACAAAAGGAGAAAATGTGTGGGTTGTTACGAAATTCTGCGTACCACTATGAACAGCCGGGAAGCGAATAAAAAAGTTAAAAAAATTAAATCTTTTTGTGTTGACTGCAAACAACCAATGTGTTTGAAGTGTTTTTATGACAGACATGTTTAATTTGTTTATTAAAAGTGTTTTAAAAATATTAATAGTTTTTTTTCCTATGTCACATCACTAGCTTAACACAATTTTATCATATAATTCAGTGCGATAGAAGGTCGATGTGCCTCCTAAACATTTTCTTTATTTTAAGGCTTTTCCGACGTCAGATCTTCGGGCGAAAGCAGAATAAGACAGCATGATTCTTCAGCTCCATGACGATCTAATTTTTATTTTGTTATTATTTGATTTTCAATATAAATATTGCATTTCAAGTATTTAAGTCGGTAAGAGGTCAATAGGCCTTAATCGCACCAGTAAAATGATACATTTAAGGCATATGGGCCTCCTATAGCACTGCGGGAAAGTTTGTGAAATTGATCCCCGCAGTGAGCGTGTTAAGCCTAACTAACTTTCTTTCTCACATCGTCGCGAATGTTCAACGCACATTTTACATACACTATGAGGCACTTACGCTTTGTCTCGGTTGCTAATGTCAATCCCGAAGTAAGCAAAATACAAGCGGATCACAGTGTCAGTAATCGATTTTCCCTGATCTTTTATTATATATTCACCACAATTGTAACAAAACAAATCAGGGTCGTTAGCACAACTTCTGAACTTACTAGCCATAATGAAATAATAAGATAAATTTTATCTTGGTTATTGTAAAGTACACTGTTTACGAACAAAACCGGGAAAAAGTTTAAAATGAGGGTAGTAGAAAAATTAGAGCTGATACATTAAAATGACTTTTATCAATATTATAATTTACACTACCTTACTTATCGATCACAAAGACAAACAGAGCTGCACCAAAATTTTTTTTTGTTTTTGTAGGCCTGTGTTATATATTTGTATGACCTCATCTGCTTCATATTTCTTAACTTAATTTCTTTTGTTGCACTTGCGTATTGCAATTAGAATAAACGTAAATATATGAAGCAGACGTTCTGTCCCTTCCTATAACTTATCCGGCTGATTGTGCAATAGTAAATAATCATGAGTGGCCACCGCGTGCGTGCGATAGTGCGCGTAGGCCGTTTCACAATATCCACGAGTCATCGACCTCGTATTTCTGTAGGTTACTAGATACATACTCGTTTCTGTACCCACAAATTCACTCATGAGCAAAAGTGAAGTAATAGCATAGCATAGTGTGGCATAGTTGACGAGCAAAGCGAGGCTTGCGAGTCTACTTGGGTTAATTTACACTTGTCCGGCTGTCTGTCTGTCTCAATCAAAGCCTTATAATCCTGAATTAATTACCATAATATTATACTTGAGATTCACTCATAATATTATAAAACTTGATGATATATTTACTTGAAAGCCCAAAATAGCATATACTTTATAGTAATACAATTATAAAAGCTTATTTGAGGAGGGAGTGAAAAGTTTGAATACAAGGTAGAATAGGATGAGTCTTTCGGGGCGAACCCCACTCCGTTTTTCCGTAGTCGAGTTACAGTTTTTAAAACTTCTAGTTTTTTCTACAAAAAACCAACTGGTTGCATAATGCATTTCTCGAATATAAATCCGCCTGACAGTAATTAGTGTTTTTTTTATAATTATCGTTCATGATTCAAGTTTAATCCTAGTCTTTTTCACTGTTTCTCAAGATCGCGTGCAGTTGATTGAGTAATGTGTTTTCTCATCGATTGTCGATTGCTAATATGTATCGTTAAATGGAAACATTGTGATTGTTTAATGTCTATTTTGTAATATAGTTTGCCACGTTGATTTAAGCAGTAGGTACATCTAGATATCCTTTCGGGTTAACGATGTCAACTGGTTAACATACTTGAATAAAATGATTAACCATCTTAGGGCCGATTTCACCAACGTAAAATAACTCTTAACCGAGCGTGAATTTGATATTTTGACAGTATTTTCAATACAAAAACTGTCAGAACGCTGTCATCACGACACCCGACTAGCACCGCCTCTTTGCGTCCACTCGCTAGTGACAGGTGCATGAAGGTGTGTGAAGTCTAACAGTGTTTTGAGAGTAATTTATAGTTTTTTTTCCATTGCTATGAGGTTTTCACTGAAGGTTTTCATATCAAATTTGACATTTGTTATTTTGAGTTCAGGTGCGGACTAAAAACTGAAAGGTCTCAGGTTCGAATCCCACCCGTTGCACTGTTGTCGTACCCACTCCTGACACAAGCTTTCCGCTTATTTCAAGGGGAGAGGAGGATATTAGTCAACTTCTACTTGGCTGATATTCTTTTTATTTTTGAAAATATTTCTGAAAATACTTTTTGTAAATATTTGTATGTAATAGTATGTATTTGCAAGAGTGCTTTGATTTTTCCTATGCACTTCATCAACATCCGAGTGCGTTTGTATCGTATTCATTCCACATTATTAATAGTAATGTCATACAATCCGGTGTAATGGACACCGTTAACACTGTATTATATATGATCAGCTACATTTGTTGTGGCTATGCGGTTTAATAGCCGTCAAGAGTTTCTTTATTTTTAACGCGTTGTTTAATTGTTATTTATCTTACAAGTGCGATAAGCTGGTAACTAAGGTCGATGCCAGTTACGATATGTCCAGATGGACATATGACCAGAGTTAGATGTCCATTTTTAAGTTAATGCGACCCAAAAGCTTTCCTGACTTCCCACTCCCACTCATGATCCCTAATAGGTATATCCTTACTAATATTATAAATGCGAAAGTGTGTTTGTTTCTTGGTTTGTCCTTCAATTACGCAGCAACGGATCGAGGTAATTTTTTCCGTGGGTATACTTGAGGATCTGGAGAGTCACATAGGCTATTTTTTATAAAAATACGAAATATATACAAATACGAAAAAGCGAAGAGTTCCCGCGGGATTTTAAAACTAAATCCATGCGGATGAAGTCGCGGACATCAGCTAGTTTTAACAAAAAAAAAGCTCCGGGTCACTTAACGGGCGATGGAGAGAGCTATATTTGGAGTATCCCTGGAATATCAAATCAGAAATGAGGAAATCATTTGGAAAACAGAGTAAGAGTAACCCATCATATCGCGAAGCTGAAGTTGCCATCGTCGGCTCGTAGAACCTTTAGACGTAGGTGTCTCAACAAGGTGCTCGATTGGTGACCTCGCAGCGTAGGTACGGGTCGAACTACCAACAACCCCCAAATGAGTCAGTGTCACTGGACTAAAGCTGCAAAGATCGTGCTATGTGGCGTTTCTTACAGTATCACTTGAGACTATGTCGAAGATGAGCCTTTAAAGTTTTAACACCGGTAAAATAGGCAATTTTTTTTGAATTATCAACATACAAAAAACATTTTAGCAATTTTCTTAGTAGCACGTGAGAAACCACTTATGTTTATGTTGTTTACTGTAAGCCGATTCCGTTTACACAAACACTTATTAAAAAATTAACATTGCGACTTACCTATAAAAAATATGATTTCAGTTTATGTTTCAAACTGTTTTCATTAAATTCTAATCTTATCTTACTATCTAAATTGTTTATTAGGCGAGGGATCATGTATGCAGTGGGGTGTTTACCGATTAATATTTAAATATTAATTATTCAGTTGAAGAGCCCTCGGTCAATAGTAAAATGAACACTATGAAACAGGTTTCCCTGCCGCGGTTGCTTATGTGATGAATACGAAAGTTACAACGGGGAAAGGAAAACACTGTGAAGTGGGCTGCGCAATAATAGCCTCCACAGTTTTGTAGACCACTTACTTCCACTTCACTGTTACGGTTTTATATATATATGTCTAATCTATACAGTATATACAATTCATTCATAATGATGATTATTATAATTGTGATGGTGCGAGTTTGTCTGTATGTCTGTCTTTCTTTTACCTTTTCACGGCTAAACCGTTAAACCAATCGTAATGAAGCACAGCTGATATAGCTTGCATCTTGAAGACGTGTAGGATTCTCCTTATCTCAGAGAATCAGAGTTTCCACGGAATTAACAAAACAAATTAAAAAGAAATATAAACAAATGTTTATGTATGTTGTAATGTTGGTGGTGGTAAATGGAGTCATAGCCTGCTTTTTTTTAAATTGGGTAGAATCTTAGATTTTATGTGCTAAAACCCTAGTAGCAATTGGCTGTGACTGCGTAGGCTGTTAGTTGGGCCTCTGACCCTAATTTGATTGGCCAACAGTAAGACTTGTCATCTGTAAAAATCGTGGTGCCAACTGTAGAAAAGCGGGATGAGGTTGTCCTTACGAAGGGACTTAGTCAGCATTACATTACAATTGCCATCTCCCAACCGTCGGTTACCGTTGGTTACAAAAGCCCAACGGAAATTGCTACTAGGGAAGTATCTTATGTCTATTTCCGGAAAGCTATATCTATATATGTCCCAAGGTCGGTTCCACTAATTGGACCGTATTATTCCTTTTTTAGGATTCCGTACCCAAAGGGTACCAACGGGACCCTATTACTAAGCCTACGCTGTCCGTCCGTCCGTCCGTCCGTCCGTCCGTCCGTCCGTCTGTCAGCGGGCTGTATCTCGGTAACCGTAATAGGTAGACAGTTGAAATTTTCACAGATTGTGTATTTCTATTGCCGCTACAACAACAAATAATAAAAATTAAATTAAATTAAAAAAATTAAATAAAATATTTCCATGGGTACATGGAAATATTTTTATGTAATTTTTTTTTAACGGAACCCTAAAAGAGCGAGGCCCGACTCGCACTTGGCCGATTTTTTAGAGATTTGCTTACATCCAAAGTAGGTAGCATCATTTGAGAAGCAAACTGTAACAAGCGCTAGAAGAAATTTAGAACGAAGAAGTTAACTTTCTGAAGACGCTACTGCGTAAAATTGTGTACTATAATATGCAAAGAATAATAAACAATTTGCATATTAAGTAGTTCGTAAGTCGGAATCTGGTAAAGAACCGGAAATTGGCATAAAGAAAAAAACAGTTAAACACTAATATGCTTAACGTCGATTTTATTATCGTTCAGTCCTTAATAATGAGTTTGAATACCATTTTAAGGTCTTTACGGCGATATAATTAAGATGAATGAAATTTTTGAATACCTGATTAAGTAGTTTCCCATATCATACATAAATTAATTTTGATAAAATCGCTCAATGGAAAATTACTGCTTCATTGAGAAAGTGACTGGGAATGCCTTCTGTTAAAAACAAGATAGTAAAATCAAATAAAAATAATGTCAGGGTTGCTGTCTGTAGGTATGTACCTACCCCTGATTGCTCAGTCTCAGCTGGCTTACCTATCTATCAGTTTTGAACATTATAATTCTTTAAAGTCATTAAATCACTATAATGTTCATAACTGAAAAATTTAAATGATATGAAACTGTCTTTTAATAAGCAGATATTATGTTTTTTTTTTTATTTTTTTATTCTCAATTTTTGAAAGGTCTTTGAATCTCTTAGGTACATGAGATTATGCCAGACCCATAATAACCTAATTAAATTATATTATACAATCTTAAAACTTTAAAAAAACATTGAACTTAAACTACTCTTGATTTTGTTTAAAAATTCTTAATATTAACTCACAATATTATGTTTATAAATAACTAGCTGATGCCCGCGACTTCGTCCGCGTGGATTCAGTTTTTAAAATCCCGAGGGCACTCTTTGATTTTCCGGGATGCTTTACACTCTACAGGTTCTCAACTATACCTATCCAAAAAAATCACGTCAATCCGTAGGTTTTTTGCATCGTGATTGACGGACAAACCAACAAAGACAAAATTACGTTTAGCTGTCATTTACGTCTTGTTATTCCACTGTCATTTGCGTTTTGTTATTCCATGTCAGATGCGTTTTTGTTATACCACGTTTTATAGTGACTTGAAGGAAACGCGGTCGAACGGGATAAAAAGTATCCTATGTCCGTCTCCTGGTTCTAAGCTACCTCTCCACCAATTTTCAGCCAAATCGGTTCATCCGGTCTTGAGTTATAAATAGTGTAACTAACACCACTTTCTTTTATATATATAGATTTAATATAAAAAATTATTTCTAAAAAACCGACTTCAAACGCCCGCGCCACTACAAAGTATATAATTTATTGTTGATATTTTAAAAACAGCTCGACCGATTTCGATATAATTTAAATGGGACCACCTGGGAAGTATATCATTTAAAACAAAAAAGAATTTTCCAAATCGGTTCAGGCGTCTTCGAGTAATCGGTGAACATACATAAGATTCCGACGAATTGAGAACCTTTTTGAAGTCGGTTGAAAATTGATTAAATCAAGCGAGCGAAGTTGCGGGCTGAGTATGTATGCTCATATCATAAAGTTATGGACCCACTACGGTCTGAGAGGTCGGTAACTTCTTTGATAAGTACAACGCGGTCGCAAACTGTGATAAAAAATTAGAAAAATATGGTCTGGTTTTATAATAATGGTGCTAATTCAGTGCCAGCTGTACACAATATCTCTTGCCTGAATGGTGTCATCTTTTCAACTTTAAAATGTGTTTAAAGTAGTTTAGAGAGACTGAGTTCAGTAAGAATTAGAATCAATATTTATATATTTTAACGTTAGAACTATTAAAATGGTTTTTGTATAAGGTTTAACTAACACCTTGTTGAAGTGATCAGTTATTTATTAGTATTAAAAATAACTTGTTACACTTAACTACAAAGTTTCAGTCAGACAAAAACGTTGCTTGTCTAATAATAACTTTTATCGAATTGTTTTCCATTCTAAAGTTCTTAAGGTGGAAGACAAGGGTCTGCCCGCGAAATTCAAATTTAATTTGGTTTTTCGCAATTTGTAAACTAATACGACAAAGTAGGCTTATGGTATACATAATATAACCGTGCTTATGGCCTTCTAATTGCGCCAGTGGAATTATCATCTTCACAGGTTTACATAAAAATCTTTACTTGAAAGTGACCAGTTTAAGAAATTAATCAAAATACTGAGTTGGACGTGAGTAACTCACAAATTGGTCGATATTTTGATTAAGTTCTTAAACTGGACACTTTCAAGTAAAGATTAATATATATATATATAGCTGCTGGGGCTGATTGACTGATTCACTGATTCACTGACTGACTCATTGATCACCTCTCCTGTAAAATTTTGTATGAAAAATTTTTTTTCACTGATGGTTTCGTAAGGAGGAAAAAAATTCATTCGGAGGAAAAATATGGAGAGAGCTGATGATTGAGGATTTCGGAGACGGGTGAAGAGCACGGCCAGGGTATCGAAGATAGGTGGGGGGTGCTCGAACAAATGTCACTCGAAACCTCATCCAATTCGCAGTGAGCTGAAAAAAAATTCAAAATGGCGGAAAAAAGATGGCCGCCATACAAATTTCTTCGGTGTCTATCTCGGGGAGTATAAAAGATGGAAGAGAGGTTTCTTGGCAAAAGATGATCAGGGCCCAAAGGTCTATTTGATGAATAGAAAAAATCCAAGATGGCGGAATGTTTTTTCTCCATACAAAATATAATATGGCGAATATTGAAGAGACTAGAAGTTGGGAACTATTGATACGGTTTCATTTCGAAATTTGTTTTTATAGAAGAATTCTTATACTGACAAATGATGATATATGATGATCGAGGGTTTGGAAGGTGGGTGAGGAGCACGGCCAGGGTATTGAAGATAGGTGGGAGGTGCTCAAACAAAATATACTCAAAACCTCATTCAATTGCCAGTGAGCTAAAAAAAAATCCAAAATGGCGGATTCAAGATGGCGGCGATACAAATTTCGTTGGTGTCTATCTCGGGGAGTATAAAAGATGGAAGAGTGGTTTCTTAGCAAAAGATGATCAGGACCCGAAGGTCTATTTGATGAATGGAAAAAAATCAAGATGGCGGAATTTTATTTCCATTCAAACTATGCAAGACGAAGGTTGCTTTTCAAAAGTTTTTATAGAAGAATTTTCATCCTGACTAATGATTCGGAGAAAAAATATGGAAAGTAATGCTGATCGAGGATTTGGAAGATGGGTGATGCTCCTCACCCATCTTCCAAATCCTCGATCAGCATTACTTTCCATATTTTTTCTACCCTTTATTCAAGATAGGTGGGGGCTGCTCAAACAAAAAATACACAAAACCTCATCCAATTGGCAGTGAAATGAAAAAAAATTCAAAATGGCGGATTCAAGATGGCGGCTATACAAATTTCAAAGGTGTCTTTCTCAGAGAATATAAAAGATGGAAGAGTGGTTTTTTGATAGAAATGATCAGGACCTGAAAGTCTACTTGACGAGTAGAAAATACGCGGTCCGCTTGCGGGCCGCGCACCCACGCGCCCTACTAGTTTTTATATAAACCTGTAAAGATGATACTGCCATTGTCGCAATTAGAATGCCATAGCCCATAAGCCTACTTTGTCGTATTAGTTTACAAATTGCGAAAAACCAAATTAATGAATTTCGCGGGCAGTACAGTGTCTTCCACCTTAACTGAGCAATAAATCGGTAGTAATGTCTCTGATAAGTGGGTGCGCGCAAGCAAAATACAGATAGTTTTAATGAGGTAGACACGAGATAAGGCAGAAGCCGTGATGTTTGTAAATATCGGAGTGCGAACGCGACCGATGTCAAGGACGCGCCCTCCGTCCTCCACTTCTCCGATTAGCTCGAGCGAGTCCACTTAACCAAGACCTCTTCACACATGCTCACTTGAACCGCACACTGAAGATCTCACGAAACGTCGCGGTCCACTTGTAAAATGGCCTTTCGCATCCCTAGGCGTCGAGTTCTAGTTGAGCCGTTTACGAAACATTTATAATATAATATCGAGCTTTAATAATTCCAAGTTAGACGCTTTGTGTCAAGCATTAATCAATAATCACAGACCGCATTTCAATATTTTGGCTCGCTATAGCGTTATCAAAATCGGAGTTAGTGAAGTGAGAAGTGAATTTTAGATTAATGACAGCTATACTTGAATATTTCAGATCAAATTGGTAAATTGAACTTTTTAAATTGCTTGCTACATACTCGTAACTGCGTCGTTGGTCTAGTGGTTAGCATGTTGACTACGGATGACGAGCTCCCGGGTTCGATCTCCGGGTCGGGCAAAAAAATAGATTTGGTTTTTTGTCACAAAATTCTCAGTACCTACTAGCCCGGAGTTAGGAATTTGGCGGTGAGTCACCCCCATGCCTCGAAGAGCACGTAAAGCCGTCGGTCCTGCGCCTAATTTCTCTCCGGTCGTGTCGGATTTTTCGTCCCATCGGCCTATGAGAGTGAGGGAATAGAGAGTGCACCTGTGTATGTGCACACACTTGTGAAGAATTGACTCTGGGCAGTAAATAGTCGCCAGCGACCCCCGAGACAATTCAAAGTCGGTATTTCATAACACGCGATATTTTACTTTTCCATGAAAAATGTTAGAGCATAAGCATAGCTTGGCGCTCGTTTTTTTTTATTATCTTAAAACTAGATGATGCCTGCGATTTCGTCCGCGTGGATTAAGCTTTTATGATTCCCATGGGAACTCTTTCCGGAAAAAAAATGTAGCCTATGTGATAATCCACGGTATGAGCTATCTCCATTCCAAGTTCCAGCCATATCGGTATTCGGTTCATTCGTTGTAGCGTGAAAGAGTAACAAACATCCATCCATCCTCACAAACTTTCGCATTTATAATATTAGCAGGAAGTAGGATTCGTAGGAAGTGGGATATAAGTACAATGTCTAAGGTATCCGAAAAGTAATTTTTCAAATCTTCTTTACCTTCTTTTAATTGTGATTTCTGATTTATTTAATTATTAAATTCACCTTAGATATACGCATTACATTTTAGAATGCATGATATTTTGTTTTATTTACAATCGCATGAGCCCATTGTGGTGTTATTTTATTTTGCAGTTTTTTTTAATGGTGTGGTAGGTAGGTACTTACTTTCATTTTATCACGTAGCTATAATTTCTGCCACACATTTTATGAATGTTTTTTTTGCATTGGACAATCGTCCCTGGTGTTTTATTGATATCGCTAGCGGACTTTGACTTTTTATTTATTTGGCCGTGCATTATTTCTAGAACTTGCTACTCAGACAGTTTATTATTCCGTACTTTTTATAAGATATTTTTTTTTTAATTTTTGTTGTTATTTTGACATGAATATTAACTGCTTCCTTGCCCTACGTGCAAATAAATTTCAGAGAGGAAGTATTAAACTTCCTTTTTTAGGAAGTTGCTATAGTAAAGTTGTTGTGCGATGGTAAAGCTTTTAAGATTGTCTGAGTGGCATGACTAGATGTCGTTCGCATGTATCGCCTGTGCTAGCCCTTGGTATGTTGCATGCAGGTCTAGGCGAGCGTCGCAGCAGCTGTCCCGGAGTGCAGAGAGCATTGACCAGGCATACAAAAGGTAAAGTTTCATTTCCCTTTTAATGTTATATCGTGACGATCTCAATCACCTCATTGGCATTTGGCTGGTGTGGAATACTCGTATATCTACTTTATGTAGATAACGCACTCACGTGCCGCCATGTCGGTGGTCGGTACACGACTGGCCTAGGATCCAATCCAGTGATGTCTTGTATTTTTGCGCCTCTCTGTTTTGTGTCTACCAACAAATTGCTACTGCTGAACGCACTTAGGTAGATACTGTCTCTCTCGATCTTGATTAAATTGCATTGAGTTGCTTCAGCCAATCCAAAAAGACAAGAGGTAATTGCGATCGGCACTCTGTATCAATCATTTTTAGACAATCCCACAGCCGTATTAATTATAAATGCACATTAGTAAAATGTTTGTAAGTTTGTTTAGCTAAATCTTTTTTTTAATTTTGTTTCCTTCTTTATATACTGTGTTCATTTGTGAAAACAATGCTAGTTTTTGAATAAAGTACAATTGATTTTATCTAGACGGATTCTTAATAAATATTTAAATATGAATACTCAACAAACGAATTTACCTATTATCTGCATTCTGCGATCTTCCATTTTACATGCAAACATTTTGATATTATATAAACGTATGTACCATGAAGATTAAAAATACGTCAATGGTTTGTACTTATTTAAATCTTTTCTATATAATTAGCAAACGACTAGGCGGGTCACCTGATGTTGAGTGCTTATCGCCACCCATGAACATTTGGGGAACCAGAGGCACAACGAATGCCTTTTTCAATTCCGGATTTTCAGTAATTTGATAATCCGCCCTAGATGAAGTAGAAGAACCTGATTTTGAAGTCCAGTGAGAACAACTTCAAAAAGAGATGGTTCCACAAATTACAAACAAAAAATCTACTCTATTTTTAATTCCTATCCATGATTGTTTTCATTTGCGAACTGTCTGAAACGTAATTTATTAGAAGACAATCATACGCTGGTCTTGATGTGTTGTTTACCTACGATACCCATCAGATAAATTAAAGAAAAACTATTCGGTTCGGTTGTTTATTTGAACCAATGCTGTAAGAGTTATTTATGGAGTTTTCTCTCAACACATGCCAATTATTCGTGCAGTCGCACGGTTTTTTTTAACAGTTTCGCGTCACTAGCGATCGTCAAAGCGGCCATTACATTCGGTTCCGTCTTGAAAAATTTATGCTTCTCGTCTCTGTTGCTACTCTTGATCCCCTTTATGTTACTCAAAAACGTGTCTTAAAGTTTTAGCAACTGAGTTTCATTACTTTTTCCATTACACTGATATAATATAGCTGCTGAGCTTGCTGAGTAGAATAAACTTTCCGAACGGTTCTAAAAACAATAAGTATGGTCTTCGCTTTTCGCGCGTGTTAGGTGTATCTTCACGAATAAAAAATATTTTGATCTTGAAGTAATATCCATTAAAAATGTATATTTATAGGTATGATGAGTGCTATGAAATGATTAAACTATGTCTGTAAAATTCTAATTAATCCCAGATTATCTTTCTTGATGTAAACAAGACTACACGGTTATAATATGATAAGATACGTGTATGATATACGCAATAATATTTTTGGTGACTAAGACACATTAGTTTGTATGCCCTACATATTTACATCGGCTTTAAAACCTTGCGGTATTATAAGTATGTATTATGAAAATATTTTTAACAAGCTATTTGTAATAACTGCTTGCGAAAAATTAACAATTGCATTATGAATTTTTCAGGTCGAAGAGTCGCTCTGTGGACCATGGCTTCGCAGCCCCGTTTGACCTGGATACACTACGCTCCAAAGTGGAAGGAAGGTTCGACGCTGTACACAGAGGTAGGTAAACATGATACATAAAAAAATGACAGAATCTAACTAGTGTCAATGTGGAAGTACTTTTGGATTCGATCTTGTTGTATGAATAGTCCGATCGCCAAGGGTACGCATCAAGTGCCATGAGGAGCATTATTCACAACAATCAATTACAAATTAATACTGCTACGTTTGAACGCGATAGTTACAAAGATTTGGGTGTGTCCAAGATACAAGATCACCCAGGCTCAGGGTCACCCAGCGAGCGATGGAGAGAGCTATGCTCGGTATATCCCTGCGAGATCAAATCAGAAATGAGGAGATTCGTAGGAGAACCCAAGTCACCGACATAGCTCAGCGTGTCGCGAAACTGAAGTGGAAATGGGTGGGGCACATAGTTCGAAAAGCTGATGGTCGTTGGGGTCCCAAGGTGTTGGAGTGGCGACCCCGCACCGGGAAACGCAGTGTTGGCAGGCCCCCCACCAGGTGGACCGACGACATCAAACGAATCGCAGGGAGCCGCTGGATTCAAGCGGCGCAAGATCGAAGCCTGTGGAAGTCCATGCAGGAGACCTTTGTCCAGCAGTGGACGTCTATAGGTTGATAAAGAAGAAGAAGAATAAGATACAAGATTAGGTTTGTAGACTTCCACATGCCTCAGTCTTGCCCCGTCTTGTATTTAGCGGCTCCCTGCGACTCATCTGTTGTAGTTGGTCCACCCAGTGGGAGGGTCTGCCTACACTGAGCTTTCCGATGCGAGGTAGCCATTCAAGCACCTTCGGACCCCTAACGACCTTTACTTATTCGAACTATGCGCACCGCCCTTTGCCACTTCATCTTCGCGACTTAGATCTGTTCAGTTGGCAGAAAGAACGTTTGTTTCTATTTATACAAGTAAATATCATATTATATAGTTTTTCTCCATTCATAATATAATTATTCTTCTACAAAGTCAGGTCTTCATCTCTGTCACGCGTAAATCCGAATATTATCTTGTTTTTGCAAGCAAAAAAGCAGTAATCATTTATTGCATAAGCAAGTGTAATAAGTAATAACTAACTATGCATTCTAAATAATACTAGTTGTAATACATTAGAACACAATCTGCAACACGTGACTCGGAAATATTAGAAAGTCTTCGTCGCGTTCACTAGCCTCTGCTACAATAAACATAATATCAGCTGTTGTAAAATAAGATTCTGTGGCTAAACTACACCACTCAATAATTCTGAATAGATATTGAACAAGATGGATTGAAGCTGCGTCAGTTTTTGGAAGCTTCAAAATAAATTCTTGAAGGGTAATAAAAGTAGTCTCATGATTTGTAATATATTGGATAGATACAAGCGTTACTTTGCGGTATTCCATGATACTCAAAGAAAAACATATTCAGGTTAAAGAATTTATTTCCTCAACGAATTGTTACAAAATTCACTTACAGAGAAAAACAATATATTATTATACAATTTAGATTTGGCAGTCAGATGCTAACTTACAATTCACATTTCATTCTAAATCTACCCTCAAAAATCCGTCATGAACTCCGGTTGAGGAAAGCGAGATCATTGCCACAGTGTAGTTTATACAAGTAAGTTGATTAAATTTATGTTAATCTATTAAGATCATTTAAGCAAGTTTATATCATGAAGTACATGTTTCTTCAGTTTGCATTTAAATATGTTGAACGAAGTCGCATTCTTCACCTCCTTCGGTAATTTATTATAAATTTGCACTCAACTTTATAACTTTAACTTTATATTTCTTTTACCTTGGGCAGTACGTGTGTGTGGCAGTAATATGTGATCTCATATTATAATGTTTTGCTGTAATCCACCAAACCAGAAAAATCTGCTGCTCTTCCAGTTCCTAGCAGAACAAATGCGGGAACGACGCAACAGCCTCACTCAACAAACCCTCGAAATACATTTTACATACCGCTTTGACACCTGAGCATCCTCAGGAGACGTTGACGCTACAGTGTAACTTTGTTTTTGGACTTTGCAATTGAGCCTTTTTATATGTTTTTCCTTGAGTTGTAAATCCACGTCGAACCCACTAATAAGTCTATCAACTACTACCAGGTCATAACTACAACAAAGCTAGGGTTATAGGCATTAGGTATTGTCAAATTCCTCAAGAGGTACCTACTGCAAACCTTCATGGGCGGCGGTTATCCGCCTTCAAGTTTGCTCGCTTAGAGTATGAATTAAAAAAATGTGTAATTTATTAAGATTATTCAAGCCTTAAAGTACATTTTTCAATATAAACAGTCATTTATCTAAATTTTCAAACATATTCTAAGCTACAGCTATCGTCGATCATGTAGTCTCGACGTTTTCAGTGTCGGTATTAGGATGCTCGTTATTGCAATTTAATTCAATGATGATTTATGACTTCAGCCATGACTAACGAGCTTATTTAAGAATATCCAGATGGAATGCCACACTGATGTCAGAACCAGAATTGCCAACAAACCGTATGATTTAAACAAACATATTAATTATTGATTTTCTTGGAAATGATAATATCTACACTGAAAAAATATTTAAATGTTCTCCATTAAAATTTTACTACCGTAACAATTTATAAAAATTTCATCGTTATTGCCTCGCATGCGAATAGGTGAGGCAACGCAGACGCGCGCGTATTTAGGAGCTCATATGAAATAGTGAACTGTGACGTCATAAACATTTGACGCACTTTTTGGTAGTTTAATCGATAAAATTTAAAAAAGTTATCACTTGAAACCTTTTAAAACTAACAGTGGGCATGTATTTTACTTATTTTGGAAGAGCTTCTATTAAATAATTTATAGACAACATCCGAATATCCCTCCCTTCTAGATAGAAGGTATATATTATAGTGATCACAATAATTTTATGTGACGAAATTGACTGTCATTTCGTCCGTCGTGTTTTTTCGCATACTGATATGCCCTATAAAAAATTCAAATGAGTTCTGAAATTTTTATTTTATTGGCAGTATGTCAAGTGTTAAGTGGAATAAGTCCACAAATGACCTATTTGGCGTCGCATACTATTTTGCTTGTTTCAGTTTAGTGCCAACTGCCAAGCGAGACCCAGTGCATGCCATTTCATTTACTGCCGTAAACAATGACTGCGTTGTGTTTGGGTTTCCTAAGTATCTTTACCAAAGATTCATGTTAGCTATACCTATGAAAAGAAAACCCGAGTCAGAAATAACTCAAGAATTGAAATGAACCTTTTCATAGTTTCAAGTCAAGTCCGGCTGTCCAACACAGCTTATTACAGCAGTATAGTAAAGCTGCAAAAACCATTTTTTGTCATTTTATCAACAAACTATAAAAAAAATGTCTAGCTATAACTTATCTTATTGAAAGTCATCGAACTACAACGCTTAGAATAGAAGTTTCTAACAAAGTTCCGCTCCAAACGTAAGCTCAAAACAACTAATGAATGTGTGAGTGCCATCTAATTATTTTCTGGTTCTGGTACTGATAAAACGTCTTTGATGGTTACTGTGATGAATTATGACATGACACCCTTTCACAGCACAGTAGGCACGTTATTTTAAATTTTTTTCTGCGAGCTCGTCGTACTAACGCGCCTATACTGCGTAGTCGCCCTCTAAAGGCTTACCAAAAATGAATTATCACCGCGTCGTCTATTGCGCTTCTGAGCATTATAGTTCGACGTTGAAAGCATTTACGACAACCCTTTTTTTCGGAAACCGATGTCCGTTCTCGTGCATTATGAAAGTTGAAACGTTTATTCGGTCCAGCCTGCACACTGACCCGACTCTATTAGGTATGCCGCGCGTCCTAGGCAAAGCAAACCTTAGCAACATAGTAGCAATATTGATTTCCCGTCACTGCCAATAGTTGTCCTATATCAACCTTGTGACCTTTAGCTCCGAGTGGATATTAATTGCTTTCGAATTTGACTCCTAATCACTCGCATCGCACAAATCAATCATACTTTTACCCGACTACAGCAAAGCCAACAGGAAGGGTTATGATTTTAGCACTCTATGTATGTATGTACGTTTGTGACTATATTTTACGAATGTTGCACCGTAGCGAATAATTTTGATGAATTAGGTGTCAATCGATTTGTGACGGTCCGGGTGACGTACCTAGGCTATAGATTTAATACGGACGAAATCAATATGATGGATGTAACATCCATTTTTTCCGTAGTCGAGTGACAGTTTTCAAAATTTGGTTATCCTT
Source organism: Oeneis ivallda (assembly GCA_029955525.1). Taxonomy (NCBI): domain Eukaryota; kingdom Metazoa; phylum Arthropoda; class Insecta; order Lepidoptera; family Nymphalidae; genus Oeneis; species Oeneis ivallda. The sequence goes on from JARPMR010000005.1 coordinate 11,147,832, forward strand.
GATACAGGAGAACGATGGGTTATGAACACTATTTCAAATTTCTCATGCTTGCAAAATAATCCACGAGCATTAAGTTTTTTGAAGAGTCCTTTGAGAACTTTGATTTTTGAAATAGTATGCCCGTCTTCAGGATGCAAACCATCTCTGTGCCCTTCAAATTCGTTTCATGCTGTGATAAGAAAATTATGTGAAACACACACAACACACATAACGGACATAAATAATATTTGTTTGGAAGGGATACAAAAGGTACTGTTACTTGTAACTGACCTTACCCCAACGTTTAGCTCGAAATTTGCCTAATAAGTGAATCGACATAACAGAATTATTGTAGCTCCAACACTCACGCAAACGCCGTTGGGAGTTGCCCGGTCCGGGTCGGCCTATTAGGAACCGATAGATGCAAGGTCGTCGTTCCAACTTCCAACACCTTTGGAATTGCTTACATAACTTTTTACCTTTCCTGAAAAAAATGTATTTTTTTTTTACAATTATTCTGTGGGTTCCTAATGAAATATGTTAACACCGAAATTACCTTAGCTGGCAGCAGAAAAGTTGTAATATAAACTTTAGCGTAAAAGTAATAAAAGAAGTTTTGTTTGTATATTAACATTTATATCAACTTCCCTCAAAGTTTTGTTAGCTCTGTAAACCAGACGAGAAATAAGAAAAGGGCGTGTGCACTGCGAACTCCTTCGAATCTGAATAATTTCATAAACACTAGCTAATTCACAATACAATAAATTGGTTCAGATTAATTTCCACTACCAATAATATATACCTATAACTTAAAGACTTTTTGACATAAAGCTAGCAAATGACCAATCCTGCAATTGTCTAAAGTTATTCCATTAAATATAATTGAATTTTCCATTAAATATAATTCCATTAAATATGATTAAAGTTATTCCATCGTTATCGTATTCGATGACATTAGCGTAAAAAGTAAAATAAATTAGAGCTCAATTTCGTGTATGCATTCTTATACGTTTTTGTATGTACGATACGCTCTATAACGCTCCATATTAAAATCGGTTGTAGTGAATTTGTGACCAAAGTTTAAATCAATACAATCAAGGACTATTTTACTTTGACGCTAATGTCATTGAATACGAATACGATCAATGGAATAACTTTAGTCAATCGGAGGGCAGATTAGTTGGTAGAACTGCCATTGCGTTTTCGGTTTTTCCACCTTTTTTGTTCCACCTTATTGACTTAACTACTGAGGCGATTTGGATGAATAAGGTGTCAATCGATTCATTATTGTGGTCCGAGTGACATACCTATATGCTACAACACAGTTTTTAACTTTTATTCTTGTTCCTCAAATTTAATCTCCTTTGTTGCAGATGAAGATGAACAGAGCAAGAGGATACCTCCTCCAACACCCATCAAAACAATGACATACACAGTAAGAGTTTTATTTTTTCACTTATTTTTAGAATAGTTTTAATTTTTAATAGTTTAATTTCGAAATATTTATACTTTATAAGGTGATATAAATATAATACATAAACGTGGTACCTAGAGGCCCGTATTTTATCAAAAAGAATCGATGTATTACGCATCGAATTCAATAAAGAGAGAATTCGACGCCAGGTTCGGCTTCCTAGAGGTTAAATACTGTCATTTCATACCATCTCTCTGACATAGTGACAGATATTCTCTGCCGTAGTGTCATAGTTTTACCGTTTACGAAGCTGAAGTTCTTCTTAATCAACCAATCCTAGAGTCTCGGATCCGTAAGTCATCACTGGCAACACGCACTGTTCGAAGACTTTAGTCTTCAGACACTGAGGGATTTTGGACGGGAAGACATGTCTGAGCTTCCCGAACGCTGCCCAGTCGAGTTGGATTCGGCTGCTGAAGCTAATTATATTATAATATATACAGGGTGGGCCAGACCAGGTGGATATAAAATTTTTTTTAGATTGTTCACTTAGGGGCCTAAGTGCACTTTAATATCTCCCGCACAGATGGTTAATCTCTCTGGAGATAGGTCACCGTGGTCGAAATTTGGTCGGGAGGACATTAATCCTTTAATCATGACTGACGGTATCTACATTTTTAAGAGAAAGAAAAATAAAACAATGTTTTATTTTTCCGAATTTCGGTCACGGCGGCGGCCTATCTTCAGAGAGATTAACCATCTGTGCGGCTTCAGAGAGATTAACCATCTGTGCGGGAGATATTAAAGTGCACAAGTGTGTGCGCCAACACAGGTGCACTCTCTGTTTCTTTACTTTCATAGCCCGATAGGACGGAAAATTTGACACGACCGGAGAGAGATTAGGCGCAGACGGAGAGAGATTAGGCGCAGGACCAACGGCTTTACGTGCTCTCCAAGGTACGGGGGTGAAACAACGCCAACTTCCTAACTCCGGGCTAGTACTGAGAATTTCTTACGGAAAACCCCAATACTTGATATGGTCCGACCCGGGACTCGAACCCGGGACCTCATCGGCCGCAGTCAAACACGAGACCAACAAGGCAGTTAAAATTAAAGGACATACTGCAGTCTCCACAAACAATTAACATTTTTTTCAATAAGGTCGTTATTTACACGAATGAGGAACGAAGACTTTTGAAAAATCATAACTTTTTATCCAGCACATTGACATACAATTTTTCTTTTGGCAATCAAAAGAACATAAGTTGCTACAGTTTTTAAAAAATCACCAGGGCTATGAACCTCTTTTTTTATTTTTAATGGAATTTTAAAGTTTTCTCTAGATTTTGGATGAACTTAATTTTCTTGAAATAATTTAAAATTTAATGCTCTTAAAACCAGCTAACCAGACTGGATTTTTTTTCTCTAAGAGAGTACAGTTATTAGGTAAAAATATTCCATAAAAAAATTGCGGAAATTGTCACTGGAAAGATTAAAAAAAAATTAAAAGTTCGTCAAAGCAATGATTTTCCAAAATTTTAAATAAAAATTTTTTTCTCGTAATCGGGTGGGAACCGATTTTTTTCCTTCCGGCTTCTGGTAGGCCCCTAAGTGAACAATCTAAAAAAAATTTTATATCCACCTGGTCTGGCCCACCCTGTATAGCTCGATTACCACTGACTGACTGATTCACTGACTCATTGACAGGGTTGTTCTCCTAGAAGGAGACGGAAATCGATATAATGATGTTCGGGAGATGTGTTTGGGGGGGGAATCGAGTTGGGGAAAATTATGACATTTCGGAAAAACAAGATGGCGGCCGACGTGAATCTTGCAACTCTTTTGTTTTCCTACCGATTTCATTGAAATTTTGGATTATTGTAGAAATTAGTAGGCAAACGATTAACAGAAAAAGTGAAAAAAATAAAAAAACAAGATGACGGCCGAGCTGTGACGTCTCAAATTTCCGACCCCTCCTGTAAAATTTTGTATGAAAAGAATTTTTTTCACCCATGGTGTCGTATAGAGCTCAAAGAATGTGACTCGGAGAAAGGTGGAGAGAGCTGATGAGTGAGGAGTTCGGAGACGGGCGAGGGGCACGGCCAGGGTATAGAAGATAGGTGGAGGGTGCTCGACCAAATGTCATTCGAAACCTCGAGCAGTTGCCAGTGAGTTGAAAAAAAATTCCAAAATGGCGGAAAAAAATGGCGGCAAATTTTGTCCGTCTCTCTCTCGGAGACTATAAAAGATGGAGGAGCGGTTTCTCGACAAAAGATGATCAAAACCCGGAGGTCTACCTGGTGAGTAGGAAAAAAATTCAAGATGGCGGATTTTTTTTTTCATACAAAATGTATGGGGAATATTGAAGGGACTAGAAGTTGGGAACTATATGCAAGACATTGATTTTGATAGGTTCATAGGTGTCTTAGATCTCGGAGAATTAAAAAAGAAAAATATACTGGCCGAATTGAGAACCTCCTCCTTTTTGGAAATGGGTTAAAAAAGGTGAAAGAGTGTTTTTTTTGCCAACTATCCACGCGACCAACTAGGTGGTGTGTGCTCCAACAAAAATTACTCGAAACCACATCCAATTAGCAGGGAGTTGAAAAAAAAAATTCCAAAATGGCGGATTCACGACGGCGGCCATAGAAACTTTCTCTGGTGTCTATCTCGGAGAGTATACAAGATAGAAGAGTAGTTTCTGGGCAAAAGATGATCAAGACCCAAAGTTCTACTTGAACAGGAAAAAAAAAAGGTGGCGGAATTTTTTTTCTATACAAAATATATGGCGAATATTGATTCTTCTTTTTTCTTTTCTTTTTTTCTCTTTCTTTTTTTTTTCTTTTTCTTTGTTTTTCTTTTTCTTTTGCTTTTACTTTTTTCTTTTCTTTTTCGTTTTTTCTTTTTTCTTTTTCTTTTCCTTTTTTTTTCATTTTTCATTTTCTTTTTTTTCTTTTTTCCTTTTTTTATTTTTTTTATTTATTTTCATTTTTCATTTTCTTTTTTTTCTTTTTTCTTTTTTTTTCTTTTTTTTCATTTTTCATTTATTTGCTTTTTTTCTTTTTCTTTTTTTCTTTTTCATTTTTCTTTTTCTTCTTTTTTTCTCTTTTTCGTTTGCTTTTACTTTTTTCTTTTCTTTTTCGTTTGTCCTTTTTTCTTTTTCTTTTCCTTTTTTTCATTTTTAATTTCTTTTTTCTTTTTTCTTTTCTTTTTTTCTTTTTTTTTTTTTTATTTATTTTCATTTTTCATTTTTTTTTTTTTTTCATTTTTCATTTATTTGCTTTTTTCTTTTTCTTTTTTCTTTTTTTTCTTTTTTTCTTTCTTCTTTTTCTTTTCTTTTTTCTTTTTTTTCTTTTTCTTTTGTGAATGAGGAGCACGGCCAGGTTATTGCAGATGGTGGGGTGTGCTCGAACAAATTTTTTGGCAAAAGATGACCAGAATCCGAAGGTCTACTTGATGAGTAAAAAAATCGCGGTCCGCTTTAGCGGGCCGCGCACCCACGCGCCCTTCTTTTAGTAATAACACTTCCCGCGAGCTGCTTTAGCAGCTCGCGCACCGAGCAAACGCTAGTATAATATAATACTTAACATTCATTATAAGTAATGTTTACCTGAGTAGGTAAACATTATAATGGATGTTAAGTATTATACATAACTCCCTTATGTCCCTGCACGGCTCTAATGGTGAGATCTATAGATGGCACTCTCACTCAGCTCAAACTCAAGACTGAGTTAAAATGAGGCAGATTAATGTCAGGGCATATATGTGTGTCTCATTTTAATTTTTAACCATATCTTGAGTCAGAGTACGATCTATAGATCTCACTCTAAAAGGTAAGCTTCATGGTGACACCGTAAATCTGAACGTAAACGTTGACCCAGTCTGATAGTCCGCAGACCGCAGGGGTGATCGAACTTTGAAGGTCCGAATAAGGCCTTACGCCTTGTCGCCATGCGTCGGTGATTGCGCTATATGTACGCGGGTACGCGACCACGACACGCGACACTGAGTTGCTCCTACGACTGCTTTGTGACTGCTATATCTATAGCCACGTATCGCAAGTACTTACCACATAGTAAATACTTTGCTGCAACACTGTTTTATGTCGATTATGAATTTTCAAAAAATTTGTTTGAATATTTCAAGATTTTCAAAATATTCAAGATTTACAGTTTTCTTCTGTGTGGTTTTAGTTTTCAACTAATTTTGTTTTCAGTGCGATACTAGTTACAACTTTGCACCTACCCTCGAGTTACAGTTTCTTTTAACAGTTTTATATATTGTCCCAGGTTCGAGACCGCGACACGCTGACGTCGCTGGCGGCTCGCTTCGACACCACGCCCTCCGAGCTGACGAAGTTAAACCGCCTCGCCACCCAGTTCATCTTCCCCGGACAGACGCTTCTTGTACCCGATAAGAGGAAAGGTGAGCGATCATATTCCTCTTTAACTTTGAGACTAACTTTGAGGGACGTGAGGTCTACTACTACAGCGCATATCGAACGATCACGCTGGTCAAGCAACGTTGATCCCGGTCGGTAACGAAGTATAAACTTGTCATTTTAAGGATACGTATCTTTTAAGACGCAATTTATGTATCGATAAATAAAATAAACATTTATTGGGCTGAAATAAATTACATAATCAACATTGTCAGCATGCCTATGTGCGCATTGAAACTGAAAATGTATGCGTGCGCATATATTTATAATATGGTATAAATATTCATAAATCATACATAATTCAAATCGATTTTGAAAGGTGTCGTCGTCACCCTTATTCTCCCTATTCCTTACAGTTTCATACGTCGCGTCGTGGGAATTTATTCACGCCTGTAAAAATATAATAGCGACTACTCAGTGACACCATTGTGCAAGACAAATCAGCGATATCTAATATCTATGTATATATGTACACAATACTAGCTGATGCCCGCGACTTCGTCCGCGTGGATAGAATTTTCTTTGCTATAAACCTCACGGAGCCCGAGACCTTTCAAACGAATGCAAAACCGTGGAAATCGGTTCGTGCGTTCTGGAGTTATGGCGTCAGGAAGGAAAACCCGACTTATTTTTATATAGTAGATATATACATCATCAATAGCCTATAACAGTCCACTGCTGGACTAAAGGCCTCTCCCAAGGGGAGGGTTTGCCCATAATCACCACGCGGGGCAGACGGGTTGGTGATCGCAGTAGATGGTAGTAGTAGCACAGAGGACGCTGCTGCCCGTTCTCCGCTATACTCCTTTAGTCGCCTCGTACGACACCCGCGGGAAGAGGAGGGGTGGTGACAACTGTATTCTGATCTGCCGTCACCACACGGCAAATATATACATATTGTAGACGATATATTTTTCTTGTTCGCGTCATAGCCGAGGTTACCAAAACGCATTGAGTATGTGCTCAATCTCATGACAGTCATGACGTTTTTTTGGGTCAGATGCACTCTGCTGCGTTTATCTAAAAATTATTGCTACAGTGTGATACTGATAATTGCCATCGCCTCTGATTGGCCGATACTTACTCGCCATTTGCTAAATTGCATTGTCACAGAAAGAATGCGATAAATTCATTCAGAATGAAGCATTGATTGATGGAGCTTTTACAGAATCGGCCTACAGATCTATATTAATAGAAATAGTTACAATTAACAGGCAGCAGGCAGGCACTGACAGTTTTTTGGAGCTATTGTTTGCGGGAAGGGCGGAATCTAGTAGCGACTAAACTACTATAGGTGTTATATACATTGGTTATGTACCTTCACTCTCTGTTTTGTGAGCAATCCATTCAAGTTGCTTCATATCAACGTCGCCTTCAACCTTTCCAGCAGTGCTCTTATATTAATAGAGGTCATTGTGCCAGATGGTGTATAATAAGTAGTCTCAGCAACATGCGCCACTTTGTTAGCATTTAAGTACTTATAAAATATTTGCAATGCATGAAAAGAATAGTGATTACAATTTATAATAACATCTAATATATAAAATTCTCATGTCGCGTTGTTTGTTAACAAACTCCTCCGAAACGGCTGGACCGATTTTTATGAAATTTTGTTTTCATATAGGGTAGGTCAGAGAATCGGCCAACATCTATTTTTCATACCCCTAAATGATAAGGGTGACCAACCACTAAATATTTTTGTTGGCGGTACTAAGTTCGCTGGGTCAGCTAGTTAGGTACATATTATAATAATGTTATAATTTGTATAATTTAATTCACTGTTTGCGCGCCTTGTAAAGGCAATACACTGCCATAAATTGTAATTATGAACATCTAATAATACGTGTATCTGCAAATAAAATCTATTCTATTCTATTCTAAAAGCTGTTTGACATTTTGTCTCGTTGAACTCTAAAGACTACTTTAGTTGTATGTTTGTTAAATTAAATTATTATATTATTATTACGTAGGACGAGTCGGCATATCATTGTTAATTTTTTTGTTGGTTTGTCCTTCAATCATGCCGTAACGGAGCTACTTATCGACTTACTTTTCATGGGTATAGTTGAATACGGAGAGTAACGTACGTACTTTCATTTCGGAAAAACAAAATTCCCTTGGGATTTTTAAAACCTCTAACTACACCCGGACGTAGTCGCGTGTTAAGGTTTACGACGTCAACAGTAACAGCAAGTGTACAGTACGATTCAAAATTTATGTGTGTAGGTTCGCGCAGGTTCGCCGCCTCCCCGCGTATCGCTGGTACCGAATAATGAATTCTGCGCATCGAAACGCATGAAGTCCGAGAAGTCATAAAGTTTAAATTGGACTGTACGAATGATCTTTCTCCCCAGTTCAATAAGTTTTCTGTTCAAGCTACAGCCTAATAGTTTCCAAACCCTACAAATGCTGTCCTCATTAGGAAACAGCAGCTTCTATAGTATAACAGACTGACTACTCGTACCGTGGCCAATCGCTCAAATGAGAAAATGCCTTGCGTAAATGGCCTTCGATGCTTTGCTAATACCGCTAACATTGCTAACCTACACAGATTAAATATTTTAGTCAAAAAATTTGTCATCATCCCTTGGTTATTAAAATTTAGGTTATTATTTTTTTTTTAAGTATGTATTTACGAAATTACTACTATTAACTTACCAATAGAACGCTGTAATACCAGCTATCAATATTTTTTTTCATAGTCGCGAATTAAAAAAATTCGTAATCAAATAATAATAATAATAGCGGATAAGGATCGGCTGATGATTATCCATGTATAATTATTGTTGATGACCGTGTTCTTTTTTTGAAATCAGTATAATATCTCTCCCTAGAGAGAAAATGTAGAGTTTTTCACCTGCTATTTTGATCAACAATACCTACCTATTTACTAAAACCTTTGTCGCTAAAATTCAATGAAATAACGCTTTACAACAAAATCCCTAGGAACTTCATTATGTATACCAGAAGTAGTCACGGGAGACTTTTATACTTGAATTTATTTATTTGTGCCAATTGGCACTTTGCGTAAACTGAAAATTATTTGAGCGCTAATGCGCATTTGAAATTGAAACAGAAATAGAAACACTATGTCGACGGATACTTACTTGTAGATTAAAGTAACATTAATTATATTAGCAATATTTATGCAGTGATAGCCTAGTGGTTAGGACTGTGGTCTCCTATTCGGGGGGTCGCAGATTCAATCCCGGGTATGCACCTCTGACTTTTCGGAGTCAAGTGCGTTTAAGCAATTAAATATCACTTGCTTCAACGGTGAAGGAAAACATAGTGAAGAAACCTGGCACACCTGAGAGTTCTTCCTAATGTTCTTGAAGGTGTGTGAAGTCCGCCAATTCGCATTGGGCTAGCGTGGTGGACTACATGGCCTATAACCCTTCTCTGAGAGGACACGTAGTGCGCTCAGTAGTGAGCCGTTGATGGGTTGCTAATGATGAAAAAAATGATGAATTATATCAGTGGCTACCAACCTTTTTGTTAACACAAATATTCGTTTTGAATTACCTAACTCTACAGCTGTTATGAAAATGGAAGCAAAAAAAAAAACAATTCCTTTAAAATTAAAACGTAACCTTCCGACTTCCAGCGGAACTTATTCAGCCTTGGCTGCATCGCGCAAATAAAAAAAATGCCTCACAGCGGCAACGTCACACGTGACGAAACATTTTTTCTATTTGCACGACAAACAAAATTACAACAACGAACAGTCGTTGCCGCCATCTTGCAAGCGCGGTCGCGTCATCCTATTTACCGTCTATTTTCATTCAAAGTGAGTTAAATTTGCCCGCATTCGTTAATTGCTGGCTGGTTGCGAGTACCTACGTTTTCCTAACAATGTGTCTTTAATTGACGCGATATGGCTGTTTTATCTCGCGCGATAAGTGTACCGATATAAGCGGCGTTGTGATACAGCTGTTCAAGAATGTTCAGTTTTGAGTTCCTGAAGCGATGGTATCACGGTGCGTTGCATTGTTTGTTTTACACGTAGAGTTCGATGTATGATGGTGTAGAGTAAATAAAGCAGTGTCGAAATCACCTTTGGTTGGCTGACACTCTCTTACAATTGGCTGGGATACACCGTCGCAGCAAGAACACCGTAAAGTCAATCACAAAAATTGCGATTGTTCAATGTGATAACTGATAATCACAAAATTCGAGTCAAGAATCGTTTTACTCCATAAAATTGTAATAAATAGGACTGTATATATAAGTATATTTATAGTTAGGAATATTTTTTTATACTTTATATTGCGTTTCTGACACTTTGTGGTTAGGTACTAGGAAAAGTAAGTATGAAGTATATGACCCTGGGTTTTGATAAGAATGTTTTGATTGGCTTCAGATGGCGATAAGGACTCCGATGGGCCGTCTGAGAGCGGCGATAACACTTCGGAATCGACGCAAGGTGCGCCCAGTGAGCCCGCGCAAGAGAAAGGTGACTAATATTCGCTACTGAGTTACTGACTACTAATACAAATAAATAAAATCGAAGTACCTGTCTGTGCTTTCGAAATATATTTCTTTAATTACGAGATAGGCTTGGCTTGACGACAATCAATGACGGAAATTACTGATGAGGTCTAGGTTGGAGCACGCTTGCTTGGAAAAGCCTATTCACTCTTGCCTTGTCTCATAATTTTCTTCAGTGAAAGGATTCTGTGTTTAGTTAACAAGAACACAATTTAGTGGAACAAGAAAATGTAGTAATTCGTCAATATTTGAGTAACATATTCGTCATATGTTACAGTATGTATTTACTATTCACAGATCGAAGTCAAATTGTTTTATTGTTAAACTCAGTTTAAAATTATTGCGTACCTATCAAGACATAATATTATGTTACGAATTATGATGCATATTTTAAAAGGTTTCAGTCGTCTACAGGCTTGTTATTATTCCATAAACATTCGATCCATTTTAATATTTATTTTTAACCGACTTTAAAAAAGGAGAAGGTTCTCAATTGAGAACCTTCTACACACATACAAAAAGCATGTATTATTTTTATTATAAATTGCGCATTGTACAAGCGATTTATTTTCCTCAAAAGAGTTTTTGTTACAAATACTTAATAGTTTTATGAAACTAATTTTTATATCAACTTTATTAAAACTTGAGCAGTTTGCTAATTATACATAATTATTTGAAGTGCTCACCGTGACGACTTATTTTTGCTATATATTAGTTATGGGTATTATTACATTAATTAAAATCATGGAATTCAGCAAAGTAGCGCCTGCTTCTTACAACCTACAACTAGTTATACAGCTTACAATCTTTGACCTTTTTACAATTGATAATCCAACTTATTGACTTACCAACTGATGAATTATAAGTAAATGAAATGATGCTCGTAGGACGAAAGTGTATATCCGATAACTGAGTAGAACACTAGGCTTTACAAAATATGAAAGATGTAAACAAAGCATATAAAATCTGTTGTTATCTTTCTAGTAAGACAAGTAAGTAGAGTAAGTTCTAGCTATCTCTAGCTATCTGTTCAATGATTAATAAATAAAACATCATTTTGCGTGTTTGGAGAAAAATAAGATATATGGCGACTCAGTTCTATTTCAGCGGTCGCTGAAAATTATCGCGATATCGCAGTCGAAGTGGATTCGAACATTGTTGAATTGCCTATAAAAATGAAACGCGTTTTATAATCAGATAAAATAATAACTGATAAGTGTTCAAAAAATTATCATAACATTTTCCCAAAACGATGACCGAGCCCCTGTTATCTCTGCATTTGAGTTATCCTTGCGCTTTCAAAAATGTTTGGACCATTAAAAGTTTGAACTGACTGTTAAGTGTTGCTCTGCATGTGTGTAGGACTGAATCAAGGGTGGTAGTTTACATTGGTTAAACTCGTATGCTTGCAAAGAACGAAAGCAATGTTAACTCTAAAGAGGTTTTCCTTGCGCTGTGAAAAATATTAGGAATATTCAAGTTTGAGCTAAAAGTCTCCCAGGACAGAGCCAAGTGTTAAGGGCGGTAGTCTACATTGGGCACGATGTTCGCAGAGATCCTCGACAACCTGCGGCCCGTGTCGCCCGACGCGCCCGCCAGCAGCAGCGGCCCACAACGTTTCCTGAAGATCAACGTTCGGCACATTACCGACGGCCAGGTAAAGCACATCATCCATTGATCACAATATTTTTTTTGTCAATAATTAGCCAAGCTGAACTTAAATATTATTCTCCGCTCCTCTTCAAATTAGCAAACAGCTTATGTTAGGAGTGGGTACGACAATAGATCAACGGGTGGGGATCGAAAAGTCAACCTTTCAGTTTTCAGTCCGCGCCTTAACCTTTGAGCTGAGGCTCTAATGACTGAACCAGATCAGATTAATAGCCACCGCCGCACCTACACTAGCGGCACGCTATGATGGCCGGTTTGACGTTTGTCCGCTCATGAAGTTCCGTATTAATTGATAACGACTTTGAAGGAAATAATTGTATTACTTTATTGACGATAGTGATGTGCAGAGATTCATAAATTTTATCGAATGTAGTTTTAGGTTTAGGACTCAAAATTTATTTATTAAATTGATTTCTAAAATGTATACAAGTGTAGAAAAATCAGTTTGCACCATTTAAGGGGTGAATGTACTTGTGAATATGAACAATTTTCACTATGTGGACAAACCTCTGAAATCGCAAAAAAATATCAGCTGTTTCATACAAAAGGTAAAATTTTTATTTTTATATGATATATACCACAACTCGGCATTTGGTTTTCTAAATTGAAAATTTTTAAAAATGGAATCTAATACGATCGTCACATAGGATCGCTGGCTAGCACAACTACTACACTAGCGGCACGCTATGATGGCCGGTTTGACGTTTGTCCGCTCATGAAGTTCCGTATTAATTGATAACGACTTTGAAGGAAATAATTGTATTACTTTATTGACGATAGTGATGTGCAGAGATTCATAAATTTTATCGAATGTAGTTTTAGGTTTAGGACTCAAAATTTATTTATTAAATTGATTTCTAAAATGTATACAAGTGTAGAAAAATCAGTTTGCACCATTTACGGGGTGAATGTACTTGTGAATATGAACAATTTTCACTATGTGGACAAACCTCTGAAATCGCAAAAAAATATCAGCTGTTTCATACAAAAGGTAAAATTTTTATTTTTATATGATATATACCACAACTCGGCATTTGGTTTTCTAAATTGAAAATTTTTAAAAATGGAATCTAATACGATCGTCACATAGGATCGCTGGCTAGCACAACTACTACCTCCGGCAAACTCGCGTCAATGCTCAATGCAAAACAAAGCAGTTTCGAATTGACGTTGCTTCGAAAAGTATAAACTGTCAGTGCAATGCGATTGTGGTATAGTTTTGACCTGGCTTTGGATTTCAAATATTGATACTGCATTACTGTTGACCCTTGCTCGTTAATTTGGACTCTGTTCAAGCCCTTTGTTGTGGATTTCGTCGATATGACCGAACGTACGCAGAGAACTCTTCTAAATAGTCAGACACGTGAGTTCGTAATACGCCTTCGTAACTATTTCGATCGTGAAGCTCAAAATGGAGGGCCAATTTTACCTATAACGTCAGTGGTTGAACGCGTAGCTGATGCGCTTAATATTGGACAACGAACTGTTAGACGGATAACTAAAAAAAAATATGGCGAGACTGGCACAGAAGAAAATAAACTTCACACACCAAAAAAGAGAAAACGAGCAAAACCAGTCGTAGGCATCGATAGCTTTGATGCCGATGCTATCCGAAGACATGTTTACGGCTACTATTTACAGAAGGAGTATCCAACAAGAAAAAAGTTGGTGCATTCACTGAAGGAAGCTGGATTATTCTTCGGTGGGGAAAGTTCTTTAACGAAGTTTTTGAAGACCATTGGATTTCGATACAAAAAATGTAACAAACGCAAAATATTGATGGAAAGATTTGATATAGCGATGGCAAGGTATACTTTTTTACGGCAAGTCAAAGAAATCAAAAATTGGCAAAATGTTGTGTTCTTGGATGAAACATGGCTTAATGCTAACCATACTGTAGGCCGTTCTTGGAACGATGACACAGCAGCATCTACTTCCAAAGTTCTTGTAGGAAAAGGATCGCGACTTATAATTTGTCACGCCGGAACCATCAACGGGTTTGTCGAAGGTTCTCTCATGGCTTTTGCGTCAAAAACCACTGGAGACTATCATGAAGACATGAATGGAGAAAAGTTTACTGAATGGTTTACCTCAATGTTGTGTAGCCTCCCTGAACCATCTATTATAATTATGGACAACGCCCCATACCACTCGATGCAAATTGACAAGCCACCTGCCCAATCCCAAAAGAAAGCTGATATCGTCGCATGGCTTCGTAAAAATGGCGTAGATGCAAACATGAATATGTTAAAAGCGGAATTAGTACGTCTTTTAAAAGAAAACAAACCAACCAAGATCCGATACGTCATTGACGAAATAGCATTAGAACATGGGCACAGAGTTATACGGTTACCGCCTTACCATTGTGAGTATAATGCGATTGAGTTGGTGTGGGCTCAAATTAAGGGATATGCTGCAAGACACAATACAGAACCCCCATTTACCACAAAAAAAATGCTAAAATTATTAGAAGAAGCTTGTGAACATGTGACTAAAGGAGACTGGGAAAAGGTTGTGAATAGAACTGTTAAATTAATAAGGGAAGATTATGAAAGAGATGTGAAAATAGATAATATTATAGAAAACGAACATATAATTATTAATGTAGGTGATGATAGCAGTGACGACAGTGAAAATAGTAGTATGGACGAATCTGATTAATTATGGCCTTTTGTGGCACCTTTTTTGGTATCTTTTGTATTCATATGTTTCTTGTGTGCATATAAAGTATGTATATTCATTTTCATTCAAATATTCAGTTCGTTCAAATAAATTAAATAAACATATACATTTTTGTTTTATTAAACCTATTTAATCAGGTACAAAAACAAAACTTAATTGTTTTTTGTTCGAGAATAAATTGACATTCCACATCACTATTGTAATGTGTCAAACCGGCCATCATAGCGTGCCGCTAGTTTACCTCCGGCAAACTCGCGTCAATGCTCAATGCAAAACAAAGCAGTTTCGAATTGACGTTGCTTCGAAAAGTATAAACTGTCAGTGCAATGCGATTGTGATATAGTTTTGACCTGGCTTTGGATTTCAAATATTGATACTGCATTACTGTTGACCCTTGCTCGTTAATTTGGACTCTGTTCAAGCCCTTTGTTGTGGATTTCGTCGATATGACCGAACGTACGCAGAGAACTGTAAACCTATTTAATCAGGTACAAAAACAAAACTTAATTGTTTTTTGTTCGAGAATAAATTGACATTCCACATCACTATTGTAATGTGTCAAACCGGCCATCATAGCGTGCCGCTAGTGTAAGTTCGGTGGGGTCACTCTTTAAAACCAAGCGGCTAGAGGGTTTAGGGCGTAGTGAGAGGTAACTCATATGAACGCGAGTGACCAGGAACTCTACAGAATATATTTACGTTCATTCATCTCAACCCATCGTCGGCCCACTACTAGACACAGGTATCCTCTTTTTCTACTTCTTCTTTACGATAGACGTCCACTGCTGTGCAAAGGCATCTTGCATGGATTTCATAGGTCTCAATCTTGCGCCGCTTGCGTCCAGCGGCTCCGCGACTCGTTTGATGTCGTTCGGTCTAGGGGGAGGCAATGGCCCAATACTGCGCTTCCCGGTACGGGATCGCCACTCCGGTACCTTGGGACCCCAACGCCTATTTACACGTCAGTTTCGCGACTCGCTGAGCTTAGTCAGTGACTTTGGTTCTCCTACGAATCTCCTCATTTCTGATTTGATCTTGCAGAGATACGCCGAGCATAGTTCTCTCCATCGCCTTCTGAGTGACCCTGAGCCTTTATATGAGGCCCATAAGGGTCTATTTACGTGATAGTAAAATTGTATTTTGTTTTCAGGGTGTAGTGTCGGGTGTACTGTTGGTGACCCCCAACGCGGTGATGTTCGACCCGAACGTGTCGGACACGCTGGTGATGGAGCACGGGCCCGAGTCGTACGGCGTCATCGCGCCCATGGAGTACGTCGTCAACGCGGCCATCTTCTACGACATCGCGCACATGCGCACGCACGGCCCCGACCACAACGCACACAAGTAAGCGTTCATCCACCTTTTTTTTTTTAATATCCAGCGCACACAAGCGTGGATCACCATTTTAACGGGCCATCGTCTACATTGCAACTAATCCAAAATTCGGGATTATTAATTACATGGTAGGCCAACTTGTTGCTCTTATCAGAAGTCAAGACTCTTCTACCGGTTCGGAAAACAGATTCTGCTTAGAAGAAAGAGATGGCAAAATACTTAGCAATTGCTCTTTTCAAAACATAAGTGTTGTCAATATGTTGGAGCTTATCTATCTTGTGGACAGCTAAAAAAAGCCGACTGCTTCCAAGCAAATTTGTCATTGAGAAATTCACTAACTGTATAATTCATTTAAAATTTTAATAAACTCTACTTATTAAATGTGTGTAATTAACTTTTAGGAGCGTATAGTCGGTCCCACAAATATTTCTGCACTTTACGCAGACGACAGGATGATGTTGTGCAAGTTCATGACGGTGTCTAGTCAATAGATTATATTGTGTTATCAGTTATCACCTCTTTGTTTACTGAGATGAATGAATTGTTATTGTAAACTTACTGTGAAGCCACCGTATACCAATGTCTTTAAAGTTTTCAGGAAGGGATTCTCGTGATCAGATTTTATAAATTGGTCGGATGGCTCTTTTCTTTAATTATTCAAAACCTAATGTACCTAATTTACTATACTTTTATCACTATACTATGCAGTTGAGAGACCATGTTTTGAGTGAATCTAATGTAATTTGTATGCTCGAAGGTAGTGAGTAATGATTGATAAGTTGTTTTAGTCTTTGCTAATCTAAGTACCCACGTTCTTTACAGAGGCGAGACAGCTGAAATCTACTACATGAATAAATCTGAGCTGTCGCCTGGCAAGGATTCTCTTCTAGTCAAAGTGAGTTTGGATTACAATTATTAAAATAATAATAACATATAAAAATTATAAATTCTTTTTAAGAAACCGACTTCAAACGCCACTTCAAAGTATAGTGACAACCTAACATTGCTTTGTTAGGTACGTACAATTCAAAACTTGTAATAGGGTATTATACTCTTTTTTGAAAAGTGTCTTTTGATCCTAAGGCGATAAGATAATATGCTAGTAGAAAATTTAATAAATTTTTATTCAATCGATAAATACCAAAAAAAAAATGCATTTGAATATTGCATTTTAAATTTCCGCGAGTAAACGATTCAGTAAATAATGTATTAATTTATTTTCACATAGTTTCCAAAATACCTTGTTAGGGTTCCGTACCCAAAGGGTACCAACGGGACCCTATTACTAAGCCTACGCTGTCCGTCCGTCCGTCCGTCCGTCCGTCTGTCAGCGGGCTGTATCTCGGTAACCGTAATAGGTAGACAGTTGAAATTTTCACAGATTGTGTATTTCTATTGCCGCTATAACAACAAATAATAAAAATTAAATTAAATTAAAAAAATTAAATAAAATATTTCCATGGGTACATGGAAATATTTTTATGTAAGTAAATTTTTTTAACGGAACCCTAAAAGAGCGAGGCCCGACTCGCACTTGGCCGATTTTTACTTGTACTGCAAACTATTTGAGCGGATGAACTATATAGACTTCTGACTTAATGACATAATAATAATAATAATAATAATAATCGTTTATTTTTCCCAAAATTACAAATGATTTTATAACAGATTTGAACGATGATCCCGCAGAAGTATAAACTGTGTTGCGGTGATCATCGCCCTCCTCATCCATTAAATAAAAGATTTATAATATGTAATTATCACAAAGTACAAGCAAAATTATATACTTACTCGTATTAAATAAAATAAAATTTAGAAAATTTAGAAAAAAGACAAATTTTAAAGTGTTAGATTGTGGTTGTAGATTGTTGACAGTGCATGTGCGTGTTTGCAATGTATTGGGTGTCAGGTAATTGGTGTGAGAGGTGAGTGTGTTTGGGTGTGAGTGAGAGTGAGTATGTGTGTGTGTGTGTGGGTGTGTGTATGTGTGTGTGTGTGCGCGTGCGCGCGCGCGCACGTGTGTTTGTGTGTGTGTGTGTGTGTGAATGTTAGTGGAGTAGTGTAACATTTATTGACTCAGCTTTACAAGGACTTCCGTTTCATCATAAGTGAGGGCTCGAAGCCATTCTGAACACTTGTGTTTGCATTTATCTAGTGTTAACGGATATATATTTAGTATTTTATTTGCTCGATTATATATTAAGCCACCAAAATAAAAATAATGCCGACCGGCAACAGCGGTCCGGCGAGGTCTGTGGGCGCAAACCATATGAGTTCTCCGCTTCATAGTAAATAGGTTAGGATCGTAGGTCAGTTCAGAATGTTTGCGTAGCACCGTATGCAAGATGAACAATTGCCGGACTGTGAGCAGCTGGCAACTAGAATATAGCTCAGCAGTAGGAAAGAGTATGGGCTTACCGAGCATTACTTTTAAAACTGCCCTCTGAGCTCTTTCAATCCGTAGCATAAGCGTTTTTGGTGAACCACCCCAAGCGGTTATACAATATGAAAGGATTGATTGAGCGAGGGCATAGTAAACGGATTTAAGGCATTTGGGGTCAGCTACGTTTCTTATATTCTTAAAAACAAACATTAATTTTCTTGTGCGCGAAGAGACTGATGCAATATGTTGTTTCCAAGATAGGAAGCAATCTACCAAAACACCTAAGTATTTGATACAGGAGGTGCGTTCAAGGGCTTTGCAATTACAGGTAGGATTAGAGCCATTACATCCGTGAGCACGTATTGTGAAGGAGATAGGAGCTTGGGTAAGTGTGTTAGGGGCAAAGGTTATAAACTTAGTTTTGGACAAGTTTAATGTAAGAAGGTTCCAATTTAGCCATTTCATAACAGTTTTAATGGCTAGTTCAGAGTGATTACAGACTTCATTCCAGTTATTACCGCTAACAATTAGAGCTGTATCATCGGCATACGTGATGATTTTGCAGTGTGATAGGCGAAGGGAACACAAGTCATTAACATAAATAAGAAATAATGTAGGTCCAAGCACAGAACCCTGAGGAACTCCGAAATGTACTGATTCCGAGTCACTAGTGTGATTATCTATAATAACACATTGTGACCGCTCGGACAAGTAACTTTTGAAGATATCGAGAGCAATCCCTCGTATGCCAATGCGTTCAAGCTTATTTAATAACAATGAGACAGACACAGTGTCGAAGGCTTTTGAGAGATCCAGAAATATGCCCACAGTTTTAAGCTTATTGTCAAAATTTCTAGCAATGTGATCAGTTAGCGTCACTACAGCATCTTCAGTAGATTTACCCACCCTGAACCCGAATTGATTTTCAGAGAGAATGTCGGTTACAGCCAAGTAATTAACTAATCTTTTATTCAAGATTTTTTCAAAAATCTTTGATAAGGTAGTGAGGACCGATATGGGCCTATAGTTATCGATACTGCCCCTGTCTCCAGTTTTATAGATAGGGTGCACGAGGGCCTTTTTAAAGGCTCGTGGGAAAACCCCGTGAGTAAGACAAAGATTAAAAATGTAGGTAAGGATAGGAACCAACGTATGGGCAGCAGCTTTAACTATGGAAGAGGGAATGCCATCCCAGCCAACAGCACATTTCTCCTTTAAATTAAATATAATAAGTTCCACTTCCTTGTTGTCTACAGGAAGCAATGACATTGAGTTTAACCGTATCGGGATGGGAGGTAAAACCTCCTTTAATTCATCAATTGGAGGCTGGACAATTTTTTGGGCGAGGGTCTTACCAATCTTTGCAAAAAATTCATTAACTCTATTTACTGAAGTCGATGGCTCGGTACACAGTTTCAGCAAGTCAGGAGAGTTGGACTTGAGAGCATTGATATTAGCGATTTTCTTGACTAGTTTCCACGTTTTAGCCGGATTTCTTTCAGCCTTACGGAATTCGTTACGTTCGTATTCGCGTTTTAATTTTTTTAATAAATTGTTACAAAAGTTTCGATATCGAGTAAACGTCTTATTTAGAACCAGATTACTTGGGTCTTTTTTAGATTTTCGAAATAAATTATCTCTATGACGAATACATCTCAGCAGACCAGGAGTTATCCACGGTTTTAAAATCCTCTTTTTGCTTGAAATAATGGCAATGTGAGATTGATTTTTTATGATAGCAGAGATTAGTGTGACAAGAGTATCAGTAGCATATTCTGGGTCGGAGGATGTTAAAATCGAAGAAAAATCAGCCTGCTCCAAATTGGAAACTATAGCTTTAATGTCCATACGAAGAGATGTGCGGTTTACTGATTGCGATTTAACTTTAGCATCACAAAAGAATAAAACTGGTGCATGATCAGTGATATCAACCTCAAGGACTTCAAGGACAAGGACATATTGTAATGGCGGGTACCCTTTGAGCGTTTGGCATATTTGTAGCATAGATAAAAAAGTGAAAACTTTGAAATAAAAATTTTATTTCAATATGTAATAAATTTTATATCTATATATATATAAAAGAAAGTGGTGTTAGTTACACTATTTATAACTCAAGAACGGATGAACCGATTTGGCTCAAAATTGGTGGAGAGGTAGCTTAGAACCAGGAGACGGACATAGGATACTTTTCATCCCGTTCGACCGCGTTTCCGTCAAGTCAATATAAAACCTGGTACTTATAACAAAAATGCATCTGACATGGAATAAAAAAACGAAAATGACAGTGGAAGAACAAAACGTAAATGACAGCTAAACGTAATTTTGTATTTGGTTAATTATGGTAAAAACAATTATAAAAATTATAGTTTAACGTAATTGATAATATCATCAGTAATATGTTTTCTCTTTGAATCATCATTAACAATGCCGCGAGCAAGACGATCAAATGTTTCCTGCTACAAAGCTACGGATTGACGTGATTTATTGGATAGATATAGTTGAGAACCTGGAGGGTGACAAAGATTTCCCGCGGGATGTTATGAACTAAATCCACGCAGACGAAGTCGCGGGCATCAGCTAGTTTAATATAAAATTTATTTTATAATTTTATGAACTGAAACTTCACTTCCCGATTTCTTATTGTCTAAACTCTAAACTATCTCATGTAGATATTTTTAGATTATTTCTCACTAGGCGTAAAATACCATATTATTTCTTTATATCAGGATGAAACCTTCCCCGAACTGCAGGCGGCCGGGGAGGCGGGCGGGGAGGATCGCCCGGCGTCCCTCGACGCGGAGGAGAGAGGCGGCGCGGCCTTCCCGAAGGCGTTCGACCGCGACCTCGTCACCCCCACGCCTGTTCACGTAAGACTCGAGTGTCCTTTATTGTTATTATTTTATATATTTTACAAGTCTTTTTGTAAGCGACGATACAACAAAAGAAACATAAAAGAAAGTAAACTGAACTACAAAAAGGCGGTCTTATCACTAAAAGCGGTCTCTTCCAAACAACTTTATGGATAAAAAAAATTTAAAAAACCTTAATATTTTTTAATTACTTTCTATTTCAACTAATAATAAAATAACTGATGCCTGCGACCTTTTTCGCGTGGATTTAGTTTTAAAATTCCGCGGCTACTCTTTGATTTTCCGGGATAAAAAGTAACCTATGTAATTCTCCAGGCCTTTAATTAAAGTATACCCAGTCCATACAAAATATCACGTCGATCCGTAGCTCTCTTGCGGCGTGATTGGAGGACAAACCAACAAACAAACATGCTTTCGCATTTATAATATTAGTAAGGATGACTAAATTCTTTTGTTTCTATAATCTATATGGGACAACTTGCCGCTCGCACTTTACACCAACAACGCAATACCACACAAAACCTCCGAAATACTCTACTATATTATTATCTCATGCTCGAACTCTACGTACTCACTCTACTCACTCTATGTAACGTACATAGAGTGAGTACTTACCTATTGTATACAGTACGTCTTGTACACGGCACACCACACCAAACACGGTACTTATGATACGCCATAGAAATTTTTCTGGTTTGGCGGAATATATAAGTACAGTAAAACAATCTGTGGAATGTGAGTAATGTCGCGTCTCATGTAGCTGTTTTCATTGTAGCAACAAACAACAGAGGACAGGCGGAAATCTTTACTCGACCATCATTGGGCGATCCCGAGCAAGGATAGAATGTCCATCGATCAAGGCAGTGAGGTGAGAAATTATTTGCTCCCGTCAATAGTTTATTGGGCTGAAATTTCTCGTTGGTCGTTGGTCAAGTGATAGAATTATCAAACGGATGAATGTTCGAGCAGGTGTGCTATTCAGTACTTCTCTACACCACAACTCACTTCGAAAGCAAACTCGAGACAGACAGAAAGCGAACGGTTATGACACTCGTCCTTATAGTCTAATATTCGCTCCTATTTTGTAGGAGCGAATGCAATTTATTCTGTGTTACCAATTATGTCAAAAAATTATTTGACATAATTGACGAGTGAGTTCGGTTTTGAAGTGAGTTTTATTTTAGTGAATACCCCTGATTTGCTTTTCTAAAAATAAGTCTTGTAATACCTGTCATTATCATCACATATGTGTGGGAAACTAGAGCGCAGGTTGCAGGCATCCTTACTATAATCGTAAACGTGTTTTTTCATTTTTTTCGCATGAGTATAGTTGAGGCTATCTTTTATCACTTTAGTAGACAGATTTTTCAAAATCTGTTTCCATGCGGACGAAGGCAAAAACTAATTGTTTAATGATATCTTATATTGAAACGATTGTTGCAGGTATCCTCAAGCGCAGATCACGGCAAAGAGGAAAGTCTCGAAGCTTCGGTGGCGGAGGGCTCTGTAGAGGAGCGCGCGGGGAGCGCAGAGGGCGAGGCAGACGGGGAGGGGGAGGTGGAGCCCGAGGAGCGCGGGGAGCGGGGGGACGCCGCGCACTTGGTGAAACTCTCCTACCACGACTCAGGCATCGATATCCGCGAACCGCTACTGCACGTTACGCCCACCAACTCTAAGAAAGTAAGTCTCCACAGAATAGACATTTTACGGAATCATTCATCTTGACGGCAAAGCAACCCTTATATCAAGGGTTGCTTTGCCGTCAAGATGAATCCCATAGTGTATTATCGTATGAGGAAGCCTCGATAGATTCTCTATAATATGATATGTGGAGTGTGTTAGAAGAAAAGTTAGAAGAGGAAGTCGAAGATGAAAAACGAGTGGTCAAGGAGAAACAACACACCCACTCACACTAACCACACCCACTAACTTTTGTCGTCTTTAGTCAGTAATTATACATGTTGATCAGACCTATACCTATCGTGTTTAGCTTAATTCCTACTTTATTGAGACGATGGTATTATGTGTTAAATGGGAATTTTTAGAATATCCAGAACCCAAAGTTTTAGTAATTATATCCCAAGCGTATATGCACTCTTAGTAGATGCGAAATATACCTACCTAGTTGACAATCCATCGACTTTGAAAACTCAATCCATTCATCCAACCAACTTATTGTGTACGCAAATATTTATTTTAGGAGCACCGTTCATTAGATCACGAGGATTATTATCATGAAATCGAGACAATATACGAAATCCCGGAGATGGATGTCTCCATGTACGATTCCACTTACGAGTCCAAGTTTTTGAATTACTTCCACTTTGATCAACACGATGTTGATATGGGGTCTTGTTCTTCGTCCGACGAGGTGAGAAGGTTACATTCGGTTATGGTGTATTGGTGGTTTATGGTCCAGCGATTTCTAAGTTGTCATGATACAGTGGCCATAAAACGGAACTTGTGATTA
The DNA here is from genome assembly GCA_029955525.1 of Oeneis ivallda. NCBI lineage: Eukaryota > Metazoa > Arthropoda > Insecta > Lepidoptera > Nymphalidae > Oeneis > Oeneis ivallda. The sequence continues at coordinate 11,171,568 of JARPMR010000005.1, forward strand.
TCTCAATCGTTTTTAGCGAAACTAAAGCAAGCAACGAATCAGCTGAAGTTCCGTCATAACTTGTCAGTTTATAATATTCGAAAGAGAAGAGGAACTGCTATTCTATCACAGCGATTTGACTATGAGTCTATCTCTTTTCCACCCGATTTCGTTTACGAAGACCCAGACACATCTCCGGAAATCCCTAAGCCGGAATCGTGTGGGTAAGAAATAAGCTCATAGTAAAATGTAGTGATTTGTATAAGAACAGGCAGTTTTGTTTTGGTTTCGCAAAATGAATTGGTCATGGCGTAACTTTAGCGATTTCACATAGGCGGAAGTGTGCCAGACATTATCTATTGGCTGAATGCATGGTATACCGCCTGTGCCCTTTAGAAGAATTTAAGCAAATCAGAAATGTTAGCGACCACTTTGTAGCTGTCAAATTTTGCAGGGGCTTAAGAACTAAAATTTGGCATCATTTTCGATCGCAATCATTTTCGATTGTCTGCCAAATTACGTAAGATGCTGCACCATTACGTAAAATTTAGCCAATAAGAACAATTGCAATAGTCGCAATATGATAATCACAGCTTCCGTGCTTGCCCTCCTGACTTTCAGCTTCTGGTGGCCGTGTCTTCTAGTTATATATAGGTTTCTTGAAAGTCTTCTATAAATGTTGTCTATGGTTTTCTTGTTGCCGTCTTTTCTTTTCCTACGATTAACTTTGTCATCATACTGTCTTTCTTTCATTTCTCTTGTTATCGTCCAAATATCGTTTGTCATATGTATATAGCTACATATTGGATAATTTTCATATCATCCTAAAGTCTGATAGTTCGTAAAAAAAAATATATGTATCTGCCATAAGATCTTAAATGAAATAATAAGGTAATTATTTTTTCTTTTAAGAATATCTTGTCAGAGATACAGTTACATAAAAGTGTTATCACACAAATAATATGCTGGTGAGTTAACTGGCGGCTTGGTGATGACACACAAACAAAAACGGTGCATAAGCCGGCAAGATACAAGAGCTCAGACATGACGGAGGAGGTAGTATGCGCTGCATTTATTATGCCAAATACAACGGCTGCACTACGACTTCGCCTCTTCAGTAGGAACTACACCAGCTAATTTTGCAGGTATACAGTGACGCAGATATAGTGCTGTCAGCGGACTGGGTGCCGCCGGTGTGTCTGCCGCGCACCGAGCCTCCTCTCTCCGCGCCCCCTCTGGGAGAGAACGACAGAGTGGTGCGCAAGCCCGCATCTGTCTCTTTCTCGCTCGACGGAAACCAAAAAGAAGATCCTGGGAAACCTGATAAGAAGAATAAGGTATAGTCTTTTACTCTTATATTCTGGTGTCAAAGGAATTCAGCTGGTCGATTGCGGATAAACTGCATCAATGAATTGATCTTTAGTGTGGTCACTGACGTCTTTTATTTATTCATCTATGATTAACAGTGAGCAAGCTGCTGTCATATTTTTTTTGCCTACTTTTGATTGACGCTGTAAACAATTATTACGGGTGTCGAGTTGAGTTACGAAAGTTAGTGAGGGCACTAGTTGACAACTGATAGTTGATACTTTTTGGCACTTCCTGCAACCCTATATTATTATTAGTTCCAGAGACACTCGTATATCAAATGTGGCGCTTCAATTGATCCATATTTTAAGCTGTCAGTTGGACAGCCAGTCCGGTGTTAATCATAGAATAACTATTATAGAGGTCAGTGCAGATTTTGATTGCCTGAATTTATGGTTTTCTGGCTGCTACAATGCATTTTAGCCAATAGCAAGAGAGTGTCAAGCAATAAGATGTACGCTTTAGCTGTTCATCACATTTGGTGGATTATAAAATCAATAGTATATAGGATTGTAAAAACAAATAGCATACCTATACCCAAAAGTTATAGAAAAAATATATTATATTTCCGCCAAATAACGTACCAAAAATTACAGTACCTAGGTACGTGATAACTGATATCTGTCAGACTATTCTTATCATATTTCATATCATTTTTTGTTTTGTTTTTTTTTTACGAAATGGAATAACCTTCTTCAAAGTAACATTATAAAAAGGCAAGTATTGGTAACATTTGAATACGTTAAGATGTTTTTCCGTCGGCAGATGTTGAAACGTTTATCGTACCCGCTGTCGTGGGTGGAGGGGCTGACGGGCGAGGGGGTGCCCGCCACGCAGGCGGAGTCGCTGCCAACCTCCGCCGACAGCCACTCTTCATCCGTATTCTCCAAAGTATTTAACAGGTAACCGATATTTTTCACTAAAAATTTATGAACGGAAAGCCTTTAAAATTAAGCCCTGTACAGGCATTAGTTCATAGTTTAAGCAACTGTATAGAGCAAGTCAGGCATTGCAAGCATAACAGAACGTCTAAATGCCGGCCGCATATGATCAAAAATTTTATCAGTCAGAAATCCTTCTGTTCCGTACATCCCACGACCACGAGCGTCAGATAGGAACGTACTAGGCTGCAAAATGTATAAGCAAAGTGCCTTCAGATTTTATTCTGACAGAAATTTCTGATGAATTATTGCCACACTGCATATTATCCAAAAAATTCTGACAGGACTCTGGTTATACATTTTATGCTAAGGCCCGCAATCCCCGCCCGGTGTTTGCGAAGCTGCAGATGGCTAGCCCAGTTAAAGGCCGGTGATTGCCGATGGATTAAAATTATGACGAAGCCCCGCAAGTTATCCGAATTTTGCCGGATTATACGTGTACGCTGTGTTCTAACTGACAATTTCTTACTTCGGACTCATATATCGGATAGTTGGACTTATATACTACAAGATAGATAAACTTATCGTAGTTTGCGAAACAAAACGCAATAGAACGGTAAGAATATATTGGATAGAAGCAAGTTACCTACTAGTCCATGATACACAAATAATAAGCTTAATTTGCTACTATCCCCTACAGCCTTATTTTCGGCCTTACCACCGTAACTTGATTGCTACACTGCAGTATGACAATCGCAATCGCCACTCATAGACTGAATTTATGATATTTTTGCTGCAACTGTGAATTTTTGGAAATATGAAGAAAGTTTCAGCCAATAAGAGGTGGTTACGATCAATCGTCTCATTAGCAATCAAACAACGGTAGTTCTACAGGTCTACAGGTTCTAGTGGATAATAGCAAATTAGCCTTGTTGTAAAACACAATTTAATTTACCAATTATTTATTCAATGATGCACTAAACTTGAGCAAAAGCGATGATTGACATGTCGATATTTATTTTAATTAATAATTAAGTATGATTAATTATATAGCCATCCTGTTATGAATTTTATGTTAACCCAATTAATCCAATCAACGTCTGTCTCATTCACTTTTTAAGGCTAATACACAAAGTGAATCTTTTACATTTCCTTACCATAATGTTTCATATGTACAATATTTTTTATTAGCAATTATTTAGGTTACACAACAATTTACTTGTCAAGTAAATCCTGGTGCTCGAAATCCAATTCGTAACACATTCCTCTCAACCAATCGCACACTTGCACGTTCAATATTTAAAAAAAATATAATAATGTTGCCATTCTAAATTTTCCTTTGCTACCATGGATGCTAACCGGGATGTACCGAATACGCCGGCTCCGCTTCGTTCATTGGCTCGTAGCTCACCAATGAACCTAGTGGAGTTTGGTACTGGTTTGTTCCTGAGTAAAACACCTTCAGAGGAGGCGCCCCATGAAGTCCTGTCTGGGTACGTGAGCCCACCGCTCCAGAATCAATGTGCCCCCACGTTACGTGTTGCCTTGAGGAATCTGTCCAGGCCATATTGAGACACTTATAACTAAACGTTTTTGTTTTCGAGCACAATTTGTTCCACGTCTTTATCCGACGCCGGCAAAAATAGGAAGGATTCAGGTTTTAGGCCTAAACTATGGAGCCGATTTTGATGAATGAGTCGTTATTGGATAGAAGCAGGCGTCACATTTGCGTTAGTTCATGTAGCCTTGTCACCCCAACTAAAATAATGACTCATTCGCAAGAAAAGGTTAGAATTATTTTGCTATATTCCGCCAACAGAAAAAATCTGTATGGTCAAATATGCAGTAACAAGCTAAACACCGCTCACCTTCTCAAGCAAGCAAGAAAGCAAAGTTCCCAAGCAAGGAATGTCACCACCACTCACATGCAATACCACACAAGACTTACACTAATCTCGACGCACGTTTCGTCCCGACACCGGAGCATCATCAGGAGATGTCGACTTAACAATGCAGTATTGTCTAGCTAATTAATACTAAGTATATAGGCATTGCTTGCTTGGGAACTATGCTTTCTTGCTTGTTTGGGAAGGTGAGCGGTGCTTAGCTTGTTACTGCATGTTTGAAATACAGTTTTTTCTGTTGGCGGATTATAGCAAAATAATTCTAACCTTTTCTTGCTAATGAGTCGTTATTTTAGTTCGGGTGACAAGGCTACATTTTATACGAACAAAATCAGTATGACGAATGTAACATCCAATTTTTCGTGGTCGGGTTACTTGTTAAAGTCTCTTTTGGCTCTTACATGATGTCTCAATGTGGTCTTATACGTTTAGCCTCCTGTTTGTAACCACTAAACTGTTGTTAAGCCCACCGATATGTGTTTTTTATTTATTGTGCGCTGTTATTATTGGTTTTTGGGTGGAACATTTCATTTCGTCCTTGATCTTCTAATATATAAATTGGACCAAGTGACATTGCTTAACCAATTGCAATCCTTTTATTCTATCTATCGGGGGACCTACCACCAACGTTAAAAGTTAGTTTTATTTTGAGATATCATATAATGACAAACTTAAAGTGTCTGAAATCATACTGCTTTAAGCAGTGGTAGTATAGACTCTGAAATATGCCTTACTCTTTTAATGAATGTATGAAGTTGAAGATAGAAAAATAAATAATGGACGACCCAAAATCCAGTTTGCAACTTTTTAAACTTTAAATGTAAACATAATGCTAAATGGCATGATGTATATGTGTTAGGAATATTAGAAATATGAGGATTAGTTGTTTATAGAAAGTGTTACTTTTGTTAACTACTGTTATATTGCACTGGCGGTGTGCCGATTCGTCACGCTTTTCTAGACTAGACCAACCTACTGTTCTTATAAACTTACTGTTTTTTTCGTCAAATTTCTCCAAAAGAGACGCATACTTTTTTCGTTTCATGAAAACGACAATTTTAAGGCATCCGCACATATCAGTGTCAATGAGTAATGATACGCGCCAGATCCAAGGAGTGCGTCAGAGCGAATAGCGATATCGATATTATACTGCTGGGCGATTGTAAAAAAGCTGCATCAATCATTCATTTCAGCCAAACAAGGCTGAATTTGTAGCATTCATGGCATGATAATGCATTTAAGCGAACATCCAGATGGCGTCGGGCATTACGAGATTGTTGCGATTGTCACACTAGCTAGCATTTTAAGTCATAACACTGACAAGAACGGATGGCGTCGTAGAAAATGTATGGAACAGTATCATTTTTCAGTGACACTGACGTTCACGGCACTGATCGAAACGTCTGATGTGTGCGCAGAGGCTTTTATTGGTGATCTAGGTCAGATATTTGTATGAAACTAACAAAATGGTACGCGTCTATTTTTAATCTGTTTTGAAATTTTCCTAATTGTACCCTATTGGCTTCATATCTCTGTTGCGTGCCGTCCTGCGGCTTACCGCTCGGTCCCAGGAGAGTTACTGTCATCTGTTTATATCGGGCTTGCAACGAATACAAATAATTTTAAGTTAGAAATGTCTTCAACAATTAAAGGGTTGCTAGTGAGTGGCTGCACTAAACTGTCAATCTGGATCGTGATTCGAAATCTAAATCACAGACTACAATCTGGCCTAGAAAAATTTATTTTAACTGTTTTATTCGGGCCTGCGATGGGTTCATAAATATAACGTCTACGCTATTCATGATATAGGCAACCACTCATAGGCCAGAGAAATGGTGTGCAATTTGCTCTACAGACCGTTCACTATAACTTGTCCCTTGCCGTCATGTTGGCACCATTGCTTAATCTCAAGCCGTTGTCAGGGTTTTCATTGTGTGAAGCAATAGTACCAACATGACGGCAAGGGACAAGTTATAGTGAACGGTCTGTAGGGCAGATTGTGATCTGTAGAGTCATAAGACTCTAGATCTCGTGATCTGTAGAGTCATAAGAGTTATTACATAAGTAATCCATGGTTTTTATCGTACATAACAAGCAAGAGTATAGCAAGAGAAGCAAGAGTATAGTAAGAGTATAAGCAATCTTGCTCTAGGAGTGAAATTGCCTAATAATATTCTTTGCAAGCCGAATTTATATTATTTTACTAGTAAGTATACCCATTTAAAATTAAAACCAATTTCGATTGTGATTTTATCGTTCCCACCCATTAACATCTTATTGGCACCTTTTTCGATATATTTTTTTACAAATTTTGGCATGTTTAGATTCCTAAACTTTTGTCCTCTTAAAAACTGCTCTTTCAATGCTATTTTACAGGTGCAGATATAAATTACATCCTGGTGTATCTACATCGTCTACTAATTTTACTTTAGTGTCTACAAATATTTTCATCACGATTAAATTTAAATACATATCAAATATTGCAGAACCGGCGAAATTGTAACCCAGAGCTCTCTGAGAATAGCGCCCTGAGCGTGTTAACCCTTAGGTACACCTTGGCACCTTCTATCCTTCGATACTTAAAATTGCTATATTTATTTCTTAGCCAAGCTTAAACCACTGATGTTTACGACTATAATGTAGCAATTTTGATATGTATTTAAAATGTATCCGTTAAATACATATAAATTCTGTTGACTTTACAATTGACGTATCAAGCTAAAAGAAGAGGACTGAAGGATTTCCCCGCCTCTAAGCCCTTGATATAATCCTTATATCCTTATGTATATAAGGTCTTGTTTTAGTTAGTAAGGAGGTTGATAAAGATTTCACGTATGTCTAGGCGGAGTTCGCTCGGTGGCTTCGGTCGCTCCCACCCCAAAGCGCAAGGTGTTCCACAGCCGAGGCTCGACTATCGCAGCATGGTGTCAGTGGACGACATGCCCGATCTATTCGCCTCTTTCGACAGTATGTATTGTTTTTATACTAATTGTCTCCAAATGGACCAATAAAAATAATCTTTATTGTTTGTGAACACTAACCTCTATTTATGATTAACACTAGACTAGCTGTCCCTATACAAATGAGAGCTTAAATTATGGATCAATATGAAGAGCCACATTTGACATAATATGCTCATTTTCACCTTTCTCATTCACAAACACTGACCTGTATAATTAGCACTGGGCAGGCTGCCGTCATATTTTTGGACCTACTTGATTGACGCCATTTTGGTGCTGAAAACAGTTACGAGTGTCCAAGGAACTAATAAAATTAGTGAAGGCACTTGTTGACAACTGATAGTTAGATACTTTTTGGCACTTCCTGCATCCCTTAAATATTAGTTCCAGAGACACTCGTATGTCAAATGTGGCTTCAAATTGATCCTTAATTATGCTGTCAATCCAGTGTCAATCATAGATTAACCATAGAGATCGTCGACATAATCATATTTGTATAGTAAGTTATATAAATACATCGTTTTCAGAATTAATACCTCGGCCGGCGAGACCTAGCGACGACCCGCCGCTGTACCTGCGGCTGCGCATGGGCAAGCCGGCCGGCCGCCCGCTGCCGCGCTCCACGCCGCTCATGTCCTACGGCCGCAAGCGCATGAAGCCCGAGTACTGGTTCGGCATCCCTAGAAACAGGTCAATACATAAAGTTTAATTTTATTCAATGACAAGATAGACCTTCACTGCACTCTCACCTGATGGTTATAGTGACGATGCAGTCTAAAATGGTAGCGGGTTAAATGAATACAGTGGGAATGTGTATTTGTATTAAAGCAGTGATAGCAGGTTAGGAATGTGTTCTCCTATTCGGTGGGTCGCAGGTTCGATCCCGGGCACGCATATCCGACTTTTCGGAGTTAAGTGCGATATTGCCGCTATAACAACAAAATTAAAGAGGGTCTCCATACAATAAACTTGTGTTCTTACTCGATCTTGATAGCAGCTGATGTTAAACGAACGGTGTTTTGTAAGATGGCACGGAACCCTTAGTGTGTGGTTTTATTATTAGACAAGCAGTGTTCTAACTTTAACTCGTGACTTCGGCACAGGGTGGACGATCTATTCAAGTTCCTGACGCACTGGGTGCCGGAGCGGTACGGGCCGCTGCGCGACGTGAGCGCGCACGGGTACGAGCTCATCGACAGCGACACCGAGTGGGACGACGACGACGCCAAACCCGGACAGAAGGTTGGTGATCTCTACGTTCACCATGCTCTGGATATATCTGGGTTTTCATTCGTATTACACAGAGTTTACACCGAGTGCAACCCTCGAACTCTCTTCGTTCATCAAGTTCCGGATATATTATCTGGGTTTGTACTCGTTTTACACAGAATTGAATGGGACGACGACGACGATGACGCCAAACCCGGACAGAAGGTTGGTAATGTCTAAAAGTTGTTCACCATGATCCGGATATATCTGGGCTTTTACTCGTTTTACACAGAACCGAATGGGACGTCAATGCGACGATTGTAAATCCGGACGGTAATAATCCCCATCACACTTCATCGCACTGTAGCAGTGAAAATATAATAGCGAGATGCTTCTAGGATTTCCTAAAAACATGACAGCAGCACAGAACGTCAAAATAAACTCTTGTAGGTACTATTATCAATATGAACAAGGAATTGCATGAAACACGTCAACCTGTCAAAGAATGATACTAAAACTGCGGCAGGGGAGATGGAATAAAAATGCCATAAATAGTAATTAGGTAGAAAACATACAAACCCGAACACCAAACTTGCACAACAAATTATCTTTATCTTCCATCATCAGTCATCAAGATAACAGTACACTGTTTTACATTATAATTTAAGATTACTCCACCATTAATATAATGTACATTTTACTAGAATGTTCGAGATATTTAGTCAGAACCATTTAGTCCTTGATGTTGAAACACTCTTACTTTCTTTTAAAGCCTTTTTTTTTCAGAGACTTGCAAATCTTCTTGTGACCTTAAGTTGTCATAAAACTACTTTAAAGTAACAATAAATATACATATAATGACTTCGACCAACTTAACCTTATACATAATTATGTTATTATGAATAAGAGTATAAAAAAATTATTTACACAGAATTAAGATAAAATTTTCTTTTGTAGGAACGTTCGGGAAGTACCGGCGATGTCTCCGATATTACGAGAGAATCGTGGGAGGTAAGTTTTATTTTTAATTATTATTAGTATAAATTGTCATAAAAATGATCAAGTAATCGTTCCTTGACCCTCATTCTGTAACTTTTTAACATTCAGCGATTTTCGCGCAAGAGTTTCGATCCCTCATCCCTGACATAAAACTCAGCGGCTGTCAGCTGTCAAATCGTGCGTTTTGTATGGAGGTGACAGTTCGCTTCTCAAATGCAAGATTCGAGCTGTTATCATATTTAAGACGCGAAATCTTAGCAGAGGTATGAAAGGGATAGATGCAAAGTGAAATGTCTGCGGTAGAACAGGCTAGTAATGGTTTCGCTGCTCTCAAACAGAATCCATAGCGAATCTGCAGACATTGACTGTCTATGCATCTGTTTCTTTCGGTGGAGATGTGATAATAGCCTGAATATAAATAAAAGTAAGTATGAAATCGTCGAGCTTATTTCAGAAACGACAGCGCCTTTCTAATTTATACACAACTACCTACCGACAATGCATTTACCTCACATCACCATGCAGTACACATTGAACATGAGAGTTCGTCAGAAAACTGTCTTCTAATATATTCGCGTCTTAACGTCGAATTTGGAATATAAAGTTTTCGTTTTAAAAGTGTTTATATACTTAGACAAACTCTTAAGACGTATCTATTCATTGATTCTCGGATTCAGTATATCTGTAATCTGTCGATAAGTACTTAGCAGTGATGTTTTATGTTTTGTTGTACTTCTTGACCATAACAACGTTGCTAAGGAATAAATCTATAGGTTGTAGATATGCTGAAAGAAATTAGAAGCTAAACGGTTGAAATTATTTCACTTTTTAAATTAAAGAAATAAATGTTAAATGTGTTGATAAAATATAGTCAGTATTTAGGTATCGAATGTATTCCCCACTTAAATTTAAAAAAAATATTGAAAAATAGTTAAAAAATATATTATACAAGGCAAGCGCTGTTAACGACTACTATCGGTCATATCAATCGTTTTTGGTTCTCTTTGTACTTCAATATCTACGGACAATCAGCAATAACTCAATAAAATAATCGATATTTATTTTATCTATGAGTAAAATCGTTGAAAACAATTTATCTTTATCTAATTATTGCGATCGTTGGTGATATAATAGGTGGCAAAATTGCTCTTCATGTAACATAGGTAAAGACAGACCGGATGAAAGTTTGTACGCGTTTTTCTAGACACAATATTTTTATGAACAACAGTAAAAAACACAGTCATGGGCCTTTATGCACTATCTTGTTAGTGCCGATTTCACCAACGTCGAGTGATGTTGGACCGAGGAATTAATTGGGCGTTCTGACATTTTTTGTATTTAAAATCTGGCAAAATATCAATTTCATATAAGACTTATTTTTCAATGGTGAAATCAGCCTTTAAACGTATTTTTCTTAGGGGCAATTTCACTATCGCCTAGTAAATTTAACCAACGAATGATGTTTTGACAGAACAAAATTTTATCAGAACGTCTTTAATCCTCGGATAAATGTTACTTGGCTCTAGTGACCCTTTGTACCGTGCCAGATAATTGATTTAAGTCTACTTCACAACGTTAAGTTTAAAATAGTGCACAAAAGCCTTGACGTCATAATACATATCTATATTCAGTGTTGCATGGACAAAACAATTTAACACTTTAATTTACTAACTATGCGTTTACGCGTAGCTGCTGAAGGCGCCGTACGTGAAGGTATATTCTATAATGAAGAGCCAGGCGGAAGCCCTGGGCGACTCCCTGGGCGAGGAACCGCAGCCAGAGGTATCTTTGGCCTCTAGAGACCCTTTCCAAATGTCTTGTCTGTAGCATAGAGCCGGGTATCACTAGCGAGCTGTAACTGTAACGATTGCATGTTATTTTTAATTTTACCAAATAAAATAATAAATGAGGATAAAAATGGGTACACACTAAGGGGACGTGGTTCGCGTGACCACTAGAACCATTCTCTATCTCAGTTGCTATCGGAAGAAAGAACTGTCAAGCCCTCATTTTGAATTACGAAATGCGGATTGACGGTTCTCAGCAATTTTTCATTGTTTTCCATAGTCACTGAGACAGAAATCAGAATAGGCCCTCTCAGTGTGTATCTCAATCAGCCGACGATTGTCGGTTTTTGCTGCGAACCTAGAACTTGTTGACCTGCTACTGTTACGCTTACGGCTCGCATCTGAATACAGCCGTCTTTATATGTAGTTAAGCACTGAAATAAGTAGATGCCCTTGAAAACCATTGTTAACTTCAAGTTATGCCAATGAATGCGTTTTATTTTATATTTAGATACAAAAACAAACAAAGATTCTTCATGTAAGCACTGATGCACGTATTGCTCGGATCGTTAAAAAATACTAATGTGACTTGGTTACATGTTAATACTGCTAATGTGGTGTCGTTTCAAGCAGCCCGGCGCTTCCTGAGCGTTCACACGTTTTTTTTTTACTTTAAATCATTTTAAGGTAAGGGACATGTGAGGAAGTTATACTGAATGCTTATAATAAAACTAGCTGTTGCCCTCGCGACTTCGTCCGCGTGGAATTAGGTTCTTTGAGAATCCCGTGGAAAATCCTGGATTTATCGGGATAAAAGTAACCTGTAACACTGCAGGTCTGCAACCATACCCATTAAAGAATCACGTAGAACCGTAGCTCCATCGTTGCTCGATATAACTCACTCGAAATATTATGGACTCTCATACAAACTATCAACCCCTATTTTACCCCTTCGGGGGGTAGAATTTTTGGAAAATGTAAAAACGTACTTCTTAATTTTTAATCAAGAGCCAAAATACCAAGTTTCGTAAACATAATTTGAAAAATAACTAAAAATGAAGGACTATCACACAAACATTCAACTCCTATTTAACTCCTTTGAAGGTAGAATTTTCAAAAACTTTGAAACACGTACTTCTTTATTTTTAATTTAAAGCCCAAAGTACCGAGCTTCATAGATATAACTTGAAAAATGACGGACTTTCATACAAAATTTAACCCTCATTTAACCCCCTTGGGGGTGGAATTTCAAAAAATCCTTTCTTAGTGCTGCTTACGTCATATTAAAGGAAAGCTACTGCCAAAATTTCTAGTTTCTAACTTCGGGTGTTTAGGCTGTGCGTTAATAGATCAGTCAGTCTGTCAGTCAGGACAAGTCTTTTTATAAATATTATAAGTATTCTAATTATTACAATATACTTAATATAAATACTTTTAAAATGATGGATTACAGATGTAGTTTTGAGAACGCAATGGATCGCGATTCGCGAACGGTGCGATCACAACCCTCTGCGATTCACGAACGCCGATATTTACTGCGCATGGCAATCTACGGTTTGTACTTAGACCGAGTCATGAACTAATTTGAACTTTTGATAAACAGCTGATCGCGCGTGTTCGGACGATTCCATGTTGTAATCAATAAAAAAGTCTTGAAAAGATCAAAGAAAAATTTAACGCTTAGCGACTCAGAATCATCAGACTGAATCCCTGGTTTCAGTTTTCGTGAGCATGTCCTTAACACCATGTATATGCATAATATCATGTGCACAAACGAACTTAAAATTAAAACCGAGTGGTTGGGTATATTACCTTTATTATGAACATAAAGTCGTTCTTATATGATAAGCATACAATAAACCATTTATAATGTGTCTTCGATATAAAAAATATTGAAGTTGGTAATTTCTTAAGATGAATTCTAAAAATGCCAAGTCACGTTGAGTATTTAGATAAGTAGGTAATCCTTACTGTAGCGAATGAATGCACATATAGTGATTCATGTTTAGGTATTGCACAAGCACTAGAAAACGGAATGACATTAATTTTTTGAAGAAACTGTAGTACATATTAATGTTTCCCGTTAGTCATACACCAACGGTCTCGTAAATTAAAGATGCATGATGTAATAAGAAATGATAACAGTGGCGTAATATAAGCCACACAAAGCGAGGCAAAAAATTAATCTCTAGCCTCAATAGTCCAACGGTTATAGGTGCGGACTGAAAACTGAAATGTCGACGGTTCGGTCCCCCCTCTTTACAATATTGTCGTACCCACTTCTAATATGAGCTTTACGTTTATTTAGAGGACAGAAAAGAATATTAGTCAAGTTTGGCCTGGCTCATATTCTTTTTCTTTTAATGTAAAAATATCCAAGAAAAATTTGTTAAATTGATTTTATATTTTAGCCAGATTATAAAAAAATGCTCAATGCCTAGTCTGACATTCCAGAATAAGTAATTTTTTGTGTTTTATTTTTGAGATCGTTTATAAATGTATTCAAATTCTTGTTACAATCATTTTAGTTTAGTTACAAGGGATTGTTACAAAAAATTGCAACTTGTAATAAGACATTACTTAGAGCCACTGAAATATTCCCACGGAAAAAGTGTCTATGGAATAATGTATTTGATAATAAGTATAAACTACTATGGATGAAATCAAATGACAGTAAATACATAGTGGGGAATGGGCGAACTATGGGCATCACGTAGTTAAGGCTTAGGTGCAATTTATTTTTACAAGGGATTGTAGCCATTGGGAATTGAAATGTTCCCGTGCTTAGACTGATAGTAATAATAACGCATAGACCGATAATTCCATACAACGAGACTTATAGCTTACCGTGTAACCATTTTTCAAATTATGTGCGCGTTAAGAGGCGCCGTTTATTTGCGCTCGCCGACACGTACACTAGTGTGCGTGCCGGTAGGCGAAACTAGTCTTTAAAGGCTACTATGAAAGGGTTTATTTTCTCTCGCCGACTCGTGCGTGCCGATAGGCGTAATGAGCCTTTGCAGGCCTCCATGAAAGTATGTCTTACTATCGCGCGCGGCTACTGTTTTTCTATGCGTTATAATTCTAATGCGTAGTTCCCATCCATGGACCAATACTAAGTAGTTTTTTTCCAGTCATAGGTACTTAGTAAATACTACTAGTACGAAAAATTACATAAATCTATGTAATTAGGTATATGAAATTATGAAAAACCTACATAGTTTAGTATAATATGGTTGGAATGAAATGACAGTAAAAACATAGTGGGGAATAGGCGAACAATGGTCATCATGTAATTCAGGCCGTCATGTAATCATCTCTTGTTAGGTGCCAGGCTGCCAGCGAGCCGCTATTGTACGGCGTTATGCTACACTTCTCTAATAGCATTGGGTTTAATCTCTAATCGGTTACCGCGGCATACATGGATGAAGGAAAATTAAAAATGTAACATGAAAAGTAATATCCTTAGATAATTGGTAAATAAGTTTTTATAGTCGCTAGAATAATGTGTATGTATATGTTGTTTTGTTTAACCGTAATAAAATAACGAACTCGTATCGCGTGGAATCACCTAATTGGGGTAACGATATTTATATCTTTTCGACGAGCTTTGCTTGACGTTTAGTACGTTTCTTCGAAAAGCGCCTCATGTAACTTTTGTGACAGATAAATATATTATAAATATACTGTAGGTCATTATATACTTTCTTCACAATATGTATACCTATATATTATCATTGGATACCTCATAATACGGCATGTCCACTTTTTATGAAGATGTTAAATATGATGAGTACACAAAAACAACGCCCTAAAATGGAGACCGATGATAATCTATATATATAAAAGAAAGTGGTGTTAGTTACACTATTTATAACTCAAGAACGGATGAACCGATTTGGCTCAAAATTTGTGGAGAGGTAGCTTAGAACCAGGAGACGGACATAGGATACTTTTTATCCCGTTCGACCGCGTTTCCGTCAAGTCAATATAAAACCTGTTATAACAAAAATGCATCTGACATGGAATAAAAAAACGAAAATGACAGTGGAAGAACAAAACGTAAATGACAGCTAAACGTAATTTTGTATTTGGTTAATTATGGTAAAAACAATTATAAAAATTATAGTTTAACGTAATTGATAATATCATCAGTAATATGTTTTCTCTTTGAATCATCATTAACAATGCCGCGAGCAAGACGATCAAATGTTTCCTGCTACAAAGCTACGGATTGACGTGATTTATTGGATAGGTATAGTTGAGAACCTGGAGGGTGACAAAGATTTCCCGCGGGATGTTATGAACTAAATCCACGCAGACGAAGTCGCGGGCATCAGCTAGTGTCTTAATAAAATAATACTAATGAAGACTTATGGGGTCCATTTATTAACATCATTTGCGTCATCGTATGATATGCGCATCATACGAGCCAAACTTCTTGGCTTCCTTGACCACATGTTGACAGGATTACAAATGATCTTTAATTTAAAGTCTTTGAAGGTGTTACATTCATGTATCAGAGTTCAATGACTCCTACTTGACTGATATTTTATGTATAGTCGCATCCATGATAGTCCCACATTCTTCTTAATTTTATAAAATACTAGCTGATGCCCTCGACTTCGTCCGAATGGATTTAGTTTTTAAAAATCCCGCGGGAACTCTTTCATTATCCGAGATAAAAAGTAGCTCTCCCGGTCTGAGGAACCACTACTACATCCATTACTATACCTACCCATGCAAAAAATCGCATCAATCCGCTGTTCTGTTGCGACGTGATTGAAGGACAAACCAACAAACAAACACACTTTCGCATTTATAATATCAGTAATGCTTTATTATAACACTATTTATAATTGTCAAATTTTTTACCATACTTAACCAAAGACAAAATTACGTTTAGCTGTCATTTACGTTTTGTTATTCCACTGTCATTTGCGTTTTGTTATTCCATGTCAGATGCGTTTTTGTTATACCACGTTTTATTGTGACTTGACGGAAACGCGGTCGAACGAGATAAAAAGTATCCTATGTCCGTCTCCTGGTTCTAAGCTACCTCTCCACCAATTTTCAGCCAAATCGGTACATCCGTTCTTGATTTATAAATAGTGTAACTAACACCACTTTCTTTTATATATATAGATGTGAAAGTGTGTCTATTTGTTGGTTTATCCATCAAGTTTATTTTATGTTTATTTTGACAAGAAGGTTTTCATTTCTGTCTGATTGAATACAATAATTTATTTATTATTTATTTATCATTATAATGTGAAATGATGAACATGGAAAATAGTAGGTGATACATATACCTACTTAAACAGTCATAAACGTTATATGGCCAATTTGGTTGATATAAAATACATGAATATATTTTGCAATAAAACTGTTTTGGAAACTATCAGAAAAACATAAATGTCTGTTAAACATCAGACTTCAAAAAAACTTTGTCTCAAAATGACTTGAGAGTTAAATCCATATTGAATTTAATGGATAAACTTTAATTAAAATATTTAAAAAAAAGTAATGTACCTACTAGGGCTTGCATTCGAATATTCGAATATTCGAATTATTCGAATAATATTTCTTGTCCGAATATTCGAATATTAAATCTGCTATATTCGAATATTCGATCAATTTTCTGAAAGCAAAACTCGGAATATTGATGTGCATGTCGCAGGCATTTTGTGTGATTCCGCCGTTTACATACGGCGTCGTCGGTTTAGAAACGCTCGCTGTTATGTAATGCCGCGGCAAATTGAAGTATTTAGTTCTGTTTCTTATGCCTAACAAGTACTATGTTTGCCAAAATCTAAAGTTAGGTTAGGGTTATACATGAACAGTCGGGTGGTAGTGTGAACAGTCAGGTGTGTGTGAAGAGTCTGGTGAACACTTAGGTATATTGGCCAAATGGAACCTAAGTGTCCGGCCTGCGGCCGGGCACCTGACTGTTCATGTCGAACCACAACCTTACCTAACTTTAGAGGCAGATTCGTGGCCCTGGTGCTTGGGAATAAACAATAACTACATCTAAAACTACAGTGAAATTCATCGCCTCCAGGCGATGGATATGGGAAGTCCGTCGCCTGAAGGAGTAAGGTCCTCGGGCCGGGTGACACACTTTGTTCCTTGTGTGCCTCAGATAGAGTGATGAGTGAAGAACTCTGTGTTTGAGAGGAGGGTCTGTCTCAGCAGGCGCCGCTGGCTGGGTTGCGTGAACGTGATTATGGTCCCGTTGCCCAGTCACCAGGCGATGAGAAGGAACACCGTGGGGTTTTAGTCGGTTAGAGTCCGGCATAACTGTCGCGTCACCCCGGGCGCGGTGGTACCCATGATGGATTTCCCCACGTAAAAAAAAAGGTATATTGGCCAAATGGAACCTAAGTGCCCTTCCTGTGGCCGGGCACCCGACTGTTCATGTCGAACCCCAACCTAAGCTAACTTTAGAGGCAGATTCGTAGCCCTGGTGATTGGGAATTGCGTAGATTCGCAATAACTTTATCTAAAACTAGCTGATGCCCGCGACTTTGTCCGCGTGGATTTAGTTTTTAAAGTCCCTCGGGAACTCCTTGATTTTCCGGGATAAAGAGTAGCCTAAATGTTGGCCCGAGTAATAAGCTACCACGATATAAAATTTTGTAGAAATCTGTGCGGTAGTTTTTACGTGAAAGAAGGACAAACCCACAGACAGGAATCTTCCAGTTACAGTTTTATTATATGTATAGACTACAGTGAAATTAAAACAATTGAACGAGTTGCATTTTGCCTTCGGCATATTACATAACAGCGAGCGTTTCTAAACTGACGACGCCGTATGTAAACGGCGGAATCACACAAAATGCCTGTGACATGCACAAAATATTACTTTTAAACTCCGCGCGCAACATTATGCTTAGAAGTAGAAGACAATAATTATACTTAGAAGAAAGCAGTGATGAGGTCTAGGTTGGAGCGCGCTTGCCTAGAAGATACCTGTTCACTTTTGCCTTGTAGGTTCTTAAGTTGTACGTGTAAGTGTAAGAATAAGCCAAAGTTAGATGATAAGATTAAAACGTATTTTATTTTTGTGCAATGTAACATTGATCTGATTCTGATCACATAATTTCTTCTTCTTTGTCAACCGATAGACGTCCACTGCTGGGCAAAGGTCTCTTGCATGGACCTCCACAGACCTCGGTCTTGCGCCGCCTGAATCGGCCAGCGGCTCCCTGCAACTCGTTTGATGTCGTCAGTCCACCCAGAGGGGGGTCTGCCAACACTGCGCTTCGCTGTACGGAGTCGCCACTCCAGCACCTTGGGACCCCAGCGAACATCAGCTCTTCGAACTATGTGCCGCGGCCATTTCCACTTCAGTTTCGCGACTCGCTGAGCTATGTCGGTGACTTTGGTTCTCCTACGGATCTCCTCATTTCTGATTTGATCTCGCAGGGATACTCCGAGCATAGCTCTCTCCATAGCCCACTGAGTGACCCTGAGCCTTCTTATGAGGCCCACAGCTAGCGACCAATTCTCGGATCCGTAAGTCAACACTGGCAACACGCACTGTTCTTTTAGTGACTGTCTTCAGGCGCTGAGGGATTTTGGACGAGAAGACATCTCGGAGATTCCCAAATGCTGCCCAGCCGAGATGGATTCGGCTGTTGATCTCTTTCTCAAAAACCTGTTGAGGATTTGATCCCAGAGCCAAACTGACCCGACACTATACCGAAGATATCCCGGACGTCAGCCTATACGAGATTAGTATGGCTCTCAAGCAGCTCAAGAACAACAAGGCGCCTGGTGATGATGGAGTCGCTGCAGAACTCCTGAAAGCGGGTGGAAGACCGGTACTTTAGATCTTTCAGCGATTGTTCAATTCCGTCATTCACGAGGGTATACCGCCGGAAGCATGGCACAGGAGCGTGATGGTTCTATTCTTCAAAAAAGGGTGATAATACCTTGTTGAAGAATTATTATAGACCCATCTAGCTACTGAGTCATGTTTATAAGTTGTTCTCGAGAGTCATTACGAATCGTCTTGCTCTTAGGTTCGACTACTTCCAGCCTCCCGAACAAGCCGGATTCCGAATAGGTTTTGGCGCCATAGATCATATTCATACGCTGCGGCAGGTTATACAAAAGATGGAAGTGCATAAACGGCCACTTTGCTTAGCGTTTGAGGACTATGAGAAAGTCCAAAGAGATTTAGGTGGAAACTTGGGCCTTATTGAGGTCGCTGCAGAGATGCCGGATTGACTACCGGTATATCCAAGTGTTGAAGTGCTTGTATGAAAACGCCACTATGTCAGTACGTATACAGGACCAGACTACGAGGCCAATCCACATGCAGCGTGGAGTGTGACAGGGAGACGCAATCTCCCCAAAGCTATTTACCGCTGTATTGGAGGACGTCTTTAAGCTTCTGGATTGGAACGGACTTGGCATCAACATAAACGGTGAGTACATCACTCACTTGCGATTTGCCAATGACATAGTCGTTATGGCAGAGACTCTGAGCGACTTCAATACAGTGCTCAACGATCTCAGCACGGTTTCTCAGCATTGGGCCTAAAGATGAACATGAGCAAGATGAAAATCATGTCCAATGCTCATGCTCCACTCCACCCTCGTTAAGAATATTGCACTTGACATTGTGCACGAGTAATTATAATATACCTGGGACACACAGTCCAGCTAGGTAGGTCCAATTTAATAATTTCTAATACTGACTCTATCTGGCATGCTTTAAAATACCACCAAGTCAACGACAGTTATATTGAAGTTATCAAAAGTATTTATAAACATAGTAAAAGCAAAGTTAAACTAGATAAGTCAGGACCGAGCTTTAATATTGATAGAGGCGTAAAACAGGGAACCCTATGTCGCCAAAGCTTTTTATAGCTGTGCTAGAGCTGATAATTAGCCAGCTGAATTGGAGAAATGGCGGTATCACCCTTAATGATGAAAAATTAACCCATTTAAGGTTTGCAGATGACATAGTCATGTTCGCTAACTCAGCTGGAAAACTGCAAATCATGATGGAGGAACTAAAAGCACAAAGTTTAAAAGCAGGACTCGAAATGAATCTCGAAAAAACAAAATTGATGACTAATTTTACGAAAAACCCTATACGACTAGGTGATTGTACAATATCCTATGTCGAAGAGTATATCTACTTAGGAAAATTACTGTCCTTCAGGGATGTTCACAGTGAGGAGATTGATCGCAGGATTGTAAGTTCTTGGAAAAAATATTGGTCTATGAAAGAAATATTTAAAAGCAATATGCCGCTCCGGATAAAAAAGAAAGTGATGGACTCTACAATCCTACCCACTTTGACATATGCGTGCCAAACCTGGACTTTGACTGTCAAAAACTCACAAAAATTGTCTCGCTGTCAAAAATCAATGGAAAGAAGCATGCTAGGTATAAAACTCCTTGACAAAATAAAAAGCGAAGACATACGAAAGAGAACAAAAATTATAGACGTACTAGAGCATGTAAGAAGAATGAAATGGCGATGGGCAGGTCATTGTATGCGTATGGCAGACGGAAGGTGGAGCAAGATCGCTACTTGGTGGAGAGGACCGCACTTCGGGCAACGCACGACAGGCAGGCCGCTGAAGCGCTGGGCTGACGACATCGTGGCGACGGCAGGCCAAGAGTGGGAAAAGAAAGCACTAGACAGGAAACTATGGGAGAGTTTGGAGGAGGCCTATACCCTCTCGGGGCGCTAAATTTTCCAAATAGTACTATATATATATACTAGTAGGGCGCGTGGGTGCGCGGCCCGCAAGCGGACCGCGGTTTTTCTATCGCCAAGTGGACTTTCAGGTCCTGATCATTTTCTATCAAACAACCACTCTTCCATCTTTTATACTCTCCGAGATAGATGCCTATGAAATTGGTATGGCCGCCATCTTGAATCCGCCATTTTGAATTTTTTTTCAGCTCATAGCCAATTGGATGAAGTTTCGAGTATTTTTTGTTTGAGCACCTCCCACCTATCTTCAATACCCTGCCCGTGCTCCTCACCCACCTTCCAAACCCTCGATCATCATATCTCATCATGTGAATGTGTGTCAGAATGAGAATTATTTTATGAAAACAAATTTTGAAAAGGAACCTTATCAGTCTTGCGTAGTTCTCAGCTTCTAGTCTATTCAATATTCGCCATATATTTTGTATGGAGAAAAAATATTCCGCCATCTTGGATTTTTTTCTATTCATCAAATAGACCTTTGGGTCCTGATCATCTTTTGCCAAGAAACCACTCTTCCATCTTTTATACTCCCCGAGATAGACACCGACGAAATTTGTATGGCGGCCATCTTTTTTCCGCCATTTTGAATTTTTTTTCAGCTCACTGCGAATTGGATGAGGTTTCGAGTGAGATTTGTTCGAGCACCCGCCACCTATCTTCGATACCCTGGCCATGCTCTTCACCCGTCTCCGAAATCCTCAATCATCAGCTCTCTCCATATTTTTCCTCCGAATGAATTTTTTTCCTCTATACGAAACCATCAGTTATATATATATATAACTGTATAGTATATATATATATATATATATATATATATATATATATATATATATATATATATATATATATATATATATATATATATATAGCTAGTAGGGCGCGTGGGTGCGCGGCCCGCAAGCGGACCGCGGTTTTTCTATCGTCAAGTGGACTTTCAGGTCTTGATCATTTTCTATCAAAAAACCACTCTTCTATCTTTTATACTCTCCGAGATAGACACCGTTGAAGTTTGTATGGCCGCCATCTTGAATCCGCCATTTAGGATTTTTTTCAGCTCACTGCCAATTGGATGAGGTTTCGAGTGACTTTTGTTCGAGCACCCCCACCTATCGTCATTACCATGGCCGTGCTCCTCACCCACCTTCCAAACCCTCGATCATCATATCTCATCATTTGTCAGAATGAGAATTCTTTTATAAAAACAAATTTTGAAAAGAAACCGTATCAAAGTCTTGCATAGTTCTCAGCTTCAAGTCTATTCAATATTCGCCATATATTTTGTATGGAGAAAAAAAAATTCCGCCATGTTGGATTTTTTTCTATTCATCAAATAGATCTTTGGGTCCTGATCATCTTTTGCCATGAAACCACTCTTCCATCTTTTATACTCGCCGAGATAGATACTGACGAAATTTGTATGGCGGCCATCTTTTTTCCGCCATTTTGAATTTTTTTTCAGCTCATTGCGAATTGGATGAGGTTTCGAGTGACATTTGTTCGAGCACCCTCCACCTATCTTCGATACCCTGACCGTGCTCTTCACCCGTCTCCGAAATCCTCAATCATCAGCTCTCTCCATAATTTTCCTCCGAATGAATTTTTGTCTTCTATACGAAACCATAAGTGAAAAAAAAATTTTTCATACAAAATTTTACAGGAGAGGTGATCAATCAGTCAGTGAATCAGTGAATCAGCACGAACAGCTATATATATATTAATACTTAAGTTATTATGTAAAATTTAGCAATAAAGGCTTTATTATTATTAATACTGAATTATTACCTATTTGTATTCTATCAACGTTGAAAATATTTCTTTTAAATCTTTTAAGTTTTGTAAGTACGTAGTAAGTAGTACGAAGAACCAAAAATAATGTTTAGAATTTAGTACTTTATTTCTAGTTACATGATAAAAGGTTTTAAGCAAGTTGTTGTTTTTGTAATTGATTATTTGATTTTATTGATATATAAATATTATTACAATACTCACACTCATATCTCGGTTTATAAGACTGTGTTATGTTGTGGTTGTCTTGTTAAGCACCAACTTTTTATATTTTTTGGAGGACTGAATTAGTGCCATAAAAATCAAATTCCAAACAGTTCTTTAATTTTTAAGTAAGATTTAGTTTTGATTCAGAGATATTAGACTCAAAGTAAGAGATTGGCAGTTAAAAACATGATTATTATAACATCTTTTGTTTTTTTTAATTATTCGAATATTATTCGAATAATTCGAATAATGCCCGAAAAAAAGTCGAATATTCGAACACCTAAATTTTCGAATATTTGCAAGCCCTAGTACCTACATAAAACCCAAATGGAAAGTATTAGAGAAATACCTACAAGAAATATTTTGTGAATAAAAAATTTTTAGTATAATAGGTCCTTAAATAGGTATATTAAATTTTTAAAACGGTAAAGTAATTCAAAGCTATTTTGAGATAAAGAACATTTATTATTCTTAAAAAAAATATATAAATAAATACATTTTTATGATTCTTACAACATGATACATAGAATATCGGACAAACCTAATACATAGAAGGCTAGGTAAGTTATAGCCTTCTAAGCGAGTTCCCGCGCAGTTGTGTGTAAGGTCCGAATAGCCAATATGATAGCCGACCTCCGGTATATGATAGCCGACCTCCGGTAGGAGATGGCACCTCAAGAAGAAAGCGAGTTCCCGAGTATAGTCTTGGCATATTTGGTTTACTATCGACTAACAAGCTAAAGATAGGTGTAACACTATTGTATAAGTATTATTTATCCTAGTATTGTATTGCCAGTGCCATTCATTGAACGTACTATTGGCTATTGCATAAAAAATACCAATTTATCTGTTTAACAAATATAAATCAAGATAGGTAACAGAATATAAATCCCCTCTAAAAAAAATTTACAGTATACTTATACGCTTTTTTGGAACTTCCTCTCATTGTGGAAATATTATATTTTATTCTAACAAAGTTGCATGGGTTAAATCGGCTTGGCATCCGGCTGCCCACAAGATAGTTTAAAAATTTATTGCAATGCTGCATAGCTGCATAATAATAATGTAAAATGATTATTTTGAAAAGAGCAACTGCTGAGTTTCTTGCCGGCTCTTCTCAGCAGAATCCGCTAATAATTTTGAATTTTTGAATTTTTACTTATTTTTTTTTTTGCATAAGGTCCGCCTTTTGTACTACATTATAATAATTGTATTGTGCAATAAATTGAAAAACTATAATACTTTTTAACTATATTGACATTTCTTATACGTAATACCTTTTGCTTCAATAAATGCAAAAAAAAATATAGTTTTATATTCACAAGGGCAAATATGAAGTTTGGAATCAATCGTAGAAAAAAATAAACCCTTTGAAGACCTTAACGTACCTTCGGCCAATTGAAATCAATTTGACATAGAAACCCAACCTTGTCCTTGTTTGTGGGATTATTCCGATGTTTATTTTCTGTTTACGGAATTTTAAGATTTGTTTTCAACATAAAAAATTACTAAATGCCGCCAAACTAGTTCATTTTTCAAACCCCTATTTTACCCCTTTATGGGTTGAATTTTCAATAATCCTTTCTTAGCGGATGCCTACGTCATAACTCATAATAGCTATCTGTACGTATGCCAAATTTCAGCCCGATCCGTCAAGTGGTTTGAGCTGTGCGTTGATATTGATAGATCAGTCAGTCAGTAAGTCAGTCAGTCACCTTTCTCTTTTACATACATATTTAAGATTATTTATCCCAATACGGAAATCTCTTGATATTGAGTTCGATTTTTGATATTTTGTCCATACAATGAAATAATAAACAGATGTACGTTTAAATATTCGGCCGTTTTAATATTACGTGTAAGCAAAATATTAATTTAAATATTAGCTTTGCTCACGACTTCGTCACTTTTTCGATTCGATTTCTATCACTTCAGAGTCCTCTTGTTCCCGGTATTTTATTTGTTGTATGTATCTATATGTTAAAGGTATTAAACACAAATGTACGACAGAGGCATACAGCTACGTAACGTACGTAGAGGTGCTACCTACGTAACACATGCCTCATTTTGTTCCCACATAAATGTTGTCCACCATAATGGCTAAATGCCGATTTAATTGGAACTAGGGTTGCTCCTTTTTTTCAATCCTTATCCCAAACAAAATGCAGTACTAATATTTATTCCCTAATATTATAGAGTAAAAGTCGTAAGAAAAGTATAAATTATTTCTAATAAGCGCAAACCGCAGCAAGCACTATACGCCAAAGCTATAATATGGAAAAGCGGTATGAAAATGAGCATACCGCGCAGATTTGTAAAACGATTATGAAGGTGTATGTAAGATGGACGTAGACACACACGTTGAAAATAATAGCTTGCAGTGCTAATTATAGTAAGCGATTCATTTATGTAATCTGACGCCAAGACCAATCAAGTTATTACACTCCACAAAGCATGCCTTCCAGATTTGTAAAACTAGCATGTAGATATGTAAGTCGTACACCTAGGAAATCCCATAGAATTTGCTTAAACATAGGACAGTTGTCAATCCTAATAATTGTAAGCGATACATAGGTAATCTGACGCCAGTACCAATCAAGTTATTACGCTGCACAAAGCATCCCGACTGAGTTTTTATTCCTTTTAATACATGGGTTAATTGGTGATATCTTGTTTCTTTGTTCTTAGAGAAGCAAGTAGTACCTACTGGCTATAATTTCTACATTCTGGAAACGACTAAATCATGACTGTACTTTGGATTCTTGTTCTTCTTTGTCAACCGATGAACGTCCACTGCTGGACAAAGGTCTCTTGCATGGACTTCCACAGGCCTCGGTCTTGCGCCGCCTGAATCCAGCGGCTCCCTGCGACTCGTTTGATGTCGTCGGTCCACCTAGTGGGGGGTTTGCCAACACTGCGCTTCCCGGTGCGGGGTCGCCACTCCAGCTCCTTGGAAACCCAACGACCATCATCCACGGATCTCTTCATTTCTGATTTGATCTCACAGGGATACTCCGAGCATAGCTCTCTCCATCGCCCGCTGAGTGACCCTGAGTACTTTGGATTACCTAATAAAAGCAAGAATTTTTTTGGAAAGTTGTGAGGGAGAAGTGATTCGATGTCAATATAGCTTTTATATAATTCCTATTTTAATAACACACTATCGCGCTTTGATAACTTACGTGAGGTTCACCCTTTGCATGCTGAAATTGGATGGCGTACCTATTTCATATAATAACAGGTTTCAAAGGGATTATTTCATCATTCATATCTTCACTAAAACGTGTAAATAAACAATATACACACAATTTGGACATCATAATGAATATTCTTATATTGTGTGTAAGCGAAGCTAGCAATCTTTGCGAGTAGTTTGGTAATAGGGTATTTGACTATATTAAAAATATCGTTTCATTTGGTGTCATCCTAAAAGATTATTATCTAAAAACATTATTCCATACGACAAAACTAAAAAATAAAGTTTTATTTAATTAGAAAACATTAAATAAAATTGCTATAATTCCGGCCATGGTCACGTGATCGAAAACGTTCCGTGATCACGAATGACGTAACAGTCCACACCACCTATGGGCTGTGGAATTGTCATTGTTTGAAATGTGAACTGTTACGTCATGAGAGCAAATGGAACGTTTCGGCGGCAATTTATGTTTTTGAATTTATTTCTCGATTTTCATGAAAAATACTGAAAATTATGCCGAACTATACGTTTTGTTAGCTTCAGCATAGCATTAATAACAATTTAAGATAATTTTCTAAAAGTAGTCAAATACCCTATTATGAGCGTATCGATGGTTCGATATTAAGAAATACACACCCACACATACCCACTCACACTCTCAAACACACAGCCACAAACACACATTCATGTGTAACAACAAAACGTCAAAAAAAAGTCTGCGGCCCATGTGCGAGCGGGTGCGGGCAGCGGAGCGGTCGGCGTGTAGAACAAAAGAAATTGGAAGGAAGACGTGCGGACATGTCCTAATCATGACCAATCAATACCAAGAAACAAAAATATAAAACTTAAAACTTGTTATATCATCCCCTCTTTGCATGTTGGGGTGGTACCCAAAATAATAGTTTTTTTTTTCAAGATTTTATTACACAACTTTGTCGGTTTGTATGTTTAACCTTGCCAAATTCTAAAGAGCTATCTTGAGTACATCGTTCCTTCTGGACTTATTTAGTCTGCTGTCTTTGATTCTGTTGCTTGGCTCGGACTACTGTGCTAATAGTACTAGATGTCCGAACTAGTACAGTCTTTTGAAAGAACTAGTACGAAACGCTCCTTTGAGTCACCGTGCAAGAACAAGCTCCGAATTGAACAGCCCGCCCCCTGTCCGATTGGACACCTCTGGAGTGCGATTCTCTTAAAAACATCTAGCGTCGATGTGGGCTGCGATGTTACATCGTTCACATCGACTTGACTTACAACGGTTGTAAAAATTGGTATTCTGTAGCAGCCCAAACCTCATCGACGATATTACTGTCGAGACGAACCCTGCGATGTTCTATCGGGCGAGCCGGTGTTGTCGTACTTTTTTTATATAGTTTTCGGTAAAAGTTTACGATTGAGAAATTTAGCCTTTTTGATACTTTAGAAATTGCTTTATTACAAATTTTACTGTTTTAATACAAAATTACATTTAGAATTACAAAATACCATGAAAATAAACATTATATATAAGTTTTAACTTCGACCTAGGATGAATGCTCGTTGACCGTTGCCGATAACATTAAGACGAATTAAAAAATGAGGTTCATCGTTGAGGACCGAGGTACCGGTAGGGTGACCCGTGACCCAATCCATGTTTGTAAACACCAAACACTTGTGACTGTGAAGGCAATCGTATTTCTAACTCAATATAAGTATAAGAACAAAACGAAACACTTAAAATACTTTAGAATCCTTGCAATACTACAGTCTACATCGTGACGCTCTGGCAACAAGTGATAGTGTAAGGACTACTTTTGGATACCTACGTAAGATGTGACGTATGATGATTTGAAAATAATTGAGTGCAAAAAACTGTGTTATTTAACCTGAAATCAATGTTTATAATGCTGCATTCACTACACATTTTGAAAAGTTGGTAGAAAGAAGCATTCAGTGGTGATGTTGATACACTCTTGGATTGACCAAAAGGATCATAAGTATCTATAGAAGTTGTCCCAAGAATTTGAAGAGTACCTATCGCAAAAGGTTTGTTACTTTGACTCCTAAGGGTTTTACTATTAAACTGTACCTACTAACTAAAGTACTTTACTTACTTACTAAACACAATATAAAGGAACTACCCAATAATAAAATATTTTATTAATTAATGAACTATTAATCTTTTCCAATGACTTCCCCTCTTGAAATTGACATCAAACTATATCTCGAATTTTACTAAAACAGTTTTTATTGAACTTACCACACTACTAAAAATAAATATGTAGCAAAAAACATCATTTCAGCGGTTCAGGTCAGTGGCTTTTGCACACTGAGTTCTTATATATGTATAGTAAAAAAGGATGCTAGTTTCTAACTACTTTTTGGTTATCTGTATGTAATATACCTAAGCCTAAGTAATTCAAACTACCCATATGTATTTACATAATTAATTCCTATATTAAATAAAAATGTTTCAGCTGGAATTATTATGCGGGATAATGCACTCCATGACTTTCAGTGTGCATTTAGAAGGAATCAAGATGTGGCGAGCAGCTGCGCATTTAATATAATATAAGATAGGACACAAGTCAAGCTCTAATAAAATTTTTACACAACACAGCTATTAAACGCTAAAACTTGAAAAATAAAAACAGTTTCCTTTGATATATATCTTTTATTTTTTTCTCACTCTTTCTTTGAGGTTTGTGTTGGCTAGTAGTTAGCTAGAACAAAGTGCTTTCTAGAAATGTATCAAACATTCTCGTAACTGCTTGTCTATTCATTGCTACATCCCTTTCAAGAAGAAGCTGTAGGCATACATGTTGTGCTGCTAAATCTGTAGATTTGCTTCATGAAATTTCAATGATGTGGGTTGCCTCTATGTGAAATATCTGAAAAATGATATGAATAAGTACCTATTTATGGCATACATAAACCCTGTAGGGAGCATAAAAGGACACGTACCTAGCAAATATTTTCAAACCATCTAAACAACAGATGTTTAGATGATTCAAAAAGATTTGCTAGACATATGATGTCACAGTCAGGTGGTTTTTAATTCCTGCGGGAAATCATTTATTTTCCGGGATAAAATGTAGCCCATGTTCTAATCCTGAGTATGAGCTATCTCCATTGCAAATTTTAGCCAAATCGGTTCATTCGTGGTGGCGTGAAAGAGTAACAAACATCCATCCATCAATCCAAACATTCTCGCAAACTTTCGCATTTATAATATTAGTAGTAAGTAGTATTGTTGGATATTAAATTAAAATTATTCCTTACAAGCTGATGCCCGCGACTTCGTCCGCGTGGATATAGTTTTTAAAATCCCTCAGGAACTCTGGTTTTCGGAATAAAATGTCACGTCGATTCGTAGCTCTGTTGCGGCGTGATTGAAGGACAAACAAACGAACAAACACACTTTCACATTTATAATATTATTAAGGATTCATAGTGCACTTTTAGTAAATATTATTCGTCAATGATTATTATGCATCTGCAATTATTATTTCTAATGTAACTTAAACTTAGATGCTCTAAGAACTTTATTAATGACTGTGATATTAAATTTATTATACTTTTAAAAATAAGACAAACAATTATTATATTCCGAGATAATATGTTATGTATATTCTAATAATTTAACTAGGATACAGCTCTTATTTGGCATATTCACAAGGAGTTACATACCTTTTTTACATGATCCATCTCAGATAATATTTTGTGGTAGAAGAAAATTCACATTTTCAAAATTTTCAAAGATATCTTTGATTTCACAAGGAAATTTTACTCTTCATCTCACACTACATCTTAGGAAAAGCTACAAAACAAGACGCTTTCATTTTGACGTTTAAAATCGAAGGCTACGGCTTACGATGCAGTCAAAGACGAGCCAAAAATGTCTTGCAGAATACCAATTACCATACTTATATGTCAAAATTGAGTTTCCTACATCTAACACGCTCGCTCTTGGAGCGCTAGTGTGGCAACGGCGCGAAAGAGAATACCAAATTTGCAACATCTAAAATAACGCTCGATGCGCAACCGATGTAAATTGTATTTTACGTAAGAGAATCGCATAGCTGTTGTTAGGACGAGCCCGTTACCCGCTCCGCTGCCCGCACCCGCTCCCACCTGGGTTGAGCCCTAACACTTGGGTTAAAAATTAAAAATACAAGTAACAGTAGTTGTTGTTCTAAAATGAGAAACTGAGTACTGACAGTATTATTTTTGGTGATTACGATTAGTTTCACCTATTACATCATCTCTTTGCATATTTTGACCCGAGCTTTATTTGAAACAATTTGCATATGTCGCATAAATACTTGTTTTGAACGAAGCGTTTCAATTAACAGTTAGCGGGATCATCGCCATAATCGCGAAATGTTAATCACCACTAATTGTCACGTCTTGCGAAGTGTTTTGCGGGGGTCAGGAGGTCTCGCTACACAATTATAACTAACAATATGTGTCGTGTTTTAGCTTCTTTGAGATCTTATTGTCAAGGAAGGCGACTCTAGCGTAGTTAGCTTAGAGCAATTAAGCAACGTAGCCTAGGATCTATAGTAAACTAGCTGACCCAGCGAACTTCGTACCGCCAACTTATCTATATAAATAAAACAAATAAACTATCCTAATCCAAAAAAACTATCCTATCTTTTAAGTTGGACCAAATTACAGACAGTTACGAAGTTTGATCAAAATCGGTTAAGTAGTTTAGGAGTCCATCGCGGACAAACAACGTGACACGTAATTTATATATATTAAGATATATAGACATACTTTTTTTCGCGTTTAAAAATTTAGGTATACAAATACAATACAGCTGCTATGTATTTTGACTCGAGAAGATGAGACTGCGATGGCTTTTATATGCATAATTGTAAATGTAATGTTCGGGTGGTCAGAAGGGGTTTTAATGACAACCAGCAGGATGACGTCTTGGTATCGAAGAATATTTATTACTGCAGACATATAGGGACTGCTTAGGGCTCATTACTATTAACGGACTAATGTTGATTACAGACTTACTTACATGGATGGGGTGGAGGACCATTATAGATTAGAACAATGTAAATAATACTATGAGAAAAGTAAACAAACAACTGTGGACTCTGCACTCGTTAACAATTACTGGTAATTTGGTAATTTCCAAATGTTGTTTATCTTCAATTTAACTTTGAAGTACAGTCGGTCACAAAGAATTATGATGTATTATAAAATGTACAATTGGATACAAAAATATGTAGATATTACATTACATTTCCCTACATCGTTTTATATTCCAAACGTTATCATATGATTTTAATCATCTAATAAAAAGGATAGGGATTTCATAATCGTCGATGTGTACAATATTTTATTTTCCTTTTTCCTTTTTCCTAAATCTGAGCTCTTAAGAGGTTTTAGTATGAAATATGAAGAAGTGAAGAACATACATGGCTACATTCTAACGTCCGATTCAAGTTGGCCGCTACCTCCCGTCGCGCTTCCCCGCACCGCACCTCAAGTCAGATACAGTTCTGGGGGGCAATCGGCTAAAAATATATCAATCATTAAAGGACAGCATCAATGTCAAAACATGGTTTTGGGCGTTGGCCATTGGCCAAAACAATGTTGACATTGATACTGTCTTTTAATGATTGATATATTTTTAGCCAATTGCCCGGCAGGTAGCAAAGTACCGCTCGCGATTGTCAGTCAGTGCTTTTTTAACGTTTTAAATTTTTGTTGAGTTTTGATTAGATGTGAGATCAAGTGCGAGTCGAACTCGTGCGCCGAGGGTTCCGTACCTACCCATTATACCGCCATTATATTATTACTATAATATAATATTCAACTTTTTTTATTTTTTGGAATTTTTCCTTTATTTGTGCTGTAAACCTTGCTTTTTGCCAAAGGAGATTGGCGGATTCCATAGAGTTTCTGACCCAGACGAACTGAACCGAGGGCCACAAGCCCACGTTCACGAATCAAACTTCTCATGCTTGTTCTAGTAAACCAGTCTAACAAAAAAGTTCTTACAAGTTTTCGCGAAAATCTAAATTTGCCCATATCTTTTTATCGTGTTGACTCAGGCCCTTGATTTTTATACACCTAATAGGGACTATAGACCTCAGTATCGATATGCGTGGCGATAAATACAAGTTGCTCCAACTCATAATACAGGGGAAGATACAAGGTAGGAGACCCCCTGGGAGAAGACGGACCTCTTGGCTCAAGAATCTCCGGACATGGTTTGGACTGAGTACTCGATCGTTATTCCGCGCAGTTGTGTGTAAGGTCCGAATAGCCAATATGATAGCCAACCTCCGGTAGGAGATGGCACCTCAAGAAGAGAAGAAGACCTCAGTATCTGGTATAAATTTCAACTTGCTAGGTCCATCCGTTCCTGAGAAAATCGGTGGTAACACACTGACAGACCGACAAGAGAGTGATCTTATAAGAGTTCCTTTTTTTACCTTTTGAGTTACGGAACCCTAAAAATATGGGCTTCCAATATCATTGCTTATTCCTATGAAAAGCATTGCCAGAAAAGAAAGCTTCCGTCACAGTCGTGGTAAACACTTAAACCTTAGATTAAACTAAATACAATCATTTTTATGTCAACGGTAGATAATGACGTCATTTTGTAACGGTCGTCGTCGGCCAACTTGATTCGGACGGGTAATAGCTGTCTAGTATGTACCAAAATAAAATAAAAGGTTCCAATTAAAAACTAATGTAGGTATTTATAGCAAACAGATTTAAATTTCCTTTGCGTTTGATTTAAGACCATTGTACTGAATATAGGTTAGCCAAAAAGCTATGTACATTAATATATATATAGCTGTTCGTGCTGATTCACTGATTCACTGACTGATTGATCACCTCTCCTGTAAAATTTTGTATGAAAAAATTTTTTTTCACTGATTGTTTCGTACAGAAGACAAAAATTCATTCGGAGGAAAATTATGGAGAGAGCTGATGATTGAGGATTTCGGAGACGGGTGAAGAGCACGGCCAGGGTATCGAAGATAGGTGGGGGGTGCTCGAACAAATATCACTCGAAACCTCATCCAATTCGCAGCGAGCTGAAAAAAAATTCAAAATGGCGGAAAAAAGATGGCCGCCATACAAATTTCTTCGGTGTCTATCTCGGGGAGTATAAAAGATGGAAGAGGGGTTTCTTGGCAAAAGATGATCAGGGCCTAAAGGTCTATTTGATGAATAGAAAAAAAATCCAAGATGGCGGAATTTTTTTTTCTTCATACAAAATATATGGCGAATATTGAAGAGACTATAAGCCGGGAATCATGCAAGACTTTGATACGGTTCCTTTTCAAGATTTGTTTTTATTGAAGAATTTTCATTATGACAAATGATGATATATGATGATCGAGGGTTAGGAAGGTGGGTGAGGAGCACGGCCATGGTAATGAAGATAGGTGGGGGTGCTCGAAAAAAAGTCACTCGAAACCTCATCCAATTGGCCGTGAGCTGAAAAAAAATCAAAATGGCGGAAAAAAGATGGCGGCCATACAAACTTCGTCGGTGTCTATCTCGAAGAGGATAAAAGATGGAAGAGTCGTTTCTGGGCAAAATATGATCAGGACCTAAAGGTCTACTCGATGAATAGAAAAAAATTCAAGATGGCGGATTTTTTTTTTCCATACAAAATATATGGCGAATATTGAAGAGGCTAGAAGCTGAGAACTATGCAAGACTTTGATACGGTTCCTTTTCAAAATTTGTTTTTATAAAAGAATTCTCAATCTGACAAATGATGAGATATGATGATCGAGGGTTTGGAAGGTGGGTGAGGAGCACGGCCAGGGTATTGAAGATAGGTTGGGGGTGCTAGAACAAAAGTCACTCCAAACGTCATGCAATTGGCAGTGAGCTGAAAAAAAATTCAAAATGGCGGATTCAAGATGGCTGCCATACAAATTTCAAAGGCGTCTATCTCGGAGAGTATAAAAGATGAAAGAGTGGTGTTTGGGTAAAAAATGATCAAGACCTGAAAGTCCACTTGACGATAGAAAAACCGCGGTCCGCTTGCGGGCCGCGCACCCACGCGCCCTACTAGTTTTTTATCTATACTTACTCACTTTTCATTGTTGTCGCACTCAAGTTTAGCTGGTTTTTCTGTTTCTATTAATAACATTTATGAGAATAAGACACAGCTAACCCACTCTCAATTTAGTAGGTACTATGACTAGGTTCTTCTTCTTCTTTATCAACCGATAGACGTCCATTGCTGGACAAAGGTCTCTTGCATGGACTTCCACAGGTCTCGGTCTTGCGCCGCCTGAATCCAGCGGCTCCCTGCGACTCGCTTGATGTCGTCGGTCCACCTGGTGGGGGGTCTGCCAACACTGCGCTTCCCGGTGCTGGGTCGCCACTCCAGCACCTTGGGACCCCAACGACCATCAGCTCTTCGAACTATGTTAGGACTAGACTAGGTTAGGACTTAATTATTATAAAATCCTATAAAGACTGTAGATTGATGATTAAATTCGCTAACATATCGCGTTCCTAACTTTGGACGTGATCAGTAGATGGCTCTCGGATTAATATTATCTTTTCAGATTGTATGATATAAATATTACCGAGCTTGATAGGTACTTACTTTGTGTACATAATAAATTGCTCAGAAAATATATTACACAATACAGATCCATCCAAGTAGGTAATGCAAAAAAACTCAATAGTGCAGCGGTTAATTTGCGGACTGAAAACCGAAAGGTTGACGATTCAAACCCCACCCGTTGCACTATTGTCAATCCCACTTCGTACACAAGCTTTACGCTTATTTCGAAGGGAAAGGGAAACATGGCTAATATTATTTTAAACCAAAAAAAAAATTATTGTTGCCATCGAAGTCTTGGGAGATATTAAAGTGCACAAGTGTGTGCGCGAACACAGGTGCACTCTCTGTTTCTTTACTCTCGTAGCCCGATGGGACGGAAAATTCGACACGACCGGAGAGAGATTAGGCGCATGACCAACGGCTTTACGTGCTCTCCAAGGCACGGGGTGAAACAACGCCAACTTCCTAACTCCGGGCTAGTACTGAGAATTTCTTATCGGAAAACCCCAATACTTGGTATGGTCCGACCCGGGACTCGAACCCGGGACCTCGTCGGCCGCAATCGAACACGCTTACCACTAGACCTACGAGGCAGTTAAAATTAAAGGACATAATCACGGTAATATTATGTATACAGTATTGTAACTCGGCCGTATCTTT
Organism: Oeneis ivallda; assembly: GCA_029955525.1. Classification (NCBI taxonomy): domain Eukaryota; kingdom Metazoa; phylum Arthropoda; class Insecta; order Lepidoptera; family Nymphalidae; genus Oeneis; species Oeneis ivallda. Next base: position 11,206,799 of record JARPMR010000005.1, read on the forward strand.
GACATAAATGCCTACAGCCGCGCGGTACGTAAACATGCGATAGGGCTGCCCGCCTCCAGCATTTTAATTACATTTGCCTACTTTGTGTTTCCATTTAGTTTTGTGATTGTAAATATACTTTTTTTTATATAAACAAATAAAATACTTTGTGAATTAAATTGGAAGTGTTCAATAAAAATGCGTGTTGTTTTTTGATTGGTAGATTTAATTAAAAAAAACCGGCCAACTGCGAGTCGAACTCGCACACCGAGGGTTCCGTACTCTAGAAGTAAAAGTAAAACGATAATATTATATAAATTTGCTTATTAATCGTTAACTTTGTTTGTGGAGGTTTATTGTTAATATAAAAAAAACTATGCTAGTTAGAGGGTTGGTTTTATTTTTCCTTTAAAATATACGTAAACTTCTATTGACCATAATTATTTCTGATTTTTCGATTGGTAAACTTCGGAGATAAGGGGGGGAACGGTATATTTTTCGACATTTTGCCCGATTATTCAAAAACTATTATATTTAGAAATAAATAAAACCCTGTTTTAGAATGTACATGAAAAGACCTTTCATATGGTACTCCACTCGGTATAGTTATCTTACTTTGAAATTTCAAACTCCCGATTTTCCCCCTTTTTTAATTAAACTAAAATAATTTTCGCGTTGGTTTTATTTTTCCTGTAAAATATACGTAAACTTCTATTGACCATAATTATTTACCAGATTTTTAGATTGGTAAACTTCGGAGATAAGGGGGGGGGGGAACGGTATATTTTTCGACATTTTGCCCGATTATTCAAAAACTATTATATTTAAAAATAAATAAAAATTTGTTTTAGAATGTACAGGTAAAGCCCTTTCATAATGATACCCCACTCGGTATAGTTATCTTACTTTGAAATTTCAAACTCCCGATTTTTCCCCTTTTTTAATTAAACTAAAAAGAATTAAAAAAAGTTATCTCTGGATGCGTTATTGACGAATTCATGCAACCAAAAACAGCACAATATATCCTCCTCGTCATATTAAATATGTACTTGAACTTATTTTTAGTTAAAAGATTGCGCAGTTATTGTTAAAAAACATAACACCGTCCGTTCGTCACTGCGGCACAGTCGCGACTGTCTGCGTACCGAGCGCTTACCGAGATCGAGGCGCGTAGGCATAGCTCGCGCTTCGTCCGTTTGTATGAAGTTGGAATACTGCCTATACATAATATTACCGTGACATAATGCAGTCTCCACAAACAATTAATTTTTTTTTCAATAAGGTCGTTATTTACACGAATGAGGAACGAAGACTTTTGAAAAATCATAACTTTTTATCCGGTACATTGACATACAATTTTTGTTTTGGAAATCGAAAGAACATAAGTTGTTACAGTTTTTAAAAAATCACCAGTGCTATGAACCTCTTTTTTTATTTTTAATGGAATTTTAAAATTTTCTGTAGATTTTGGATGAACTTAATTTTCTTGGAATAATTTAAAATTTAATGCTCTTAAAACCAGTTAATCCGACTGGAATTTTTCCTAAGAGAGCACAGGTATTAGGTAAAGATATTCCATTAAAAAATTGCGGAAATTATCACTGGAAAAATTAAAAGTTCGTCAAGGCGTTAATATTCCAAAATTGAAAATAATTTTTTTTTTTCTCGTAATCGGTTGGGAACCGATTTTTTTCCTTGCGGGTCCTGGTAGACCCCCATGTCAACAATCTAAAAAAAAATTTATATCCACCTGGTCTGGCCCACCCTGTATATAGCTGCTGGGGCTGATTGACTGATTCACTGATTCACTCACTCACTCATTGATCACCTCTCCTGAAAAATTTCGTATGAAAAATTTTTTTTTCACCGATGGTTTCGTATAGAGAACAAAAATTCATTCGGAGGAAAAATATGGAGAGAGCTGATGATTGAGGATTTCGGAGACGGGTGAGGGGCATGGCCAGGGTATTGAAGATAGGTGGGGGGTGCTCGAACAAATGTCACTCGAAACCTCATCCAATTGCCAGTGAGTTGAAAAAAATTCCAAAATGGCGGATTCAAGATGGCGGCCATACAAATTTCGTCGGTGTCTATCTCGAAGAGTATAAAAGATGGAAGAGTGGTTTCTTGGCAAAAGATGATCAGGACCTGAAGGTCTATTTGACGAATAGAAAAAAAATCAAGATGGCGGAATTTTTTTTTTCTCCACACAAAATATATGGCGAATATTGAATAGACTAGAAGCTGAGAACTATGCAAGACTTTGATACGGTTCCTTTTCAAAATTTGTTTTTATAAAAGAATTCTCATTCTGACAAATGATGAGATATGATGATCGAGGGTTTGGAAGGTGGGTGAGGAGCACGGGCAGGGTATTGAAGATAGGTGGGAGGTGCTCAAACAAAAAATACTCGAAACTTCATCCAATTGACAATGAGCTGAAAAAAAATTCAAAATGGCGGATTCAAGATGGCGGCCATACCAATTTCATAGGCATCTATCTCGGAGAGTATAAAAGATGGAAGAGTGGTTATTTGATAGAAAATGATCAGGACCTGAAAGTCCACTTGACGATAGAAAAACCGCGGTCCGCTTGCGGGCCGCGCACCCACGCGCCCTACTAGTCTATATATATAAAAGAAAGTGGTGTTAGTTACACTATTTATAACTCAAGAACGGATGAACCGATTTGGCTCAAAATTGGTGGAGAGGTAGCTTAGAACCAGGAGACGGACATAGGATACTTTTTATCCCGTTCGACCGCGTTTCCGTCAAGTCAATATAAAACCTGTTACAACAAAAATGCATCTGACATGGAATAAAAAAACGAAAATGACAGTGGAAGAACAAAACGTAAATGACAGCTAAACGTAATTTTGTATTTGGTTAATTATGGTAAAAACAATTATAAAAATTATAGTTTAACGTAATTGATAATATCATCAGTAATATGTTTTCTCTTTGAATCATCATAAACAATGCAGCGAGCAAGACGATCAAATGTTTCCTGCTACAAAGCTACGGATTGACGTGATTTATTGGATAGGTATAGTTGAGAACCTGGAGGGTAGAATGATTTTGCTATAATCCGCCAACAGAAAAAATCTGTATAATTTTTACACTACTCTCGACGCACGTTTCGCCCCGACACCGGAGCATCCTCAGGAGATGTTGACTCTACAACGATGCATTGTCTAGTGAATTGATTTAAAACTACATCTAAAAATACTCTATTCTGAACTTTCCTTCAAATTACATAATATTGAATTCGATCGACTAGACAATGCATCGTTGTAGAGTCAACATCTCCTGAGGATGCTCCGGTGTCGGGGCGAAACGTGCGTCGAGAGTAGTGTAAAAATTATACAGATTTTTTCTGTTGGCGGATTATAGCAAAATCATTCTACCCTTTTCTTGCTAATCATGGACTTCCGCAAAGTAACGCCTGCTTCTATCCAAAACCTGGAGGGTGACAAAGATTTCCCGCGGGATGTTATGAACTAAATCCGGGCATCAGCTAGTAGCTAATAAAATTAAATTAATGTATTTACTCACCTGACTGTAGCGTGCAGAACGTTGGCGGTTGGACGCATCATGAATGAGAAAAATGTTGATTTCGCCGCCGGTATCAAAGACAAACGCGCATACTGTGCGCGGGCCAGTCGCTTTTAATGAATACATTAACATATCCAATGTTGAATACAAATGCCAGTGTATTTGTTTTTTTTTTTTATAATGCGCCTTACCTAAATACCTATCTTGATAAAATTAGTTATACAATCTTTCAAGATTCTCATCAAAATAATAATATTTTTAACGTCGTGTTAAAAAAATATAACTAACTACGTGGTCAATCTTTCAAAGTCCTTGTCGTATAGTAGTATGTAAAATTCATACGTCCTGAAATTGTGTTAAAAATGTATTAATAAGTAGATTAGTAGTAGATTTTGACACTTTCTGAAAAAGAAAGTGTATCATTTTATTGATCTTAATGAAAAAAAAAACTAAGTATGTATTCTGCTTACTGTAGCAGCCCGGTACGGGTTTTTTATTGGATTGCGACATGAGACATCATTAAATTCTAAAGTGCATTGTTGATGATATTGCATTGAATGTAGGTAGATATATTATTCCATTTTAAATTAACACTTTTACAAACAAAACTATACATAGTTTCTTTTGTTTTTGTGAAATATGCAAATTTTTGTTAGCCTTTACGACGACGAAGATAGTGTCGATAAATTCTCGCTTTCCGTTTGCGTTACCGTAACGTAAGTGTCTATGTTACTCTAGTGGTAAAATCTGCGGCCTTACCCAAGTGCGTGGTGCAGGTCGGAACGTACAATTTTGGCCACCAGCGAAGCGGAGTCGGCTTCATTAATCGCGCTCCTTTCTTGAAGGCAGTAGTTCCCCAGCCGCGCGACTCCGCTGTAGTCGCCTCTCGGCGTCGTGCACTGCGTTGGATACACTCGATTATACCCATTAATTACTTCACGGAGCGGCTCCTCCACACGATTGCAGTGTCGAACGAATTCCATCATTAGTGTCTACTTCACCGAACCGGGGTCCGGGCTCTGAGTTCCGACGTGACACTGAATACGAACTGTTGTTTATAAGCGAACGCTCGACGTGTAGTGTTCAGTGCTGAGATTTGAGAACCATACAGTTACCAATCCACGCAGTCGCTGGCCAATCTAAATACAGAACGGGCAAACGTGCGTGTTGTTGATGTTTTCATTTGTATTTTTTTGCAACGTGTAGTGTTGTAAAGCACGCGATTTGATGTGGATAAACTCGCTTAATAACACAAATGCAGACTATGAAATGGATAGAAATGGTGCGGCTCGGTTCTACGTCACCGGAAAGGTCTTCAGCTTTCGACAGCGATAAGGTGAGACTACCAGTTGTACCATTAGCGGATATAGAGTTAATTATTTCAAAAAAGTCTATGTTTTTGTATCCGTTGAACCATAAATTGCGAATGACCAATTTGATTCTTGATTTTCGCGACATGTTTAGAATTTACATACTATACCTACGTCATACCTTATTATATTTTGTAACAAAAAACGCCGTCTACCTGCGATAAATTCTTATAAGGAATATTAAAATACTGATCTTTGATACGTACGTACGGATGATTACTTAGTTTAACGATATATTATAGTCGGAACGTTTACCTAGATAATAAAGACTTGTGGTAATAATCATCAAGCAGAGATACTTGTTAGGTCTTAGGTTAGGTCATATTATCACACCTATAGTTAGGTAATTTTTTGTACCGCTCATACAGTGGAATCTTAACTCTGCCAATCTTGATTACCAATATCCAAAACCCAAAATACCACCAAGCCTATTGTTCATGTGGTGCGCTATGTAATGAACATAAATCATAATTTATAACTCTACCTAAGTTTTACTATTAAAATTTTGCATTAAAGTTTTGAGTTAGATGACCCATTAAAACCAAACGCAATTAAGTAAATAAAGAGATGAAATTGCTTCGAGATTTTTTTTAACTCGAAACATTTTTATATAAAAAAAAGGCCGTAACTATCCGGTATTACAGCGAAATATGCAACTTAAGTTTTGGCTTTTTTAAGGCAAAAAAGCAGTATAAATAAAAATGTAAATAAGAATTAAGTACCTACAATAAAATAAGAATAAAATAAATGTAAAAAACTTTAACCTGTAATTTTTATGTTTAGGCACAAACAAAAAGTACAAATCGAATCGATGACGAATAGTCTTGAATATCTGCTAGTTGATTATAAATTCAATCGTGGGCCAATCGAAGGCTTTATTTCACAATACAAGGGCTTTAGGAATGTTCATCACACAAATGCGGTTGAAATGGAAATTATTGCATAATTTACCGTAACTTATTAAAGTTATAATAACTAATTGACTGAGGGCCGATTTCACCAACGTAAAATAAGTCTTGCCCCAGATTTGATATCTAGACACTAGACAGTATTTTCAATACAAAAACTGTCAGAACGCTCATCTTTTTCCTAGGATAAACGTCACTCGACGTTGCTTCGTGAAATCGGCGCTTAAGGAGCTGTATCAAATCCCATACAAAAAACCCAGGCCCGGCGCATAAAACATATCTAAAAATTAAGTGTATAAATATTATATTTATTCTAAAACAGAATAAACTTTCAATTCGATGGCTAAAGTGCTATTTTTGCCTTATGAAGTTTTGCAGGCGTTCATACCAAAAACTGATTTTTGTACAATAAATCGTAATTAATAACTGATTGGTTAATTTTAATAATATTAAATATTTTCTATGTCTAATAATACGATAGTTAATTAAAGATAATTAGTATTTATATTTAATACAACATCAAATAATGTATGAGTGAGGCGCGCGCGCGCTAAATAGCGCGAGAGAGAAGCCTAAATCATATAATAATAATAATAATAATCATATAATAAACCTGGCAACCCTAAATGTCAGCATACGATATATTTTTTCTCCGTTACATTTTCGCCGAAATAATTATTATACAACCGATCTCAATAGAATTTTAGATTTAATTTAATAAATTTACCAAACTAAAAACTAATTAGAAGAACCAAAACCTAATTAGAAGAAGCAGACACCATGAAGAAAATTAAAATAGCCCGAGAAATATAACTGACACAAGCTGTCAATAGATGCCATATAATGAATACAAAAGAAATTAATAATATAGAATGCTGACACGATCCAGGGCACGGAACGCACAAACACCATCCCCGGACTCGTCACTCAACCCCGCCTCGCAGCCACCCGGGACCACGCCCAATGCTGCAATTGCGTCGAGTTCGAGCGACGAGTTTTTCTCCCCGCCGACGTCGCCACCACCAGTACATCGTCGTGGGAGAGGCCGGCCGCCGACTTGCTTGGGATCCCGAGGCCCACCGGCTTCTGATAGGGTCCCCGCTTCCGGCGGTAGTGTGTCGCGCATGAGATGGACAACATCCATCAATGAAAATGTCATGCGCGCATACTTAGGGGCTACTGAGGGTGGAACCAACATGACCGCGTACCGTGCTAGGATGCATGCTTTGTTTCAGGTCCTTGAACCAGCTCTCAATGTGTCGGCTCAGCGACTGTCGGACCAGGTGCGGGTTATTCAGCGTAATCACATGCTGGACAACGCCGTGCTTGATCGGCTTCGCTCTGAACTGCAATGTAACCGCGCTACCCCCTCCTCACCGCAAGCTCCAGCACAATCGCAAACTGCTCATGCGATTTCGCTGCAGCCCACTCAGGCTGGTGAGGGACAGGATAGCGGGGCTGCACATGTAAGTACCCAGTGTAGTGAACAATTGAGGAGTGCTTTGGAGAGTGCTATTCGGGAATATAGATCTTCACCACCCGAGTTTAGACCGCGGTTACCTCGGTTGCCCATGAAAAATAAGAACAAAGCGCTAATGGGTGCCCTGGATTCGCTGCTGCCGAGTTATTTTGACAGCAGCGAAGACCTTTCCGACACACATTCGATTCTGTACTGCGCGGCTGTTGCGGCATGTCGTGTTGCTAATGTAAAGTTTATTAATAATGATACAGCAACACGACCGAAGCCTGCCGCACCAGCCTGGCAGTGCAGGATCGAACGTCGTATTGATGGGGCTAGGGCACTCATTGGAAAACTACTCTGCTTCAGGGAGGGCAACACTCGCCCTAGAGTCATGCGCTTTGTGAGGCGCGCTTTCTTAGGGACTGATATCAGCCCTCAAGATTATATGGCGCGCGTCACTGAGCGCATTGACTTCCTGAAACAGAAGGTCTCGGCATGGGCTAGCCGTATTCGCAGGTACAAGTGCCGGGTCGAGAGATATACCCTGAATCGCACTTTCCAAAGCGATCAAAGGCGGGTATACCGAGGTTGGGAACACCCTGACCAAGGTGTCACCGATGCGCGCCTACCGGATGATGAAGCCATGACATCATTCTGGCGCAACATCTGGTCGGCGCCTGTCGCTCACACTGAGGGTGATTGGACGTGGGATGTAGAAAGAGCGTGCGATCAAATTCCAGAAATGGACCTAGTTACTATAACCCCTGAAGACGTGGCCACTGCAGCCCGTCACCTGCCCAATTGGAAATCCCCTGGGCCGGACGGGCTGCACAACTTTTGGATAAAGTGGCTACGCAGCTCGCACGCTCGTTTGGCATCCCAATTCCAATCATCTCTAGAGTCAGAGTCGCTACCCCAGTTTCTGACAACAGGTATTACCCTCCTGCTCCATAAATCAGGTAGTACCACGGAGCCCAAAAATTATAGGCCGATTACGTGCCTACCAACATTGTATAAACTTCTTACATCCATTCTGAGAACGAAAATTAACGATCACATCGATACAAAATCCATCATGTCTAATTCTCAGAACGGATGTAGGAATGGCTCCCGTGGTACTAAGGAGCTTCTCCTCATTGATATGGCCATTTGTCAACAGGTTCGGCGCTCCCGAAAGGATCTGTCGACATGTTGGATAGACTATAAGAAGGCCTACGACTCTGTGCCCCATACATGGCTCATGAAGGTGCTGGAACTGTACAAAGTAAACACAGTACTACGCGCCTTCCTACAGACGTGTATGGGGCAGTGGAGGACGGTCCTTCACTATCCAGGGTGTCGTCGGACCCTGGGGAGCGCGGAGCCTATAAGGATTGAGCGAGGCATATTCCAGGGCGATAGCCTCAGTCCTTTGTGGTTTTGCCTGGCTCTGAATCCTCTGAGTACTCTCTTGGAGAATTCAGGGCTAGGTTACCGGTTGAGGAGAGGTGGTCAGGTTATATCACACCTCCTTTACATGGATGACCTAAAACTCATTGCCCCCAACAAATCACATCTACTAGAGTTACTAAAGGTAACTAAAGCCTTTAGTGATTCCATTAGGATGGAATTTGGTGTGGACAAATGTGCGGTCATGCATGTAAAGCGAGGGAGGATTGTGGAATCTGAGGGTGTTGAGCTCTCGGATTCCATTTACCTCAGATCGCTCTCCCCAACTGAAACCTACAAATACCTGGGCATGGCGGAGGCGTTAGGTATCAGAGAGGCCGACATGAGGCAGTCGGTGAGGGAGCGTTTCCTTGGCCGTCTGAAGAAAGTGCTGAAAAGCCTTTTGTCGGGCGGCAATAAGGTGCGCGCCTTCAACGGTTGGGTCATGCCGGTCTTGATGTATTCCTTCGGCATACTCAGGTGGACTCAGACTGAGCTTGACGCCCTGGACAGACAAGTTCGTGCGCTGCTGACCGCATATCGGATGCATCACCCGCGCTCCTCGGTGATGAGGCTGTACATCCCGCGGAAGTGTGGGGGAAGAGGCCTTTTGAATGCCAAAACCCTCCACAACCGCGAGGTGTGCAGTCTCAGGGAGTACTTTCTCCACGCCGAGACGGAGATGCACCGCGATGTGGTCGCAGTGGACAGGGGTCTGACGCCGCTCTCCTTGGCTAAAGAGAACTGGCGCATACCCGTGGTGCTCAGTACCAATGACCGCAGGGTTGTATGGCAAGGTAAGGAGCTTCACGGACGCTTTTATCGGGCCCTCCACGGGCCTGATGTTGACTTTGAAGCGTCCGTGGCCTGGCTGCGCTTTGGTGACCTCTTTGGGGAAACCGAAGGGTTTGTGTGTGCAATTATGGACGAGGTCATGATGACGAACAATTACAGAAAATACATAGTGAAGGATGGAACGGTAGACATATGTCGGGCATGTCGCCGTCCTGGAGAAACTATCCGTCACATTGTTTCTGGTTGTTCTCATCTAGCTAACGGCGAATACTTACACAGACATAACCAAGTGGCCAGGATTATCCACCAGCAACTTGCCTTGAAATACAATCTTGTGGAATCGGAGGTACCGTACTACAAGTATGTGCCCGACCCAGTTCTTGAAAATGGTCATATCACACTGTACTGGGATCGATCTATCATTACAGACAGGACTATTGTAGCCAATAAGCCTGACATAGTGGTGATAGATCGATCAGAGCGCCGTGCAACGATTGTTGATGTTGCTGTCCCGCATGACGAAAACCTCGTGAAAGCCGAGAAAGAGAAACTCACCAAGTATCTCGACTTAGCGCACGAGGTTGTCGCCATGTGGAATGTAGACTCAGCAATCATTGTACCGATAGTGATAACTGCTAATGGTCTTATAGCCAAGAGCCTCGACCAACATCTTTCGAGGCTCTCGTTGGGTAGCTGGGTCAAGGGCCAGATCCAGAAGGCTGTACTCCTGGACACGGCTCGCATCGTCAGGAGGTTCCTCTCTCTGGGGCCCTGACCGCCGGTTGCTTGGACCCTGTTCCCGAGACCGGTGGACCGCTATTTTTTATATTTTTAAATATTTTTTTTTATTTTTGTTTTATAATGAAATATTTAAAAATGTAAATAATATGAGTAAAAGTAAATAAAGATGATAATAATAATATTTATTATTAACTCAGTAAAAAGTTTTTACAATAAATCAACTCCTTAAATCTAGGACACAGAAAAAGTAAACTAGCAATGTTGGTTGTTGCGAAGGAGTGCTTTGGCATCCGTACTAGGAAAACCTGTGTTACGGACACCGCAGCCTTTCCACGGATCCATTGATTACTAGAGTTAGACCATAGTTCAAATTTTACAAATTTAGATTATTATTGCCTGTATAGGTAGCAGGCAGCAGCACGAAAGTCTAGCGACATTTCAAAACAAAAATAATCTTTTCTTATAACCCCGCAAAAAATCGTAGGTATAACATTAGGAAACTTGAACCAATCAGTTACCTATTTTTAACGATTTATTGTTAAAAAATCAGTTTTTTATTTGAACGCCTGCAAAACTTCATAAGGCAAAAATACCACTTTGGCCATCGAATTGGGCATTTATTCTTTTTAACCGACTTTGAGATATATTGTGTTTGCTCCGGGCTTGGGTCATTTTTGAGATACCTCCTTTCTTTTGAAAAATTAAAAGTAACTCTTATAGCTACATTTCATCTACTTACTTATACCTATTAAATAGTGCTATATTGACACTATTATTAATAATGTGACATTGACATTATCTATACTAATAATATAAAGAGGAAAGATGTTTTTGTTTGTTTGTTTGTTTTTGTGCCGAATAGGCTCTGTAACTACTGAACCGATTTTAATAATTTTTTTCACCAATAGAAACAAAGTTATCAGGAAGTAACATATGCTATAATTTATTTTAAAAAAATTAGAGATCCTTAAGAAAATTGCAATAATGTAACAAAGTAGCAAAATTTTGCCTATAAAATGCATTATTTGGCGTGCTGAGAAAACTATTGTGATACATAAAAATTAAGTACTACATGATTAAAGTACTCATTATTCTCTACAAAAAGTCCCCGAGGGAATATATCTTACTATCATATTTATGTCACAATAGTAGCTTTTGTGTTCTAAAATTTAATTAGATCGCCTTTATTATCGTAGTATTAATTCTTTCTTACTAATTACTAATATAGGTACTTACTAATACTAATTATACTAATATACTAATAAATCATACTAATATTATAAATGCGAAAGTGTGTTTGTTAGTTTGTTGGTTTGTCTTTCAATCACGCCGCAACAGAGCTACGGATCGACGTGATTTTTTGCATGGGTATAGTTGAGGACCTGGAGAGTGGCATAGGCTACTTTTTATCCCGGAAAATCAAAGATTTCTCGAGGGGCTTTAAAAACTAAATCCACGCGGACGAAGTCGCGGTCATGTATTAAAACTGTACTACTGTATTGTAACTTTTCTTTAATTTAGAAGTATCTAAATATAATTATTTTCTCGTTTCATACAAGGTGCTATGTAGGTAAGGTCACAGAATATATTATAATAGTTCTACGAAAGGTTACCTACGAGCAGAGATTAAAAACTTCTCGAGCTAAGTATTGAAATTTTTTGTTTGTCCAAACAACGCCGAGATTGTTTAATAATAAACTCTATCTATGTAAACATGAAACAACTTTATTTGTTGTTTACAAATACCTACCCATCAAATTAAATTAATATTATTTAAATATGATTAAACGTATTGTATATTTATTTATACAACATAATAATTTTATTAATAATATATAAATGAAAAAAAATCCAGGCTCGGAAATACTCTATTTAATAACGTTTTCAAAGATGTATGAAAATCCCGTAAATATACCTATACCTACAGTTACAATATTCTTGAGTAAGCGAATGAATATTTGAAATTAAAACTGCTCAATCAAGGTAGAAAAGGCTTTATGTTGTTTAAAAAATATTTATATCAACTTAAAAATGTGTCAAAGTAAAAATCTAAAATATTGATTGTTGCGCGTTGGTAGGTAGGTAGGTACTTGTTCATCAGAATCGTAAATGCAAAGTGATAACAGTAAACTAAGATAACAATAATAATAATTATGATATATAATAATGTTTAGAAGAAAGCTCTACCATATTCAGTCTTTACAGTGATCTTGATGTATCATAGTCTACCATCATGGACGCAGTAAAAATCTAATGCACTTGTAAATCACTAAAATATTTTGGTCCGTGAAATTAAAGGAGATGCCCAATACCTGTGCCAAAACTGTGTGTTTACTGTGTTAGGTTATTCCTAAGAAAACAACATGTGGCGAAAAGGTGTGCGAAGGGTCATCAGGAATGTGCGAAAACTCGATATGAGAGCTTACAGCATAGCGGGAAAGCTTGGCTCAGTAAATTCGATATGCCGCAGAGCAACTGTGCATTCATTTTGCGAGGTGAGCGGTTTTCTTTTCACATAAAAAAACCGAAAAAAGTGATCAAATATCACAAGGAAGTTATATCAAACATCACACGAGTTGTTTTGGGACAGCGAGGTTCCGTTGTGGATCTCTTTCGTACAATTATATAGGAACACTACTGCGATATGATGATAATTGAAACTGATAACACGATATTTAATAGATAAAAAACGAAAAAATTAAGATCCATAATGTCTAATTAGGTACAATTAACCATATAAATAGTTTAACTTTTCCAGTTAAATGAGTTAACATTAATCTTAATACAAGTTTTCAAGTAGGTTCTTGTTGCCGATCACGGTTGTAAAGTTACGATCATGAACGTATAAAACGTTCATGGTTACGATAGGTACAATAGGGACTAACAGCGGACGATGAGTTTAACAGACTAATCTTAACTCCTATATTTTTAACTTGAAATGTTAAACTATTGCTTTTGATTAGATACTTTTAGATCTCTGATCTTTAGTGCGCGCATTAGAGCGTTCGGACGTGGCATCGAGCTTCCGAATAGCAACTAAGTAAATCGCCGATCACTGACGCTAACAATATCGTGTATTCTGTGGCTGTAATTGTATCGTAATTATTCGAACCAGTTTAACTTTATAGTTAATTGTTAAATCGTATTCATAACGCAGCAGAGTAGTGAACCAACATACACGCCTGGCAAGCGAGATGGGTTAATGCATTTCAATAAAAGGGCCTCTTGATGGGAGAACTAGTAGTAAACTTCAGCATTTTTTAATTTATATTGAATTAAAAAATGTATAATCTAATTTTATTGTAACACTGAACCAGACCTTTATTACCAGTGCACTGGTAATAAAGGTACATAATATTATTAACGGGCTACTTGGCAAGATATCAATATTTACTGAAGCTAAGATTAGTAATAAACTTCCTTTGCTGCAATATAAGAGAACTATTATAATAGTATTTTAGTACTTCGTTGAAGACAAACAAATCACCCACCAACTAATATTTAGCTGCAGTGTTTGTAATAGATAAATATTTACCAACATAAAAGGAACTATCTAGTATTAAGAGGCTTTGTTTTTCAATGTACCATAACTATCTGCGCATTACGAAGCAAAAACATCAGAATTTATGTAACTACTTACTGTATTTTACACTTAATGTATTTTATTGTGCTCAAATGTTTTGACCATATGAATATTTAAAGTACACTTTGGTGAAGTATTTTGATAAATAGTTCCCTACCTAGATATTGTTTATAATTTTTTCTTAGTATTTTAGCGTGTCTAGACCCAAAAGTAGGCATGCGGCTAGATATCCCACTTGTCATGATGTGTAATGTTTTGTGCTACCTAATCAAATTAGATTTCAGCTGTTTCCTGTGTCAAGTCACGATTAATTATTATTGTCAATGTCCGTTATTTTTTGTAGAACGAATAGTGCGCACAGCACGCTACGAGGATGCTCACGGCGAATGTTGAATGTGAACTGTAGTGATCGGGAATGCATCATCTCAGTAGAGTTGTTCTATCCATATTTCATTCAATTTTTCATTCATTCATTTCTATCACCAATATCCTTACCATTTCCAATTTATCATATTATAGTATTTCTAAGAAAGCATGGTTGCACAATTCTATACCTGTACATAAATAAGTAAGTAGTCAACGACTGAACTATTAGTGCACATTTAAATGAAATGATATAGATCGATTCACAAATATATATCGACATAGAATGGTTATCACCACTGCTTTTCTAAGGTTTCATGTGTGCCTATTTCTGAACGAAACCACGCCGTCTTTGCTGTCTGAAAATGTTGTTTTTTTTTTTAAATAATATTTTTACTAGTGGTTCGCCCCGAACTGAGACCTCGCGGTAACGGTATCCCATGATTATTCATTCAATCGATACATGATAACCAAAACTGACATTATTATTATGCCCGTTTTCACCAAACATACCTAAATCATCCCCTAAGTAGGAGTCCCTTAACGTAGGTAGCTCCTAAATACAATCCTAAGTCCTAACATCCGTCCCAATATCCTTTTAGGTGTCCCGTACAGGATCGTGATAAATAAGTTGACAGAAAACATCAATCACCTAACTTATAGGTAGCCCGTAAAGGTTAGGGAACGTTAGTGAAAACATTGAATTATTTATCAAACATTGAATTTAACTCGTAGTTCCATGGGAATAGTTACTGACTGCGCCATCTATTAGCATTATTGTGAAGCTATGTTGATGCTATATGAATTACTGACGCCCATTAAAAATTAAATAATCTCGTTTCTTTATAATATTCATATAATTTTAGTATTTGTTGTTCAAGTACAGGATATAAGTGACCTAAAAACATAAAATCAGTTTGAAAATCCATAGCGGATTTTTCTAGAGAGCGTCTTCAAGCGAGCGTATAAAATCGCCACTTTGAAAGCCCCCCATTTCGTCAATTTTAAGGGAAAAATTAAAAAAAAAATATTTTTGTACTCAGTTCAAAATTATCTTTAAAATGATACGTAACAATTTTATATAACGCGATTTTTTTTTTTTACTTCGCATTCGCTTCTATGAGAGCCCCCCTGAAATAAAGATTTTTATAACTTTTTAAGCCATTTTCGGCTGGAGGCCATCGGTTTACATATTATATCTAAATTTGAAGTAATTACGTTCAGTAATTCAAAAGTTATAAGGCTCTGACAGACGGACGGACGGACGGACGGACGGACGGACAAGTGCAAATCGCCCTAGTTAACTCAAAGACCTTCGCTTCGCTCGGTCGATTAAAATGTATCATGTACCTACAATTGAAGGTAATAATCCGAATTTTTATATACATATCAAAAATATGTACTTCCTTCTGAAAAGAAATTCCTTTTTTGAGATTAAATTCCAAGCAAAACTTCCAAGCATTTCTACAATTAAGAATAGTGTAATTAAGCAATTTTTATTTTATTTGAAAACTGTCTCAAAAAATCGGATTTAGGAGATAGGACAAATTGGGCAAGAGTATGCAGGAAACTGGACCTTACCTAGTGGCATAATAGTTGAAAAAAAAGAAACCATTATTATGTATGTACTCGTAAGTCTAGTAGTAGAAAAAAGATACATTAATTTTTGTGCACTTGGTTGGCCCACATACCCCGTCCACTTTACCATTCCATCGTGATATATTTCTGTGAATTAACATTTTGATCGGTCTTCTCATGTCGTGTTTGCTATGCACTTGCCCCCAGACAGATTTTTTTATTTAATTAAAAACAGTCCGGTTTGCAAAATGTTGCTTAATAAAAAGCTATCGTACAATCTCTGTAGTAATAAATTTCAAGTGTTCGATATGTAGGTAATATGGAGTATGGTGCAAGTGGTGTGCTTATGACTGTCTGCGGGCAAAATATCGTTTGTGCACGTCCCTTCGTAAAGGTGTTTTATATGTACCTACACTCGCGGCTAAGTACTGAAACGCCTCTTAATTTTTAATTATCCTTAAAGTATCTGATATTAGGTCCCGTAATTATAATAAACGCCTAAGAGCGTGCAGCGCGACGCGCATAAACTAACGCTTAAAAGATACAAGTTTCAATATTCGGCCGTCAGAGAGCCAGTTTCAAAAATAGTTTTAATTGTAGGTAGAAGTAGGAAGAAAGATTTAAGAGTTGACATTATTTGTAATGCAACTTTAATTTTATTTCCCCATACCATGCTGTCACAAGGTAGGTCAATTAATTTCCAACTGAACCGCTTAAATTGGCGTTGGTGGACAATTTTTTGAAACTGGTTCGTTCTGGGAAAGTTAAATTGCCTACCGGTTATTGGGCGAAACGTATAATGTGAGAGTACAGATAAATTTATTAAGGCTCGTAAGCTCGGTTAAGCCGTACGAGGGTCTAAACTCGTACCAATAACTTAGAGGTAGCTCGTAGCAGATAGCAGCGTCGATACTCGATAGCCTGTGGACAATTTGTGACGCGTCTCGAGTATTATACACGCATATAATTGACATGTGCGCGGTGTCACACAGGTGCTGTCCATGAGCGATGAACTGCGGCGCGCGCTGTACTCTTCGGGCGCGTCCGTCGACATGGAGTTCTCGCCGCCCGACCTCATCGGAACCTCGGAAATATTCACTATGGAGCACCGGTAAGTCACAAGCCCTTCATTTTTTTATAGGGGCAAGTGTCGTACCTATGGACGCTTGTACCTGTGGACACCGCTTCCGTCGAAACTAGCAACCCTAAAATTCTAATTTGAACGCGAACTGCCAAGCATAGACAAAGCTTTACGTTCGCGTTGAAATTAGAATTTAAGGGTTGCTAGTTTCGACGGAATCGATTGTGTCCATAGGTACAAGCGTCCATAGGCACAGCACTTGTCCATACCTATCGTACTTCATCATGCTATATTCATATTGCTGTAAGCATTACACTAGCGGCACGCTATGATGGCCGGTTTGACGTTTGTCCGCTCATGAAGTTCCGTATTAATTGATAACGACTTTGAAGGAAATAATTGTATTACTTTATTGACGATAGTGATGTGCAGAGATTCATAAATTTTATCGAATGTAGTTTTAGGTTTAGGACTCAAAATTTATTTATTAAATTGATTTCTAAAATGTATACAAGTGTAGAAAAATCAGTTTGCACCATTTAAGGGGTGAATGTACTTGTGAATATGAACAATTTTCACTATGTGGACAAACCTCTGAAATCGCAAAAAAATATCAGCTGTTTCATACAAAAGGTAAAATTTTTATTTTTATATGATATATACCACAACTCGGCATTTGGTTTTCTAAATTGAAAATTTTTAAAAATGGAATCTAATACGATCGTCACATAGGATCGCTGGCTAGCACAACTACTACCTCCGGCAAACTCGCGTCAATGCTCAATGCAAAACAAAGCAGTTTCGAATTGACGTTGCTTCGAAAAGTATAAACTGTCAGTGCAATGCGATTGTGATATAGTTTTGACCTGGCTTTGGATTTCAAATATTGATACTGCATTACTGTTGACCCTTGCTCGTTAATTTGGACTCTGTTCAAGCCCTTTGTTGTGGATTTCGTCGATATGACCGAACGTACGCAGAGAACTGTTCTAAATAGTCAGACACGTGAGTTCGTAATACGCCTTCGTAACTATTTCGATCGTGAAGCTCAAAATGGAGGGCCAATTTTACCTATAACGTCAGTGGTTGAACGCGTAGCTGATGCGCTTAATATTGGACAACGAACTGTTAGACGGATAACTAAAAAAAAATATGGCGAGACTGGCACAGAAGAAAATAAACTTCACACACCAAAAAAGAGAAAACGAGCAAAACCAGTCGTAGGCATCGATAGCTTTGATGCCGATGCTATCCGAAGACATGTTTACGGCTACTATTTACAGAAGGAGTATCCAACAAGAAAAAAGTTGGTGCATTCACTGAAGGAAGCTGGATTATTCTTCGGTGGGGAAAGTTCTTTAACGAAGATTTTGAAGACCATTGGATTTCGATACAAAAAATGTAACAAACGAAAAAAATATTGATGGAAAGATTTGATATAGCGATGGCAAGGTATACTTTTTTACGGCAAGTGAAAGAAATCAAAAATTGGCAAAATGTTGTGTTCTTGGATGAAACATGGCTTAATGCTAACCATACTGTAGGCCGTTCTTGGAACGATGACACAGCAGCATCTACTTCCAAAGTTCCTGTAGGAAAAGGATCGCGACTTATAATTTGTCACGCCGGAACCATCAACGGGTTTGTCGAAGGTTCTCTCATGGCTTTTGCGTCAAAAACCACTGGAGACTATCATGAAGACATGAATGGAGAAAAGTTTACTGAATGGTTTACCTCAATGTTGTGTAGCCTCCCTGAACCATCTATTATAATTATGGACAACGCCCCATACCACTCGATGCAAATTGACAAGCCACCTGCCCAATCCCAAAAGAAAGCTGATATCGTCGCATGGCTTCGTAAAAATGGCGTAGATGCAAACATGAATATGTTAAAAGCGGAATTAGTACGTCTTTTAAAAGAAAACAAACCAACCAAGATCCGATACGTCATTGACGAAATAGCATTAGAACATGGGCACAGAGTTATACGGTTACCGCCTTACCATTGTGAGTATAATGCGATTGAGTTGGTGTGGGCTCAAATTAAGGGATATGCTGCAAGACACAATACAGAACCCCCATTTAACACAAAAAAAAAATGCTAAAATTATTAGAAGAAGCTTGTGAACATGTGACTAAAGGAGACTGGGAAAAGGTTGTGAATAGAACTGTTAAATTAATAAGGGAAGATTATGAAAGAGATGTGAAAATAGATAATATTATAGAAAACGAACATATAATTATTAATGTAGGTGATGATAGCAGTGACGACAGTGAAAATAGTAGTATGGACGAATCTGATTAATTATGGCCTTTTGTGGCACCTTTTTTGGTATCTTTTGTATTCATATGTTTCTTGTGTGCATATAAAGTATGTATATTCATTTTCATTCAAATATTCAGTTCGTTCAAATAAATTAAATAAACATATACATTTTTGTTTTATTAAACCTATTTAATCAGGTACAAAAACAAAACTTAATTGTTTTTTGTTCGAGAATAAATTGACATTCCACATCACTATTGTAATGTGTCAAACCGGCCATCATAGCGTGCCGCTAGTTTAGGTACTTTAAAGCTCGGCTGGTCGATTGCGAGTAGATGCATCAGTCTCAATATTTGTGGTGATTGGCTGATATGGCGTTCTTGCTGCAACGATACATTTTAACCAATAGCGAGAGAATACCGGCCAATCAGAGGCGATTGCGATCATCTCACCTGCACATTGTAGCAATAATTTTTAGATAGCTTATTTCCTAGGATATGGTGCCGTCCAAAGATAACAGAAGCAAGATTTCTTTTATCTATGGTGCCGTCACATAGCACCCGCCCGCTAACGGGAATGTTTTTCGAAACCGACGTTACAATTTAAAAAAAACGCTTTCTATGAATTTCGGAATTTGGAAAACGGATTTCGTCTATATATGACGGGTAAGCTCTTACTTAATGCTCGTTTCACGTTAAAAGATGCGTGAAGTTTGGCAATTCGCATCTTTCTCAAGATGGTGGAGTTTGTCGTTGTTATTCTGAGAGAAGACCATTGCCCAGTAGTAGCCCGGCGGTTTATTAAGATGATGATGATCGATGATGTATGAACATCCCTCCGACTTCAGTATGTGTACAATTCCAGGGAGAAGCTGTGCACAGTGCTGCCGGCGCGCGCGCAGGGCTACATGTGGTCGCTGACGTTCAGCACGAGCCAGCACGGCTTCTCGCTCGCCTCCATGTACCGCAAGATGCAGCGTGTCGACAGCCCCGTGCTGCTCGTCATACAGGACACCGACAACAACGTAAGCTTTTTTGACGTGATAACGTCTTATAAATCGATGAACACCGGCTGCACTCACGAAAAAGTGTCACGTTCCGCCTGAGCCTGTGCGTGCAAGCGAGAGCGCGGAACAAGCGATAGACAGGCACGATCGGCCCAAGCGTTGGCTTGTGACCGCGCCGCCGCCCGCCAGTCATCGTCAATGTTTCTTTATGACGTTATGACGTAAAACTATCGTCCGTAAACAGACTTTACAGACAACCAATTTTTTTTTAATTAATATTTTTTTATTTTTCACCAAGTCGCACGTGATTTTAATACGGAGTAGAACGATGATCCCGTAGAAGTACGTATAAACTGTGTTGCGGTGATCATGCCCATGCCCAGGTGGCATCGCCCCCCTCGTACATTAATAATGAAATAGTAGAGCTAATGTGTACAAAATTAATATTACAAAGAATTGGTACCTATTTCTTCTAGTGATTTACAAATCTACATTTTAAAACCGTGTGGAAACATGTGTGGAAGTGTCAAGGAAGCTTTGAACAGAGTATGGAGGAGTTTTCTAATCCATAGGCCAAAGTGGAGTTGGGCATGCCACATTAAAGATTATGCACGTATCTCATGACCCAGGCAATTTAAATCTTCGCAAGTTGCAATCTTGCAAATAAAAACTGTCATCGAAGTAAGCGAGCGTGTTTTTTACGCTGCACAATACGTACGTTTCACAATAGGTATGGTCGCTAAAGATTTCTTAACTAGAACAAGATCATAATGAACCAGACGGCAGTATGCAATGGGGGTCTTGTTATTTCCGACTAGTCAAACTAATGTGGGGCAAACATTTTAGTGGCTAGGTAACTACACACTAGAATGTTTCGGTTCGATGGCTGACTTGACTATTTCTAAAACATTGATTTCATTCAAATTATTTTAACGCGCAGCACAAAGAAAAGAGTCTTCAGCTGATTTATGAATATACTTATCTTACGTTAATGCAGTCTTTAAATTCATCATTAAAATTATTTGACCCAGACTAAAATTCGAAAGGTCCCTGGATTTAAACCCGTTGCACTATTGACAATATTATCTAGCTTATATATTTGCCCGTGTCGTTTCCGTGTAAAATTAGTTTTTAAAGATGAAGCGAGAAGCCTAGTTTTCAGGTTAAAAGGTGTAGGCCTATACAGGGTGGGCCAGACCAGGTGGATATAAAATTTTTTTTAGATTATTCACTTAGGGGCCTACCAGGACCCGCAAGGAAAAAAATCGGTTCCCACTCGATTACGAGAAAAAAAAATTTATTTAAAATTTTGGCATATCATTGCCTTGGCGAACATTTAATTTTTTTTTAAATTTTCCAGTGATAATTTCAACAATTTTTTTATGGAATATCTTTACCTATTAAGTGTAATCTCTTAGAAAAAAATTTCAGTCTGATTGGCTGGTTTTAAGAGCATTAAATTTTAAATTATTTCAAGAAAATTAAGTTCATCCAAAATCTACAGAAAACTTTAAAATTCCATCCTATCCTATTAATATTATAAATGCGAAAGTTTGTGAGGATGGATGTATGGATGTTTGGATGGATGGATGTTTGTTACTCTTTAACGCGACAACTAATGAACCGATTTTGCTGAAATTTGGCACAGACATAGATTATAGTCTGGAATAGCACATAAGCTACTTTTTATCCCGGAAAAGTAAACAGTTCCTGCGGGATAGCATCGCTATTTTTTACGCATTTGTCCTTCAAAATTCGCGCAATGGAGTTTTATATTAACGTGTTTTTTTTGTATGGGCAAAGTTAAGGGCCTGAAAAGTGACAAAGGTTACTTTTTATCCCGGGAAAACAAACAGTTCCTGCAGGATATTAGTATTCTACTTTTCACATATTTATCCTTCAATTATGCGCCAACGGAGGTACAGATTGACGTGGTTTATTGGATAGGCATAGTTGAAGACTTGAATAGTGACAAAGGCTACTTTTAAACCCGGGAAAACAAACAGTTCGCGCGGGATATTAGTATGCTACTTTTCACATATTTCTCCTTCAATTATGCGCCAACGGAGTTACAGATTGACGTGGTTTTTTGTATGGGTATATTTGAGGACCTGAAAAGAGAAAAAGCTACTTTTATCCCGGAAAAACAAACAATTCCCGCGGGATATTCGTATGCTACTTTTCACATATTAATCCTTCAATATGCGCCAACGGAGTTACAGATTGACGTGGTTTTTTGTATGGGTATATTTGAGGACCTGAAAAGAGAAAAAGCTACTTTTATCCCGGAAAAACAAACAATTCCCGCGGGTTATTCGTATGCTACTTTTCACATATTAATCCTTCAATATGCGCCAACGGAGTTACAGATTGACGTTGTTTTTTGAATAGGCATAGTTGAGGACCTGAAAAGTGAAAAGGCTACTTTTTATTCCGGGTAAACAAACAGTTCCCGCAGGTTATTCGTTTGTTACTTTTCACATATTTATCCTTCAATTATGCGCCAACGGAGTTACAGATTGACATAGTTTTTTTGATAGGCATAGTTGAGGACCTGAAAAGTGAAAAGGCTACTTTTTATCCCGGGAAAAGAAACAGTTCCCGCGGGATATTCGTATGATACTTTCACATTTTTATCCTTCAATTATGTGCTAAGGGAGTTACATATTGACGTGATTTTTGGGATAGGCATAGTTGAGGAACTGAAAAGTAACAACGGCTACTTTTTATCCCGGGAAAACAAACAGTTCCCGCGGGATACCCGCTCCCTACTTTTCACATATTTATCCTTAAATTATGCGGTAATATGCATGCATGCATGTTTGTATGTATGCATGCATGTATGTATGCGTGTATGTATGTATGTATGTATGTATGTATGTATGTATGTATGTACGCATGCATGTATGTACATATCTATGTGTGTATGCATGTATGTATGCAAGTATGCATTTTTGTATGTATGTATGCGTGTATGTATATATGCACAGAACAAACAGTTCCCGCGGGATACCCGCTCCCTACTTTTCACATATTTATCCTTAAATTATGCGGTAATATGCATGTATGCATGTTTGTATGCAAGTATGCATGTTTGTATGTATGTATGCGTGTATGTATATATGTATGCATGCATGTATGTATGTATGTATGTATGTATGTGTGTGTGTATGTATGTATATTGTATGTATGTATGTACGCATGCATGTATGTACATATCTATGTGTGTATGCATGTATGTTTGTATGTTTGTATCCTCCCCCTCCAATAACTACATTAACTATATTCGATCCTACTTATCCCACTAATATTATTAATGTTGTTAAGTTAGTGTTAAGTTTGTGAGGATGGATGTATATTGTATACGGATGTATGTTTGTGTAGTTGTAGTATAGGGATGTATGGATGGATGGATGTTCTCTGAGATAGGGGTTGAACTATTTTGACTGTTTTACTCCATAACTTCGTTGAATTTAAACTAATTTTTATTATTATTTTAACCGACCTCAATTTAACGGAATCTTTTTTATGTATGCTCACCGATTACTCGACGACACCTGAACCGATTTGAAAAATTCTTTTTTGTTTCAAAGGGTCCCAGGTGGTCCCATTTAAATTTTATCGAAAAATCAACAATAAATTATAGACTTTGTAGTGGCGCGGTCGTTTAAATGTATGTTCCCGGGACAAAAAGTAGCCTGTGTTATTTTCCAGGTCCTCAACATTACCTGTGTAAAAAACCACGTCAACTATATGCACTTGCACTTTATATGTGAAATATTATATATAGTGTGATGGTTTCTCCTTCAATCACGCCCGAACAGAGCTACGGATCGACGTGATTTTTTGCAAGGATACCTATAGTTGACCTGAAGAGTGACAGGCTACTTTTTATCCCGCAAAATCAAAGAGATCCCGAGGCAATTTAAAAACTAAATTCACGCAGACGAAGTCGCGGGCATCAGCTAGTTAAAAATAAAAGAAGAGGTTCATTGCACTGGTGATTTTTTAAAAACTGTAGCAACCTATGTTCATTTGATTGCTAAAAGAAAAAGTGCATGTCAATGTGCCGGATAAAAAGTTATGATTTTTCAAAAGTCTTCGTTCCTCATTCGTGTAAATAACGACATTATTGAAAAAAAAGTTAATTGTTTGTGGAGACTGCAGTATGTGACCTTCAATTTTAACTGCCTCATTGGTCTCGTGTTCGACTGCGGCCGACGAGGTCCCTGGTTCGAGTCCCGGGTCGGACCATATCAAGTATTGGGGTTTCCGTAAGAAATTCTCAGTACTAGCCCGGAGTTAGGAAGTTGGCGTTGTTTCACCCCCTTGCCTTGGAGAGCACGTAAAGCCGTTGGTCCTGCGCCTTATCCCTCTCCGCCTGCGCCTAATCTCTCTCCGATCGTGTCGAATTTTCCTTCCTATCGGGCTATGAGAGTAAAGAAACAGAGAGTGCACCTGTGTTCGCGCACACACTTGTGCACTTTAATATCTCTCGCACAGATGGCTAATCTTTCTGAAGATAGGCCGCCGCCGTGGCCGAAATTCGGAAAAATAAAACATTGTTTTATTTTTCTTTCTCTTAAAAATGTAGATACCGTCAGTCATCATTAAAGGATTAATGTCCTCCCGACCAAATTTCGGCCACGGCGGCGGCCTATCTTAAGAAAGATTAGCCATCTGTGCGAGAGATATTAAAGTGCACAAGTGTGTGCGCGAACACAGGTGCACTCTCTGTTTCTTTACTCTCATAGCCCGATAGGAAGGAAAATTCGACACGATCGGAGAGAGATTAGGCGCAGGCGGAGAGGGATAAGGCGCAGGACCAACGGCTTTACGTGCTCTCCAAGGCAAGGGGGTGAAACAACGCCAACTTCCTAACTCCGGGCTAGTACTGAGAATTTCTTACGGAAAACCCCAATACTTGATATGGTCCGACCCGGGACTCGAACCAGGGACCTCGTCGCCCGCAGTCGAACACGAGACCAATGAGGCAGTTAAAATTAAAGGTCATACTGCAGTCTCCACAAACAATTAACTTTTTTTTCAATAATGTCGTTATTTACACGAATGAGGAACGAAAACTTTTGAAAAATCATAACTTTTTATCCGGCACATTGACATGCGATTTTTCTTTTAGCAATAAAATGAACATAAGTTGCTACAGTTTTTAAAAAATCACCAGTGCAATGAACCTCTTCTTTTATTTCTAATGGAATTTTAAAGTTTTCTGTAGATTTTGGATGAACTTAATTTTCTTGAAATAATTTAAAATTTAATGCTCTTAAAACCAGCCAATCAGACTGAAATATTTTTTTCTAAAAGAGAGTACACTTAATAGGTAAAGATATTCCATAAAAAAATTGTTGAAATTATCACTGGAAAAATTAAAAAAAAATTAAATGTTCGTCAAGGCAATGATATGCCAAAATTTTAAATAAATTTTTTTTTCTCGTAATCGAGTGGGAACCGATTTTTTCCTTGCGGGTCCTGGTAGGCCCCTAAGTGAACAATCTAAAAAAAATTTTATATCCACCTGGTCTGGCCCACCCTGTATATCACTCTCCGAATCCTCAATTACTATACCCATGCAAAAATCACATCGATACGCGTGATTAAAGGACAGAACAAGAAACCAGCAATCAAACACACTTTCGCATTTATAATATTATAAGTAACGATTTTTAAGTTCTCGTACAACTTGCTTTACGATTAAGCGGAGTGTAGAGGGGAACATAAGTTTATATTGCAAAATTCCTGTAAGTATGTTGCTTAGGTTTAACATGGCGAATATTTATGCTTAAAAAACACACGTTTAAATTTTGTTACATGCAGCAATCAGCTTTATAGAAAGAATATCGTCAAGTTTGATAATCAAATTATTTTATCTTTTTAGCAGCTTCCTAATAGGTTTTTGATTATTTTATTTTTTAATCTACATACATAATATTATTTTAACGATTTTATAAGAAACAAACAAACACAACCACTTAGTACCTACCAATCAATTAGTGGGAAAATTCCTTTCAAATGTAAGCTCTATCTATTCAGAGAACTACTTATATCAAAGCAAAATCAAACTATGTATTGCTTAAATTGTGTAATAATTTACTGTATAGTTTCTGGTATCCTACTTATTTCTTAATTAAAGATCCGATGTCCGTAATGTGATTTACATAATTACTTGATTGTTTTGATATGCTTATTAGCGCACCTACTTGAAAATTTTCCACAAAATGCCCAAAGGCCGACTTGTATAGTTAAAGAATCAGCTAGTAATCGTTACGGCAGTGAGCGTTCTTTCGCTAGAGAGCGAAATCCATCTTTGAGCTGAGCATAGAGTTCGCTGCTGTAAATGCACCACCAGTTTAGACACTGTTATAGTCCTTTATTACTAAAGAGATAAGGAGATTTTTAGCCATTAATTGCTCTTGAGCTACCGTAACCTTTGGTTCAGGTACGCCATCATCGAGAAGACAATTGAAAAGACAAATTGCGGCTTCCATGTGGAATATTATAATAAGTATTAAGTAATTTTCGATTGTGCGGTGTCCATTGCCTATATTCCTTTTGGGGAGAAAAGAACATTAGTAGTCCATTGAAAAGTTACATTTGGCGTTGCGTTTTTTAGAGGACGCAATTTTATTTTTTTGATGTGAAGGGGGGGTCAGTGTAAAGGTCAAATTTTTTTTGATCAGATAAATAGTTTAAGAGATATATCGTAAAAACCATTTCAACCCCTATTTTCAAGATGGCGGCCGTGGGACAAGGGTGGCGACCCCACAAACTTGGTTTTAGCTTTACACTGACCCCCCCCCCCCCTACACGTCAAAAAAATAAAATTGCGTCACACTGTAGCAATTATTTTTATTTCCAGTTCTAATTTCGAATTTGACAGCTGAATCGAAATAAACTCTTTCGGTTTTGCTCATTTCGATGCAGCTCTTATGGGAACTGCATCAAAATTGTTATCGTCATAAAGTAGGAAACCTAAAGCTAAGAGGGTCTGAGATCTGGCACTTTTGTATCGTTCATATAAATGTATTAAAGTTGGTACCCAACCCACGCTATGGTTTCTAAAATAAACAGTCATACATGCGTCGCAATAGTTCACTAATAGGACATGAATTCTCATTATTAATTACATTTTGGACGCTTGACATTACCGGCTTGCATTTCATTTTATGTAATAACCAGTTTTAATACTAAATTCTATGTGTTGACTCGGCTTCCCATTGCGTCGTATTGTAAGCTGCATAGGCCGCCTATTATGACACTTTTCTAAAAATAGGCGCGGGTAAAATAAACGATTCCACGCCGGTTTTAATCGTTTAAAACCTGTTACTTCATTCATTCATCTCAACCCGGCTCACTACCAGCCAATTACGCTTCGCACATCTTCGAGAACATTTTGTTGAATTCTCGAGCATTCCAGTTTCCAGACGATGTTTTCCTTCACCGTTAAAGCAATTAATTTCGTGCTCGCTTATTGATGTTGGAGGTTCGCCCAGAATTAGGAGCTATCGAATTAAAATCCAAATATACAGTCCACATAATTCTATTCCAAAACCAGTGACCGTAGGACTTACAATCCTACGCCCATCCTATTAATATTATAAATGCGAAAGTTTGTGAGGATGTTTGGATGGATGGATGGATGGATGTTTGTTACTCTTTAACGCGACAACGAATGAACCGATTTTGCTGAAATTTGGCACAGACATAGATTATAGTCTGGATCATAGGCTACTTTTTATCCCGGAAAAGCAAACAGTTCCTGCGGGATAGCATCGCTATTTTTTACGCATTTGTCCTTCAAAATACGCGCAATGGAGATTTAGATTAACGTGATTTTTTTGCACAGGTAAAGTTAAGAGCCTGAAAAATGACAAAGGCTACTTTTTATCTCAGGAAAACAAACGGTTCCTGCGGGATATTAGTATACTACTTTTCACACATTTATCTTTCAATTATGCGCCAACGGACTTACAGATTGACGTGGTTTTTTGGAGAGGCATAGTTGATGACTTGAAAAGTGACAAAGGCTACTTTTTATCCTGGGAAAGCAAACAGTTCCCGCGGGATATTAGTGTTCTACTTTTCACATATTTATCCTTAAATAAGGCGCCAACGGAGTTACAGATTGACGTGGTTTATTGCATAGGCATAGTTGAGGACTTAAAAAGCCCAGGAAAACAAACAGTTCCCGCGGGATATTCATATGCTACTTTTCACATATTAATCCTTCAATTATGCGCCAACGAAGTTACAGATTGAAGTGGTTTTTTTAATAGGCATAGTTGAGGACCTGAAAAGTGAAAAGGCTACTTTTTATCCCGGGAAAACAAACAGTTCCCGCGGGATATTCGTATGTTCCTTTTCACATACTTATCCATCAATTATGCGCCAACGGAGTTTTAGATTGAAGTTTTAGATTATTTTTAGCACAGGTAAAGTTAAGGGCCTGAAGAGTGACAAAGGCTACTTTTTATCCCTGGAAAACAAACGGTTCCTGCGGGATATTAGTATGCTTCTTTTCACATATTTATACTTCAATCATGCGCCAATATGCATGCATGTATGTATGTATGTATGTATGTATGTGTGTTTGTATGTATGCATGTATGTATACGTGTATGTATGTATGTATGTATGTAAGTATGCTTGCATGCATGCATGCGTGCATGTCTGTATATATATATATATATATATATATATATATATATATATATATATATATATATATATATGTACCTCCTCCTACTAACAACGAATACATTAACTATATCCTATCCTACTTATTATTACTCATATTATCCCACTAATATTATTAATGTGAAAGTTTGTGAGGATGGATGTATACGGATGTATGTTTGTATAGATGTCGTATACGGATGGATGGATGTATGTTCTCTGAGATAGGGGTTGAACTATTTTGACTGTTATACTCCATAACTTCGTTAAATTTGAACTACTTTTTATTATTACTTTAACCTACTTCAAAAAAGGAGGAGGATCTCAATTCAACGAATCTTTTTTATGTATGTTCACCGATTACTCGAAGACGCCTGAACCGATTTGGAAAATTCTTTTTTTGTTTCAAAGGGTATACTTCCCAGGTGGCCCTATTTAAATTTTAAAGAAATCAGTCGAGCGTTTTCAAAAAAATCTACAATAAATTATATACTTTGTAGTGGTGCGGGCGTTTAAATGTATGCTCCCGGGACAAAAAGTAGCCTGTGTTATTTTCCAGGTCCTTAACTTTACCTGTGTATAAAAATCGGCCAAGTGCGAGTCGGTCCTCACTCTTTTAGGGTTTCGTTACAAAAAAATTAAATTAATTTTTATTATTTGTTGTTATAGCAGCAATAGAAATACAAAATATGTGAAAATTACAACTGTCAATCTATTACGGTTTACGAGATACAGGCCGCTGACAGACGGACGGACGGACAGCGGAGGCTTAGTAATAGGGTCCCGTTGGCACCCTTTGGGTACGGAACCCTAAAAACCACGTTGACTATATGCACTTACACTTTATATGGTGAAATATTATAACTGCGAAAGTGCGTTGGTTTGTCCTTCAATCACGCCCTAACAGAGCTACAGATCGACGTGATTTTTTGCAGGGGTACCTATACTTGAGAACCTGGAGAGTGACAGGCTACATTTTCAGAGTTCCCAAGGCATTTTAAAGGCTAAGTTCACGCAGACGAAGTCGCGGGCATCAGCTAGTTCCATATAAAATCATTCGGGTGGAATAAAACCCACCATTCTGTTTTTAATTGATAACACATAACTCCGAAAAGTTAGAGAACCTTGCCTGAAACGAACCAGACTCTCCTAAAGGGGAGGCAGGATTGTTTAATTAAGTAATAACACGTTATTACTTAATTAAAGCTGTGATAGTTTAGCAAATAACAATCCTGACAAGAAGTGGGTGCTATTTTTCCGACCGTATAACCTGTTATAACATATATGTTGTAACACTTGTTAACATATAATATGGTCCTATCGAGAGGTAAATAAAATCGTCGCTGTGTTGAAACTCATTAAAAGTCTAACTGGATTGTGTGTTATTGAACTTAGCATAAAAACGATTTAAGCGAGTTACAAACACGTTAGGGACCTCGCGCACTACGCGGACACGACCGCTGCGGAAAAGCCTGATAAATCGTTGCTAGTCTCAATTGTGATTGGCTGAATGTATGGAATTGTCACAGCGTTCATGCATTTTAGCCAATAGCGTGAGAGCCTGGGCCTGGCGATTGTCACACTAACTGTCATTTTTTGACAATCCCGCGCCAGCTGCCGCACGACGTACTGTGAGTGTGAATTCGTACCTGTGTACGTACGTGACGTACGGTATAGTTTTATTTATTTTACAAATAGTCGGCCAAGTGCGAGTTATACTCGCGCACTGAGGGTTCCGAACCTTATGAGCATTATTTACTATCGAAACACGAATATAATTATGGTCAAGAACTTATCCTCAGCAATGGCGCTAAATGGCGCTACGCTAGAAATATCGCTTAATAATTACAATTTTTAGTAATATTTCATCACAGAGTTAAACTAGAAACTTGAGAAACTTGAGTTGAAATTTTCACAGCGTTAAGAGACCATTAATTAGACCTTTATATTCAGTATAAATTTCAACTTTGTACCTCAAGCCGCGTTGCTAAGAAAAAGGGCCTTGATACACGGACAGACAGACGGACAATGAAGTACTTGGTACTAGAAAACTGTAATTTGACAAGGATATAAATATTAATCACGCCAACAAAGTGGTGAAATAAAATTGTGAAAACAATTTTTTTAGGGTACCTCCCCTACATGAAGTGAGGATGAATTTTTTGTCTCGTCTGTCCCATAGTGTGCGGTTTTGTTGAATAAGTATTTCAAAAATATTGTGGGTGTCGGAACACCATTTTTCGATTCAGGGATCCATTTGTGAAATATGATATTTTAAAGCCTCAATAGCCCAACGGTTAAAGGTGCGGACTGAAAACTGAAAGGTCGCAGGTTCGATTCCCACCCGTTGCACTATTGTCGTACCCACTCCTAACACAAGCTTTCCGCTTATTTGGAGGGGAGTGGAGGCAACTTCAACTTGGCTGATATTGTTTTTAAAAAAAAAAGTTCAAAATTTTATTAGTCAGGTGTGGGTGTCGTCGTCGTCGCCCCCCCTCCTGCCAGGATACATGAAAAAATTCACAGCAGTACTATAAAGAATTTTATAGGAAACTATCACGGCTAAGTCAGAGTAAAGATAGATAGAGTATGGAAACTACCTATAAACGTTCGAAACGGCTCACTCACACAAACATGCGCATCGACGAGACCAAATACCGGTCCTCAGTACTGACAGCACCGCGAGGCCCGCTATTTGGCTCGTCGATGCGCATGTTTGTGTGAGTGAGGCCGGTTCGAGCGTTTGTAGGTAGTTTCAGTACTGGTTATAATTCTACTGTGGCTAAGTAGAGTTCATAAGTTAAGGACTTTTATCTGTTTTCTAGGTTAGGTACTATTATTATTATTATTAGTTGCATATTTTGTAGTATATTATAGTATTTAAACCATGGAACTCAAAATATAGCACTATATAATAAAAATAAGCACCATCCTAGGTCAGCAATAATATTTGTGACTTGCAACTGCGGAACTCTACACTGCGCGTGGCCCGACACGCATTTGGCCGTTTTTTTGGAACCCTAAAAAATGATTACAGTGACAATTTTCATTTTGCTGCAAAGTTGCGACCAAACTTTGAGTAGATACTCTACTGTGAGCGTCTGCTTGAGCGTATGAGCTTTTCTGACCAAGGTGGCGAATATTAATATAATAAATAAATTTGTAGTATTTTTGTACCTAGAAAAACATTTTTGTGGAAAAATTCCACAGTAGACAACAACAATGTATAATCTAGTTTTTCTTAGCTGCCGTAAGCGGCAAACAAGTTTTCTCGCAAAAATGCGTAAGTGACGCTCCAAGCATAGCGCATGGGACATCCTTACCGCACTGACAATGTACCTAACCGTGCTACAAGTGAAAAGCAAACCTAAGAAAGTCGTAAACCTAGCCGGTTGCTAGGTTCCTTGTGGGTTTAGTTTTAAAAATCCCGCGGAAACTCTGATTTTCCGGGATAAAAGCAGCCTTTGTCGCTCTCCAGGTCCTGAACTATACCTATCCATGCAAAAAAATCAAGTCGATCCGTAGCTCTTTTGCGGCGTGATTGAAGGGCAAACCAAGAAACAAACATTTCGCATTTATAATATGATGTAAAAATAGTATTCTGTCTCGCTCACTAACATGCACTGCCCAGCCATTGTGGTGAATTTTATCGCTTTGTCAGGCCAGGCGCACATATAAAAGCTACAAGTAGCCTGCGTCGAGTCGTCCGCACGGGCCAACTCAATGGGCTGACGTAGTGCGAAGGGATAAGTGTTACGCGATAGGAAGAGATGGAAACTTCTAGGTGAATATGACAGTATAGTAAGTTAACGCTGTGCGACCTGAATTGCACTTTATTGTTGTGGTATCTTGAGTCCTTATTTATTTAAATTATTTTATGAAGTGAATCATTTTATACCCGTAGGTACTATAATATATTCTGTAGCTTCGTACATTCGTTATTTTCACTGTTTGCGAATAAGAAAGTTATCCCAAACGTTCGTTAAAATGCTTAGGTAGTTTCAATAATGAGGTTTGGGAAACAAATTCAAGGTTCTTTGGGTAGGTACAGTATATTTGTCTTTACCACTTTTATAATCTATTCTGAATGATATGAGTATCTCACATGTTTTAAGAGCACGTGCTATTAAATCACCAATTTTAATAAGGTAAGGTACAGGTCGTTAAAAAACATGTTTTTATTATAATAAACCAATATGGGTGTCATTAAAATGACATATTTTATTGTACCTAACTTGTACAGCATAATATTAAAATCATGACTTCACAGCCAATTAATTAATTTATTTTTATAGCAAACTAGCTCATGCCCGCGACTCCGTACGCGTGGAAATAGTTTTGAACAATCCCGTGGGAAGTCCTTGATTTTCCGGTATATTGAAAGTAGAAACGTAGCATAATACTAATATGTTACTCTTCAGGTCGTCAACTATACCCATGCAAAAAATCACGTAGTTCACTGTTGCGGCGTGATTGAAAGGCAAGTATAAATACACAAAGGCACTTTGTGCATTCATAATATTACATAGTAAGGAAGCTAATAAGAGTGGTTACAGTCACTGGGCGTAACCTCAACATGCATTATTTTGTGTGTCTGAGTGATTACCAAAAGTAATACAAACCGGGTGTCATAGAGTAGTATAAAACGTGTTTAAATCGTGCCTAGGGCGCGTGCCGGCTCAAGCCAACCGGTATTCACCTTACACCATCGGTATAAATTATTATAAGTGCGAAAGTTTGTCCTTCAATCACGCAGACACGGAGCAACGTATTGACGTCATGTTACGCATGGATATACCTAGTTGCAGTCTGGAGGCTACTATAATCCTTATATATATACTATATATACTTTATCCCGATAAAACAGGGTTTTCGCGGTGATTTTTAAAAATCTTCTTACCTTACCTAACTGCCTTTATTACACACATACACAGCCATATAAAATATTCTTATGCTCCTCGTAAATATGTAAAATTGTTAATACTTATAAAATCTCTAGAACATGCAATTAAATTTATTTAAATAGCATAATAATATTGTTACGTAAACAAACCTCTAGGTACAGTAGGGTACAGTCGCGAGTGTCTATAATTCTATTTATTTGTCCAATGAAAATTGTGTGAACAACTCAAGTAGAAATACTTATAAATACGTTCTCATACTAATGTCTAGTAAACACGAGCTTAGGGCCGATATACATTCTACGAAGCTTCCCTTTGCAGCACCCCTCAACCATGCTTCTCCAACCGTTTTGGCTGTCAGATGATAGCAGCCAGCTTCTGCTCTTTTATTGATTTGTAGTAGTGGATGATATAGTGTGTCTATTATGGTGCGGCTACATTATCGTGAAAATTCGTGTCGAGTTGTCGCGGTAAATAGCTGTGTCTCATTCTATCACAGCGGCTAAATAATCGTGCTAGTTAACCCGTATTATTTCAACATTCGGTGTTTCATTAGGTACCTCTTAAACTAATAGCCCGCCTTACATGGCGACCCTGACATTCCGCGCGTTCCGGCGCGTAGTTCAGTTTTATTTTTGTTTTAATTGGAACTTAATTGGAAAATTTATGTGTGAATCCAGTAATAAAACACTGTTAATTATGACAACAATACATATACAATTTTTTTAAAGACTGGCTTATAAATTTTGCATTATCTTTAGAACAGACTTTAAAAAAAAGGTTATTTAATAGCAGATTTTATAGTGATTCATTTCATTTCATTCAATTGGTTTCATAATTCATTATCTCTCTAATAGCCCGCCTTACTTTTTAACTAGTAGGTATATTCAACATAAAAATAAAATAATATATTAATAATAAAATAATATGCTTGATATTGTATGGGCAACACTGACTGGCCACTTTTTTCTGGTTGAACCTTCATCCAGAATATCATACATAATAATATACTAGCTTCCCCTCGGCTTCGCTCACATTAAGTTCGATTTTCAATCAAACCCCAATTTACCCCCTTAGAGGTTGAATTTTGAAAAATCCTTTCATAGCTGACGCTTAAGTCTTAATATCTGTGTACCAAATTTCAATCCGACCCGTCCAGTGGTTTGCTGTGCGTTGACAGATCAGTCAGTCAGTCACTTTTCCTTTTATATGTTTAGATATATGGTGTCTACATCCCCACAATAATAA
This sequence comes from Oeneis ivallda, assembly GCA_029955525.1. Lineage (NCBI taxonomy): Eukaryota > Metazoa > Arthropoda > Insecta > Lepidoptera > Nymphalidae > Oeneis > Oeneis ivallda. The sequence goes on from JARPMR010000005.1 coordinate 11,241,759, forward strand.
GTATAACTTAAACTTGTTCTCCAGGTGTTCGGCGCGTTGACATCCTGCGCCTTCCGGCCCTCGGAGCACTTCTACGGCACGGGCGAGTCGCTGCTGTTCTCGTTCCAACGGGTCGAGGACACGCGCCGCCGCTCGCACACGCTGCCGGACGACACCAACCATAAGGACGACAAGGAAGAGAAAAAGGATGATAATGAGGGTAGGTGACACACTTTTGAGCCAATGCGGGTAAAAAGAGATAAAGGGTTGATAATGAGGGTAGGTGACACAGTTTTAAGCCAATGGTAAAACAGAAAAAGGATAATAATGGGGGTGGTTGATATACTTTTGAGCCAATGGTAAAAAGAGAAAAAGGATGATAATGAGGGTAGGTGACATACTTTTGAGACAACTATAAAAAGAGAAAAAGTATGATAATGAGGGTAGGTGACACACTTTTGAGCCAAAAGTAAAAAGAAAAAAAGGATGATAATGAAGGTAGGTGACATACTTTGAGACGACGGTAAAATAGCAAAGAAGGATGATAATGAGGGTAGGTGACACACTTTTGAGCCAACGGTAAAAAGAGAAAAAGTATGATAATGAGGGTAGGTGACACACTTGAGCTAACGGTAATAAAATGCGGACAAAAAACTGAAAGGTCCACGACAATACCCACCTGTTGCAATACCTGCCTGACACAGGCTTCACGCTTATTTGTATCAGAGATCAGATATCTAATATTCTTTAAAAAAAACATCATTTTATCATGGAATGAAATTCGAAATATTTATTTAAGTTGGTTTGAGATATTTCTTTTCTTCTTCTGGTGCTGACTTGGTGGTATCGAATGGCTTGGCTTAGTAACCAACCCGTTTTTTTTTTCTTATTTATATGCTAAAACATAAAATAAGAACGTCCTCCTTTTTGGAAGTCAGTTAAAAGCAGGTTTATCACACGTATTCCCGTCTGATGTGATTTTTAAATTTTGTAAAAATATATTTTTTTTTATATTTCCAGAACAAGCAGTACCATTCAAAACCAAATTTAAGTATTGGGGCTGGACCGGGGACAATATGTATTTCATTCGAGGGAGCAATGATAACATCTCCATAGGCGCTGGAGAGTGAGTATAGCTTTCGTTAATATAATGCTACAGTTAATTGTTAAAGAGCCTCGTGACTTTTTCAATTATGCCTGAAGAAAGTCCGTACAATTATGCCTGAAGAAAGTCCGTAAGTCGTTTGTGAAAATGGGCGTGATGTAATATACTGAAAGGGATTGTTTCAAATTTATATGGAGCCTGGGCCAGGTATTTGTACGGTCTTTTAAAATGTTCGGGGTCATGAAAAAAGAATTATTTTTTCTTTATTAATCATAAAAAGGTCCTATTTACGATGTACAATGCGATATTATTTTGCAAAATAAAAGCGCAACAACATAGCGTCCTTTTTGACAATGACATATCTAATAAACACATACATGAGTCCTGATAGCTCTTGACATAAAAAAAAACTAAATAACCAACACCAGGATCTAAGATTTTATTTTGACGACTTGACGGAGATATGAATATTCTCAAAAGCTTGGATTATGATATTGATAAAATACGTTACTTAAGGAAAAGGCGCCACGATTGACATTTGACAATTGAAATGACATTTAAACGACGTAATGTCATTACAAACACAGACAGTAAAAGCAGATGAATGCACTTCGAGAGTTGCTATTCTACAAATGCCTAATTATCAATTATATAACTTTACCTCTTATTCACTGAAAAACTGCAAAAAAGCATATTTTATTCTAATTTCTATGATTTTATACTATTTTTTTGAAATACCGTACAAGTACCTAGCCCAAAATGAAACAACCCCTTTTACAGTCAATTATCTATAGCATTAACATGAAGATTATATAAATGGCAAGAAAGCGTTGTTTTGAGATGCTTCCGCATTGCTAGTGATGGCATTATTAATCATATTATAAACAATATAATTGTTATTAATTTTTTTTTAAAGAGTTGTACTGCTTTGGTGTTTGTGTGTTTAGAGGTTTAACTTGACATTTTCTATTTTTCACACGAACGAAATTTCTTGAAGAAGAACGAAAATTCTGTAACATTTATAGTATTGATATTATATATTTTTAAACTTTTATCCTTGTATATGTATAGATTGTATAAATATACAAGGATAAAAGTTTAAAAATTGTAACCCGACCACGGAAAATTGTATGCAGCATCCGTCACATTGCTTTTGTCGGTTAAAATGTAGCCTATATCACCCGAACCATCATAACGTAACGATTGACATCTCATTCATAAAAATCGGCTCAGCAGTTTATTTCGCTACGGTGGAACATTCGTAAATAGTCACATACATACATAGACTGCTAGAATCGTAACCCTTCCTTTTGGCTTCGCCGTAGCAAAAAAGACTTGTAGTAATGTAACACGTCGTTCGTTCTGTTGCAGCGGCAAGTTCGGCCTGTGGCTGGACGGCGACCTGTACCTGGGGCGCACGCAGCGCTGCACCACGTACGGCAACGAACCGCTCACCACGCGCGAGGACTTCATCGTCAAGATCATGGAGTGCTGGACCTTCATCTGAGCCGCCACCCGGCCGAGCCTTACACTGTCTTATGAACATTTGCCACGGAGATTTGACGCTATCTCTTCGACCACGAGGCCGAGACGCGGGTGCGCTCGCCCCGGCCACGCGTCCGAGTGCGCGCGCATATCTAGTCACGCCGAATATACCGACCGACGAATTGGTTCCCCCGAACCTGACGCGCGCCCGACCGAGTGCATCAAACCTAGTCAATTGTCGTTCGTATGTAAGTTGAGTCGCGACGGACGAGCCGTAGACGGTCTAGTATGAGTTTCCGAGTCAACGTCAACTCTGCGTACAGTGGCGACAAGGATCTTTTAGCATGTGGCCAATGTCGGAACTAACGCCGCGATCTTTAGAAACATTCAACAAGTCACGTGTACGTTATGATATGACAGGATGTTGTATTTGCTATTGGCACACTAACGCCCCCCTTGTCTATTTTATACGAATGCCAACTTTGGCATGTGACCAAAGTCGGAACTAACGCCGCGATCTTTAGAAACTAACGTCACGCCTACGTTATGACAGGATGCTGTATTTGCTGTAAAACTAAGCACACTAATGCCCCCTGTCTATTTCATACGAATGCCAACTTTCGGCATGTGGCCTAAGTCGGAACTAACGCCGCGCTCTTTAGAAACAACACTTTATGACAGGACATTTTATATGGGGGTGTGAGTGAGCTAACACTCACTCACACCCCCTTTCAATGTCATCCGAGTGCCAATAGATCCTTGTCGTGCTGATTTGTTATTTAGTATGGACGGAAAAGGAAAAAAGATGGAAACAATACCTGTCCCTTTCATGTCACTACTTAATGACAGTTTCACCAATTTAGTATGGACGGAAAATGATGTAAACAATTCCCGTACTGTCACTAATTTTGCAGGAGTTGGCTTGAAAACTTAAACTAGACCCTCAGGCTCCGGGAGGCTGTCCGATAACGATTACGTGTCAATTCAATTTATTACTGTGCGTCGTTGTTAAGAAAATTAAATAAAAAAAAACTATTTGTAACTATATTGAAACAATTATTGTATGACGTTACGTAGAAGATTATATTTAATTTAAAAAACATTTTATTGTGTTTAGCGGCTGACTATTGGTGTTTCCCAGTTATTGATGTATATTCGGATTGTTTTTTTTTTAGATCGCATAATATCATCATAATATGTCGCATATATGGAAAAGGTCGCTCGGACGCAAGGCGAATGTTAGGCCGTGCGCACACTTTCGAATAAGAAACTGGCTAAATTATTGTAGTCAGCCCACAACAGTCTCATTGATACTGATCGCACATTCGGCCGCATGCGCCGGTTTATTCCGCATTATTCCGGTTCTAAAAATACAAATACTCACGTCACCAATGAAAGAGTCAGGCTGAACCGCGTGCGACATTCCGCTTGTACAAATTCCCCTGAACGTTTTGTTCGCGCTAATATGGTCTTTTTAGGAACACTACGGGCATTCCTGATGTTTGCATAAATAAATTATATTTGATTCCTCAAAAGAGGCGCTTCCCTAATTTTTTTAAGATGCTTTCTTAAATATGCAGCGGAATTTTCACTCGCGATTTTCTGCAAGATAACGAAATCCCATGCATTATGCGGCTCTTGTATGATGTGCGATCAATATAAGTGTAAGCGATGAAAAAAACTAAACAATTGGAAGGCTTATTAGAGCCGTGATTTTCTAAGACATTTTGGCTGTTAGCAAATCTCTGCTGCAAAACCGTAAAGTAGAAGAACGAAAGAGACGGATGGATAGTCAAGTGTATGCGTTAGAACAGGTCAACTGCCTATGTGATCTAACTCGTTCGTTACGTACGTCGCTACGGTTTCGCAGCCGAGATTTTCTAACAGACTTGTATCATAATCTATGCGCGAAAACTATATTGTGTCGTCAATTTTTACAGTTCTTAATACAAGAACATCCTATTTTGACGTCAATCCAAATTTTGGCAAAGATCAAGGCATATTGGACGAGTCCAAGCGACGTGAAGCGCCTTTTTTTGAATGTCGAAAAGTAAACTGGACTTCATGTTTTCTGCGTAATGCATTTTGTGAGTAAAAAATTCAAAAAAGAAAACGGTTGACGCGTTCGCCGTTTATCGTATTGTTTCACGCCTATCTTATTATATGGGTTTATTATGTATTTAGATACTATAATGTCCGGCTTAAAGTAATTTAAGTAAATTTTAGAAGAGACACTTCGCTTCGCTAGGCCTCTGCCGCGGTGTGCGTTGATCATTTCGCGTAATATGATTTGAATGGCATGGCATAGACAGTCACGACCGCGCTCGGCCTCGACGCGCCGATGCTGCCGATCTTGCCGAGCGGCCATCGACTAACTCGTATACATATTACTAGTTTTGATGACACCATTAGTATAAATATCGATATAATTACACATTATTTAGTTTAGTTTACGTAGCGGATGGTATATTTTGTTGTCGCGTCTGTTTTTTTAGTGTTAACTTTAAGTGAGCATAATTTATGTTAAACTTTCACTGTGATTTGATTATTGTGGTTGCATTTTATTATTATGTCGAAGTATAAGTATATAGTGGCGCTAATTCGGTTGAACACAAATCGCTGAACCAAATTTACAGGTGTAAAAGTAGTACCATTCTCTTGTTTAGAAAAGTATAGCACTACTGTTAGACAGTTCAATTTAGTTAGGAAGTTTGTGCATAACCGAATTACTATTTAATACCGTATCTTTTAGTTGACCTGTTGGATTACGACCACAAGTTACTACTTGATTATAATCATTATATTATTAATTAGTCAGAATGTATATTAGGAGAGTACATTCGATATATTAATTACTACAGAAACGATTCTGTTTTATGAATACACAAATTATAAACATTTTATGATGTAACGCTTCAGTACAGAAAATGAGTAGCCGATAACAGTAAAATATTGATTAGTAAAAGAATAAAAAATAAATAAAAGCGTTTAGTAATTATCTTAGAGCTTGATGAATGTATTCATCATCGTCATTGTGCTTAGTAATTGTGTCACTTAGCATGACGTTACTCAGATTATATCTGGTCATATAATGTTATTTATTGAGCATATTTTAGTACCATTATTATTATTGTAACGAAGCTGAAGGTTGTTGAAAGGTGTTAGCATGCACATATTGAGTATTGTGGTGTTATGTTTTTCGTCAAGGGCATATTATATCATTTCCCTATTAATACCTACATATAATAATTAAGTAATAATAAAAGTGCAATATAAATATTTTAATTTCGCTTTAATTTTAATATCACCGAACTTGATGTGTGCTAGTTCAAAATTCAGATCTCAATGAATGGAAATTTTCAGGCCAGTTTTTTAACATACACTACCAAACATAAAAAAAATGTCGGCCGAATTGAGAACCTCCGCTTTTTTTGGAAGTCGGTTAAAAAAACAACATATCTAACGCAGATTGCTATAATGTAGGACTGAACTAGGGCCCTGATAATCCTTTTATGCCAATGTATTTTGCTTATGTATTTTTATGGCGTCAAATTGGGCCCTGGTGCTAATTCAGTTGCACATAGTCTGAACTAATTAACAACTCTTAATTTAATGCTATCCTTTTCCGCAGTGAACATTGTGAAGAGGATAGCAGTAAGTGTTTTTAGACTTGTCAATTTAGTATAGCATTGAGACTGCACAACCGAATAAGTACCAATATTTTTTATGAAAAAATACCTTAAACATCATAAAAGGTCATTTAAGTAAGATACGATTTGAAAGTCATACGTAATCAGGGGTCTAGTATAAAGTTATGTCCAAAAACATAATACACAGAAATTGCGTTAAATGTCATACCTACTTCGCATTGCGTCGCCCAGCAGGCCTAGCATGCACGCGCGAGAAATTTTGTCTAACCCTTTTCTAGTATTATCTCTATCGAAACTAACATGGTTGCGCACCATGATTCATCTCGTTACGTCGAAAGTAGATATCAAATTATTTTCTCTATTTTTCTCTACGAACTCTATTATAATTATAAACTATATTATAATTTAAATTAAATAATTTAAAGAGTAAACGACAAATCAGTCTACATCGACAATATCTCTCCCTTCCGCGAGATATCACTTCGACGTGCATGCTAGGACGGCAAGCTCCAACCAATGTGACGTTTTACAATAAATCATCAAACAAGAGAGCCCGCGCATAATTTCTATGTGGCGCGGGTGACGTGTTACAACTTTATGTTGTTTTTTTATTTGACTTAGATACAACAGTTCTGGACCTTAATTACGGTATTTACTGTCAGCTTAAATGTTAATTGATGAAACACTGGACCAAAAAAAGTTATTTGTACTGATCTTTATTAATGCAACTAAATAATAATTATGAAGTTTTGTAGATTTCGTTGTAACATCAGTTAGCATTTCTGCCGACAATCGGAGATAAAAAAATTGAAGGTCCATAACCCTATTGCATTGCAGTCTAGTTGCAAGGGCGGTGCGTATTAAGTTGTCATAATATCTTTTGTTAAACAAAATTCCTGAATATCACCACGAAATAATGCAATATAAATTATTTGAAAAGCCTTTAGATACTTGTTTATACTTTATTATGAACCTACAGTATGTGGAATTATACTATACTTATTATATGAGATTAGCGAGATATATTATTTTTGTGTATACCTAACTTCTCAAATTGGTTAGCAATGGACCTTGTACAGGAGGGGCGAATTCGCCGCTTTATTGTGAAGTGTTTGCAGTTACATATATTACCCATCATAACTCGCTTGCTAGTTGATAGCGTTATGGAGGGTTAGTCAAAGTTATTGCGATTCGATAACGTTGATAGATTTCGAGTGTCGAAATAATATAACTCAAAAGGAAAAAGTCGGCCATACGGAACTTAGGGAGAGCACACACTGGCTACTTTTAGCTGCAGCGATCGTGCGTTTTTATGGCTTTTAGCAATTTATGGCCTCTTGAGTAAGCTGCGCGATTCGCGCGTTTTTATGGCTTTCAGCGATTTTATGGCCTTTTGCGTCTGCTGCGCGATTCCGCGATTGAACGCAAAAGGCAATAACGCTAAAAGCTATAAAAACGCAAACGCGTTTGAGTCGCGAAAGGCCATGAAAACGCCGCGATAGCTGCGCTCAAAGTAGCCAGTCTGCCCTCTCCCTTGAGCGAAATAAGTCGTTAGAGCTGACTAAACGACTAAATCAAGGGCCTTTCGGTCAATTTTACTCTTGAAGTTTTTGTTTCTATGTTTAAAATCTATCATTGATGATGACATAATATGAATGCGTAAGGATAGTAGACTGTTCCTCTTCTGGGCGCAACGTACGCGCGTGATTTTAAATATGGAATAGTGAAGCAAGCCAAATGTAAGTGGAGCTGTAGCGCGAGTGTCCATGCAAAAATAACACTATAATATTTATTAAATATTGTTATTGTTTATCATCGAAAATTCGTAGGAATGAAAAATTAGTTTCGAAAATTGGCATATTTAAATGTTACAAATATTTAATCACTAATGACTTGTTAAGTAGCAGTGAGATGTTTATTAATATTTTATTTATTCTGATGTTTTCTGTTCTTCAATAATAATTGATGCTGTAGCTGTGTTGCGTTCTGGTGATTACCTATTATGTAATTTCTAAGTTGTTAAAATGTAAATCAAGCCATAATAACTGAGAATATATTCTTTTGATGAAATTAAATTAATTTTATTTACAAAATATCTAAACCTTTGCAGTGATGGCATGACGGGTCTTGGCCAGCGCGCGTGGTGGAAATTGGCCCAAACTCTTCCCATTTGAGAGGAGACTTGTGCTCAGTAGTGGGCCGGCGATGGGTTGAGATAAAAGAAATGACTAAGTAATCTATCTGCTTGAGTCTAGATATAATAATTTGTTTTATACCAATATACAGAGAAAGGTAGGTACATAAAAAATTGACTAGGAAATAGTGATGTAACGAATATTCGCATTTGCATTCGCGAATATTCGCATGTTTTCTGGCATTCTCATTCGCAAGAAACGATGCGAATTTTTTGACGATATAAATCGATGAACACTGGCTGCACGCACGAAAAAGTGTCACGTTCCGCTTGAGCCTGTGCGTGCAGCGAGAGCGCGGAACAAGCGATAGAGGCACGGTCGGCCCAAGCGTTGGCTTGAGAGAGCGCGCGCCGCCGCCCGCCAGTCATCGCGTGCGCTTATGTGTATTATCTATGGCGTGCGCGCTGTGGTTAGCGGATGTGTTCATCAATGTTTATGACGTTATCACGTAAAACTATCGTCCGTAAACCGACTTTACAGACAACCAGTTTTTTTGACAAAAGATCCGACAAGAAATAGGGGGCCGTCAAAGTTGTCGATTTTAGACCAATTTTGTTAGGGGGTCTATCTCAAAAACTAAACTAGTTAGGAATTTGAAATTTTGGTAATATAGTGTATTTAAATAACAAATACTGAAAACACCGATTTATAATGTGGTTTGTGAGTTGTGACCAAAGCAAACGAGCATTTTTCCCCATATGCTAATTTAGTACTTTCTAAGAACTAAGATATCTAAATATGGATCTAGTTTAAAAAAAATGATTTGGTCATATGTACGGAACCCTAAAAGAGCGAGGCCCGACTCGCACTTGGCCGATTTTTTCTTTTTAAAAGACACGGTAATTTACACGTAAATACATATGGAAACACTGCTTTGACGCCACAGACCAGCCGAAAAGCCAGTTTGTACCAAAAAACTTGGTAATTTATCTTTGAAACCGCGCTAAATGCAAGATTGCTGCAACATCGTCACAAACTTTTCATATTTGACGTGACAATTTATATTCAAACAAAAATCAAAGCGGCAAACTCAGTTGCTATCTGGGTTGCTCGCAGGATTATAAAAACCGAAACAAACGCGGACGAAGGCGCAGTAACAGGCGGGGTAACAGTTAGTTAAGGATATTTATCTACTCCAGCATCGAAAAGTTCCAATTTCGAGTTTGACAGCTGAATCGAAATGAACCCTCTTTCGGTTTTGCTTCTCATTTCGATGCAGCTCGTTGTATGGGAGCTGAATCGAAATGGTTATCTTCTTAAAATAGAATACCTAAAGCTAAGGCTCTGAGTTCTGGCACTTTTGTACCGTTCATATAACAGAGGCGCCACAGGCGGCTGGTGGCGGCTTACGGAGTTACTTTTTGTTGACAGAGGCGCCACAGGCCGCTGGTGGCGGCTTACGGAGTTACTTTTTGTTACTTTATTGAGCCTACGGCGTATTTTGTTAATGATTTTACTTCCTTGTCGTAGATAAAATCTTGTATGCAACTGAACGTAATTAGTCATTTTAATTCTCGTACTATCCTATTTTGATACTCGGCAAGCCTCGTATCAAAAAACAGCACTCGAATTAAAATGACCCTCATTACGATGCAGTTGCATAAATAGCTATTATAGATCCTTTACAAAATCAGAGATGCACAAGCCGATTGTTGTAGAATTTACAAGTGCCCTTATGAAAGAAAATCTTATTACAAACTTTAAAAAGTTTAATAAAATAAAGTTAATAAACTAAGTTAAAAAAATAAAATAAATTATTTCATTTCTTTTATATTTTTAATTATTAATTCAACCCATAAAAAAATTGTATAATTAAGTATAGGATTCTTTGTAAAATTGAATCTGCATTACTGTGTTGTCATGTTGAATCCATTCAAATGTAAAAGTAGATCATTTTATCACCAGACTGTCTATTTTAATATCTGGAGCGGTTATAACTATAATTGTTATGGTTATTGTAGCCTCTATGGTCTCTATCACTACCTCCTTGTCTATCTCTCCGATCGTAAGGATGAAAACGCCGACTGTCGTGGCGGCGGTCGTTTCTACGGCCAGAGTAGTTAGAGGCCTGCCAGTAGTTTTCCATGATAGGTGGTGTAGACGGTGATCTGTTGAACACTTTCATGTATTCCTCATCTTTTTCAGTGAAACGATCTTTTAACTCTTCTTCACATTTAGCTAAAAATTCTTTGTCTTCTACAGATAGGTCAGCGTCCATATTTATATTAAACTATTGGGTAGTTAATGAGGGAGTTTGTAACTGAAATAATAAATTTACTATTAATTTTTAAAGTTTTACTTTTCTCCATAAATGTTTACATACTAAACTTTGGACTTTGATACAGCTTCATCTGAATTACCTCTAAACTAAATTGACAGGTCTTAGTCTAGTGCTATCCTTTCCTGTAGGGCAGGGGTTCCCAAACTTTTTCAGTTGGCGGCATACTTAAGGTTAATGTTTTGTCTCAGCGCCCTAGCTAGTCGAAATAGATTAAAATGATGATAGGTACAAAAATTAATCATCCAAAATATGTAGCTAAGTTTCTTTCATATTAACACTCAAGATATTTATTATTTAAGAAATATTTTAAATAAAATAATATAATAATAATAAATGGCAATTTAGTTAATGTGACATGAGCTTGGTGATCTCCACACATTTTTTCGGAATGTGGGATAAGGCTTGACTACGCAACTCTTATTTCTTGCTCCACATTTATATTTGGGCGATATTTGCTCTTTAAGACAGCTGCTGCTTAAAATCTGGCTTGTTTAGTTTATGGAGAATGGTTGACTCTACGGCTCACACTTTGGGAACCCCTGCTTTAGGTGGCATTATGAAAGTGATAGCATAAAATACAGACATGTGAATTTAGTATAGTTCAAAGATTGTGTAGAACAGAATTAGCTAAATGTATAAAATCCAATTTATCAAACAATGAGCTGACCCCTTTGCAAATACACATTTGACACATAGATAATAGGAATGCTCAATGTTGTATCCAGGCTATAGTTTGAACTTTAATACTGAGTATAAAGGTGCATGGAGACCTAACTGCTAAAAGCTTTTATGACTGGATGGTAGGAAATTATTTCTATGCCATAATTTTAAATTAATAAAATGTGGATATGCCCCAGTAAACAATAAATAATTAATGCTATATCTTAAACCTATACAGCACTTATCATAAGCCATACTGATAAAAGTTGATTTTGATATAAATGATAAGCATAGACAAATGTAATAAATTAAACAAATCAGACAGACATACACAATCCCAACAAGTCACAATCAAAGGAATTTAGAAAATATTTACAATTTTCACTGATTAAGTTAGTCAATATAAGGCCGAAAAATTGATTAGTTGAATGAACTGTTGTAGGACTGTCGTTCTCAAACATCCAACCAACAAAAGTTCCACACTCTGGACAGAAACATGGTTTCATAAAATAATCAGGAAACCATAATTCATCTTCTTCCCACTGTAATTAAAATACATTTATTTTACAATAACATACAATTAAGCCTCAATAGCTCAATGGTTAAAGGTGTGGACTGAAAACTGTAAGGTCACAGGGTTGAACCCCACCTGTTGCACTATTGTTGTACCCACTCCTAGCATAAGCTTTCCGCGTAGTTGGAGGGGATAGGAGGATATTGGTCAACTACTCAGCTTGGCTGATATTCCTATAAAAATAAATTGTAAATACAGTGCTTGGGAACACAACAAGGTGATAAAGAAAATGAAAATGTATGATTTGTGAACTTGATAGCTTAATGTCTATTCAGGTTTTATTTTTGCCAGAGTTGGGCCAAAACAAATTATCATAGATGTTATATATGTGTAATATACATTTATGGAAACAGGCGGCTAGTTACATTTAAAATAAATTATTGTCTTAGACATCTAAAAATTTTAAAGATAAAAGTAAACTGGCTACATACATCTCCTTTTCCAAGACAACTGGATTCAGTTGAAGTTATAACAGGATATCTCATAAATATATCCTGCACCAGAAGTTGAACCAATACTTCTTTCCTGTTAAAGATTGTGTCGTTAAATGAATATTGTGATGCGACACTGGACTTCACGATGATAGTATCAGATGTCAATAGAGGTGAACCACATTCCCGACACAAAATATTATCTGAAAAAATAAAATATAAAATGATGATGAATTAACTCACTCTAAAAACGTACACAAAGGTTAATTTTTGTTTTTATCCAATCTAAGCCTTACCTGTACTTTTAACTTTAGCAACAGGATTATTGTCCTGCGCAAAACACCAACTCCCAAAAATAAGCACGAAGAAAATACAAACCATTACAAATTTTAATTTTGGTCAGAATTTTGGTTGCTTCTTCATAGAAATAATAAACCATAAAAAACCTCCGCTAGGAGTAATAGTGTTCCATGAAGGTAGCAAATACATGGAGGTGCCTTACCTACAAAAATCGGGTGCATACCTACAGAAAAAAACTCATAAAATGGCCGCCCATTAGGGAGTGTGCTTCGAAACTATCGACATCGATAAGGAGTGAAGCGATAATCAAGCATTTATGTATACGTAGTATTTATAGGTTATAATAATTACGTAACGTACGTTTGTACTCTATCAGATACATATTATTCGCGTGGATTTAGGTTTTTAAAGATCTTGGAATATCCAAACAGTTTCGCTGCCGTTTTGTGAAATTGAAAGAGATCACCATATATAAAAAAGTACTCATTTATAAATTATAATATGTATCAATCGTTTGTTAATTATAAACCACTATTTCTTTTCATTAAAAGAGCAACTTGCTGGCTCATAGTAGTAGAATTTCTTTCTATAAGCGGTGGTAGAGTCGAAACATGACGTGCTTAGCATGAGACAGCTATCTGCATGCCCTACATATAAATAAACAAATATAGAATACTAGTTGACCCGGCGAACTTCGTACCGCCAACTTATATTTTATATAAATAAAACAAATAAACTATCCTAATCAAAAAAAAAACTATCCTATCTTTCAAATTGGACTAAATTACAGATAGTAACGAAGTTTGATCAAAATCACTTTAATTTAAATTTAATTTTATATCACACAATATATTATTATCACACAAGTTAAATAGTTTAGGAGTCCATCGTGGACAAATAACGTGACACGTAATTTAAGTATATATATTACTAGCTGACCCAGCGAACTTCGTACCGCTTCTTATCTATATAAATAAAACAAATAAACTATCCCAATTCAAAAACTATCCTATCTTTTAAGTTGGACCAAATTACAGATAGTTACGAAGTTTTATAAAAATCGGTTAAAATCGGTAATTGAATTGCACAGGGATTATTATTAAATCCACCTCTTGCTCTTACCGCAGAAAAGAAATGTATCACACGATCTTTTCATATTTTATGTAGAGGGATGTGTGTTATATTTATATTTTCCACGCCTATAGCACCCATCCATTTTTTTCTTTAAGTTTTCACTAGCCGGAAACGACAGCAGAAAACACGGACATTATCATCTATTATATAGAGGTATTAGATTCTAGCATTTATTATTTATGTGAAGTATTAAAATAACCGGACAAATGATATAAATTTCAACTATAAACACCAAACTTCTTGTATTATCTGATAATATGGTGATGAGCAGTACCTAATGCATTAGAATTTATTCAAGTCGTTTAACGTCACCTATAATAATATCGACAAGTCGATACTCCATTGACACAAATCCAATAACACGCAACTACTTGACAGGCTGACAGCTGAAGTTCAACCAATAAGAGTGAATACATAATGTGTTGTACATAAGGCTCATAAAATGGCGGATGGCACCCGGCTTGACTAGTAGTTACTTTATATACTTCATCTCCATCTATTTCCTACCTACCATGTAGTGTTCTGTGTAAAAAACTGTTAAAAAATTGTGGTTCGTGTCTATGACTTGACAGTGACATCTGATTCTTGGAATCCATGGAACTATTACCTAGTGCTAGTGCTATTAGGCACTATTAGGTAAAATATATAGCACACTAAAGCCACGTAAAGATTTTTTAAACTTTTTCTATTAACCTTTGACTCACTAGTAAATATAATAAATCTAAGCTTGGACCTCTTAAGCATATTATTATAAGTGTTTTATTTGAATATGCTTCTTTGCCGGCAACTTGGAAAAATAAAACGTGGTGACGTTTTCTTCTCTTTGCTCGCGCGCATTTGCTAAATGTCAAACTTGTTTATTGATAGGTTATGTATTTTTTATCAAAATGAAAATATATTTTTTTATTTAACGTGAAGATTTTAAGTAAAAATTTCATAGTGTGAGTTTAAGTTGGCTGCTGTTAAATATATATCAATACTGCAAGCTGTGGCGCAAAAAGACCTACTGGATTTCTTTATGAGCTGTCAAAAAGTACGCGAATATTTGTGGCGTAGGATTTATGCATAATGTTCTCGCACAATGTATGAAGATGATAACATTACTTCTACTCCTAAGCGATGCGCTCTAACTGAGGTTACGAATGCTTCAAGTTACGTGTCTCCCACTGCTAACCTCAAGTTGTTGACCAATGTTGCGCTGCAGTACCCCACGCCGCCGCCTAGCACGGCGCATCGCAAGGAGAAGTCCCTGCAGATATTATGTGACAAGTACGTAAAATTTAAGCAGCACGTAGTTGTTTAGTTTAAGTACCTCCTAATAAGCTAAAAAAAGTATGTGATGTGTATAATAATAATTTACTTATAATAATAATTGACTATAATAATACTTTTCTCGCTAGTACCCGCGACGTTGACCTAGTCGAAGTTTGTTTTCCAAAATTCTGTATGAAGTTCTTGATTTACTGGCATTTAATATAACTACATAGTTTGAAGAGCTGATGGTTGTTGGGGTCCCAAGGTGCTGGAGTGGCGACCCGCACCGGGAAGCGCAGTGTTGGCAGACCTCCCACTAGGTGGACAGACATCACGAGTCGCAGGGAGCCGCTGGATTCAGGTGGCGCAAGACCTTTTTTTTTTTTCTTTATACAGTAGGGGAAATCCTCATGGACACCCGCTTTGGGTAGTGCCAGACTCTTACCGGCTAAAACCCCTACTGTCTCCCTGTTGTCAGTGTGCCCGCCTAGGGGCCTAGGTGGCGCAAGACCTGTGGAAGTCCTTAAAGTCCTGCCAGTATCAGAGCAGGGGTTCTGAAGATGAATTAGAACCGATAGACAGGCTAATAGACTAAAATTTAAACTTGTTTGGGTAATGCTTTTTCTCAGATTATCATAACATGTCCTTATTATAAGGGGCAGTAATTTTGAAATCTGTTAAAACTGTGAAATAAACTGTTTTCATTTATTTTTAAAATACTTTTATTTATTTTTTTAGATTTCTTAACCTGTACCCACTTCACGGAAATGGTACAGTGGAAATACAGTTGGATAGCACAGCAGCCCGGCTAGGGGTTGAAAAACGGAGGATGTATGACATTATAAACATTCTGGAGGCCATGCAGTGTGCTGTGCACAAGAGGAAAAACACTTACCTTTGGCATGGAGGTGCTCGACTCAACTCATTCTTGAAGATGTTAAAAAGGCAGGGAGAACATCTGAAGTTGTCTGAGGCTCTCAGGGGCAAAGCTCCCAAGCCACCGGCTCCTAAACACAAAACTCTTGGGGTCTTAGCACAGAGGTTTTTGATGCTTTTCTTAGTCGAACCCCCAGTGAGTATTCACCATATTATTAATTAATTATTATTTATCATAGCTTGACCACTTTTGTAAGTAATAATGAACCTGTGATTCAATGATGTTTGTGTTCAAATAGACTATTAATTTCAAAATTGACTGTGCTATTTTCAATAATTACTGTGTTATTTTATCATTATAAAAATAATCACAGTCGCGAAACTGAAGTGGAAATGGGCGGGGCGCATAGTTTGAAGAGCCGATAGTCATTGGGATCTCAAGGTTCTGGAGTGGCGACCCCACACTGGGAAGCACAGTGTTGGCAGACCCCCTAAATCAATTACCAAGTGATGGCCAATACCAATATTACCAATACCAAGCGTTGGCACACCTAAAAAGGTGTGCCAACTGGAAATCCCCTACTTGGTGGACTGACAACATCAAACGAGTCGCAGGGAACCGCTGAATTCAGGAAATGCAAAACCAAAGCCTGTGATAGTCCATGCAGGAGATGTTTGTCCAACAGTGGACGTCTATAGGTTGATAAAGAAGAAGGAGAATAATCATATGAGCTTAATAAGGGCCAATTATTTCAAAATCACTAAAAACACCACCTTTATTTATTTATATATTATATACTAGCTGATGCCTGCGACTTTGTCCGCGTGGATTTAGTTTTTAAAGTCCCTCGGGAACTCCTTGATTTTCCGGGATAAAAAGTAGCCTAGATGTTGACCCGAGTAATAAGCTACCACGGTATAAAATTTTGTAGAAATCTGTGCTGTAGTTTTTAAGTAAGAAAGAAGGACAAACAAACAGACAGACAAACAGACAAAAAAAATTTAACTTCAGTTTTGATATCTGTATCTTGAACACAATTAGAAGCAAAAACTCTTTTTTGAATCTATTTCATGTACAGAATTGGTTTCTGTTTGTTGTGTTTGTTGTTTTATTATCTGTATAGATTCTTATCAATTTTAATATATTTACAGAACACCCTTATAAATTTGGAGATGGCTGTTAGTGTACTCATAGACACGAGTAAAAGCAAATCAAGCCTTTCCCCCGAGCAGCTGGATCGCCAACACAAGTCCAAAGTGAGGAGGCTCTATGACATTGCTAATGTGTTAATTTCAATTGGTCTCATAGAAAAGGTATCCGGTAATTTAATATTAAAGAAACCAGTATTTAAGTATGTTGGGCCATATAAAACTAAAAAGTCTGAGAGAATAGTTGTATACACACCGTCACCTATAACTCCATTGTCAGTATTACACACACAGCAAATGTTGACTCCCTGCCAAGTGTATGCAGGCAAGTCTAAGCGAAAGTTGGAGTTCACAACACCAAGTCCTAGCACGGAGAGGCTGGGTGTAACCACTCCCCCCCATACACCATCACACAAGTGGGATGAAATTTTGCTAGTTGCAGACATGGAACTGGCTAGAATTAACAATGGGATCACATTGTGATTCTTAAATCTATATTATGGTAGTTTTTACCTTTGTTCTATAGTGATTGTTGCTAAGTGCCACTCCTAATAATTATGGTATACAAAATCATGACAAGCAAAAAATTTACTGGCATTCAAAACTGCAAATGTTAAATGGCCACAGGACCTAATTAAAGATAAAAATACTGAATGTATTTATTTTTATATTAATATTTACAGTATATGTCAAAACAACAAAATAAATAATAATAATGGTCTACAAGACAAAGATGCAAAGTGCAAATTAACTTTGCAATTATTATCAAATATTTTCCAAATTCCATAGAAGTATTTCTTAATTCATTAGTAAATAAATAATCGAACTTTATACAATAGTGATAGGTAACAACAACAAGAAAACAATACCTACACAAAGCTTTATGGCATTAATCTTGATCATCAATATTATGAGTCTTGTGTTGATGTGTTGAATAGAAAGCACTTTCAGGGTTGTCTTAGAAAAAAAAACCATACACTAACTATAGTTTTTATTTATGAAAATATATTATGCTTGCCATTTATGTATTGGCAAACATTACTTGAGTCTTTTTGTGTAAGTATATTTGCTGACTTGACTGAACATTATTTAAGTCAAATATTCTTGTCTTCCAGGGGATATAAAAGAAAATGATCAGAGTTGAATATGGTTACAGTTCAACCACTTATTATAAGTTATGTAAAGGCCTATATTATGTCAATGGTGTTTGTAATTGTTTTTAGTTCCTTTCTGCACTGATTTTGCTGCTTTACCTAACTTATAAAAGTGGTATTACTATACATAATTAGAGTCTGTTCAAAAAGAGAAGCATTGTGGGATTTGAGGGTGCAGCTGTGCTTGATTACCTTTTTGTTTAGCGGGCAATAGTGCTCTTCTTTCGCGTTAGTTCACTATATGGCCACAAGGGTTCTCCTTTAGAACTGACTCTATTATTAATTATATTTTTATTATATTGTTGCTGAGAACAGAAGTTTATATTTGTCGCAGACATTTTTGTGCAATTAGAGTAGGTATCTTTAATCTATTTATTTGAAAAATGTGTTTAAATGAATTAATCACAAAGACTATTATATAAAGTTATATAAGAGTGTATGTCTACATAAATATTTTTCAAAATTTTATTGAATACTAAATTATATTTGGGTAATATTAAAGACCTATTGAATGTTATTTTCATACCTATTTATGGCGTAAGTTTACCTTCTAAACTTTAGTAGGATATTTTTATCATTATGTATATCATTGTAAAACATTGTACTCCTGGGAGCCACACGACTGAGATATAAATCTATTTGTAAACAAAAATTACATAATAATGACTATAATAATATATGTATATCTTATCAAACTTATTTTTGTGATTTTATCCTTGTAAACTGTTTATAGTTATTGTTTTGACTAAAATATGAAAATGTAAGCATTTATAACTTGTCATCTTTGATAGGTAGTTATTTTATTGAATTTTATAACAAAGTTGCTTTTATTTTATATTTTTGTTCTAAGTTACATCTTATAAATAATAATTAATGGATTTTATTAATGAATTTTATTCATCCTTGCGCTTGATAGCAAATCAATATACGCACAGCTTAAAACAAGAGCGAATCTAGCCAAGAGAGTGCCATCTTGGCTGCATCTTCACATCAGGTATGATCCTTATACATAGTCCCTTATCCCTATGATGAGAACCTCGTGAGAGCTGAAACTTCGCCTATGAATTATTATAATTATGTACTGATCGTTTTGAATAACTAAACTAGCGGCACGCTATGATGGCCGGTTTGACACATTACAATAGTGATGTGGAATGTCAATTTATTCTCGAACAAAAAACAATTAAGTTTTGTTTTTGTACCTGATTAAATAGGTTTAATAAAACAAAAATGTATATGTTTATTTAATTTATTTGAACGAACTGAATATTTGAATGAAAATGAATATACATACTTTATATGCACACAAGAAACATATGAATACAAAAGATACCAAAAAAGGTGCCACAAAAGGCCATAATCAGATTCGTCCATACTACTATTTTCACTGTCGTCACTGCTATCATCACCTACATTAATAATTATATGTTCGTTTTCTATAATATTATCTATTTTCACATCTCTTTCATAATCTTCCCTTATTAATTTAACAGTTCTATTCACAACCTTTTCCCAGTCTCCTTTAGTCACATGTTCACAAGCTTCTTCTAATAATTTTAGCATTTTTTTTGTGGTAAATGGGGGTTCTGTATTGTGTCTTGCAGCATATCCCTTAATTTGAGCCCACACCAACTCAATCGCATTATACTCACAATGGTAAGGCGGTAACCGTATAACTCTGTGCCCATGTTCTAATGCTATTTCGTCAATGACGTATCGGATCTTGGTTGGTTTGTTTTCTTTTAAAAGACGTACTAATTCCGCTTTTAACATATTCATGTTTGCATCTACGCCATTTTTACGAAGCCATGCGACGATATCAGCTTTCTTTTGGGATTAGGCAGGTGGCTTGTCAATTTGCATCGAGTGGTATGGGGCGTTGTCCATAATTATAATAGATGGTTCAGGGAGGCTACACAACATTGAGGTAAACCATTCAGTAAACTTTTCTCCATTCATGTCTTCATGATAGTCTCCAGTGGTTTTTGACGCAAAAGCCATGAGAGAACCTTCGACAAACCCGTTGATGGTTCCGGCGTGACAAATTATAAGTCGCGATCCTTTTCCTACAGGAACTTTGGAAGTAGATGCTGCTGTGTCATCGTTCCAAGAACGGCCTACAGTATGGTTAGCATTAAGCCATGTTTCATCCAAGAACACAACATTTTGCCAATTTTTGATTTCTTTCACTTGCCGTAAAAAAGTATACCTTGCCATCGCTATATCAAATCTTTCCATCAATATTTTGCGTTTGTTACATTTTTTGTATCGAAATCCAATGGTCTTCAAAATCTTCGTTAAAGAACTTTCCCCACCGAAGAATAATCCAGCTTCCTTCAGTGAATGCACCAACTTTTTTCTTGTTGGATACTCCTTCTGTAAATAGTAGCCGTAAACATGTCTTCGGATAGCATCGGCATCAAAGCTATCGATGCCTACGACTGCTTTTGCTCGTTTTCTCTTTTTTGGTGTGTGAAGTTTATTTTCTTCTGTGCCAGTCTCGCCATATTTTTTTTTAGTTATCCGTCTAACAGTTCGTTGTCCAATATTAAGCGCATCAGCTACGCGTTCAACCACTGACGTTATAGGTAAAATTGGCCCTCCATTTTGAGCTTCACGATCGAAATAGTTACGAAGGCGTATTACGAACTCACGTGTCTGACTATTTAGAACAGTTCTCTGCGTACGTTCGGTCATATCGACGAAATCCACAACAAAGGGCTTGAACAGAGTCCAAATTAACGAGCAAGGGTCAACAGTAATGCAGTATCAATATTTGAAATCCAAAGCCAGGTCAAAACTATATCACAATCGCATTGCACTGACAGTTTATACCAAGGTAGGTAGGAAATAGATGGAGATGAAGTATATAAAGTAACTACTAGTCAAGCCGGGTGCCATCCGCCATTTTATGAGCCTTATGTACAACACATTATGTATTCACTCTTATTGGTTGAACTGCAGCTGTCAGCCTGTCAAGTAGTTGCGTGTTATTGGATTTGTGTCAATGGAGTATCGACTTGTCGATATTATTATAGGTGACGTTAAACGACTTGAATAAATTCTAATGCATTAGGTACTGCTCATCACCATATTATCAGATAATACAAGAAGTTTGGTGTTTATAGTTGAAATTTATATCATTTGTCCGGTTATTTTAATACTTCACATAAATAATAAATGCTAGAATCTAATACCTCTATATAATAGATGATAATGTCCGTGTTTTCTGCTGTCGTTTCCGGCTAGTGAAAACTTAAAGAAAAAATGTATGGGTGCTATAGGCGTGGAAAATATAAATATAACACACATCCCTCTACATAAAATATGAAAAGATCGTGTGATACATTTCTTTTCTGCGGTAAGAGCAAGAGGTGGATTTAATAATAATCCATGTGCAATTCAATTACCGATTTTAACCGATTTTTATAAAACTTCTTAACTATCTGTAATTTGGTCCAACTTAAAAGATAGGATAGTTTTTGAATTGGGATAGTTTATTTGTTTTATTTATATAGATAAGAAGCGGTACGAAGTTCGCTGGGTCAGCTAGTAATATATATAAATTACGTATCACGTTATTTGTCCACGATGGACTCCTAAACTATTTAACTTGTGTGATAATAATATATTGTGTGATATAAAATTAAATTTAAATTAAAGTGATTTTGATCAAACTTCGTTACTATCTGTAATTTAGTCCAATTTGAAAGATAGGATAGTTTTTTTTTATTAGGATAGTTTATTTGTTTTATTTATATAAAATATAAGTTGGCGGTACGAAGTTCGCCGGGTCAACTAGTATTCTATATTTGTTTATTTATATGTAGGGCATGCAGATAGCTGTTTCATGCTAAGCACGTCATGTTTCGACTCTACCACCGCAAGAAAGAAATTCTACTACTATGAGCCAGCAAGTTGCTCTTTTAATGAAAAGAAATAGTGGTTTATAATTAACAAACGATTGATACATATTATAATTTATAAATGAGTACTTTTTTATATATGGTGATCTCTTTCAATTTCACAAAACGGCAGCGAAACTGTTTGGATATTCCAAGATCTTTAAAAACCTAAATCAACACAGTACAAACAGTACAGACGTACAACAACAGAGTACAAACGTACGTTACGTAATTATTACAACCTATAAATACTACGTATACATAAATGCTTGATTATCGCTTCACTCCTTATCGATGTCGATAGTTTCGAAGCACACTCCCTAATGGGCGGCCATTTTATGAGTTTTTTTCTGTAGGTATGCACCCGATTTTTGTAGGTAAGGCACCTCCATGTATTTGCTACCTTCATGGTTTATACTTTTCGAAGCAACGTCAATTCGAAACTGCTTTGTTTTGCATTGAGCATTGACGCGAGTTTGCCGGAGGTAGTAGTTGTGCTAGCCAGCGATCCTATGTGACGATCGTATTAGATTCCATTTTTAAAAATTTTCAATTTAGAAAACCAAATGCCGAGTTGTGGTATATATCATATAAAAATAAAAATTTTACCTTTTGTATGAAACAGCTGATATTTTTTTGCGATTTCAGAGGTTTGTCCACATAGTGAAAATTGTTCATATTCACAAGTACATTCACCCCTTAAATGGTGCAAACTGATTTTTCTACACTTGTATACATTTTAGAAATCAATTTAATAAATAAATTTTGAGTCCTAAACCTAAAACTACATTCGATAAAATTTATGAATCTCTGCACATCACTATCGTCAAAAAAGTAATACAATTATTTCCTTCAAAGTCGTTATCAACTAATACGGAACTTCATGAGCGGACAAACGTCAAACCGGCCATCATAGCGTGCCGCTAGTTTAAACTCGCCGGCATATTTAGCGGAACATAAAAAAAGGTCCATAATTAAAAAAATATGGTTTTATTTTAAAATCTACTTACTACACTTCTTTTGTTATTTAAAGTTTCATTTGTTTTACTTAAAATGAGATCACATTAAGAACAGATTTTGCGAGTAAAGGCTATTTGTGAAAAATTGTACATTTTTGAACTTTTCATGTAACCGGGAAAAGTGAAATTTAATATTAAAATAACAATTAATTAAATTAGAAAAATGGTGATTAATATCGCGTATTTCCTCCACGTGCTCTTATTAAAGTTTCTACCCGTCTAGGCATACTGAGAATGATGTTATCGATGGTCTCCTGGGATAGTCTCCGCCATTCCTCAACTACGGCGATTCGCAGTTCTCCCACGTTGGCAGGAGCTGGAATTCTGGACTTAACTTTTCTTTTCAGCAAGTCCCAAACGTGCTTTATTGGGTTCATATCCGGTGATCTCGCCGGCCACTCCATAACAGTGATATTCATATCATTAAGATAAGCTTGAGTTACCCGAGCGGTATGCGGCCGAGCATTATCCTGCATAAAAACAAAATCGTCACCGATATATGGGGCAAACGGTACGACATTTTCTTCTAAAACTTCTCTGATATAGCGGTCTGCAGTCAGACTCCCTCTATCAATCACTACCAAGTCTGTGCGAGCTCCCAAACAAATGCCCGCCCAAACCATTATTGATCCACCACTGTATGCAACTGTAGTTTCAAAATTTGTCTGAATGTATCGTTCTCCTTTGCGTCTGTATATTCTTTGCCTGCCGTCAATTTGATTTAAGAGAATTCTGCACTCATCACTAAACAATACCTTACTCCATTGGTCCGCGTTCCAAAGTCGATGTTCCTGAGCAAAAGTTAACCTGTTTCTACGATGATTTACCTCGAGCCTTGGAGCCTTGGCGGGCACAAATGAACCCAAACCAGCTTCTTCGAGCCTTCTTCGTATCGTACGCTCACTTACGGTTACACCCCGCACTGCTTCTAACTCATGTCGGGCTTGGACGGCCGTCAAACGGGGGTTCCTACGTACACGAAGCCGAATGAAACGATCATCCCTACTCGAAGTGCGTCTTTTTCTGCCTTGTCCTGCTCTTCTCACATAAGTACCGGTCTCCCTGAACCGTTGGATACTGCGATGGATCGTTGAAACTGGTCGACGAAGATCTCTGGATATCACTCTGTAGGTTTGACCATTTCTTCGCATTTCGAGTGCCCTGGCAATCTCCGTTGGGGCTAAGTCAGGCATAATTCAGTCATCAACTCCAGAAAGATACGCGATTAAAATAAACTAACAATTTCAATGAAATTTTAAATCAAACTCAGAAGGAAGAAATACTCGAAGTTCGCTCCAGATAAGGTGTATTTGAATAAAATTAAAACAATTGCATAAAATGTGATGTTCAGTTGTTTTCTTAGTTTGAAAATATTTCTTTTTAAATTAAATGACGTATAAACCAGCCAGCAACCTTATATGATACTGATATCAAACCTTTTTTTTATGTTCCGCTAAATATGCCGGCGAGTTTAGTTAGGTACCTACTCAAAGTATTTTCAAGTTTATCGTTTTAAATATTTCTAGTCGCTAACGCACTGTCGCTCATTTATTAATTCAGAAGTTGTTACTTATTCGATTTTTTTGAAACCTTTAATTTGACTTTGAATTCGCACGATTAAATATTTATAAATTTTGTTCCAACCCTAACCCTAAACCAGTGGGTGGACGGATAAATGGGAATTCCCCGTCCACCCACTGGTGGGAGAAGCCGGTGGGTGGACGGGACGGGTCACGACTCAAAATCACTATCGAATCGCACGGGATCTGTACCTCTACGTGGTTGACTGGCCAAGGACGCGCATTAAGCGCTTTGCTTCTTCATTCCTAATCGTTTTCCTAACACTAACTTTTAACTTGGCTACTTAATACAAAGTGCTTTAAAGCGAAGCTTAACTTTTAACTTAGCTACTTAATACAAAGTGCTATAAAGCAAAGCTCGCCCACAGAGAAGTCTAAAAAACTTGCAAATGTGGTAGGAAGAACTAACATAACCTTGTACCTACCTAATTCTTCATAGGTACTTACCTCCATGCAAACCTCTGATCATTATCTCTCAGATCTGCCCGTGAGATGGCAGAAATGAACTAAGTAGTTATGAGGGTGAAATCAAACTGAGGCCGAAATGTTGGTTTCAAACGCGCTTCAATTTGAACGTCATTAAACGGGAAATAATAAAAAGAAACCATGTCTAAGTACCTATTTCATAATATTTATTAATCAAATTAAGTTTTTAGAATAGTACTGACGGGTTAACAATGTTAATTTCTTGTTTTAAATAAATATTCAAAAGCTCATAAAATTCGTTTCTCGTTCGGGTCACAAAACCGAAATTGGTTTTAATTTTTTACAAATTTTATTATTTTGATACCAAATATCAATACGTACTTAATATTACTTATCTCATTTTAAAATAATATTACCTACCTAAGAATAGAAGAGAGTACCTAAGAACTTCATTAGAATTACTTCTACTATGTATACCTAATAAGTATACATAAAGAATTTATTGGTTAAAATAATGCACTAATAAAAAAAACAATATGTACCTACTCTGTGAAATGGTTAATTGTGCTCAGACTATCAAAAAGAACAGACTAAAGAACTTGAAACTGCAGATATTGACAGTTTGACAGGCATTTAATATTTATTGTCTAATGACAAAACCTGCATAAATTGAAAAAGTGATAACATATGGGAAATTTAAGTTTTTATGTTACTTTATTCACCAGACGACGTAGTTTTAATAGGTACTAGTGTCAAGTTTAAAAACGTCTTCCAATAAGTTATCCTCTGCACACAGTTTATCGTTTCCACCTTGTATAAATATACTATGTACTTATAATAAAAAAATATCTACAGCCTTCTTTCCTTTACACATATTTTACACATTATATATATATTTTTTAAATTATGTATTTTTTTATAAAAGTCAAATATTGTTAAATTAATATTCGGCCGTTCAGAGAATGCGTTCCTGACACCTGTCAGTTAGTCACGACAACTGTCACAAAATTATAACATTATCTAATTGATTATTGATATAATAATGTTGTTTTAATGCTCATCAATTGTTAAAACGGTAAACAACCAGCAATAATATTTTTATCGTAACTGCAACGCCATTACAAAGTTACGTCGTCAGTTCAATCGCGACGTGTCAGGAACGCATTCTCTAAACGGCCGTAGTTTACCAATACACATTTGTGCTGTTTAAATGTCAAAGTTATTTTTTATCTATGTATAATATTTTTAAATTACATACTAACAGAACAGAGTAATAAAATATGTATAATGATTTTAGACAAATTGTACAACAACACAAAATGAGTTTATGATTACAACACAATACTGTTCCTATATATTATATAATATACATGAATGTATTAAAAAACTATTTTACTTTTAAATAAAATCAACTTCACAGTAACAAGCTTGTGTGAGTATGTGTGGGTGGGAAACAAATCTTAGAATAGTAAATGGCAACCAAAGAAGAACTAAACAAAGAATATTAACTCAAGACATCCATTTTAAATGTTTTATAGTGGAAAAGGACAGTTAGTGATTTAATTCATTCAATAGATTCAATCTAGATAATATCTAGGATCCAATGGTAAGCGCAGGATAATCATTTTTGGTTAGGTAGGTTAGGTTTGTAATAGAAAGAAATAAGAGACAAATCCTATAATAATTAATCGAAGTTAAACAATTAAAAATCGGACAATTATGAATCGGAACCGCGCACAAAGGGTTCCGTACCACAGTTCAAGATTTGACACCACCTATTATTAAGATCAAGCAAAAACAAAAGTTTATTGTTAGGAGAGCCTCTATAATTTTTAACTTTTTTAATTTTTTGGTGTTATAGCGGCAATAGAAATACATATTCTGTGAAAATTTCAAGTACCTATCTACCTACTAAGGTTTATGAAACACAGAGTGCTGACAGACAGACGGACGGATGGAGAGCGGAGGTTTAGTAATGGGGTCCTGTTGGCACCCTAAAAATACGATTTATCAGCGTTAGGAAGGTTTCAGATTAGTTTTTCAGCGCGTATAAGCTCGGTTTTGGTAGCGCGTATAGGCTCGCCCTTTGCTAAACGCGCAACTAGTACGAGTGTTGCGCTTATAAGCTCGTATAAGAGCGAGCCGAGTTCGTCCGAACCACCGATTCGAGCGAACACGCCGGAATAAGCACGCACGCATTCGGTTTTTTGAAGACCAAAATGTGGCGCGCGTGTAAGCGCCTAGCAGATACGAGCTTATACGCGCGAAAAAATACGCTAGTCTAAAATCGCTCTAATTGACGCACGTTTGTATGTAAGACTGGCCTTAAGAGCTAAGTTTAGGTAAGTGTATGGGTGTCAATGTGTGTGTAGCGCGCGGGAGGTAGAGGGGCAGGTGGTGTCACACTTGCTCGATCATCGGGAACGCTTCGGGGTCGTCCGTCACCGGCAACGCTTCTGCGTCGAAGAAGCTCGCGTGAAGAGCGACCACTGTTACCGTTGCTCCTGAGTGGGATAACATTTTAATGAGGGTCGATGTACGAATAAGACGATAATCAAGTTAATGATCTTCGCATAATTATGATACCATACGAGTACTAACTTAAGACGCTTGCAATAATGCATGACGTTATGGCGCCTGCATACCTAACGTACACACTCTGACAATTTGACCGCTATTGAATCGGTATATTATGACCGACGACAACAAACGAGTCGCAGGGAGCCGCTGGATTCAGGCGGCGCAAGACCGAAGCCTGTGGAAGTCCATGCAAGAGACCTTTAGACTTCTATCGGTTGACAAAGAAGAAAAAGAATGACGCAAACGTCTGTGTAAGCATAACGCGTGCTTAGACGCGCATTAGGTATTTCATTTATATCATTACTCGACAGACGTTTTCTTCTTCTTTATTAACTCTCCCTGCGACTCGCCTGATGTCGTCAGTCTACCTAGTGGCGGGGTCTGCCAACAATTAGCTTCCCGGTTCCCAAAGCTCTTTGAACTAGATATGTGCTAACTTAAGTTTTACATCTAATTGTTTGTATTTATTTTAATTTTAACAGGATAGAAAACGTAGGGCGCGCGCTACGTCTTTCAATTTAAAGTATAGATATACTATATCTCACCTAGAACCCAAAACAGCACAGCTCCGGCGCCGGCGAACCAGCACAGTGCCATAGAGCCCGCCGCTGCGATCGCGTACTGCTGGCTTTTTGACAACTCCCACCCGCCAATCTACATGTGAGATACATGTAAAAGGATTGTTCATGCGCAAGAATCTGAGACCTCACTGCAGTATTAACCAGAGGAAACCCTATGTGAAAGAGGTCACAACCCTAAAGAGAATTGTATAGAAAGTATAGACAAAATTAACTTTACATCCACCAACTTATCTTTAAGGTTGATTAGGTGTAATTTATACGGGTCTGCCCGCGAAACTAAAATTTAATTTGATTTTTCGCAATTTGTAAACTAATACGACTATGTAGGCTTATGGCATTCTAATTGCGACAATCGCAGTATCATCTTCACAGGTTTATATAAAAATCTTTACTTGAAAGTATCCAGTTTAAGAAATTAGTCCGAATATCGACTAATTTGTGAGTAACACACGATACGATAACTATATACGATATAACGATACTCGGGACTAATTTCTTAAACTGGACACTTTCAAGAAGATTTTTATAAAAACCTGTGAAGATGATACTGCCATTGGCACAATTAGAATGCCATCAGCCTACTTTGTCGTATTAGTTTACAAACTGCAAAAAAACATATTAAATTTGAATTTCGCGGGCAGACCCGTATAATCCACCTTAAGGTACAGGGTTGCTAGTGAAGCGTTTAGTATTGCTACTTAAGAAATTAACGAGGAAATTGGTAGGTACTGCATTTTCTTACCATTGTACCACACTCGCATTAGAAAGAACTGACAGCAGCATATACTGTAGGTACAGTTAGTAAAAATGTTGAATAGCTTGGTAGAAAGATGTGACCATTGATCTGACTCAGCCAGAAATAGCTTGCAAGATGAAGACTTTTTATCATCAGAATTTGACTGGGATTTTTCCATAATCAAATGGAATAATCAAAAATTTGATTTCAATGAATGTACACGGCCAAAGTCATCACCTACTTCAAAATAATCAAACAATATTAACTTTAATTTGAAAAAAGATTTAGAAATAGGAGATTAAGTGCAATAAGCTGAGGCATAACTTACTTTTCGCTGAAAAGCAAAGTATAAAAAAAATTAAGCAACCAACCCTTAAATTGGTTTAAATTAAAAATAAAAATAAAGTGTATAAAGTAGTCACCTTCCAAGTATTTGGACCAGATGTTAACTTCCTGTATCCAAAAAAGCTTGCCACCATAGCGATCAATAGCAAAGGTGACGTAATTCTGAAACAATTCAAATTTCATTGAGTGTTACATTTACCCACAAAAAAACAGAATTTTATGGCTAGGCACACAGTGTCGACTAATTGTAATTGGAACAAACTTATACCTGATATGTATCTACACTAATATTATAAAGAGGAAAGATTTGTTTGTTTGTTTGAATTGAATAGGCTCTGAAACTACTGGACCGAGTTGAAAAATTCTTTCACCAGAAGAATCCTACACTATTCCTGATGAACATAGGCTATAGAATATTTGCAAAAAAGTTAGGGATCCGTACGAAAACTTCGATAATGTAACCCGAGGCGTGAAAAAACACCAAAAAAATATTCCCTATATCGCGTATGCTGCGGAAAATATTGACAATAGAGCAAAGTGATGTAGTAGTTTTATAGAGGATTTCAATATCCACAAAAAAGTACCATACCGCGATACCATATGTCTAACTATTACAGTTATGTCACAATAACTACTTTCCATGTTAAAATATGCATGACACATAAATATAGTCAAACAGTTGTGGGCAGTTAAAGTTTAGCTTGCATTCCACTCTGTGCCAATGTGCCTTGAGCTTTAGATGAAGTATTCATACTTACAAACAGTAAGCAAATAGACCCAGAAATACGATTAGGTAATTGGCTTGAAAATATTCTACGTTTCGATAAAATCTTCGTGATAATCTTGGTATTGAAGCTGGAGCCTGCAAGAAAATCATTGATCAAGATTATCATGATTAATTAAATAAAATTATATGCAACAACAGGCAAGTCATAGGCAAATAAAATAGAATTCCCATCTTTAGATCCATACCAACAGGTGAGATAAGTCAAGAGCTAGAGCAAGAGCTTGTAGAAGACTTTTTATTTGATTTATGTAGACCTCACATATATATCACACCTGATGGTAAGTGAAGATGGAGATGCCATCTACGATGGAGCAGCTAATATAATATATATATATATTTTATTATCAATATAATTAAATGTACGTCCAGTTGCTAAACTTAAATTTATAATTTTTATTGCTATTGCACACCATTAGTAGACTCATTGACGATTCAAAAGCACTTGTAAAAAGTTTATTTAAATAAAAAACATTTCTGTTCTATTCTATTAGATTGGTAATACACTGTGTCCTAACTTCTACGATCTATTGTACCTACCACCTCTTATGTATGTTACAAGTGTATAATGCAATAAATAAATTGTGATTCCGATTCTGATCCAGAAGATAACTATTCACTCTTGATTTAAAGGTAAGTTATAAGTAGTTAGTTGAAAAAACCCAAGTCAAAAGGGCATTCCAAATTTTGGCAGTGCATATTAGGAACAAGGAGATTAAGCACTTAGTACAAGATCATGGAATTTTAATAATGTAGCCATGTAGACATACAATACACAAGACAAAAAGATACCTTAAAATTTTCAGTGGCTATGAACTGTGTCCACGGTCTGCGTGTGTTCAGTACGCCCATCACCAGGGCAGGTGCAGCCCCGCTGCGGACATGCTGCAGCAATCTGCAGGATACCAATTTCATGTTATAGTGATTTTTGCATTATTTTCTGGGATACAAAGTAGCTTATGTTACTCTCCAAATCTTCAACTAAAAAAGGTATATCCATGCAAAAAATAACGTTGATCTATGGCATGACAAATCAGCAAACATACACACTTTCGCATTGACATGTAATATTAGTAAGGATGACGAATGAATGCATAAAACTGACTATTATTCTAGGCTACAATATACAAAGCTTTTAAATAAAAAAGGTAGTTAACTGAAAACTTACTTTGCTACTTTAAGGTTTGTGGTTTCTTGAATGAATTAAAACGTATGAATGAACATAAACCATTATTAGAATTATTTCAGAAGCTACAAAGTAACAATAACAAACCACGTAGCATCAATGTTTTGTTAGTAAAACTTACAATTCCATTTCATTGACATACTTTTGAAAGCCTTTTTTTTCTGTCGTAGCATCAATTTCACCAGAAATCTCAATGTTCACATTCTCAGCCATTTTATCAAAATTTTATGAAATTGGCAAAGATTTTCGCAGATTTTCGTTTTCGCACTTTTAATTGTTGATTGTTGCATGAAGGTAGCAAATTGTTGTACTCAGGTTTGTTCATTGTTCACATTGACCACGAACACTAGGATAATTGTTCATTTGTTGACAACACGTTGACAATTAGTGACATGAGTGACCATAGATCACGAACACTAGTAAGAGTGACACCTCTGGATAAACGATATGAGTAAATACGAGTAGGTTCGTACTCACTCGATACTTTTATTCGATAGAAGAACAGTAGGCCGTTTATTAGAAGCTACATCAATCATTGCTAGAGTCTCTTGAGTGAATTTATCACGTTCTTTCTGGAAAAATGCATTTTAGCCAATAGCGAGTGGGTTAATCTTTTGATATCGAATAAAAACTATCGAGTAAGTACGAATCTACTCGCAAAGTACTCTCTGTTTTTCGATTACTATTCAGGCTATTCGATTGTAGCTCGATTCTACAGGGTAACGGAAGTACGAGTGTCTATGGATTTTTAAACAGGATGTAGATTGTAGACTTTTTAGTTTTTGCTTTTTGCGTCATTTCATGGCTGACTTTCGAGCTTGTGCTTGATTTATACTTTTGTTACGAAAGAGAGCTGGGTTTTCTTTGAAAGTGGCGATTTCTGTCAGATTGCCTTTTATTTACATGTCGGCGGTGCGCTCGACTCGGTAATGTTTGGATTAAGTTGTACTAGTTGCTGTAAAGTGATAATGTTTTCCATTTAGAAGGTGCAATATCAGTTAACAGCCGAAACAAAATGAACGACGGAGACTGGATATGCAGTGATCCGAATTGCGGAAATATTAATTTCGCACGGCGGTCCTCTTGTTACCGATGTAACAAAGAGAGGCCCGAGGCAGCGAAACCGTCTAAAAAGAAACTCGGAACGGAGATAGGAAAATCCGCAGCTGAGAAATCACGGGGACTTTTCAACGCCGACGACTGGCAGTGCAACAAATGTGCTAATGTCAACTGGGCCCGGCGTCCGACTTGCAATGTGTGCAATGCACCCAAGTTTGGCGAAGTGAGACATTTTCATAACTATATTTTGATATTGTGGCTAATTCTGTTGTTTAATTGACAAGTCTAAAGTTTAGCATATGAAAGGGCTTCAAGTCAAAAGGAAAATAAGGCCAAAGGGAAGATTTAGCCACAATATGTGTTAATTACTTTCGTATTTATTAATAATTACTGTTAATATTTCAGGTTGAAGCCCGCACAGGATATGGTGGAGGCTACAATGAAAGAGGTGTAGTAGAGTACCGAAGAAGGGAATCTTCTTCCGATGACGAATTTGATGAATTTGGTAGAAGAAAGCGTAAACGAAAACCTGATTCTGATGACAAGGTATGCATATCCCCATTTATATTTTGTTTAACTATTCCTATTATTCGTTTTACACAGTTTTTTGTTTTAATCACTCTTTAACATGAACAACTGGTAATAACATTCAATTAAAAACGTGGCAGATAAAGGAATTTTCAAGCTAAGAAGATGTATTTTAACTACTAAGTGAAATAAATTGTTGAAGCACATCATTACTAAAGTGGAGATAATTTTTCCTGCCTTCAGGTTGGCCTCACTGAAGGACCTGTTAACAAAATTTTGCCACCAAGAATGCTGCAGAAGGGAATAATGGACCCTGTTATGCCAGCACCACCACCAACTGGCTCATTGCAGGCTAATAAACAGACTGTCAAAGTCAGTGGCAGTCTTAGTGATGGCTCAGTATGTGAACCACCTTTACGCAACAAATCATTCAAGAAAAATCATTACAATAAACCTTATTATTACAATGTCAACAATACAATTCCATCCGACCATACTAATCCATATAGAAATAATGGATACCAACGTAAACGATTTAATAGTATAGGTGAAAGAGATCAAACTGGGTCCTCTGGTTATGAGACTGGTTCCAAAATGGGCAAAAGTGAGAGTGTGTCACCTGTTTTAAAATCCTATAATCCAGTCATGGAAAATAGAGTTTCTTCAACAAACAATGATGTAGTCTACAAATTCACAGGATCAACACCAGCTGAAGACTTTGAAGTTACTTATTCAGTTAAAGAAAGAGTTACAGCAGCTGCCTTTGCAATAGTATATCACAATTGCAAAATGAGCACTCAAAAATTTGAATCTGTTTTCGACAAACCTGCACCAGACTTTAAAACAATTTTTGGCTGGAGACAAAGGCTTTTATACTCGGGCTGCTTAGTTGATGGACACTTTGAGGCACCTAAAAAGGATGTAGTTGCTCCTGTTAATCCAGTTAATAACACACCTTCAACTGCTGATACAGCTAAATGTGAAAACAAGCCAAAAGTTTGTCAATTGTTGCCTAACCCTGAAGAAATTCCTATAATGTCTGAGAGTGAGGATGACTGTCCCAAAACAACTGATGCTACTGACCATGCTTCTTTTATTGGAAGGCAAAAAAGTGTTAGTATTGAAAATTTACATGTTACTGGAATGGAAAGTGAACCTAGAGTGACAGGTGGCTCGGTAAGTACTTTAGATGACAGGGCATCCCTAGCAGGGAGTCATTCAGCTTCAACACATCATAGGACCAGATCTAGCTCCCGTGACAGTCAAGACTCCAACTATCCAGAATCTGACTTAGAAAGAACTAATATTAAAATTGTTCAAAGGAGCAGCCCATCCAAGTCCAACAATACAAGACAGTCAGTTCAAGAATCATCAGATTCTGAGTCAGTATCTTACAACAGTGAGGAAGTGGATTTTAGATCTAGAGTTTTTGGAGATAGAAAAACTAGGCGTAGAGTTAAAAAACGTTCTAGCCCAGTTACTCCAGTTACTAATTATGTACCCAGTGAAAATATCTCTTTTCAAGGCTATAGCACAGTCAAGCCAGTTGAGCATTCTCCTCTAACAACAGGAAATATTTACACAATGAATTTAAAAAATATGGGGGTTAAACCAAAGCATAATGATCATGACACTGATGGATGTTCTATTGAATATGTACCTACAAGGTTAGCAGCAACAGCTAAAAAGAATTACCAGGATTTTAAGGATAATGTAAAGAAAAAAGGATTTTGGGCTAAGGCTAATGGAAATACATTTTCTAACAATAAACCAAGAACTCCACAAGTTATAAAAAGTATCTGTATGGAAAAGCCTAGGATTAATAACTATTCAAGCGAGATGCAAGGCTATGTTTCCACTCCACTCCCATCACTGGTCCACCAAACTGAAGATTTTACAAAAGATGTATTGGAATCCAGTATTTCAGTAAATCAGTACCTGCCATTTGACAAGCCATTAGAAACAGTACAAACATGTGAGGTTTCAAAAACACCTGAACTTAACACCTCCAGTGTCTTTGAAATAGTGCAATCTAGTTCAGGTGTGAAAAGCAGAAGCATTATGGACATATTTAACACCAATGAACAGATTGAAAAAAGTCCAGAACAAAGCAATGATTTAGAAAAGTTTGATAGTGTGCGAAAGTTGTATGAAACTAAATGGAATGAAGATGATGATGCTCTTTACCAAATCTCAGATCCAGTTGATATACAACCTTTGGATACACACAGTAGGCAAACACCATCACCTAGTATTAGATCTCTTCAAACCCAAAGTCCTGTGACCAATATGTTGTATGCTACATGTGATGAAAGCCCCACTAAGTCAACCAATACGAATTCAGTAAATATCGATTTTATGAAAGGTACATTGCTAGGCTTATTGAAGGATTTGCAAGATGGAAATGATACTAAAATCACTTATAATACAAACTATGTTGGCAATTTAGTAAAAACTCCACAAAGAGAATCAAATGAAAATGTCAACCTACAACAACAAACAAAATTCATTACCAAAATTCCACCACAGCCAATGGAATCCATTTCTATGGACATAGAGGATGAAAACAAAGCATTGTCCCATGAACAAGAAAAATCATCAAGTTTCAACAAGCCTAAAACCATAAGTCCGTCAAAAAAAGTACATATACTGGAATCAATAACAATCAAACCATCAGATCATCCAAATAATACCTCTATTGTAAATAATTTAGAGCAAGAGGTTGACTCACATAAATTACCAGTAGTTATCGAACAACCCAAACAGAATGTATCACCTCAGAGTGTCATGCAGCCTGAAACAATTAAACCTGTAATACAGGATCTCCCTCAGTTAGATTTTTCTAGTCTATTATCTGGTGTAAATACAAACGCACTTATGCTAGCTCTTCAGAATTTACAACAGTTTAAACAACAACCAAGTGGTAATTCAAACTATGACAACATTGGTAGCTCAGAACAGAATGATCAGCAACAAGAAACCAAGGTTGTTGAAACAATAAACTTAACCAATGATGAGGAATGGGAAAATGAATCCAACCAAGATGAGAGAATAGAAAGAGAGTTGGAGAAATTAGATGGGAACACTGGTGATACACCTTTTCTGAGCGATATTTTTGATCCAGGCCCTGTCATTATGCCACCTAACCTGTCTAAAAAATTGAATATAAACATTAAATCTCTAGAGGAGAACAACACAAAACCGCAAGTCCCACATTTAAATGAAAATGCGCCTGTGATAGGAAACTTTAAAAGCTTTGCCCTTCCGAAGCCAATTATGTTGAATAGGTTAAAGTTAACGGTTAAGCAACCTGAAAAGGGCAATAAAGCATGTAATGGAAAACAAGCTAAACGATTCAAAAAGGTGTGTATTCTGTAACTATCATTGCTGTACCTAAGTTCAAAGATATATTTTTAATGTGTATGTTAAATCAACCCGCTTCTAAATTCAAGTATAGGCTGACCAGAAAATAAAAAACCTATATAGTTCAAAAGTAAAGATCTAATTTATCTCCGGGTAAAACTGATTTTAAATATATTTTGTGACTATTAAACTTTATTAAATGGCACTTTGGCATCGCTTTGCTTAATTTGAATAGAGCGGATTTTTTATTTTTCTGGTTAAATAATATTTTTTGGCAAGATGTACATAGTTAGGGCTTTTACATACATCTTAGGCCTTTAATACACTGAATTGTGATAATTCGTAATATAAGGAACAGAAGCATTGTACTGTGGCTAATTCTATTGTACACAATATCTAACTGAACTACATTGACAGGTTTAAATCTCATGCTATTCTTTTCCACAAGGAGCAATACAATAGGGATAGCTCAAGATTTAAACTTGTGAATTTTGTTTAGAGTAGTAGTAGTAGTAGTTCGTGTACTTTATGGAGAGTTAAAGCAGCTGCAGTGCAACTTCTACCCTACCATCTTCAAATGTTGATTCTTCTTTAAATTGAAATTCTTCACAATATCATTATGTACACCTTAAATGGCCAGTAGGGTTAATATGCACCATGAGAAAATTTCGTGTACTAATTTACTTGTGAATCTCTAAACTTCTAAAGGATGTCACGAGAAAATGGGTGGACAAAATTTTCTCATTGGCCCTACTGGAGAAGCAAATGGTTACATTTATATTCATAAGTGAAGTTTTGTATTGTATTTGTTGAGGGGACGCCTGCTAACGCCAGGTGGGTGATCAGTCCTGTGTCAGAACTATTCCACCCAATTCCCCGTGATTGGACACAGGTTACTGGTGCCCAGGCAGCCTACCCCTCTCAAACCTACCTGTAGCTTTCGTAAACCTAACAATGTCCCCTATAGAAAGGTTTGTCAGATCTTCTTCACTTAATCTATCCTTACCTTGCAGTTCCCATCTTACCATTGAGTACATAGGGCACTCAGCTATTAAGTGGAAGCTGGTCTCTTCTTCACCACACTCTGGATAGGATGGGTCTTCTTTAATTCACATTGTGAGATGTCTATTTAGCAAACAGTGTCAAGTTGCTATACCTATCATAAGTGAAGTTAGGGGAAAGCTTTATCTACTTGCATTTGACTATGGTTGTATTCCTAGCCGCATTGTGACAAGCAGCTGTGGGATTGTCTAAAAATAATTGCATCAGTGTGACGATTGCATTCGCCTCTGATTGGCTGGTACTGTCTCGCTATTGGTTAAAATGCATTGCAGCAAGAACGCCATAAATTCAGCCAATCAGAGGTCATTGTGATCGTCATGCTTGCATTCATTTTTAGACGATCCCACAAGCAGGGCTAGCACGAAAGTTTTATACTCATAAACTTTGTGATTGTCACAATCATCTCTGATTTACTGTTCGCCATCATCGCAATTTGAAAACTAAAACTATTGTGCTAGCCTAACTGTACTGAGCTAAGTAAAATACCTGTCCGCCGTTAATTTTAAGTTTGATAACTATTTAAAATTATTATTGATTAAACTATAAAAAGTGCGTCAAATGCTTATGATGTCACAGATCACTATTCCATACAAGTTCGCGTAATATGCGCGCGTTTTTACGAAGTTGCTGGTTGATTAATTGGCAACATCAAGTGTGGCATCTATTAACTTGAAACTTACACTTAGGCTAAAATCTATAGATTGTACTCTGGCTCTGCTCAAGACAGCGTTACTCAATCTATAGATTGTACTCTGGCTCTGCTCAAGACAGCGTTACTCGTAAAATGAGACACAAATATGTCCTGACATAAATCTGTCTCATTTTAACTCAGTCATGAGTCTGAGCTTAGTAAGAGTGCCATATTTATATAGATCTCACCCTGAGACAAGTGATACATACTCTGAGGTTGAGTGATTGTTTCAGAGTAAAGCATCAGGTTCCCAAGGTGCGGCGGATGGCGGGGAAGACGACGAAGAGGAGTCTGGGGACGAGGCCGATCTCTCTAAGTATGATCTGTGGGGCAGCGATGGGGAACAGGGCAACTCGTCCAAAATGGGTTAGCGGTGATGCTTTGTGAATTTACACTAACTTAGGCTACCTATCCATTGATGAGGAGCGGAGTGGTGATGTGTGTTCGGTGGATCAATATTAATTTTATTGGGAGATGACGTGTTGAAATTATCGCGTCATCTATCAATGACCTGATTGGTCTGCGAAGCACGTC
Organism: Oeneis ivallda; assembly: GCA_029955525.1. Classification (NCBI taxonomy): domain Eukaryota; kingdom Metazoa; phylum Arthropoda; class Insecta; order Lepidoptera; family Nymphalidae; genus Oeneis; species Oeneis ivallda. The sequence goes on from JARPMR010000005.1 coordinate 11,280,365, forward strand.
GCCGCTCCGCTCCGCATCAATGGACAGGCAGCCTTATGCTTCTCCCACACAGAATAGTTATAAAATCCTTACTCATAGGTGTAGGATTGGTAGTAGCTTCGCCACCTAGTGTGTTTGTTTGTTGGTTTGTGCCTTTAACTTTAACCATGCAGCAAGAAGCAACAAATCGTGATATTTTGTTTTTTAGTTGAGGACTTGGAGAGTGATATAGGATATGTTTTAAAGTTAATACTTTAAAAGTGACACAGTTCTTAAATGATTTATAACAATTGTTGTTAAACAAAACAATTTATCTGCCTGTATTTTGCACAAAAAATTCACAGCTGTTTTCCTGTTTTTTAAGATAATGAAGAAAAATCGCAAGATGACGAACACCCTGCAGAGGATAGACAAAGTCTGTCGGACAAGAATGGAAAATCCGAGTCCAAAAGTAAAAAAAGGTAAGAAGATTATTTTTTGTTACTTACCACATTTTTGTTCCCGGCGATTTTAGTGTTTTTTCTTCCTAAATTATGTTTCCCTTCCGTCCGATTTTATCAAAGACAAGAAATAAGTTGTCTATGTAGTTACTTTTATCCTGGAAAATCAATTTAAATCCACATATAGGAAGGCGCAGGTACTTGCTAGTTAAACAAAAATTATATATTACTCAGAAATTTTAAACTTTTGAATTTGGGTGTTATATTTCAGAGCTAGAAGTTCGTCATCGTCATCAAGTTCATCTTCAAGTTCCAGCTCTAGTCACAGCTCTGGGCCAGAAACACCAAAAAACAAGTAATATTTTTTTTAATAAATTGTTTATTGCTCCAAAGAAAACAAATATTTAAACACAAATTCTGCATTTTACGAAGAAAATCTTATATAATACTAGCTGACCCGGCGAACTTCGTACCGCCAACTTATCTAAACAAATACTACTACTATTACTACTACAACTATTACTACAACTACAACATCTACTACTACTACAACAACAACTACTACACTACTACTACAACTACTACAACTAAAAATAGTTTACGACCTATTCTCAGACCTACCGAATATACACAAAAAACTTATAAAAATCGGTCAAGCCAGTTCGGAGGAGTTTGGTTACAATCACTGTGACACGAGAATTTTATATACAAATTACATTTATTTTTAAATACAAATTACATAAGGCAAATTTTTTCCTGTGGTCGATGTAGGTGTAATAAATAGACATAATTATAGAAAACCAACTGTCCTAAGATAGTGGTCGACCTGTGTTTTTGGCGACAGTACTCTCCTTAGGAAATATTTGTTATTGTGTATGAATCACTACATATTATAAAACAAAGTCCCCCGCCGCGTCTGTCTGTTCGCGATAAACTCAAAAACTACAGAATGGATTTTCATGCGGTTTTCACCAATAGATAGAATGATTCATGAGGAAGTTTGTAGTGTATTAGGTTTTGTGTACATTTGTGTAAAATAAAGGCAACTACCCTATTTTAATATAATTTATTAATTTACAATGAAAGAACACAATTATGCAGCCAAACTGTAAAGCAGTTTGTTGACGTTTGTTTGTTTATGTTTCTATATCAGGTTCGACGACTTCAATCTGAACAGTGAGCGCGAGGGCTCGCCGAAGAAGGGCAAGTCGCGCTCCCGCTCCCGCTCGCCGCGCGCGCGCTCCGCCGGCGCGCCCTCGCGTCGCAAGTCGCGCGACAGCCGCTCCGGGGGCGAGTCCAGGTCTGTATACCCGTATGTCTCGGGATAACCAATAGGGTGAAGCGCAGGGTAGTGCCTATCTCGAGCTAACCAATAGGGTGGAGCCCAGTGTAATGCCTATCTCGAGCTAACCAATAGGGTGGAGCCCAGTGTAGTGCCTATCTCGAGATAACCAATAGGGTGGAGCGCAGTGTAGTGCCTATCTCGAGATAACCAATAGGGGGACTGCAGTGTAGTGCCCATCTCGAAATAACCGGGTACCTAGCTCGCAATAATCATAACAGAGCAAAGTGAAGTACCCAACACGAGATGGGAACTCGTCCCTATTCCTGCATACAATATTTATGTTGTCCATTGTCCAGGATACAAGCCTTTTCGAGTTTCGTCGAAATAGTTTCAGTGATTTACAGAACAAACTAAAGTATAAGAAATGATTCAAATATTTTCGACAACTAAGCCCGCGGTTTGTCGGCAGATCATCGCGCGACAAGGAGAAGTCTCGCGACAGGGAGCGTCGCGACAGGTCGCGCGGCTCCCGCGAGCGCAAGGAGCGCCGCTACAGTCGCGACGGCAACAACCACTACAGTGCGAGAGGTCGGCACCGCTAGCTTGTATAATGTATACGTTAATATTGTGTTCTCTGTGCTTAAACTTTACGATATCCACAGTGTCGGATCCTACATCTTGGACTTAGCACCGAAATTTGATTGCTATATAACAGTGTTTTGATCGCAACCTCCTCTGATTGGATGACATGTTTTAATGAATAAGTATGGTGTTAATTATACTGAGTCTGGTGGGAGGCTTTGATCGTGGTTAGTTACTACCCTACCGTCAAAGACGTACCGCCAAGCGATTTAGCGTTCCTGCAAGTATCATTGGTTGAGATTAATCATATTATAGTGATCTTTTGTTATTACAATTCCAGTTCGGAAAAAGGGAAGGGAAAGAGAGCGCACCGTGGAGTAACCATGTTTGCCTGGCGATTTCTTTATTTTCTTCTGGCGACTATGGTTAAGGACTATACTATTTAGTTGTCCATATTAACGACTTTGTTAATAGCCCACTAACACGACAAGTAATATAAATTTTTTTTTATTAAAACAAGAAAGGGATGTAGTGACCTGCATATGGTACGATACCGATTAGGGGAATGGGAAAAAATTTAATGTATAATGATGATTACTGATTGTATTCTTTTTTAACGAATAATTAAGGAGAAATAATAACGATATGGAATCAACCCAATTTAGAGTGGACTGTTGCCTGCAGATAATCAATTAATATGGGAGTAATAGTTCTGTTCCGATTTTTTTCATTCAAATTCAAAAATTCATTCAAATAAGAATATTCATTCGAGTGATGATCATTCGATAGTTGATTAGCAAATTATTCGAATAATTCATTCAATTGCGTGATTTTAATTAACCATTTATGTGTGAGGTTGTGAATGCATAATAATAAATGAAAATAACTGTAGCGGCAGCAGGAACAATTGTTTCCTTTTTTTTGCTTTTAATTCCTGCTAATAATATCAATATCAATGTTTTAAATAGGTACCTACATAACTAGGAAGATATTATAATAAGAAGATAATTGCTTTGTTTTTAATATTTTTTACATTTATGGCATGTTTCACCACTTGCTGACAAAGTGCCTGATATATATCTAACAGATAAAATATCTGCTGGATAAATCTGTGTGATTTCTTTTTGAGTGTAACTGCCAGATTGACTTATCAGACTTTACTTGACTTTATCAGCAAGTGGTGAAACAGGCTCGTAGCATTGTTAATGAGGGTCAATATTACGCTACATGCCAACATGAGTACGGAATAAGATAAAGGGATCTGTGTTACCAAAAAATTACAAAAGCGTAAAATTTACCCTTATTTGTGGCTAATTCTCTTGAACACAATCTCTAAACTAAACCAAATTGATGGTCTAAATATCGTGCTATCCTTTTCCGCAGTAAGCATTATGAAAGAGATAGCACGAGATTAATAGACCTGTCAATTGAATTTGATTTAAAATATTGTCTACAACACATTTAGCCACATTGTGTATATTTGCTAGAGAACTATTAATTTTAAGATTTTTAAGTACTATGACGATTTAAAAAAGGTTCTTTTGCTCTTTTCATTTTTTGATTTTAATTAATGTCTTAAGAAAGAGTTTTACACATTTCGACAGCCGATTTGATTTCGACTTTCGAAAAACTATATCGTCAAAGTAAAATGGGCTCAAACTTGTTTGAAGGTTAGATTTCTTCCGTACATATAGCTAACCGCCCCAAGCGGGTGTAACTATGCGAAATAAAAATGAGTACTTACTGCCGCACTCAGTCATTCATTAAATTATGATTAATTAATCATTGACTTGTGATTAACTGCTGTATGTATTAAATTATATGATTTAATGATTAATTAATTAATTATCATTAAGTGCTTATTTCACCAACGTCGAGTGAAGTTTATTCGAGGGATAAATTGGGCGTTCTGACAGTTAATGTATCGAAAATACTGTCAAAATATAAAATTTACGCTCGGATAAGGCTTATTTTACGTTGGTGAAATCGGCCCTAAATCTATAACTGAATTGTCATTAATGTACAAACGAAGCGTTAACTTCTGAGAATGAAACTTTTTAAAATTCAAGATTAAGTTTTACAACTTTGAGTGCGGCAGTTAGACTTTAAAACTAGGTGCCTTTAGGTCCATTTTATTTTTAACGTTATTTTGTTACGTCACTCGAAATCTAACTTTAAACAGTTACAGCAGATTTTATCCAAAGTAGATATTGTCAAAAGCGTTTAAGAAAAATCTCCGTGTTCTCTTTGGAAAAACTATAGTATAGACAAGTTTTTTTACACGCTTTTCCAATTTTCGCTATAATATATAGATGTATACTTAGGTTTAAGGTACATTAGTGCAGAGTCGAAGCGAAGCGATGCCTCTCCTAAGTTCGTATCTCAAGAACATCATAGATATGCGTATGCCAAAAGTAGAATAAATGGAGCTTTAAATCAAGAAGCTTTTAAGCAACACTGGAGATTGCAGTGCAATCAAAGCTTTGATGCCAGAAAGGCCTTGTATTAAGTCATGTTATGTTTTTAAGTTGTTTTTTGTCTCTCATTAAAATGAAATAAGCTGGCCCCTACCTCCCTTGCGCTTCCCCGCACCGCACCTCAAGTCAGGCCCACTTAGTACAGATAACAACGTACCGCTCGCGATTGTCAGGTTAAAGAGAATTTATTTCCTCAACGAATTGTTACAAAATTCACTTACAGAGAAAACAATATATTATCATACAATTTAGATTTGGCAGTCAGATGCTAACTTACAATTCACATTTCATTCTAAATCTACCCTCAAAAATCCGTCATGAACTCCGGTTGAAAAATTGTCAGTACCGTGTACTAGGTTTAAAATTTTAATTAAGTTTTAATTAGTTATTTATTGTTGTTTGGTTACTATTGTTTGTGTGTCGTTTTCTACGATGAGTAAAAAAAAGGAAAAGTTTTGCTAGCGCAGACTTTTTGTTACTTTAATTAATGACTTTCTTAGAAGAGGAGAAAAATAAGCCATTTAAAATCACGCCCTTCGACATTCATTTCATTGGCCTGTTTTTTTTTTTTTCGTTCTTTAGTAGTTTAGACACCTTAAATTGACGTTTTTCATGACTTGAATTCATCTAAAATCAGAAAGAAGAGCCCTGACCTAGCTCTGGCCTCTGACCTTACGAAAGCTTGGCACATCCTCGTCAGATATTCTGATAGGGGTTTTTTGTATTTATCATGGCAATTTTAGCTAGTGTGAGAAGAATAGAAAACAACTATGTGTGTTATTATAGGCGCAACCTCCAGTGTTGTAATAAACTTCTTGGTTTGAATAGATATACCACTGCGCTTTGATTTTGCATCAATTTGGCTTGAGCCCTAGATAACAAACTTTTATGTGATAATTATTATAATTTATCGATTTGTAAATATTAGGTTTCGTGTAACGGATGTAATATGCAAAAATTTGACCTAAATTCTTAGGATTATGATAAAAAAATTTTGATAGTGTAGGTACTTGTGGATATCTTGTGGGACACATATTTTGTTATTGCCTGTGTCTAGAATCTAGATATAGCATACTTTTAAGTTAATAAGGTAATTGACTTACCAATAAAATCGAAATAAACAAAGCTTTGATATTTTTATTTCCATGATTTTACAAAAGTTATTAAAAATTATAAAATATAGGTCTATACTCATTATTACGAGTATTGATAGAGATGTAAATTATTGTTAGTTTGTCCATCATTTTTCGGTACGATCTGAAAAAAGTCAAGCCATTTTGCTAAGATATCACAACCAAAAAATTTAAATTATTACAACTGATGACAAGTAAAAAGGTTTAGAACATTGCACCGTGAACATCTATTTGGTGGTACGAAGGTCGTACTATGTAGATAAACGTAGCCCACAACGTGAGAAGCAGCGTCAGTGGTGACTTCCAGTACGGAAGTAGTTTGGTCAAGCATTCGTTTCGCCGGCGGTAAGAGCTGTACAACTATATTATTTTTTGTCCATCTGCAGACGCATACAAGCTTACAGAAGCCTTTTTACGTGACACCAATACTTGTACTAACATTTATACAAATTCTAACCTTCCAGACATCGACACTCCTGTAAAAAAAAATTCAATTATTATTATTATTCATCTACCTACTTCAACGACTAATATAGTCATAAAAAAAAGTTCGTACACACGACTAGTTTAGTATGTGGGTAGTCCTTAAACAATATTAAACCTAGAACACCTGTGATGTGCCCTCAACTTACGCCATGCGGTTATGTAAGGGAAACTCAAAAGCCGGCAACGGCATTTGCGAATTAGGACTTTCTGCGGATAAAGCCGCACCTATTAATCCGTAGGTATATATTTAGATAGATACTACCTAACTTTAAAATCTGATAAATCACCAAAAATATGAACGCGAGCAAAGCGAGAGCGAAATAAATTTTTTGCACTCTAAACTGTATATAAACTGTATATTCTGTGTAAATACAAATAGTACTATTATATTATATTCTGTGACTGATATTATGTTCACCTAAAAAATAAAAAATATATTTATTATCTTACCGCTCCCGTTAGTATGGATTTTTGTAATTTAGAACTCGACGGGGTTTTCTTCGGTAACTTCGGAGTACAAATACTGTCCACAGCCCCACCTGAAAAATAACGGACTATTAAGGGGGCTCAGTATGCGCGAACGAAGTTGCCGGCGCACGTGGGTAACTGCTTGCTATTTCACCTAACATTGTATGAGAAAGAGATAGACTCAGTGTAGCGAGTGCATGCGCGCATACTTCCGTGCTACCGTCCCGCTTCCGCTCCGTGTCGGGTGAGAGGCGCGATAATTTACACCGAAATCAAGCGCGCGAAAAGGGTTGAACAGTCGTTTGGGAAAAGTGTTTTTGAGAAAAAACTACTAAATGTATGTTTACAAAGTAAAGTTATTTGTACTGATGAATAAATAAACTATGTCTAATGATAATTTTTTTTGGAATTTTCATACTCCTAATGTTATTTATTTGCGCCAAAAGTTGTCATAAATTTAGTGTGAAAATGACGATTTTTCGAGGCTCGTAACTTTTTAGCGAATATTTTTTTCACTATTTTATATATCAATAAACCTAGATAATGACGAGGCAAATCGACATAATACTTAGTTTTGAGCGTACAATATCAAATAATGTAGTAATCACTCATCTACGTTTGTATGAAGAAGGTACTGGCTTGCGTCCCCTTAAGTAAAACATTTACAAATTGTAGACAGCAGACCGTAGGTATAACAGATCGAAATCCGCGATCACAGATTTTTATACTATAGAACTGCATAGTGCACAGACCACTGTTTGCCTTAGAACAAAATGTGATTGGCTGACATTTAAGAACTAACCTGGGCCAACATTAGCTCCCTCCACTGTGCTCACTTTATACATCTGAAAAAAAAAGAAACATCTTTACCTACAGGTACAGTTCCCGCTAATCTAATAATTTCAGCTTAAAATGCTATAAACTGGCTAATTCTGTTGTAGGTACATAATTTCTAAATTAAATGGACAGGTCTAAATCTCGTGCTATCACTTTCATAATACTCCCTGCGGAGAAGGATAGCACAAGATTTAAACATGTCTATTTAGCTTAGAGATTGTGTACCTACAACAGAATTAGCCACTGTTTCTGATTTGCTAATAGCTACAACAGGATTATCCGTACCCTGCCATCGTCACCTTCGGCGAGCCCCGAGGATGGCACCGAGGTAGCACGTCAGGCCCCCACTGCTTTATGAAGTGTCCAAGAGGAGCTACGCGCTGCTCCGGCGTGGTCACCGTGTGTAAACCGCCACAGTAGCGGTTGCAGTGTTTACCCGTGGCCGACTTGTATTAACTTGTATCCATTAGGATACAGGATTATCAGTACCGCCATAGTCACCAGTGGCGAGCCCTGAGGATAGCGGTACGACGCGACGTCAGGCCCCAACTGTTTTATGAAGTGTCCGCCGAGTCGAGCCACGGGCTGCGCCGGCGTAGTCCGTGTGTGTAGGTACCTCCGCAGTAGCGGATGCAAGGTTTATCCGTGTCCGTTTTGTTAATGGAGATAGGATTATCAGTACCCTGCCATCGTCACCAGCGGCGAGGCCCGAGGATAGTGGTACGACGTCAGGCCCCCACTGCTTTATGAAGTGTCCAAGTCGAGCCACGCGCTGCGCCGGCGTGGTCACCGTGTGTGAACCGCCACAATAGCGGTTGCATATGTGTTTGCCCGTGTCTGATCTGTTTGAAAAACCGGTAAAAGAAATTAATACCGGAAAAGGCCCGAATATCCCTGCGCTAGTTAAAATCGGAAATGAGGTGATCCGTAGGATTAGGAAAACCAGAGTTACCAACAGCTTATCGAGTAGCAAAGCTGAAGTGGCAATGGGCGGGACACATGACTCTAAGAACTGATGGGGCGAGGTCCCAAGGTGCTGGAATGGCGAAGCCGTATTGGGACACGCAGTGTTGGTAGACCGGGGCCATAAGATAGGCGGACGAGCTCAGGCGAGTCGCTGGCAGCTGCCGCTGGATGCAGAAGGCGCGGGATCGTGCTCTCTCTCTCTCTCTCTCTCTCTCTCTCTCTCTCTCTCTCTCTCTCTCTCTCTCTCTGTCATTTTCAAGAAACCTAGTAGGTGTGTCCAGCACTGGACGTCTATCAGTTGAGATAGTGATGAGTTATCTACTAGCGGTTTAAAGATCAAGCTTAATCATATCATATTATGGAAGGGGGTTTAACGATGAGATGGTAAGGGTCACAATAGTGAACAAAAATTTCATTAAATGTATTTAAAAAAAAATTGGTTGTCTGTAAAGTCGGTTTACAGACGATAGTTTTACGTGATAACGTCATAAAGATGAACAGCGTACTGCTAGAACTAGCGCGCGACACATCCGCTAACCACAGCGCGCACGCGATGCGGCGGTCACAAGCCAACGCTTGAGCCGATCGTGCCTCTCTATCGCTTGTTCCGCGCTCTCGCTTGCACGTTCATGCTTAGGCGGAACGTGACACTTTTTCGTGCGTGCAGCCGGTGTTTATCGTTTGACGTTATCACGTCAAAAATTTGATTTTTAGGGTTCCGTAGTAAACAAGGAACCCTTATAGTTTCGCCATGTCCGTCCGTCTGTCCGTCTGTCCGTCCGTCCGCGGTTTAGCTCGGAGACTATTGGTACTAGAAATCTGTAATTTGACAAGGGTATAAATATCAATCACGCCGACAAAGTGCTGAAATAAAATTGTGAAAAATAATTTTTTTTAGGGTACCTCCCCTACATGTAAAGTGGGGATGAATTTTTTTTTCTTGTCTATCCCATAGTGTGGGGTGTCGTTGAATAGGTCTTTCAAAAATATTGTGGGTGTGGGAACACCATTTTTCAATTCAGGGATCCGTTTGTGAAATATGATATTTTAAAGTGCTAAATTTTATTAGAGTCATGTGTCCCCCCCCCCCCCTCTGCCAGCTAAATGGTTGTATATAGGATTCAAGAAAAAATTCACAGTAGTAGTATATATATAACGAATTTTAAAGGAAAACTATCACGGCTAAGTAGGGTTCATTAGTTAAGGAGTTATATCTGTTTTTTCTAAGGTAGGTATTACACGTAGTGTAAGTTGCATATTTTGTAGTATATTATTGACCGAGCGAAGCGAGGTCTCTGAGTTAACTAGAGCGATTTGCACTTGTCCGTCCGTCCGTCCGTCCGTCTGTCAGAGCCTTATAACTTTTGAATTACTGAACGTAATTACTTCAAATTTAGATATAATATGTAAACCGATGGCCTCCAGCCGAAAATGGCTTAAAAAGTTATAAAAATCTTTATTTCAGGGGGGCTCTCATAGAAGCGAATGCGAAGTAAAAAAAAAAATATTGCGTTACATAAAATTGTTACGTATCATTTTAAAGATAATTTTGAACTGAGTACAAAAATATTTTTTTTTAATTTTTCCCTTAAAATTGACGAAATGGGGGCTTTCAAAGTGGCGATTTTATACGCTCGCTTGAAGACGCTCTCTAGGAAAATCCGCTATGGATTTTCAAACTGATTTTATGTTTTTAGGTCACTTATATCCTGTACTTGAACAACAAATACTAAAATTATATGAATATTATAAAGAAACGAGATTATTTAATTTTTAATGTACATCAGTAATTCATATAGCATCAACATAGCTTCACAATAATGCTAATAGATAGTCAGTAACTATTCCCATGGAACTACGAGTTACGACTAACGACCTATCCCAAAAACAGTTTTGCGTCGACCATTATTATTTAGTTACTTATTATAATACAATAATTGTATTGTAATTTTTTTTGTACCATATTATTCAATTAAAATTATTTTTTAGTTAAATTTTAGTTAAATATTGTATATTTTCTATTCGCGTCGATAGATGACGATTTGTACAGATGCCCGTAACCCGGTTTCACTCGTTAGTACCTACATAATAATTCAATGTTTTCACTAACGTTCCCTAACCTTTACGGGCTACCTATAAGTTAGGTGATTGATGTTTTCTGTCAACTTATTTATCACGATCCTGTACGGGACACCTAAAAGGATATTGGGACGGATGTTAGGACTTAGGATTGTATTTAGGAGCTACCTACGTTAAGAGAATCCTACTTAGGGGATGATTTAGGTATGTTTGGTGAAAACGGGCATAATAATAATGTCAGTTTTGGTTATCATGTATCGATTGAATGAATAATCATGGGATACCGTTACCGCGAGGTCTCAGTTCGGGGCGAACCACTAGTAGTATTTAAACCATGGAACTCAAAATGTATTCAATATTCATAAATAAAGTAAAAGCACTATCCTAGGTCAGCAATAATATTTGAGACTTTCAACTACGGAACCCTACACTGCGCGTGGCCCGACACGCACTTGGCCGGTTTTTGTTTTTTAATACCTACGTTTTCCATCGATAAAATTAAGCATAGTGATTAGTGTCCCTTATCGTAATATGTGCAGTGTGCACACTGCACACTATGAAGACACACTGTAGGTATATTATAATTTTCCTAAATCCTACGAGCTCCCGCGTCAGTAAATAGGCAAGTATGTACCTGGTCCTTTGCGGCTGTTTTTGTTGAGCCATTTGTTTGTCGATGTTCTCCCAGTCGTGCATATTCCGTTGGGGCATGTTCGCTGCCTGCGCCTTGCGTATCGTATCTATTATTCAGAACCAGTAGGGTTATATAGTATAAGATTTAATTAGATTGATCGTATGACTTATTCTTATTATTGATTGATTCGATGACATTAGCGTCAAGGTTAAATGAACCAAATTTAGTATAACCGATTTTAATTTGGAGCGTATCGTATAAGACTGCATACAAGAAATTAAACTGTAATTCGATGGTGTTATGGTTCATTTTACTTTGACGTGTCATCGAATACGATCAATCGAATTAAATCTTATACTAACCCTACCGATAAAGCTCTGAACCGCAGAAGGGTGGTTACCTATCCCACTGACTTCCATTAATTCAAAATTCCTGGATCTAGGCTGTGCCTTACAAAATTATAGCCGATTTCTATACCGTTGCCAGGCGCGGATGGCGATGGGATTGAGTTGAATGAATGAATTTAATACTCATTCTTATTACTTCCAAGTACATTTCTCTCAATTCTGTAACATAAGTACGGTACTAGATACCTAGACAGTGCCCAAAATGGCGACATAATATAACCGACCACGTTGCCAATAGCCAGTCCATCGTAGATACCTACTTGTATTGTCAGTCAGTGAAGTCTGTGTGGATTTAGTTATGTAACATCCAATTTAAATATTGTTCTCCTGATCGATTTTCGGCCTATCCGTCCAAACAGCTTCCCACTTCCCGATCCCTCCCTCTAAAAGTCAACTTCTAAGGCTCGCACACTGAATGATGTCACATGTTGCGGTGAGATGCTGTACAGTTAGGTATTTCGTTGTAGCACGATATGGATCATAGAACTTAACCAATTTTGTAATTATTGTTGTAGTCATAGGGATCAAATTGGGATAACAGACTTCCTGAAAAATAATAGTCTCAACTCAACAGATTTCAATGGTTTTCAATTTGAACCTTATGTCTGCAAGAATAATATACTTAGTGACCCCGCACCATGGTACAGTGAAGAAACTGTAGTTCCTACCGAGTTCGTAACTGAGGTAGGGCTTCATGGACATGTTGGCCGGCAGCGGGCGGGCGGCGGGCACCGAGGCCGGCGCATCCATCGCCATCACCGCGTTCGCGTCGCAGGATATACAGTTAACATCCCTGGACAAACGGGATAATAGTTTAATTATGTCTCACCGAAAAATTATCTCCCATACTAAGTTAGGTTCTTAGGAATCCTAGGATTATATTGACAAGAGCTACGAGTAGTGAGTTGTGGGCTGTGACGTTTGGTGATCGGATAGATAGGTATATTATTGGAACGTAGTTCCTCATCGCGCGGTGCGGAAGGGGGCTAGATGGAAAAAATTAAGACAAAATTGAACCGACACTTTTGAAATCGACACTTTTTTGAATGTGAATTTGGAATTCGAACCATCGACTTTTAACTGTTTAGCGACTGTCGAAACCACAAGACTACCGATATTGTACTGTGAAAATAATGAACACAATGCCAAATTAATCAATCGAAAGGAACTTCGTTCCATCCGGGTGTCCCTTGACACCCTTTCAAGTTTTTTTTAAGTACGAATAAGTAGGTAGCTGGACTAGGTGGATATTAGTAAATCATTACACTAGCGGCACACTATGATGGCCGGTTTGACACATTACAATAGTGATGTGGAATGTCAATTTATTCTCGAACAAAAAACAATTAAGTTTTGTTTTTGTACCTGATTAAATAGGTTTAATAAAACAAAAATGTATATGTTTATTTAATTTATTTGAACGAACTGAATATTTGAATGAAAATGAATATACATACTTTATATGCACACAAGAAACATATGAATACAAAAGATACCAAAAAAGGTGCCACAAAAGGCCATAATTAATCAGATTCGTCCATACTACTATTTTCACTGTCGTCACTGCTATCATCACCTACATTAATAATTATATGTTCGTTTTCTATAATATTATCTATTTTCACATCTCTTTCATAATCTTCCCTTATTAATTTAACAGTTCTATTCACAACCTTTTCCCAGTCTCCTTTAGTCACATGTTCACAAGCTTCTTCTAATAATTTTAGCATTTTTTTTGTGGTAAATGGGGGTTCTGTATTGTGTCTTGCAGCATATCCCTTAATTTGAGCCCACACCAACTCAATCGCATTATACTCACAATGGTAAGGCGGTAACCGTATAACTCTGTGCCCATGTTCTAATGCTATTTCGTCAATGACGTATCGGATCTTGGTTGGTTTGTTTTCTTTTAAAAGACGTACTAATTCCGCTTTTAACATATTCATGTTTGCATCTACGCCATTTTTACGAAGCCATGCGACGATATCAGCTTTCTTTTGGGATTGGGCAGGTGGCTTGTCAATTTGCATCGAGTGGTATGGGGCGTTGTCCATAATTATAATAGATGGTTCAGGGAGGCTACACAACATTGAGGTAAACCATTCAGTAAACTTTTCTCCATTCATGTCTTCATGATAGTCTCCAGTGGTTTTTGACGCAAGAGCCATGAGAGAACCTTCGACAAACCCGTTGATGGTTCCGGCGTGACAAATTATAAGTCGCGATCCTTTTCCTACAGGAACTTTGGAAGTAGATGCTGCTGTGTCATCGTTCCAAGAACGGCCTACAGTATGGTTAGCATTAAGCCATGTTTCATCCAAGAACACAACATTTTGCCAATTTTTGATTTCTTTCACTTGCCGTAAAAAAGTATACCTTGCCATCGCTATATCAAATCTTTCCATCAATATTTTGCGTTTGTTACATTTTTTGTATCGAAATCCAATGGTCTTCAAAATCTTCGTTAAAGAACTTTCCCCACCGAAGAATAATCCAGCTTCCTTCAGTGAATGCACCAACTTTTTTCTTGTTGGATACTCCTTCTGTAAATAGTAGCCGTAAACATGTCTTCGGATAGCATCGGCATCAAAGCTATCGATGCCTACGACTGGTTTTGCTCGTTTTCTCTTTTTTGGTGTGTGAAGTTTATTTTCTTCTGTGCCAGTCTCGCCATATTTTTTTTTAGTTATCCGTCTAACAGTTCGTTGTCCAATATTAAGCGCATCAGCTACGCGTTCAACCACTGACGTTATAGGTAAAATTGGCCCTCCATTTTGAGCTTCACGATCGAAATAGTTACGAAGGCGTATTACGAACTCACGTGTCTGACTATTTAGAACAGTTCTCTGCGTACGTTCGGTCATATCGACGAAATCCACAACAAAGGGCTTGAACAGAGTCCAAATTAACGAGCAAGGGTCAACAGTAATGCAGTATCAATATTTGAAATCCAAAGCCAGGTCAAAACTATATCACAATCGCATTGCACTGACAGTTTATACTTTTCGAAGCAACGTCAATTCGAAACTGCTTTGTTTTGCATTGAGCATTGACGCGAGTTTGCCGGAGGTAGTAGTTGTGCTAGCCAGCGATCCTATGTGACGATCGTATTAGATTCCATTTTTAAAAATTTTCAATTTAGAAAACCAAATGCCGAGTTGTGGTATATATCATATAAAAATAAAAATTTTACCTTTTGTATGAAACAGCTGATATTTTTTTGCGATTTCAGAGGTTTGTCCACATAGTGAAAATTGTTCATATTCACAAGTACATTCACCCCTTAAATGGTGCAAACTGATTTTTCTACACTTGTATACATTTTAGAAATCAATTTAATAAATAAATTTTGAGTCCTAAACCTAAAACTACATTCGATAAAATTTATGAATCTCTGCACATCACTATCGTCAATAAAGTAATACAATTATTTCCTTCAAAGTCGTTATCAATTAATACGGAACTTCATGAGCGGACAAACGTCAAACCGGCCATCATAGCGTGCCGCTAGTGTAGTAATGATGACATTCAATTTTACAGTAAATTATGCGCGTGCGTCACAGAAATACATAGGCAGATCTCTGTATTAACGCGTATTTGCACTAGTAACTTGTACCTATGTTCTTAACAGGTCAGTGCTGCACACTTCATCTCTTGTATCTCAGATTCTTGCCTTCGTCTTCTCAAATCAACTGAATAGATCTTTAATATTATAAAGAGGAAAGATTTGTTTGTTTGTTTGTTTGTTTGTACCGAATAGGCTCTGGAACTACTAGACCGATTTTAACAATTTTTTTCACCAATAGACAGCTAAGTTATCAGGAAGTAACATAGGCTATAATTTATTTTCAAAAAAATTATCTAGAGATCTTTAAGAAAATTGCAATAATGTAATCCAAAGTAGCAAAATTTTGCCTATAAAATGCATTATTTGGCGTGTGTTGAGAAAACTATTGATGATACATAAAAATTATGCACCTACTACATGATTAAAGTACTCATTATTCTCTACAAAAAAGTCCGCGAGGGAATATATCTAACTAAATTTAAGTCACAATAGCAGCTTTTGTGTTCCAAAATTTAATTAGATCGCCTTAACCTATTATCGTATATTATTAATTCTTCCTTACTTAATACATAATTATTAATTGCAAAAGTGTATTTGTTTGTTGGTTTGTTCGTCAATCACGCAGCAACAAAGCTACGGATTGATGGATACGGATTTTTTGGATAGGTATAGTTCAGAACCTGGAGGGTGACTATCCCGGAAAATCAGAGTACCCGCGGGATTTTAAACACTAAATGCACGCGGACGAAGTCGCGGGCATCAGCTAGTAACTAAATATAAGGTTGTGATTATAACCCTGTATCACCTCAGTAAACGACGTTTGGTGCCAGCCGCTTCGGCTTCTCTTCGCATCGCCGCCATTTGCTTCAGGTTATCCTGCAGTTGCTTCAGTTTGGTGTTGAAGAAATCCTTCACCGGCGAGAGCTCCATCTTGTCCAGCTTCATCTCGATCTCTCTTTGAATATCGTCCAGAGCTTGTTGCCATAGAGCCTCCTATATTTCAGAAGATTTTTATTATATTTTATCACATGACTCGACAAAACGCGTAAACCTATGCCACAGATTCATCATCATCATCATCAGCAGCAACCCATCAACGGCTCACTACTGAGCGCAGGTCTCCTCTCAGAGAAGGGTTATAATATAGGCCATAGTCCGCCACGCTAGCCTAATGCGAATTGGCGAACTATGGGAATTATGGAAATCATGGGATTTGTGGGAATTGCCACAGATTACCTACTCAATATAAAGAAAGCCTTCAGTTTTGTTATCTTACCCCGTTAGTAAGTTTTGTGACAGTCTGATATACCCACATAGGTTTCCACATTATTTATGCCGACGAAAAAGACTGTGCAAACATACATTCTCAGCATTATATGAGTGTTCTTGGAAAATTCCGAAAATGTCTATGTAGGTACTGAAATGACATCTGGGCCACGTCTATCCAACAGATGGGACCCTACCTGTACATTAAGTTTTCCAATGGCATGTTCCAGTCCTTTGGATAAGTCATCACAGGCCAGTTCGAACTGATCGTGGGAGACTTTACGCGCAAGCAGTCGCAGGTCAGCCTTATCAGCCATCGCTTCGACCATGTCTTCGCGATCTAGTTTTATAGTCTTTAATAGTTCTATTTGTTCTAGTAGGGCCTGAAATTTTTTGAGTAAGAATATTAGTCCAATAAAATCCAACTAAATATTAAAAAAATATTTGTGATTATAATACATGAAGCAAAAACTTTGTTTCCCTTTTTACGAAAATTGCGCGAACGGAGGAGTATGAAATTTCCCACACTTATAGTGTAGTATAGAGAAGGAGTGCAGAATGCTAATATTTTTTTAAAACTATGCATAAAAAAATACATTAATCTATATACAGGGTGGGCCAAACCAGGTGGATATAAAATTTTTTTTAGATTGTTCACTTAGGGGCCTACCAGGACCCGGAAGGAAAAAAATCGATTCCCACCCGATTACGAGATAAAAAATTTTATTTAAAATTTTGGAATATCATTGCTTTGACGAACTTTTAATTTTTTTTTTAATTTTTCCAGTGACAATTTCCGCAATTTTTTTATGGAATATCTTTACTTACCTAATAACTGTACTCTCTTAGAAAAAAATTTCAGTCTGGTTAGCTGGTTTTAAGAGCATTGAATTTTAAATTATTTCAAGAAAATTAAGTTCATCCAAAATCTACAGAAAACTTTAAAATTCCATTAAAAATAAAAAAAGAGGTTCATAGCACTGGTGATTTTTTGAAAACTGTAGCAACTTATGTTCTTTTGATTGCCACAAGAAAAATTGTATGTCAATGTGCCGGATAAAAAGTTATGATTTTTCAAAAGTCTTCGTTTCTCATTCGTGTAAATAACGACCTTATTGAAAAAAATGTTAATTGTTTGTGCAGACTGCAGTATGTCCTTTAATTTTAACTGCCTCATTGGTCTCGTGTTTGACTGCGGCCGACGAGGTCCCGGGTTCGAGTCCCGGGTCGGACCATATCAAGTATTGGGGTTTTCCGTAAGAAATTCTCAGTACTAGCCCGGAGTTAGGAAGTTGGCGTTGTTTCACCCCCGTACCTTGGAGAGCACGTAAAGCCGTTGGTCCTGTGCCTAATCTCTCTCCGCCTGCGCCTAATCTCTCTCCGGTCGCGGTCGTGTCGAATTTTCCGTCCCATCGGGCTATGAGAGTAAAGAAACAGAGAATGCACCTATGTTCGCGCACACACTTGTGCACTTTAATATCACCCGCACAGATGGTTAATCTCTCTGTAGATAGGTCACCGCGGTCGAAATTTGGTCGGGAGGACATTATTCCTTTAATGATGACTGACGGTATCTACATTTTTAAGAGAAAGAAAAATAAAACAATGTTTTATTTTTCCAAATTTCGGCCACGGCGGCGGCCTATCTTCAGAGAGATTAACGATCTGTGCGGGAGATATTAAAGTGCACAAGTGTGTGCGCGAAAACAGGTGCACTCTCTGTTTCTTTACTCTCATAGCCCTATAGGACGGAAAATTCGACATGACCGGAGAGAGATTAGGCGCAGGCGGAGAGAGATTAGGCACAGGACCAACGGCTTTACGTGCTCTCCAAGGTACGGGGGTGAAACAACGCCAACTTCCTAACTCCGAGCTAGTACTGAGAATTTCTTACGGAAAACCCCAATACTTGATATGGTCCGACCCGGGACTCGAACCCGGGACCTCGTCGGCCGCAGTCAAACACGATACCAACGAGGCAGTTAAAATTAAAGGACATACTGCAGTCTCCACAAACAATTAACATTTTTTTCAATAAGGTCGTTATTTACACGAATGAGGAACGAAGACTTTTGAAAAATCATAACTTTTTATCCGGCACATTGACATACAATTTTTCTTGTGGCAATCAAAAGAACATAAGTTGCTACAGTTTTTAAAAAATCACCGGTGCTATGAACCTCTTTTTTTATTTTTAATGGAATTTTAAAGTTTTCTGTAGATTTTGGATTTAATTTTACTTAATTTTAACTTAATTTTCTTGAAATAATTTAAAATTTAATGCTCTTAAAACCAGCTAATCAGACTGGAATTTTTTTCTAAGAGAGTACAGTTATTAGGTAAAGATATTCCATAAAAAAATTGCGGAAATTGTCACTGGAAAAATTAAAAAAAAATTAAAAGTTCGTCAAAGCAATGATATTCCAAAATTTTAAATAATTTTTTTTTTCTCGTAATTGGGTGGGAACCGATTTTTTTCCTTCCGGGTCCTAGTAGACCCTAAGTGAACAATCTAAAAAAAATTTTATATCCACCTGGTTTGGCCCACCCTGTATATAAAAGAAAGTGGTGTTAGTTACACTATTTATAACTCAAGAACGGATGAACCGATTTGGCTGAAAATTGGTGGAGAGGTAGCTTAGAACCAGGAGACGGACATAGGATACTTTTTATCCCGTTCGACCGCGTTTCCGTCAAGTCACTATAAAACGTGGTATAACAAAAACGCATCTGACATGGAATAACAAAACGCAAATGACAGTGGAATAACAAAACGTAAATGAAATATAAACGTAATTTTGTCTTTGGTTAAGTATGGTAAAAAATTAGACAATTATAAAAAGTGTTATAATAAAGGATTACTGATATTATAAATGCGAAAGTGTGTTTGTTTGTTGGTTTGTCCTTCAATCACGTCGCAAAAGAACAGCGGATTGATGCGATTTTTGCATGGGTATAGTAATGGATGTAGTAGTGGTTCCTCAGACCGGGAGAGCTACTTTTTATCTCGGATAATGAAAGAGTTCCCGCGGGATTTTTAAAAGCTAAATCCATGCGGACGAAGTCGCGGGCATCAGCTAGTAAATAAATAAAAACTTTACACACACTATATGTATTTGACACACACACGACAAATTGAGAATATTAATTAACTCGGGTACATAAAGGCTGAATTGTCATGTTAAAGGCAATCGTGCTAAATTTTAGACTGCATTTCACTAAATTCAGATGTGACCGCAGTCTTACGCAACTCTTTTGAGATGTGCAAGCTCTGACTAAGCCTACAGCTACCAAAAGAAGTCGAAAATCTAACATTCATGTGGTATTGTCGATCTTCTTTTTCTGCTGCTAACTGCAGCGCGGTTTCGTGCACTTGTTTCAACTGTTCTTGCATCTCTTGCACGGTTTGGAATAGTTGCATTAATCCTGTTTTCAGAATAAATATATAATAGCATAATTCGCATGCTTAATGGAAAATTGACCCAATAGTAGATAGGTCAGAATTGAGTTATGTATAGAAACAGACTTCTAATAATATAATATTATTATATTATTTCTATTCTATTCTATTTAAAAATAAGTTTTAATTTTATGTATTTTAATTAAGTATATGATAAGTCTTCATTGCAAGATATTCTTTGGCGATTTCCCAAAAATTGTCTTTTTTGAATTAAGTCAGTGTTCCATTAAGCATGCGAATATGTGACTGACCCCACATCGATCAAGATTTCCTAAATGAACTGCACTGAAGAACTCGTCTCGCTCGCTACTATGAAGCTTTCAACAGTCAAACTATGCTGCCACACTTTCACAGAATCAACCAGCACTACGTCATGACTCACGTTATCCTGAATCGCGCTGGTTACATTCCAAACCTAAACCTTGACCAACTAGGTCTCCAGCCATAACACCTGGAGGTAAGCCTTCATAATCTTCTACGGTTAAGCCCATATCACCTGTAAGGCTCACATACGCGCTACGAGAATATTTTGTCTACTTGTTCTCTCGTGATATCCCTTAGAGATTCACGATTTAACGAGTAAATGAGTACCTACTCAGACAAAATTTTCTCGTGGCGCGCATGTTAGCCCTGCTGGCCTGGGCTGCTGGTGTTTAGTAAATAAATTTAAAATTTTAATTACCCTGCAAATCCTTTATGAGATCGGGAGATAGTTTTCCTAGTGAGAATTCCTGGGTCAAAGCGTTAACTTGTTTCATTAAGTACTCCAATTGATCTTGGAAGGACGTGATCTGAAAAATTACAATTTTAAATGTTCCTAATACATAATTTTTATAAATGCGTATTGTGTCTGCCCGTCTGGCATTTTCACGGCTGTTGTTCCGTGGAACAGGCTCGGTTTAGCGGAAAAAGTCTT
This sequence comes from Oeneis ivallda, assembly GCA_029955525.1. NCBI lineage: Eukaryota > Metazoa > Arthropoda > Insecta > Lepidoptera > Nymphalidae > Oeneis > Oeneis ivallda. The sequence continues at coordinate 11,301,348 of JARPMR010000005.1, forward strand.
GACTCTTGACGATACTTGACAGAAAGATAGCTTGAATGTTTTAGACTAACCTAGGATTGTTTTAGACTAACCTAAAAAAATAGGATACTTTTTCTCGAAAAACTAAAGAACTAAGGGATTTTTGAAAAAAAACTAGAAAAAAGTAGACCCTGTGCTGGTAAAATAGATAGATTATGTTCACCTGGTCCTGTATAACGCCATCATTTTTGCCAATTGTGTCACAGCATTCTCTGAGACGTTTTTCCAGATCATTGATCCTCTCCATGAGACCAACCGTCATGGCTGAGAAGGATTGACGTGGATGTTGGGACTTTCGGCGGTCTGCGATACAATTATTTTTGTTTACAGCAGTGTACAAATATAAACTTTATTAAAGCTTTCATAAGGTCTTTCTAAGCTTGAATACGATCTTACCAAACCTTATAAAGTAAACAAGAGATCATTAAAGGATGATACGTAAGTTTATAAATGACTTTGTGCAAGGGCGACTTTTCTGGATAAGTAAGCTAATTAAGGACATGGAAAAGACGGTTGATTTAGCTACGAAGACTGAAGAACAATTGCAGCCGCAGCTAATATTAACGAAAAATGAATGGATCAGAGTGATTTAACCGGAAAGGCAAAAGATGAGTCTTTGTGCGTTAGGCTATGTGCCAAACTGCCAACCTACCTGGTGGTTGTGCTGGGGGTGCCGGTACACCAGGAGCTGATGGAGGAGGTGTTGGTGGTGGTGGTACAGAATCTAAAGCCAAAATTACAAGTCAGTTGATAACCTACTAGCCTAGCGTTGCCAACATTCTATTGAATATGGTACCTAGGTCACAGAATATATAATAGTTGCCTAGGTATTCAGGCGTATAAGTTCAGTCTTGTACTTTCACAAAATAGGTCAAAATTTAAAATTATAAGAACGTAGTACTTTTTCGGCCGGTTTGACGGATGGAGGCTAGGCGGAAAAAAGTGTAAGAATTTTCCGTCACGACACTAGTTGCCTTCGTTTATTAATTATTGCACAAGTTCATTATAGCTTCAACATCAAGGTGGCGTAGTGGATACATACATTCATCACGAAGGAGTGAAACTATATCGGTTCGGGGGCTCGAATTCGAATCCTAAACTAGCGGCACGCTATGATGGCCGGTTTGACGTTTGTCCGCTCATGAAGTTCCGTATTAATTGATAACGACTTTGAAGGAAATAATTGTATTACTTTATTGACGATAGTGATGTGCAGAGATTCATAAATTTTATCGAATGTAGTTTTAGGTTTAGGACTCAAAATTTATTTATTAAATTGATTTCTAAAATGTATACAAGTGTAGAAAAATCAGTTTGCACCATTTAAGGGGTGAATGTACTTGTGAATATGAACAATTTTCACTATGTGGACAAACCTCTGAAATCGCAAAAAAATATCAGCTGTTTCATACAAAAGGTAAAATTTTTATTTTTATATGATATATACCACAACTCGGCATTTGGTTTTCTAAATTGAAAATTTTTAAAAATGGAATCTAATACGATCGTCACATAGGATCGCTGGCTAGCACAACTACTACCTCCGGCAAACTCGCGTCAATGCTCAATGCAAAACAAAGCAGTTTCGAATTGACGTTGCTTCGAAAAGTATAAACTGTCAGTGCAATGCGATTGTGATATAGTTTTGACCTGGCTTTGGATTTCAAATATTGATACTGCATTACTGTTGACCCTTGCTCGTTAATTTGGACTCTGTTCAAGCCCTTTGTTGTGGATTTCGTCGATATGACCGAACGTACGCAGAGAACTGTTCTAAATAGTCAGACACGTGAGTTCGTAATACGCCTTCGTAACTATTTCGATCGTGAAGCTCAAAATGGAGGGCCAATTTTACCTATAACGTCAGTGGTTGAACGCGTAGCTGATGCGCTTAATATTGGACAACGAACTGTTAGACGGATAACTAAAAAAAAATATGGCGAGACTGGCACAGAAGAAAATAAACTTCACACACCAAAAAAGAGAAAACGAACAAAACCAGTCGTAGGCATCGATAGCTTTGATGCCGATGCTATCCGAAGACATGTTTACGGCTACTATTTACAGAAGGAGTATCCAACAAGAAAAAAGTTGGTGCATTCACTGAAGGAAGCTGGATTATTCTTCGGTGGGGAAAGTTCTTTAACGAAGATTTTGAAGACCATTGGATTTCGATACAAAAAATGTAACAGACGCAAAATATTGATGGAAAGATTTGATATAGCGATGGCAAGGTATACTTTTTTACGGCAAGTGAAAGAAATCAAAAATTGGCAAAATGTTGTGTTCTTGGATGAAACATGGCTTAATGCTAACCATACTGTAGGCCGTTCTTGGAACGATGACACAGCAGCATCTACTTCCAAAGTTCCTGTAGGAAAAGGATCGCGACTTATAATTTGTCACGCCGGAACCATCAACGGGTTTGTCGAAGGTTCTCTCATGGCTTTTGCGTCAAAAACCACTGGAGACTATCATGAAGACATGAATGGAGAAAAGTTTACTGAATGGTTTACCTCAATGTTGTGTAGCCTCCCTGAACCATCTATTATAATTATGGACAACGCCCCATACCACTCGATGCAAATTGACAAGCCACCTGCCCAATCCCAAAAGAAAGCTGATATCGTCGCATGGCTTCGTAAAAATGGCGTAGATGCAAACATGAATATGTTAAAAGCGGAATTAGTACGTCTTTTAAAAGAAAACAAACCAACCAAGATCCGATACGTCATTGACGAAATAGCATTAGAACATGGGCACAGAGTTATACGGTTACCGCCTTACCATTGTGAGTATAATGCGATTGAGTTGGTGTGGGCTCAAATTAAGGGATATGCTGCAAGACACAATACAGAACCCCCATTTACCACAAAAAAAATGCTAAAATTATTAGAAGAAGCTTGTGAACATGTGACTAAAGGAGACTGGGAAAAGGTTGTGAATAGAACTGTTAAATTAATAAGGGAAGATTATGAAAGAGATGTGAAAATAGATAATATTATAGAAAACGAACATATAATTATTAATGTAGGTGATGATAGCAGTGACGACAGTGAAAATAGTAGTATGGACGAATCTGATTAATTATGGCCTTTTGTGGCACCTTTTTTGGTATGTTTTGTATTCATATGTTTCTTGTGTGCATATAAAGTATGTATATTCATTTTCATTCAAATATTCAGTTCGTTCAAATAAATTAAATAAACATATACATTTTTGTTTTATTAAACCTATTTAATCAGGTACAAAAACAAAACTTAATTGTTTTTTGTTCGAGAATAAATTGACATTCCACATCACTATTGTAATGTGTCAAACCGGCCATCATAGCGTGCCGCTAGTGTAACTGAAGTTAGGAAATAAAATAAATAATATAATCTGAAGATTATACAGGGTGGGCCAGACCAGGTGGATATAAAATTTTTTTTAGATTGTCGACTTAGGGGCCTACCAGGACCCGCAAGGAAAAAAATCGGTTCCCACCCGATTACGAGAAAAAAATTTTTATTTAAAATTTTGGAATATTTTACCTTGACGAACTTTTAATTTTTTTTTAATTTTTCCAGTGACAATTTCTGCAATTTTTTTATGGAATATCTTTATCTAATAACTGTGCTTTCTTAGAAAAAAATTGCAGTCTGATTAACTGGTTTTAAGAGCATTAAATTGTAAATTATTTCAAGAAAATTAAGTTCATACAAAATCTACAGAAAACTTTAAAATTCCATTAAAAATAAAAGAAGAGGTTCATAGCACTGGTGATTTTTTAAAAACTGTAGCAACTTATGTTCTTTCGATTGCCAAAAGAAAAATTGTATGTCAATGTGCCCGATAAAAAGTTATGATTTTTCAAAAGTCTTCGTTCCTCATTCGTGTAAATAACGACCTTATTGAAAAAAATGTTAATTGTTTGTGGAGACTGCAGTATGTCCTTTAATTTTAACTGCCTCGTAGGTCTAGTGATAAGCGTGTTCGACTGCGGCCGACGAGGTCCCGGGTTTGAGTCTCGGGTCGGACCAAACCAAGTTTTGGGGTTTTCCGATAAGAAATTCTCAGTACTAGCCCGGAGTTTGGAAATTGTCGTTGTTTCACCACGTGCATTGGAGAGCACGTAAGGCTGTTGGTCCTGCGCTTAATCAGTCTCCGGTCGTGTCGAATTTTCTGTCCCATCGGGCTATGAGAGTAAAGAAACAGAGAGTGCACCTGTGTTCGCGCACACACTTGTGCACTTTAATATCTCCCGCACAGATGGCTAATTTTTGTGGGGATAGGCTTCCGCTGTGGCCGAAATTCGGAAAAATAAAAAATTGTTTTATTTTTCTTTCTCTTAAAAAGTAGATACCGTCATTCATCATTAAAGGATTAATGTCCTCCCTACCAAATTTCGGCCACGGCGGCAGCCTATCTCCAGAAAGATTAGCCATCTGTGTGGGAGATATTAAAGTGTACAAGTGTGTGTACAAACACAGGTGCACTCTCTGTTTCATTACTCTCATAGCCCGATGAGACGGAAAATTCGACACGACCGGAGAGAAATTAGGCACAGGACCAACGGCTTTACGTGCTCTCCAAGGCACGTGGTGAAACAACGCCAACTTCCAAACTCCGGGCTAGTACTGAGAATTTCTTATCGGAAAGCCCCAATACTTGGTTTGGTCCGACCCGAGACTCAAACCCGGGACCTCGTCGGCCGCAGTCGAACACACTTATCACTAGACCTACGAGGCAGTTAAAATTAAAGGACATACTGCAGTCTCCACAAACAATTAACATTTTTTTCAATAAGGTCGTTATTTACACGAATGAGGAACGAAGACTTTTGAAAAATCATAACTTTTTATCCGGCACATTGACATACAATTTTTCTGTTGGCAATCAAAAGAACATAAGTTGCTACAGTTTTTAAAAAATCACCAGTGCTATGAACCTCTTCTTTTATTTTTAATGGAATTTTAAAGTTTTCTATAGATTTTGTATGAACTTAATTTTCTTGAAATAATTTAAAATTTAATGCTCTTAAAACCAGCTAATCAGACTGGAATTTTTTCCTAAGAGAGCACAGTTATTAGATAAAGATATTCCATAAAAAAATTGCGGAAATTTTCACTGGAAAAATTAAAAAAAAATTAAAAGTTCGTCAAGGTAATGATATTCCAAAATTTTAAATAAAATTTTTTTTCTCATAATCGGGTGGGAACCGATTTTTTTCCTTGCGGGTCCTGGTAGGCCACTAAGTCAACAATCTAAAAAAAATTTTATATCCACCTGGTCTGGCCCACCCTGTATTATTTATTTTATTTATTTTTATTATTAATTTATTACTAAAAGGCACTTCGTTCCAACCGAGTGTTCCACGACACTCTAACTACTCGACACTAACTTGTGGCTCGTATGACAAGTAATGACTCCACTACCGAGGTTCGGTAGTTTGAACGATTAAATGATAGCAAAATAGATCTATGTTTCTTGTAAACTTAATTGCGCAATTGGTCAGCAGTAGCGATTTGAGATGTAGTTTCATCAACTGCGTTAGCACTTCAGCAGTTGGATTGCATTCCAAAATCAGTCCATCTGTCTCGACACGTAAGGAAGAGTCCATACTTCATACCTAGTCCAGCCTGCAAATCCGATAAAGCGGTATAGAAAGAGTTCGTCAAATTGTCCAGGTCGCCACGTATCCGGTCCAAAGTTGCAGACATAGCTGCCAATTCTTCTTTGGTTGCTGGCGGTGCCCCTGGTGCAGCCGGGGCAGCGGGTGCAGCAGGTGGGGGCGCGGAAGGTGGCGGGGCAGGGGAAGGCGGTGCTACGGCAGATGGCCTGCAAGTAAATTGGTCGATGTTTCCAATTAAAAGACATGACTTTCTTAAGAACATAAGTCAACAGAAAGAAACCATAATGAGTAATGACAGTCAAAAGATTCTTACGCGTAATTAAGACGTATATATGGGCGCAAATATCATTTGAATTTTATTTTATGTTTTAACTATTTAAATGCTGGCATATTATGTTTAGTTAGATAATTTCCATTTGAATTATATTAAGAGTATCGCTTTTGGTTTCCGTTTAATTTATATATTAATGATTAAGTCTTGTTTTTGATATCCGTTTGAATTATATTAAGAGTATCGCTTTTGGTTTCCGTTTAATTTATATTAATTATTAAGAGTGTTCTTTCGACTTCCTTCTGATTTATTAAGAGTCTTGTTTTTGATATCCGTTTGAATTATATTAAGAGTATCGCTTTTGGTTTCCGTTTAATTTATATTAATTATTAAGAGTGTTCTTTTGACTTTCTTCTGATTTATATTCCGTTTAATTTATATATTAATTATTAAGAGTCTTGTTTTTGATATCCGTTTGAATTATATTAAGAGTATCGCCTTTGGTTTCCGTTAAATTTATATTAGATAATAAGTGTTGTTTTTGACTTTCTTTTGATTTATATTCCGTTAAATTTATATTCATTATGAGTATTGTTTTGATTTCCGTTTATAATTTAAGATTATAAGTCTTGTTGTTGACTTAGGGTATAAATACGGTTGTAATGTAAAAGAGACGCTTTCAGTGTGTTGATTTTAATTCTAAGAATATACATCTCTTAACGTGAAGTAGTTTTTGTCTTGTTACTCAACAAATATGGCCGACCTTGGTGCCAACGTGGATGCTGCGCCCACGGACCTCGGTGCCAACGTGGAGACTACGCCGACAGCAGCGGTGGGATCCACCTCACCCATACTGAGGATTTCTGGATCCCGGGTCGAAAAACCCGTGCCGACCACTCAGCCAGACACAAGCTTTACAATAGAGCAAGTGATGAGCCTGGTATCATCTATCACGAAGCATGCCACGACGAGCGCAGTAACAGCAGCACTTTCTGCTACATCGGTTCCGTCTCGGGATCATGGCAAGTTCTACCTACCGCCGTTCGATCCCGATGTACGCTCTCATGACATCAGGGACTGGTGCGCCAATGTTGACGAAACCATTGCAACTATTGGTGTTTCGCCGCATGAAGCTCGCATGAAGGCAATACTTCAGCTTAGGGGCAGAGCATAGGCGTGGGCAGATACGTGGTCCCTGCAATCCACCACTTGGGAGCAAGTAAAACGAGACCTGATCCAGACATTTGGCGAAGAGTTCCGGTATGCTGACGACGTTCAGAGATGGCGCGACTACACTTCGGACCAAGCTAGCAGCTACGCAGAATACGCAACTACGGGCTGGACGCTTTTCAAAAGAGTGCGGCCCGAAGCTTCGGATGCAGAGGTAATTGATGCTCTTATTACTGGTATCCGACTTGACTTTATAAAATGTGAATTGTTACGAAATACGCCTGATTCCTTGCCCAAACTAGTTTCCGTTTTAAAAACCTACCGTAAACGTGACCGACCCAAAACTGACGGTACCGACAAAATTACTTGTAACAAAAAGCCCCGGCTTTCAGACACTTCTAATTCGATAGGTCAGTCAATCGTTTGTTTTAAATATAGAAAACCTGGTCACCGTGCCTTTAACTGTACAGAAAAACCAATAAATTTGGAGTCGAGTATACCCGCAAAGTCAACCAATCAGGTTACGCCAGATAATACTAAGTTAATCGAATGTAAATATTGCTTTAAGAAGAATCATTTAGAAAAAAATTGTTTTCGCAAACAGAAAGATGAACAATCTAAATTAACTAATCAGAAGTCTATAAATTTTTGTAGTTCTGTAAACCGTTGCATGACTACCGTCAAAATCGGTGTTAAAAGCTATGATTGTCTATTTGATTCCGGCGCAGATTGCTCGTTAGTACGAAAAACTGTCTCTGGTTCAATACCAGGCAAAAGAAAAACTGTTAATACAAATTTTACTGGAATTGGTGGCGTTAATGTCACTTGTTCCCAAACTATAACAACCATTGTTGAAATTGATCAAGTTAGTGTTGAATTAGAACTATATATTGTGGAAGATCATCAATCACAGTTTGACATTTTAATTGGTTATGATTTGGTACAAATTCCGGGTCTTGCTGTCACGTTGGTTGATAAAAAATTGACCGTCACAAGAAATAATATGATTATTAATAAATGTCTTTTAGCCGAATCGGAAACTAATTTGAATACCGACATTACTGACTCTAACATGTTAGAAAAATTAAACACCATTTTAAACAAATTCAAAGATAATTTCACTTCTGGTAATAAAGTTTCAGAGGTTAAAACTGGAAAATTAAATATTAGATTAAAGAACGAAGATAAAATTGTCCAACGTAGGCCCTATAGGCTGTCACCGATAGAACGTGAAAAAAGTCAAGGAAATTATTGACGATCTAAAGCAAAACCACATAATCCGAGATAGTTCTTCTCCATTTAGCAGCCCTATTTTGTTAGTTAAAAAAAAATGGATCTGACCGATTGTGCGTGGACTTCAGAGAACTAAATGCAAACACTGTTAGAGATAATTTTCCATTACCTTTAATTGCCGATCAAATAGATAGGTTAGGTAAAGCTCGTTTCTTCACTTGTTTAGATATGACTGCAGGTTTTTATCAAATACCCATTTCAGAAGATTCTATAGAAAAAACCGCGTTTGTCACACCTGACGGTCAGTTTGAATTTTTACGCATGCCGTTTGGGCTTTGTAATGCGCCGTCTGTTTATCAGCGTGCCATTAATAAAGCTCTGGGTGACTATAAAGATAAGATTGCTCTAGTTTATATTGATGACGTGCTTGTTATGTCAGAAACTGTAGAAGAAGGTTTAACTAATTTAGAGTTAGTTCTGGAGAGGTTAACTAGTGCTGGTTTTTCCTTAAACATAAAAAAATGCTCATTCCTAAAAAAGTCCGTGGAATATTTAGGAAATGTAATAGAAAACGGAACTGTTAGGCCTAGTCCCAAAAAAATAGATGCACTCGCTAAATCTGCTGTGCCAAAAAATATTAAAGAATTGCGTCAATTTAATGGTTTGGCAGGTTATTTTAGGAAATTCGTTCCAAGTTTTTCAAAAATAATGGCCCCTTTGTATGAATTGACTAAACCTGGCGTACCCTGGGAGTGGACTGAGCGGCAGGAAAATGCTAGAAGAGAAATAATTAGTAAATTAACATCTTCTCCACTCTTAACAATTTTCGACCCTGATTTACCATGTGAACTCCACACAGATGCTAGTTCTCTAGGTTATGGTGCAGTTTTAATTCAGCGACATGATAAGAACCCTCACGTCGTTGGATATTTTAGTATGCGAACTACCATTGGTGATAGTAAATATCATCCATATGAACTTGAAACAAAAATAATGGCCCCTTTGTATGAATTGACTAAACCTGGCGTACCCTGGGAGTGGACTGAGCGGCAGGAAAATGCTAGAAGAGAAATAATTAGTAAATTAACATCTTCTCCACTCTTAACAATTTTCGACCCTGATTTACCATGTGAACTCCACACAGATGCTAGTTCTCTAGGTTATGGTGCAGTTTTAATTCAGCGACATCATAAGAACCCTCACGTCGTTGGATATTTTAGTATGCGAACTACCATTGGTGAGAGTAAATATCATTCATATGAACTTGAAACATTGGCCGTAGTTAAAGCTATTAAACACTTCCGCCACTTTTTATACGGTAGATGTTTTAAAGTTGTAACTGATTGTAATTCGCTCAAAGCATCTAGAACCAAGAGAGAATTGACGCCTAGGGTGCACCGCTGGTGGGCATTTTTACAAAATTTTCAATTTGATATCGAGTATAGGAAGGGTGACAGACTTTCTCATGCCGACTTCTTTAGTCGAAATCCCGTAGCGAGTCCCAGTAATGAGTCCCAAAGTGAAAATATCTCTTTACAATTTTCAGTGAACTCCTCCACACTAGACCATAATTGGCTTCTCATAGAACAAAAACGTGACCCTGTTCTTAAAAACATAGTAGAACAACTTCGTTCTGACTCAATTCCGAAAGATATAGCTGACACTTACACTATATCCCAAGATAAATTGCTCAGACGCAAAGTTCAAATCGACAATAAAACTCGTAAACTTGTTATTGTACGTAATTACAGATGGAATTTTATATCTCACTATCACGACAATCTTCAACATTTTAGTTGGGAAAAGGTGCTAGCTAAACTAAGACAGCAATACTGGTTTCCAAACATGACGAAACTGGTTCGCAAATTTACTGACAATTGTGTCAGTTGTAGAATTCGTAAAGGTATGTCTGGAGCTAAACAAGTCACTCTTCATCCCATAGATAAAATTACAATCCCCTTTCACACCATACATGCCGACATAACTGGACGCATGAACGGAAAACGTAATAATCCCGAATATGCATTTGTATTTATAGATGCTTTTACCAAATATACTCATTTGATTTATACTAATGATCGGACATCTGATACAGCAATGTCTTGTCTTCAGGAAGTAATTTCTATCTTTGGTACCCCAAATAGACTCATAACAGATCAGGACAAAAGTATGACCTCAACTGATTTCAAAAACTTTTGCCAACGTTTCGGTATTGAACATCATGTTGTAGCTAAAGGTGCTAGTAGGGCAAATGGTCAGGTGGAACATATTATGAAAATTATTAAAGATAATATGTCTATTGTAGAGCTTAATAAACCGTGGCACACTGCTATTCGAGATTTGCAGTTGGCTATCAATTCTACCGTTTCTAAAAGTACCGGGAAATCTCCCATGGAGTTATTATTTGGTAAGCAATGTTCACCACCGGGTATTAAGCTCTTACAAATCGATGATGATGAACCAATTGAAGATCTTAATACCGTTCGATCATTATGTAAATTAAGGATGGACGAGCGATCATTTCGGGACAAATTAAGGTTTGACAAGGGCAAAGCTCAAATTAAACCTTTTGCAAAGGGAGATTTTGTCTTAATGCATAAACATGAAAGACATACTACTAAACTTGGTCCTAAATATGAAGGTCCTATGGAAGTTCTGGAGGTATTGCCTAATAACCGCTATAAAGTAAAACATGTTAATTTAAAAGGATGTTCCGAAAAGATCGCTAGTCATGATCTTTTGAGACCAGCACCTCTGGCTCAAAATGATCCATTCATGGAAGATAGTGATGATGAACCGACCGTATGGGCGGATGATTTGGGAAATTAATCTTATGTATGAACGGATGATTTGGAAAATTAATCTTATTTGATTTTTTTTTTAAATTAAATTTATTTATCCAATTTTCCAACCTAAACACTTGATGATCACTATGCGTATCCTTTTTCCCGGTCTGGTCCAAAACATCCTTCCTTAAGCGCTGGCTGTTTGCCAAGCGTATCCTTTTCCCGGTCTTAGGGCTATATCCCAAGCGGGTGATGCCACGAAGTGATATGGCTAGATCCAAGGTGGGTGATGCCGATTAGTCCAAAACATCCTTCCTTAAGCGCTGGCTGGCCACCATGCGTATCCTTTTTCCCGGTCTTAGGGCTATATCCCAGGCGGGTGATGCCATGAAATGATATGGCTAGATCCAAGGCGGGTGATGCCGAGTCTTCCAAAATATCCTTCCTTAAGCGCTAGCTGGTTACCAAGTGTATCCTTTTTCCCGGTCTCAGGGCTATATCCAAGGCGGGTGATGCCATGAATTGATATGGCTAGATCCAAGGCGGGTGATGCCGAGTTGTCCAAAACATCCTTCCTTAAGCACTGGCTGATTGCCAAGTGTATCCTTTTTCCCGGTCTCAGGGCTATATCCAAGGCGGGTGATGCCATTAATTGATATGGCTAGATCCAAGGCGGGTGATGCCGAGTTGTCCAAAACATCCTTCCTTAAGCGCTGGCTGATTGCCAAGCGTATCCTTATTCCCGGTCTTAAAGGCTATATCCCAGATGGGTGATGCCATGAATGTGATATATGGGTAGATCCCAGAGGGTGATACCATTCAGATACTAGTTTACAGCGCAGAGAGCGCGCTGGATCAGAATGGCCGTATGGGCGCAAATATCATTTGAATTTTATTTTATGTTTTAACTATTTAAATTATTTAATTAAGCTGGCATATTATGTTTAGTTAGATAATTTCCATTTGAATTATATTAAGAGTATCGCTTTTGGTTTCCGTTTAATTTATATATTAATGATTAAGTCTTGTTTTTGATATCCGTTTGAATTATATTAAGAGTATCGCTTTTGGTTTCCGTTTAATTTATATTAATTATTAAGAGTGTTCTTTCGACTTCCTTCTGATTTATTAAGAGTCTTGTTTTTGATATCCGTTTGAATTATATTAAGAGTATCGCTTTTGGTTTCCGTTTAATTTATATTAATTATTAAGAGTGTTCTTTTGACTTTCTTCTGATTTATATTCCGTTTAATTTATATATTAATTATTAAGAGTCTTGTTTTTGATATCCGTTTGAATTATATTAAGAGTATCGCCTTTGGTTTCCGTTAAATTTATATTAGATAATAAGTGTTGTTTTTGACTTTCTTTTGATTTATATTCCGTTAAATTTATATTCATTATGAGTATTGTTTTGATTTCCGTTTATAATTTAAGATTATAAGTCTTGTTGTTGACTTAGGGTATAAATACGGTTGTAATGTAAAAGAGACGCTTTCAGTGTGTTGATTTTAATTCTAAGAATATACATCTCTTAACGTGAAGTAGTTTTTGTCTTGTTACTCAACAAATATGGCCGACCTTGGTGCCAACGTGGATGCTGCGCCCACGGACCTCGGTGCCAACGTGGAGACTACGCCGACAGCAGCGGTGGGATCCACCTCACCCATACTGAGGATTTCTGGATCCCGGGTCGAAAAACCCGTGCCGACCACTCAGCCAGACACAAGCTTTACAATAGAGCAAGTGATGAGCCTGGTATCATCTATCACGAAGCATGCCACGACGAGCGCAGTAACAGCAGCACTTTCTGCTACATCGGTTCCGTCTCGGGATCATGGCAAGTTCTACCTACCGCCGTTCGATCCCGATGTACGCTCTCATGACATCAGGGACTGGTGCGCCAATGTTGACGAAACCATTGCAACTATTGGTGTTTCGCCGCATGAAGCTCGCATGAAGGCAATACTTCAGCTTAGGGGCAGAGCATAGGCGTGGGCAGATACGTGGTCCCTGCAATCCACCACTTGGGAGCAAGTAAAACGAGACCTGATCCAGACATTTGGCGAAGAGTTCCGGTATGCTGACGACGTTCAGAGATGGCGCGACTACACTTCGGACCAAGCTAGCAGCTACGCAGAATACGCAACTACGGGCTGGACGCTTTTCAAAAGAGTGCGGCCCGAAGCTTCGGATGCAGAGGTAATTGATGCTCTTATTACTGGTATCCGACTTGACTTTATAAAATGTGAATTGTTACGAAATACGCCTGATTCCTTGCCCAAACTAGTTTCCGTTTTAAAAACCTACCGTAAACGTGACCGACCCAAAACTGACGGTACCGACAAAATTACTTGTAACAAAAAGCCCCGGCTTTCAGACACTTCTAATTCGATAGGTCAGTCAATCGTTTGTTTTAAATATAGAAAACCTGGTCACCGTGCCTTTAACTGTACAGAAAAACCAATAAATTTGGAGTCGAGTATACCCGCAAAGTCAACCAATCAGGTTACGCCAGATAATACTAAGTTAATCGAATGTAAATATTGCTTTAAGAAGAATCATTTAGAAAAAAATTGTTTTCGCAAACAGAAAGATGAACAATCTAAATTAACTAATCAGAAGTCTATAAATTTTTGTAGTTCTGTAAACCGTTGCATGACTACCGTCAAAATCGGTGTTAAAAGCTATGATTGTCTATTTGATTCCGGCGCAGATTGCTCGTTAGTACGAAAAACTGTCTCTGGTTCAATACCAGGCAAAAGAAAAACTGTTAATACAAATTTTACTGGAATTGGTGGCGTTAATGTCACTTGTTCCCAAACTATAACAACCATTGTTGAAATTGATCAAGTTAGTGTTGAATTAGAACTATATATTGTGGAAGATCATCAATCACAGTTTGACATTTTAATTGGTTATGATTTGGTACAAATTCCGGGTCTTGCTGTCACGTTGGTTGATAAAAAATTTACCGTCACAAGAAATAATATGATTATTAATAAATGTCTTTTAGCCGAATCGGAAACTAATTTGAATACCGACATTACTGACTCTAACATGTTAGAAAAATTAAACACCATTTTAAACAAATTCAAAGATAATTTCACTTCTGGTAATAAAGTTTCAGAGGTTAAAACTGGAAAATTAAATATTAGATTAAAGAACGAAGATAAAATTGTCCAACGTAGGCCCTATAGGCTGTCACCGATAGAACGTGAAAAAAGTCAAGGAAATTATTGACGATCTAAAGCAAAACCACATAATCCGAGATAGTTCTTCTCCATTTAGCAGCCCTATTTTGTTAGTTAAAAAAAAATGGATCTGACCGATTGTGCGTGGACTTCAGAGAACTAAATGCAAACACTGTTAGAGATAATTTTCCATTACCTTTAATTGCCGATCAAATAGATAGGTTAGGTAAAGCTCGTTTCTTCACTTGTTTAGATATGACTGCAGGTTTTTATCAAATACCCATTTCAGAAGATTCTATAGAAAAAACCGCGTTTGTCACACCTGACGGTCAGTTTGAATTTTTACGCATGCCGTTTGGGCTTTGTAATGCGCCGTCTGTTTATCAGCGTGCCATTAATAAAGCTCTGGGTGACTATAAAGATAAGATTGCTCTAGTTTATATTGATGACGTGCTTGTTATGTCAGAAACTGTAGAAGAAGGTTTAACTAATTTAGAGTTAGTTCTGGAGAGGTTAACTAGTGCTGGTTTTTCCTTAAACATAAAAAAATGCTCATTCCTAAAAAAGTCCGTGGAATATTTAGGAAATGTAATAGAAAACGGAACTGTTAGGCCTAGTCCCAAAAAAATAGATGCACTCGCTAAATCTGCTGTGCCAAAAAATATTAAAGAATTGCGTCAATTTAATGGTTTGGCAGGTTATTTTAGGAAATTCGTTCCAAGTTTTTCAAAAATAATGGCCCCTTTGTATGAATTGACTAAACCTGGCGTACCCTGGGAGTGGACTGAGCGGCAGGAAAATGCTAGAAGAGAAATAATTAGTAAATTAACATCTTCTCCACTCTTAACAATTTTCGACCCTGATTTACCATGTGAACTCCACACAGATGCTAGTTCTCTAGGTTATGGTGCAGTTTTAATTCAGCGACATGATAAGAACCCTCACGTCGTTGGATATTTTAGTATGCGAACTACCATTGGTGATAGTAAATATCATTCATATGAACTTGAAACAAAAATAATGGCCCCTTTGTATGAATTGACTAAACCTGGCGTACCCTGGGAGTGGACTGAGCGGCAGGAAAATGCTAGAAGAGAAATAATTAGTAAATTAACATCTTCTCCACTCTTAACAATTTTCGACCCTGATTTACCATGTGAACTCCACACAGATGCTAGTTCTCTAGGTTATGGTGCAGTTTTAATTCAGCGACATCATAAGAACCCTCACGTCGTTGGATATTTTAGTATGCGAACTACCATTGGTGAGAGTAAATATCATTCATATGAACTTGAAACATTGGCCGTAGTTAAAGCTATTAAACACTTCCGCCACTTTTTATACGGTAGATGTTTTAAAGTTGTAACTGATTGTAATTCGCTCAAAGCATCTAGAACCAAGAGAGAATTGACGCCTAGGGTGCACCGCTGGTGGGCATTTTTACAAAATTTTCAATTTGATATCGAGTATAGGAAGGGTGACAGACTTTCTCATGCCGACTTCTTTAGTCGAAATCCCGTAGCGAGTCCCAGTAATGAGTCCCAAAGTGAAAATATCTCTTTACAATTTTCAGTGAACTCCTCCACACTAGACCATAATTGGCTTCTCATAGAACAAAAACGTGACCCTGTTCTTAAAAACATAGTAGAACAACTTCGTTCTGACTCAATTCCGAAAGATATAGCTGACACTTACACTATATCCCAAGATAAATTGCTCAGACGCAAAGTTCAAATCGACAATAAAACTCGTAAACTTGTTATTGTACGTAATTACAGATGGAATTTAATATCTCACTATCACGACAATCTTCAACATTTTAGTTGGGAAAAGGTGCTAGCTAAACTAAGACAGCAATACTGGTTTCCAAACATGACGAAACTGGTTCGCAAATTTACTGACAATTGTGTCAGTTGTAGAATTCGTAAAGGTATGTCTGGAGCTAAACAAGTCACTCTTCATCCCATAGATAAAATTACAATCCCCTTTCACACCATACATGCCGACATAACTGGACGCATGAACGGAAAACGTAATAATCCCGAATATGCATTTGTATTTATAGATGCTTTTACCAAATATACTCATTTGATTTATACTAATGATCGGACATCTGATACAGCAATGTCTTGTCTTCAGGAAGTAATTTCTATCTTTGGTACCCCAAATAGACTCATAACAGATCAGGACAAAAGTATGACCTCAACTGATTTCAAAAACTTTTGCCAACGTTTCGGTATTGAACATCATGTTGTAGCTAAAGGTGCTAGTAGGGCAAATGGTCAGGTGGAACGTATTATGAAAATTATTAAAGATAATATGTCTATTGTAGAGCTTAATAAACCGTGGCACACTGCTATTCGAGATTTGCAGTTGGCTATCAATTCTACCGTTTCTAAAAGTACCGGGAAATCTCCCATGGAGTTATTATTTGGTAAGCAATGTTCACCACCGGGTATTAAGCTCTTACAAATCGATGATGATGAACCAATTGAAGATCTTAATACCGTTCGATCATTATGTAAATTAAGGATGGACGAGCGATCATTTCGGGACAAATTAAGGTTTGACAAGGGCAAAGCTCAAATTAAACCTTTTGCAAAGGGAGATTTTGTCTTAATGCATAAACATGAAAGACATACTACTAAACTTGGTCCTAAATATGAAGGTCCTATGGAAGTTCTGGAGGTATTGCCTAATAACCGCTATAAAGTAAAACATGTTAATTTAAAAGGATGTTCCGAAAAGATCGCTAGTCATGATCTTTTGAGACCAGCACCTCTGGCTCAAAATGATCCATTCATGGAAGATAGTGATGATGAACCGACCGTATGGGCGGATGATTTGGGAAATTAATCTTATGTATGAACGGATGATTTGGAAAATTAATCTTATTTGATTTTTTTTTTAAATTAAATTTATTTATCCAATTTTCCAACCTAAACACTTGATGATCACTATGCGTATCCTTTTTCCCGGTCTGGTCCAAAACATCCTTCCTTAAGCGCTGGCTGTTTGCCAAGCGTATCCTTTTCCCGGTCTTAGGGCTATATCCCAAGCGGGTGATGCCACGAAGTGATATGGCTAGATCCAAGGTGGGTGATGCCGATTAGTCCAAAACATCCTTCCTTAAGCGCTGGCTGGCCACCATGCGTATCCTTTTTCCCGGTCTTAGGGCTATATCCCAGGCGGGTGATGCCATGAAATGATATGGCTAGATCCAAGGCGGGTGATGCCGAGTCTTCCAAAATATCCTTCCTTAAGCGCTAGCTGGTTACCAAGTGTATCCTTTTTCCCGGTCTCAGGGCTATATCCAAGGCGGGTGATGCCATGAATTGATATGGCTAGATCCAAGGCGGGTGATGCCGAGTTGTCCAAAACATCCTTCCTTAAGCACTGGCTGATTGCCAAGTGTATCCTTTTTCCCGGTCTCAGGGCTATATCCAAGGCGGGTGATGCCATTAATTGATATGGCTAGATCCAAGGCGGGTGATGCCGAGTTGTCCAAAACATCCTTCCTTAAGCGCTGGCTGATTGCCAAGCGTATCCTTATTCCCGGTCTTAAAGGCTATATCCCAGATGGGTGATGCCATGAATGTGATATATGGGTAGATCCCAGAGGGTGATACCATTCAGATACTAGTTTACAGCGCAGAGAGCGCGCTGGATCAGAATGGCCGTATGGGCGCAAATATCATTTGAATTTTATTTTATGTTTTAACTATTTAAATTATTTAATTAAGCTGGCATATTATGTTTAGTTAGATAATTTCCATTTGAATTATATTAAGAGTATCGCTTTTGGTTTCCGTTTAATTTATATATTAATGATTAAGTCTTGTTTTTGATATCCGTTTGAATTATATTAAGAGTATCGCTTTTGGTTTCCGTTTAATTTATATTAATTATTAAGAGTGTTCTTTCGACTTCCTTCTGATTTATTAAGAGTCTTGTTTTTGATATCCGTTTGAATTATATTAAGAGTATCGCTTTTGGTTTCCGTTTAATTTATATTAATTATTAAGAGTGTTCTTTTGACTTTCTTCTGATTTATATTCCGTTTAATTTATATATTAATTATTAAGAGTCTTGTTTTTGATATCCGTTTGAATTATATTAAGAGTATCGCCTTTGGTTTCCGTTAAATTTATATTAGATAATAAGTGTTGTTTTTGACTTTCTTTTGATTTATATTCCGTTAAATTTATATTCATTATGAGTATTGTTTTGATTTCCGTTTATAATTTAAGATTATAAGTCTTGTTGTTGACTTAGGGTATAAATACGGTTGTAATGTAAAAGAGACGCTTTCAGTGTGTTGATTTTAATTCTAAGAATATACATCTCTTAACGTGAAGTAGTTTTTGTCTTGTTACTCAACAAATATGGCCGACCTTGGTGCCAACGTGGATGCTGCGCCCACGGACCTCGGTGCCAACGTGGAGACTACGCCGACATATACTACATAGTAACCATAGCCCCATAATATAAGAAGCCGACTTGACTCTTAGGTTTAGCGATTATTACAAAATATATTATTAGTGATAAACCCGGGCCTGAATAAAAAATCTAAACTAGACTTGAAGACTTAAACAATTCCACGTAAGTACCTACACACGGAGGCCTAGCCTCAAATGAAACGATGCTGATGATTATAGCTAAATTGCGTATCATTTTAGGTGAAAACATTAATACTTACGCTGCGGTAGGTCGGCGTTGCAACGCATCCTGTAAGGCAGTGGTGTCTGAAATGAGGTCTTGGACCAACGAGCTTAGCTTGGCGAGGCCGGTTTCAGCGGCTTCCAGGCGAGAAGATACGTTCAGGGAAGTCCACATATCAGTTATGGCTTTCAAGTTAGTTTGCGATCTGTCAACAATATGAATGAAATTGATTAAGTTTAATTGCGTGATACTGTAAACAAGCCCTACGGTTCCAATAAGACAACTCAAATGAGAATCGAGAGTAACAGTTTCACCACGTTTTTATCATTGGGTGGCCTGACCAGTTATTATTTAGGCTACATATTATGTCTATAGCCTAAATAATAACTGGTCAGTGATCTTGCAAAAGAAAAGATAATCTTCATTATGTATTATGAAGATTATCTTTTCTTTTGTGAGATCGATTGCGTTTAATATCCTAGATCTGTTTCATGAATAAAACTACCTCTGACTACACTTATTTGGAGATAGATTTTCCCATTTTGTATCAACTACCTGCCATTCCAAAAACCCGGTAGGTATATTACGTCGTTGTGGATCAGGCCTGTTCTCTCTATCGGTGGTTATGAATTTACATGACAAATAAGTAATAACTGTCAAACTTTTTATTTCGTATCTTCAGTTGACAAAAAAGATGACGATAGAGGTCTGTTAAACACTGCTTAGGATAGCATGGATAGCATAACCAACGAAGAGCATTTTTTACATAATTTAAAAGTTTCGATGTGCGATCTATTTTAAACCTTAATAAATTAACGAAAGCCCTAACTACCTGACTTCCTCCAGAATTTCTTGGTTTTTGGGCATACTGCCGTAGACGCGACTCTTTAGATCTTCAACGGTGTTTTCGAGTATGTTGAACTTGCTGATTGTGACCAGAGACAACTTCTCGGTAGATGTCACCCCACGGGGCAGTGGCGTCGGCTGGAATGGAGGAGGCGACCGCGTGCGCGCAGGACTTCCGGCCACTGCGATTGTATGAAATAGTTGTAAAGTGAGTGCCTCAATGACTTTAGTCGCTAGCTTGCTTGGCTACGGACGGAATTACCGTCCAAACGCAGAATGAGAGTGAGGGAATAGAAAGTGCATCAGTGTTTGCGTGCACACTTGAGCGATATACTATACCTATAGCCGCTGAATACAGACGTCATAGTACATCTGGAAGTCCTGCAAGATACCTATATCCAGACGTCTAGATACTTGTTGACAAATACCATTAATTAGGACCTATTCGTCGAACTTCTTTTGGATTATCGAAATGTTGAATACGACGATGTAAGTTCGATATAAGTATGTGTGTATTCCAAATACAAAATGTGTACTTATTATAATAGTGTTAGGTCGTTGTGATGCATTAATTCAATAAGGTCATGAAAAAATATAAATTATACCTACCAGGTGATTCCGATCTTTTCCGCCGTTCCACTGTAAGAGAAAATTCAATTTATTTAAATTATAAATAATATTAAATATCTATGTTTAATAATAATAAGATTGAATTTTAACAAAAATTCTATAAACATTATACAATCTACTTACCTTCTGTCTATTAATTAACTAGTGGTTCGCCCCGAACTGAGACCTCGCGGTAACGGTATCCCATGATTATTCATTCAATCGATACATGATAACCAAAACTGACATTATTATTATGCCCGTTTTCACCAAACATACCTAAATCATCCCCTAAGTAGGAGTCTCTTAACGTAGGTAGCTCCTAAATACAATCCTAAGTCCTAACATCCGTCCCAATATCCTTTTAGGTGTCCCGTACAGGATCGTGATAAATAAGTTGACAGAAAACATCAATCACCTAACTTATAGGTAGCCCGTAAAGGTTAGGGAACGTTAGTGAAAACATTGAATTATTTATCAAACATTGAATTTAACTCGTAGTTCCATGGGAATAGTTACTGACTGCGCCATCTATTAGCATTATTGTGAAGCTATGTTGATGCTATATGAATTACTGACGCCCATTAAAAATTAAATAATCTCGTTTCTTTATAATATTCATATAATTTTAGTATTTGTTGTTCAAGTACAGGATATAAGTGACCTAAAAACATAAAATCAGTTTGAAAATCCATAGCGGATTTTTCTAGAGAGCGTCTTCAAGCGAGCGTATAAAATCGCCACTTTGAAAGCCCCCCATTTCGTCAATTTTAAGGGAAAAATTAAAAAAAAAATATTTTTGTACTCAGTTCAAAATTATCTTTAAAATGATACGTAACAATTTTATGTAACGCGATTTTTTTTTTTTACTTCGCATTCGCTTCTATGAGAGCCCCCCTGAAATAAAGATTTTTATAACTTTTTAAGCCATTTTCGGCTGGAGGCCATCGGTTTACATATTATATCTAAATTTGAAGTAATTACGTTCAGTAATTCAAAAGTTATAAGGCTCTGACAGACGGACGGACGGACGGACGGACGGACGGACAAGTGCAAATCGCCCTAGTTAACTCAAAGACCTTCGCTTCGCTCGGTCGATAATAATTATTATAGTAAATAACTAAACATAGTAATAAAAGGCGTGGTTAAGCTTACCAACTAATATTGTTTCTTGCTCCGTTTTAGAAGCTTGTGGTTGGACTAGAAAATAATAAATCACTGTTATTAGGATTATAAAATAATAAAGGAGCGTAGGGCGGGAGTTGAAGAAAAGAAGGTATACGATCCGACGAATTCCATGCATTTCTTTCGACAGAAAAAAGCACGGGGGTTGAGCACCATCGGCGAAGAATTCTTGACAAGGAATTAACTAGTAGAATAATATGGTTGACGAAGGAAAATAAATAATCATTAGTCGTTCATTATATACTTACTTAAAGTAAAATAAATACTAAGTATAATTATGGTTACTTATTACTTATCTCAAAGTTTAAATTAGAACTTACGTAGCTCCTCTCTCTTTGTATGATCCTGAAAAAAATGTCTGTGTCTTGAAACGGGCTAACTTAACTTGCATGGAGAATGGTAATTTTAATTAACACGTTTATGTAGCCTACCCCCGAATCAAATTAGATATTTCAATTGTGGAATTGTTTAAAAATGATCATCATTGTAACAGTCGCAATCACCTGTGATTGGTTGGTACTCTCGAAAGCTAATTAAGGTGGAAGACACAGTTTTACCCGTTTTCGCAGTTTGTAAACTAATACGACAAAGTAGGCTTATGGCATTCTAATTGCGACAATGGCATCTTCACAGGTTTAGTTAAAGATTTTTATGTAAACCTGTGAAGATGATAATTCTACTGGCGCAATTAGAATGCCATTAGCCTAGTTTGTCGTATTAGTTTACAAATTGCGAAAAACCAAATTAAATTTGAATTTCGCGGGCAGACTAGTATAATCATCCTTAAAATGATTCAACAAGAACGCTTGAATTCTGCCAATCATAGGTGATTTCGATCGTTACACTACAGCAACATTTTTACTTTTTAGAGAATCGTACAGGATGCCTGCCTTGTGCTGCAAGCAGTGATAGCATAGTCGTTGGGACTGCGGTCTCCTATTCGGAGGGTTGCAGGTTCGATCTCGGGCACGCACCTCTGACTTTTCGGATGTGCGTTGCCTATAACATGATTAACATGTGTTGAATTATAATTAGATATAATTACGTATGCTTTTGTGGAACTTTCCCTCATTGTAGAAACTCTGCATACATAGCATAATATACAGGGTGGGCCAAACCAGGTGGATATAAAATTTTTTTAGATTGTTCACTTAGGGGTCTACCAGGAACCGGAAGGAAAAAAATCGGTTCCCACCCGATTACGAGAAAAAATTTTTATTTAAAATTTTGGAATATCATTGCTTTGACGAACTTTTAATTTTTTTTTAATTTTTCTAGTGACAATTTCCGTAATTTTTTTATGGAATATCTTTACCTAATAACTGTACTCTATTAGAAAAAAATTTCAGTCTGGTTAGCTGGTTTTAAGAGCATTAAATTTTAAATTATTTCAAGAAAATTAAGTTCATCCAAAATCTACAGAAAACTTTAAAATTCCATTAAAAATAAAAAAAGAGGTTCGTAGCACTGGTGATTTTTTAAAAACTGTAGCAAATTATGTTCTTTTGATTGCCATAGGAAAAATTGTATGTCAATGTGCCGGATAAAAAGTTATGATTTTTCAAAAGTCTTCGTTCCTCATTCGTGTAAATAACGACCTTATTGAAAAAAATGTTTATTGTTTGTGGAGACTGCAGTATGTCCTTTAATTTTAACTGCCTCGTTGGTCTCGTGTTTGACTGCGGCCGACGAGGTCCCGGGTTCGAGTCCCGGGTCGGACCATATCAAGTATTGGGGTTTTCCGTAAGAAATTCTCAGTACTAGCCCGGAGTTAGGAAGTTGGCGTTGTTTCAGCCCCGTACCTTGGAGAGCTCGTAAAGCCGTTGGTCCTGCGCCTAATCTCTCTCCGCCTGCGCCTAATCTCTCTCCGGTCATGTCGAATTTTCCGTCCGATAGGGCTATGAGAGTAAAGAAACAGAGAGTGCACCTGTGTTCGCGCACACACCCGCACAGATCGTTAATCTCTCTGAAGATATGCCGCCGCCGTGGCCGAAATTCGGAAAATAAAACATTGTTTTATTTTTCTTTCTCTTAAAAATGTAGATACCGTCAGTCATCATTAAAGGATTAATGTCCTCCCGACCAAATTTCGACCACAGTGACCTATCTACAGAGAGATTAACCATCTGTGCGGCACACACTTGTGCACTTTAATATCTCCCGCACTGCGGGAGATATTGAAGTGCACAAGTGTGTGCGCGAACATAGGTGCACTCTCTGTTTCTTTACTCTCATAGCCCGATGGGACGGAAAATTCGCGACCGGAGAGAGATTAGGCGCAGGCGGAGAGAGATTAGGCGCAGGACCAACGGCTTTACGTGCTCTCCAAGGTACGGGGGTGAAACAACGCCAACTTCCTAACTCCGGGCTAGTACTGAGAATTTCTTACGGAAAACCCCAATACTTGATATGGTCCGACCCGGGACTCGAACCCGGGACCTCGTCGGCCGCAGTCAAACACGAGACCAACGAGGCAGTTAAAATTAAAGGACATACTGCAGTCTCCACAAACAATAAACATTTTTTTTCAATAAGGTCGTTATTTACACGAATGAGGAACGAAGACTTTTGAAAAATCATAACTTTTTATCCGGCACATTAACATACAATTTTTCTTGTGGCAATCAAAAGAACATAAGTTGCTACAGTTTTTAAAAATCACCAGTGCTACAAACCTCTTTTTTTATTTTTAATGGAATTTTAAAGTTTTCTGTAGATATTGGATGAACTTAATTTTCTTGAAATAATTTAAAATTTAATGCTCTTAAAACCAGCTAACCAGACTGAAATTTTTTTCTAAGAGAGTACCGTTATTAGGTAAAGATATTCCATAAAAAAATTACGGAAATTGTCACTAGAAAAATTAAAAAAAAATTAAAAGTTCGTCAAAGCAATGATATTATAAAATTTTAAATAAAAAAATTTTTCTCGTAATCGGGTGGGAACCGATTTTTTTCCTTCCGGTTCCTGGTAGGCCCCTAAGTGAACAATCTAAAAAAAATTTTATATCCACCTGGTTTGGCCCACCCTGTATATTAAGTATAGTGTAAAAGTATTTTGAAAAGAGCAACTGCCGAGTTTCTTGATGGTTCTTCTCGGCAGGAACGGCATTCCGAACCAGAGTGGTAGACTCATTGACGATTCAAAAGTACTTGTAAAAGTTTATTTGAATAAAAATTTGAATGAAATTTGAATTCTATTCTATTCTATTCTATAAATATTACATGCTTCAACGGCGAAGGAAAACATCGTCAGGAAACTTGCACGCCTGAGAATTCTCCATAATGTTTTCAAAGGTGTGTGAAGTCTACCAATTCGCATTGGGCAAGCGTGGTGGACATATGACCTATAACGGTTCTCTGACAGGAAACCTGCGCTCAGTAGTGAGACGTTAATGGGTTGCTCTGACTGGGTGCAATCATTTTTATACAGCTGGTTTCATACTGTTTCTTCCGTGTCAACGATATACTCGCTGACTGCGATGGTCTGCGGGTTCTCTCGACCAACGGGCAGGGTCGCGGCGCTTCCACGCAGTTCAACATTCTTGCCAAGAACTCGCAACTGTTGCGCGAGACAGTACAACACCGTTTGAAGCATACCGAAGTCTACCACACCAATCTGGAGAATTCGATCCAAGTCAATGATAATGATCCAAGCAATTAGTACTTTACGATAGGCAGATTTTTGAGGAAAAAGTCATCGTCTCCAATCTGCCTAATAATTATTACTCAATACCTCAGGAGTGCCAATCGCGAGATCTATCATCTCGCTGATATTCAGCAAAACAGCTGCTTCTGCAAAAAGGTGAAAATCAAGACCTGATTAGGTTTTCTTAACACCAGGTATTTTTGAAGGCTAGTTAAGACTACATATTTTTCTGGGTTTAGAATCTTGCCTTTTAACCTTCTTTTTTACAATGTTACATTTCTGTTCCAAAGCACAGGAAGATTTTTTAGCAATTGCATACACTTATTATGACGGCAACGCTATGCTAATTCATGCGTTACGATAATCATGAAACGCTTCATCTCCCTGGAGAACAGCATCCGAGTCCGGACCGGCGAAGTCGGGAGACAAGATAATTAATGGTACTACGTCAATATCTTTACGTTTTTATTGACATCCTGTGAGCTCTGATACGAAACATTTTGCGTATTATTTGCGATGGAAGGCTTTTTTACCATTGACAATGTTGCAAGTAGGTAGGTAGGTAATTTATCCTTACTAATTAAATTAAAAATGCGAAGCTGTGTTTGTTTGTTTGTCCTTCAATCAAGCAGTAACGGAGCAAAGAATATAAATGTTTATTTTTTCTCTTTTGCGATTTTTGAAAATATTTTCGAAAATTAGTTAAACAAAACATACAGTGCGTTTAAGTATCTATACCTATGCTACATGATTTCGTTGAAAATAGTTCATAGGCATATTTAGTGTGAAATGAGGCGGGAAGCCAGTGTTCCCCGCATGCGTTTATTAGTTCATTTCTTCATACGTATAGTATGTACAGTAAATGCATGAAATATAATAAGTCTATGAAAGTATTTACATTATGTACTACGACCGTACATATTATATTTCATAGGGAATTTTTATTATTCCTCAAATATGTTGACTTACCAGGCATTTTTGCTTTGTTAAGAGCCATCCTATGTTCAAAAGAATACGAAATATAAACTAAAATAAATCTAAAATAATTAACTTAAATTTTTCCAAATTGATAACATTTTTGCGTTATTTATAAAGGTGTTAACATATAAAATTGACATTGACAAAACTAAATTTATATATTTTTGACTTTTGTTCTATACTGTTTTGTTAGAGGTTTTAATCAAATCTTACCTGTATTCGAAAAGATGAAAATACTCCTTTCTCCTATATACCCATACAAAAAGATACAATCTTAATCTTCTTAATATATATAAATTACGTGTCACGCTGTTTGTCCGCGATGGACTCCTAAACTACTTAACCGATTTTGATCAAACTTCGTAACTATCTATAATTTGGTCCAACTTGAAAGATAGGATAGTTTTTTTCGATTAGGATGGTTTATTTCTTTTATTTATATAGGTAAGTTGGCGGTACGAAGTTTGCCGAGTCAGCTAGTAATTATATATAAACTAGTGGTTCGCCCCGAACTGAGACCTCGCGGTAACGGTTTCCCATAATTGACGATCAAAATTGACATTATTATTATGCCCGTTTTCACCAACCATACCTAAATCATCCCATTTGTAGAAGTCTCTTTACGTAGGTAGCCCCTAATTACAATCCTAACATCCCAATGTCATTTTCACCTTTAGTTGTCCCGTAGAGGTTCGTAATAACAAAGTTGACAGAAAGTGTCAACTAACTTAACATAGGTAGCCCGTAAAGGTTAGGGAACTGTTATAGTGAAATCCTCAAGGCCTCAATCAAACTTAGGTAGGTATAGTTTTTTGGAACATTCAAATTAAATTACTTGTACACAGCGTCAACTATCGACACGATCAGAAACAAACTGCAACGTGAAGTTTTATTGATGTTTGCTAAATGACTAAATAATAATTTTAATTGAATAATAATATGTTACATAGAGCTGCATTTGCTATATGAGATGAGAGCGCCATCTATTGACATCATTGTGAAGTTCTGTTGTTGCTGCTCATTAAAAGTTAAATAATTTAGTTTCCTTATTATATTTATCTAATTTTAGTATTTGTTGTTCAAGTACATGATATTACGCTAAAATTGTAAAACTTTCAAGCCCCAGCTTTCAATGGTTATTCCGTTGTGAGGTCAAATATAATCTCCACTTTGAAAGCCCCCCATTTCGTCAATTTTAGGAAAAAAATTAAAAAAAAAAATACTTTTGTACTCTGTTCCAAATTATCTTTAAAATGAGGTACTGTAACCCTATGAAACACAAAAATTTTTTTTTCTTCGCATTCGCTTCTATGAGAGCCCCCCTGAAATAAAGATTTTTATAACTTTTTAAGCCATTTTCGGCTGGAGGCCATCGGTTTACATATTATATCTAAAATTGAAGTAATTACGTTTAGTAATTCAGAAGTTATAAGGCTCTGACAGACGGACGGACGGACGGACGGACGGACGGACGGACAAGTGCAAATTCACTCAAGTAGACTCAAAGACCTTCGCTTCGCTCGGTCGATAAAGCGCTATTTAGAAAATAGAACTTAAATCATGTCCTGCCATTTTTCGTTTAATAATCGTTGTTTAACTCAACCAATGCTATTGAAGCTGATGGTGGAAATGCCAAGCAATTCCCTCAACTATAAATAAGTACCGCCTCGGTTTGTAAACTGCCAAGTGAAAGCAAAAGCAAAAGAGTTGCGAGGACCACCCGAAGCTTTCCAGTCCACCTGCCTCTGCACATCCTGTTTGCTCTTTAAACCTACCTAACTGAACTCCTATAAATAAGAATAGGAGCAAGATTTAATAGCTTTTACTTAAAATATTGTCTTCCTGTCACGGCGATGGACAATTATTTTTTATTTATTGTATTATTACATATCTATTATCTACAAATACCTACTTACCTAAAAATAAAATGCTGTACGTTGGTAAGCGCATCACTTGAAAATGACTGGACTGATTTTTTTTTCGGGAAAAACTGAACGACCTTTTTTGTATGGGATCAAACGATGGATGATGATGATGGATAAACCTATGCGTTATTCTTTTTTTTATTTCGTTTATGGTCTTGGAAAAAATACATATCAGGAAAAACTGGGAGAATTGGGAATCTTGTTCTTTTTCCTAGCCTTTGTTCCGGCTAGCGAAATATAATATTATAGCCAAATTCACTGTCAACATTGTCACGTTGCTTTCGCAATCTTTACATGTAGGTTTTGTGTGTAAATTAAGTTGGCTATCGTTATTTTTTTTTAATACATTTATGCTGTTGATATTTATTTTGCATATATATTTATGTTATATTTATTTATGTTGGCTATCGTTTGGACATTTAAGTACCTATTTAAAACAAATTATGAGAGGTAATCATTATTATAATATGTACTTTAATCTACCCGTGAAAAGCCAGGGCGAATAAATTATTAATTAAAGTAAAGCCTCTCGGAAAAATTACGGATACAGGCTTATACGAGGGAAAAAGGTTACCTACCCATCAGATATTCTCATTTCAATCCAATCTCATCGCCATAAAAGATACAATCTTAATCTTCTTAATATATATAAATTACGTGTCACGCTGTTTGTCCGCGATGGACTCCTAAACTACTTAACCGATTTTGATCAAACTTCGTAACTATCTATAATTTGGTCCAACTTGAAAGATAGGATAGTTTTTTTGGATTAGGATGGTTTATTTCTTTTATTTATATAGGTAAGTTGGCGGTACGAAGTTTGCCGAGTCAGCTAGTAATTATATATAAACTAGTGGTTCGCCCCGAACTGAGACCTCGCGGTAACGGTTTCCCATAATTGACGATCAAAATTGACATTATTATTATGCCCGTTTTCACCAACCATACCTAAATCATCCCATTTGTAGAAGTCTCTTTACGTAGGTAGCCCCTAATTACAATCCTAACATCCCAATGTCATTTTCACCTTTAGTTGTCCCGTAGAGGTTCGTAATAACAAAGTTGACAGAAAGTGTCAACTAACTTAACATAGGTAGCCCGTAAAGGTTAGGGAACTGTTATAGTGAAATCCTCAAGGCCTCAATCAAACTTAGGTAGGTATAGTTTTTTGGAACATTCAAATTAAATTACTTGTACACAGCGTCAACTATCGACACGATCAGAAACAAACTGCAACGTGAAGTTTTATTGATGTTTGCTAAATGACTAAATAATAATTTTAATTGAATAATAATATGTTACATAGAGCTGCATTTGCTATATGAGATGAGAGCGCCATCTATTGACATCATTGTGAAGTTCTGTTGTTGCTGCTCATTAAAAGTTAAATAATTTAGTTTCCTTATTATATTTATCTAATTTTAGTATTTGTTGTTCAAGTACATGATATTACGCTAAAATTGTAAAACTTTCAAGCCCCAGCTTTCAATGGTTATTCCGTTGTGAGGTCAAATATAATCTCCACTTTGAAAGCCCCCCATTTCGTCAATTTTAGGAAAAAAATTAAAAAAAAAAATACTTTTGTACTCTGTTCCAAATTATCTTTAACATGAGGTACTGTAACCCTATGAAACGCAAAAATTTTTTTTCTTCGCATTCGCTTCTATGAGAGCCCCCCTGAAATAAAGATTTTTATAACTTTTTAAGCCATTTTCGGTTGGAGGCCATCGGTTTACATATTATATCTAAAATTGAAGTAATTACGTTTAGTAATTCAGAAGTTATAAGGCTCTGACAGACGGACGGACGGACGGACGGACGGACAAGTGCAAATTCACTCAAGTAGACTCAAAGACCTTCGCTTCGCTCGGTCGATAAAGCGCTATTTAGAAAATAGAACTTAAATCATGTCCTGCCATTATTCGTTTAATAATCGTTGTTTAACTCAACCAATGCTATTGAAGCTGATGGTGGAAATGCCAAGCAATTCCCTCAACTATAAATAAGTACCGCCTCGGTTTGTAAACTGCCAAGTGAAAGCAAAAGCAAAAGAGTTGCGAGGACCACCCGAAGCTTTCCAGTCCACCTGCCTCTGCACATCCTGTTTGCTCTTTAAACCTACCTAACTGAACTCCTATAAATAAGAATAGGAGCAAGATTTAATAGCTTTTACTTAAAATATTGTCTTCCTGTCACGGCGATGGACAATTATTTTTTATTTATTGTATTATTACATATCTATTATCTACAAATACCTACTTACCTAAAAATAAAATGCTGTACGTTGGTAAGCGCATCACTTGAAAATGACTGGACTGATTTTTTTTTCGGGAAAAACTGAACGACCTTTTTTGTATGGGATCAAACGATGGATGATGATGATGGATAAACCTATGCGTTATTCTTTTTTTTATTTCGTTTATGGTCTTGGAAAAAATACATATCAGGAAAAACTGGGAGAATTGGGAATCTTGTTCTTTTTCCTAGCCTTTGTTCCGGCTAGCGAAATATAATATTATAGCCAAATTCACTGTCAACATTGTCACGTTGCTTTCGCAATCTTTACATGTAGGTTTTGTGTGTAAATTAAGTTGGCTATCGTTATTTTTTTTAATACATTTATGCTGTTGATATTTATTTTGCATATATATTTATGTTATATTTATTTATGTTGGCTATCGTTTGGACATTTAAGTACCTATTTAAAACAAATTATGAGAGGTAATCATTATTATAATATGTACTTTAATCTACCCGTGAAAAGCCAGGGCGAATAAATTATTAATTAAAGTAAAGCCTCTCGGAAAAATTACGGATACAGGCTTATACGAGGGAAAAAGGTTACCTACCCATCAGATATTCTCATTTCAATCCAATCTCATCGCCATAAAAGATACAATCTTAATCTTCTTAATATATATAAATTACGTGTCACGCTGTTTGTCCGCGATGGACTCCTAAACTACTTAACCGATTTTGATCAAACTTCGTAACTATCTATAATTTGGTCCAACTTGAAAGATAGGATAGTTTTTTTGGATTAGGATGGTTTATTTCTTTTATTTATATAGGTAAGTTGGCGGTACGAAGTTTGCCGAGTCAGCTAGTAATTATATATAAACTAGTGGTTCGCCCCGAACTGAGACCTCGCGGTAACGGTTTCCCATAATTGACGATCAAAATTGACATAATTATTATGCCCGTTTTCACCAACCATACCTAAATCATCCCATTTGTAGAAGTCTCTTTACGTAGGTAGCCCCTAATTACAATCCTAACATCCCAATGTCATTTTCACCTTTAGTTGTCCCGTAGAGGTTCGTAATAACAAAGTTGACAGAAAGTGTCAACTAACTTAACATAGGTAGCCCGTAAAGGTTAGGGAACTGTTATAGTGAAATCCTCAAGGCCTCAATCAAACTTAGGTAGGTATAGTTTTTTGGAACATTCAAATTAAATTACTTGTACACAGCGTCAACTATCGACACGATCAGAAACAAACTGCAACGTGAAGTTTTATTGATGTTTGCTAAATGACTAAATAATAATTTTAATTGAATAATAATATGTTACATAGAGCTGCATTTGCTATATGAGATGAGAGCGCCATCTATTGACATCATTGTGAAGTTCTGTTGTTGCTGCTCATTAAAAGTTAAATAATTTAGTTTCCTTATTATATTTATCTAATTTTAGTATTTGTTGTTCAAGTACATGATATTACGCTAAAATTGTAAAACTTTCAAGCCCCAGCTTTCAATGGTTATTCCGTTTTGAGGTCAAATATAATCTCCATTTTGAAAGCCCCCCATTTCGTCAATTTTAGGAAAAAAATTAAAAAAAAAATACTTTTGTACTCTGTTCCAAATTATCTTTAAAATGAGGTACTGTAACCCTATGAAACGCAAAAATTTTTTTTTCTTCGCATTCGCTTCTATGAGAGCCCCCCTGAAATAAAGATTTTTATAACTTTTTAAGCCATTTTCGGTTGGAGGCCATCGGTTTACATATTATATCTAAAATTGAAGTAATTACGTTTAGTAATTC
This sequence comes from Oeneis ivallda, assembly GCA_029955525.1. NCBI lineage: Eukaryota > Metazoa > Arthropoda > Insecta > Lepidoptera > Nymphalidae > Oeneis > Oeneis ivallda. The sequence continues at coordinate 11,333,534 of JARPMR010000005.1, forward strand.
AGAAGTTATAAGGCTCTGACAGACGGACGGACGGACGGACGGACGGACGGACGGACAAGTGCAAATTCACTCAAGTAGACTCAAAGACCTTCGTTTCGCTCGGTCGATAAAGCGCTATTTAGAAAATAGAACTTAAATCATGTCCTGCCATTATTCGTTTAATAATCGTTGTTTAACTCAACCAATGCTGTTGAAGCTGATGGTGGAAATGCCAAGCAATTCCCTCAACTATAAATAAGTACCGCCTCGGTTTGTAAACTGCCAAGTGAAAGCAAAAGCAAAAGAGTTGCGAGGACCACCCGAAGCTTTCCAGTCCACCTGCCTCTGCACATCCTGTTTGCTCTTTAAACCTACCTAACTGAACTCCTATAAATAAGAATAGGAGCAAGATTTAATAGCTTTTACTTAAAATATTGTCTTCCTGTCACGGCGATGGACAATTATTTTTTATTTATTGTATTATTACATATCTATTATCTACAAATACCTACTTACCTAAAAATAAAATGCTGTACGTTGGTAAGCGCATCACTTGAAAATGACTGGACTGATTTTTTTTTCGGGAAAAACTGAACGACCTTTTTTGTATGGGATCAAACGATGGATGATGATGATGGATAAACCTATGCGTTATTCTTTTTTTTATTTCGTTTATGGTCTTGGAAAAAATACATATCAGGAAAAACTGGGAGAATTGGGAATCTTGTTCTTTTTCCTAGCCTTTGTTCCGGCTAGCGAAATATAATATTATAGCCAAATTCACTGTCAACATTGTCACGTTGCTTTCGCAATCTTTACATGTAGGTTTTGTGTGTAAATTAAGTTGGCTATCGTTATTTTTTTTTAATACATTTATGCTGTTGATATTTATTTTGCATATATATTTATGTTATATTTATTTATGTTGGCTATCGTTTGGACATTTAAGTACCTATTTAAAACAAATTATGAGAGGTAATCATTATTATAATATGTACTTTAATCTACCCGTGAAAAGCCAGGGCGAATAAATTATTAATTAAAGTAAAGCCTCTCGGAAAAATTACGGATACAGGCTTATACGAGGGAAAAAGGTTACCTACCCATCAGATATTCTCATTTCAATCCAATCTCATCGCCATAAAATTAGGCCAACTTTGGTTAATGTACGGATTTGTACGCAATTCGCGTACAACTGACCTAGATTCAGCGCATAATATTTGGTTTTTCGTCGATATATTCATTTTGAGACTACATGTACACTTCTCCGATAGTAAAAAAAACTGTGAAACTCGAAATTTTGTTCGAATCTGATTAGCACTTTAAATGTGTACCTACGTATACCTATTTCTGTATTTATAAAGTTTACACAACCTCGGAACCTGGGATACAGCAGATAAAGACAGAGCTTGAGCCAAAGTTAAAAAGAGAGTAAAATAAAAAATCAAAAAGCCCGACTGCGTAAAAAGTGTAGCGTAAAAAAATCGGCCAAGGGTGAGTCAGGCCTCGCCTAAAAGGAAGGAAAGGACCCTAAAAGATTTGGGTTCCGTACATATGACCAAATCACTTTTCTAGTCTAGATATTTAAATATCTTAGTTCTTAGATAGGACTAAAATTAGCTTAAGGGGAAAAATGCTCGTTTGTTTTGGCCACAATTAAGTACTTATAAACCGCATCATAAATCGGTCCTTTCAGTATTTGTTGTTTAAATACACCATGTAGACTGTAGTACATCTATATAAATAAAAATGAATGTTGGTAAGCGCATAACTCAAGAATGGATGGACCAATTCGGTTAATTTATTTTTTTGTATGTTGCTTAAAGTCCACGGAAGGTTTTATACTTAATAAAAAAAAAATTATAATAGATAATAATAAGTTGGCGGTACGAAGTTCGCCGTGTCAGCTAGTAATATATAGAAATTTCAAATTCCTAAGTAGTTTAGTTTTTGAGATAACTAAATATATGATAACAAAATATAATTTTTGAGATAACCCCGTAGGTAACAAAAGTGGTCTAAAACCGAAAACTTTGACGGCTCCCCATTTCTTCATTTTTGTAGCTAAAAAATAATAAAAAATATATTTGAACTCTACTTAATGAGTTCTAGACAATGACACCCCACATGCCAGGGTAAAAAAATAAAATTTTATTTCGACTCCTTTTCCATGTATCGGAGCCCCCCTTTATTTTTTAATTTAATTTTATTTTTATTATTTGTTGTTATAGCGGCAATAGAAATACAGACTCTGTGCAAATTTCAACTGTCTACCTATTACGGTTTACGAGATAGGTACAGCCCGCTGACAGACGGACGGACGGACAGACGGACAGCGGAGGCTTACTAATAGGGTCCCGTTGGCACCCTTTGGTTACGATATCAAATAACTATACCATTTAAATACTTTCACGATCGATTCACACATAAAATAAATAAATAATACATTGTAATATTAGTCGGGACCCATTAATGGCTTGACCTTTCGCAAAAATGCGTCAAATGAACTTATGTCAACCACAGCGTTATCATATCTCAACACTCGTTACTAATGGTAACGAGTTAGGGCTTTATAATTGCTGCATAATCTTTTGATTTGTTTATCTTGCGAAACTTTTTTGTGCGCAGTAAGGCTCGTGATGTGTTAAGAACTCGTTTTGCGTGACCGAATTCGGTAATTTCAGATGTTATCTTAAAGTTAATGCTTATATTATGTACACACATCAAAAGTGTCTAGGGATCAAGCATTTTTATGCGGATTTCTTGAGATTGAGATGTGGCTTTGTAATAAATTTATGATTTTATAAATTTATATGGATCCTTTTTGGTGCATTTCATAATTTCATAATCAGCGATTAAAATCCTGCCAGGAAGTCCATCCTTATAGTGGTGGAACCATCATGGTATGGGCGGGTATTTGGATCGGCGGAAGAACTGAGTTGATTTGGATCAGAGGCAACCTCAACGCTCAAATTTATGCTGAGACGATTGTATCAGACGTCATCGTTCCTCTACAAGTGCAAATCGGTCCCTTATTTCAGTTAATGCATGATAATGCACGACCGCACACCGCAAGAGTTGTAAGACAGACTCTCGCCGCAGCTAACATCAATGTCCTGCCCTGGCCTGCTCAGTCGCCAGACTTGAACCCGATTGAGCATGCATGGGATATGCTACAGAGAAGAGCTCTGCCGAATATGGAGGGTATCCAGTGGCAAGAAGACCTTTTTTTGTTGTTGCAACGAACATGGGCGGCCATTCCACAGCGTGATTTGGATGAACTCATTTTGAGTATGCCAAACCGATGTTCTTGTGTTGTTAGTGTTCGCGGTAGAAACACGGATTATTAATTGTTTAAGTTACCCAATAAAATTTTAAAGAAAACTGTTATTTCAGTCTTTTTTTCGAACTTTAATGTTAGTGGTTCAAATGTCAAAAATCCCTTTATTAGGAAAATGGCAAATTTCTTTATTAATGCAAAGGTGACTTGGTTTATCGCTACTGTGACAAACGAAAAACACTTTATTTGATGAATCCTTAAAGAAAATTTTAATTAATATCAATCAGGAGAAAAGTTATTGCAAAAATATATGTTGATCCCTAGACACTTTTGATGTGTGTATTTTGTTTTCCTTCCTGCAATACTTTCGACGCGCAAAGCGCTGCTTGATCTGCGTTAAATTCTTGATTGACGATTGATATACCAAAAATTAATAGGTTTTTCGACCTAGGTAGTTGTGTTGGCCAGTTTATTCAAGTTATTTTGGGTGGTCCTCATTTTTTAAGAATTCTGAGGAATTCTTTGAGTTTCTTTATCTTTGTCTCTAAATTCGTTTACCTACCTGTTGAGCTGAAAAGTTAACCAACAGACAAAGTTCCTTTTGGATAAATGTAATAAGTACCTACTATAGTGTGGATTTTTACATACCTACGTAATAGTTACATTGCGCTCATAGATTTAGGATTGCGCTATATTTGAGGCATGTTGGAGGTAAAAGTCTGTATGATGTGCTCTTGTGCCAGATTGGGATGTTTTAAATAATTTTGAATTTTGGTGTGCGCTACCAGATTCTAAGAAGACTAGGTAATATATTACAGCAATAGATAAGCATGGAATGACCTCACACCAAAGGATAATCCCATAGTAGCAAAACGGTGAAAAGTTGCCCTAACAGCTCAAAACAATTTGTAAACAAACCGAGAAGTTTCTTTACGTATATTGACGTAGGACGTATGCCGAGATAAACCATGGAAACAACGGGTAAATTGAATCGAATATGTGCTTTATAACGCTGAGTTAGTTTGTATCGGTGATTACAGGTGGGCCGCTAAAATCTCCATGTTTATTCTGTTTATTATCATAAACACGTCAGATTCTTCTATAGACTTATAATAGTTTCTTCCTTCGATGTAGTTAGGCGAAATCTATAGACCGCATCGCTCCCACCGCACAGCAATTTCCGAGATGTTGAATGATAGATAAGTGTATTCAAATTACAGCTTGTGGCGTGCGAACAGTTTGTACTTTGTATTTCATATTATGATGCGTGACGCGCGAGAGTGTTTAAAATTTAAACTTTTAAAAGTTTTAAATGGATCAGTCAGCAGTAAGCACTCGCCGGCTATCCATTTTAAATGTCAATGTGGCCTCTGTAAACGAATTTACCCCGAGTACCTGGGAGGCTGTGTATGTTTGAGCAGTTTGGTTAGTGGTTCCTATTTCGGCGAAATATCAGGAATCGGGATCACATTTTTTTAAAGGCCGGTCGAGCGAGCGGGATGGTTGCCTGCTCTGAGTACGAAAGCTCTCGTTGAGTTGTGACTTGTGAGCAGGGAATTTGAGATACAGTCTCGCGTCGGCACGGATAGCGGTTGATCGTCTCGTATTCAGAGACCTGGCTAACGTTCGTTCAAATCGCACGTCACTAACTTTACGCATAACATCGTCAATTTATTTTATGTTTAGCTGTATAAACTTCTCAATTTGATTTTAATTACTAGGATTTTATTATTTCCTTTGTGTTTAGAGTAATTAAGTTCGATTCGAAGTATTTTGTGACTCAAATTGTGAAAGCATCGAGTGCATGCAAGTGGCAAATCCTGTTGCACCTTTACCGGTGGTGAGTATTTCTTATAAAAAATAAACTTTAAGCTTGCTACTGAAATGTATTTTAAAATAGGCTACTGTTTCATAACGTGATTGCATGTTCTCTGTTTAGTTTGTAACTTTGTTGCGCTTTGTTAAGGTGTGATAGATGACTTCACCTTATCTCTAATAATACCTACCTACCTAGATATAGATAAGATATCTGTATACCTAGCTACTTATTAGTTTTTATAGAACAGTTGCATAGATTGAGAAACATTTACATTTTACAATATCAGTAGTTAGGTAGGTAGCTACTGCGATCAAAAATAAGGTAGCTACAAATAAAAAAATTTGAAGTGTCTGCCGCTGATTTTGAAATAACCGCCATAAGTCGTAGCTGCCTTGTAGGCTTGTACCCAAAGAGAATATAATCACTGCGTACCTTGTATACCTATACATAAGTATTAGCTGTCATTATTCTTAATAGGTAGGTAAAGTTTTTATGATTCCCCGGGTTCTTTATCAACCGATAGACATGGGTCACTTGCATAGACTTCCACATGTCTCGATCTTGCGCCGCCTGGTTCCAGCGGCTCTGCGACTCTTCTGATATCGCCCGTTTACCTAGTGAAGGGTTTGCCAACACTTCTCTTTCCGATGGGAGGTCGCCACTCCAGAAGGTACCTACCAACTTTAGAACGAACCAACGGCTGAATATGTCCTGTCTAGGGCTTGCAAATATTCGAAGATTTTGGTATTCGAATATTCGACTATTTTTCGGGTATTATTCGAATAATTCGAATAATATTCGAATAATTAAAAAAAAAACAAAAGATGTTATAATTATCACGTTTTTAACTGCCAATCTCTTACTTTGAGTCTAATATCTCTAAATCAAAACAAAATCTTACTTAAAAGTTAATGAACTGTTTGGAATTTGACTGTTATGGCACTAATTCAGTCCTCCAAAAATATCAAAAGTTGGTGCTTAACAAGACAACCACAACATAACTAGTCTTATAAACCGAGATATGAGTGTGAGTATTTTAATAATATTTATATTATCAATAAAATCAAATAATCAATTACAAAAACGACAACTTGCTTAAATTTTTTTATCATGTAACTAGAAATAAAGTACTAAATTCTAAACATTATTTTTGGTTCTTCGTACTATTTACTTCGTATTACTTACTTACATATCTTAAAAGATTTAAAAGAAAGATTTTCAACGTTGATAGAATACAAATAGGTAATAATTCAGTATTAGAAATTATGAATTTGGACTTACCTAGCTGGACTGTGTGTCCCAGGTATATTATTTACTCGTGCACAATGTCAAGTGCAATATTTTTAACGAGGGTGGAGTGGAGCATGAGCATTGGACATGATTTTCATCTTGCTCATGTTCATCTTTAGGCCCAACGCTGAGAAACCGTGCTGAGATCGTTGAGCACTGTATTGAGGTTGCTCAGTCTCTGCCATAACGACTATGTCATTGGCACATCGCGAGTGAGTGATGTACTCACCGTTTATATTGATGCCAAGTCCGTTCCAATCCAGAAGGTTAAAGACGTCCTCCAATGCAGCGGTAAATAGCTTTGGGGAGATCGTCTCCCTGTCACACTCCACGCTGCAAGTGAATTGGCCTCGTAGTCTGGTCCTGTATACGTACTGACATAGTGGTGTTTTCATACAAGCACTTCAAAACTTGGATATACCGGTAGTCAATCCGGCATCTCTGCAGCGACCTCAATAAGGCCCAAGTTTCCATCAAATTCCAGGCTTTCTCATAGTCCTCAGACGCTAAGTAAAGTGGCTGTTAATGCTCTTCCATCTTTTGTATAACCTGCCGCAGCGTATGAATGTGATCTATGGTGCCACAGCCTTTTCGGAATCCGGCTTGTTCGGGAGGCTGGACCTACGAGCGAGACGATTCGTAATGACTCTCGAGAACAACTTATAAACATGACTCAGCAGCTAGATGGGTCTATAATAATTCTTCAACAAGGTATTATCACCCTTTTGGAAGAACAGAACCACCACGCTCCTGTGTCATGCTTGCGGCGGATGCAGCGGCGTGATGACGGAATTGAACAATCACTGAAAGACCTAAGTACCGGTTTTCCACCCGCTTTCAGGAGTTCTGCAGTGACTCCATCATCACCAGGCGCCTTGTTGTTCTTGAGCTGCTTGAGCCATACTAATCTCGTAAAGGTTGACGTCCGGGATATCTTCGGTATAGTGTCGGGTCAGTTTGGCTCTGGGATCAAATCCTCAACAGGTTTTTGAGAAAGAGATCAACAGCCGAATCCAACTCAGCTGGGCAGCATTTTTGAATCTCCGAGATGTCTTCTCGTCCAAAATCCCTCAGCGCCTGAAGACGAAAGTCTTCTAAGTTACTAAAAGAACAGTGCGTGTTGCCAGTGTTGACTTACGGATCCGAGAATTAGTCGCTAACTGTAGGCTTCATAAGAAGGCTCAGGGTCACTCAGTAGGCTATGGAGAGAGCTATGCTCGAAGTATCCCTGCGAGATCAAATTAGAAATGAGGAGATCCGTAGGAGAACCAAAGTCACCGACATAGCTCAGCGAGTCGTGAAACTGAAGTGGAAATGGCCGCGGCACATAGTTCGAAGAGCTGATGGTCGCTGGGGTCCCAAGGTGCTGGAGTGGCGACTCCGGACCGGGAAGCGGAGTGTTGGCAGACGGCCCACTGGGTGGACTGACGACATCAAACGAGTTGCAGGGAGCCGCTGGATTCATGCGGCGCAAGACCGAGATCTGTGGAGGTCGTCTATCGGATGAAGAAGAAGAAATTATGAGATCAGAATGTTACATTGCACAAAAATAAAATGCGTTTTAATCTTATCATCTAACTTTGGCTTATTCTTACACTTACACGTACAACTTAAGAACCTTCAAGGCAAGAGTGAATAGGTATCTTCTAGGCAAGCGCGTTCCAACCTAGACCTCATCACTGCTTTCTTCTAAGCATAATTATTGTCTTCTACTTCTAAGCATAATGTTGCGCGCGGAGTTTAAAAGTAATATTTTGTGCATGTCGCAGGCATATTGTGTGATTCCGCCGTTTACATACGGCGTCGTCAGTTTAGAAACGCTCGCTGTTATGTAATAAGCCGAAGGCAAAATGACAACTCGTTCAATTGTTTTAATTTCACTGTAGTTTTAGATGTAGTTATTGCGAATCTACGCAATTCCCAAGCACCAGGGCCACGAATTTGCCTCTAAAGTTAGCTTAGGTTGGGGTTCGACATGAACAGTCAGGTGGTAGGTTCCATTTGGCCAATATACCTAAGTGTTCACCAGACTCTTCATACACACCTGAACTGACTGTTCACACTACCACCCGACTGTTCATGTATAACCCTAACCTAACTTTAGATTTTGGCGAACATAGTACTTGCTAGGCATAAGAAACAGAACTAAATACTTCAATTTGCCGCGGCATTACACAACAGCGAGCGTTTCTAAACTGACGACGCGCGACGCCGTATGTAAACGGTGGAATCACATAAAATGCCTGCGACTGTCGCAGGCATTTTGTGTGATTCCACCGTCGCAGTGCGACATGCACATCAATATTCCGAGTTTGGCTTTCGGAAAATTGGTCGAATATTCGAATATAGCAGATTTAATATTCGAATATTCGGACAAGAAATATTATTCGAATAATTCGAATATTCGAATATTCGAATGCAAGCCCTAGTCCTGTCTACTGTGAATTTAGCTTCGCGACTCGATAAAATGAGCTATGTCGGTAACGCTGGTTCTCCTACGGACCTCATCATTGATCTCGTAGGGATACTGCAAGCATAACCCTCTGATCTCTCCATCGTCCGCTGAGTAGATACCTACTGAGCTTTCTTATGAGGCCTGTAGTCAGCGACCATGTTTCGTACCCATAAGCCATCAGTTTAATATATTCATTCGAACATTTCAACCAATGGCCGGACCACTACTGGGCACAGATCTCTTCTCGAATGGGAATGGGAAGGTTTTAGGCCATAGACCATTGCTACAAGCGGATTGGCAGACTTCACACAAAGGTTCTTCTCAAAGGAACATTATGGCCTCTCGGACGTTAAGGTTTCCTCGCGATGTTTTCCCTCACCGTTTCTATTATTTAGCTTTAATCAACTGTAAATTAAAATTTTATTTTTAAAAAACATGCTTTTAGTAGCTACATCATCAGACCCTGGGTATCATCTTGGACCAGAGTACTTGTCAAGACGAACCAAACGAGCCTAAACTCGACGGGATTACGTCGTTTTATCACAGTGTTTCCATAGCCATTAGCCACGTTCCGGCTACGTAAACAGACCCTGGACATAATCTAGGACTAGAGTACTTGTCAAGAGGAATCAAACGAGCCAAACTCGATGGGGTTACGTCCAAAGTTAACATAACCATCTTCCGACCACAGACCCTGGATACTATATAGGATAAGAGTACTTGTCAAGAAGAAATAAATTAGCCTAAACTCGATGGGGCTACGTCGTTGTAGTACAGAGCTCCTACTTACCATAGCCACCTTCCGCCTTTACCATCAGATCAGCTCCATGTCACAACAATATTGCATTGTCATCCGATTTACATAGGTATACATACATGCAAAATTTCAGCTTAATCGAAAACGGGGAAGTGGTTCTAATTCATCTTGCAAGATTTGACCTAACCGTACATACCTAGATACATTGCAAGTTAAATAAAAGCTTGTAAAAAAAACAATCTTATTAGCTTCCACTATATATCCCATGTCGAATGGCATGGCGGAGCGGGCTCCCACAAAGGGCACAATGGGCTCGATTGAATGACAATAGACCTCACGGTCCAGTGCCCGCACCATGGAATAAAAACCGGTCAAGTCCGTCCCGCAATTGATTTTTTTTTTTTTTACTTTCTAGGCACCTGACCTGTGGGCGCGAAGTGCTCGTCCTAAAATTAAATTCTCCTATATCTATAAAATATTACTAGCTGTTGCCCTCGCGACTTCATGCGCGTGGAATTAGGTTCCTTGAAAATCCCGTGGGAACTCCTGGTTTTATCGGGAAAAAAGTAACCTGTAACACTGCAGGTCTGCGACCATACCCATTAAAGAATCACTCGAGCAACGGATCTACCGTTGCTCGATATGACTAACTGAAAAATTATAGACTCATACAAAATATCCACCCCTATTTTACCCCTTCGGGGGTAGAATTTTCAAAATAATGTAAAATATATAGGTACTTCTTTATTTTTAATCAAGAGCCAAAATACCAAGTTTCATAAACATATCTTGAAAAATAACCGACGACGATCCGCACCTATTGTTCGGCGATTGAGGCTTCAAACAACCATCCAAATGGAAAGGGAAAAATTTTAAACACAAAGCTACTTGCTAAGTTAAGTATGATCTCTCTTTTTCCCAGTTTACACAGATAAATATGGTGTGCGTTGCATGATCAGTTTAATTACAGTACATAATAATACTAGTGGTTCGCCCCGAACTGAGACCTCGCGCGGTAACGGTATCCCATGATTATCCATTCAATCGATACATGATAACCAAAACTGACATTATTATTATGCCCGTTTTCACCAAACATACCTAAATCATCCCCTAAGTAGGAGTCTCTTAACGTAGGTAGCTCCTAAATACAATCCTAAGTCCTAACATCCGTCCCAATATCCTTTTAGGTGTCCCGTACAGGATCGTGATAAATAAGTTGACAGAAAACATCAATCACCTAACTTATAGGTAGCCCGTAAAGGTTAGGGAACGTTAGTGAAAACATTGAATTATTATGTAGGTACTAACGAGTGAAACCGGGTTACGGGCATCTGTACAAATCGTCATCTATCGACGCGAATAGAAAATATACAATATTTAACTAAAATTTAACTAAAAAATAATTTTAATTGAATAATATGGTACAAAAAAAATTACAATACAATTATTGTATTATAATAAGTAACTAAATAATAATGGTCGACGCAAAACTGTTTTTGGGATAGGTCGTTAGTCGTAACTCGTAGTTTCATGGGAATAGTTACTGACTGCGCCATCTATTAGCATTATTGTGAAGCTATGTTGATGCGATATGAATTACTGATGTACATTAAAAATTAAATAATCTCGTTTCTTTATAATATTCATATAATTTTAGTATTTGTTGTTCAAGTACAGGATATAAGTGACCTAAAAACATAAAATCAGTTTGTAAATCCATAGCGGATTTTCCTAGAGAGCGTCTTCAAGCGAGCGTATAAAATCGCCACTTTGAAAGCCCCCCATTTCGTCAATTTTAAGGGAAAAATTAAAAAAAAAATATTTTTGTACTCAGTTCAAAATTATCTTTAAAATGATACGTAACAATTTTATGTAACGCGATATTTTTTTTTTTACTTCGCATTCGCTTCTATGAGAGCCCCCCTGAAATAAAGATTTTTATAACTTTTTAAGCCATTTTCGGCTGGAGGCCATCGGTTTACATATTATATCTAAATTTGAAGTAATTACGTTCAGTAATTCAAAAGTTATAAGGCTCTGACAGACGGACGGACGGACGGACGGACAAGTGCAAATCGCTCTAGTTAACTCAGAGACCTCGCTTCGCTCGGTCAATTATTATGTATCGACAGTACATATATCTTGTCCTTTTCCAATGATTGCAAGAAAGTGCATAAATTAAAAACTTCCGAATCCGGAAACAGAACAGTGTGGGGCTCCTATGCTCTGTTAAAAAAATATATAATTATATGCACTAATTATGTAAATAATCAATGACAAAATATAAAATCCGCTCGCAAACAGCGTGACAGTCATATAGATTGGATTGGTAATCGCTTCGTAGTTACGCGTACAATGAGCTATCAATCCTAAATCTGATTCTAAAAATACATGAAAGGGCGAAGAATGACATTGGATCATCGATGTCATTGGATACATAAAAACTTAGGTATCCCATTTTTGTGTCACACATAACACGATAAATAATTTAGAAAATTCCCATATTAATTATACATACAAACCGTATTTAAATTAATTGGCACGATGTATAAGCAGCTAGTGTCCGCATGCGATATTTTGCATAAATGCATTGACAATCGACGAAGTTGCGCTTGTTTTCCAGACGACTTGATTTTTAGGCATCTTTCTCCACTCAAATACTTGGACGACGCGACGGGACCCATTAGACCATTTAATGGCACGCATTGTCTTTTGCGTTGCGTGTATAAAATACCTAATGGTATTAGGTAGGTATATCGCGTCTCGTGATATAAAGAGTCTATCCAGAGGATGTGTATTTAAATTGCTAGTCAGCAGTAAAATTGCGGTTTCCATGCGGTTTTATTGCAGCTGATGCAACTGCATGGAAACTGACTGACGATTTTTTATACATCACTAGAGCTAGCATGCGCAACGCGAGAAAATTTCGTCTACACATTTCCTAGCATCTCAAAGAGATAATGGGTCGGTAAGTAGGTAATAACTAATACGTGTACAAAATTTTCTCGTGGCGTACATGTTAGCCATATATGTATGTATAATTGACAGGAGATGTATAATTACTATGTATAATCTTTTTCTTCTTCTTTATCAACCGCTAGGCGTTCACTGCTAGACAAGGGCTGGACCTCCACAGGCCTCGGTCTTGCGCCGCCTGAATCCAGCAGCACCCTGCGACTTGATGTCGTTGGTCCGCCTAGTGGGAGGGGGGTCTGTTAACACTGCGCTTCCCAGTGCGGGTCGTTGGGGTCCCAACTCCAAGCATCTTGGGACCATCAGCTCTTTGAACTATGTGGCTCGCCCATTTTCACTTCAGTTTCGCGACTCGCTGAGCTATGTCGGTGACTTTGGTTCTCCTATGGATCTCCTGAGCTTGTATGTACTGTGTGCCTTTCATAGTACTGTATACTCACTATACAATTTATTTTAATCTGGAAGATTTTTACTTTCTTCGTCTACTTATACAAACGATCCGGAATTGAATTGACCTTCATTGCGATAGTATTTATTAATTTATGTCTGTTTCGAAATGAAAAGTAGGAACTTTTCATTCTAGATTGCTTGTCATGGTCTTTTAGCTCAACAAATGGACGAAGTAGCAGCGAGTGTAATAAGTAGATATTATGTCACTACATATTTTATAAAACAAAGTCCCCCGCCGCGTCTGTCAATCTGTCTGTCTGTCTGTCTGTTCGCGATAAACTCAAAAACTACTGAACGGATTTTCAAGCGGTTTTCAACAATAGATAGGGCGAATCATGAGGAAGGTTTTAGTGTATAATTTGTTAAGATTTTATTTAAATTGGTTGAAATATGCCGATAATTGTTGACGATGTCGGAAAAATTCAAGCTGCCCGAGAGCTTTCATCGAAAACGCTGCCTACTCTCTTTGAGATATAACAAAACAATGTATGGTGGTGGTATGGTGGGATAACTCTCTACAGAAAAGGCCGCGATGGCATATATCTATCTTTTAAGGATCAATATAGACATTTTACCTTGTAAAAAAATGATCACGTACTATGCGGTAATTGGAAATCTATTTAGACAGATACAGTATTAATCCTTATCAACTTAAATACGTTAGTTACCTTACGCATTTTATGCACATTATGATAGTCCTTTACACCATACAATTTAAATGAATTTCTTAGGAGTTATCGCAAAATAAAAACGATCGCGCGCCAAAATAAATTCAAGCGCGCGCCGTGGCGGGTTATGTAAGCCAAGTGCTTCCAAGCGATAGGTACTTCTTCAATATGCTGTTCTACTACTACTACCCGTGCGAAGCCGGGGCGGGTCGCTAGTATTTAATAAACTAGAAATATTCAGAGGTCACCTCACACCTGAGACTTCTCCATAATGCTCTCGAAGGTGTGTGTGTCCGCCAATTCGCATTGGGCTAGAGTGGTGGGACTATCTCTGATAGATAGGAGACCTGCGCATAGTAGTGAGCCGTTGATGGGTTGCTCATGATGATGATTCAGAGCCCAGAGGTTACAATTTTAATAGCTTGATACCATAGACTTAGTATATTTACTACCGTAAGGTTGATGCGGATAACGGAACCCTTCGTGTGCGGGTCCGACTCGCACTTAGCCGGTTTTTTATTATTATTACTAGCTTTTCCCCGCGGCTTCGCTCACGTCAAGTTCGATTGTTCAAACTCCCTCTTTGGGGTTGAATTTTCAAAAATCATTTCTTAGCGGATGCGTACGTCATAAAACTATCTGCAGCCAGATCTGTCCAGTGGTTTGAGCTATGCGTTGATCAGTCAGTCAGTCACCTTTTCCTAGATTAAAAGCAAAATAGCTCGACCTCAATGGCAATGGCCGGGCGAACTTTTTTGATATTCCACGCAATTCGCAAGGACTCGTAAAGTCAATATGAATAAGTGACTGCACATCTCTTATGTACATACCTACTCAATGTTTGAGGAACGACTTGATGTTTCATATTGAAATAAAAGCGTAAGTAGGTACGACTCCATAATATCTCGGTGAACAAAGTTTAGTTTATTGCCATGTAACGGTTATTTATAATGTGTACTTGTGAATATATATTTTTGATCCCCATCTTCTAAAAATATCGGGTTTCCACAGAAAAATACTCTGAATAATATTAGTTAAAATTAAAAGATTTCTGAATTTGAACGGTTTTTAAAAATGCTGGGTCAAAATTCGCCAACCTACTTTGGTGTGGAGACCCTGGGGCCGTGGGGCCCGGAGGCTCGGGCACTTTTTGTAGAGATATCAAAAAGGGTGATCGAGTCTACCGGGGATCCAAGAGCTGGCAGCTTGGCCAAGGGGCCAAACAAGTAGCTTGGCCATCCAAAGGGGTAATGCTGCCAGCATAATTTTAGTTTTTAATTAATTTATTAATATAGATTTAAGATTTTTTTAATGTTAATTACGTGAATAAAATTGGTGTGATTAAAAAAAATAAAAAATAAGTAAACAGAAACACAAACACACAGAATGACAACTTTTTATGTATTTTATGAAGATTTTATGTTTTGGTGAGGATGTTGTTCAAATAATTATAATATTCAAGCTCAATAATTTTATTATGTATTAAGAAATCACAGATAGTTACTTTATACAAGTTATTATTTAACTTGCAATGTATGTATGTATGTATGTATGTATGTTTAGGTCAAATCATGCAAGATGAATTAGAACCACTTGCCGGCTTCCGATTGCGCTGTTTACATGTACCTGTTTATATGTAAATCGGATGACGATGCAATGGAGACATGGAACTGGTCTGATAATAATTTAAATATTATTATATTAAACCATCACATATCAATACCATGCAATCCGTATACTTAAATTATTGCGAAAGCAACGTGACAACTGACGACAGCAGATTTGACTTGGTAATACAAAGTTGTTTTTGTTTCCACGGCTCGTTCACAATGTTGGCATGATGTATGTGTTTTCTGACAGCAAGTAAAGTCCTAATCGCAATCGCTGATTTGATCCAAGGTTTACTTGCTTGTCTCCTCCTATATAGGGAACTCGTCTTTCACATAAGTTATAATTTGTTGAACAAGAAGCATTCCATACCATAAATGGATGATAATGATTGTTCGCTATACCTTATTTAATACATAAGAATTATCAGGGAAATGAAACTACCTGATAGAAAATTATTCAAAAATATTAATTATGTCTATTAACACGCGATTTTTCATGTAGGTACCTCCCAAGTCCCAACCTACTATTCTTACAACCACTGAATAGAGAAAGAAGACCTATTCAGTGCTTTTAAATAGAACAGAACAGAATAGGTATCTACTATCTGCCACTCACTCTGTTTTTCCTCACGTTTGGGAATAAAATATATAAATAAACAAACAAGGTGATCGGATGGAAGCTTTCGACTACTGGGGGGTTTGAGCCCTAGGACTCGGAAGAAGAAATCGGGGGGCAATGTCTTTTTAAGGACGCCTCCTATGAGGCTTGGACCTCAGATTAGGGTCGTAAGGATGGGTGACTTTAGAAATCTGATATCCCCGCTACACAGTGGCGTCCGTATTTATGTTTTTCCCGTAGGTACTACCCACTACCTGTCTACCTACCGCACATGAAAACACTAGTCCCCTATAGGGATTTCCATACTGCCTTATTGTGTCAAACGGTTCCCTCATTCCCTGCAACTTGTCTTTAGCAGTGGTGATTAGTGATTACCTACTTGCAGGTTAGTCGAAATGGGCTTTTAAGTCACAAAAATCCTGTTAATCTTCTACTTCCTACTGCTACATAATGTATTGTAGCATTTGTAGCTAGATACTATCAGTATCAGACTAAAGAGCAAAAACTAATCTTATAGTCTTCAATAAAGACATAAATGTTATCTCTTCTTAATCTTCAAAAGCTCGGCGGTAATAATCAAAAAAATGTTATATTCCTTTTCATTGTCTTCTTGAAACAATGTACATTAATTAGAATACGTAAAAAGGTCTTTAACAAGCCGTTAAACAGGTGTCGGCGATGAGCAAAGGGAACAGAAAAAACAGTAGGCAATTACAGTTTCATTCATCTTATATTCACAAAATTCTCGGACAGGAAACTGTTATTATAATATTATCCCATGGTATGGTTAACTTATGATTATGAGATCGTCATATACGTAGAAATATCAGTTCGATCGTATTCTTGACAATTTTAATATTATTATGATACTTTACACTAGTCATTTAGAGAAAGAGAATATAGTACCTAGGAATCAAATAAAAATATAAACTAGGTACATATTGACTTATATGTTCCATTAGGTATCTTCAAGTATTTCTAGGTGTTATCTTCAAGTATCTATTACTCTACCCACTAGTAATAAATAATCACAAAACCTAATATATCCTTGTTATTACTACATGTCTAGGTACATGATATCGATCGCACTTCACTTCTAAATTCGTTTGACAGCATGTTGTAAATATGTAAAGTATATATTTTGTTTGCTTGGTCCTCCAATGTCATAGAATCAGATTAGCCGCATCATCAGCAGATAGTCGTGATTCTTGCATGCAGGAGAGTGACAGGCTACATTTTCTCGGGGTAGTAAATAAAGAGGGAAGGAACTCTTTCTCTTTATTCTCGAAAAAACGAACTCTAAATATGATAAGAAGCCTAAAAAGCTAGTTTTACCATAATATTGTGTATAATATTAAATATTACTTTACTATATTATTTATTATTAACTACATGTACCGTACTTACCTATTAATACTCTGTTTATGATAAAAATAGACTAAAGTGAAGTGTGATGGTTTTTTCTCTTCATCGAGTGTGGTTTTTGCGTTTAGGAAATAGCACTGCGGTACTCGTATAATCTACGAAGAAATGAATGCACACTTTCATGAATGCATAATGGGTAACATTTCTCACGAAAAACCGTGAAGTATGGTCAGGTACAGCCGAGTTTTTAACCGCAACTTGAACCGCTCTCGCCCTCTTTTTATGACACCTCAATACCTCGTAGTGCCCTAGGCGGGGAGCTACAAAAGGAATCAAAAGAAGTTATGAATGACTGGCGTTCTTTATCTTCCGTTCATTATAAAGCGTCTGGAGTTACTTACGTATGGTGACAATTGACAATTATTTTAACTTTGCAGCCTTAAACAATGGTTTATTTGTCTTGGTATTTGTCTTCAAGGTACAGCAATGGCATGGCGTTATTAAAATCCGCAAAGCATGTTAACCTGTCATGACCCTAGCTTTGCTTCCTTCAGTTCGCTGATGATGCATCTGTGAACCTATTGTTTAACATCTCAAGCTTCTTCTTTATCCTAACTAATAAATGCGAAAGTGTGTTTGTTTGTTGGTTTGTCACTCAATCACGCAGCAACGAATAAACGTATCAAAGTGATTTTTTGCATGAGCATAGTTGAAGACTTACGGAGTATGACCTACCCGTGCAAAAAAAACCACGCCGCCGCGCCGATCCGTTGTTGCATGTTACAAGAACAAACTATTAAATTAACAAACAGACACACTTTCGTATTTTTATTATAATCGACCGAGCGAAGCGAAGGTCTTTGAGTCTACTTGAGTGAATTTGCACTTGTCCGTCCGTCCGTCCGTCCGTCCGTCCGTCCGTCTGTCAGAGCCTTATAACTTCTGAATTACTGAACGTAATTACTTCAATTTTAGATATAATATGTAAACCGATGGCCTCCAGCCGAAAATGGCTTAAAAAGTTATAAAAATCTTTATTTCAGGGGGGCTCTCATAGAAGCGAATGCGAAGAAAAAAAAAATTTTTGTATTTCATAGGGTTACAGTACCTCATTTTAAAGATAATTTGGAACAGAGTACAAAAGTATTTTTTTTTTAATTTTTTTCCTAAAATTGACGAAATGGGGGGCTTTCAAAGTGGAGATTATATTTGACCTCACAACGTAATAACCATTGAGAGCTGTTCCTTGAAAGTTTTATAATTTTAGCGTAATATCATGTACTTGAACAACAAATACTAAAATTAGATAAATGTAATAAGGAAACTAAATTATTTAACTTTTAATGAGCAGCAACAACAGAACTTCACAATGATGTCAATAGATGGCGCTCTCATCTCATATAGCAAATGTAGCTATATGTAACATATTATTCAATTAAAATTATTATTTAGTCATTCAATAAAACTTCACGTTGCAGTTTGTTTTTACATGTTTTCTGATCGTGTCGATAGTTGACGCTGTGTACAAGTAATTTAATTTGAATTTTCCAAAAAACTATACCTAAGTTTGATTGAGGCCTTGAGGATTTTACTATAACAGTTCCCTAACCTTTACGGGCTACCTATGTTAAGTTAGTTGACACTTTCTGTCAACTTTGTTTTTACGAACCTCTACGGGACAACTTAGGTGAAAATGACATTGGGATGTTAGGATTGTATTTAGGGGCTACCTACGTAAAGAGACTTCTACAAAGGGGATGATTTAGGTATGGTTGGTGAAAACGGGCATAATAATAATGTCAATTTTGATCGTCATGTATCTATTGAATGAATAAGTAATAATGGGAAACCGTTACCGCGAGGTCTCAGTTCGGGGCGAACCACTAGTTATTATAATCAGTAGGATAGGTTATTATTATTACATAATAGGCATCGTAAGAATTGTGAGAAGGTTAGCAGGTAGGTACTTATTTAGATAATATCAATCCAATAGTAGATTAATACGTAGGTAGGTATTCCTGTAAACTAAAGTATGAAACCGATCAAAGTATCTCTGTAGGAATCTTAGATTAATTACTCATAGATCGGAAGTTTTCTGCTCCAAACGTAGGCTCAAAACAAGCAATGAATGTGTTGAGTGCCATTATGTAATTAATTTCTGTACTGGTACTGTTAATTACGTTTTTGATGGTTATTGTGATGAAAGTCTATGACACCCTTTCACAGCACAGAACGTTATTATTTAATAATTTTCTGCGAGCTCGTCGTACTAACGCGACAATACTATACTGCGTAGGAATATGCTTTCGGCTTCCTAAAATTGGCTTATCACAGAGTCGACTATTGCGTTTCTAGGAGTATTTATTCTAAGGTAGGAATATAGCTTCTCTGATTGCATCCTACGTGGTTTTTTATTTCCATACCAGTGCTTACTAGGAATGCAGGAGTGTGTGGGCGTATGTTTATTTTTTTAATCACAGACTACAGCGAGTGATCATAGAATTACCGGCGCCACATCGTCGTGATCAAAATATGTTTATTAAAGAAAAAAGAATACAAAAATAGAACTATTTTATGTGAACGGTACCTACCTACGTAAGTTTTGTCTTTACAAATTTTAATTTCCCAATTAGAAGATAATTGTCTATGGGATAATTCACGTTAAAAGCTAAGAAAAACATAGTTTTACCAAGACTATGCTATGTTCGATAATCTTCCGACGCGCGGAAATTCCACGGATTGGAATTTTGTTCGAATCTGAATCTGGAAAAATTCGAATTAAAAACGAAAAAGAAATTCAAATCGACTTCATTTAAAAGATCCCGCGAACATAACTCTTATCGAATGTTCCCTTTTTTTTTTGGTTGTCACTTGTAATTGTCATGTAGGTACTATATTATAATTTTTAGTAATGTTAATAATATGTTCTATTCTATGTTATTATTATGTCTATGGTACCTAGCGACGAATAAGGTGTGATCCAGGGGGCGCGGCCAAATAAGGACGCGAAAGATTCCTGTATAATGAATGCATTCTCAGTAATAAAGTCCTCAGCATAGATTAAAATGGTATGATGATAGTCACTTAGTACGTGCTTGGTTAGATGATCGGATGATAAAGGGAGATGAGTAGATAGTTATCTTTCTATTTCCGATTTGGAACCTTGATACGGTAAGTACGGGTTTTAAATCTTGTTATAGATTTATTAAAAAGTATACTTAGAGCCCATAAGAGTCACATAATAATTATTCGATCTTCATAACTTAAATTTTTAAGAAGAGTTTCTCCCTAGCAAGTAATAATCTAAGCAGCAATCTAAGCTCCATACTAACAAGTACCTAACGAAGTTTATTTCTTATGACATTACTAGCTGTAGATAAATCTACATCTACATCGTTGTCAAAAATTCCAATTAATTCTCTCATTTTCTGAGATAAAAGTATATATCTATATAATAGGTATCTCTGTGAAAAATTCCATCAAAATTTATTCTGCGGCTTAGCGTAAAAGGAAAAAGCGAATACTTTCACATTAACTACATACTATTTTAATTAAAGTTTTACAAAAATCTTTTAGTCCGTGTGTAAACCCGTGTGTAAATTTTTAGTTTTAAGAGCGTGTCACTTGTCTACAAGATTTCATTGACATTGAATGGATAAAATGCCAATGACACTTCGTTGTATGAGGTGGGCTACGGACCTGGGACCGCTCGAAGGAATTTCTCTAAGAATTCAATGATTTATGGGCGGAGTTAAAATTGAAAATTCGTTGATCGAGGCTCGTCCCATGAAATATCCTTTTTTGGAACAAATGTAATAGGAAATAATTTTGGACTTTTTTAATTTATTTAAGTGCCTACTACTGATGCCCGCGATTGCGTATGCGTAGAATTAGAATGCTGCAAAGCTCGCGGGCTGTGTCGCGGGCGACCGCGACCCGCGCGGTTCTACTGCGGGCGCCGCGAGCACCCGCGCCCGCTGCGCCGCTGCGCCGCTGGCGCAAACCGCTCCGTGAGTACGGGGACTTAGCCTATTCGGTGGTTGTCGCTGGACCCCATATTATACGAGTAGGTGTAGGAGGTCGCCTCCTGTAGGCCTCCGGTAGGATAAGTCGCCCGTGTGCGTCTCAAGGATGCAATTTGGCCTTCAAGATCGATTCAGGGGTTTCTTTCTTTTCCAATTAGTTTTGTCCATCATTTTGTTGTTCTTCAAAGTTTCAGGTTCTGTTCTGCTGACAATAGTGCCGTTGCACTGTGTATGGCCCACGTTTCAGACTCGTTGGTGGGGTTTGAACTGTCGACCATTCGTTTCGCTTCGGTCACTTTCAAGTAAAGATTTTTATGTAAACCTGTGAGGATGATAATTCCATTGGCGCAATTAGAATGCCATAAGCCTACTTTGTCGTATTAGTTTACAAATTGCGAAAAACCAAATTAAATTTGAATTTCGCGGGCAGACCCGTATAATCCACCTTAATCACGCGGATCTGAATATCACTCGTGTAATATTAATTAGCATTTCAATAGTCTTTGACTGGTAAATCGAGTTTTAGTATTATTATGAATGCGTAAAAAGGGTGTTAACAGTTGCCGGACGACGTGGTTGCTTTTATAATTTCTTTTTGGGTTTCTGAGTTATTTTGGAACTTGTTTGAATAATCCTGATAAATTTTGGCAACCTTCCTGGTTAGTGCAGCTGTAGTCTTATAAGTTGGAACTTTGATTCCCGGCATGGGAACACCTATTTTTGAATTGTCTCTGGTTTAATACTGCCGAAGACGCGCCGCCAAGCGATTTAGCTTTACGAATGGCGTGTAGAAACTAGAAACCGAATAGTGGTAAGGGCTTTATTTACACTACCCCTTCTAAGTTAGCCCGCTACCGTCTTAAACTGCATCGTCACTTACCGTAAAGTGAGATCGCAGCCGAAGGCTTCCTTGTCATCGAATAAAAACTACTTAAGCCTTGGTCATACACGACGAATCTATTTAACACAAGGGGGCTGAAATGTACTTGGGGAGGGCATTATGGTAGGGTAATGGAAAAACGTTGTCGACCAAAAGGCGATTGACCTTCTGTGTTCTATCGAAAAATAGCTGATTCACTTTTACAACGGGTCGCACATTGCCCTTTACCCTTGCTTTCCTAATAAATTATACTAAATTTTATAAAGCTAGGTACTTTTCTTTGTCTGGGCAAAGCCCCAAGCTAAAGTGCTAATAAAGCTAAAAGTTCGGTATCCTTGGAGTATGATAAACTGATTCCAAACCTCTTTCTAAATTTTCGAGCTAAAAGAAACAATTGAAGCATTGACGGACTCCGAGGCATTGGCTGGGAACTTTAAAATATAATTTTGATTTTTAATTCTTCGAGGAAAACATAATATCCTAATATTGTGTTATTATCATGGAATTAGGAATGGTAGTCGCTACGCGTAAATGGCGTATTATACAAAGCAGTGTTTAAAATTTAAATACCCATCGTGCTCGTCAGAGAATGCGTGGCACAACTAGCTGATGTGATGTTTTGCAAATACTTGTCTGTCTGTCTGTCCGAGCTCATCTTCCAAACGCCTCTATTGCTTTTGACGGGTTTTTCAAGTACCTAGTGAATTATACAAAGAGTGATCTAGTCTAATTCTTTATCTCGGAAAATTAAAGAGTTCCCACGGGATATTTAAAGCCTTTCATCCACGCAGACGAAGTCACGGGCTTCAGCTGCTATTATCTTCGAGACGAGTTGAGTAAAACCACCTATTACTTAGGTTATTATCTTTCTCTGTGGAAAAAATATCTATGGCGGCAAAGCGACTTTCCGATAAAAGTTTCAAGAAAATGTAATGGAAAAGTGTTGTTACTAAACGTCATGAACCGTAAGGCCAACATAATATGACCTTTCCTATTGCAACGAGCTCTCTCACTTTAAGCTCACTTAAGTCAAAGAGCAATAAGTCAAATGCCAAAAACATGTTTTAGTAGGTATGTATGGAAAGTGGAAACTATTCCTTTCATTAGTCGGTATAGTACATTAGTACTTAAATATCTAAGCTTTTTAGCAGTTTTCTTAAATAAATATCATGACAGATGGATATAATAAAATATAGACGAAATTGCACCATAACTTACGATTAGGCTACACTTATACTTTTTGGTGTTAAAAAAATCTGAAATTTTATTAATGCGAATTAAATATCACGAAATAAATATTATAGACCGAAGTTTTGTTTGTATAGGGAGCTTTTTTGTGAGACTTGTTCTTCTTCTAAGTTCACTAACAATGAATAAATTATTATTATACCTATAATACTCTTCGCTTTTCTATTAAAGCCGAGCAACCTTGCAGAAAACCAAATAAAAACTTTTTAGTGAAAACTGAAAATCCTCTAACTAGGTGTATAAAGTGCTGAACCGAACAATGCTTAGTTTTCCAGTTCTTCGTAGTTTGTTTTACTGGAAACAGAACAGTTGGAAAGTTCTACTGAAAACATTTAAAGTTTCGATCAGTTGCGTGAGAGAAAAAGCTTTACATATACGTAGTCGAAACAAGTGTAAATTAAAAAAATTCTTTCACAAACACCGTAAGTATTATAGAATTTCGTATAACTGAATTATATAATTTTAACAACAACTTAACAAATTTTTCGGATTCCTGACTGATTCAAGACCGTTGAGCTAACTCACTTCTTCACGTTGCCCACTCAGTGCATACTGGAAGGTTCCGGGATCTATTGGGAACTAGATAGTGCTGAGTATTTTGAAGATCGATAGTTTTGGCCTTTTAATAATAATAGGTAAAAAATTATGTCTATCCAAACATTATTTCATCATCACCATCATTAGCAACTGATCAACGGCTCACTCGTGAGCACATGTCTCTTCTCAGACAAGGGTCAACTATACCTACTGGTCCAATGCTTTGATGACGATAAAGCATGTGATATTTAATAGTTTATGTTACTTATGATTCATTAATAATTATTCTCATAATTTCTCTCACGAGGGCGAAGACACAGGGATCTATTTAATCAGCAATCACAGAATATCGAAGTCTTGAGAACTGATTATTTATTACATCATTTAGTCATTCTGCTTGAACATTGTAATCACTTTCACTTACATGCCTATTCAACTTTTCAATAGTTATTGATGCTTTTCTTGTTAATGAACTAAGAAAGTTATATGATTCTGTTCTTGTTGTTATTGTAAATTATGAGTGACAGACCTAAAGCTGCGTGTAGACTGACTACCAAACTTAGTAACTTACTCATTTTATCTGCACTGGCTCATTTTATCTGAACTTGCTCGATTTATCTCCGTAGGTATATTATATACTTTTATAAGGTAGAAAATTTTTAAGAGGCTGGAAAAATCAAACATAATAATCTATAGTCTATACTATCCATAATATTTATAGCTTACCATAAACACAGTAGTACTTATTTCCTTTATGATATAGATTTACTTAGGTACTGCTAATATTTTCAGAGCTAAACAGCAGAAAGGATTTTAATGTTTGTTGCGGTAATAGCTTTCATCCTGGGATCGGACGGGATACTTTTTAATATCTTGGAAAAGTCAAAGAGTTCCAAGACAAGATTTGTAAAGAACCTGAATAATCTAACCAGGCTATTTTTATTTTCCTTTGCATAAATCTATTCGTCTAATATTCGATGGAGGCTTGAGTTACTTATTATAGCGTTACTTAATATAGGTACTTAAATGAATTAGGAAGGTGTGAACGAGTTTCAAGACTTGGGGCAACCAAGTCTTGAAACTCGTTTATCAGAACAGGAGGCCTTTGAACTGCAACAGGACATTTAACAGGATGTTATTAGTTTTCTAAACACATTTAATAGATGCGGCATTGAGACATGTAAATTTGATTTTCACAATTCATTTTAACTACGAGAATATTTTAATTTGCCTCGTCCTCGCTTTTTGATTTATGTATGTGGTGTGGAATAAACATATTTATGTATGTATGTTCCATCGTAGTGCCGTAACTACTAAGTCGATTGTGATGAATATTAGCTATCAATCGATTAGTTATTGTCCAGTTACATCATAGACATTATATTTACTACGATGGCTACATTTTTTGAACAAAATTAATTTGACTGATATTACATAAATTTTTCCGTAGTCGGCTGTGAAAAAAAAAATATTTTAAAAAACCGACTTCAAACACCCGCGCTACAAAGTATATAATTTATTGTTGATATTTTAAAAACCGCTCGACCGAGTTCGATAAAATTTCAACGGGGCCACCAGGGAAGTATGCCTTTTGAAACAAAAAAAGAATTTTCCAAATCGGTTCAGGCGTCTTCGAGTAATCGGTGAACATACATAAAAAATAAAAAAGATTCCGACGAATTGAGAACCTCCTCCTTTTTGAAGTCGGTTAAAAATCATTGCATCAGTGTAGCAAAGCAGTGTAGCGATCGCAATCGCATCTGATTAATTGGCTGAAATCATTGCGTTCTTGCTGCAACAATGCATTTTAACCAACTAGCTGACGCCCGCGACTTCACCCTCATGGATTTAGGTACTAAAAATCCCGTGGAAACTCTTTGATTTTCCGGGATAAAAAGCCTTTGTCACTCCTCGCTCTCACTCCAGCAGGCCTAGCATGCACGTCGAAGTGATATCTCGCGAAGAGAGAGATATTGTCGATATAGGCTGATTTCGAAGAAAATGAAAATGAAAATTCGAGAAAATGACGTCGCCACTGGCCATGTTAGAGTTTCATAGAGAAAAATAGAGAAAATAATTTTATCCCTACTTTTGACGTAAGGAGACGAATCATGGTGTGCTACCACGTTAGTTTCGATAGAGATATAGAGATAAAATACGATACAATATGATAAGAGATACAATACGAGAAAAGGGGCAGACAAAAGTTTATCGGCGAATAGAGGTTTATTGACTTTTGACGTAAAATTCTTACGCACGCCACGCCACAAGCGTATAAGGAGTGAGAATGTAATCTTTGTTCCGAGGCTATACGATTATGATAAGTATGGTTATTATCCAACGTCGCATGTTGATAGCTCTTTAATATGCTTATAGCTCAGTTAGAGCTAAAGGTTAGCGCACACATCAGCGATTTTATCGCTATACGCATGCTCGAAGGTGGGATTGAATGAAGCGTTTTCGCGATCACGTTTGTCGAACCGAGCATATACGGAGCTTGTGACGAACAAAATTTGAACGTTTTCTCGGAACAACGTGAACTGAGATCTATAGGTCGCACATAAGATTGGTAATAAACTATATAACACTAGCTAACCCGGCGAACTTCGTACCGCCAACTTACCTATATAAATAAAACGAATAAATTATCTTAATAAAAAAAAACTATCGTATCTTTCAAGTTGGACCAAATTACAGATAGTTACGAAGTTTGATCAAAATTGGTTCAGTAGTTTAGGAGTCCATCGCGGACAAACAACGTGACACGTAATCCGTAATTGATATATATTAAGAAGGATATATTATATTATACTATAGTTGCACCTGTATTCTATAATATACTATTGTGTATTTCTAGTAATATTATAAATGCAACTGTGTGTTTGTTTGTTGGTTTGCCCTTCAATCCCGCAGGAACAGAGCAACGGATCGACTTGAATTTTTGCTGATTACTTGGAAAGTCACTGGGTTGTCTTTTATCCCGGATAAACAGACGGTTCCCGTGGATTTTTAAACCTAACTCCACGCGGACGAGGTCGAGGTCAAAAGCTAAGATCTAAGGGAATAAAAGATCTTTTTGAGAGTCGTGGATGTTAAATAAATTCTACGGTCATTTTATTGACTGCTTTAAAATTGTCTGTCGTCTGCGCAGGGCTCCAAGTGTGGAGTGTGCGGTTGCTATCGCTAAATGAGATATCTCGCATGCAAATGATGCCCGTAATCTAAACAAGATCGCCGAGGATATCTTTGAAAGTTCCACATTTGCAATATTATATATAATGTGCACGCTCTTATGAGATTCTGTAAAGTGTTCACACAGTAAAGTACGTAGTCTAAGAGATAGTAACTGTTAGGTGTTCCTAATTTTTGACTGTATTTATTATTTTGTGTTTGAGTATTAAAAGCATTAAGTTTTTTTTAGTAAGTTTTGTTTGATTTAAATTGATTTTACACTAATCAAATTAGGTGTAATTATGAAACACTGTAGGTATTATAGAATTTCGTATAACTGAATTATAGTATAATTTAATCCTAAAATACACTTAAACAATAATTAATTCTTGAATTTTGGCAATTGTGGTGATAGCTTTTAATTGCCTAGTAGCAATTTTTTGGTTGGCCAACAGCAAGACTTGTCATCCCTAAAAATCGTGGTGCCAACCGTAGAATGCGGGATGTGGTTGGCCTTACGAAAGGACTTAGTCGGTATCATCACTACTATCTCCGAACCGTTGGCTACCGTTGGCTACAAAACCCCAACGGAAATTGCTACTAGGGTTAGGTGATTTATTATATCATTTAGGTAATTTTAGCGGTCACCAGCTCTTCAGCTATTCTCTACCCGTTATGAAATGCCATCTCGATTAGTAAGATTGCCGTACCTCGTGTTACCGCAATGTGGACTTAAGAGATACTGACTTACTTACTGAGATATATCTTAAGAAATATTTGACATGTTATTATTAAGGTACCTACGAGTTCCGAGCCGACTATCTACAGATAGCAGTAGCAGGCGACGCGACGCGACGTGTCGCCGCGATGCTACTAGTTTCTTTTTTATGTATTTCTATGGAATACCTTTCGTAATACAATCACGTACAATTTATTGTACTAGACTAGAGTTGCCAACATTAACAATTTCTTCGTGGCATTTTTCAAATTAAACTACAAAAAAAATACTTTTAATGTGGATATTGTAAACTTCTTTGATACTAATCTTGTCCTGGCAATTACGAACACAAAGTAAAAAAAACCAGCTAAGTCGGTAGCGACTAGCGCCGCTGTTTGCAAGTGATGGTCTTTTTTAACCGACTTCAAAAAAGGAGGAGGCTATCAATTCACCGATTACTCGAAAACTCCTAAACCGATTTGCAAAATTATTAATATAATATATGTATTTATATAATATAACCATATTTTCATCGAAATCGGTCGAACGATTTTTAAAATATCAACAGTAAATAACTAGAGGTTCGCCCCGAACTGAGACCTCGCGGTAACGGTATCCCATGATTATTCATTCAATCGATACATGACGTTGACGACCAAACCTGACATTATTATTATGCCCGTTTACACACCTAAACATACCTAGATCATCCCCTAAGTAGGAGTCTCTTTACTTACGTAGCTCGTAAATACAATCCTAAGTCCTAACATCCGTCCCAATGTCCTTTTAGGTGTCCCGTACAGGATCGTGATAAAGAAGTTGACAGAAAACATCACCTAACTTGTCATAGGTAGCCCGTAAAGGTTAGGCAATCTAGGATAGGTCATCTAAATTATTATAAAAATATTTTTTTACATTAAATTATTTTCTTTTTATTTAAATATAGAAAAAGCGAAGCTAGGTCAACCTATAACTCAACAATCTTATGACATAAATGCATTGAAATTTGAAACCGCCTCCGATGGGACGTTATAGCGAGCTCCACAAAATATTTTCATTTCACATTGCGTTGATTAGTGATGTGTTATTAATAACTGCGACGGCTTTAAGTGCTCTCCTAGGCACGTAGAGAATGTAAACGGTCAAAGTTTGGATTCATTTCAATTTTGTACATTACGTAGTGGAGCTTTAGTTCAATTTACTATAGAAAAGACAAGTCGCTGCTCTTCGACACTACTGGCTACTGCATTGCGCATTGAGCTCTTTTTCATAATGTATAGGTACATTACGCACCCCATTGATTTGATTTGTAGTTGGTTGCATTCGTATCGTAGTATTCGAAGTATTAATTCCTATTCAAATAAATAGTTTTATCGTCAAGGGTATTAATTCCTTCGAATCAGACATTTAATTTCGAAGTTATCACGAGTATAAAAATTGTGAAAATTGTTAAGTAAGTATGTAAGAGGTAAATAAGTATGTAGAGCTAAATAATTTATGTTTGTTAGTTCTACTCGCAAAAACTAATGAACCGATTGCGATGAAACTTGATAGGTAGGTACATAGCTGTTACTTTTTATCCCGATATTCTCACGGAATCTAAACTTACGCTGGTCAAACCGCAGGACGCAGCTAGAAGTATATATTAAAGTTATATATAAATCAATAAATAAGTAAATAAATGTTGATATAAACTTTGTTGTCGCACCTAGAATTTGATATTAATGTTATTTTTGATACTTAATTTTCCGTAGTTGTTATTTGATTTATAGTTTATAGATATTATTATTTATTGAACGACGGCATCAAATGTTGTATTGATTATTATTTTACAGCGTGAACCGCCCATAAAAGGCACATCACAACTAAGATTAGCATATTTTATCAACTTAGATCTTAAATTAATTTGTTTCAAAACATTTCATTTTAGTGTAGGTACTTTATTTACCAAAGTTATGTTTTTGAAATAAAACATCTGGGAAAATATTTTGTTATAACTTCGACTAGTATTTACTAATAATAAACGAGCTATCGTTAAAGGCATAATATTATATTAGTACCTACTGTAAGTCATAATTGCCCTTAAGTATCTTTGTAGCTGATATGGAGTAAGTGTGGGAGTAAGTAAATGCTAACGTGAGGCTATCTGATGTCTGTCGCTCTGTCAGCTATTTATTTTTTCACGGCCCAATTCCTACTTCCATGGCCCAACCGCTGAAGCGATCTTGACGGTGTCAGTTGGTTCGTATAAACGAATGGACAATAGGTTATTTCCCAAAAAAAAACTTTTTATTCCGGAAAATCAAGGAGTTCCAACGAGATTTTTACATTGTACGGGTACCTCCTGCATTGTTTGCATCGCGGCCACTTCTATCGCAAAATTATCATTGTAATAATAATTTAGCGATAGAAGTTTTTTTTTTCGATTATATCGATTGCTGAAAACGCACATGTATGGGGACAGAAGAAGTTTTGATACCAACTACTGCGTAGTTTCAAGAAAGATCCATAACAATGAATTTTCATATGTCTCTCCATCTTTCTTTGGCATAAAAAAGTAAACGTTTTCATCAGCCATCATTGTGGCGAACATCTCTCGGTCATAACAATCAGATTCATACTAAAGAAACGTGCTCCGAATCTGTCTGAATGGAATGATAAAAATTGAAATGATTCTTAAAAGGACACTCTGTATAGTCGAGATAGGGTTGTCAGTTTAAAAACTGTGGATGTCAAACACAGCTGTCAAATACTAGGTACATAAACTACTAGTAGGGCGCGTGGGTGCGCGGCCCGCAAGCGGACCGCGTATTTTCTACTCGTCAAGTAGAATTTCAGGTCCTGATCATTTCTATCAAAAAACCACTCTTCCATCTTTTATATTCTCTGAGAAAAACACCTTTGAAATTTGTATAGCCGCCATCTTGAATCCGCCATTTTGAATTTTTTTCATTTCACTGCCAATTGTATGCCATGTGGTTTCGAGTATTTTTTGTTTGAGCAGCCCCTACCTATCTTGAATACCCTGGCCATGCTCCTCAGCCATCTTCTAAATCCTCGATCAGCATTACTTTCCATATTTTTTTCTCCGAATCATTAGTCAGGATGAGAATTCTGCTATAAAAACTTTTGAAAAGCAACCTTCGTCTTGCACAGTTTGTATGGAAATAAAATTCCGCAATCTTGATTTTTTTCCATTCATCAAATAGATCTTCGGGTTCTGATCACCTTTTGCTAAGAAACCACTCTTCCATCTTTTATACTCCCCGAGATAGACACCAACGAAATTTGTATGGCCGCCATCTTGAATCCGCCATTTTGGAATTTTTTTAGCTCACTGGCAATTGAATGAGGTTTTGAGTATATTTTGTTTGAGCACCTCCCACCTATCTTCAATACCCTGGCCGTGCTCCTCACCCACCTTCCAAACCCTCGATCATCATATCTCATCATTTGTCAGTATAAGGATTCTTCTATAAAAACAAATTTCGAAATGAAATCGTATCAAAGTCTTGAATAGTTCCCAACTTCTAGTCTCTTCAATATTCGCCATATATTTTGTATGGAGAAAAAACATTCCGCCATCTTGGATTTTTTTCTATTCATCAAATAGACCTTTGGGTCCTGATCATCTTTTGCCAAGAAACCACTCTTCCATCTTTTATACTCCCCGAGATAGACACCGACGAAATTTGTATGGCGGCCATCTTTTTCCGCCATTTTGAAGTTTTTTTCAGCTCACTGCGAATTGGATGAGGTTTGGAGTGACATTTGTTCGAGCACCCCCACCTATCTTCGATACCCTGGCCGTGCTCTTCACCCGTCTCCGAAATCCTCAATCATCAGCTCTCTCCATATTTTTCCTCCGAATGAATTTTTTTCCTCTATACGAAACCATCTGTGAAAAAAATTTTTTTCATACAAAATTTTACAGCAGAGGTGATCAATGAGTCAGTCAGTCAGTGAATCAGCCCCAGCAGCTGAATAAATAGTATCGTTTATAAGATGTGGGTATCCAGGTGTGTTCAGTTGTCAACTAAAGCTGTTTAATTATAACTTTGAGCTTTAGAAAAACTCCTCCATAAAACTACGATAGCTTGGATTCAAAATTATTCATGTCATGCAGGCCAACAGCCAACTCATGGAACTAGGACGTAATTCTTAGTTCCATGAGCCAACTTATGGATCTTTTGATGCACGTAAATAACTGACGTCTGTCATCCCTAGACATGTTGTGGAGTGGCTTAATCAATCCCCCACCGGCCGGCTATGTGAAAGCATTCTGATACTGCTCATTTTCATTACGACCTCAAAAAATTAGGGGTTCCTGTCTTTATATCGGAATGTTGCTTACAAAATTGCCGACTTTGTTTTTTCGCGTCGTATTTTGATAGTCACACTTTATGTGCAGTGATGAAAATGCTACCTCTTCGTAGGTAGTTTCGTGAATCAAAAATAGTCACCACTTTTATCAGCATTTATTTCTTTACCAATATTACGCAATATTTTTAACCGACTTCAAAAAAGGAGCAGGCTATGAATTCGACGTGTACCTATTTTTTTTTTTGTCGATGTTACTCCATAACTCCGTCCAATCTGAATCGATTTCAATGTTTTTTTTATTTGAAAGGTCATATCGTAAGGTTGGTCCCATTTAAAGGGGTTGTTTCAAATATATATGGAGCCTGGGCCAGGTCTTTGTACAGTCTTTCAAAATGTTTGGGGTCATGATTTTTTTTAAATTTCTCATTAAATAGTTATTTGTGTTATATGGGGCCAAAGAAATTTTTTGTTCCCCGAGGGCGTTATTTTGAATTCAGAGCGAAGTGAAGGATTCTATAGTAGACTCCCGAGCGCAGCGAGGGATTATAAAGTAGAATCCTGAGCGTAGCGAGGAATTCAATATACGCCGCCCGAGAACAAAAAATTTTGGCCCCTAATGACACACTATTTCATCATTACCTATGAGAAAAAGCTAGGAGTATAAACCTACTATGTATAGAGTATAGACATTACCAATACGTATATTGAAAGTTTAAATAAAACACAAATAAAATTTTATGAAATAATTAAACATTAATATCTATATTGGAAGTATGGGCGTATACATCTAAAGTTCGGCCGTTCAGAGAATGCGTTCCTGACACGTCGCGATTGAACTGATGACGTAACTTTGTAATGGCGTTGCAGTTACGATAAAAATATTATTGCTGGTTGTTTACCGTTTTAACAATTGATGAGCATTAAAACAACATTATTATATCAATAATCAATTAATGTTATAATTTTGTGCCAAACTGAGTGTCAAATAACTTGGTAAACAATAACTAACTGATAGGTGTCAGGAACGCATTCTCTGAACGGCCGAACTTTAATCGACAAATTTGATCACGTGACTTATCGAAGACAACAGCTTCTCAAACATTTTTGAATTCTCTCTTCTGATTGGTCCGTGTTAGTGCTTTAGTATGCTGAAGCACTAACGCGGACCAATCAGAAGAGAGAAATGAAAAGTCCCATGGGGTTAAAATTAAATTTTGCTCCCGCTATCCTCTGAAGCCAATATTCGTTTTTCGAATAGGTATGATGAAAAGGTCATTTTTACGAGGTGCAATGCGAAATTATTTTGCAAAATAAAAGCGCAACAACATGGCGTTCTTTTTGACGATGACACGTACTTACACGAGTCATGATGACATTTGAAATAAAAATAACCACAATTGACAGCAATGACATTTGACATACCAGCAATTGACGTTTGACAATTGAAATGACATTAAGATGACGTAACGTCATTACAAACATAGATCTACAACAAAAGCAGATGGATGCACTCTGGGAGTAGCCATTCTACAGATGTACCCAATTATCAGTTTTATATCTTTACGTCTTATTCACTGTAAGACTACAAAAAAAGCATATTTTATTTCAATTTCTATGACTTAATACTATTTTTTGGTGAAGCGTACAAGTACCTGGGCCAAGATGAAACAACCCCTTTGGTGAATATCTTCGGTGACGGTGATAAACGTCTTAATACTTACTAAAGTGTGTTTTTCTTTCAACACTTCTTCTTTATCAACCGATAGACATCCACTGCTGGACAAAGGTCTCTTCCATGGATTTTCTCAGGTCTGGGTATTGCGCTGCCTGTATCCAGCGGGTCCTAGTGGTCCACCCTGTGGGAAATCTGCCTACTTAGTACTTACGCACATTTTTCGGTGCGGTGTCGCCATCCATTAAACTGCACATTATTGTAAAAGTGACGTTTTGTCTGAACAATTTATAAAAATCCGTAGCTGGCTTCACATTGGATATTTAGTTAGGTAAGAGTTTCAATGTGAATTAATAAAATTTTAATGATATGAGCTTAGAGCGTTCGCCAGCAAAGTGAACATTTCACTGAGATTCCAAAACAAACGAGTAAATCTACATTCGTTTAAAACCCGCAGCTTTTGTACGTTAAAATATAGCCTCAAAGGTTTTGAATTTCCACGTAAAAGCTCTACACCTTTATTACTAAGCCCGAGTTAGTAATTCACCGTCCACCGATATAAGCATCGGACGTCGATAGTATAAAACATAGGCATACATTTACTACCGTAAGAAGACATGCAAAATAGTGAGGTGCGAAAAAATCTCTTACGGCAATACTTAAAGATAGAAAAGGAAACCGAATCTGATATCTACGATATTTATACATCACTAGAAGTCTTTCTAGAAGTAGAAGTTTGATTAATCAAAATAGGCGTTTTGCGGCTGTCAGGGGGTCTACTTACGGCAGTAAATCCTTCTAATATTATAAATGTGATGAAAGTTTGTGAGGATGTTTGGATGGATGTTTGGATGGATGCATGTTTGGAATTTCGATGGATGTTTGTTGCTCTTTCACGCCACAACGAATGAACCGATTTGGCTGAAATTTGGAATAGAGATAGCTCATACCCAGGATTACAGGAACACATAGGCTACATTTTATCACGAAATTTACAGAGTTCCCACGGGGATTAAAGAACCTTAGTCCACGCGGATGAAGTCGTGGGCATCATCTAGTATATTATGAGTCTATGGCATAAAAAATACGTAACTAAAGAAAGACAGGGATTTCTTTTATTCGATGACAAGATAGCCAATGACTGCAACCTCACATCACGTCTTGACGTTAAGTGACGATGCATTCTGAGATACGAGTAGTAGCAGGCTAACTTGCAAGGGGTACGGCATTGTAAATTAAATCCATACCCTTAACGCTTTAATACAGATCATCGTACCGGAATGCTTAACCGCTTGATGGTACGTCTTTGATGGTAGGATGGTAACTAGCCACGGCCAAAGCCTCCCTGCCAGACCAAAGACAATTCAGAAATTAAAAATTTACAAATTGCCCCTGCCTTGAATCGAACCCAAGACCGCCTACTTACCTTACTACCGCCACTGAGCCAGCAAGGTCTTCAAGAGTCATTTTGAGAAACTCTCAATTGATCAAATTGGAGGACGGCCGAATAAACGCTTATAAGTACTTTCCAAATTGGGTTGCATTCACGACGAGATTTAATTTCGAATCTTCTCAACAGAATCTATTCTCTGGATCGATGGTAGTCTCGACTTCTCATCAGAACAATTTCTCATCAAATAATCTATATATATAAAAGAAAGTGGTGTTAGTTACACTATTTATAACTCAAGAACGGATGAACCGATTTGGCTCAAAATTGGTGGAGAGGTAGCTTAGAACCAGGAGACGGACATAGGATACTTTTTATCCCGTTCGACCGCGTTTCCGTCAAGTCAATATAAAACCTTTTATAACAAAAATGCATCTGACATGGAATAAAAAAACGAAAATGACAGTGGAAGAACAAAACGTAAATGACAGCTAAACGTAATTTTGTATTTGGTTAATTATGGTAAAAAATTATGGTAAAAACAATTATAAAAATTATAGTTTAACGTAATTGATAATATCATCAGTAATATGTTTTCTCTTTGAATCATCATTAACAATGCCGCGAGCAAGACGATCAAATGTTTCCTGCTACAAAGCTACGGATTGACGTGATTTATTGGATAGGTATTGTTGAGAACCTGGAGGGTGACAAAGATTTCCCGCGGGATGTTATGAACTAAATCCACGCAGACGAAGTCGCGGGCATCAGCTAGTAATCTTATAAAAAACAAGTTAAAATTTTATTTAGGGTTTTTGTGCACATTAACATCTAGGGGTTTCTATATCATTGATATGGGAATACAATTTATGTGGTCCTGCATACCCTTAAGACACACTGCGCAATATTTATTAGGTACTAAACTGTCCCTATAAGGAAGGCCAGCTCCCTTTCGCTCGCAGAATTTAAATTCGTGTTCGTGCTTAGCTCCATACAGGTATTCGATATTCAATATTTAATCGCGAAGTGAACAAGAGAATAATCTGTTCACTGTGATATATATATTAGTATAATATATGATAGTGTGATGATGCTTATCTTGAGTAGGTACATATTGTAATAATAACTATTATTTTTTATTATTTGCTAGCCCGTAGTATTTGTTCCCCTTGATTTCGTCTACGTGGGGTTGAGTTTTTAAAAATCCCGCGGGATTCCTCTTATTTATCTAATTTTTGGACTTTCGTCCGAAATGAGCATGCCAGCCCCACCGTCAGTTTATTATAAATATCTAGATTAGAATGCCTTAATATGCAATACTAAAGACAAAAATGCCTTATAATTTCAAATTCAAATTCAAAATTTTTTATTTCACGTAGGCCAACCTGTGGCTCTTATGATAAGTCATGACTCTACCACCGGTTCGGAAAGCGGATTCTGCAGAGAAGAGCGGGCAAGAAACTCAGCAGTTGCTCTTTTCAAAATAATCATTTTTTATGAAGCTATTACATTGTAATAAGTAATTTAAGCTATTACATTGTATTAAGTAATTTAATAAATTTAGGGTAACAATAACTTATGAATACATGGATTTGGGCTGAATTGGGAAAGCAATCTCACTCTGCTAGGCTCAGTCAGAATTAAAACATAAGAGGTCGTGTCACATTTTTTTTTGCTCCACAAAATTTGTCAGATTTTTTTTTCGCATTATCCATAAAGTCGGATTAAGGCTCGCTAAAGTTAATTCCTGAGTGATAACGATAAGTGATGTAAATATTCGCATTATATATGAACGTGTTGGACTGTCAATAAATGAAGCATAATTTGCGTTAGGTAGCGACATTTATTAAGGGAATTTATATGAGGATCCAGCTGAATTAATTAGACAGTGAGACACTGAGAGAAGTCGATGAGTCTGCCGGGTGTAAAATACGACACTTCCTGATTAAGATAGTATCATTTTACATTGATGTATGGTGGTTATTTAAAAGCAGCATAATTCAAAACTTGAAGTCTATACTGGACTATTATAAATGACATTTTCTCCGGGCGCCAAACTGTGAAGAACTTTTCGTGATATAGGTAGTGCAAAACTGTTTCAAATTCTTTCGATGTTTTCAGACAAATATATTATTGTGTGAGCATTATTAGGTTGAACTAATTTATGTCAACAGAATAAATTAAACGTAAGTATGCATTGAATTAGTGAAACATGCACGCAGCTACGTTCTATATCTACCTATAATATTCATGCGATGTGGAGTAAGATGATGCTGACAGATGCTGATGACAACCATCTCTGAAGAAGGAAGATTGCTTTTTTCGGCCACCTGCAACGAGGATCCCTCTATGAGCTACCAAGGTTGATTAAAGGCAAGATAGTCGGAAGAAGGGCACCGGAACGACCGAGAAAGAAGTGGTATAAGGGAGTGGATTAGTGGAATCGACAAAAGTACCCGGAAATAAAGAAAATACACATGAACGCAGAAGTTTTCTCCGACTGACCGCAAAGTTTCAGTTTGAATATGGCACCACATGATGATGAATGAATGTTAAAGATATTTACCAAAAAAATTCATACGCGTGTCTACATTGGTCTAATTGCAAATATTTATTTTAGGTACTTCCGAATTCTAAATGCACAGCGAAGTAATCCTTCCTGTTTGACTACTTTTATCCCGGAAAAAAAGGTTTCCGTGGAATTTTTAAAAACTCCATCCAACTCCATGCAGATGTAATCGTGGGTTAAAGCTGATTGTGTAATGTACATATGTTCACATTGATTATTTTTCTCTGTAAACTTAAGCTATATACCAAGCGGAAAAATATACAGGTGCAAGCAGTTAGATACCAGTAAGTATACCTAAATATTTCGCGTCGACAGGACAGGGAATTATGTTCCGCATTATGCGTTGGAGGATTTCCAAAGGCTTCCTTCCCTCTGCGAAATATAAGCAAAATTTTGTCATGACCGCTCATAACGCCGGCTAAGCTGTATCGGATTTCGCGTAATATGTCTACTCTTTTATCCTTACCAAATAAATTATTATAAGGGTAAAAATATGAATATTATATGGAAACCATAGAGTATTCGCAGGAACTACACAACCTGTACCTACTTTTAAAACATTACCATCAGAAATAATTTCGCGATTGTGTTGTTTTGGGACGATGGCTCTTAAGGGTGGAACCACATTTGTGAGGATCGTTTCGGATTTCGCCCATACAAAACTCTCAAATTCCATAAGAACGTGTACGGATCAAATCGGCTTTTCGATGCGTACACGAATGTATGGAAAATGACAGTTTTGTATAGGCAAAATCCGAATCGATCCTCACAAATGTGGTTCCACCTAAGGGTGGAACCACATTTGTGAGGATCGATTCGATTTCGATCGAAGAAGACTAAGAGTCTTCTTTAGTGTCAAAGTCAGTGGGTTCGATCACGGAACTAGGAATTACGACTACGTCTTCGATTGTGTAAAATAATCGTATCAATTTGACAGCTTAAAACGTATTTTTGATACTTGGTTTGATATAAGAAAATTTAAAATGGTACCATACGTTTCAACTGTTTCAAGCCGTGAAATAAATACAATTTTTTAACACAATCGCAGCTCTGAGGGCATAACTCGACAAGTATTTATTTAAAATATGAAGCTTTACCTAAATTGGTAGAGAAGTTCCAATTTCCTTATCTTACTTTTATGAAACCTCCTTAATTGTGATCATCCAATAATATTAAAAGTTTAATTTGAATAGCTTCCTCGACATAATATAGAGATTAAAGCGCGAGCCAAAGCCGAAGAAAAAAAGTTCACAACAGTCTCTTCACAATTACTTTGAAATAGATAAATAATAATTAATTAATTATTTATTGTTTTATAATATAATGGATGTAAAAATATCACCGGTATGATTGGCGCCAACGCGAAGATTTGATTATCATTTAATTACCATAACGAGAATTTCCGTAAGAAGGTACCTAAGTAATCAGTCAGATTCGCAGTCATAACAAAACTACTTGTATAATCATGCATTTAATCAATCAATATTTTTTTGGTCAATGTCCATGTAACTTAGACCAAATCGCCATTTCAGGCTCTATGTAAACTATCTTCTTCTTATCCCACGCTATGTTAGGTCAGCACATGTCTTTTTCTTTCACTCGCTTCTATCACGCATATCCTTTTTCACACAACATCCATCTTTTCTTTGGTCTTCCTCTACTCTGCGTCCTTCTACATTAATATTCAACATTCTTCTAGTAATATGAGTTCAATAGTGAACTCACAAAAGAATTCTAAAAAATCAAAAACTAAGATTTTGGGAAACCTTTAGACACATTTTTTAAATAGGGATTTTTGAGAGAGATCAAACAATGTTACAGCAAAGGAGCGAAATAATGATAAGTGCCTACTTATTAAAAATATTTATATAGAAGTAGAAATAAGATACATCAATAATGATATTATGAGAATAATTTCTTTATTTGAAAAGCAGTCTCACATCATATGAAACGAATATTTTCACTCTATAATATTATTAACATGTGAACGAAGACATTCCGTTGGACGTATTATTTATATGAATTTTTAAAAGTTTTGTATCATTAATGGCTATTAAAAATCGATCGTGCTTTCATTGGCTCATAATAATCGTGGAATGTGGCTTGATTTAGTTGTAATGAAGCCATACTTTATGACTTCTCGGAATCTTTTCCTCGCTGGAATCGTGAAATGTAATCTTATTTGTATATAAGTACCTCTACCTATATTGATAAATTGTGCATCAGTTACATGAACTGATTCATAAAATGATTCATTTTAACGTTATAAATTATTGTCACTTAAGAATTTTTAATCTGAAATGGTTTGCCATTTCCTCAATTTGTTGTGGATACATGGAGCTACATAGCGCTATCTTTTTACTGATTGAATAATGCGAAACACTTTAACTGCTTAAATTTACATTTCTTTTTTCTAATTTATTATTGTTATTGTTTTACTTACATAAAAATATTAAAAACAAGTGTAAATTAAAAATTTTATTTTTATAAAACAAGCTTTTAGTAGCTGGCTTCATCGTCAGACCCTGGCTATCATCTAGAACCAGACTACTTGTCAATACGAATCAAACGAGCCCAAACTCGATGGGATTACGTCGTTTTATTACAGAGTTGCCAAAACCACCTTCCGGCTTCATCATGAGACCCTGAATATAATCTACGACCAGACCACTTGTCAACACTAATCAAACGAGTTTAAACTCGATGATATTACGTCATTTTATTACAGAGTTACCAAAACCACCTTCCGGTTTCATCATCAGACCCTGATCAGATCAGACCCTGGTAACCATCTAAAAACAAATTATTCGTCAAGAACGAATCAAACGAGCCGAAACTCGATGGGGTTGCGTCGTTTCATTACAGAGTTCCTATGACCACCTTCCAGCTCCATCATCAGACCCTAGTTATGATTGAAAGACAAACTACTCGTCAAAAACATTCAAACGAGCCCAAACTCGATGAGATTGTGTCGTTTTATTGCGAAGTTCCTATGGCCACCTTCCAGCTCCATCATAATATTACATCGTCAGTCGTCACGCGATTTACACATGTATGCAAAATTTCAGCTCAATTGGTAACCGGGAAGTGAATCAAATTTAATTTGCAAGATTTGATGACAAACATCGGTGATGACAAACAGGGACAGGTGAAACTAAATAAAAGCTTGTAATAAGGTTATTATTGTAAGTACTTAGCAGTATTATAATCTAGTTAATGAATTTTTAACTAACTGTAGGTATTAGTTAGGTTAATATAGCTTTTATAATAGTTGCAAGCCCAAAAGGGCAGAATATATTGGAACTGACGTCATAAATTATATCTGTTTTTACCTATATTCAAACAAATATTTTTATCTTTTTCATATGATTCTTTAAATTGATCATCGATGTAACTAGGTACTCAATTATTACTACTACTAGTTTCATTTCATGAACGTGCTTGATTTATTGTAAGTATCAACATTGCACTGCGAGGCACTTTAGGCTCTTGACTGTTATTACAAGGCACTATAATATTATTTTGTAAACTTAAACCCATGTAGGTGTCCGGTGTCATGTGAACTATTGCGCACTTGGTTGGTACTCGGAAACGATTGCATATTATTCCACACGTTGCATGTAAACATACGTCGTTATCCTTGCTGTTTTTTCATGTGGGATTTTAGCTTTGCAGTTGTTATGTTTCGTTTCGGAGAGGATTATGTTTATTGTATTACTAGCATCGATGCCCGCGACTTCGTCCGCGTGGATTAAGTTTTTAAAAATCCCGTAGGAACCCTTTGATTTCCGGGATAAGGATAAGTGGTATGTCACGCTTTAAGTCCTCAACTATACCCATTGATAAACCATAAACAAACACACTTGTACATTTTTACTTTTAGGGTTCCGAAAAAAAAAACAGGACCCGTATAGGCTCCTAAGGCTCGCTCCGTTGTCCGTCTGTCTGTCTGTGTGTCACTTACTTCAGGCCCTTTTTCTCAAAAAACGGCTTGAAGTACTAAGTTGAAATTAATACTGTATACAATGGTCTCTTAATGGTGTGAACATTTCAAGTTAGTCTAGTTTAACATTGTGATGAAATATCACGTGAAAACTGATTTTATGCGGTATTTGTATCGTAAATCGTAATGCCAATCTAGCGCCATTCCTGAGAGTAAATCCGTGGCCAATGGCCATATTCGAGGTTCGATAATAAATTATAATTCTCACATGAAAATATACAGCCCTCAGTG
The DNA here is from genome assembly GCA_029955525.1 of Oeneis ivallda. Lineage (NCBI taxonomy): Eukaryota > Metazoa > Arthropoda > Insecta > Lepidoptera > Nymphalidae > Oeneis > Oeneis ivallda. The sequence goes on from JARPMR010000005.1 coordinate 11,375,569, forward strand.
CGCTAGTATGACTCGCACTTGGCCGGTTTTTTAAATTTGTGTAAAGCCGAGACTCCTGCGATCATATTTTTGTTAGAAATTGGTTTTCTAGCTAAATCGGAGTGTGTTCTTGCTGGGAAAGCTAAAATCCAACTGAACTGGATGATATCTTCGCTTTCGCCAGTGGGAGGATTAATATTTAATTTCATCGTTGCTCCCAAACATTACGTCCTTGAACTCTATCACTTTTGTGTTTAGGTACGCAATATTTTCTTTGAGTATTTTCAAACTAATAATGCACGCAATTTTTCTATAATTTGTATAGGATGAACATCTCAAAGAAAAGTGAAGGCTCATTTCAATTTGTGTTAACTTCCTGTTTTTAATAAGATGACCGTAAAGTTTTGATAACATGTTTTGCTTAACACATTTGTTTAATTTTTTTTTGTTAACATTCGCACTTAATAGATCCATAACATTGCCAATATCACATAGGAAAAAAACGCGCAGGAAAGCCGCCATAAGCTATACGCTTCAGATCGTTTAATTCAGGGTACCTACATGCATTTTGCTTATTTACTGAAATTCTATTTATTGAGACTATTCTTTAATTTAGAATTTCAAAATTTAAGTAAGTAGTTCGTTTTTAAATGACACCCTGCCTACAAGTAGAAACAAGGTGCAGTAAGTAGATACAGTAAGTAGTTACAAGTGGGATCCACATACTACCACCATTGGTGTCACTAAACTAGCGGCACGCTATGATGGCCGGTTTGACACATTACAATAGTGATGTGGAATGTCAATTTATTCTCGAACAAAAAACAATTAAGTTTTGTTTTTGTACCTGATTAAATAGGTTTAATAAAACAAAAATGTATATGTTTATTTAATTTATTTGAACGAACTGAATATTTGAATGAAAATGAATATACATACTTTATATGCACACAAGAAACATATGAATACAAAAGATACCAAAAAAGGTGCCACAAAAGGCCATAATTAATCAGATTCGTCCATACTACTATTTTCACTGTCGTCACTGCTATCATCACCTACATTAATAATTATATGTTCGTTTTCTATAATATTATCTATTTTCACATCTCTTTCATAATCTTCCCTTATTAATTTAACAGTTCTATTCACAACCTTTTCCCAGTCTCCTTTAGTCACATGTTCACAAGCTTCTTCTAATAATTTTAGCATTTTTTTTGTGGTAAATGGGGGTTCTGTATTGTGTCTTGCAGCATATCCCTTAATTTGAGCCCACACCAACTCAATCGCATTATACTCACAATGGTAAGGCGGTAACCGTATAACTCTGTGCCCATGTTCTAATGCTATTTCGTCAATGACGTATCGGATCTTGGTTGGTTTGTTTTCTTTTAAAAGACGTACTAATTCCGCTTTTAACATATTCATGTTTGCATCTACGCCATTTTTACGAAGCCATGCGACGATATCAGCTTTCTTTTGGGATTGGGCAGGTGGCTTGTCAATTTGCATCGAGTGGTATGGGGCGTTGTCCATAATTATAATAGATGGTTCAGGGAGGCTACACAACATTGAGGTAAACCATTCAGTAAACTTTTCTCCATTCATGTCTTCATGATAGTCTCCAGTGGTTTTTGACGCAAAAGCCATGAGAGAACCTTCGACAAACCCGTTGATGGTTCCGGCGTGACAAATTATAAGTCGCGATCCTTTTCCTACAGGAACTTTGGAAGTAGATGCTGCTGTGTCATCGTTCCAAGAACGGCCTACAGTATGGTTAGCATTAAGCCATGTTTCATCCAAGAACACAACATTTTGCCAATTTTTGATTTCTTTCACTTGCCGTAAAAAAGTATACCTTGCCATCGCTATATCAAATCTTTCCATCAATATTTTGCGTTTGTTACATTTTTTGTATCGAAATCCAATGGTCTTCAAAATCTTCGTTAAAGAACTTTCCCCACCGAAGAATAATCCAGCTTCCTTCAGTGAATGCACCAACTTTTTTCTTGTTGGATACTCCTTCTGTAAATAGTAGCCGTAAACATGTCTTCGGATAGCATCGGCATCAAAGCTATCGATGCCTACGACTGGTTTTGCTCGTTTTCTCTTTTTTGGTGTGTGAAGTTTATTTTCTTCTGTGCCAGTCTCGCCATATTTTTTTTTAGTTATCCGTCTAACAGTTCGTTGTCCAATATTAAGCGCATCAGCTACGCGTTCAACCACTGACGTTATAGGTAAAATTGGCCCTCCATTTTGAGCTTCACGATCGAAATAGTTACGAAGGCGTATTACGAACTCACGTGTCTGACTATTTAGAACAGTTCTCTGCGTACGTTAGGTCATATCGACGAAATCCACAACAAAGGGCTTGAACAGAGTCCAAATTAACGAGCAAGGGTCAACAGTAATGCAGTATCAATATTTGAAATCCAAAGCCAGGTCAAAACTATATCACAATCGCATTGCACTGACAGTTTATACTTTTCGAAGCAACGTCAATTCGAAACTGCTTTGTTTTGCATTGAGCATTGACGCGAGTTTGCCGGAGGTAGTAGTTGTGCTAGCCAGCGATCCTATGTGACGATCGTATTAGATTCCATTTTTAAAAATTTTCAATTTAGAAAACCAAATGCCGAGTTGTGGTATATATCATATAAAAATAAAAATTTTACCTTTTGTATGAAACAGCTGATATTTTTTTGCGATTTCAGAGGTTTGTCCACATAGTGAAAATTGTTCATATTCACAAGTACATTCACCCCTTAAATGGTGCAAACTGATACTACACACTTCTACACTTGTATACATTTTAGAAATCAATTTAATAAATAAATTTTGAGTCCTAAACCTAAAACTACATTCGATAAAATTTATGAATCTCTGCACATCACTATCGTCAATAAAGTAATACAATTATTTCCTTCAAAGTCGTTATCAATTAATACGGAACTTCATGAGCGGACAAACGTCAAACCGGCCATCATAGCGTGCCGCTAGTGTAAATCACCATTTTACAGTTCGCAATCTCGTAAATTAGTGAGAAACACAAGGCCTTGCAATTATTATGTGGCGCACAAGAACCCTTTATTATTTGCCTACGTGATGTTGGCAATTTTATGGATCTATCACTGCGAATGTGGAATGCCTAGATAATGCTAATGCAATGGGAACAGAGACTGAGCGGCCAGGACGCGACGTGTAGCTTGTTGCTAGCATAAGAAAATAATACTACAAGTTATTCATAATCTTCTTGATCACTCTATAGATTGTTGAAAGGACCTCGTAGTAAACTAGTAACACTCGGTCTTGCACCACTTGTTTCCAGGGTCATCTAAACTTAACTAAATTAACGTAAATAAGCGCTATTCTTGTCGCAGAGGTAAAGGATACGTCTTAGTACTTAGTAGTCTAGTACTTTAAGGCTTTAAAACTCGTTTTGTTCACAGAGAATCATCAATTCCGTTTAACATCTAAAGCAAGGTTCGACTTTGAACATTTGAATTGTTGTAAATATTATATCTACCTATCCCCAGAATTGATATTTTACATATCTTCCAAAAGGCAAAAAATATTATTATAAGTAATTAAAAGACAGATTCGAAAATCTTATCGTTTTATTCATTCAAAATACAGACTACAAAGCAGCCGGCTCTACCGTCGAGCAAAGTGTTTTTGTTTCTAGATAATTTGACTTTATAATGCGTCGTCTTCACTTAACAAGTGTTTTTTATTTTGGAAAACAAAAACAACTGCGTGACGGTAAATATTTAAAACAGGCGCCATGATGCTTTTTGGCAGTGACGACGTACAAAAAGTACATTCGATTTTATCATTCTCTATTTACTTCATTGTCTATTTTGTTTATGGTACGCTGCATACTGTGATCACACTGTGACGATGGGTGGCGCAACCTAGCTCGATGAACCGATGCTTGTTGGGGTCACAAGGTGTTCGAATGAAGGCTCCTCGTCAGGAAGCGCAGCATCGGTATTGTATATCGATTTCAAGCGAGTCGCGTTGGTAGCCGTTGGATAAGTACAGGGCGTACAAAATCGTCTTCTTTAGCGATCTTTTAAACTACGAGTACCTATGTCCAATCGTGGGTGTGTTGTCTGTAAATCTAGATCCAGATAATGCACAGGCTCAACACGCACTCCAATTACACACGACCACTCTCGCCTATAGCTCTCGTGTACCTGTCGTGCTGCGTTCGAGACTGGCTTGAATGTTTATGTGAATGTTATGTGTAGGTATACTGGTATATTATGTATAAAGAGATATATTAGTAAATACTATAAACCATAATCATATAATGATGCATATTACTACGTAGGTATCCACAAACACTACAGTGGGCATGTAAGTTTTAGATGATGATGATGTCAAAAGACTAATCAGAATAGAATAGGAATGTTTTTTATTCAAATAAACTTTTTTACAAGTGCTTTTGAATCGTCGATGAGTCTACCACTGGTTCGGAATGCCGTTCCTGCCGAGAAGAACCAGCAAGAAACTCGGCAGTTGCTCTTTTCAAAACAAGTCCACAATACAATAGATATTATGCTATGTATGCAGTGTTTCAACAATGAAGGGAAGCTCCACAAATCATTTGTAGCATTTTCTTCCTTAATTATTCTGTGAGTCTTCACCACTCTGCAGTTTTTATTACTTTTTCCCGTTTTCAAATTAAAAAGCTGTTGAACCAGTTGCTATCCGTAACTTCATCGTGGTGAACTATGGCTTAACCCTTCTTGTTCTAAGAAGAGACATGTGCCGTCGAGTGGGCCGGAGAAATGATGATGCTGATTGGGGTTATTCCTTTGTGTCCCCTTGACTTGTCCCCTAAGCCTGGCAATACACGTCAGATTTTTTCATCCGATTGTCCGATCCGATAGTCTGATCCGGCTACCGGAAGGCATTGGAGCCATTACTTTGTATGAACGGACGTGCGATCCGGTAGTCGGATCGGACGTCCGAGTCGGAAGCGGGCCCGAGGCGTTTCCGATTTTACTGTCGGTCCGATTGTCTGAAGGCGCGGTCTACATACTTCTAGTGTGAGACGAAATAGACGTCCGGTTATTCCTTCCGATTTGCCAGTCGAATCTAGCGCTGATACTGTGTGGACGCATCGTTGTGGATCGAATCTTCTTCTTTATCAACCTATAGACGTCCACTGCTGGACAAAGGTCTCCTGCATAGACTTCCACAGGCTTCGGTCTTGCGCCGCTTGAATCCAGCGGCTCCCTGCGACTCGTTTGATGTCGTTGGTCCACCTGGTTGGGGTCTGCCAACACTGCGTTTCCCGGTGCAGGGTCGCCACTCTTAACACCTTAGGACCCCAACGACCATCAGCTCTTCGAGCTATGTGCCCCGCCCATTTCCACTTCAGTTTCGCGACACGCTGAGCTATGTCGGTGACTTTGGTTCTCGTACGAGTCTCCTCATTTCTGATTTTCTCCTCATTTGATCTCGCAGGGATATACCGAGCATAGCTCTCTCCATCGCATCGTGGATCGAATAATGGCCGAAATTTATGATATTGAACGGCTAATTGTAGCCGTAGAAAAACATTCTATAAAAATTAAAAACTTTTCGGGGTGTCTTAATAATTTTGGATGTATTAATTAGAAATGACTCTCGGTAAGTCTTGTCAAATTAATTGGGTGAATCCAATAGCGTCGCTCCGTCCGTTTTGCTCCGTGCGCAAGCACTCGGGATGATAGCTCGGGAACGACTGAGCTCAAAAAAAGCCTGACGCAAGAACCGGACGTGTATCGAGTAAATACGATCCGGTAGTCTGATCAGACAATCGGAAACAAAACCTGACGTGTATTGCCAGGCTAAGGGGGGACAGATAGGAATAAAAATTCCGATCTGTCCCCCTATTAGCGACAGGGTGACAGATCGAACTTTTAAATTCCTGTCTGTCCCCCTGTTAGCAACGAAGTACGAACTAGTCGAAAGAATCAGACAGATAGAACTCATTATTAAGGGAGACTATAGCGGATAAGTTTCACGTCAATAGTTTTGACAAAGCTACTCCCACTTATCCCATTTGGCTGCTATTTTCATATGGCGCCTCCACCTGCTAATGACTTAATGTGTAGTGATTACATGGGTGTGGCTGCGCATTCATAACAGGTTTCAAACTTGTGGAATTCACGTATAATTTATTATCTTTTAATTTCGTGTACCCGTCTGTGTTTGGCGGTCGTTGGGCCATTAAACAAATTAATAGATGGGTTAACACGAAGGAAGTTGCGTAAACTGTAAGACCTTTGTGTCGTAAATCGAAACTAAAAGGGTTAAAGGTACGGTGCACTTTAAACCCTCTCCAATTTTTAACTAAGTGGTTTCTCTAAACTTCAAACTTGTATAGTAGTAGTCTAGTAAAATTAGTAATGATAAGTTTCTGCTATTTATTATCTACGTTCTGTTTTTAGACTTGAATCAAAAATCAGTCTTAAAAACGTTAATTTTTAAGCTATTGCAAAGCTTTTATCGCGGGCTTTGAACTAGGACAAACAGTTTGAGCGCGGCGACCCAATCAAGAAATTCCGTAACGAAAATAAACCTAACACCGTCGTTCAGTAAGCGTTCAACATTTTAGAGTATCACAAGTAGCTCCGTTTGGCGCAGTGGGCGAGCAACCGCTTTCTTTACCGTATGGTGTATGATGTCGCAGGTTCGAATCTCACTCGCGAAGTAGTGACAGTGCGCTTTTCTTGTTTATTTGTTTTTTTTTGCATCATTTTTACTATGCAAAAAAAATATTGCATAAATATTATAATTGCATAAGTTGATAAAAAATGCTATGCAATAGCTTTACCGCCGCACTCCCCGAGTGCCATTTAATAATTTTTTTAAGTTTTAAATCTTGAATGCAATTGAACGCTTTATTAGATCTTGCAATTTTTGCATGGTTCACGAATCGCGATAAACCGCATCATAACAAGTACTTGATTTTATGAAAATAGGGAGTTACTAGCAAAACTATATTTAAAAAAATATTTAGTTAAATATGTATTTGCAATTATTACTTGTTTTAAAATGAACCTGTCATGAACTTGCATAACGTTATGAAGTCTTTTATGACTGGTAGTAAATTAAATTTCTTATGTAGGTATAGCTATTGTAGAATACAAAGCGCAGTAAATTTGTGGCTGACATCACAGTCCTATGCAATCGTCTAATATTAGCCGAATGTTGGTCCAAAAGTGTATTTTAGTATGTTTTGGCACTGAATAGAGTTACCAGGTAAACACCTTGGAAATGTAGGATAAGAAATGTTATTAGTTCCATAAAAGAAAAAGAGGAACTTATTAGAATTTATTCAAACTCGCAATAGCCTCGTTAGAATTTGACTGTGACTATTGAAATTAGAGTTGTTATGTACCTATTTGAGATTTCATAAGATTATATTATTTTCAGAATAAGTTTCCGGTAGTTTCCATCCCATCTACTGAATAGTAGACTAACTACGTAGTACCCATTAACCACAAAAAGACTAAAATACCATCATGGCGATTTTCCGTAGTTCATGTACCTACCTACATTTTAAAAAATTAAATAGGTGTACCTATTTTTTTTATGGTCCTCCTGTCATTAAACTTGTATCAACACAACAGACAGTTGCAGTTGAAGACAAACACAACACTGGGACTATTCCGAAAAAGCAAGACAGGTATGGCAACTCTATCCCTGAGCTTGCCAGGAAGAGAAATCCTATTACAAGAACAAATTGAGTACGCAGACAGCTAAGACCACTCGTTGTCTTTTTGGACTTATCCACATTGATTTACTTGAGTTTTAAGTCCACATCAGCTGACTAGAGGTAGACTGTGATTGATAACTCGTAACTTATGCCGGTGACGTCAAAGGTACGTTTATGCATCCCTTTTCTATCTTTTGACAAAGTACGTCCCTCCACCAAATTAACAAGGATTTAAAAATTATTAAGGATATTACTTAAATTGTTTATTCACTTTTAAGAAAATGAAGATAATGAACTATATTTTAATGTTTTATAATAATAAAAAAAACAGTGTTCAGGAATCGTGAGCAAAGCCTAAAACAGAGTCTCATCTTAAGCTATCGTAGACCCATTGCTGGGCTCGGGGCTTTTCAGAGTAGTGTTTAGGCCACAGTCACAGTAGAATTATCTTTACTCTGCCACAGTCCTCCACGCCGGTCGCCGACTGACGAGTAGCAAACCTGTTTTAAGCTGAGATCTAAAGATCGTACTCTGGCTCTTCTCAGGACTCAAGATAGAGTTAAAATGAGACACAAATATGTCCTGACATGATTCTGTCTCGTTTTAACTCAGTGCTGAGTCTGAGCTGAGCGAGTGCCATCTATAGATCTCACCCTTAGAGCTCATAGAATAAGATGTCTAAAATGAATAAGGAGGATAATACGTAGTTACGAAGTCCCGAGGTCAAAGAGTAGATAAATTAGCAAATGTCTTGCCTGAGGTCGAAGGGCGTTTTGTATATAGGTAGGTACATTTAATTTTATGTCTATTGTCTATATTATAGTGTAAACTCGACTCAACATTCCACTAAACAATAACAATAAATCATCTACATAGTGTGAAAACGTTCATTACTGTTTAGTCTAATCGTGAATTCTGATGAATGATGATGGGATATTATGTAGGTATATATGAACAAAATGTGTGTTCTAATATTATAAATGCGAAAGTGTGTTTGTTTGTTTGTCCTTCAATCACGTAGCAACGAAGCAACGGCTCGACGTGATTTTTTGCATTTGAGGACTTGGAGACCGTTGTACCTACCTAGACCTTTAGACCTTGGTACCTTTTATCTGGGAAAAATGAAAGAAGAACCTAACTCCACGCATACGAAGTCGCAGGCAAATGCTAGGAAATGTATAATTTATTTACGAACAAACGTGTGTATAAAATGTATACCTACCTAATTTATTTCTGTTGGCGAATAAAATAAATCGTAACGTGCGAGTATACAGACGAGGCGCCACATGGCCCGAACTGCGACTGATCGCGGCCGTGGGAAAAATCTGAATAATACCTATCTGAATTGCGCGTCTAGACTGTCTAGCACCTCTTCAAACTAGATGGTTCAACTTCGTGCGTATTTAGGTATTTAAAAATCCCGTGGGAACTCTTTGATTTCCCGGGGTAAACCCAGAATGCTAGTTTCCGAAGGCGGACGTAGGGGACTAGGTAACATATCTTTGTTCCAAAGAAAAAAATAAGTTTCACGGATAAAAATAGTATCCCAGTTCATCTGTAGACTCTCCTTTCCTGTTTACCACACTTCTCGTATGTCTAGTACGTCGTGACTCATTACCATATTTTGCCAAATACAATTTATATAACTATCTACTTATTAAAAAATAGAGTTACCTATATACAGTGTTCCGATTTTTAGGATAATATTTTTCGTTTGCAACTTGTTTACTAATACCTAAATATACGTTTTGTTTATGAGTTATACATTTATCTACATTTATGTATTATGTCGTAACATGACATATGAGACTAAACTTGTGGTTAGTGCTACTATTAATAACTCATATTTATAGCCCATTCGTCACACTTCCTAGTTGTCCACAAGACAATATGGGTTTAAAAGGCTGTCACGATTTGCTGAGCATGTCAAAAGAACTGACGGAACGCACGCATTGCTTGCAGTTTTAACCGACAAGCTCGCATATTCTGACTTCATAATATTCATAATATTATAATATTTCAGCATAATATCTTGATCCACACAATATTATACTGGTAGGCTGGATAGTTTTGAACTTCGAATATCTCTTGCCTATGCATCACAAATTCACAAATCGCAAATCTGAACATGTATGCATTTCTGTCTCGTAAAAATAAACTGGATCTCTCTCATATAATAATTATGTTATTCCTTTGTATTATTATGGAGGTATATAGAGGTTGAGAGTAGCAAGGGACAGGACCCATTGGAAGGAATTGGAGGAGGCCTATGCCAATAGGCACACCGAACTTAGGGACCTCTTGTAACCCTATGTTTAGGAATAAAAGGCTATTATTATTATTATTATATAGAGGTTGCGATAAAGACTCAGCTTCTAAATTACAATATTTAATTTCATAATCATAGCACAGTATGTCAATCAAATGAAACATATTATGTAAATTTTATTTCTTTATTTTCTATTCTAAATTTCTTCTAATTAACAAAGCATTTAAACAGTATCTCTGTGCAGAAATTCATATTATTTTATGGTTTTTATCTATACGCATAATAAAAACATGCTACGATGGCGGAGAAGTGCGAACCCATTGATGGAGCCAGTTGCCCATTCCGCTAAAACAAAGTCTGGGGAAGTGAATACAATGGTGAAGAAGGATCTTGATGGAATAGGTGTCGCTGTTGTAAAGAGTGAGACTAGTCAGGTTTTCAGCTCTACTTCTATCGATGGAAAAACGCTGAAGTTGCACAGTTCGGAATCAGCTGCTAGTTGTGAAGAAAAATTTCACCTTTTTATGTCAAGTGAGCACTATTTTGAACCCAGAAACTGATGATGAAGAGGATACTGAAGTTATTCTGTCTTCAGGGGATAGCACATTCCTATCCACGTATAAAAAAGAACTGGAAGCTCTCCAATGCGTGGACGCCATACATAGTGCCCGCATACAGTCCAGAGTTTGAGGCCTGGCGCCCGAGTCTGGAGATTTAAAAAAAGAAAAGGGTATTCCAGCACTACCCTAATGAACCGAAAGGTGGCAATTCTATAGGCCGGTCGTAAAATGTCAAGCCGAACCTCTTACAACGTGGCTTAGGTACAAAAGCTTAAAAGACATGTTGTCCCGACCCCACATAGCGTGGGACAAGGAGAGGGAGATGATGATGAATCATAGCACAGTATAAGGAGGAGATAACTATCCTTACTCTGTGATCATAGTAAATGTTTATTGTTACTTCTTATATTGTAGATAATGTATTTGTTACTTCAAGTTAGTTTGAAGATTTTAAATGACTATTAATAAGGTAGAAAATAAAGATTGTTTGTCAGACATGTTAATCTATGGCCGGACTATGTAAGATACACCCGAAATCCTGTTATCCAGTTTGTCTGCTCCATCGTCAGATCCTCCTCCTCAATCTTCAAACGCCTGAACAGATCTTCATAATTTATAGATAGGAACCGTTTCGATCACGTTAGCTTTCAAATGGAAAAACCACATCAAAATCGGTTCATTCGTTAAGGAGCCACGAGGGAACAGACAAACACATAGATACGAAGATATACGTAAAACTAATAACACCCCTTTTGCGTCGGAGGCTAAGAATATGAATCAAACATCATTTTAATAGGCGAACGTTACAGATAATAAATAATAATTAATTCTATGAACATAATATAGACTACAGTTTCATTGAGTTGTTAGTTGTTGTGGGGTCGTATTGTCATTTGTCGTGATCATGGTGGCACTGCGCCACGGGCTAATGAAAGGATCGCGTGGAGGCCGCTCGTTTATATCCCGTGAGCCAATCTTGAACGTTGATTTTGTTTATGTCGCGGATTTCGTGCTACTGTTTCGGTACCAACATAGTTACTGGGACTGGGTTTGTTTATTATGCTCTTTGACTGTGTTTGTATTGTAACTGACTGCCTGTCGCTTTAGCGAGCCTGTTCAGCTCCAATTGTATCTAGCTTCACACAGTATAATATAGGTACATAATATCTATGGTACCGATTTCAAACTGCACAGTTAAATCGAATGCTGTTAGTGTCTCGATCTCCACACGCCATCGATATCTGCATAGATCGTTATTTTCACAGATGTGACAGTGACCTTTTCCTTCCCTTATTCTTACCTTTTATTCTGTTTTGACGCTGCTGTAAGTGTAACCTTACGGCCACCAGGCTAAATTCACTCTGAAAGAAGTAAATACACTGTATTGTATTGTTTTAAGTAGTTACATCATACATGGCGATTGATTCGCAATCTTTAAAGCAGCCCACTGTGAAAGGTTGACGGTATGGTAACAAAGAACAGTATTCTTTTCAACTCGGAAAATGCGAGAAAATGGATAAATACATCGAACTCAAATCGGCTACCTACTTGACACATCCATACAATAATTATAACCACACACAAACTAGTCGAAGACAAAGGAGGTCACTTTATTAAATAAGATAATAGCGAGGATTACCTCACTATTATCTTATTTAATAAAGTAATAAGGCTGAATTTAAATCATAAACAAAGTATTCGATACTAACCGTAAGCTTTAACGAAAATCTAGGTACGTATCTTAAAAGTCGGTTGTCAGGTGAATTAAACAATTCTCTTAGGTTGACCCCTGTCACTTCACCTACATTTGTGAGTGCCCTTTCGGGATCGCTTTCTGGGCTAAAGGGTTTCTGGGTTTCTCTTGTTATATATTTTTTAATGAAATAAATTTAATTCCACTTGTTTGTAGGTAAGTAAGGTAGGGTGTTATGTTTGTTAATCGTTTCTGATTTCTACCACTTAAATTGGATACCTGGAAAATAAAAAAAAATAGAAAATTCTCCATGATTTAAGTGTAAAATTTTTTAAGCTACCACTTTTATTTACTTCAAATATCTAATATATACTTATAAAAATATTTGTCCTGACTGACTGACTGACTGACTGACTGATCTATCAACGCACAGCCTAAACCACTGAAGCTAGAAACTTGAAATTTTGACAGTAGGTTCCTTTTATGACGTAGGTGAGCACTAAGAAAGGATTTTTTGAAATTTCACCCCCAAGGGGGTTAAATGGGGGGTTAAAGTTTGTATGAAAGTCCGTCATTTTTCAAGTTATACTCATGAAACTCGGTATTTGGGCTTTACATTAAAAATAAAGAGTTACGTGTTTCACAGTTTTTGAAAATTCTACCCCCAAAGGGGTTAAATAGGGGTTAAATAGGGGTTAAATGTTTGTATGATAGTTTTTCATTTTTCAAGTTATTTTTCAAGTTATATACACGAAACTTGGTATTTTGGCTCTTGATTAAGCCAATTTTACCCCCGAAGGGGTAAAATAGGGGTTGTTAGTACGTTTGAAAGTCCGTCATTATTTAAATTTTATCGATGAAACTTCGTATTTGGGCTTTCGATTAAAAACAAAGAACTACGTATTTCACCGTTTTTGAAAATTCTACCTCCAAAGGGGTTAAATAGGCGGTTGAATGTTTATATGAAAGTCCAAATTTTTCGAGTTAGTTACATCGAGCAACGGATCTACGTGATTCTTTCATGGGTATGGTTGTAGACCTGCAGTGCTACTGCTTACTTTTATCCCGATAAAGCCAGTAGTTCCCACGGGTTTTTCAAAGAACCTAATTCCACGCGGACGAAGTCGCGAGGGCAACAGCTAGTCACCTATATTACCTACGCAAATTGTGGTAAGGTAACTAGGAAACGCAGTATTGCATTGGACGCGTGATCTCGATCGAATCGCTGACAGCCATACAAAGGCTACAAAACCTACAAGAGCGTGTTCTGGGGCGTCCTTTCGTGGACGTCTATCTATCCTCAATCCATTGTATTCACAGAGTTTTTTGGGCCACTGGCCTTTGTATCTGAGCGTAGGTATACCTTTGTCTTTCGGTAGGTACCTACATCCTTGGTCTAAAGGTCCACCCTCTAAATATCCTTATTCCTTAAACACGAGGGAAATTATAGTCTTGTTAATCATAACATGCAAACCTCAGTCCTCAAATAAAACTAATATTCTTGAAATAAAGGCTTCTGCGACAGCTATTTTTCTAGATGGTATTATACCTAATTAAGTTGGTTATGCAACAAAATAAAGCATAATATGGTACCTACGTTGGAAAGCAAGATCAGTTTCTCCTTTAGGCCATCATTACTAATCAAGAACGAGCATAACGGCCAGTTTTAAATGGTGGTATCAATAACAATATTTTAGAGGCAAGCGTACACTACCATTTATATAGACTACTTCTTCTTTATACTTAGTAAAATATTGTTCTTTTAAATTCACGCGATGTATGAATGATAGTATGAATGTTTTAAATATTCAACATTGATTATTAATTATTTTAACCGTTACAACTAGCAAGATTTTATTTGAGATGTTTGCAATATGTAGTCATGTTCGAATTCAACGATTTCTTTCGGGTCTCCGTCTACATTTTTATTATTTCTTGTAAGGGTCGACTTCACCAACGTTAAATAGGTAAGTCATATCCGACTGTTATGATATTTTGTCATTTTTTTTGTATTGAAAATCTGCCAAAATATTTTTACGCTTGGATGAGACTTATTTTATATTAGATTAGATATTACAAAACCGGCCAAGTGCGAGTCGGACTCGCGCACCGAGGCTTCCGTACTCCAGAAGTAAAAGTAAAACGATAATATTATATTAATTAGCTTCGTTAACTTGGTTTGTAGAGGATTATTGTTGATATCAAAAATACTATGCAAGTTTAGGAGTTTAGGAGCGTTGCTTTTATTTTTCCTGTAAAATATACATAAACTTCTATTGACCATAATTATTTCTGATTTTTAGATCGGTAAACTTCGGAGATAAGGGGGGGGGGGGTATTTTTTTTGACATTTTGCACGATTACTCAAAAACTATTATGTATAAAATTAAATAAAATCTGTTTAGAGTGTCCATGTTAAAGCCCTTTCATATTATACCCCACTCGGTATACTTAGTAGTTATCTTACTTTGAAATTTCAAATCCTCGATTTTCTCCCTGTTTTAATAAAACTAAAAAATAATTTTAAATTTTTTTTATTCCAATGATGTTGGGCCACTATTATACACAACTATTCTAAATTTCATGTCGATAGCTTTAATAATTACTGAAATAATCGACTGTGACAGACTGACGGACGGAGAAAGTCTCACCATAAGGGTTCTATTTTTAACGTTTTGGTACGGAACCCTAAAAATTTACTAAGTAATATAATGTATAACATATAAAAGTTAATATTAAGTACATATGTAAAAGTTATCACAGATAAATAAAAGTTATCCTTCAGTGATGGATTTGGGTTCTATTTTTAACGTTTTGGTACGGAACCCTAAAAATTTACTAAGTAATATAATGTATAACATATAAAAGTTAATATTAATTACATATGTAAAAGTTATCACAGATAAATAAAAGTTATCCTTCAGTGATGGATTTTTTTTTACTAATTTAGCGAATAAAACGCTATAAAAGCCCACCTGTAGCAAGCCACAACGATTTGTTGCTAGAGATTTAAACATTTTTGCAGTGTTGTACCTACTTAATAATAGATAGGTATGCACTATGCACCTTTGTTGTGCACCTAGCTCTAAGATCTTTAAGATTGCATACACAATCAACAAGAGCAATTCGATTTGAGTGGTGGCCACACATCGGTATATTACTTATTTAAACTGATTGATCTCAGTCTGCAAGTCGAGGCTGGAGTATGCTTGAGTATGCTACATTCACACATTCGCGCGGCTGCACTGTGGAAACAAATGCTGCGAATTCATCAAGAGATCGTTCCGATTAGATCAACGCTCTCTGTAGATGGGTTGAACTTTATAATTATTTATTATAGCATTATTTATTATCACCCGTGACCCGACACAATTTTATTGACCAAGCTAAGCGAGTAAGTGAATTTGCACTTGTCCGTATGTCTGAGTGTCTGTCAGAACTCCTGAATTAATTATCATAAATAAAATAAAAATATAAAAATATTATATGTCTCAAAGCTGAAAATAACAAATCGCACACCTAGATTAAAAGTGAGACAACGCAAATAAAGTCTCTATTCCCTAGACGAAATAAAGTATTTCTGAATCTTTTGTTATTAAAGATGAGAAAGTCAATTTTATTTTACGTCAGACAACATATTTTATGATATAAACTAATATGTTGTGTTTGACAATAATCATAGGCTAATTATATTTTTACTACCGACAATAAATAATAAAATAAGTAACCATTTCTGCTTTTCCGAGATTAGCTTATGGCATTCTCCAGGTCCTCAACTATACATTTGCAAAAATTCACGCCGACCAAACGACAACAAACCAACAAATAGACACACTTCCGCATTTATTTACTTATAAGGATACGTATACTTTTTATTTTTACTAATTCCAAAATGAAAAACGCTTTGACTTCTTAGAAAATATACCTAACTACCTAGTTTGTCATGGTAATGGTAATGGTTTTAGATAATATGTCATGGTAAGTAATGAAGTTCTTAACCTTTTCTTGTTCTAAGTATGCACTAGCAAGTCAATCTATTCGTAAAGACATGTCAATCTGTAGACAAATGGTTTAGTATGTAAAATCTTTAGTAATTCGAGTGCTCGTTAGCGTTAACGTTTCAGAATAGGTACTGGAGATCAGGAGATGTGGTGGCATATTGACGACGATTTGTGTTTACGACTGGCCTTCCAACTGAGTCTTTAAACGGCGGCGTAATTGAGGCCTTTCAAAATAAACATAGATATTTAGATACATTTTAACTCATAGAAGAGGACGCGAGTTACTTATTTGACAGAGAGACACCTTCATAGAACCGTACCGTACCGTAGTGAAACTATCAAGTTTCACTACCTACTGTTGCAAGTTTGCTGCGGATGTGTGTGTGTGTGTGTGTGTGTGTGTGTGTGTGTGTGTGTGTGTGTGTGTGTGTGTGTGTGTGTGTGTGTGTGTGTGTGTGTGTGCGTGTGTGTGTCCCCTTGTAGCTCATCCTCACTCCTGTATCAAATAAACACCCGTTTGCGCCGGCTCTACCAGGGGACAAGCTGAGTCTGTGAAACGCGCGTAGGTACAACAAAAGTGTTGTTTTGCCGTGTATGTGCCGTGCCGTATATTAATTTGACTACTGTACAAATATGCGGCGCATGTGTGTGTGTCCCCTTGTATCTCGACCTGTATGAGACAAAACTTGTTTACGCAGGCTCTTCTTGGGGACAAGCTAACTAAACTAAACTAACTATAACTACTAAACGGCCTGTGCGACGCGCGTACTTACTTGTCATTTTCGCCGTATCATTTTAATTTGACTAGGTGCTACAAATATGCGGCGCATGTGTGCGTGTGTCCCCTTCGAGCTCGTGCTGTATGAGACAAACC
Organism: Oeneis ivallda; assembly: GCA_029955525.1. NCBI lineage: Eukaryota > Metazoa > Arthropoda > Insecta > Lepidoptera > Nymphalidae > Oeneis > Oeneis ivallda. The sequence goes on from JARPMR010000005.1 coordinate 11,392,662, forward strand.
CGGTTTAGGCCGGTTCTACCAGGAGATAAGCTAAGGGTCGGCGCGAAGTGCGTACTCGTCTTTTTTGCCTTATCATTTTAATTTAATGTTAATTAATGAAAATGTTTCAGGTAATAGTAATGACTTAATAAGTGTTACTTTTTAAAAAGTGATGAAATAAATATTTTGCTTCATTTATTTTAGCCTCCTGCGACAACCCTATCAAAATAGGTATACATTTTGCTCGGTCCTTAGATATTTTTGCTCTATTCGCTTGTTTACTCTTAACTCTACACTTAATTACACTTAATTACAGTCTGACAGACTGTTGAAATATTACGTACAAAATAATAGCCTGTAAGGATACCTACCTATTTTTCGTTTACCACAAAATTATTATTAGTTAGGTATTACGTGAACGTAATAAGTAATAATAGGTACGGTAGGTAGGTACTTTACGTAAAAACTAGGTTGTAATGGCAGATGTTGTATTTTGCTTTATTTTTGATGATGTCGCGGGCATCAGCTAGTCAAACTTAACAATTCTACCGATTAGAGAATAAAACTTAAATTCAATTCTCCTCTTTTTAAATAAGTACGCGTTTGTCACACAAAATCCTCTTTAAAGTAAACAGGAACGCCTGCTCAAGTGCTGTAGTATTCCCGGAGAACATTTTCTAATTGTTATTCCTTTCGACTTGTCTCCACCTTCCTTCATTTAAATACTCTCAGAAGTCTCAAACCTCTTGGCTCTTGTACTGGTAGGTATAGCTGAAGGCATAACCACCCACCCACGACATTTAGCGGTGTGGTGAGCGAAACGACGAATATCGCGGAGCGGCGCGCGGATTTATATAAAGGGGTTACCTATAGTCATCCTACAAGGATTCTGTTTTTGTATGATATTCCGAAATCTAAAAAGCAGTTTATAGCATGATTCTGTGTTTGTGTGAATTATTATAATCGGTGTTCATGAGCTTATGACCTCGCGGATAATAGAGCGTCGCCAAGGTGGTGCGTCTAAAGTCTATTTTTTCTTTTGCTGCCTCAAATTTTCAGAAGGTACTGAATGAATTAATTCATTAATTTAATATTATTAAAAATTAATTAATAATTTAATTTATAATTTAGTCATAAAGATGCAATAAGTAAACAAAAAAAACTTGCAACTTAAAAATGGTACGCAATTCGAGCCGTGTCATGTTAAGAGTGGATGTATGAATATCACAATGTTTAATACTATGAATATTAAATAATATGCTTTTTCATCTGTATCTAATTCGGAGCTTTTATATCTTTAACTTGAGCACCGAATATTTTATGGTTTTTCTACCTCTATTTTTTTCAATTCAATTTTTTCGTCCCAGACCCCAGTTTCGCTTAATGTCCCATCATTTGAATGAACGAATCTGGGCAACCTTAGACCGATTACATACTTCATACATTTGTTTCGTGCCGCTTGTCGCTACGCTTTCCGCTTCCTGACAAGCTAAGCGAAATATTCGTGGGCAGGCCACAAACTCAATATTGTAAACAGGAGCTTTCTCTGATCGTGATGTTCAGACTATGAAGGCAATAAGGCCCCTACCATGGATCCGCCTTGTAGCACGCGCGAGACGTTTTCAACTTGTAATTATGTTTTGAGAACACATCGACCGTATTTAATTATGAAGAGACGTGATAAATTAAAATTTCGCACTGCACTTGAGAATCCGGTGCGATTTTGTAAGGTACCTTGATAAAAGGTAAAAGAAGTGAGGGCCTTGTAACATAGTCGTAGATAGATACCACACCCCCGTAGTCGTAGAAGTTAGAAGTCCCGGGTTCGATATATAAAAAATATAGAATGGTTGCCTGGAAGAGATCGCTAGGTAGCGATAAGGCCGCCAAATTGTTACGTTTTTTAACCGACTTCAAAAAAGGAGGAGGTTTTCAATTCGTCGGAATCTTTTTTTTATGTATGTTACTCGAAGACGTCTGAACCGATTTGGAATTTTTTTTTGTTTGAAAGGGTACTTCCCAGGTGGTCCCATATAAATTTCATCGAAAATATACGGCGGTACTTATATGAATATAGGCTTAACAACTTAACAATCAGATTTAAACATTTGGTTATTACTATCATTAAATCAAAATATTTAAAGCAAACATGTGCCAAAAGAGTCGTAAATCATTTTGGCGATTTTTCAATTCAACCGCGCTGTGTGTAAGTAAGCCTAGGAGATTTATCTCCAACGTTTTAATGCTTGACCAAGCATGCGATCCTCTTTCGATGATTTATAAAGATAACTTGGATATTACGAGTATTATACGAGTACGAGGTGGATTTAATGTGTGACGTGTTTTGTAGGGTGATCGACTTTTTTTCAGCTGCATGAAATAGACATTAAACATGCGAAAGTGTGTTTGTTTAATGGTTTGTTGCATTATGCCCATGCCTCATAGATCGACTTTTTTATTCTGTGACAAAATAGCCCTTGACTGTTAACTCATCTGATTATGTCACCTACTACTTAAGCTAAATGACCAGTCTAAGATGGTAGCAGGCTAACTTTGAAGGGGTTATGTAATGTGTAATGTTACTTGTTTAGTTTTAAAAAAATAGATCTTCTCTCATTAATTTTTTGTCTACGAAAAGAATGTCAAACCTAAGTATATAAATCAACAAATTCAATTCTAGAATTATTGCAGACTATTAGGGTCATTTTTATGTTTCTTTATTGTAAAAAGAAGATTGATTAGTTGTTTAAATTATGCAAAAACTTAAGTACCCTTTATTTCAGTTGAATTTACGATTATAGTACTTTTACTGCCTCATATTTAAACATAATACAATATGTATAGTATACAGACCTGAAATATAGTAACAATACTGTAGATGTACCTATTATTATAGTACGGTTCGCAATCTTCTTGATCGTTAAGGTTCATAATATACTTATATTACTAGTGGTTCGCCCCGAACTGAGACGGTTTCCCATAATTGACGATCAAAATTGACATTATTATTATGCCCGTTTTCACCAACCATACCTAAATCATCCCATTTGTAGAAGTCTCTTTACATAGGTAGCCCCTAAATACAATTCTAACATCCCAATGTCATTTTCACCTTTAGTTGTCCCGTAGAGGTTCGTAATAACAAAGTTGACAGAAAGTGTCAACTAACTTAACATAGGTAGCCCGTAAAGGTTAGGGAACTGTTATAGTGAAATCCTCAAGGCCTCAATCAAACTTAGTTATAGTTTTTTGGAACATTCAAATTAAATTACTTGTACACAGCGTCAACTATTGACACGATCAGAAATATGTAAAAACAAACTGCAACGTGAAGTTTTATTGATGTTTGCTAAATGACTAAATAATAATCTTAATTGAATAATAGGTATGTTACATAAAGCTGCATTTGCTATATGAGATGAGAGCGCCATCTATTGACATCATTGTGAAGTTCTGTTATTGCTGCTCATTAAAAGTTAAATAATTTAGTTTCCTTATTACATTTATCTAATTTTAGTATTTGTTGTTCAAGTACATGATATTACGCTAAAATTGTAAAACTTTCAAGCCCCAGCTTTCAATGGTTATTCCGTTCTGAGGTCAAATATAATCTCCACTTTGAAAGCCCCCCATTTCGTCAATTTTAGGAAAAAAATTAAAAAAAAAATACTTTTGTACTCTGTTCCAAATTATCTTTAAAATGAGGTACTGTAAACCTATGAAACGCAAAATTTTTTTTTTCTTCGCATTCGCTTCTATGAGAGCCCCCCTGAAATAAAGATTTTTATAACTTTTTAAGCCATTTTCGGCTGGAGGCCATCGGTTTACATATTATATCTAAAATTGAAGTAATTTCGTTCAGTAATTCAGAAGTTATAAGGCTCTGACAGACGTACGGACGGACGGACGGACGGACGGACGGACAAGTGCAAATTCACTCAAGTAGACTCAAAGACCTTCGCTTCGCTCGGTCGATAATATAAATATTAAGCTGATATATTATTAGGTATAACTATAGAACTTATCCGATGACGGGTGTACTTTGACAATTCAACCTCAATAAATATACTTCGTCTATGCGGGTGTACTATAAAGAACGTAAGTACTCGTTATTAATTATTATTAGTATTTATTGTATATTTTCAAGTGTAAATAAACGATAATTTAATAATTCTTAGGTCCTTAGCCCGAATTCAATAGGCATCCGAATGGCGTAAACGACCAAAATTACCACCGCATTAAAATGTAACGAAGCTCCAAATAAAGATGTGATTTGCTGGAGCTATACATTTTTTGGTAACTTTGGGTAAATCGTGAGTACGCATAACTAAACAGACTTACTGCCTACTTCCTTGAATAAAACGAAAGTCCTTTGTTCTTTTGCGAACATTAATTAAACATCAGGTAGGCTGTAGACGGTAGACTACCTTTTTAGGTAAGTAGATCATTAGTTTATTCGGTGATCTTTCAGGATTTCGAAACCTTTTATTACATTCCATTGCGTTCGTTAATTATATTACCTCATTACTTAAGACGCAATTACCTATTTTTTATTTTTGAGCTGCTTTGAAACAAAAGCAGAATTAAAATCATAAACACTAAAAAGTTACAAAAGTTTATACACCAGGTCAAAGACCTACGTATGAAATATAAAACTACGAAACAAAAACTTAATATTACCTGAATGAAACACTAATTAATTTCTTGGAAATCTTACCCACAAACACGATCGTAAACTTTAAATACTTCTCGCATCGAGAGAATTTGGGCAATGAGTAATTGCGGCGTAAACCTAAATCCAAAATTAATGGAAAGAATAAAGTTTGTTTCAAGCCATTAACGAAATTTACTGGCGTGGTGTAGAAAACTTCGCGAACTTTTCCTTGGTGTTTAGTCCCTAATTTATACGGTCTGAACAAGTACCTCACTAAAAGTAAACTAACTTTTCATCTGGGCATAACAAAGTCAAAATTCCACAAAACAGCATTTTGCCAGGTAACTAAATTAACTAGGTACCAATGTTTGTAAATATAATATAATTTCTATAAAAAATCCTTTTTAAAAAACCGACTTTAAACGCCCGCGCCAGTACAAAGTATATAATTATGTAATATATTGTTGATATATTTTTAAAAACGCTCGACCCATTTCGATAAAATTTCAATGGGACCACTTGGGAAGTATACCCTTTCAAACAAAAAAAATTCCAAATCGGTTCAGGCGTCTTCGAGTAACCGGTGGACATCCGAGTACATAAAAAAAAAATTCCGACGAATTAAGCACCTCCTCCTTTTTTAAAGTAGGTTAAAAAAGGACAATCCCATAGCTGTTGTGAGATTGTCTAAAAATATGTACCTACTGCAATGTGATGATTTGGCTGGCACATTCTAGCCATTGTAAATATTGCATAAATATTATAATTGCATAAGTTGATAAAAAATGCTTTACCGCGGCAGTCCCCGAGTGCCACTTAATTTTTGTCATTTTGAATTTTATTTTTGAGGTAATAATTTTTTAACTAAGCGAATGCGGAACCTTAACTTATGCGTATTTTGACGCACACTTGACCTGTTATCGTAAAATAGTAAGCTCGTCGAGTTTTGTTTTTGGAAACAAAGGAGCTTATAATATCAAAAAGCAACACTGTTATGGAATGGAAAACAAAACATAAGGCGTCAATGAACCGTTTATTGATTACATCGGGAAACTTTTGTTTTTGCAATTCTCAGAACCCGGTAGTTAAAGTTGTGGAATGGATTTGTAGTTTGTTAAACTGTAGTTTGTTGTCATTAATCGATACAGCTGGTTAGATGTTATTTCAATACGATAATTTAATTAAAAAAAAATATTAAAAAAAACCGATTTCATAGGCCCGCGTCACTACAAAGTATATAATTTATTGTTGATTTTTTTTAAACCACTCGATCGATTTCGATAAAATTTAAATGGAACCACCTGGGAACTGGGAAGTATACCCTTCCAAACAAAAAAATAATTTTCTAAATCAATTCAGGCGTCTTCGAGTAATCAGTGAACATATCTACATAAAAAAGAAAAGATTCCGACGAATTGATGACCTCCTCCTTTTTGGAAGTCGGTTAAAAATGAAATATGATAATGATGATGAAGATATGCTTCTTCTATTCCTATATGGAATTGCGTTAAAGCTAGATATACAAACAAAATATATAGAAAACTATTGACATCATTGCAAAATGTTTGAAATTCGTAGAAAAATTGCGGAGAAACATCAAAATGAGTGATTTTCAACAACTCGATTTTTTACCTAATTTCCATGGACATTTTCATTTTCAAGTTTTGTAAAAAACTTTAATAATAAAGCGCAACACATCCACATTTCATATACATTTTCTAAAAGGAGATTATATATTTATATATTAATTAGAGGGTTATTTGGGCCACCGAAATTGGCGAGCCACAGAAATTTTATTATTGCCACGGAAATTGTATTGGTGACACAGAAATTGTGCGTGTGCACTAAAAAATTATTTTTAGTAATAATATGTATAGAAAGGTAAGGTATAATGATAAAAAAAACTGATATACTTATTACGAATCATTTTATTTTAATACTTTTATAATTTAAAACACAACGTGGTGCACCTACTATTGCTTAAATCAGTCTTACAAAATTAGCAATCAAGGAACTGATGTTTTTACTCCTATTATGGGGTAAAATTAACTTATAATATCAACCTACACAAATTGTAACCAAACAAAAATAAATTATTATCGCTGCAAAAACAGCACAGTTTTAACTTAATAATATTAATAACAGAAATATTGTCAAATCCTTGGAAAGAATTAACAAATTCTGATTAGCATGATTAATTTGAAACTAATGAAAAAATCCAAAACAAATTACTCAAATATTATGTCATGTTACAGTGTACTTCTCAAAATCTAACAACACTTTTTATACTTTCTTATCAAAATGTTAAAACTAAATAAGTAATTATTGGTATACACAGTCAATCACTTAGCATTAATTTTGATACCTTTTACGTATCAAAATGACAAATTAACAACTAATTTAATAATCATAAGAGCAGCTCAATAAATTCAAATTCAAATTCAAAATTATTTATTTCATGTAGGCCAACCTGTGGCTCTTATGACACGTCAAGATTCTACCACCGGTTCGGAAAGCGGATTCTGCTGAGAAGAGCCGGCAAGAAACTCAGCAGTTGCTCTTTTCAAAATAATCATTTTACAATATTAATAAGTAGCTATTACATTGTAATAAGTTTTTATACTATCTTGTGGGCAGCTGGATGGCAAGCTGATTTAACCCGTGCATCTTTGTTAGAATAGAATATGACATTTCCACAAAACGTACTACAATTCAATTCATGTCAAAGACGGGCAGACAGAAAGTAGCCCCATTCCCGCCGGCGGCACCCGTTCACGAGCATGACGCATGATCCAGCCATTGCTTCGCTCGACCATATTTGAGGGAACGTAACAACCCGCACCACACGACACAAAGACATCGCTCTGAAGATATTACTATGAAAAAATAATGATGTTAGACATCAATCAACTTTTAGGTAACTAGGATATTAAGAAATATTCTTAAAGCAAATAATCACTAACATGGCTAATATCTTCAGAAAATACTTTCATCATCGCTATCAAAAATATTAATAAAGTAATTTCTTTTAACTATTTTTTTGGAACACTCAATGTGAGCGTCATTATCAGTCTCAATGGTTTTTTCAAACTTCGACATTATATCACTGTTAATATTTTGGAAAAATGAGGCTGATGGGACTAGATTATCATAGTCTATATTTTCTAAGTCGTGTGAAGCGTCAGCTGATTTGATAGTCTTATCTTGAGGCATGTTCTTGGTTTTAAAGTAAAATAATTCAGATCCTTTAACTCTGTGAATTTTTGATGGCTTTAAACTGGAATCTGATTGCGATGAAGGTGAAACGACCGTTGCATTATCCTGGACTTCAATAGGCAATTCATAGAAACCTAAATGTTTTCCGTGAATGCATTTTATAGGATTGTAAAGACAGTTGTCATCAGTGCATGACAGTGATCGCATTGCAAGAGCTTTGGATGTTTTTGCCCAAACCATTTGATGGATCTTCATAGACCCTGGGAAACATTTTAGGACTTTTGGCAAAAGCCAATCCTTTTCATTCACTTCATAGTCGTTAACAATCTTTATTTTCACACCTGTGACGGTTGTTTGAAGACCTTCCACTAAAGCGTTAATATCGTTGATGTCTTTGCCAAAGGCAACCAGACGATCTGCAGATCTCTTAAGAACACCGCCTACACCGTCAGGTGCTCCTTTTCCATGCCCACATTCGCAGTAATGCCATATCACTCGAAACAAATCTGACAAGTATAGGTGAAGCTGCGATATAATATAGAAAATTTTTTTGTTTCTATATTGTCCTGATGGAGAATCGGATATGAGGTGGAGAACCGATATATGAGGTGCAACAGCTTCAATTTCTTGCAAAATTGGTATTAAATGGGCCCATACTGCAGACGCATCGTGACGCAAAGATTCACTCACAGTACAGAATGACTGGGATTTGAGTTCATCATTTACGTGATAATAAATTACTGCTGTGTGTAATGTCAGTTGAGACCGGCTAGCACCGAAATGGACTGCTTGGATTTCTGAACTATATTTCGTACTGTAGTTTTCGCTAAAGTCCATGTGCACGATGCACTCATTTTTAGTGATTTCTGCTTTAATTTTTTTAATACTTTCGTATTGATTTTTAATGTTTGCACAATGAATCATAAAAGGAATTATTTCCTTTTCAAAGTGCTTTATAACTTCTAGAGGTTTTTCGTCTTTTCTAACTTTTTCCACAATGGTCGATATTTTTTCAATGTTATTTTTTACGTATATACTAATACTATGAGAATTATCAAATTCATTGTACAGAATCAATTTATTTTTGCATTCTTCACATTTACGCTGTAAGCATTCAACCTTAGCATTTTTACCGGTTGAAGCTATTCAAAACTTCTGTTGTGGAATTCTCACTAATAATCTTATTCTTTTTCAAAGAGTTGATCTTGATCAATAAATCCATATTGGCGTGTGGTTTGCATAAGCAAGTGTCTCTGCTGTCTACTTTCGGTTGTACAATCCAAAAAGGTTTTAGTCTCGTGAATGTGACATAACTGATGGGCGGGAATCCAGATACCAGATATTTGCTGTGAAGGTTTTTCAAACTGTCCAGTAAATACCTTTTTTGCTTTTTTAGACCATTTCTAGTGATGCAGTCTTGTTTACCTGGAGTCAAACGCGTATTTTCATCATCCTCGTAGAAGTTTTTTACTAAATTTCGAATATTTTTAGCATTAGGGCTTAGTATCTTCTTGGGTTTATTTTTATTGCTGATCGTCTTACATTTAGGACTTCTTTTAAGTGTCTGCTCAAGTCTTTGTAATCTCTTTCTGTATACTTCTTTTTCCTTCTTAAGTTTTAAAATAGCTTTTTTGAACATGTGTATTTCAGCAGACTTTTTTTTTTTGATATTTTTTTAGTTGTGTATTTACTTCTCGTTTTAATATTATGGAGTTAATGGATAAATCAGATTTGGGACTACATGGTGTTTTGGTTGAAGTAGGAGAATTTATGCTACTTACACTATGATATAAAAGTGGAAGTGATATACAGGGGAGTGGACTACTGGTTTGCTGAATTGAAAAAATACTTTGTAGCTCTGCTTGCGTGTCTTCAACGCTGTCACCATGGTTTTCTTGTAGACATAATTTTCTTGAACGTAGATTTTTCAAAGGGTGTCGTGGAACCTGTTTATTAGCATGTGGAGTAATATCTTGTGACTTAGCTTGAGATGAACATGGTGAAGGGCTTTTAGGTTGCATTAATATTGAAGGTGATATATCTGTATCTCCACTTTTCTCATTTTCCTGTTGTTTGAGTAATTCCTTTTTTTGTTGCTGTCTTTTATAGTAATTTCTAAAATTAATTTTATTTCTTTTTTGTTTGAGTCGACGAGCTCGAGCTGGCATCTCACTTAGAGGTAAAATTTTTCCTTCTGCTTTTTTCCGATGATAACGTTCTCGATCTTTCCTACGCAACTCCTCAGCTTTGACAGGATCGCTTTTAATTTTTTCCCTTCTTTTTTGCTCTGCAATCCTCTTCTTTTTTAACCTTTCTTGATTATCTTTTTTCTTTTTTGGATTCCTAAAATAAAAAAGATATTTGAAATGCTGTGAGTCAATTTAAACGTTCACATTTGATTATGAAAGGAGGCATGAGCAAAATAATGGGATCTATCAGACTGTAATGGATTGAATAATGCTATCTCTGTGTAGGTAATCTGTAACTAGGTATGTTAAATGAGTTCTGTCAAAGTAATTTTGGTGTAACAAATATTGTTTCTTTTCAAAAACTTTTATTAACGTTAATACGATAATTGGTACAATTTCTGTGGAGTCGTGTAATTTCCGTGGACACCCAAATGCCACGGAAACCACAGAAATTGGCCCACAGAAATTGGAAATGAGTCTATTTTTTTTAATTACAAGAAAGTATTAAGGCTATGACTATTGTTTTCTAAAATCATAAATGTGTACAAAAGGCTACCTAGCATGCATAAAAGTGATACCTTTATCTCTTGAAAAAATCCTTTTAAAACCTGATCACCGAAATTGCAAAATTTCGTTCCGACTAAACTGAAATCACGTACTTACATTTTTAGCGGGAAAACGTGGCGATACGGTGCACAACCGTTCTCACTGCGCGTAAGCGCACGACTGTCTCTTGCCGGGCAGGGATTTATTGTTCGTTTAAACTCATTGGTGGAAGCTCAGGACGGCGAAACAAAATGACCATAGAAATTAGTAATTTCGCTCGGACAAAACTACAGTTGACATGTACTCATTAACTATAAGTCTAAACATTCAAAAATAATTAGCTTCTTGCAGGTCAATCATTACATAACGCAATCAAAATACTTTTTCCTATATATGTTGGAGATTATCTCCCTGAGAGGTAAATGCTGTGTGTGAAAGTGATTGTGGACAAGACACAGAAATTGATAATTCGTCATTTACTAAAGTTTTTCTTGAAAAGTACTAGTCTTATAAATATAATTTAATTAGCTTCATTTAGGTCCACATCTCTTCAATTCTGATAAAAAAAATCGTTGCTTTATCTGTAAAGCAGCACTGCGGTTTCAGCATAGACGCGTAAATTTTTCGGCTGAGAAATTCACTCAAATAATTTCTAAGATTCTCTAGTAAGGATAGAAAAAATAAAGCTCGCTTTTTCTGTTTTATTTTTTCACAACAGAAGATCCGTTTATTAATGGAACCTTTTATTTATTCAAATTCGTGGTTAAGTGACTCTTAAGCTAACTCTTAAGAACATCATCTACCAAAGGGTAGAGTTGAGGCGCAGATTATAATCTTCTCAGTGTAACTTTGAAGTAGAGGCGGCAATTCAACGAGACACGTGGCGTGTCAGAAACTCCGTATTTGTTTCAGTTTTCACAGAGTATAATCAATCAATCAATTTCCTCATGTTGTGTCCTCATTTAGCCTCGGCTACCCTCGTCTGCGTTGCGCCTTAGGATTGCTCTCTGCTCTGGTATGATATTATAATTTTATCTAACTCATAAACAGAAAGTTCTTAATAAATAGTGCATTATAATGTAAAGTTCGTTGGCTCCATAAAAGATAAGAGACAAAAGTCACAGAGTTTTAACAACTCTAAAACTTTTCGCAACTCTTGCTATGAAACTAAATTATACTCGGGTCATTGCGCTTGGTTCAACCCGAGAACAGCGCAGATATGACTTTGCTGAAATGTCAGGAAAATTCTTTCATATTACACCGTAAATCTTATATATGTATATAAAAGAAAGTGGTGTTAGTTACACTATTTATAACTCAAGAACGGATGAACCGATTTGGCTGAAAATTGGTGGAGAGGTAGCTTAGAACCAGGAGACGGACATAGGATACTTTTTATCCCGTTCGACCGCGTTTCCGTCAAGTCACTATAAAACGTGGTATAACAAAAATCGGCCAAGTGCGAGTCGGGCCTCGCTCTTTTAGGGTTCCGTTAAAAAAATTAAATAAAAATATTTCCATGTACCCATGGAAATATTATAATTATTTTTTTTAATTTTATTTAATTTTTATTATTTGTTGTTATAGCGGCAATAGAAATACATAATATGTGAAAATTTCATCTGTCTATCTATTACGGTTTACGAGATACAGCCCGCTGACAGACGGACGGACGGACGGATGGACGGACAGCGTAGGCTTAGTAATAGGGTCCCGTTGGTACCCTTTGGGTACGGAACCCTAAAAACGCATCTGACATGGAATAACAAAACGCAAATGACAGTGGAATAGCAAAACGTAAATGAGAGCTAAACATAATTTTGTCTTTGGTTAAGTATGGTAAAAAATTTGACAATTATAAAAAGTGTTATAATAAAACATTACTGATATTATAAATGCGAAAGTGTGTTTGTTTGTTGGTTTGTCCTTCAATCACGTCGCAAAAGAACAGCGGATTGATGCGCTTTTTTGCATGGGTATAGTAATGGATGTAGTAGTGGTTCCTCAGACCGGGAGAGCTACTTTTTATCTCGGATAATGAAAGAGTTCCCGCGGAATTTTTAAAAACTAAATCCATGCGGACGAAGTCGCGGGCATCAGCTAGTTATCTATAAGTACCAAAAAAATTTCCAAGACGAAACTTTACTAACTTGGGCTTTATTTATTCAATTTCTAATTATAGAGGAGTTTTAAATATTTTTTATTTGTGTAGATAGTTATTGGTGATGATGATGAATAATGATTATTATTATTAGTTCATTATTATAACAGTTTACTCATAAAATTAAAAAACTTTATTTTTGCATACTCCACGGCCAACTAGCATTGTAGGTTCTTTAGTTCATAATCTCCTAAAATCTAGGATCGCTGTATCCTCTTAATATAAGTTAGTAGAGTAGTGCATCTAGGAACATATTCTTGTCTGCCGGCTGTCCACATCGATCGCCCCGAGCCCCTATCAATTACGTCACGGTCTGCACACCGATAAATCAAGATCAATGGCGCGCGCGCTGGGGTGGCACGCATAACAAGATGCTCTTCATTTATTTACTTATCGGAACTTTTATGTCGCTCGCTTTTGACCTTTGTAAAACCGATACAGTACTTCACCGATTTTGAATAACTGTTGGATGATGTTCGGGATTATCTACTATTTCAAAAAATATCTTATTTCAGAAAAGAAAATTGGCATTTCAATTTTCAGTTTTAAAATATCACACATAAACGTGCGTCGTTCGTGATTCGTGACGTCACCTCTTTGTTTTACATAGTAGGTAGTTTGTCAAAGTTTGAAGATAGATGATGTAACGTGTCGCTCTGATTGGTGTTCAATCTAATATGGCGGATTGCTGTACTTTATAGTTTTATTTTATCAAAATAAATATCAATCTCGCTCAAAATAGAAAAATAAAATATGTTTTTTATAATACATGGTCTATTTTTTCCGATAAACTTCTTAATTTCATTGATTCTACGTTACTATCATCATGATTTATGCCTAAGCTGCTGTATGATTGTCTTAAAATTATTGCATCAATGTGATGATCGCTATCACCTCTGATTGGATCATGGATGTTACTCTCACGCTATTGGTTAAAATGCATTGTTGCAGTTATTGCGATTGTCATATTGATGCACTCACTTTTAGACAATCCCACAGCTGGCTGAAGCTAATTTATAGCTGCTGCACGCGACGTCACCCGTGTGGATTTAGGTATTTAAAAACTTTTGTGAGAACTCTTCTATTTATCCGAAGTCCGAACCTTCGATCACAAAAATCTTCAGAAAAATCTGCCGTCTCTCTGTAATCAAAGATCTTTTTGAATTATTAAAAAGGATTTAAACATCTCTGAGCCAAATTTTAGTCAGGACCGGGTCAGCGGTTTATACAGATTGACACACTTTCGCATTATTATATTCAATATCTAATTATCAATTAACATAGCTCTAGCTAGATAGTGAAGGTACTATTATAACAAGAATATAGGTTGTATATTACAAGAAACGGTTATATCGGTAGATAAATTATCATCATTTTACTTACAAAACCTTTGCAGCTATCAGCTTGGCTGGCAATTCTTTCACAGAATTTAAAAGGTGCTATTTTAATTTACGGATTAAAATTGCCAAAACAAGCATCAAAGCAATTGTTAGTGAATATAAAGAAACCCACTTAACCTTATTCCCGAATTCTGTGCGGGTCAGTCCAAATCAATTAAAGTTAAGTGTTCAAATGAATCCATTTGAAATTGTAGGGAAGTTTACTTCGCAAAGGGCCTCGTCAAGTTCAATTCTATTAAAAGCACCTCATGATTGGTTCACTGATAAAATGCCTCAGAATGCCTTACTTTATTAGCTGGAGGCTTTGAACAATGAACATTAATGAACTATAATATATTATGCTTCCGTTGTTTAAAACGTTTTCGTTAAACAGAATTACACATCCATGGTTGCAAAATGCAAAATTATTTCACGTTGACTCATCTTCTTTTTAAAGTTGTAAATCTACTCACAGTAGGTACAAGATTTACGGCGGTTCGTACTTGAATAAAATTCAATCACTGCTGAATTGGTCTGAAAATATATTTAGGATACTAGCTAAGACTTCTTAATAACGTTTCCCGCACGAATTCCCGTGGGTTTTTAAAATCAAATTGCGATGGAATAAGTAGCCCGTTCCAAACGAAACTGCTGCTGAGGATTTGTGTACTAGTTGGTATATTATTCAATATAGGTTTGCTTGTTTCAGGTGAACCATGATGGCTAATGCAGTTCTGGAACGTTTTTTGTGGGTGATACAAATGCTGAACACGTGAAAGACTCTAAAGAAATGTCCGAAGAAGACTAACACACATCAATCATCATATAAGTTATATTTTTGTGATACAATTAAAATACTAATTTAAAATGAATTTTAAAATAATATCCTTACTTTTAACCTGGAATTTTTTCCTTATAACCGCCAAGAGGGACTCTTTGGAAGATGACGATTCTCGAGCCAGGGAATTGAGAAACAAAGAAAACAACCGAAATCGGACAACTTTCAATGGAACTCTGACAGATTTATCTGAAAGGAGATATTTGAGACACAGAAATAGTTCCAGATACCGTGGTGATCGTCGACGATTTTGGGAACGAGAGCACGAAGTTAGGCGAGATAGAAGAAGAGGCTCCGAAGCCCATTCCTCAGAGGAATTCGTGTCCAACCGAACTTATCCACACAATAAGAGGGATGAAAAACCTCGCAAAACTGACAAGCATTTGAACAAAAGCAATACTGATAAAGTAACTGATAGAAGGAAATCCGTGAGTCAAAATAAAACACCTGATAGAGCATCGACGATTAGAGAGAATACCACTAGATTCAAACCCAAGACAACTAATAAATGGCAATCGGGTGGGTTTATTCCGTATCCTCAACCGAGGGAGAAGAAACCTAATATAATTCTGATACTAACGGATGATCAGGATGTAGAGCTGGGTAGTCTTAACTTTATGCCACGTACAATGAAAGCTATCAGGAGTGCTGGAGCGGAGTTCCGTCATGCCTACACAACGACACCAATGTGCTGTCCATCAAGGTATGTATATTGTACTCTGTCACTCGGCATTATGGTATTTGCCCAGTGTCCATATTACTCTACTAATGTGCTTCACGGTCGTCAGCAGGTACACGAATGACCAGCGGGCTCCATCATTATAAACTTATTTGCTCCAGCACCTCCTACCCGCAAATATAGTCATATTATGTTCGGTATAGGTAAAGAAGGCACTAAAATGAATATGTAAATACGTAAATACCTTTTTCATCATACCTATTCGGCAAACGAATATTGGCTTCAGAGGATAGCGGGAGCAAAATTTAATTTTAACCCCATGGGACTTTTCATTTCTCTCTTCTGATTGGTCCGCATTCCGCGTCCGCACTAACGCGGACCAATCAGAAGAGAGAATTCAAAAATGTTTGAGAAGCTGTTGTCTTCGATAAGTCACGTGATCAAATTTGTCGATTAGATATATACGCCCATACTTCCAACATAAATATTAATGTTTAATCATTTCATAAAAATTTATGTGTTTTATTTAAACTTTCAATATACGTATTGGTAATGTCTATACTCTATACATAGTAGGTTGATACTTGATACTCCTAGCTTTTCCTCATAGGTAATGATGAAAAATAGTGTGTGTCATTTGGGACCAAAATTTTTTTTCCTTTTAGGAAAAAAATTCCTTTGGCCCCATATAACACAAATAACTATTAAGGCATTTATAATTAAGTATATAATTATTTATTTTTGAAGAATATTAGCTAAAGTTATATTCTCCTCTCTTCTACAAATAAACGTAAAGCTTGTGCTAGGAGTGGGTACGACAAGAGTGCAACGGGTGGGGATCGAACCTAGGACCTTTCTGCTTTCAGTCGGCAACTTTAACCGTTGGGCTATTGAGGTTATATATCTTTCGATATATCTTTCTGAGATATAGGTATAGGTAT
This sequence comes from Oeneis ivallda, assembly GCA_029955525.1. Taxonomy (NCBI): domain Eukaryota; kingdom Metazoa; phylum Arthropoda; class Insecta; order Lepidoptera; family Nymphalidae; genus Oeneis; species Oeneis ivallda. Next base: position 11,409,244 of record JARPMR010000005.1, read on the forward strand.
TTTAATCATAAATCGCTTTGGAACGAGATATTGGCATACGAAGCTGCGAGCATGATTATAGGGGTTAGCCACGATAAAGGAGAACAGGTCATTTGTTCCGGTTTATCAATAGAGGATACGGCAACTAGATAATGTGCTCCGTCTTAATTTAAATATCCAAGACCACACGTGATATAATATATCGATTATTATCGGCAATACGTCCAAAAGATCATCAATTTTTTTCTTGATCAAGCTCAATACCTAATTTGTTTTTAAAAAAGGCTTTTCCTATAAATCGTTTCTTTATAAGTATATGATATTATTTTTAGAAGTTTTATTAAAATTATTTTTGTTCGACTTGCTTTTACGGTGAAGGAACACACCGTGAGGTTACCTACATGCCTGAGAATTCTCCATAATGTCTGCGAGTTCTACCAAACGGCGGATCGCCAGCGTGATGGACTACCTAAGTCCTGACCCACATTTTAAGGCCCACAACCACCGAGTGGACCCGTGCTCTGTAGTGTTCCGGCGTTTGGTTGAGATGTTGATAATGATTTCTGTTCTGTAGTAAGTTAATGTATACAAGACGAAGTACAGTTGTGAATAGTCGTGTAGATCCGAGTAGGTAAATTTTCTATTAAAATGTTACAATAAAACTCATTAACTAAACTAATCTAATTACTATAGAAATCATGCTCACGAGGAATAGTGCTAAGAATGCTGGCTGCATTTCCGCGTTGGACAGCCAGGCTGATACTTTGCGCAAAGAATGAACCAGTTCTTCTGTCACCATGAGGCAATTAACCGCGGAGAAATGCCTTGTAAATTTTTTTTGCACTTTGACTCCATCGGCCCCAGGGCCCCCAGGGTCTCCACAGCAAACGGAACAAATAATTTTACATAATATTCTTATACCTACACTAGCTGATGCCCGCGACATATAATTAAGTACATAATATCATTTTCATCATACCTATTCGAAAAACGAATATTGGCTTCAGAGGACAGCGGGAGCAAAATTTCATTTTAACCCCATGGGACTTTTCATTTCTCTCTTCTGATTGGTCCGCGTTATAGTGCTTTAGCAGACTAAAGCACTAACGCGGACCAATCAGAAGAGAGAATTCAAAAATGTGTCGAAATTTAAAAATGTTTGAGAAGCTGTTGTCTACGATAAGTCACGTGATCAAATTTGTCGATTAGACATATGCGCCCATACTTCCAACATAAATATTAATGGTTAATTATTTCATATAAATTTATTTGTGTTTTATTTAAACTTTCAATATACGTATTGGTAATCTCTATACTCTATACATAGTAGGTTGATACTCCTAGCTTTTTCTCATAGGTAATGATGAAAAATAGTGTGTGTCATTCGGGGCCAAAATTTTTTGTTCTCGGGCGGCGTATATTGAATTCCTCGCTACGCTCAGGATTCTACTTTAGAATCCCTCGCTGCGCTCGGGATTCTACTAAAGAATCCTTCCCTTCGCTCTGAATTCAAAATAACGCCCTCGGGGAACAAAAAAATCCTTTGGCCCCATATAACACAAATAACTATTTGCTTTCCGTTACTTCACAGAAGCTCACTCCTTACCGGCGTGTACGTGCACAACCACAATGTGTACACCAACAATGATAACTGCTCGTCACCAATGTGGCAGGCCAAGCACGAGTCCAACACCTTCGCTACATATCTGTCCAACGCTGGATATCGCACTGGTAAGTTATAGGATCTAGTGAAAATCAAATGTTAAGGACACGCTACTCAAGGGATTTTAAATAGAAACGTATTACACACCTAAATCTATTTCTTGTCGTCTAGATCTTTATCTTAGTCCGATATCGGTTTATCTCTTTAAATATTTGAATCTTTCTTTGCCTTACCGTAAAAAGAAAAAAACAACTAGGTAGTAAAATATTTGTTTTGATGTTCAAAAATTTCTATTTTAGCGCTAAGGAAACTTAGTGCGCGTGTGAATTATATTAAGTACTAGCTGATGCCCGCGACTTCGTCCGCGTGGATTTAGTTTGTAAAATCCCTCGGGAACTTTGATTTTTCGGGATAAAAAGTAGCCTATGTCACTCTCCAGGTACTCAACTATACCCATGCAAAAAATCTCGTCGATCCGTAGCCCTGTTACAGCGTGATTGAAGGACAAACCAACAAACAAATACACTTTCGCATTTATAATATTAGTAAGGACAAAGGTTACAAAGAACAAAACTAAAGCCGAGAAGGAATACAAAAATTTCAAATGTCTAGCTTGTTTGTTGTTGTTGTATATTGAAGTTGAAGAGAACAATCTTAATGATAATACAAAGGCTCGAAGGGTCGGCTTTCAAACATTTTTGTGTCTGTGTAAACCTCTAGGCCAACATTAATTTGATATTATGAATTATGATAGAGTGTTAAATATAAAACTCCCGTTCGTAGATATAGAAAAGTAGGTCAAGAGATCGTTGCATAAACTAACTTGCCCGGATACAAAAAATAAAACAACATTAACGTCAATAAAATGTATGAAACATTAATAAGCTCCGATACCATTTTTCGCATATTAATAAAGCAGTTAATCGGTTTATCGGAATTAAATTTTATAGTTGCAATTACATACTAGCTGTCAAGTATTTACAAGCTTATGGTACATTAATATTGATGTTGGTAACGAGTAGAGGTAGTGATTATGATCGGCGTTCATTCGAACAAGCTTTGAAACAATGAAGAAACATAGATTTTATTGTAATTCTTTTATCTTGCATGAAATAGGTTTTAAAATTATTTGTTTGGATTACGTATTATAATATTTATGAGGTATCATGCGTAGGTAGCCATTTAAGTTGTATAAAATTTTAAATTAAAATTGATTTTTAATATGAAATAAATACTTAATACATCAAGAAATATTGGTGTTCAATAGAAAATTGCTACCATAATGGTGTTTTAGCACGATATAATTCAGATATCAAAAAATTATACATTATAAATGCGAATGTTCCATTTTTGGGGTATACACGTTGAAACAGAGTCGACTGTAATAGGTACATAGATAAATTGTTTTCTGGAAACGATCAAAGAATACTTTCTATCCCGCAAAATCAAAGAATTTCCACAGGATTTATAAAATCTAAGTCGACGCTGACGATGTCGTCATCAAGTTAAAAATATTACCTACCTACAATCGTAAACCTATATTGCATAATATTTTTGACTCAATAATGGCGATCACCAGCTCTAGACCTATGAGGTAGAGTTATTGTAAACAATAGCTACAGAGTATTACTTACAACACCTGAGAATGCGAGGTACGTTACTTTACGTTTACAAATTCTTTATAATATACCTACGTACAGACAATGTATTCTGGTACAGAGTAGGTACCATCTACAGACGTATGGAGTGCGTTGAAATATGGTACTTCAATTCTGCGCTACTTTAAGTTTTTGCTCGTCACGCATAAGCATATTAGCAGTGTCCACACCGGGCGCTCCAGCACGCGATATCCTCATTGGAGATAGCGAAGCATGCCTTGCGCGGTAGTTAGTAAAGGCGTTCACATTATGCTCACAGTTTGCGGCTCACTGTAAGCCATCAGTTAGCGTCTAATACTGTTTGGAATAGAACGTTACACTTCCCGTACAGTACGCAATTAGTAGCTAAACGCTCACCGACTCGTCCAGTCATAGCTGATTCGCTGCAAAATTGTGACGCACGCAAACTGATCCTATCTGCTGCGATACTCATGCTTACTCGCACAAGAACCACACGTGTAGGAAAACTAATTCACTAGGTAAATACAATCATTTTGCTTAGCCATAGGTGTGTGATTTGCGCCTCTGAGTCGACGGGCATAAACCAAGCCGCTGATTGTGAACTGTAAATACGCAACTATATTATTGTAAATAGATGAGGTAGTTGCGGCACATATCTCAGCTCCGTCCCTGTTCACTCTAACCAAGCCTGGACAAGCACTCTAAGCACGGGCTATACCGAAAACGTATTTCTCAGATCTTAGCTCCGAGGCTCTTTCGGCTGAGGAAATATACGGCCAAACAACTCCGCTCTGAATTACCATTTGGCTCGCGAATCTGTCACCCAAAAAGCGGAGTTGCGCTTTATGTGTAACTTGCTAATATAGTAAACATGTATCTATTAACGGCTTGATTAACATGAAATTGTTTCCTAATTAAATCTTTTCATGTATGAATGCTGCATATTTGCATATTCAGACAAATTACTTGCATGATCAAAGAAAAAGAAACTGACATTTCCGTATATTTATAATAATATACAGCGGTACCTTTAGATATTGGTGTGATTGTTTTGCCTGAAAACTTGCGAAATCCAGTATGTTAATTTTAGTTGAATACCAATTGTTAATTTTATTATTAATTTTGATTTACTCTTAGTAAATTTAGAAGCTGTTAAGTGTATTTTATTATAATTAATTATACCTAGCCGTCGTTGTAATAAAATTGCAGAAAATAAATACTTAATATTATACCTACATAAACTGCCCCGATCGAAATGTATCGGGTGGCCACTACATTTGTCGCTTCAAGCGTTTCATTAAGCGAAGCATACTTATAATAGGTATGCTTCAAATTTTTTTAAGCTTTGGAGGTACCAAAAGGTTGTGGAAATTAAAAATGGATAGGCACGGCCTTGGAGATTGCTTTTGACGTGATAACGTCTTATAAATCGATGAACACCGGCTGCACGCACGAAAAAGTGTCACGTTCCGCCTGAGCCTGTGCGTGCAAGCGAGCGCGCGGAACAAGCGATAGAGAGGCACGATCGGCCCAAGCTTTTATAGAGAGCGCCCGCCGCCGCGCCGCCCGCCAGTCATCAATGTTTCTTTATGACGTTATCACGTAAAACTATCGTCCGTAAACCGACTTTACAGACAACCAATTTTTTTTTGGAGGATTTAGATTTTGTTTTAATGGTACATTTGCATAAGTGCTACCATAGGTATCTACTAAAATTATTAAAAATATTCCCATAGTCTTGTACATGGAAATAGCAAGCTTGTTGGAGATGGAAATTAAATACTATTTATCCCGTGAAAATAAAGATTACTAGATGTCAGTGAATAAAAACAGGTCGAATTTTCTGTTTCTAGTTTAAATTATTTACATTTTGCGCCACAAACTAACTGTCTGTGAGTGTGCAATGTCCAGAGACATGTTATATATTACTAGTTTACTACACGGCAATGTCAAGCGATTCGTTAAAAGCGGCGCGATAAAACTCTCAACCTAAACAATCGGGTTCGTGGACGTACCTTGATACAAACTAAAGCTGAGGAGCGTTGAACGTTCATCCGACAAATACCTCCGGGCTTAATGATGCCATAAGTTCAGGAATGCCGGCTGACTTACTACTTTCATATCAGCTTTGCTGACGACCGTCGCGTCGTGAAGGGCTAGAAGATTTGTTACTTCTTCGAGTACCTACTGACTATTTATCAACCGACTTCAAAAAAGGAGGATTATCAATTCGTCTGAATCTTTTTTTTTAATGTATATCTACCGGTTACTCGAAGACGCCTGAACAGATTTGGAAAATTCTTTCCTGGTTTGAAAGGGTATACTCCCCAGGTGGTCCCATGTAAATTTTATTGAAATCAGTCGAGCGGTTTTTAACATATCAACAATAAATTATATACTTTGTATAGTGTGTGTGTAATGTAGTAAAGCGGGAGTTTGAAGTCGGTTGTTTAAAAATATTTTTTTATATTAAATTATGTATACCTTCTTCTAGAGCACATTATTTATATGTCCCATCCTCGCTTGTCCGGTAGTTATCTTATCTGTCCGCACAAAGGCACATAAGTCAATACCGATGGCGGAGCCGACGCGACGGCACGACAGGAGTAATTGTATAACCGACATGCAAGATTTGTTCTAAATATTGTATCATAGGTCGCGGCGTGGGCGCACGTGGGTCGGCGGACGTTGGCTATTTCGACGCATCATATTATTTGCGGTTGCCAGCGGTCTTCGCTTTCTTGAGATGAAGCGAAGTCCTCTTCTCAAGAATTCAGATTGTCAAACTGAGGAATTTCCATAACATAAGAACTCAGATTGTTAATTCGAACATTGATAGGTCTTATGACCAGCAATACTACAAGCCTTCCCGATCAAAATTTTAAGTATAGTAAAACGTCTAACTATGTAAGAACATGAAAAGTCTAATGAGCAATAAGCTAGTAAATGAACAAGCAAAACGTCCATGTAAGAAAACGGTCATCTATCGTCTATCGAAAGGTCTTTGTAGTGAAACGTCTGTCTAATGAGCAAATTCTAATGCTTTGTTTTTTCTTTATTTGCTGTGAAAAATACATATATCACACATCTCTTTATGAACTCTCTTCTGAAACTTTGTTCTTCTTACTCCATAAAGATCTTCGTTTTTAATGATTGAAATTAAATGAAAAATGTTTATCTTCATTTTTAAGAGACCGTATTTTTGTATAAATTAATTTGTAACATATTTAGGATTTAGATTATCTTCAGTGTTTTCTTATTAGTTGGTGACCCTACACAAGTTACCGTCAGTCGTCACATATGAATAAATTCAGTTATAAATGTCCTTGTCAGTATTCGGGGACGATCATTCTCCATCCGGCGAAGACGGGCAGTGATTTGAGCGGGGCGGAAAGAATCGTTTGCGAACGTCGCTTTGTCGTCAATGAAAGGATGAATCACTGCTGAGGAATGCTAGCGAAATAAGGCTCCAATAAAATATCTGCAACGTAATCGACCGAGCGAAGCGAAGGTCTCTGAGTTTACTTGAGTGAATTTGCACTTGTCCGTCCGTCCGTCCGTCCGTCCGTCCGTCTGTCAGAGCCTTATAACTTCTGAATTACTGAACGTAATTACTTCAATTTTAGATATTATATGTAAACCGATGGCCTCCAGCCGAAAATGGCTTAAAAAGTTATAAAAATCTTTATTTCAGGGGGGCTCTCATAGAAGTGAATGCGAAGTAAAATAAATTTTTTTGCATTTCATAGGGTTGCAGTACCTCATTTTAAAGATAATTTGGAACAGAGTACAAAAGTATTTTTTTTTATTTTTTTTCCTAAAATTGATGAAATGGGGGGCTTTCAAAGTGGAGATTTTATTCGAGGCTAGATCTCTAAAACCACTTTTTTTTTAAACTTGAAACTTACACATAATTTCAGTTATATTCTGTACTTGAACAACAAATACTAAGATTAGATAAATATTATAAAGAAACGAAATTATTTAAGTTTTAATGGGCATCAATGTTTTCAACAAAACTTCACTATACTGTTAATAGATGGCGCTGTCTTTAATATTGTAAATACGCATCCCATCCACGAAAGCAGATGACGATTGACGTCATCAGATTCGGCGCGTTTTAATTACAATATAATATAGTTAAAACTACCTTATGGGAATTATGGGATACCGCGAGGTCTCAGTTCGGGGCGAACCACTAGTTTTATGTCCATTTGACTGTCTTCTAAAAGAATTTGTTGTAGAGTGTATTGAAAATTGAAAACCATGTATGGAGAAGTTGCCTCAAATAGAGTGTACTTTCTTTCTTCCTAGAAGCCTCTAGCCTTCTCTATAGTTTTCTCCAATTTGTGCACCTACTTCCCATTAGGTCTTCAAGTTCTCAGTTCTACAAAAATCCAGCAAAAATCTTTTTTGTTCTACAAAATCCTTTTTGAACAGCTGTTTGATATTTCTGCTATAGGTGTCCACCTGTGTATATATTCGAATTTCGTTCCGAGTGGTCACAACTCACATCACACCCACCTTAGACTTCTTCTTCTTCTTATTGTTCTTGTCCTTGTGTTTCGGTATGTGAGGTCGGCACAATATGTTTTTCTTCCTCTCGCTTCCATCATTCATCAAATCATTTACTCCTCTTACACGCATATCCTCTTTCACACAATCCATCCATATTTTCTTTGGCTTCCCTGTACTTTTTTGCTTCTATATGCATATTCGACATTTTTCTAATAATATTATAATTTTCTTAGACATCGCTTAGAAATGACTTAGTGCCAGTTTCATCATTGCTGAGTAACGTTTGAGCGAGGACGTATTTTGATTATGCACCTGAACTTTCGCACATAAAACCGTGGTAAAGTACCGCAAAATTACTTCAAACGCGACCACGTTAGTCAAAGGTGATTGGACACAAAACTGGTCATTTAATATGATGATACCGCAAAATAAACCTGTTGACGTTCCCACACGCTTTCATAATTATTGATGTGAATCAATAAAAATATCGCATAAACCATAAAACTCAACTAAACTATACTCTTCTAGAGTGTGCATAAGTAAAAGTACTCTCCCCAACTCAGGTAGGGCAAGACTCAGTGAAATATTAGCTCTCATAAAAGCCATTTTAATCAGTCACTGAATAAGGTATCTGTATAATGTTAATTTATAAATATGTAGTAGTTATGTAAGTATAATTTTATCATTAGTTTATTATTAACTTGAATATTATGAATTGTCAAGATTGTCAGACTGAATCAGCGGCAACTTCATAGTAAGTAAGTATTTAACTACATTTTGCCCGCGTTGAGTTGCGTTTTCAAAAATCCTTTTGTTTTTCTGGATTACTTGCCAGTACTTGCCACGCTCCGGACCCTCAACTATAGCCACGTAAAAAGTAGATCCGTAGCTCTGATGCTGAGTGATCGAATGACACTTTGAGTATAATGTTAGTACACAAATAAAAACATTTCATCATTTCTCATTCATCAGCTCATTTAATTTCCGTGCCCATACGTTTTATTTTCCTTGCAACTGTAAAGTCCCATGGGCCACGGTCCATGGCACGTGCCGGCGATTTATCACAGCGTCGTTAAAGAGTCCATTTAGCTTGTAAATTTATGTTCCAAACGAGCCATCATAAATTCGCCCCGTGCTTTCCTTCCGCCAAGAGCGTGAAGTGGGCGACGGGTCCGCCCACCGTTTCAGAAGACAGACTCTTCGATTTAATCACATAGATTGCTGCTTCCGTTAAAAGACGAAAGTGGACGTGGGTTGCCGGTTTCCTATCCACTAGTTACTGCACAACTAGCTGGTGTTAGCGACTTCGTCAGTGTGGAGTTAGGTTTTAAGAAAACTCCTTGGGAACTCTTTGATTTCCCGCGATAAATGTATCCTGTTATGTCAGTACAAGCATCAAAAACAAGCATCTCATTATTAAATAATGCCTAGTCAATTTATCCTGATATTATATTATTGACCCTAACATCTACTATAGTTCTTGCAATTCACGAGTGCGCGTGGATCATGGTTGTGTGTGTCGTATCTCTATAAATGTGAGCAAGAGCTTGCTCCCGACTGACAGCTTCCAAGGCTCCGACGTGCACAAACACTTACACAATGTGCATGAACACGATGTAACCACAAGTAATGTGCGCTCGTGAATTGCAAGAATTATAGTTTTTATGTTTCACGCCGGTCTTACTGCTTTAGATTACTACTTCCATGTGGCTAGATAGATGTAGGTACATACCTATTGTATGTTTCAACAAATCACGCTTGGCGGCAGTCATGTTTTGACTGTGTTTCTATTTACTGCCGCATTATATTGATACGTTGCTACTTACTTAGAAAATAAATATTTAAACGATATTAATATATACGATACGATAATTTACGGTAAGATATAATGTCCTTCGAGTTCCGACCGAATCCGGGAATTATAGAAAATTATGAACTTGCTTGGGTCTGTCAACGAGGTCTCGTGTTCCAATCCAACTAGGTATATAGACAGCTATTTTCATCGTAAACGCAAAATATCTTAATCTGTTTGCATTCTTATAACAAGTTTATGTTTATTGGTCGATTTCGACGAAACGTTTTATTGAGAGCTATTCGACGCGAACCTTGTATCTTCTTACAATAACAAATCTGTTAACAAACCGCATTTTACAGTCAGTACTGAATACAGTAGTAGGTACAATAAATTATTTATGTTTATACTTAGCATAAATTTGCAATATGAATAAAATTTAATACTGATATGTGAGGTCAAATCTTATTGTTATGCGCAGAAGCCGGCTTCTACTCTTCTTAAAATTGTAAAAATGAGTTCAAGGAAATGAGACATGAAAAATGGTAATAAGTTAACTTTGAAAGTTAGGATAGAAGTATTTTTTGTTGACATGAGTATACCTATTATTTGAGGCCAGCATGGAAAAATAGAATTTACAACAAAGTTCAGAAAAGTGACAATAAATTGGCAGTTGGAAAACATCGAGTTATTTTAATTTACCAAATAAAGTATGATGAGGTAGAGACGGAAAGATAGACAGAGGAAACTCAGTATAGAAATTGTTCCCTATATTTCTAATATTGTTGAAATAGCTCTACAATTAAGTAAGTTTGCACTCAATAAATAATATCTTTCAATCATGTTTTTATTACTGAGCGTCGTTGATAACACTAAGACCACCTATATTTTGTTGATGGCTAGTGGTGCAAATGCGAAATATCTATTTTTATAATTTATGTTGATATACACGTAGGTAGGGTTACGTAGGTTTCGTAGTTTTAAATATTATAAGCTTAAAGCCAGGGTAATAACTAATAAGAAACAATGTTATATAAACCAAAGACTTGTAATTGTAGTATACATTAATTGTCTTTGCTGCCAAAAAATGACTGTGAAACAAAGACATACTGGCAGACTGTTTTACTCCATGGTTTTACTATACGGAACAGTGACAGCCGAATAGACTTAACCGTTCAAATGAGCATTCTGTGCATGCATTGATTTAAACGAATTCAGATATTTTTCGATTGTTCCTAGGTTATACAGAATGATGCCTCATTCAGTCCATTTCTATTTTCCACGCAAATTCGCCTCATTCTATTTAGCTTCGTGCTACGATATAAATTGACGTGAACGAATTGAATGAACCCTAGGGTTCATTGATTTATTAACGAGTTTTAGACGTGGTGCACTCTGATGTTCTTGAACCATGGAATGTACTGGAATTATTTTTTCATCATAACTATTCGAAAAACAAATATTGGCTTCAGAGGATAGCGAGAGCAAAATTTAATTTTAACCCCATGGGACTTTCATTTCTCTCTTCTGACTGGTCCGCGTACGTGCTTTAGTATTATGTGATTATTACTACTGCGTTCGTTCCAGAAAGAGAAACCTGTCGATCGCTCATTCCGTTCGAAATTCAAAAATGTTTGAGAAGCTGTTGTCTTCGAATAAGTCACGTGATCAATTTGTCGGTCGGATATACGCCCCATACTGTATCCAACATAAATATTAATGTTTTATTATTTCATAACAATTTATTTGTGTTTTATTTAAACTTTCAATATACTTATAGGTAATTTCTATACATAGTAGGTTGATACTCCTAGCTTTTTCTCATGGGTAATGATGAAAAATAGTGTGTGTCATTCGGGGCCAAAATTTTTTTTTTCGGCGTATATCGAATTCTTCGCTACGCTCAGGATTCTACTTTAGAATCCTTCACTTCGCTCTGAATTCAAAATAACGCCCTCGGGGAAAAAATTTCTTTGGCCCCCTACAACACAAATAACTATTTTATACTTAATAAATCTTCCTTATTGAAATATGCTCTCATCAAAATTATCAGTAACCCATCAACGGCTCACTAATGAGCGCAGTTATCCTTTCAGACAAGGATAGAATTAAATAGAATATAATATAGGATATATTATAGGATAGAATAAAATAGAACGGAGGCCATATTATTCCACCACGCTAGCCCAATGCGAATTGGCGAACTTCACAAACAGCTTCGACAACATTAAAGGGAACTTTCTGGCGTGCAGGTTTCCTCACGATATTTTCCTTCATTCGAAAAGTCAGAGGTGCGTGTCCGTTAGCGAACCTGCGAATAGGAAACCTCAGTCCAAACCACTAGCACTAGCACTAGGCTATCACTGCTTGAAATACGCTGTGCTTATGTATTAACATGAGTGAATTCTCAATCTTTGTCAACCTATGGACGACATATTACGTCTCTTGTGTGGGTTTCCACATGCATGAGACTGGCGCTGCTTGAATCCAATGACAAATACACAGACACACAGACCTCCACCTATTAAATCTGCTTTTAGTCCGAAGAAGCACATGTTTCGCAGAACCGATAAGCCTTGGTGTCACATCGGTTCCCTCCACCGATTGGAACGGTTTTTTATTCGAAAGCTCGTTTAGCTGGGAAGGTTTGCTAAGTGTTTGATGGTAAGTCCATCCGTTTTAGGACTATCAGATCTTTTTTAGTCTAATGATCTGAATCATACACACAGCACATAGTTTAATTATTTACTATACCTAAACCAATATCAGATAAACAAACATATAGAATAGAATAGAAATGTTTTTTATTCAAATAAACTTTTTTACAAGTGCTTTTGAATCGTCGATGAGTCTACCACTGGTTCGGAATGCCCTTCCTGCCGAGAAGAACCAGCAAGAAACTCGGCGGTTGCTCTTTTCAAAACAAGTTTACAATTCAATAGAATAGTTATACAGTTTAATTACCATCTGTCTCATGAATCGCTGGAACGAATTATGTCCACGTTTTTTTATCTAAATAGTTTTCAATTGCATAATATGCTTTTTTTATGAGATTAGTTTTAACTGATTTCTTAAACTTGTGTAAAGGCAAGTCTAAGATCGACTGTGGAATTTTATTATAAAACGTCACGCCCATTCCCACAAATGTCTTTCGGATATATATAGACGGATAATATAGATAGACGGATAACCAAATAATCCTATTAAGGGTTCCTACTTCCAGTATTCCACAGTGAGGCAAGGAACTTCAAAAATCAGCTTACATTCTAAAAGTAAAGAAAAAGTAGATTCTCTATAAAGCCCCATAGAGGAATGTATTTGATTACTCCCAAACTCGTATATCACGTTTTCCCTTTACGTCGTGAAATAGTGATCGCGTTTAATGTGAACTCGATTGCGTGGGCGCAACGCAGCCGCCATACTGTCTACGCTATTTGTGTGCTAGCAACTTTTATTTTGATTAGTTGAAATGCTTTAACGTGTTATTTATAACTTATAAGTAGTACACACGTTATATCAGTTCAACGGTATTCGTCGACGGAACACATTTGACACCTAAGTAAGTACATAGATTTAAATAATGTCCAAAAAGTTGCAAATGTAGGTTGTATTCCTAATAATTTACTCATTTAGTTTGGAATTTCCATCAATATCTCTTTCAAGAGCTGTTTTATGAGAAGTCTCTCGAACGCTCGGCAATACAAACGGAATTCAAATATTGACGAAAGTGGGGTACGCAATTTAATAGGTAATTAGAAAATTGATCATAACTGATTCCGTTTTTAGACCTCTTAGGTCTCGGGGTCTATCTCAAGAACAACTTTACGTTAAAAGCTGTAACTTATGCGTAGGTACTATCAGTTATATCCTGTAGTTAAACAAAATATACTTTTCATATTATTACCTTAGTGAATTATTATGAAATAGAAATAAAATTAACAATTCTAGGTATAACTATGTACCTACAAACTTCTAGGTCGTAAGGTCTTCGGTTTGGGGCGAACCACTACCGAGTTACTTACCTATTAAGATAAGTTGCATAATATATTACCCACTTCGTAGGCTTTTAGTTCTATAGTATTATTATGTAGAGCCTACCTTAAATGCTGTTCTACATTTTATGAAACTGGTTCAAACAAATTGTTTAAGTACTCTGTAAACATTTATTCTGGGGCGTGTCGTAAGCTTTAAGTAATGCACTTTTCGTGTTAAAGATAGATTTATGTTCATATAAGGAAGCCGTTTAATCGATTTCTTATTTAAATAGTGACCATTAGTGCTTTCTGCGTTAAACCCCATTTATCAAATGTAGAGAAAATTGTTTAATTGCTTAAAATTGCTTAGTTTTCAGTAGAATTCTTCTTGAAGCAAAGTTTTTAACCTCGACTTTTAATAATTTGTATTTGAAAAGCTGTATAGTGTATACCTATACCTATTCATAGAAATTATTTAATTCACAAAGAAGGTCATCTGGGTGAACTGTGAAGTTGCATACATATACTTCGATCACTTAAAAAAAATAGATATTTATGCTAGTATAAATAAACTTACATAACTAAACTTTCTTTTAACCACGTAAGTAATATAATACAACCCAGTAAAAACATTAAGGTATGGAGAGATAAAACAACTTTATAGAACCTATAAACTCCTACGATAGCTTATCAAAGTACAGTTACTTGTAAATATTGATCAAGATTCAAGACCACGAGGCATGTAGGCGCGGACAGACGCCATTCTGTCTGGTCTTATAAGCACGTTCTTCTTGCGATCGTATGTATCGTTTGATGTTATAAGGTCTTTCATATATCAACTCCGCGAAGCCGCAACAAGCAGCAACAAAATCGCTAAAGTTTTGGCATGACTTGTTCGCAAGACATGTGAAATAGAAGCATAACTGCCTGTTTTAGGGCAGAGATTTGACCGAGACTCTTTTCCACACCATTTTGGTCCATTTGGGTGCACAGACGCTAGTTACATCAACACGTTCAGTTTCGGTATATCTGTTTTACGACGATGGCCTATAAGAGACCTAGATACCTAATTCATTTCACTGCGTAGAGCGTAATAAAAGGCAATTTCAGACCTGTTATCACCGACATATATTGTACCCCTTAGGTACAATATTATGTCGGTGCCTGTTATACAAATTTTAGTAATTGGTTTCTGTTAAATATTGATCAAGAGAAGACCACGACTCGAGGCATGTAAGCGCGTGCAGACGCGCCATTCTGTCTAGTTTATTAAGCTCTTACATTCTTCTTACGATCATATTATCTTTAGATGTTGCGGCCATGAAGGCGTCTCGGCTGCGAAACCGTAGCAACAAAATCATATTTCAGTCTCTCTTTTCATTTATTCATTGTAACTCTACTTACCTACTCTTCCATCTCTTTTTCTTCTATTCACTCTTCTTGTCTAATAAAGGGGTTATTAGACAAGAAGAGTGAATAGAATATTTACGCCAACCGATGTCTTCATTTCTATCTCATCTTCTGTACTCGTCCTAAACATAACCTGTGGCTCCACGGAACACCAGACCAGACCTGCACTTGGGCTCCTAACAGGAATAGCAAATGCTGAATGGTGTCCAGCGACTCTTTATGACACTATTCTGATGATAAATTGCTATTCCAGCACATTTATCTACCTAAGTAGGTACTCTGCCAACACTGCGCTTTCCACTGCGAGTTCATAGTTCCAGCATATTGTGTCTCCAAACTCCAAAGTGTATCGGTTTTTCGAACTATGTGCTCCGACCATTGCCATTTCAACTTCGCTATTAAGCTGTGTCGGTGACTGGCCCAACAACGGATTTACGGATAGGAATTAGGAAGCCCTTAGCTACCAAACGGAATCGTACCCATGTCAATACTGCCTGCGTTCATGGTTCGAAGAATTTGTTCTTCAGGCATTGAGAAGCATTAGGTATATAATTATTTATTAATTGTGATCATCAAGTGATCAAGATCAAAATCTAGTAGTAGTACAGTTATCTCAAACATATAATACAAATAGATGGGCTCCTAATTTGAATTGTACAAAGGGTTTTCTTACCGCTACCTACCTACCATTATCTTAGAATCACCTACATAAAGCACCTTAAAGGTTGTATCTATTCACAAGTGGGTACCCAGCTGTACCAACAGCATACTTTCTCGTCACGATGAAGGCATGGCAAGTAGGTACCTACCTATCTACCTAACAGGGAAAGCGGCATCTTTACTCAGAGGACTGCTAATTAGTCACATAATTATGACAAACAAGACAAGTTTGTTACATGTATCGATAACTACCGTAGTCTATCTACCTACCTTTACTATGTCATTCTCCAGGTCCTCAACTATACCCATGCCATGCAACAAAATCACGTCGATCCGTAGCTCTGTTGCGGCGTGATTGAAGGACAAACCAACAAACAAACACACTTTCGCATTTATAATATTAGTATGATTTGGAACAGCTCCGTTAAGAAAGTTGATTTTTTTTAATGAGTTTTTGCTACTTAAATAATATAATTTAATATAAAGAATTCTTTTATAAAAAACCGACTTCAAACGTCGCCACTACAAAGTATATACTTTATTGTTGATATTTTAAAAACCGCTCGACCGATTTCGCTAAAATTTCAATGGAACCACCTAGGAAGTATATATACCCCTTGAAACAAAAAAGAATTTTCAAATCGGTTCAGGCGTCTTCGAGGAATCCATGAACATACATAAAAAAAAGATTCCGACGAATTGAGAACCTCCTCCTCTTTGAGGTCGGTTAAAAATAGAGATCGTTGGTGTCTACACAATTGATTAACTAAATTATCCAGTTCCGTTATTATTTAAGTCTAGGTACTAGGTAGGTATATTTTTAACCGACTTCCAAAAAGGAGGAGGTTCTCAATTCGGCCGGTATATATTTTTTTTTCTATGTATGTCCACCGATTTCTCCGGGATTACTGGACCGATTCGTGTGATTTTTTTTTTAATCGACAGAGGATGTTTGCGAAATGGTCCCATAAAAATTTTCACCTTCAACTCCTCAAGCCTGATGCTGCAGGGATATTGCTCACCTAAAATAAAGAGATTTAGGAAATATGGATTACGAATTATTATTGTAGGTAACAAGTATGGACTACATCATGGAGCTCCAGGTCCTAGCTCCTCAATCATAGGATACCTACACTTAAAAGCTTAAAATAAAAATTCTTTTCAAAAAACCGACTTCTAACGCCACTACAAAGTATAAAAATAATTTTAGTTTTTCCACGTTTGTTGAAGTCGGGCGGGCCTAAATACAAACTATGAAACCGACTCGCGATGCTCGCTCGACTTCTACAAACGAGTCTTTTATATTGTGTAGCGTCGCGCATCGGTTTCATAGTTTGTATTTAGGCCCGCCCGACTTCAACAAACGTGGACAAACTAAAATTATTTTTATACTTTGTAGTGGCGTTAGAAGTCGGTTTTTTTAAAAGAATTTTTATGTACAACCATAGTCTTCGCTACCGTCAACCGAAAGATGTGGACAACTGGACATCGACTTCTACTCACCATGCGATCTTGTGCCTAGTGTCTGATATAGGTATGCACTATGCAGAGGTTATTGTTGTGCAGTGTTGCTATGCGATCATCTATACCTATATCTAGTATTGTTTGTATTCTCTGGATGATGTACCTAATCACCCACTGCTTAACTATTAGTTAAAGAACAATGTATCCAATGTATCAATGTAAAGAACAATGTAACACTACCTTCTAGTTACGTAGACGTTAAAGAAGGTTGTTATTAGTTATTACCTAATTCTTCGTGAGTATATCTTTCTGCTACTACTCTAAAGAAGTAAAAGCCAAAGGCAGATTTACTTAACTTTCCACTTAAAAGTCAGCACTTTAAGCATTCACAAGGATGTAAGGTAGGTACATAATAGGTATGTTGACATCCGAAAAGGTTAATGGCAAACCATTCCGTAATCGTCGTTGTAAACGTTGCGTGGGGGAAGTGGCCCTTCAAGTCGTAGGCGAAAATAGCCCAAGAGGCAACTGTATAAACGCCTCAGGGCCTATTATTACCCGACTATGGCAAAGCCAAAAAAGGGTTATGATTTTAACAGTCTATGTACCTAAGTAATATACGTATGCATATGACTTTACGAATGTTTAACCGTAGCGAATATACCTACTAGTGAGCCGATTGACCTTAACACCTTAAGGTGAAAAGGACTTTGGTTAGGGGATCAAATTTAGGGGCTACCTACGTAAAGAGATTCCTACTTAGAGGATGATTTAGGTATGGTTAGTGGAATCAGGCATAAGTCAATGAGTAGTGTAGTAGTGTTTATCCGCCGTATATAGGTAGGTAGCTAGGTAGTCGATGTTTTCACTTTGCATTGGCAATCTGTCAAAACGTCAAACTTATGGCCGATTTCAACAACATCTAGTGATAGTGACGTTCAAAGAACATATACTCTGGTGACGTTTTACCGATGAATAAATTGGGCGTTCTGACAGTTTTTGTATTGAATGTACTGTCAAAATATCAAATTTACGCTCGGATAAGACGTCTTATTTTACGTTGGTGTAATCGGCCCTTAAATCCATTAAAGTTTACTTGGAATGATTAAAATATTGTCTTACTATTTGTTAAATCAATAATTTCATTTAATAGGTTGTTTATGTTGAAATGGCTTATGGAAAATAAATGGGTTATGGTCTCATTATTCTAAATCGTATCCGCTATTGTTACTGAAGAAGTTAAAGGACTAAGCATTATCATTTCAGGCCAGCGATCCAATCCAATATACTTATTGCGACGTAAAATGAACTTACTGATATATTGACTGGAATAAACTATCATCGGTTGTCATTGTATCATTGTATTGTAGGTAGCTGTGATTTCCATTTTTCTATCTCTGAATACCTTCAACATAATATATTATTATCCCTATGAATGTAGATATTATAGGCGTATTCATTTATTGCGGTCGTCTCTAGTACTAGTGGGTCAGATAAAGTGTCGTGACTGATGTCTTTAAATATTATCTCTTACTTTTAGTCATTTGTAAATTATTCGAATATTTCTCGAACAAATGTCTATGTATTTTCTCGAATAGTTTTCGTAGGGCTTCATTTTTATTTCATTAAAATGT
Source organism: Oeneis ivallda (assembly GCA_029955525.1). Lineage (NCBI taxonomy): Eukaryota > Metazoa > Arthropoda > Insecta > Lepidoptera > Nymphalidae > Oeneis > Oeneis ivallda. The sequence continues at coordinate 11,427,957 of JARPMR010000005.1, forward strand.
CGCGTTCAGATCTCTATCAAAAAATGCCATGCAAGAATATCAGTCGAATAATGAAACGTTACAAAACTATGAATGTTTTGGTAATTTTTGTAAGAAAAAATGAGAATTGAAGGTTAGGACAGTTTGCTTAAAACTGCTTAAACTTTCTATTCCTACTTGTCTGAAATAAACGTGTTACAAGATTTTATTATACCTACGTACAAAATTAGCAGTTTGAATGTGATTCAGTATTCGACTACTTCATGGATATCTTTGGTAGCATGCAAAAAATCACGTTCCATCAAACAAAACACACTTTCGCATTTATAATATTAGTTAGGATTATTAAATTATTATTTATTTGTATTATTTATGTGCAAAACATTCTTAAAAATATGTAATATAAAATAGATGTAGTGGACAAAGGTTTATTATACCTACTACACTAGCGGCACGCTATGATGGCCGGTTTGACACATTACAATAGTGATGTGGAATGTCAATTTATTCTCGAACAAAAAACAATTAAGTTTTGTTTTTGTACCTGATTAAATAGGTTTAATAAAACAAAAATGTATATGTTTATTTAATTTATTTGAACGAACTGAATATTTGAATGAAAATGAATATACATACTTTATATGCACACAAGAAACATATGAATACAAAAGATACCAAAAAAGGTACCACAAAAGGCCATAATTAATCAGATTCGTCCATACTACTATTTTCACTGTCGTCACTGCTATCATCACCTACATTAATAATTTAATTTAATTATATGTTCGTTTTCTATAATATTATCTATTTTCACATCTCTTTCATAATCTTCCCTTATTAATTTAACAGTTCTATTCACAACCTTTTCCCAGTCTCCTTTAGTCACATGTTCACAAGCTTCTTCTAATAATTTTAGCATTTTTTTTGTGGTAAATGGGGGTTCTGTATTGTGTCTTGCAGCATATCCCTTAATTTGAGCCCACACCAACTCAATCGCATTATACTCACAATGGTAAGGCGGTAACCGTATAACTCTGTGCCCATGTTCTAATGCTATTTCGTCAATGACGTATCGGATCTTGGTTGGTTTGTTTTCTTTTAAAAGACGTACTAATTCCGCTTTTAACATATTCATGTTTGCATCTACGCCATTTTTACGAAGCCATGCGACGATATCAGCTTTCTTTTGGGATTGGGCAGGTGGCTTGTCAATTTGCATCGAGTGGTATGGGGCGTTGTCCATAATTATAATAGATGGTTCAGGGAGGCTACACAACATTGAGGTAAACCATTCAGTAAACTTTTCTCCATTCATGTCTTCATGATAGTCTCCAGTGGTTTTTGACGCAAAAGCCATGAGAGAACCTTCGACAAACCCGTTGATGGTTCCGGCGTGACAAATTATAAGTCGCGATCCTTTTCCTACAGGAACTTTGGAAGTAGATGCTGCTGTGTCATCGTTCCAAGAACGGCCTACAGTATGGTTAGCATTAAGCCATGTTTCATCCAAGAACACAACATTTTGCCAATTTTTGATTTCTTTCACTTGCCGTAAAAAAGTATACCTTGCCATCGCTATATCAAATCTTTCCATCAATATTTTGCGTTTGTTACATTTTTTGTATCGAAATCCAATGGTCTTCAAAATCTTCGTTAAAGAACTTTCCCCACCGAAGAATAATCCAGCTTCCTTCAGTGAATGCACCAACTTTTTTCTTGTTGGATACTCCTTCTGTAAATAGTAGCCGTAAACATGTCTTCGGATAGCATCGGCATCAAAGCTATCGATGCCTACGACTGGTTTTGCTCGTTTTCTCTTTTTTGGTGTGTGAAGTTTATTTTCTTCTGTGCCAGTCTCGCCATATTTTTTTTTAGTTATCCGTCTAACAGTTCGTTGTCCAATATTAAGCGCATCAGCTACGCGTTCAACCACTGACGTTATAGGTAAAATTGGCCCTCCATTTTGAGCTTCACGATCGAAATAGTTACGAAGGCGTATTACGAACTCACGTGTCTGACTATGTAGAACAGTTCTCTGCGTACGTTCGGTCATATCGACGAAATCCACAACAAAGGGCTTGAACAGAGTCCAAATTAACGAGCAAGGGTCAACAGTAATGCAGTATCAATATTTGAAATCCAAAGCCAGGTCAAAACTATATCACAATCGCATTGCACTGACAGTTTATACTTTTCGAAGCAACGTCAATTCGAAACTGCTTTGTTTTGCATTGAGCATTGACGCGAGTTTGCCGGAGGTAGTAGTTGTGCTAGCCAGCGATCCTATGTGACGATCGTATTAGATTCCATTTTTAAAAATTTTCAATTTAGAAAACCAAATGCCGAGTTGTGGTATATATCATATAAAAATAAAAATTTTACCTTTTGTATGAAACAGCTGATATTTTTTTGCGATTTCAGAGGTTTGTCCACATAGTGAAAATTGTTCATATTCACAAGTACATTCACCCCTTAAATGGTGCAAACTGATTTTTCTACACTTGCATACATTTTAGAAATCAATTTAATAAATAAATTTTGAGTCCTAAACCTAAAACTACATTCGATAAAATTTATGAATCTCTGCACATCACTATCGTCAATAAAGTAATACAATTATTTCCTTCAAAGTCGTTATCAATTAATACGGAACTTCATGAGCGGACAAACGTCAAACCGGCCATCATAGCGTGCCGCTAGTTTAGTTATACAAAACTATGTCTAAGTGAATGAGATTCGATTTAATTCTCAAAGAATTAGAGCAAGATCCCAGTGCCGCCAGACCTAAGTTATTTTCTCAGCAATTATTTGTGTACGATAGAGTACTGTTCGAATGTCCTTTCAGTATATGCGTACCAGCTAGATTGTGCCGACGGCCAATTTCCAGATACCAGGTGCTAAAGGTAGGTAAAAACTAGAATAACTTATCTTAAATTCTCAGGGCTGATTTTCATATATATTTTAAAGAATATTGTAAAAATTAATAAATTAATACTGCCAGACGCTTACCGCCGGCGGTTACTTTAGCCAGACGCTTTGAAGCTCCCAAAAATATATATAATTTAAGTTAACTTATATTCTCAGTTCTGATTTTTATACATGATACTCAGGGAACTATTGCGATATTATCTGTAAGCTGCCAGACCTATTGGAAGGGTCAAACATCCCCCCAGACACACATTATGCGTCCCCATATGTATGAGCGCTAGAACATGATTCACTTGTTTAAGTGTGTGAGAGATAATATCATCATACTATAATATTATAAATGCGAAAGTGTGTTTGTTGGTTTGTCCTTCAATTACTCTGCAACAGAGCTACGGATCGACCTGATTTTTTGCCTGGGTATAGCTTGCAGAAGATATTGCAATAGTTCTCTCTCTCTAGATCCTAAGCTATACCCAGGCAAAAAATCCCTGAGTATCATGTATAAAAATCAGAACTGAGAATATAAGTTAACTTAAATTATATATATTTTTGGGAGCTTCAAAGCGTCTGGCTAAAGTAACCGCCGGCGGTAAGCGTCTGGCAGTATTAATTTATTAATTTTTACAATATTCTTTAAAACATATATGAAAATCAGCCCTGAGAATGTAAGATAAGTTATTCTAGTTTTTACCTACCTTTAGCACCTGGTATCTGGAAATTGGCCGTCGGCACAATCTAGCTGGTACGCATATACTGAAAGGACATTCGAACAGTACTCTATCGTACACAAATAATTGCTGAGAAAATAACTTAGGTCTGGCGGCACTGGGATCTTGGACCAAATGTGTTATTTACTTTGACAATATTACGGTTGTAAATATAATTCGTCTCTGGTTATTTCATATCCTGTTGTAAATTAGTACGTAAGAACTAGCTGTATCTAAGCGTGATATTACTATAACGTTGCTTTTATTGTGAAGAAACTATTTTGAACATGGTGTCAGACAAATTAATGTCTATCCTGTTCATAAGCAGGACGTCCACGGCCTTAATGTCAACAGTACCAATTGTTTCAATTGGGGCTAGAAATTACTGGAGAAATATAAATTATGAAATAGGAGTGGATAGATGGTGATAATTATTTATTATCAAAAATGTTTGATCTAATATTTAATTAAATTATTGTCAATTATTATCATTACAAGACAGGTTCGGGCTGGCGATGGATTGTATCCATCGTCGTCGATGAGTCTATATATTATACCACTGACTGACTGAATAAGAAGGATACAACAATGGCCAAGTGTGGATTGGCAGACTTCACACTTCACAAACCTTTGAGAAAATTATGGCAGGCCTACACTACTATTTAATATAAAAAAATATTTTTTAAAAAACCGACTTCAAACACCCGCGCCACTACAAAGTATGCATATAATTTATTTTTTATTTTTTAAAAACCGCTCGGCCGATTTCGATAACATTTAAATGGAAGATGAATCAAAGAATTTTCTAAATCGTTTCAGGCGTCTTCGAGTAATCGGTGAACATACATTAAAAAAAAAACCGACTTTCAATAAGTCGGTTTTTTTTCACCACCTCCTACTTTTTTGAAGTCAGTTAACAATTGATGCATATAAATCCAAAAAGTTAGAGGTCTGTGCCTGGGATTCTAACCCTGGTACCCTCGAAAAAAAGGGGCGTCTTATAATTGTCAATGATAATTATAAAGTCATTATCAGTGAAATAGTCATTTCTGCTGTCGAAAAACATAGGTACTCGGATTTTTTCGAATAAGAAGTTCAGTCGGCAAAACTGAATAATAGAAAAGGTCCAGAAGTTTAAAGGACAGAACCTTTGATCTGTGGTTCAAAGTGACTACCACTGAGATGCCTCTTCCGTTTTTACTAATTACCTTCATAATGAAAGTTCATGAACGTGACATTAGACCGGTTCTTTAAATAAAACTTCTTATGTTTCTCTTTGAAGGTATTTATTTTTGTCGTTTTTGAAGTAGGAATTAGACGAGTGACTCTGATCAGATCAGGGATTTATTGCGTAACTCATGGCGAGTCGCAGTCGCTATGGCTTTAATATTAACTGGTCAATTTGGGCTCGAAGTCTAAAAATGAAATCTTTGGCTGCATGGTGGTCTTCATAATGAACACATCAAGCTATGGATGTTCACTGCTAGATAATAATATGGACCTTTGCTCAACAGCCAGTCAGTCTATTTTCTACGTTTTAGAGAAAGGCCCACACAGCACCTTATTTTTAGAGGTCTCCAACCTAGCGTTCTGGCTTCAATGGCCGTTGCTTCTTTATCAAGCATGACTTTCCTACTGCTACTTCAATTTGCTTTTGCTTTTATTAGTTACGGCTTGGTCAGTTACCTTTAGATCTTTTTTGGATCTTTCATGTCAATCTTATCTTTCAGTTTAAAAGGCCGGAGACCTAGCGATGAAAGCGACTCCGTTATAAATAAATTTCTATTTTCTATATACGTAATCGTAATATGGCGATGGCCGAAAACGACGTTCGAATTTATTATAAATCGTTTGTTATATTTAATTGTTTGCGGTCCAGGCTTTAGGCTTAACTACTTAAGCTAACTTTTTATTAATCCATCACACCTTTAATTATCCACTATCAATTTTTTAGCGCAGGCCGCAGGGTAACAACCTTTAGTAAAAAATACATTAAAAAAAATACTAACGATAAGAGATTAAGGCGATTGTCATTGCGAATGCTTTGCGTTGCGTGATTTAATCCCGGATCGGGTATCTACATTCTACATGCTTGTCATCACGTCATCGAAGTGTAGCAGGCTACCATTCGTAAGATAAATACGACAGCATCTATTTTAAATGCAACTCTCCTTTAAAGTTTCAAATAACTTCCCAAGAGCCACTCTGGCGTAGCGATGCGTCTGAATGCCTCAGACTTGATTACCTTTAGCATAATATTATAATTATCTTCTACGAGATGGCTTTCTTCTTTCATATCACATTTTACTTAAATCATCGTAGGTAGTTTATTCAGGTAATTATTGGTTATTTGTTCAACAAGAATGCGAAATTCGTTTAAGTTGCAATTGCCAATTTTGAATTCCGTGCAAGCGAAGGATTGCAAAATTAAAAGGCGCGCTTTTGGAGCTGCAGCAGCTAGAGAGGTGAAAAATGCTTTCATGTAGGTATTGTAAACGTTGTAAGTATGATACATTGAAAACAGCTCTCGGCGCTATTACTAAATTGTTGCCTCTTTTTAACTTTTTTGTAATTATATCCTAAATAGCTAGCTAATATATTTTAAATTTAATGCTTTCGTCCTACCAATAAATAAATAGTTTTCCTTATTCGCCTGTTTATGGACGGTAAATGAATGCGGGGCACCTTATTTTTCCCAGCGGCGACGCTGCCGTCCGAAGGGGACCATTGTATTCCTAATTAAGTTGTCAATCGATCCTCGTCCTTGACTTGAACTCATTAATATCATCACATAACTAACGATAAAATCGACCCGACCAGCAGAGCTTCTATTTTTAGGTACAACTACTTGACCACTCTTGACAATAATGTAGCAGAGTAGCCATGTAGCCAAAAGTTGCGTCTTTAATTTTCGGTTCAGTCAGTCATTTTTTATTGAATCGAAAATCCACTGAACTAAAAAACAGATTGATTGTGTTAGATCACGAATCACGATGTATCTGTTGGTAGCGTTCATATTGCGTGCAAATTTGGACTTGCGTCGTGTGATTTTTTAAAAATCTCGCGGGGACCGAGATAGCCTATTCACTCTCAAAGTCCTTAACTATATACCTAGTACCTACCCATGCAAAAAAAGTAGATCTGTTGCTTCGCTGCTGCGTGATTGAAGGACAAACCAACAAACAAAGACAGTTTTATATAAATGCGATAGTGTTTTTTGTTGGTTGTGGCTTCGAGTGACATAAGCCTATTGTACTTTTTATCCCCGAAAAACATAGAGATACCGCGGGATTTTTTAAAAACTTTGCCAGGTTACCAACCAACTTAGGTACTAAAAACTAATTAAGTAATAAATGTTAAAAAGCTTTTCAGCGAATTTGTTAAGATTCAAATAATTAAATCTAGAATCAAAAATCTTTGTAATATACTTAAATACGATTGTCGTGCAAAAGCAGCACACCTTTCGTCAATTTTCCCCGTCTTTTCACTTGAAAATAGTTGCTTCAGATACTCCAACCTTTTCTGCAAGCTCTTTTCGAACATCTTCCAATATTAATTTTTCGACTTTAGCGATGATTTCGGGCGTGGTCACCTCAATGGTGCGCCCAGGCCCTCAAGTCGTCTCGTCTCGTCTTCAAGTGATTCTCGTCCTTGCTTAAATAGACGATACCACTTGTAAATTGTAAACCATGGTTTTACAAGGGCAAGAGTCTTCGTAAACGAAGGCCATCTTTTGAAATGGTTTCGACGTTTTCTTCCTTGCTTGGTAAGGAACTTTATAATGTCGCGGTGCTCGATTTTCTCCATTTGTGAACGCCGTCTTCCCGATTAAGTTGCTTGGTTGATGATAGTTCAGAGACTAATGAGCCGATTGTAATAAAACTCGGTATTTCTGCTAATAGGGAATCACTCAACACGTTGAAGTACTAATGAGACCCCTCACCCCTCTCCAACCCCGCCATTCCGCGAACTTAAAAACGCACCCTCGTAGATTCATATCGTTGTAAATAAACTAGTAAGTAAATCGTTATTTGAAATTATGGTCAGCCCATCTTATGGAGTGTGGATACTCCTACGCGGATCATTAGTTAGAATCACACTTACACCTTTGAGCGTGGGATCAAGTTATAAGTAAATGTCGTTTTTATTGTTTATTTATCGTTTAAATAATTCAATGTGATGTAGTAAGCAAACTTCTAGTCTTGCTAGTGCTAGGAAATTATAAAAGTGATAAAATCAAAGGCACCTTGCACTCTTTCTATTGAGATCATTAACCTCGATAAATACCTCACCCCAGGGGCGTAATAACTAATAATAAAAGTGCGCTGGAAAGGCTGTTTCATACAAAAAGGCTGCTGATTCTTGTGCTGAATCAAAGTCACAATGCGAAGGAACTGGGAAAAGTGGGATCTAAAGACATTCCCGATACAATATTTAACACATCATTATTTTTGAGCACGTTCACTAAAATCAGAAATCAGCGTATCACAGTGGTGATAAGCAAATTGCTTCATTATCATGTTACAATAGGTGGTTCAGCGTACTTGTATGGAGAGGTCAGTAATCGAGACGAAAACTGTATGACGCTTTCCACAAAAATATATCGAGTTTGAACGGTAATCAGCACTGTTTTACATGGGATGTAAGTAGGTATGCGTAGGCATTTCAGATTGAAAATGTTGTTTTTGTTGAAAATGAACTCTCCCTTGTGAAATGCCTCCTTCATGGAAATGAAAGTCCAAGGTTTTATTTATATTATCAGGAATAGTGTTATTTATATTCTATATTATCTATTGTACATACGCACATATACTGTGATCTTTACCCAAATCAGCACTTCTCCAGTGGAGATTAGATGATTGTGTTGTTGGACACACATCAATACTCTGTATTTTATATATACTAGTTGTCTCTATTCGCTCATGCCTTGCACCAAACTAATCAGTAGCGTCGGCGGTTAGACTGTACAAATCGGACAGCACTTCCTCCATCTCACCTCGTGGGCGTAGCACGTGGCGCCTCGCCGCCTCGCAACCCATTCAGAATTTATATATGAATGACATTGTGTTTCTCAATGACTCTAACTCTTTGATAATGCGTCGACGTGTCTGTATTATGTAAATGATTGAATTACTAATGACGCTCAGTGGGTGACGGATTACATTAACACCTACGCGAATATCGCAACATCTATTTTCGTTAATTGATTTAATTTCAGACTTAATTGTAGTGACAATTTATTGACTGTCAAATGCGCTAAATTTATTAGAGAACAGCATTAATTTATTTATCGGTTATGATTTTTGAGATACAATCGCCTACTTCCATTGCCATGGAAGTTTTTTCCAAGGAAGAACGAAGTTTAATTTTTATTTGACTTTTAAACAATCAAGGCATTCATTGCTTTGGTTAAAACATCAACAATAAATTATATACTTTGTAGTGGCGCGGGTGTTTGAAGTCGTGAAGAATTTTTTATATTGCTTAAATCATAACTGATTCGTTTGTCAAAACTTTCCATTTCTATTTTACGAACTCATCTCAAACCATTTTCTTAATGACTTAAATATATCTATGTAACTGAATTATATTATTGTGAGTTTTTAGTCAATCAATTATGTAAAAATCTTGCTTACTAATTCAATACCTAGGTATCTACTTACTTCCTTAACTAATAAACGTAACTTGCAGCTGTTGTGACCTAAAATAAACATTTTAGTTCTAATACACTATCATCGCAGTTATCTAGAAATGTTGACTCACTATCTCCTTAGAAATTGAACACGAAACACAAATAGCTGTGACTGTGTGGTAAATTAGGATCTACTTCGTGAAATCTCGAACATTCTGATATATAAGTCGTTGCAAGCTGTCGACTAATTTAATACTGCCACTAAATCGGAGATACCAGTTAATTGCTTACTGACTTCTATTATTAAGCTCTGATTAGTTTGCGCTTATTGAATATTAAATCATCTTGCAATCTCAGAAGTATCTCAGAATTAAACGTTTGTTTCTTGAATTAATTTGATTATTACATACATACAGATTAGTCTACTGCTGCTGCTATTGCAGTACCATAATACCTGATAGTTTTTAGGGTTCCGTACCCAAAGGGTACCAACGGGACCCTATTACTAAGCCTACGCTGTCCGTCCGTCCGTCCGTCCGTCCGTCCGTCCGTCCGTCTGTCAGCGGGCTGTATCTCGTAAACCGTAATAGATAGACAGATGAAATTTTCACATATTATGTATTTCTATTGCCGCTATAACAACAAATAATTAAAATTAAATTAAATTTAAAAAATTAAATTTAAATATTTCCATGGGTACATGGAAATATTTTTATTTAATTTTTTTTAACGGAACCCTAAAAGAGCGAGGCCCCACTCGCACTTGGCCGATTTTTTCTAAGTACAAAGTTAAAAAACTTCCTCATTATATCAACAATCAGTAGAACAATTTAAAATGGCACCTCGTGAATTATGGGAGCACATGCATAAAACCAATTTAGATCACTAGTTATGTCGTAACCAATGTAGGACTTAATTGATTAATGGGCCACAATACTTCCCCAATGTTGAATTATGAGGTCAAAGCGAAGGGCTCGTTCAAAGTCCTCGGAATACAATACAAAATGAGGTCTTCAGTACCTAAATGAAATTCCTTCGCTCGTCGTACGTCGGCATAAACGGTAAAACTGGGACGCTCGCAGAATTCCATGACAATTAATATAGGTTCCTTGAAGGCTGCCTTTCTTATTAACAAAAAATAATAGAAAGGAAAAACAACAAAGCTCTGAACCACACTAATAATAATAATTGTCTGGATTAATGATAATTAACAGGATGCATAATGTTACGAGAACCTATCTAATAGGTACAATCACGATCTGAATAATAACTTCGAGGGATTGACATTAATTACTAGGCCTGTTTTATTTACGTACCTAATAAATCTTTGCATAGAACTTAGGCCCGCCAAACCTGGCACGATGATTTTTAACCCACTTCAAAAAGGAGGAGGAGGTTCAGGATTCGACGCATTTTTTTGTCGATGTTACTCTTCTTCTTCTTCTTTATCAACCTATAGACGTCCACTGCTGGACAAAGGTCTCCTGCATGGACTTCCACAGGCTTCGGTCTTGCGCCGCTTGAATCCAGCGGCTCCCTGCGACTCGTTTGATGTCGTCGGTCCACCTAGTGGGGGGTCTGCCAACACTGCGTTTCCCGGTGCGGGGTCGCCACTCCAGCACCTTGTAGTTATGTATATAAAAATTCTTTTTAAAGAAACCGACTTCAAACGCCACTACAAAGTATAAAATAATTTTAGTTTCATCTTCATCTTCATCATCCTGGGAATTTTCTCTGCTAGTAGGCGTAATTTTAGTTTGTACAGGTATGTTGAAGTCGGGCTAGCGTTCAGTGTCATCGTTATTTAGGCCAGCCCGACTCCAATATATTTGTAAAAATTGTAGTGGCGTTTGAAGTCGGTTTTTTTAAAAAGAATTTTTATATTATTATTATTATCACGCAATAATATTTTCATCCACGGCCAACGTCGATGCGTCCACACAAAATCTGTGTTATGATGTGGCCTTAAAATATACGTTGCGATAAGTGGAATATTCGGGTCATAGAGGATAGATAGTTAGATACCTCCCAGTTCCACGATTTTCCTATCTGAATGCGCCTAAAGGAATCATTTTGGAATAGACTAGACTTGTTGTCTTTAATGACAGCATGGCAGTAATTTGATATCAGCGACAGCTACTCCGAGATTAGATACGTGACTCGAATGTATAATGTACAGCCCCGTTCATAGAGGTCGTGGCTGCACCCAGATTATTTTGAACTGTACAGAAGTGTACATAATCAAAATTCCTATCTATTCAGTGGTTTTGCTCAAGTCAACGTTGTCAAATTCCTTGCGGTACACACACATACACACACGCACGCGCACACAGAATTCGCAAATGCAACGACAAACGACGACGACGAAATGAAACGACGGTGTTAGGTTTATTTTCGTTACGGAATTTCTTGATTCGGTCGCCGCGCTCAAAGCCCGCGATAAAAGCTATGCAATAGCTTAAAACCGACTATATAGTGTATATTATAGCATGGAACTAGGAATTACGACTACGTTTGTATAGTTTATTCGGTTTTTGGATAGATATTATGCTTAATTGCTAATTTATATTTAGGGAGAGGGCTGATTACTTAAATTGGGTGCAACTTCAAACTTTTTATTCAAACCGTTTTCACTGTGCAAAAGCTCGTTATACCGGCTTAAAATTAATGCTCAGATTTCATTCACCACGTAAGAACTCACCGAATACCAGCTGTCCGTTTTAATTACACCGTTTCGGAGAAAATGTAGGCAGTTCGCATTACGCCGACTAAAAGTTAAAGGTATGCTATGTGTTAAAGTATGTACCTATTGTCTTTAAATGCATAGCGCTAATCAATATCCTGGCTTTGTTTTGCAATTGAATCGGTATTTCAAAAACCTCATAAGTCACACAATTTGAATTTTTCTGATGTTTTAACAAGAAATAGGGTTAGTGAACCAAAACGATCTTATTAATCATATTTTTTGTTGCTTATTATTAAAAATTACACCTTTATATTAACTTCGCGGGTTGGCGGCGGGTCTAAAAAGAAACGATGAAACCGAATCGCGTTCGCGACGTTAGCCCGACTTCAACATAAGTACCTACACTGTACAAACTAAAATTATTTTATACTTTGTAGTGACGGTTGAAGTCGGTTATTCAAAAAAAAAAAAATTATTTATTTTAAGCTTTTCAGTGTAGATTCATAGGATCAATCTACACATTTTCTGATACTATGATGGTATACTAGTCTTTTATGCAAGTCTAACTCTGCATAGGAATACGGCTATGCTTACAGTTTAAGATGACTGTTCTCGCGCGGAGTAATCAACGGTTGATCGGTGCTATTGCTAGGGTTGCTCTTCCAATTTCGGATTTAAGTCCTGAACACACTTAATACCAAGGGGAACACATGATTTAAAATAACAAAAACTGTATCACTATACATAGTTTAATCTACCGATTTTTGAAGTACTTTCAGTTAACAGAAATAAACCAAAGAAAGTAGGTAATTTCGTCAGACTCAGATAGTCACAAGAGAACGTATCGTACAGCCAATACTTCGATGGTTGGATGTGATAAGTGAAAACGCAAAATGCATTGGTTTAAGTAGTTGGAAAACGAACGCGCAAATTACAGAGATAGATACTCGTAGATCATACTGGAGGAAACTTGCGGAGCAGACCTGCCGGGATCCCACAATGTAGCGCCGTTGATGATGCTACTTTATGAGCCTAAAGCACTACTAGTTTATTTTCTTTTGGAGTTTTATTTTTTTCTGTGTCGACAACCCTAGCTGTGCGCTCGCCGGGAAAATTAAAAACCTCGCATCTCAACATTGCATCTCCGAAGCTGAAATTAAAATTTCGGTACTATTGTCTTGAAAAATAATGTCTTTCGAAAACATTCGTCCGACTGCATCTGTTTGTATTGCAAGAAGATACCTAACCGATGATTAATATCGATATTTTGGGATTGCAGTATTCGACTTTCGAGTTCGAATTAGGTATCTTCGACTTAGTAGAGCACGAGCATTTCTTAAACCTGAAGAAAATATCACTCTCTTATTTATTAGCGCCCACTGACAATTTGGTGTCAAGACAATCGATTCGTCCTTGTTGTCTGCGAGCAAGGAAAAAATGTTGGTACATGATACAGTTCCCCGCCATTATTTTTTAAACCTAAGCTGCATAATAACGGAGAATGCAAACAGTTCTCAACAAGGCGGCAAGTTTGAGTTCGTTTATTGGTCGGTGGATCTCACCACGTGGTTCAAAATACTTATTCAAAAAAATTGGCGAGGACTACCACCTTCTATTAGTTACTTGCCTATTTTTTAGTCATGAACTAACCAGCAAGGACTGAAATTCCTGCCAACTTTACCCAATTCTTCGCATTGAAGGCTAAGAGTTAAAGTTGAACCTTTGTTTCAGGTTACTTCGGCAAGTATTTGAACAAATACAACGGTTCCTACATCCCGCCCGGGTGGCGCGAATGGGGTGGACTAATCATGAACTCGAAGTACTATAATTACAGTGTAAATATGAATGGGAAGAGGATAAAGCATGGCGATGACTATCATAGGGTACGCATAATTTAGTTAAGAAATGTCACCTTCCCAGATTGACAGTTTATTATTACAACAAGGGTAAAAGTTTATAATTTAATTTAAAAAGTTCTTTTTAAAAAACCGACTTCTAACGGCCTGTGCCTCTACAAAGTATATAATTTATTGTTGATATTTTAAAAACCGCTCTACCGATTTCGATAAAATTTCAATGGGTCCACCTGGGAAGTATACCCTTTGAAACAAAAAAAAGAATTCTCCAAATCAGTTCAGGCGTCTTCGAGTAATCAGTGAAAATACATTAAGAAAATCCTCCTTTTTTGAAGTCAGTTAAAAATGAAGTATCTAAATTGTAAATTTTATCGAAATCGGTCGAGCGATTTTTAAAATATCGACAATAAATTATACACTTTGTACTGGCATGGGCGTTTGAAGTCGGTTTTAAAAAAAATTATGTTAAATTATATGATACTAATATTTATCAATGCGAAAGTGTGTTCGTTTGTTGATTGGTCCTTCAATCAGACAGTATCTGTACAAGAGTAGTTATAAGTATAGACAGAGATGTATGTTGTTTTGTAAAATGTTCTGTTATTTAATAAGGTGTCCTTTTCAGGATTACTATCCGGACTTGATAGCAAACGACTCAATAGCATTCCTTCGAGCTTCCAAACGAAGGTTCTCAAGGAAGCCAGTTCTTCTAGTGATGTCTTTCCCTGCTCCTCACGGACCTGAAGATTCTGCTCCCCAGTACTCTCATCTCTTCTTTAATGTCACTACTCATCAGTAAGTATAGTGCAGTTTTCATTTGTTTCAGTTTCACACAGCTGTTAAATCTAACCTTTACCTTTTATCGAGAAACAGGCCCTTAGGGTCAGTTTAACCACTATCCGTTAAAGTGTCTGATATATAACTAACAGAAAAAATAGCTGTTAGATAAATTTGTCTGATATTTTTTAGATTATTAGAGTTTATCTGTTAGATTGTCTTAAGGTGGAAGATACAGTTATGCCCGCGAAATTCAAATTTAATTTGGTTTTTCGCAATTTGTAAACTAATACGACAAAGTAGGCTTATGGCATTCTAATTGCGACAATGGCAGTATCATCTTCACAGGTTTACATAAAAATCTTTACTTGAAAGTGTCCAGTTTAAGAAATTAATCAAAATATCGTCTAATTTGTGAGTCGTTTTTCAAGGTCCAATTTTGATTAATTTCTTAAACTGGTCACCTTCAAGTAAAGATTTTTATGTAAACCTGTGAAGATGATAATTCTACTGGTGCAATTAGAATGCCATTAGCCTAGTTTGTCGTATTAGTTTACAAATTGCGAAAAACCAAATTAAATTTGAATTTTGCGGGCAGACTCGTGTCTTCCACCTTAGAATAGAATAGAATAGAAATGTTTTTTATTCAAATAAACTTTTACAAGTAGGTACTTTTGAATCGTCAAATGAGTCTACCACTGGTTCGGAATGCCGTTCCTGCCGAGAAGAACCAGCAAGAAACTCGGCAGTTGCTCTTTTCAAAATACTTTTACAATATACTTAATAGATATTATTCTATGTATGCAGAGTTTCCACAATGAGGGGAAGTTCCACAATAGCATACGTAATTATTTCTAATTATAATTCAACACATGTTAAGACGGGCAGACAGAAAGTAGCCCCATTGCCGCTGGTGGCACCCGTTCACGAGCATGACGCATGACCCAGCCATTGCTTCGCTCAACCATATTTGAGGGAACGTAACAGCGAAAAGGCTCGTTGTGAAACAGAAAGAACATTGGCAGGGGTTCATATATTGTCACTTTACCTGAAATCTATTTGAAGCGTGTATACAGGAAACAATAGTTAAAACCGTAGAGGTTCCATTAATAAAACATAATCACTGAGATTTTTCGTTTGAGGAACTCAAAAATATTTTTATTTGTATTTTGAGGTTATAAAAATATGTAGATAGGTATAAAGACGTAGTCGTAATTTCTACTTCCATGTTATTTTAAGTTCTATGTAGTTTGACATTCGGATGTGTTACTTAAGTAGAGTATAGAACTCTCTACATAGACAAACTCTTGAATTTCCGGGCGAGCAATGTCATCTAGAAACGATCCAGACCAAGCCAAACTCAAGCGATATGAATTAGTCAGATAATGGTTCATTATTTAACCAAGGCAAAAGATGTAAAACTAATTTCGTATAAAAAACGAACCAATTTAAATACTTTGTTTTGTATAAATCATATTCGTAGACACCTCCTAAAACCTATTCTTTGAACGCTGTCTGTCAGATGTGGATAGGCTATTAGGCACTTTGTCAGCAAGTGGCGAAACAGGCCCTTAATTACTTTTCACATCGGTTAACGACCTTTAAGGCTAAGCCACAACAAAAAGACTCAAAAACATGCAGATACGTGGCTCCATTAACGAGCTGCGATACTAACACGTAATGTGTAGAGTCACTGGCATTTTCATTCAAAAATACCTGCAAGTCTGAGGAGCTCCTAGGAATGTCATTCATCGCCAACACTCTATATACCTATGTACTAATACATATAAGACGACATCTTAAGCAGGATTTAAAAAGATGGTTCGTCACTCCCATTTTTAAGTGTAGCTCTCATGCATGCACCTTTTTTAGGTGAACACAATATTATGTATCTTCATATTTCTTTCAGATCGTAGTTTAGGTATAAAGATAGACTCAAACATAATTAAGTATGTGAATTGTATTTCGAATTGCAATTTGAAGTCAATGTAAGTAATTAGGAAGGTACCTAACTTAATTAAAAAATAATTAATCATGCTAAGTATGCCAACATAATACTTGTTGGTCAACATACAAGCAAGAACGTCTAAATTCTACAACCACGTTACATCTTTGACGCGTAACCAATTTAGATCTTATCACAAATCGCTTCATAATTGGATCTGAGAAGAGCGCACATTTTATCAACGGAACCGCGTAGGTATTCACGTAAAAAGTAGGGCCTTGAACCGACCTTGTTTTTTTGCTACTCGGAAATTTCGCGCACCCAACTTTATACCTACTTACGGAGTGCCCCGAATAATTTTACCGCCACTCAGCCTTGCTCGCTGATTTATGTTTCATAAGATGTTTAGACAGGGTATTATGGACTGCGATTTTAATATTTTCGAACCACTTTCAGACAAACTTTTGGAACTATAATATTTAGTAAAATTTGATTCAAGGGATGCACATACCTACTGAAATGATGGGTTCAATTGGCTGGTTTTGATTTTAATAGAGCAAGGAAATTGTTCCATGAAATTTAATAAGAATAGGGGCCTTTGTATATCACGTTGTCAGATATAGGCATTTCCGTAAAGTTCCTCATCCAGTCCTTAGACTAAATAGAAATTCCAAGACGTATAAAGCTGAGCTACCTAATTGGTGATTAATTTGAAGTTTATCTTAACGTCTACCCTCAGAAGCTCTCAGTCCACCTTGCTACGAGATTTCTGTTCGTTTCTAGACTTCCAAGTGCTCACCTTTTACCGTCCGAGCAATTTAGAGATTGTCATAGAAGTTACATTGGTAACTACCTGTAAAACATCATATGATGTTTTACATGTTTCATATAGGTAGTTCTAGTTGTATTCTTCTCTTAAATGAATATTAATGTGTGTTTCTGTAGTTCTTTTAAGGTATATCAGAGTATTCTCTTGTTTTATATCGAAGTAGTGATGTGAATTATGGCTTGAATGTTGAAACCCTTATATATTTCGAGACTGACTATAATATTCTATATAATCTATATCTATACCTAAGAATAAAGATCTATACTTATAATAAAACTGTAACTGGACGATTTCGTGTCTGTTTGTTTGTCCTTCTTTCACGTAAAAACTACCGCACAGATTTCTACAAAATTTTATACCGTGGTAGCTTATTACTCGGGTCAATATCTAGGCTACTTTTTATCCCGGAAAATCAAGGAGTTCCCGAGGGACTTTAAAAACTAAATCCACGCAGACAAAGTCGCGGGCATCAGCTAGTATGTATATATTTGTCACAATTCGCAAATAGTCTTTCGCTAGGAAAACAGTCTGCTTCGTGCAGCGTGTTCACGACAGAAATTGCCACAGCTGCGCCTTCAAATTCAAATATTCCTCGCACCAAGAAAGTTGTCAAAGCTGTCGGAATTTACGAATTCACGGTTTATTGATAAATAAATATGCAAATGAATATTTTGTAATACAAAATTCTGAGCAGTTTGGATTGGAATTTAATATTTGTTTTATTTGTCGCTGCATGCTTCGTATGCTAATAAATGCTCTACTGTCTTTCTACTGAACTTTCGCATTTATAATAAGAAGTTATAGGTATAAGATATTGATAATATCAATTATAAATGAGCTCATGTTAACGTTATATTGGAAAAATAAAAACACTCAAACCGTCGAATATAATTGAAAGGCCTAAAACAAAATCAAAAAGACGAGTTACCTGACTGCCTAAGTAAGACGCCGCCGAAGCATGAAAACCACACGAGCGCATAAATTATTTAGTATCGGACAGTTCTCGTTATTTGTCGTCACATGAAATTATGTGTAAAGATTGTTATAGCAAATAAGGAATAGGTATATGCGTGTACCCCCTTCTCTGAGAGGAGACCTGCGCTCAGTAGTGAGCCGTTGATGGGTTGCTAATGATGATGATGATGATGATGATGATATGCGTGTGGTTTAAATTGGCTTAAATCATAGCTAAACCATCCATTTCTTATCGTCGAGATGTGCAAATTAGCATTTCTTGTTATTGTTTTTACCCCCGACGCAAAAAGAGTGGTGTTATAAGTTTGACGTTTGTACCTGTGTGTCTGTCTGCTCCCTCGGTAGCTCCCCAACGAATGGACCGATTTCGATGCGGTTTTTTCTGTCTGATTGAAATGGTGAAGAAAAACAAAAAATATGTGAGCTGTAACAAATTCCTCTTATTTCGATCGAATGTTATACTTAGGTACTTCAGTAGTGTACTATCAGTAGATACTACTATACCACTGATTTGTGTGTGGTGCGAGTCTGCACGACACTGTGGCGACTGGCGATAACCGGTGTCGTAAGCCATGAGCGGCTCTTTTAATATTCAACCATCGGCGTTTTGTGTGGCCGGCGACTGCCAAACCTGTCCCGATTCCCTAGAGGGGTACCGATGTCAATAAAAAATTAAAAACCAATGCATTTCTTAAAGATAATAAATTACTTGATTCCAACATTTATGCCCTACGAGAGAATCTTGCAATAGTAATATCCACTTAAAATTAATTATTTTACTTTCAGTACTCCAACCTATGATATGGCGCCAAATCCTGATAAGCAGTGGATCCTGCGCGTGACAGAGAAAATGAAACCAATACACCGACAGTTCACTGATTTGCTGATGACTAAAAGATTGCAAACCTTGCAGAGCGTAGACATGGTAATAAGTAATGACTATTGTGATTCACAACAAACTAAATTCATTTGTAAATATTTTATTTCGTCATCAAAAAGTCAACACAACTATTGACTGTTGAAGCGAACAAAGCTCTTTGAACCGTATTGCCTCCCCATAAGTCGACGAAAAATCGTGTATGTGAGCTTGTGATAATATTAATCTTAAATACTCCCAGCAAGATATCAGATTTTAGAATTTATCGTGTAGGATAAATCAGGCGTAGCCATAAATTCTAATATTAAAGGCCGATGTAAGATCAACTGATGTAAGTTGTAAAATTGCAGGCTGTCGAACGTGTCTACCAGGAGCTCAAAGCGTTGGGCGAGCTAGATAACACGTACTTAGTCTACACGTCGGACCACGGATACCACCTGGGTCAGTTTGGACTGGTCAAAGGCAAAAGCTTTCCCTTCGAGTTTGATATACGAGTACCGTTTCTTGTTCGAGGACCTGGAGTTGAACCGGGGACTGTGTGAGTATGAAACTTAATATTATTTAATAGCTGGTTCTTACTTTTTAGGGCTCCGAAAAAAAACGGAACAATTATAGGCTCGCTCGGTTGTCCGTCTGTCTGTTCGTGTGTCAAGGCACTTTTTCTCACAAACGGCTTGAGGTACCTACTAAGTTGAATAATCAAACCAAAAAATAAGAGGACTCTTAATGCAGTAAAAAATTCAAATTGAGTACGGCGAACATCGTTCGCAACTCCAATTCAAGGCGCGTGCAAAAATCGGCCGGTATATTGCTATCTCTATTTATCTATACACATCGGCTCCATGCTTGGTGCGACAGCAATATTTAGCGTCTGAATTTGGTCTTTTTCCGTAAATACCAAAAATGTTGAATGAAAATTTGTTGTGTTTTTCACTTTGTGTTGTTATTTTGTAACTTGACAATATAAGCTATGTTCCTGATCAATTATTAGCTAAGATATCGTTGGTTTTAATATGAAACAAATAAGAAGAAAACATGCCATTTACGTCGTAAAAATATGCAAAACGCAATTCGTTTACATTTCATTTTAGTAAACTATTTTGAAAACATATATATCCAGGTACCTAGATAAATACAATTTGAATCCAAATAATCGCATAATATGATGGAAATATTCTCCAATTACAAATTATTTTGGGTATTACGTTTGTATGGGCAATTCATTCTCCGCTGGCCTCTTATTATAGAAATATTACATAGAAATTGAAAGTTATGCGGTATTTGTAGCGTAGCGCCATCTAGCGCCATTCCTGAGAGTAAGTTCGTGGCCATATTCGTGGTTCTTCAATAAGTTATTCGTGGTTGGTTCATAAAACTGCGCACTATTGGACATATACTTAGTACCTAAATTAATTAATATAATCCTCACAAGGTTCGGAACCTTCTGTGGCCGACTATTGTCTACCACTACTGATATTATCAGGTTTTGCGAGCAGTTCATCTGAATCATGTTTTTTTCTAGCGTTGATGACATAGTACTGAACATCGACTTAGCACCGACGTTTTTAGATATGGGTGGAGTAGCATCGCCTGCTCACATGGATGGACGATCCTTACTACCATTATTGCAACCGCGAAGGCGAAGGGCAGCGGCTGCGCATTGGCCAGACACATTTCTTGTTGAAAGGTAAGCAACTGTCGACACTATTATCTAGAAATGTTATTCAAGCCATGCTACATAATTATTGTGTTTATGACGTGCGTCTTCTTGACGTGGTATAGTAAAAAAACCGGCCAAGTGCGAGTCGGACTCGCGCACCGAGGGTTCCGTACTCCAAAAGTAAAAGTAAAACGATAATAATAAATTAATAAAAATAATAATAGTAGGAATAGGAAATAGATGTTATGGTAGATGGCAACAAGATAGAATATGTCAAAGAATACATTTACTTAGGACAGATAATATCCCCTTCAGATGAAATGACAAAGGAAATAAACAGGAGAATAGCTCAAGGATGGAGAAAATACTGGTCACTGAAGGAAATAGTGAAAAGTAAGGATCTAGGCAATCACATAAAAAAGAAAACATTCGAGACCTGTATCTTACCAGTTCTTACCTATGGCTGCGAAACTTGGTCAATAACACTTCAACACAGGGAAAGGCTAACAAAATGCCAACGTGCCATGGAAAGAAGCATGCTAGGGTTAAAAATCAAAGACAGAGTCAGGAACGTAGACATAAGAACAAGAACAAAACTCACAGACATTCTTACCCGGATAGACATCCAAAAATGGAGATGGGCTGGACATATGCTACGCCATCCCATTAATAAATGGAGTAAACAAGTCTGGCAAGGTCTGGCAACCAAGAGACGGCAAAAGAGGTAGGGGTCGTCAAGTCAGGAGATGGGAAGATGACTTGAAACAGACAGCGGGACCATTCTGGTTGAGAGTAGCAAGGGACAGGACACATTGGAAGGAATTGGAGGAGGCCTATGCCAATAGGCACACGGAACTTAGGGACCTCTTGTAACCCTATGTTTAGGAATAAAAGGCTATTATTATTATTTTGCTATTTATTTCGACTCTCACACCCGCGTACAAAATAAATATATATTAAGCCAAAGTAGAAATATAATAAACATAAATATAATATATACATATAATAAACTTACATATAGATTACATAAATAAATACTTGTAGCGGGCGGAGGATTACGCCCCGGCAGGGGAGACCAGACGGCCGGGGGTCAGGGCGACAGGCTGAGAAACCGACGGACTATCCTAGCCGAGTCTAGCAACACCGCTTTCTGCATCTTGGCCGCGAGCGAACTGCCACGGAACCCCAGTCGCCTCAGATGGTGAGCGAGGCTGACTGGGATCAACCCATTCGCAGAAATGACGATTGGGATGGTTTCAGTGGACTCCACATGCCACATGCCAGTAACCTCGTGAGCCAGATCTAGATACTTTCGTTTTTTCTCTGTCTCCGCTCTCACGAGGTTCTCGTCATGTGGGATGGTGATGTCCACTAAAAACACCCTCGACTGTGCCCGGTCCATCAGCACGATATCAGGCTTATTCGCCAGAATCGTCCTGTCCGTGATGATGGACCGGTCCCAATAGAGCCGGACTCCGTCACGCTCAAGTACCGGCACCGGTGTGTACCTATAGTACGGCACTCTCTCATCCAGGAGACCGTACTTCAGAGCAAGCTCTTGGTGAAGGATTTTGGCCGCTTGGTTGTGTCTGTGCAGATACTCAGTGTTAGCAAGAGCGGAACATCCCGAGAGCACATGCCTGAGTGACTCACCGGGATGGCGACACGCTCGACAGATGTCGTGAGTGCCATCCTTCAGGATGTACTTTCGGTAGTTCCGCGTCTTAACCACCTGATCTTGTATTGCACACACAAAACCTTCGGTTTCCCCAAAGAGGTCACCGAAGCGCAGCCATTGCACGGACGCTTTTTTATCTACGTGAGGCTCATTAAGAGCTTTAAAAAAGCGTCCATGCAACTCCCTCTCCTTCCATACGGTCTCCCGGTCAGAGGTGCTTAGTACCACCGGTTTCTGCCACTCGAGTTTGGCCAAAGATAGGGGAGTGAGTCCTTTATCACATTCTATGACATCTCTATGCATTGGACACTCCCTCTTCGTCTCAAAGTAGGTTCTGAGGCTGGATATCTCCCGATTATGCATGGTCTTGACGCTTAATACGCCTCGACCACCACATTTTCGGGGTATATACAACCTCATAACAGACGATTTGGGGTGGTGCATGCGGTAGAGAGTCATAGTCGTGCGGACTTTTCTATCCAGTGCGTCTAGTTCGGTCTGAGTCCATCTGAGTACGCCAAAGGTGTACATGAGAACGGGCATGACCCAGCCGTTATATGCTCGGACCTTATTGGCGCCCGACAAATAGCTTTTACAAACTTTTGTCAGGCGGCCAAAAAAGACCTCGCAAACTGACTGTTTCACGTCCGCCTCCTTCACCCCCACGGATTGTGACATACCCAGATACCGGTATGACTCAGTTTCAGAGAGGGTCCTGATGTTGGATGGCTCGAGATTGATCTCGGCCGAATGAGTAACCTGTCCCCTCTCCACATATAAGACCGCACACTTGTCTAGTCCAAGCTCCATCCTGATGGAGTTGCTAAACTCAGTGGTGATATTCAGCAACTCCCTCAGGCGGGTGGCATTGGGTGCTAGCAGCTTGAGGTCATCCATGTAGAGAAGGTGAGGCACTTTTGTTCCTCCTCTCCGAAACTGAAAGCTTGTCCCTGAACTCTCCAGCAAAGAGCTGAGAGGGTTCAGCGACAGACAAAACCATAATGGACTCAGACAATCGCCCTGGAAGATACCCCGCCGTATCTTGATCCGGTCACCCGCAGCCGCCAACCGCTCGCCATGGAGACAAAGGATCGTACTCCATTGCCCCATACACTCTCCGAGGAAGTCTCGAACTGTACTATCGACTTTGTACAGCTCAAGGACCCTCAAGAGCCATGAATGGGGCACCGAGTCGAATGCCTTTTTATAGTCAATCCAGGCGGCAGAGAAATTCCGGCGATTGCGTTTGACCAGTTGGCCCGCGACGGAGTCGATGAGAAGGAGCTCCTTAGTACCACGACCACCGCCCCGACATCCGTTCTGAGCCCCAGACATGATGTTGTTCTCGTCTACGTGACGGGAAATCTTAAGGCTCAGAACGGATGTCAATGTCTTATAGATGGTAGTAAGACATGTGATGGGGCGGTACTTAGCTGGGTCAGCAGTATCGGTTGACTTAGGAGCTAAATGAGTGATCCCGGTGGTGAAAAGGCTCGGGAGTGCCCTTTGCTCGAGAGCATCTTGGAATTGTCGAGCCAAAGTAGCATAGCAGAGCGAAAAACCCTTCAACCAGTAGTGATGCAGCCCATCGGGTCCCGGACTTTTCCAGTTCGGGGCCCGGCGCACCGCACCAGCTACATCCTCCGAAGAGATGGCAACGGGGTTCATCGGCTCTATTGAGGCACATGCTTCCTCAACCGCCGCAATCCAAGGGCCCTCCTCATGCTCCACCTCTCTTGACCATACATTTCACCAAAAGGCGACGAGGTCAGCCGAGCTCGGCCGCTGAGAGGTAGAACAGACTGCTGGGCACTCTAGTTTTTTATAGAACCTTTTCTGATCACTCGAGAAGAGGCGATTTTGCTGAAAGCGCTCGACTCTTTCCGAGTATCGTCTAATGCGGTTCCCCCATGCAGCGATTTTCTGCTTCAGATCGTCGATGCGCTCCGTTAGTTTTTGGGCTATATCGGGCTGATCTAGCCGCACCCCGAGCCCATTAAAGGCTATTCTAACGGAGCGCACAATCCTTGGCCTAGTGTTGCCCGATCTGAAACTCTGCAGTCTGCCAATGAGAGCTCTGGCCAGGGTGATACGGTGTTCTATTCTCCTTTTCCAGGCTGGTTCCGTGCTGCGCCTTAGAGTAGCGCGTCCACGTTCCTGGGTCTTGACACCCATGAAACGGTGAACAGCTAAGGCCGCACCAAAGAGAATAGAAGCCGTATCATCCAGGCCAGTGCTGCGCTCAAGGTATTGAGGCAGCATTTGGTTTATGGCCTCTATGACATCCCGCGTCGCTACATTTAATGTGAGTCGGGAGAGCCGCGGACGGTTCTCTAGAGGAGCACTGCGGATCTCAGAAATCGCCTCTTCTAAAATCCTTCCCATCCGCTCTATGTCAAGGGAAACTGTTTCCTCCGTGTCCTCCTCAACCACAGGCAAATCTTGCGCGTTGGCGTCGGTCTCTTCGCGGACAGGTTCCGCCAGAGAGACAATTTGCTCTGTGGTTGGGGTTGTCACCTCGGGAACAGCCTCACGTCGTAACCGTTCGAGCTCGGTAGCGCTAAAGATGTTCGAGCGCTGAATATACCGAGCCCGGTCTGCCAGGTTTTGTTCCGTGACAATGAGATTCGGCTCTAGCAGCAAGAACTCGCGGTACATTGCCGCTCGGTAGCCAGTCCGCCCGGCTTCCCCTCCCGTCGCCCTGTAGTACGCACGCATGACATTTTCGTTCATTTGAGATGTCCATCTCATGCGGCGCACTCCACCAGCGGCGGGCCCCGAAGATTGGGTCCTTGAGGACCCTGTCGTTGCCAAGCCCTCTGGTGGGGATGATGGATTGGCCGGCCGCCGAGATGGTAGTGGCGGCCGGCTGGTGTGACTGGCGGTCCGCATGCTGTCACGTCCAGCGCCAGTCCCAGACGCGCCCTGGCGCCCCCCAGGCAGCGGCCCTGTTCGCGCATTCTTATTAGTTTGGTCCATCATCATAAAGGGGGTGGGGGGGTGAGTGGCAGTTACGTCACTCGGGGTCCACTCAGGTCCCCAAGGAGGCTGTTTTAGAGCCAGCTCGCTCGGTTTAGGGGAACCTAGATGTTATTTGGTTCCCCAGTTCCCTTAGTCGCCTCTTACGACACCCATGGGAAAGGAAGGGGTGGCAACATTCTATTCTGCCGGTGCCACACGGCCATCATTATTATTATTATTATTATTATTATTATTATTATAATAAATTAATTTGCTTATGCCTATGTATAATAGTTAGATTCTATTAGAAAAAAGTATTTTTTCTTATAAACTTTTATATATTTTCTTATAAAAAAAGTATTTTTTTTGTTTTATAAACATAATATAAGTAGTTTTTGTATTTATGTTTTTTTTCTATATTTTAGAAATAAGAAAAAATTCTTTTTTCTAATAGAATCTAACTATTATACCATAAAATCGTATTTTTGAAAAAAAAATCATGGTTTTTTTTCGGCTCGTGTAACTGATGAATAGGCAACTTTAGGCGTGCGTAAAATAATCAAATATGTGGAAGAGATGCCATAGATGACATCTGTGGTGATTTCAATGCCGGGTCGGACGAGTCTTCGTAGCAATAGGCAACTTTGTGTGTCGTCCCATACAAAAAAAACACAAATCATTATTTTGTCGCTTAACTATTACATTTAGGAAAAAATGTCATAAGGTAATAGTTCATAAGGGTAATATAATCTAACGATTGGCATAAAAAAATCGAAGTACGATGAAAAAAATCGTAAGTCCGCAATATTGTACTTTCGTCCCACTGTGCCGGCCGGCAGGCGTAGTACAAATTACAATAAAATGGAAAATCGAATTTTGCTTGCCATTTTACACAGAATTTTTTCCATTTATAGCGTCCCACAAACCAAATACGAGTACATGCAACTTGCTGTAAGGCGGCATTGTGATACATCAAATCAACTACAATTTAGAAAGAAATGTACTTTTCATCATACCTATTCGAAAAACGAATATTAGCTTCAGAGGATAGCGGGAGAAAAATTTAATTTTAACCCCATGGGAGCAAAATTTAATTTTAACCCCATGGGACTTTTCATTTCTCTCTTCTGATTGGTCCGCGTTCATGTATGTGTATTGCTACTGCGTTCGTTGCAGAAACCTATCGATCGCTCATTCCGTTCGAAATTAAAAAAATGTTTGAGAAGCCGTCTTCGATAAGTCACGTGATCAATTTGTCGATCGGATATATACGCCCACAAATATTAATTAATGTTTAATTATTTCATAATAATTTATTTGTGTTTTATTTAAACTTTAATTATACGTATAGGTAATGTCTATACATTACTATAGTTTGATACTCCTAGCTTTTTCTCATAGGTAATGATGAAAAATATTGTGTAGGTATCATTCGGGGCCAAAATATTTTGTTCTCGGGCGGCGTATATTGAATTCCTCGCTACGCTCAGGATTTTACTTTAGAATCCTTCACTTCGCTCTGCATTCAAAATAACGCCCTCGGGGAACAAAAAATTTCTTTGGCCCCATATAACACAAATAACTATTTCACAGCTCCGGGCGACGTGAATCTCAAGCTCATTTGACGGAAGAACGTTTACGTGCTCAGAAATATAGTCGTGAGATGAACGAGAAGAAAGTAACTGCGGCAACACCTTTAGGGACGTCATCAGAAAGTGGTGACTTTGAAGATAACACCGACGATGACTTCTTAGAACTTGATGATGACGATGACGAAGAAGACAATGTAAGAGTTCTTTAATTAGACCTTGAACAATCAGACTCGCTTTTTTACAGGATAAGTTGTACAATATCAGTGACCAACCATATGAAAATTTTTGACATGAAGCAATGTTGTGAACATAAGTAGTTCTTCTACTTCTACGAAATTCTTGCACTTTTTCAGGAAAGCGCTGAAGTTCGCGATGAAAATAAGTCATCTGAGCCGTTTATATCAAATGAAAGTCACAATCCCATCCTTGAAGCCAGTCTGGAAAAAGCTTTAGAAGCAGAAGAGACCGGAACCCACAATCAACTAAACCCTTATCTAACTCTTTCAGGTATAGTTATTTATTTTGATGATTTCAGGTAATTAATCGTAACGGAAAACAGACATAAATAATATAATGTAATGTAGTTTACCTCTTAAGCTCTTTTAATGTGTTTTTTTTAACGTATCCAGAACTTGAAAGCAGTATTAACGGAAAGGCAGCACGTTTAGCGGTAGAGTGTTCCAAAGCAGAGTTGCGTGCTCCATGCTCTGTTGGACGGAAATGGAAATGCGTTCTGGTGAATGGGCGATGGCGAAAACATAAGTGCAAATATGAGGTGAATGATTTTAACTTTAACTGTCTCTCGGCTTTCATTACGACTAACAATAGGAAATAAAGTAGACTTTTCATTGCGTTCATGTTTGTATAGAAATAAACTATACATATGTATGTAACGCAGTGAAGATGTTTTGGCATGAACAGGTAGCCGTTTATAGTTAAAAGTGACATAGATTTGTTGAGTTATTTTCTGAATTAACTCTTTTTTTCAGCCAGATATTGTTGTCTCTCAACCTAAAATGAGTACAAAAAAATGTGCTTGTTTCACTCCAAGTGGACTCGTTTATACCAGGTTGGAAACTGACGGGACTATCGCTAGACGGCCTACGGATTTACTCAAAGAAAACAGTACTAGGAGTCGCAGATCAATTAATAATGACGTTTTTGAACCAAATACTGTGGATGGTATTCTAGAAGAGAATCCAAGTATAGGGCATTTAAGCTTTAACAATGAACCTGTGGATGAATCGGAAAAGAGAAATATTGAAAACAACATCGATAAACTTATAAGAGAAACTGAAGCATTTCTTAAAGCCTATGAACAAACCAAAGATAATATAGATCATAAGAGGACAAAAAGACGTGCACAACATTGGAATCATATCAAACATAAAAAGAAAAATGATCCAATGTTAAATAACAATGAATCATCATTAGAATGTAAGATTGAAGAAAATGGAACTGTTAATTGTTCACAAGTAATTTATAATGATTTAAAAGCGTGGCATACAAATAGACTGAGTTTAGAAGACCAAATAAGACAACTGAGAACAAAACTTGAAGATTTGAAGGAGATTAAAAGGCATTTAAAAATAAGTAAACCTGCAGTTGAAGTGCAAACTACACACCCCTCATATAATTTTAATAATTTGGACAACAAGACTGTAATCCACAATAATCATACAAAGGACAACTTCAGAAAAAATAGAATACACAGAATAAAAACGAAACATAGAAACATTACATCTTTTGATAAAAAATTTAGACAGTCAAATGAATACATCATACCCACTGTTAATGCTAACACCAAAGATGATATTTTTAATAAGCAATTGAAGAACGAAACAACCACTGAAACCGTGGTCAACTTTATCAATATTTCTGATCAAACCGAAACAACAACTAATCATACTAACGTTTTAGAAGAATTACCTAAATTTTCAACTACAACAATAACAACTGAAGCTAATTTCATCGAACAAAATACGATTAATTATAAGGATATACACTCTAGTCTAACAGATACTATTAATGACATAACGACGACTGAATTATCAAAATCAGGCGAACTTACAAGCACAAAGCCAACAAAAAGTAGCGAATTCCCCACAATAGATTGGAAACCGACAACATCTGATATTTTATCCACTTTACATGTCTATAATTCTGCAGCAGATGATATTATATCAAAGCATAGGTTTAATTCAACACCAACACTACACCACCATTCTAATAAACCTAAACAAACAGTAAGACATAAAACTACTGCAACATCATTAGGCCCAACAAGATTCGATGCTTCCGAGTACGAACAAATAAATCCTAACAAAGGAAATGCCAATCAAAATGGCATATTTAACAAACCATTTGATATATTTCAAAGAAGACTTCACCCCTTATTTATTGAAAACGAAGATAAACACGTCTGTTATTGTGAGGAGAGCCGGTGAGTAATATATTAATTCAATGAAAATGTAAGTTTTGTAATGAATTCATATTTTAGAAACATTAAATTATTTTATAGGAAAACAAAACCTTCCGGTAACGCTTACTTGGAAGCTGCACAAAGATTAAGAGACGAACGAAGAAAACTAAAAGAACAAAGATTACGAAAGAAATTGAGAAAAGCAAAGAAGAAGGTAATGAAATAGTTTCGAGACTAATGACAAAATCAAAATATCAAGCAGCGATAAATAAAAGATTGTCCTGTTTTTCTAGGCGGAGCTGGAGAGGTTGTGTGAGTCTGAACGTATGAACTGTTTTCGACATGATAACGACCATTGGCGTACTGCACCGCTATGGACAGCCGGTCCCTTCTGCTTTTGTATGAGCTCTTCCAACAACACATACAACTGCGTGAGAACTATAAACGCCACCCATAATCTTCTTTACTGCGAATTTGTCACTGGATTGATTACATATTACAATTTACGGATCGGTATGTATTGTAGCTTAAAAATAATGTTACAGCCAAATATCTATAATGATAGACTTATTATAAATAGCCCTATGCAATTTTTTTAACTGTCTTGAAAGATAAACAAATCGGGGAAACGCGTAAGATCTTCTTTCGCGTTCTTAAGTTTGATTCTTTACTTGTAGAACGGTTTTATAGAGTAAGATCCCAGAGCCTTAAGACATAATTTATTTTCAAAAAGATGAAGCCTTAGGTTCTGAGTAGTGTCTCATGTACTTTTAATACCTGGCCTGCTTGTAAAGTTCACTCTGTGGCACTTGGGCAGATACCAGGTGAAGAAGGTAACTAAAAATAAGAGTCACTTAACTTAAATTTAAATAGTTAGCTGATTTTTATATATATTTTGTAGAATATTACTCTGAAGTAATATCAAAAGTATCAGGCGCTTTCCCTGGGCCAGAAATTTTGTCAGACGCTTTAAAGCTCCACAAAAAATAAATGAACTTATTTTTCAATGACTGATATTTAAATTTGTTATTAAGAAAATTATTACAAAGTTATATTTAATCAGTCAGTCAAATTGTAATGACCAAACATCCCCTAAACACAAAAATTATTGTCAAAAGATGTGTGATTGGAATTGATTTGGATTAATTTTGACATCAAAATGACCCCAACCTATAAATCATAATTTAAGTAAGTACTATTTTTCAGATCCATTCGAGACACAAAACAGGGTGAAACATCTAACAGCATCGGAAAAAGAATACTTTCACAATCAGTTACAACAGCTGCTGAATTGTCGGGGACCATCTTGTAGGAGATACTCTCATTCGAATTCAGGTAATAACTAAATATGTAGTAAAATTATGACAAAAATTAGAATACCAACAAAACTTCCTTCTTCTTAACGTGCCGTCTCCTTGCGAAGGTTGGCAATCATTAGGGTGATTTCAACTTTTGAGACCGCTGCTCTAAATAGTGATCTTGTGCTCTTCTCGAACCACTGGCGCAAGTTTTAAAGCCACGATGTCCTTCAGCGGCCAGGCCTCCTTCTACCTGCCACTTTCCCCTGCATGATAAGTTGAAGGAGTTCGTATTCCTTGGTGTTACGCATCACGTGCCCAAAATATTCCAATTTCCTCCTCTTTATGGTGGGTTAACAAAACTTTACACTTGAAAATATTTTCTTATATTCTAATTCATAGAGAAACGATTGAGACAGACTTAAATAATTTCTTGTTGATTTTTCTCGCTACAAAGCAGCCAATAAACGGTAATTCTAAAATTTGAAATAATAGAGTTTGGGACATATTCTTATAAAGAGACAAAAATCATTTGTCTTGGAAAGTGCCTTTTCTCACAAGCCCGAATAAGTTTCATGAGAAGATAGGAGGTACTAGTTATATTTAAGGTGCCCGCTAGGTGATTGTTTTTGTGCTACAAATCTGAGTCAAGGTCTAATAAAAATATTAATAAACCTTGCTGCAGGTAGCAATGAAGACATAAGTAGGCGATATGAAGATGACCACATGATGTACAGAGGCGAACCAGCCGGCTATAGTGAAAGGTATTTTTTTCTCATTTCACCTAATACGTTTTTGTTACACTGTTTGGTAAAATGAAAGGCCTACCCTTTACCCTTAGGTATGTAGTAAGGAAACAGTTAGTAATGGTTGAGGATTGATTGCAGTGTTCGCCGATCTTTTTTTATACTCAAAACACAACAGCGTTTTTAACGTGCATAAAACTTAGACATTAGCCTAAGCACGAACATTTTTAACTTTCGAATAGTAAAAAAGTTAGCACCGCGCCGGCAAGAAAATGAAAACGACTGCAGCACTCCTAGTGAGCGTGTTTGGCGTTAAATTCGAATTAACTGCAACTACGTAAAAAACGATGTTGTTATGACGTCACTGTCTGGTTTCGCCTCGGTTCTCCTGAAGAAATGAAAAAAATCGTCAGCACAATCTTTTCTTGACGTTTGGGAGTTTTGGGACCATAGGTCTTCCGCGCGCGCATTTTTGCTATGCAAGTTTGAGCTTGTTTATTGTTCAGTATAACTCGCCCGTATCCCGTATCCTTACTTATATTATAAATGCGAAAGTGTGTTTGTTTGTTGGTTTGTCCTTTAATCATCGGATCGACGTGAGTTTTTGCATGGATAAAATTGAGGACCTGAAAATTAACATAGGCTACTTTTCAACCCGGAAAATCAGTTCCCGTAGGATTCTAAAAACTAAATCCACGCGGGCGAAGTCGTGGGCAGCTAGTTTCAGATATCTCAAAAAGATTGGCGAGGATACTCGGACTGTACCTAGCATAAATCTGTAAGGTCTTGACTCTTGATTAGTTTATTTTTAAATAGCTTTCGCCCGCGACTTCGTCCTCGTGGAGTTCCAAAAAATCAAGTAGATCCGTTGCGTTGCTGCGTGATTGAATTTTGAACGAGAAACCAACAAACACTTTCACATTCATAATATTATATTGCCTAAGGATATCTATATACCTATACAAAAATGAATTGACGTTTGTTAGTCTCACAAAAACTCGAGAACTGCTGAACCGATTTGCCTAATTTTGGTTATGAAATATTTGTAAAAGTTCAAGGAAGATTTAGAAGGTGAAAAAAAAGTAAAAAGACATAATATACGCCGCAAGAGAGCTACGGATCAACGTGATTTTTTGCATGGGTATAGTTGAGGTCCTGGAGAGTGACATAGGCTACTTTTTATGCCGGAAAATCAAAGAGTTCCTGAGGGATAATAATAAAACAAGATTAACTAAAATAACATTGTTCTTTTACAGAGCCTGGCGGTGGAGTGGTTATGGCCGTCGGTACGCAAGGGCGAGGGAGTTGCATCGACGTCGACATACAATGGCGTTCTAGTCGATTTAAAGTTTTAGGAGTATAGGTACTCTAATTATGAAACAAATTACAAATCTCATCTGCACCTCAAAAGTCAAAAAGAGAAGAAATAAGGTGGTCAGAATAAATCTCAAAGAACGGATGACGTGTTTGATATAGAAAAGTACCTAATTAAAATGAAGATAGTCATTTTAAGTTGTTAAACTCGTAATTATAAACAATGCCATAGCTTCAAAGAAATTTTCAGATTATGATTATACTTGATACAAATTAGTCAGGAATAATATTTTTAATTGGTTCGCAATTTACCTAGTCGATTTTTTTTTTCATAATTTTGTGTTATTATTTATTAACATTTTTTTTCTCAACTGACTTAAGTAATTCTTTTTTATACTACTACATAACTTCTATGATCCTATCCTAATAATATCCTCTTAAACTCCAAACTGGCTAGAAAGGTAAATTAGCATAACTATCTGTTATGGATAGAATGATTTAGGTACTTGCATCGAATCTTGTAGGGCTTCCTATAATAATCGAACTTTGTAAATGTTATTTAAATAGGCGTATGATATATACATTATACATATTAAAATATATAGCTTTATATAGATAAATACAATTACAAAATAACTACAGTGAATGCAAATAATGTAAGTAATAGTTATGTTTATCGCTTACAATTTATAGCAGATTGTTTGATCTACATAATATTATAATAAAGAACTCGCTTATCTTCCGCGTCAAGATTGTTTTTTGCGTTTGTCGTTGGTTGTAAAATTATAATCTCAAATCTGTCACAGCCACTTAGTAGCTGTATATCTAACGAGAAGTCTTCCTATCGTAAGAGATGTCTTAGGTGTCGTGTCTTATAATATATATATGTACACACTATAGTATACCTACATAATATAAATATTATATTGTTTTTAGGCATTATTGCAAATTGCGTCGCTACCGTCAAGTATTATTTTGTAAAATAGTTTTTACTAATTAAATAATCTATAACGGGGACCGAAGCATTTAGTGACTTAGTATTTTATTAATTATATCATCAGTCATCACTCATCACCAACGTATGCATTTGATCAAATAACACAAATCTCTGGGTCCCCGATCAAAATAATATAATGAAGTGCACTTCTACACTGACTAAACTAACGTTTGATTACTTTAAGTAATATATGCCCGTAACACCTATTATGATTTGTAAAAATAGAAATAAAATACTTTTTATTAGGTATTGTATTTGTTGACAACAAGTTTGTATTAAGTATCTAATGTGTTTTATCTATTACTAGTGGTTGAAAAGTGATACTATATTGTTGCCATGTGATTATTAAGGGAGTTATCCTTAAATTGTATTATGAAGCTGAAACTGGAGCTTTGCATTTATGGGCGAAGTTACCAAAATCAAAAATTTTAGCGACATCTTAGAAAGAGGCCAATCAATGATTACTTAAAACTTATAAGTACATACACCCTCTGGTGTATGTAGTACCTGTCAAAATGCATTAATAAAATTGCGCATTATTTTGATGAATTTCTAAGTTTCGGTGAAGGTTATTTTAATCAATTTGTGTTGCTTTACAATGTTTGCTCCCTACAGAACACCCAGTTACACAAAGTTGCAGAAAAAGTTGGAAAAAAAAGGTTTTAATTTTTTTTTTAATAAATACACTTACTAAAATAAACTTTTATTTTCCCTAGCTTTTTATTAAATAAAAGAATTATTTATAATTGAAAAGATGTTAGGTTATTTAAATTTAAATCATTTTTTTAAACTTCCACAGTGTGTGTGACAGTCCTGAATCCCAGCTAGAGTTAATGGCGATGTTGATTTACTTTGTTCTTTTAATTGAATAAGTAGGTATTTAGATAGAATGACTATGGAGCAATATTGACAGCTCATTTGTAACAAAGAACAAGTAATGTTCCTTTGCTATACCTAATCCGCCAAACCAGAATAAATCTGTTTAAACACTCGACATATGTTTCAATCCGATATCGGAGCATCATTAGATGTTGAATCCACAATGCACGATTGCAAAACTCAAAATTGATTGTGCAGTCTACATCTGATAATGCTCACGTATTGGAGCGAAACGTACGTCTTTGGGAAGACCTAATTGACTTGGGATTGAATTGGGAATTGAGTTGTCTTCCCCATTATGCCAGTTTTTCCACTGGGTTGCTACTGCGACATGCTAAATGCAATAATCCTGCCGAATCAATAGACAAATCTTAACTTATTATTCTTAAATTGTTTAAATTTTGTTCCATGTTAAAACAATTATTAGATCAATCTACGAAAATAAAGAAAACACTGTCATGTCCGAAAAGAATAAATAAATAAATAAATAAAACAATTACTATAGACACTTTGACTTCACGCGCAATGACACCTTATTTATCGCGCTCCAATCTTGATTAGTTTGACGAATCTCAAAAACGCAAATCCAAGGGTCTTGGTAATCTAGATAGAATGTCACAGAACATTTTATGGGCTTATTTCACCATCACTGTGTAGGTAACTTTTAAACAAGGAAAAATTTGAAGTTCTGACAGTTTTTGTATTAAAAATTTGTCTGAAAGTCCAAATTAATTCTCGGTTATGTCCCTTAAAAAGTGAGATTTTATACCTACTTAAGTAAATAAGAATTTATCAAAATACGAGTTAGTAGGTATTATGTGTAATGTCTTGTGACATTTTAACTAGTCTATATACATGTAATCTAAGGTGTTATTATAGAAAAAAAGCTATTTGCCAACTTGAATATCTTAGTTACATTAGCGTTAGCAATTTGTGGAACATCCTGTGTATAGGTTTTATTAATAAAAAAATTATAAACCTCCTACATATATTGTTTGATTTTAAATTTCAAAAAAAAAATATTATTTAATACCAATATACATACTTGGTAGTGAATTGGCTCTAGGTAATAAAAGCTTTTTCTTTAATTAAGCTTTCAATTTTCATTATGTAACAACTCATACTTTAAGTTATGGTAATTAGAACAGAAACAATAATGACAATAATATATTACATTGACTTTGTTTTTGAAGTTTGAGGTTCTCATGGCTTCTTCACAGCTCAAGTTACTTCAAACTCTCAATCTTTATTTTATTTAAGAGCAATTATTAATCAAAGATTTTATTACTTAATAATATTGTCACCAAAAATAAATTTCAATTCTAAAAGATTAAAAGTCTAAAATGTTATCTAAATCATTGTCATCACATAAGGAAAATATGGGTTTATTACTAACGGGTTTGACATTAATTTCATTTTCCATTTCTTTGCAGTGTCTACTTTCAGTAACATGCCTCACATGTTGCTGGTAACAATATTCTCCACCTTCTTGGTGATAATTATTACCACCACTTTGTGCTTTTTGGTCATCACAATAATCTATATTTTCTTCTTCTATGTGATTATCAACATTTTCTGCAACTCCATAATGATCATCAGTTTCAACATTTTCATCCCCTACATATTGAGCCCATTTGGAATTTTCATTAGTTTGAAAAAATGAACTTTCTTCAAAAGCTCTTATTTTCTTGCTATATGATGCATGTTGATTTACACTTTTTTCATAACACAATTCGTTAGAGTTATCTTGATAATAATTTAAACTTTTTAACTTATCCTCATCACTATTAAAACTTGGTAAAGAATTGATAATTTCAGTAATTTTGTTAGATTTATTAGATAATTTTGGAACTTTGAAAGTTTCATTTTTTCTGTTTATTTTCCGCTTTTGAGGGAGCTCTAAACAAACTTCTTTATTGTCAATATACTCTGGCTCTTTTACTACAGGGATATCCTCTTTCTCTACATACGCTGCCCATTTACTTTGCAAGTTGGCACTATCTATTTTTACTTGAGTATTGTTAATTTTAATTTTATCAACAGTTTTTGTGGTCTCTCCTTCTTCATTGTCACTGTCTTCTGAATCTATAGCTTTCCATTTTGATTCTTCTATATTGCCTTGCATACTGTTGAGTTTTTGAACATGTATTCTACAGTCTTTAGCTGTGCCTATGCCATAGTGTCTTTTAACTGATTGCTTCTCACCACACACTTTACATTTCCATTTATTATCCTTTTTTGTTTGGTGTACCTTGAATCAGATGATCAAGATGTAGACTAACATAATCAACCTAAGCAAAAAGAGCCATACTAAAGGTGTAGCCTATGTGGAAAAACAATCAAGTAAGTATCCCTCTGAATATTTTGATTAAATTTTTATCCTAAATAGTTTTAAACGTAGTAGTTAAGTGTGTTGAATTTAAAATAAATATTTGTTTATATTTTATGAATAAAACAGTAAGAATGATTAAATATTTTAAAAAAGTTTGTATTAGAGATGAGATTTGATTTATATCAGCTGATCCTCCAAATTGGGACTGATATTGTGGTTAATTGTTCTGTACTCAAGTAAACTAACTAAATTGTCTCTAAACTAATTAAATTGACAGGTCTAAATATCGTGCCATATAAACTCAGCGGAAATTGATAGAAATAGAACTGCCAATTTAGGTTAGTAAAGATTGTGTACAGCAGAATTATAGTCTAGGCAATGAAGCTAGTGGACCCCAACATCAATTCCTCAGGCGACGAAACTTTACAGAATGATAAAGTATGAGTAGTTAAACGTATTTTATAAATATCCAAAAAAAAATTAGAACGGAAGTTAGGTATTTTTACCTAAACTCTTTTATGCTTAATATCTCAGTTCGGCAAAATGCTCGGTCAAAACTTTCTTCACCTGAAACATTCATGTAAAGTCTAGAAACAAAATATAAAATATCCAAAATATACTCCTAGTCGAAACCACCAAATTTTGAAAAATACGTTTTTTCAATGTAACTTGCAGCGAAAAATTGCTCTGTGAATTTATTCGTTATGATTTATGAACTATACCGAAGATGTCCCAGATGTCAGTCAGCCTATACGAGATTAATATGTTGGCTCTCAAACAGCTCAATAACAACAAAGCGCCTGGTGATGACGGAATCATTGCGGAACTCCTGAAAGCGGGTGGACGTTTATAGGTTGATAAAGAAGAAATAGATATGAATACTTTTTACTTTTTAAAATTAAAAAATAATAATTTTGATGATATTATTATGTTTTAGCTCAAGCTTTACGACCATTAGAATAGAATAGAATAGAAATGTTTTTTTATTCAAATAAACTTTTACAAGTTTTTTTACAATCGTCAATGAGTCTACCACTGGTTCGGAATGCCGTTCCTGCCGAGAAGAACCAGCAAGAAACTCGGCAGTTGCTCTTTTCAAAATACTTTTACAATATACTTAATAGATATTATGCTATGTATGCATTACATAGTGTAGTACCATTAGTAGTGACCTATTTATTCGAAAATTCATGTTTAAGAACACCAAAAATCTAGATCGTCAACGACATTTTTAGCGAATATTGAGACCTAAATAAGACAGATCGAAAGAGTGTTAAAAACTGAGTATGATACCATTAAAAAGTTCAAGTTTTGGCCAAAATGTCCTTTACGCCCTTTGTAATCCGAGGTCCGTGTGTAATCCGATACATCGATGCTGGATATTTCAAATTTTGTAAGCGACAAACCCCTAATTTTCAGGAGGACCAAACAAAATTTTACCTTTTAAACTGTCATAACTCTCATTTTTAGGGTTCCGTACTCCGTACTAAAAACGGAACCCTTCTAGAATCACTTCGTTGTCCGTCTGTCTGTCCGTCTGTCAATACCCTTTTTCTCAGGAACACATGGAGGGTATCAAGTTGAAAATAGTATCAAATACTCAGGTCTGCAATCCCTTGTAGCTGTGACAAAGTCTAAGTCGACGCAATCAAAAGATACGGCCTTTTATGGTCCATCTATGCCGCATATTGTAACACTCGCAAGACCTAGAGGGTACTTCCTGTTGACCTAGAATCATGAAATTTGGCATGAAGCAATGTCATATAGCACAAGTAAAGGAAAAAATCCGAAAATCGTAAATTTGTAGTTGCATCACAAAAATTTTTTTTTTGTGATGCAGTATATCCTGTGAGGATGTATGGATGGATGTTTGGATGGATGTTTATTACTTTTTCACGCTACAACGAATGAACCGATTTGGCGGAAATTTGGAATGGAGATAGCTTATAAACAGGATTAACACATAGGTTACTTATTATCCCGGAAAATTACAGAGTTCCCGTGGGAATCAAAAAACCTTAAATCACGCGGACGAAGTCGCGGGCATCATCTTGTATAGTATAACAAAAAAATATGAATAATCAATTTAATATAATAATATCGAAAAATTTTGGAATAAAATAAAAAAATTGGTTGTCTATAGGTAAAGTCGGTTTACGGACCATAGTTTTACGTGATAACGTCAGAAACATCGATGAATAAATGTGTCACAAGCCAACGCTTGGGCCGATCATGCCTCTCTATCGCTTGTTCCGCGCTCTCGCTTTCACCCTCAGGCTCAGGTGGAACGTGACACTTTGTCGTGCGTGCAGCTGGTGTTCATTGATTTATAAGACGTTATCACGTCAAAAGAATCTTCCCCATTATGCCAGTTTTTCCACTGGGTTGCTACTGCGACATGCTAAATGCAATAATCCTGCCGAATCAATAGACAAATCTTAACTTATTATTCTTAAATTGTTTAAATTTTGTTCCATGTTGAATCTCAAAAACGCAAATCCAAGGGTCTTGGTAATCTAGATAGAATGTCACAGAACATTTTATGGGCTTATTTCACCATCACTGTGTAGGTAACTTTTAAACAAGGAAAAATTTGAAGTTCTGACAGTTTTTGTATTAAAAAGGAGTTGTCCAAAATTGGTTTTTTAAATTTGAATTTAATTAACAAGGATGATTTCAATGTAGTTGGATAAAGATCCCAAAAGGCTTCTATCAAAATAATTTACAGATTTTTTAAAGCCTCTGATAATAAAAAAAAAAATTTTGTTTTGACTCATTTTTTTGCTTGTGATTTGTACGTAATTCCTTGTTCCATGTGATTTATACACCGTTAAAAAACTGAAAATAATCTATTGTTGTCAATGTCAGATGATTGTCAGGAACAAATAATTTCATTTTCGAATAGGCAGTTCAAAAGTACCTAGTCGTAATTCCTAGTTCCTGGTCTGTGATTCCTAGTTCCATGGTTCAAAATGACATGCATTTGGTTCAAAATGACATTTACGTGACATTAACCGGTGCCAGATTTGATAGTCTATAGATTATAAAAGTTTTTAGTGTTACCATCCATTGAAAAATATTTTCTACAATCGGTATTTTTCATAATTAATTTTAAAAAAACCGAGGGCTCTTAAATTATTATTTTTATGGCGTTTAGTTTAATTTTTTTTTCTCTTTCACGTGATGACAGTTTGGTTCTGGTTAATGGACACTCAGAATAAAAAACCACCCTCCATACTAAACTGGGACATGTCTTTTGTCTGAAAGTCCAAATTAATTCTCGGTTATGTCCCTTAAAAAGTGAGATTTTATACCTACTTAAGTAAATAAGAATTTATCAAAATACGAGTTAGTAGGTATTATGTGTAATGTCTTGTGACATTTTAACTAGTCTATATACATGTAATCTAAGGTGTTAT
The DNA here is from genome assembly GCA_029955525.1 of Oeneis ivallda. Lineage (NCBI taxonomy): Eukaryota > Metazoa > Arthropoda > Insecta > Lepidoptera > Nymphalidae > Oeneis > Oeneis ivallda. The sequence continues at coordinate 11,468,446 of JARPMR010000005.1, forward strand.
TATAGAAAAAAAGCTATTTGCCAACTTGAATATCTTAGTTACATTAGCGTTAGCAATTTGTGGAACATCCTGTGTATAGGTTTTATTAATAAAAAAATTATAAACCTCCTACATATATTGTTTGATTTTAAATTTCACAAAAAAATATTATTTAATACCAATATACATACTTGGTAGTGAATTGGCTCTAGGTAATAAAAGCTTTTTCTTTAATTAAGCTTTCAATTTTCATTATGTAACAACTCATACTTTAAGTTATGGTAATTAGAACAGAAACAATAATGACAATAATATATTACATTGACTTTGTTTTTGAAGTTTGAGGTTCTCATGGCTTCTTCACAGCTCAAGTTACTTCAAACTCTCAATCTTTATTTTATTTAAGAGCAATTATTAATCAAAGATTTTATTACTTAATAATATTGTCACCAAAAATAAATTTCAATATAGATTAAAAGTCTAAAATGTTATCTAAATCATTGTCATCACATAAGGAAAATATGGGTTTATTACTAACGGGTTTGACATTAATTTCATTTTCCATTTCTTTGCAGTGTCTACTTTCAGTAACATGCCTCACATGTTGCTGGTAACAATATTCTCCACCTTCTTGGTGATAATTATTACCACCACTTTGTGCTTTTTGGTCATCACAATAATCTATATTTTCTTCTTCTATGTGATTATCAACATTTTCTGCAACTCCATAATGATCATCAGTTTCAACATTTTCATCCCCTACATATTGAGCCCATTTGGAATTTTCATTAGTTTGAAAAAATGAACTTTCTTCAAAAGCTCTTATTTTCTTGCTATATGATGCATGTTGATTTACACTTTTTTCATAACACAATTCGTTAGAGTTATCTTGATAATAATTTAAACTTTTTAACTTATCCTCATCACTATTAAAACTTGGTAAAGAATTGATAATTTCAGTAATTTTGTTAGATTTATTAGATAATTTTGGAACTTTGAAAGTTTCATTTTTTCTGTTTATTTTCCGCTTTTGAGGGAGCTCTAAACAAACTTCTTTATTGTCAATATACTCTGGCTCTTTTACTACAGGGATATCCTCTTTCTCTACATACGCTGCCCATTTACTTTGCAAGTTGGCACTATCTATTTTTACTTGAGTATTGTTAATTTTAATTTTATCAACAGTTTTTGTGGTCTCTCCTTCTTCATTGTCACTGTCTTCTGAATCTATAGCTTTCCATTTTGATTCTTCTATATTGCCTTGCATACTGTTGAGTTTTTGAACATGTATTCTACAGTCTTTAGCTGTGCCTATGCCATAGTGTCTTTTAACTGATTGCTTCTCACCACACACTTTACATTTCCATTTATTATCCTTTTTTGTTTGGTGTACCTTGAATCAGATGATCAAGATGTAGACTAACATAATCAACCTAAGCAAAAAGAGCCATACTAAAGGTGTAGCCTATGTGGAAAAACAATCAAGTAAGTATCCCTCTGAATATTTTGATTAAATTTTTATCCTAAATAGTTTTAAACGTAGTAGTTAAGTGTGTTGAATTTAAAATAAATATTTGTTTATATTTTATGAATAAAACAGTAAGAATGATTAAATATTTTAAAAAAGTTTGTATTAGAGATGAGATTTGATTTATATCAGCTGATCCTCCAAATTGGGACTGATATTGTGGTTAATTGTTCTGTACTCAAGTAAACTAACTAAATTGTCTCTAAACTAATTAAATTGACAGGTCTAAATATCGTGCCATATAAACTCAGCGGAAATTGATAGAAATAGAACTGCCAATTTAGGTTAGTAAAGATTGTGTACAGCAGAATTATAGTCTAGGCAATGAAGCTAGTGGACCCCAACATCAATTCCTCAGGCGACGAAACTTTACAGAATGATAAAGTATGAGTAGTTAAACGTATTTTATAAATATCCAAAAAAAAATTAGAACGGAAGTTAGGTATTTTTACCTAAACTCTTTTATGCTTAATATCTCAGTTCGGCAAAATGCTCGGTCAAAACTTTCTTCACCTGAAACATTCATGTAAAGTCTAGAAACAAAATATAAAATATCCAAAATATACTCCTAGTCGAAACCACCAAATTTTGAAAAATACGTTTTTTCAATGTAACTTGCAGCGAAAAATTGCTCTGTGAATTTATTCGTTATGATTTATGAACTATACCGAAGATGTCCCAGATGTCAGTCAGCCTATACGAGATTAATATGTTGGCTCTCAAACAGCTCAATAACAACAAAGCGCCTGGTGATGACGGAATCATTGCGGAACTCCTGAAAGCGGGTGGACGTTTATAGGTTGATAAAGAAGAAATAGATATGAATACTTTTTACTTTTTAAAATTAAAAAATAATAATTTTGATGATATTATTATGTTTTAGCTCAAGCTTTACGACCATTAGAATAGAATAGAATAGAAATGTTTTTTTATTCAAATAAACTTTTACAAGTTTTTTTACAATCGTCAATGAGTCTACCACTGGTTCGGAATGCCGTTCCTGCCGAGAAGAACCAGCAAGAAACTCGGCAGTTGCTCTTTTCAAAATACTTTTACAATATACTTAATAGATATTATGCTATGTATGCATTACATAGTGTAGTACCATTAGTAGTGACCTATTTATTCGAAAATTCATGTTTAAGAACACCAAAAATCTAGATCGTCAACGACATTTTTAGCGAATATTGAGACCTAAATAAGACAGATCGAAAGAGTGTTAAAAACTGAGTATGATACCATTAAAAAGTTCAAGTTTTGGCCAAAATGTCCTTTACGCCCTTTGTAATCCGAGGTCCGTGTGTAATCCGATACATCGATGCTGGATATTTCAAATTTTGTAAGCGACAAACCCCTAATTTTCAGGAGGACCAAACAAAATTTTACCTTTTAAACTGTCATAACTCTCATTTTTAGGGTTCCGTACTCCGTACTAAAAACGGAACCCTTCTAGAATCACTTCGTTGTCCGTCTGTCTGTCCGTCTGTCAATACCCTTTTTCTCAGGAACACATGGAGGGTATCAAGTTGAAAATAGTATCAAATACTCAGGTCTGCAATCCCTTGTAGCTGTGACAAAGTCTAAGTCGACGCAATCAAAAGATACGGCCTTTTATGGTCCATCTATGCCGCATATTGTAACACTCGCAAGACCTAGAGGGTACTTCCTGTTGACCTAGAATCATGAAATTTGGCATGAAGCAATGTCATATAGCACAAGTAAAGGAAAAAATCCGAAAATCGTAAATTTGTAGTTGCATCACAAAAATTTTTTTTTTGTGATGCAGTATATCCTGTGAGGATGTATGGATGGATGTTTGGATGGATGTTTATTACTTTTTCACGCTACAACGAATGAACCGATTTGGCGGAAATTTGGAATGGAGATAGCTTATAAACAGGATTAACACATAGGTTACTTATTATCCCGGAAAATTACAGAGTTCCCGTGGGAATCAAAAAACCTTAAATCACGCGGACGAAGTCGCGGGCATCATCTTGTATAGTATAACAAAAAAATATGAATAATCAATTTAATATAATAATATCGAAAAATTTTGGAATAAAATAAAAAAATTGGTTGTCTATAGGTAAAGTCGGTTTACGGACCATAGTTTTACGTGATAACGTCAGAAACATCGATGAATAAATGTGTCACAAGCCAACGCTTGGGCCGATCATGCCTCTCTATCGCTTGTTCCGCGCTCTCGCTTTCACCCTCAGGCTCAGGTGGAACGTGACACTTTGTCGTGCGTGCAGCTGGTGTTCATTGATTTATAAGACGTTATCACGTCAAAAGAATCTTACACCTTAATCCTAATAGTATAATAGAAGTAATTTTGTCGTAACTGCCTGAAAAGTCTTGCTCACTCAGCTATTAATTCATGATATAAAGCTTATAAAATTATCAGATTAATGACGTGAGTCGCTTGTCAAAATTGGTTCGATGACAATAAATAGAAAAAAGTAGTACTCTTAAATAGAAGACAACTCATTGCTTGATAATTTTAGAGTTTTTTAGAACATTTGAAGTATAAAACCGTATTGATATTGTTCTATATTTGCATTAAACTTTTCAGATCATTGCATTTTGCTACAGATATTTCAGGTTCCAATTCAATTCTTACATCTTTAGAAGATTTTTGGCGCATTTGAAATGTTGGACTCTTCTTCTATTGATTTTTAACAATCATTAATTTTCATTGAGACACTTCTTTTATGCATTTTTAGGGTTCCGTACCCAAAGGGTACCAACGGGACCCTATTACTAAGCCTACGCTGTCCGTCCGTCCGTCCGTCCGTCCGTCCGTCCGTCCGTCCGTCCGTCCGTCTGTCAGCGGGCTGTATCTCGTAAACCGTAATAGATAGACAGATGAAATTTTCACATATTATGTATTTCTATTGCCGCTATAACAACAAATAATAAAAATTAGATTAAATTAAAAAAATTAAATTAAAATATTTCCATGGGTACATGGAAATATTTTTATTTAATTTTTTTTAACGGAACCCTAAAAGAGCGAGGCCCGACTCGCACTTGGCCGATTTTTTCTAAATTGACTTAGTTTATAAACAAAGAGCTTTTGCTATTTGTAAATAAACTAAGCTAACGACTTTTGCTGTTTGTGTCGTTTAGGCTAAGGTCGATTCTTAAATATTTAAAACTTATTATTTCAAGACATTACCAAGTATGTTAAAAACAATATACTTTGTAATGTGCTAGATAATGTCTTTGGATGTTATCCAGCACATTCGATTGGAATCAGACCATTGCATAGACATAGTCGTCTTAACCACACTGGACGCCGGGGTGCGAAAATCCGCCTGCGCCCCCCTTGCCAACAAAAAAAAATAATTAATTTTCATTTTTGTATTTCATTTACTCTAAAATAAAGTTAGATACTTTATAATTGACTTCAAAAAAAGGAAGTTTATATCGGCGCGCAATCGGCTCATATTTTTTTCCATGCAGGTATGTACACCAATTTCTTCGAGATTTCAGACCGTATCGCATTTTTTTTTATTTGAACTATGAAGATTTAGAAAATATCGATTGTGTATTAATAATGTAAGTAATAGGTATCAAGCATAGACTACATCGTTAAGCTCGAGGCCCCAACTCTTCAATTCTGATGCTGCAGGGTGCTGCACTCTTAAGCTGTGAGAATTTAGGAATTTTTGATTATGAATTCATATTGTAAAGACCAATTACCTTTAGTTAGACTACACCACGAACTCCAGATTCTATCACCTGACCTGAAAATCAGACCTGATGCTGCAGAATATTGCACTCCTAGGCCACTAAAAATAATAACGATTTTCAAAAAACTAACTTCAAACGCCTCTATAAATTACATATATAATCTTTGTTTCTACACGTGTGTTGAAGTCTGATGGGCATATAAGAAACTTCGAAAAAAACGGAGGCGCAACGCACACCAGATTTACACATTTGCCGCCAGTAGGCTATTCAAATTTTGCCGCCCCTACAAATCTCTACAATATTGTGTCAGTTCCTAGATTATTTTAACGATCCAATGATTTAATTAAGGCTAGCTGAGTCTGGTGGGCCGAAGCCCAGCAGCATCAGGATTGAGGAGTTGGTACCTTGAGCTCAATGATATAGGCCAGTGATTAACGGCCGTACTACGCAGCTATGTATTCCATACTTGATACCTAAAATATCAATCTGTAATGGAAATTTTCGTGAGCGAAGCGATCGTGAAAATATTTACTAAGTCAGAATCTAAAATTTGATCTATACGATCTAAAATTTTACTTTTTTTATTACTTACTACAAATATTACATCTCGTATCTCCAGTCGTTATTTATAAGAGATACCTATCAAAATTTAAAATATACAGATCGATAGAGATAAAAATTTCGAGTTCAATGGTGTATCAAGTGTACTTAGGACAAAATGTCCCTTACGACATTTGAAATTTCCAGCGTCGATATCAATTCGTCGCTACTTACGTCAATGTTAATTCAAAATTTTTAAATACCAAAATAGATTTTAGATCGTAAAGAATTTTTAATTTTTGTAGACGCGTTACAGCATAGAAACCAGACAGTTTGAAATGAATTACGACATTACAAAAAGCTACAGTACCCGGCCATAAGGCCGATGTGCAATATATATCGCCGGGTACTGTATGTACTACTACTATATATTATCGACCGAGCGAAGCGAAGGTCTCTGAGTTTACTTGAGTGAATTTGCACTTGTCCGTCCGTCCGTCCGTCTGTCAGAGCCTTATAACTTCTGAATTACTGAACGTAATTACTTCAATTTTAGATATGATATGTAAACCGATGGCCTCCAGCCGAAAATGGCTTAAAAAGTTATAAAAATCTTTATTTCAGGGGGGCTCTCATAGAAGCGAATGCGAAGTAAAATATTTTTTTTTGCATTTCATAGAATTGCAGTACCTCATTTTAAAGATAATTTAGAACAGAGTACAAAAGTATTTTTTTTTTATTTTTTTTCCTAAAATTGACGAAATGGGGGGCTTTCAAAGTGGAGATTTTATTCGAGGCTAGATCTCTAAAACCACTTTTTTTTAAAACTTGAAACTTACACATAATTTCAGTTATATTCTGTACTTGAACAACAAATACTAAGATTAGATAAATATTATAAAGAAACGAAATTATTTAAGTTTTAATGGGCATCAATGTTTTTAACAAAACTTCACTATACTGTTAATAGATGGCGCTGTCTTTAATATTGTAAATACGCATCCCATCCACGAAAGCAGATGTCGATTGACGTCATCAGATTCGGCGCGTTTTAATTACAATATAGTTAAAACTACCTTATGGGAATTATGGGATACCACGAGGTCTCAGTTTGGGGCGAACCACTAGTATATATATATATTGCACATCGGCATATATATTGCACCGGCGATATATATCTCACATCGGCTTTATGGCCGATGTGCAATATATATCGCCGGGTACTGTACAAGAAAGTTAGAATCTAAAATTTGATCTATACTAACTAAAATTTTACTTTTTTGTTACTTACTACAAAGTATTACATTTCGTATCTCCAGTCCTTATTTATAATTATAAGAGATATCAAAATTTTAAATAAATATACAGATCGATAGAAAGAAAAATTTCAAGTTCGATGGTGAATCAAGTGTACTTACGACAGAATATCCCTTACGACATTTGAAATTTCCAGCGTCGATATCAGTTGCTTAAACTGTCTAGCATTTTGCTTTAAACAGTTTGCAAATTTCTGGCGTGCCAAATACGTACTTAAACAAAATATATTTAATACATTTCCTCCTTTATTTCCTCAAATCCAAGTAATGAAAAAAAATTGAATTTTAAGCTATTGCATAGCTTTTATCGCGGGCTTTGAACTAGGACAAACAGTTTGAGCGCGGTGACCGAATCAAGAAATTCCGTAACGAAAAAAAACCTAACACTGTCGTTCAGTAAGCGTTCAACATTTTAGAGGCTCACAAGTAGCTCTGTTCGGCGCAGTGGGCCAGCGGCCGCTTTCTTTACCGTATGGTGTATGATGTCGCAGGTTCGAATCTCACTCGCGAAGAAGTGACAGTGCGCTTTTCTTGTTTGTTTGTTTTTTAATTATTTTTTTGCATAATTTTTACTATGCAAAAAAATATTGCATAAATATTATAATTGCATAAGTTGTTAAAAAATGCTATGCAATAGCTTTACTGCGGCAGTCCCCGAGTGCCATTTAATTTTTTATTTTAATTTACTTACCTAGACATAAGCTTACAAAAAAAATAATTTATGAGCCCTTATTTAAGCTCATTTATCTTGTACAAATAAATTAATGTTCAGTTACACGTTTATGTTCAATATTTAGCATTGTAGAAGGCATGTAGTAACATGTATATTATTTTGTGAAGTCGCTTCGCTCGCGCACGCTAAACTATACCCAATGGTTCAAGAATTAAGGTGCATTATCGCGAAAACACAGTTTAGTTTTCTAAAAATCTGTTTCAATATCAATGTTCTTCGTGATATTTTTTTTGGATATTTAGGATAAGAGTGTAAATGTGACTACCTACTATGATAAAAAAAAGAAATTGGATTGAGAAATTTTTCATACCGAGTTATAAACAATTTTCAGTTGAAGTAAGATAAATAGATTTTGGTATGGATTTTTTTTTGGATTTTCTTACACGTTATGCTAAATTACATTTTAAGGACATTTAAAAATGAAAAATTGACAGAGCAATTTTGTGGTCGAAATTGCGGACAAAAAAGGAAACCTCTTTAAAAAGTGACAGTTCCGTTTGAAAAAGTTTTGGATTTTTATCAAGTACCTCTTATTAAGGCTAATAATTAGTTTGGTAAAAAAAAATTGGACGGAGAAATTATTTATTTCAAAATATTGAGCTATTTGTACTTTTAGGTATAAATACCTAACTTCCGCATGGATTTTTTTTGGATATTTTTGTGTAAATTTTGGGTCATCCCATACTACAACCCCGCCAAATTTCATCGACTGAGGATTTGATGTGGGGGTCTCCATACAACAGACCGCCCCATTGCCTAGGCTATTAGCTCCATTGTTGTAGATATTTCGTATAGGAGAAATTTCGCTGGTGAACCTCATCTTGTAAATAAACTAGGCGTCTGATTATTATTATTCTTACCTGGAAGATTGAACATTTGTAACATTTTAGTACTTGAAAAACTTGCGGCATTTGTATGTATGAACCTGAAGTTGTCAAAACAAAAACTCCTAGATTAATAGGTAAAGATGTGGGTACAATAACTTTAATAATAGAGCTAAAATTTTGAGAAAACTACGTATTAAAATGGAAAATCATCATTTTTAAATGAAAACACAACTTCACAAATAACAGCTCTTAACATATCTTTGTTATTGTGAACATCTGTGGTGAACATATTATGAAATGTGAATTGTCAATTGTCAATTAATGTCAATTGGTCAATTTTAGGGATGTAAAAAATAATCGATTTATGAAAAATCGATTTTAATATTGCAAATAATCGATTAATAATCGATTTTTCGAGTTGGGCATTCAATTAAAAACTTTATTGTTAAATGAATTTAAGAAAAGATTTGAGCTCATACAAAAAGTAATTCATTTATATAGCAACATTTTTGGATCCCCGTTTTAAAAAAATATACCTTGATGACGGAACATCTTTGGCAAAAACTATAAACTACATTAGACGATCCATTGAAGAAAATCAAGAAAAGAATATTGGCCACCGTCAACAAGTTCGGCCGCTGATGATGTCGATACTGATGAGTGATGACATTTGGGAAACTCACAACAAACTGTTTGTGGAAAATATGAGAACCAGTCATATAACACTTAAACTTGTACACTCAGTCACAGTCTAGTCACACATCTGAATTAAACTTGTACATATCATCTACATAGGCGACAAAAATCTACAAATTGCGAAAAACCAAATTAAAGGGGAATATCCACTGTCCATACAACTTTGGGCCCATTGCGGACATGCAAAGATATAATAATGCATTATTTATTTAGGCTTTTTAGTGTATCTTTAATAATAAAATCTGGTTCAGGTGGCCGCCAGACTAATAATATGAGAAATATAGCGTATTTTTGTAACCATTTTGGGGTTATGTTTTTGACAGAGAGCTTAATTGTCTGTATTTTTACACTTTCCCTGACTTGTTCCTGTTTGAAAATATCACTGTTTAATACTTTAAAACATTAAAACCTACGATTAAAACAACAAATACGCATTTCGCAAGATGACAGACAATAGACATATATCAGCCCATTCGTAATTCCTAGTTCCATGTATCAGCCAGAGACACCATCTTCAAAAACATGAGTGTAAAAACATGAGTACAATTTCACTCGTGAGTGAAAATATTTATAATCGATTCTTGAATAATACTCGAACACAATCGGTACTGAAGAGTCACTTTAACGTAGGTGAGCCGTCGGTATTGTTAAGACGTAATCCTGCTGTGTATCGCCTATTCATATCATATTTTGATGTCTTATGTCTCCAATCATGATGACGTAACCTCGCCTCTCTCGACACATTATACATAACTAGCGACCCGCCCCAGCTTTGCACGGGTAGTAGAGCATATTACGCCTATACTTTGCAATCTCTTTGAAATGTTCCTTAAGTTATATTGAACAGCATATTGAACAGTACGTAGGCTTATAAAAGAAGTATCGCTCGGCTTATAATATAGCAATGTCAACGCGGTGCTGGGGAGGTCACTGGTCGCATCACGTGAGCGAGTCCAGTCATCGCCATCGGGTTGAAATCCTCGTATTTATTTTGGCGCGTTCGTTTTTATTTTGCGATAGCTCCTAAGATATTCATTTAAATTGCATGGTGCATTACCAAAACACGCATTATCAAAATGTGCATGAAATGCTTATGGTAACTAACGTATTTAAGTTAATAAGGATTAATACTGTATCCGTCTAAATAGATTTCCAATAACCGCATGGTATGTGACCATTTTTTAAAAGTTAAAATGGGTATAGTAAGCTATCCTTAAAAGATAGATATAAATTGTTTTGTCATATCTCAAAGAGATTAGGCAGCATTTCGATTAAGGCTCCCAAGCGGCTTGAATTTTTCCGACATTGTCAACAATTATCGTCGTATGTCAACCGATTTACACAAAACGTTGATACACTAAAACCTTCCTCATGAATCACCCTATCTATTAGAAAAACCACATGAAAAGCCGTTGGGTAGTTTTTGAGTTTATTGCGAACAGACAGACCGACAGACGCGGCGCGGAACTTTATTTTATAATATGTAGTGATAAGAATTATAAATACACTTCAAGAAAATATGAGCTAAAGGTCTTTATTGTAGTCTATACTTCTTCTTCGTTTGTTTAGTGGCTCCGCGCGTCGAGCGTTTGAGCCATAGTCCATAGTTTTTCTTTTAAAATATAAATATACACACACCCATTAAACGCTACACAAATCTGATAATAATCGAAAAAAATCGACAGTATCGATTAGTATCATGGTTAATGCTGGCAACATTTTAAAGAAAATGGCTACAACTTGGATCACAGACTATACACTCAGCTTACTCGAGTCAATATAAATACTTTTAATTTATGAAAATTACTGATAATAGTGGCGGGTTTCATAATATTATGATAATTCGTATTTATCGACCGAGCGAAGCGAAGGTCTTTGAGTTAACTAGGGCGATTTGCACTTGTCCGTCCGTCCGTCCGTCCGTCCGTCCGTCTGTCAGAGCCTTATAACTTTTGAATTACTGAACGTAATTACTTCAAATTTAGATATAATATGTAAACCGATGGCCTCCAGCCGAAAATGGCTTAAAAAGTTATAAAAATCTTTATTTCAGGGGGGCTCTCATAGAAGCGAATGCGAAGTAAAAAAAAAAAAATCGCGTTACATAAAATTGTTACGTATCATTTTAAAGATAATTTTGAACTGAGTACAAAAATTTTTTTTTTTAAATTTTTCCCTTAAAATTGACGAAATGGGGGGCTTTCAAAGTGGCGATTTTATACGCTCGCTTGAAGACGCTCTCTAGAAAAATCCGCTATGGATTTTCAAACTGATTTTATGTTTTTAGGTCACTTATATCCTGTACTTGAACAACAAATACTAAAATTATATGAATATTATAAAGAAACGAGATTATTTAATTTTTAATGGGCGTCAGTAATTCATATAGCATCAACATAGCTTCACAATAATGCTAATAGATGGCGCAGTCAGTAACTATTCCCATGGAACTACGAGTTAAATTCAATGTTTGATAAATAATTCAATGTTTTCACTAACGTTCCCTAACCTTTACGGGCTACCTATAAGTTAGGTGATTGATGTTTTCTGTCAACTTATTTATCACGATCCTGTACGGGACACCTAAAAGGATATTGGGACGGATGTTAGGACTTAGGATTGTATTTAGGAGCTACCTACGTTAAGAGACTCCTACTTAGGGGATGATTTAGGTATGTTTGGTGAAAACGGGCATAATAATAATGTCAGTTTTGGTTATCATGTATCGATTGAATGAATAATCATGGGATACCGTTACCGCGAGGTCTCAGTTCGGGGCGAACCACTAGTTTATTTTAAAATGGTTCTGTAATTTGGATAAATTCTATCGTGCTGTCCGCGGAGGGCCCAAAAGTGGGCATTCCCCTTTGAATTTCGCCGGCAGACCCGTATAATCAACCTTAATTGAAAAAGATAGGAAAAAATCGATTAATATAACAAAATCGATTCTGTTTTAAGGAAAAATCTTTGAGTAATAAACCAGCAATGGAGAGGACTTGACCCCTAATTTATTCGCAAAAAAGTCTGTCAATTACGGTGGGGGGCGAGGTAGCACACATGAAAACTTGCTTACTACAGTTGCATTTTTCCATCACGTCGCTATGCACGCACACAATATAATTAGCAAACACTACCTTAAAGTATATGCACACTATCACATTCACACACAGGGACGCTCTATCATTACATGAAACAATCGCATCATTTGTGTAAACATTTTAGGGATTTGACACTATCGATTATCGACTTTCGATAAGTTTTTCTAATAATTATTTACAACAGAGTTACTTTATTCGAGAGTAAATTTTTTTGTTCGAGATCTTTAACATGGTAGGTATATAGAAGCGCTAGGAAACGAGACTCTTGCCGTTATTTTAGTCATAATATGCCTTTGCTATTAGATTGACTCTTTGTAGGCTTTTAGTACTTGCGTAAAGATACAGCTAGAAACTTTGGACTATATTGACGCTGGAAAGCGATCTAGCTTATTTCGAAAAATAACAAAATGACTTTTTTATATATTTGGAAGAAAAAGATACTGCGTCGGATTGTCGGATTTTCGTTTTCCTATGACATTATTTTTCTAAGATACTATGTTGACCTTCTCTGCATGTTTATATTATATATTTTTTGTTATTCCACACCACACCACACCATCTATTTTTCAATATTATACAGATACTTCAAAAAAGTTATCAATACTTTTTAGCAGTGCAGTGCACTTAGGCGAACCTACTGTAAGGACTTAGGATTATCTGATTATTAACAGATTTTGTAGATACCAAGGTATTTACTCCGTCACTATACTCTCAATCTCATGCTGAAAGCATGCTGTAGGTACCACAGTATATCACCTTAGAGCAGCTGTTTAGTTATGATTTAAGGTTATAAGCCACCAGGGAGTGCTGTACTTTGTCATAGATTTTAATAATATTGTTTATTAAGTTGAGAGACATTTAATTTTTATTTGAATACGTAGTGGGTATTAATATTGAACACATTGATTTTTTAAGTAATCTTGTTTAAATAAACATACAGCATTTTTAATGAAACATCATTTGTTTTATTTATGTTTAAAGCGAAATTTACGATGTATCTATTTCTAAAAAGTATATTAAGTACAAACTGTTAGGACTACATCATGTTTCCTTAAAAATAAATACAGCATAATTAGCATTTCAGAGTTTAGACTTTAGAGTTATTTCGTGGTTTCATATGTTTCAAATACCAAGTTACAGCAACATTGCTTCTTAAAATTGAAAAACTATTAGTCGAAATTGATATAAAACTAATGTATAAAACTAAAGTAATTCTACTTTAGAATTATATAATTAGTATCATCTGATGTGTTACTTTAAAAAATATGCTTTTTGAAAAAAATCTGCTCCTGATAGCTTATTATGAGCTGTTATGATTTTTTAAAACGTTATTGGCTCTGGTTTAAAGTTCACTTTTTCGATTTACAAGATCGTTTTCCAGCGTTGAATAATATTCTCTCAGTCCAGTATGGAGGAAACATAAAAAGTAAAAACTGAACCCTAAAAAAAAATTTATTTAAAGTTATGATTGGTAAGTTAAAACTTGTACCTACATACTTTACTTGGAAGGCTTATTTTTTTCATCTACTTCATCTGAACGAAGTGTATATTTGTTTGTAATGCTAGGCTGCCGCCATGGCTATAGTGGCCACCCCATCTGTAATAAAACACCGCCAAGCTATTTAGCTTTCCAGTAAACCTAGCGGGATGAATAAGAAGTATGGGTACTTTAATTCAATTGCCAAGTTTTAATGAACCAAATATGTATAGAATTTAAATATTTTTTTTCGTCAATGAACCATTAGTAAGACGATAAAAATATCTCGGTATAAATAATTTATACAATCCCCCCACCAATATCGACATATGAAATCTTGCTGTCCAGCCCTAATTTTATTGCGGTGTGGCCGACTTCATAAAATTAAAGTCCTAATTTTCGAGTAAGAAAGACTTACGTAGAACTTATCATTATTATTAAACAATTTTTTAGTCTCGTTTTCATTATTTTTTGTATTAAGTATATTTGTAAAAATCCTTTCTTAGCGGATGCCTACGTCATAGTAGATGTGCGTTGATAGATCAGTGAGTCAGTCACCTTTTCATTTTATATATTTAGAAAATCATATCACACTGGTTATATGGAAATATATACCTATAACTTTTGAAATAATTGAGTAAAAAAACTAATTTTATGAATTCGCTGAGTTTATGGAGCTCTAGCTGCATCAATGCATTTTAAACAATAGTGGGAGAGTACCATCCAATCAGACACCATTGCGATCGTTATAATAATGCAATCATTTTAACCGACTTCAAAAAAGGAGGAGGTTCTCAATTTGAATTTTTTGTATATTTGTTATCCAATTATTCCGCCAAATAATGAATGGAATTTGATAATTTTTTTTTTGTTTAGTAGGGCATACTTCAGAGGTGGTTCCCATATAAATTTTTGTTGATATAATGTTAGATGTTACTCCATAACTACGTCAAATCTGAACCGATTTCAATTTTTTTTGAAAGAACGCATAATAAGGTTGGGCCTATTAAAAAGGTGAAGAGAAGGTGATTCATATCTTCGGTGATGGAGGAAGCAACTCAATGATTAAGAGCAAATTGCTCGCAATCAGAGATATACACAAAAAAGCTTAAAATAATAATGTAAAAAAAATATCTTTAAAAAACCGACTTCATACGCCGATCGGGCAAAGTTGGGCTAGCGTCGCGCATTAGTTTCATCATTTATATTTAGGCCCGCCCGACTTCAACATACATGTACAAATTAAAATTGTTTTATACTTTGTAGTGGCGTTTAAAGTCGGTTTTATAGAAAGAATTTTTTATCATTATTTGATAATCCCACAGACGATCAAAGTTCGTATTTATATATCTAGTCATATTTTACTTAAGGATGATTATACGAGTCTGCCCGCGAAATTCAAATTTAATTTAGTTTTTCGCAATTTGTAAACTTATACGACAAACTAGGCTAATGGCATTCTAATTGCGCCAGTAGAATTATCATCTTCACAGGTTTACATAAAAATCTTTACTTGAAAGTGACCAGTTTAAGAAATTAATCAAAATACTGAGTTGGACGTGAGTTACTCACAAATTAGTCGATATTTTGATTAATTTCTTAAACTGGACACTTTCTAGTAAAGATTTTTATGTAAACCTGTTAAGATGATACTGCCATTGTCGCAATTAGAATGCCATAAGCCTACTTTGTCGAATTAGTTTACAAATTGCGAAAAACCAAATTAAATTTGAATTTCGCGGGCAGAAGTGTGTCTTCCACCTTAAAGCTTATAAATTAGTCGTTCACCCCTTCCTATTCTATCGTGATTTTAATTCTATGGGATCAATTTATAATGCAGTTCATGAAAAAGGTCTCTAAACGAATAGTAAGTAGGAAGATTAATTTTCAATATTTTCCCCAAATTATTTCATGTACGTTTAAGTAGCAACATTTTCAGATCGACAGTTTTCTTAAGTTTTCTGCTTAAGTATTGCATTATTTGGATAAAATAATACATCAGAAGTAAATAAATGTTATCCTTTAGTAAACTGGAAGTTTTAAATATTTTTTTTAGAAGAAAATACTCTCATATTCGGCATTTATAGCGGAGCTCATTCCCCGCTAACCATACGTAGTTGACAGGCGCGTGACTCGAGTCAAACAGTTTTATATAACGAGTAGGACCACTGCTCATACCCAACTTACAGAGGGGTACGCGCGTCAAGTCTTCTCCTGTGTTGGTTTATTACTCAAAGAGAAAAATTGATTATTGATACATCGATTTTTCATGCTAAAGAAAAATTGATTATTGATACATCGATTTTTCATGCTAAAAAACAATCGATTTAGCTTTAATCCGCCAACAGAAAAAATCTGTAAGGTCAAACAAGCAGTAACAAGCTAAGCACCGCTCACCTTCCCAAGCAAGCAAGAAAGCAAAGTTCCCAAGCAAGCAATGCGATCACCACTCACATGCACCACCACAACCTACGACCTAAGACTTTTACAATAATTTCGACGCACGTTTCGCCCCGACACCGGAGCATCCTCAGGTCAGGTGATGTCGACTTTACAATGCAGTATTGTCTATAGTCAGAATTATAATTCGATTCCACGTTTGACATTAGCTACTGTCATTTTGTAAAATAATGATACCACATAAAATAGTGTAGTGATGAACACAAAAATCGATAAACAATCGCGATTTATGTTTATGTAATCATAATATTGGTGGGCCAATTAAAGACTAAATTATTGATTTTTATTTAAATAAATACATAATTACTCATAATAATTATTTATTAATTAGCGTTTTTGGAGGGACTGACCAGTGGATTAAAAAATCCATCTGGAAAAGGCAAACGTCTCATAGTTAGCCATATAGGTAGTGAAGAAGGCTTCCTGGAAAAGGGGCTCATGATTTTTGAAGCAAAGAAAAATTGTGAAGATTACCATGATGAGATGAACGCAGTTTGTTTGGGGAGTGGTTCGCTGGAGTCTTACCAAAATTAAGACCAAACTCAATTGTGGTGATGGATAATGCACCTTACCACTCCCGAAAATTGGAAACGGCACCAAAAATTAGCTGGAAAAAAGCTGCCATTCAAGACTGGCTTTTAAATAAAAATATTCATTACGAACCAGATATGGTTAAAGCTACGCTTTTAGAACTGATTCCACATAACGAATCTTTTAATAAGTACGCTGTAGACGAAATGGCAGCACAACATGGGATCACGGTTTTAAGACTGCCCCCTTACCATTGCGAGCTGAACCCTATCGAATTTATATGGGCGCAGGTAAAGGGGCATGTAGCTCAAAATAATAAAACCTTCAAATTGACAGACGTGAGAAATTTATTTGAGGAAGGCATTCAAAAAATTACGGCTACCGAATGGTCTAAATGCGTATCCCATTTGTCAAAGAAGAGGAAAAAATGAGTAGGCTAGATATTTTAACTGACAATATCACAGACACATTACAATACATGTCACAGAAAGTGACAGCGATAGCGATAGCGAAGACGGCGACGATTTATAAAATAAAATATTACCATAATAGATCTATTTGTTTTATTTCTCATGTTCCTTCATGATCACATTTTTTTTATTTATTTCACACACAATTATTAAAGAAAACTCTCAGATCCTTAATAAAATTAATTGTCATAACTAAATTATCCGTTCAGAAATATTTAATTTCCTTATATACTTAGTTTCTATTAAAGTAGTAGTTGTTTAGATATACTACTATAAACGCGAGAGGAATCGATTCGGAAATATTCCATTTCCGTATCGAATAATTTCGTAACGTCACTATTTAGTACTTGTCATAACGTTGCATCACTGAAATTGTCAAATCTGGAATCGAATTAAAATTCCGATTATAGTGATCGATTTTTTCGTAGAATGTCACATCCCTAGTAAATTTTTCAATGTCTGTCTCTGTTCACGTGACGTTCAGTGTCTGTTCAATTTGTCAGATGCAGACCCATTGAATAGCATGAAGTTAGCCTACGTACTGAGTGATTTTAAACTTAGCGCTAAAAAAGTCAAAACAGTAAAGAAATTGAACTATTTTTTTCTTTCCTGGCAACACACAGTATTGCGTCATACATTAAAAGTACACTACAAGTTGGGAATATTATTAACTAGCTGATGCCCGCGACATCGATATTTGAGTTCAAAAATATAAATATACTTAGTAGAATATTAAAATATGCCAAGTGACAGAAAAACAATTTTAATTTACTAAGTATTGTAATATTTCAGCGCTTATGAATACTAGCTAGCCATCTATCGGCAGCAATTAATATGAATAAAGTCAATATTGACGAATTTTACATCCGCTCAACAGTCTGGTTACAGTTTTTAAAATTTGTGTGAATTTTATGTTCTTTACAATGGCAACACTAATGATGAGCACAGTGGCGCACAACCGCGCCAAGTATGTCGCACTGTATTATACTTCGGGTTTGACAGTTCCAGTGTGGTTCTAAAACCTGTGGTTATAGTTACTTATAAGGAACCATAACCACACCTGAAATCTATCCTTTCAGCCCCTCTATTCAAGTTACACTTCGTTGTATCTATTCTCTTTCTACGACCGTTGTCACTTGAAGTTTTGGCTAGGGCTAGACTAGATGGCACTGCAGCTGATCAAAGAGATATGTGTATTGATAATATTTTGCGGCATTTTGTATTATAAATGCTAAAAAACAATACAAAATGCTGCAAAATATTATCAATACACTTCTGTCTGATCAGCTGCCATCTAGTCTAGCCCTAGCCAAAACTTCAAGTGACAACGATCGTAGAAAGAGAAGATACAACGAAGTGTAACTTTTCTAGAGGGGCAGGTATAGTTTGAGATATGACCAAACCCTACCACTGAGATAGAGAATAGTCCCCTTGAGCTCCGAGATACATTAACCTAAGAAGTAGGTAGGTACTTCCTAATTCCATGGCTTCATTCAAGAACAATAGAAATATTACCAAGTAATAGAGCAAGATCCCAGTGCCGCCAGACCTAAGTTATTTTCTCAGCAATTATTTGTGTAGCCTGTAGGTACGATAGAGTAGAGATAGAGTGAATCATGTTCTAGCGCTCTGGGGACGCATAATGTGTCTGGGGGGATGTTTGACCTCTCCAATAGGTCTGGCAGCTTACAGATAATATAGCAATAGTCCCCTGAGTATCATGTATAAAAATCAGAACTGAGAATATAAGTTAACTTAAATTATTTTTTTGGGAGCTTCAAAGCGTCTGGCAAAAGTTACCGCCGGCGCGGCGGTAGGTAAGCGTCTGGCAGTATTAATTTTTACAATATTCTTTAAAACATAATATATGAAAATCAGCCCTGAGAATTTAAGATAAGTTATTCTAGTTTTTACCTACCTTTAGCACCTGGTATCTGGAAATTGGCCGTCGGCACAATCTAGCAGGTACGCATACACTGAAAGGACATTCGAACAGTACTCTATCGTACACAAATAATTGCTGAGAAAATAACTTAGGTCTGGCGGCATGCACTGGGATCTTGGACCATAAAGAAAAATAGTTGTACCAAAATTGTTTTTATTTTATGGCTGGCTGCAAACATCATCGGAATACTCACCGTTTTTGTATTAAAATACCAAAAATTGCCCTGGAAATTTATTTGCAATGAACAAAGATTTAGGTTTTATCGTTTTATTACCTGAGCCACATTCATCACAGTTTTCGTAAGTATATTATAATATAATATTATAAATTATTTATTTTTTGCCCATATAATTATATTTAAATGATCAATACCTAGGTACATAATAATTTATGATACTTTGTTAATTTTTTTAAAAGTAGAACATAAATTAAATTACGAAAATTTTTATGAAAACATTGTTGTTTAATAATATTTTATTGCACAACGTCGTGGAGCATTCATTTTAGCTTGTACAAAGAAATAAAGAGCTTTTAATTATTAAATGATAGATCAAACTTTTTAAATCTATGTAAAAGTTGTTTCATAATAATATTATGCCCTTTTAAAGACACATAATATTTCCATACCTACATGAATAGGGTATTTGACTGTAGTAAAAATATCGTTTCATTTGGTGTCATCCTAAAAGATTATTATGTATCTAAAAACATTATTCCATACGACAAAACTAAAAAATAAAGTTTTATTTAATTAGAAAATATTAAATAAAATTGCTATAATTCCGGCCATGGTCACGTGATCGAAAACGTTCCGTGATCTCGAATGACGTCACAGTCCACACCACCTCTGGAGTTGTCATCTTGTCAATACATTTCGACGTGTTTGTGTGGCGTTTATTATGCTTTCTTCTGTTTTTCGACGTTAATAGTTTATTTAAGAATACCTAGAAATAGAAACCAATTTTGTAAAAGCTAATACTGGAAATCTTCTACAAGTTGATGAAATTACGATTGAAATGTGGACTGTGACGTCATTAAAGCAAATGGAACGTTTCCGCGGCAATTTATTTTTTTGAATTTATTTCTCGTTTTTTATGAAAAATACTACAAATTGTGCCGAAATATACGTTTTGTTAGCTTCAGCATAGCATTATTAACAATTTAAGATGATTTCCCAAAAGTAGTCAAATACCCTATTATGTTAGGAGAGATAATTACCTATATTATTATTATCACTAACACAACACTGAAAAAACTATAATTATTTTAAGTGGGAATGTATACCTACAATATTATAATAAATATCTTGGACGAACAGTCTGTACATACAATTATTTTTACAATTAAGTAAGTATTTATCCTTTAGAAATTTTTATATAGGACTAGGTACCTAGTCTTAGAAATAGTAGGAAGAAAAATTCTAAACAGCTAAACATTTCAAGATTTGAGAGAATACAATATTGGGCCTTACCTTCTGATAAGAGTCAGATAGCCTAACCGTAAATTTTGTCACTTTCTTACTTTATGGCAAGTGGCAAAGACAAAATATGCGAATAATTCAGAATCAGAAGGTGGTGAAAGAGGCCCTAAGAATTATTTTAGTAATTTTTATTATGTAAATAATGCAAATAATTATGTAAATAAGACATGCCTAAATGAAACTACCTGATAAGGATTTTAAACAAATGTACTTTTGAATGAGGTAGGTACTTAGTGAGAAAGATGGATCTTTTAGTAAATTTCCAAGGTAACGAATACCAAAGCAACTAAATCAATATCAAATGAAGAAAAGTACTGGATATTGGTAGAGATCCAGGGTAAGTTATATGTAAGGAGAAAAATATAATTAAGGCGAAACAATTATGTTCATAGGCAATTAATACAGTAATATACAATTCTCTGCAGTCTGCACAACCCTTCATTATTATCAATTTTGTATATTTAGAACAAGTATAATATTAGGTAGGTATATTTTAATACGAAAAATAAATAAAACTGATCAATTTAGCTCTCCAGTCTCTTTTCTCAATAATTTACTTTTTTAATCAATGTTCGCTATATTGCTCGTTTTTAATATCATACTTTTTTAATTATAAAATAATGATATTATAACAAAATATATTTATTTTAGTTTACAAAGCTACTCTATTTTTCAGTTTTAACATCTATGTAAGTAATACTATTGGAGATCCCCTTAGCTGATGTGAATAGGAACCTAGATTAAAATTATTAAAATGTTAGAAAAAAGCACTCGAATGTGCGCTTACATAGATAAAAAGTATTTCATACTTTTAAATACTCCATAACATTATATTAATAAAAATATATATATAGTTAGGTAGACACATTTTTGCCAAATCAGCATTATTAGTTATTTTTACACATATTTTTACAGTAAGTAAAAATATGTGTAAAAATAACTAATATACCTACTACGTGTAAACTATTGTACAAAATCAAACGTTGATTGCATATGTTCCTGCGCAAAACGTACCTGTTTAATGTAAATGAACCTTACTAATTTTTAATAATATTATAAATGTGAAAGTTTGTGAGGATGTATGGATGGATGTTTGTTACTCTTTCACATAAGCTCAAGGAAGCTCATACTTACCCAGGATTGTATGTGTTATAAGCAACTTTTTATTTTACTTATGTGTTATAAGCAACTTTTTAATAGCTTTTTATCCCGAGAAATTACATTGTTCCCGCGGGAATCAAAAACCTTAATCCACGCTGTCAGCTACACGATTAAATTGACTAGCTTTTACGAATAATAATAAGAAGTAGTGTGTATGACATATCAAATAGTTTTAAATATAAGAGATAATATAGGTGATAGTTTTGTTGAAATTTGACTGAATATAATTTAAATAGGATATATTTGACTTCTCCCAACGATTGGACGAATGATTTCAAAGGTTCGTTAAAGAAGTGGGAGGTACCTCCATTTTGTAAATGAAATATATAAAAAGCGAAAAGAAAGACGAAAGGCTCTCAGTTCGGTTATGTCGTGAAAGCGTACGCTAAACGCTGTTGAGGAGTTGTCGAGCGAGTGATTTCCCTATAATTTACGTTTAAATAAGTTTGCAGAAAAGTTAGTGTAATTAGCGTTAATTTGATAATTTGTGATAGATATTTGGTATAGAAATAAAAGCCTACTTCTGACAGTAAAGTAGTTCCAATAACTAGTAGATCATGCTTTCGTGTCTAGGTCGTTGTATTTGATTGAGGGATTGCGATAGCAATCGCACCCTAATCGAATAAATATTGCCAGTACGCTTAGATTAGTGTTATTGATTAATTGATATTTAAATGTTTTTGATAACTAACCTCACGTTCAGATGGTGTTTGTCTGTCGTGTTTGTGGTTAAATTGATTAGATGTGAGGAAAGGGGTCGTTATAGGGGTGGAGGAGACGGCTATAGGTACGGTTTTAGCGTTTTAAGAGATGTATTCTCTTAAGGATGATTATACGAGTCTGCCCGCGAAATTCAAATTTAATTTGGTTTTTCGCAATTTGTAAACTAATACGACAAACTAGGCTAATGGCATTCTAATTGCGCCAGTAGAATTATCATCTTCATGGGTTTACATAAAAATCTTTACTTAAAGGTGACCAGTTTAAGAAATTAATCAAAATACTGACGTGAGTTATTCACAAATTAGTCGATATTTTGATTAATTTCTTAAACTGGACACTTTCAAGTAAAGATTTTTATATAGACCTGTGAAGATGATACTGCCATTGTCGCAATTAGAATGCCATAAGCCTACTTTGTCGTATTAGTTTACAAATTGCGAAAAACCAAATTAAATTTGAATTTCGCGGGCAGAACTGTGTCTTCCACCTTAAGACGTGATTAGTTTATGAGTGATAAGACCCGCTTCTGAGTCTATGGCTAACAACGCGGACGAAGTCACGGGCATCATCTAGTACAAAATATTTGAAAAATAATTAAGTGTAATTATCTATTAAGTATTTCTGGACATATAATATTATGTACATTTTGAAAACAATACTGTCAACATTATCTAGAATTTTTACAACTTTGGCAAGATCGACAAACTTTTGACACGAGAATTGGCACAAATTATGAGCACTCACAGTGGCCTTAAAAATTAGACCGTCTTTAAGAGAGTTAAAGAGGAACTTTTGTTAAAAATCATGTGTGCGGCTGTGATGTGACACATTTTTTGTTTGGCGCTATGTGTGCATCACAGTAGTCCTGCGTGTATATCCCCTGCGAGCAGCACTTCCGGAGCCCTGGGCCTCACATTCTCTTCGTACTCTGTCTATAATGTCTGCGACTAGTTTTTCTTCTCTTGACCGCTTTTCTTCCCAGTCAGATTTATTGTTGTAATCACCTGTAATAAAAATCAAATATTTGTATCAATTTGCGAATTGCAATAAGCAGGTAAATACCTACATTTTGTATTATTATGATCTTTTTTAGTAAAACTCATAAATTATTTTATTTATGAATTTATATTCAAGATTTTAATAAAAGTATATTTAGTATTATATAGTAGATTTTAATAAGTAATAGATTTTTATCAAATTGATACAATAATTGTTACTTATACACAATCTCTTACTAAACTAAATTGACAGGTCCAAAAATACCTAGTAAGTATTTTTCTTTTCACAATGTTCCATGCAGAAAAGCAGGTATAGCAACAGTCGAACAGAATAATTAGCACCTTAATGCTTCTTCACGTAATGTTAAAGGATATATTCTGTTAATATTATACCTACTAAAACGGTTAATGTATTTTCTTAAATTGAAAATTATTACCTTTACTCGTTTTGCATAATTTTCTATTTTCAGGAGATTTTGATGAACTATTTGTATTTTGCTTTCCATTATTTTGATAATTTGGCACACTAGTTTTCGGAATTACCAATTCAGGATCTGGTTCTTCTTTGATTTCAGTTTGTGTTATGCTTGTTTGTTTTGAAAAAGCTTCGGCTTGCGAGTTTGTTAAAACGGGACTGGTATCTCCTAAAACCTCGCTATGTCTGCTTGCTATGTGGCCTATATATCCTGGAAAGAATTATTTGTTTTTCATAAGTTATTAGTTTAAGTATACTTATTATAAAGCAAGTGGGTGCCTGTAAATTAAAAAAAATATTTAAAAAAAACTAGTTTTTTGTAGTTAGCTTCATTTATCAGTCCCTAACAAACTCAATTGGCTTACGTCGTTTTATTACAGAGTTTATAGCCATAGCCATAGCCATCTTCCGACTTCATCATCAGACTTTGGATATCATCTAGGACCAGAGTACTTGTCAAGACGAATCTAACGAGCCCAAACTCGATGGGGTTACGTCGTTTTATTACAGAGTTCCAGCTTACAGCTTCATCATCAGACGGGCTCCATGTTACTATAATATTGCATTGCCATCCGATTTATATACATAGGTACATACATTTAAACATTTCAAGTTAAATAATAGCTTTTAAAAATAACAATATGCGCAGATAACACATAAATATTAAAGAGATATAGAGTTGAGTAGAAAGCGTTGAAAAAGTAACGTTAGAAAAAGCTCAATAGATAAAATTGGAAAAACCAAAATTGTTATATTGTAGTTATTGTCAATTAGAAGTTTTATGTACTTAAGTCAATTATAAAAGTTAAATGTCTCGCCCTGATAAGAAGTATTACGCGCCTATCAAAAGTTAGTTCGAATTTTGTTTTTACAGATCTGCAAAAAACGTAGGTATGTCTCGATCGCATAAAATAATGTAGGACAATGTGACATCGTTTAATTACGCGCTTAAACTAGCGGCACGCAATGATGGCCGGTTTGACACATTACAATAGTGATGTGGAATGTCAATTTATTCTCGAACAAAAAACAATTAAGTTTTGTTTTTGTACCTGATTAAATAGGTTTAATAAAACAAAAATGTATATGTTTATTTAATTTATTTGAACGAACTGAATATTTGAATGAAAATGAATATACATACTTTATATGCACACAAGAAACATATGAATACAAAAGATACCAAAAAAGGTGCCACAAAAGGCCATAATTAATCAGATTCGTCCATACTACTATTTTCACTGTCGTCACTGCTATCATCACCTACATTAATAATTATATGTTCGTTTTCTATAATATTATCTATTTTCACATCTCTTTCATAATCTTCCCTTATTAATTTAACAGTTCTATTCACAACCTTTTCCCAGTCTCCTTTAGTCACATGTTCACAAGCTTCTTCTAATAATTTTAGCATTTTTTTTGTGGTAAATGGGGGTTCTGTATTGTGTCTTGCAGCATATCCCTTAATTTGAGCCCACACCAACTCAATCGCATTATACTCACAATGGTAAGGCGGTAACCGTATAACTCTGTGCCCATGTTCTAATGCTATTTCGTCAATGACGTATCGGTGTTTTGTTCATATTCACAAGTACATTCACCCCTTAAATGGTGCAAACTGATTTTTCTACACTTGTATACATTTTAGAAATCAATTTAATAAATAAATTTTGAGTCCTAAACCTAAAACTACATTCGATAAAATTTATGAATCTCTGCACATCACTATCGTCAATAAAGTAATACAATTATTTCCTTCAAAGTCGTTATCAATTAATACGGAACTTCATGAGCGAACAAACGTCAAACCGGCCATCATAGCGTGCCGCTAGTTTAGGTCGCGTAAAAATGTAATTTTAATTCGAGACACGAGGCCAAATGCGATTTTCATGATATTTCATTGAAATTTTATGACAAACTAAATAAAAAAGCTGAACTTGACTTATAAGCGGACTCTCCTCTCCAATGCGGAAAGCACAGAGTACATTATAATATATACGCGGAAAGCTTGTGTTATGGGCTATAAATTGGCTGATTCTACTAATTTGGAAATAATAGAAAAACGTAGCAACATGTAGTATGTTATGAAATATTTTTAACGTGTTTTTGTATTACGGTGACATATTATGACACGGTAATAATATTACCTCGACGGTAGATTAAGACTTAATTACGGTGCATCTACGGTAATTACCTTCTGTTTGTATGTCTGTGGTAATTACCGTGTACAGTCCGTTCAGTTATTTTACCTCTGACAACCTCCGTCAAGCCATAGTATTTTGACAAAATACTATGGCTTGTACGGAGGTTGTCAGAGTGTACATGGACAATGAACGGACTGTACATGGGAACACTGACTAACACAGATACATGGACCTAATTTAGGTCCATGTATCTGTGTTAGTCAGTGTTTCCATGTAGTACACGGTAATTACCACAGACATACAAACAGAAGGTAATTACCGTAGATGCACCGTAATTAAGTCTTAATCTACCGTCAAGGTAATATTATTACCGTGTCATAATATGTCACCGTAATACAAAAACACGTTAAAAATATTTCATAACATACTGCGTAAACCATCCTTCATCGTAAACATCCTTACCATGTGCGAGCGCATTTTGAGCCAAGTCAATGACTTAGAAACGAAAAAGAGAAACAATTTTTAACCAAAACAATAAAAGGAAATATTTTTACCAAGCAATCAACTAAAAGAAATAGCAAAACTGTGTTGATTTCAAGCCTACTAACGATATTATGTTGACTAAGGCCCGCTTGCAGAGACGAAGAGTTAGTTAACCCAGGAATAAATTTGTAATTTTGACAGACGCTTTATACGAAATCTGTCAAATCTTAACACAGAGTTAGCTGCTAACTCTGGGTTCAAAGGATAACTCGACGTTTCTGCAGGCACGCCTAAGATGAATAAATCCATATAATTATGAAAAAGATATTCTTTTGCTAGGAGAGTCAGATTCAGATTAATACTAATAATAATAGTCCGGTCAATTTAGACATTCGAAGGTACATAAAGTCCCAACAAGCTGAAAATCAGTAAAATTGTTCAAAACATAATTATAAATAATATTTACAAGTTCCCCATCATTCCCGTGTATGGAAATTTTTTTATTCAAGGTCAAAGGTCAAAAAAATGAGTTTTTCGCGATTTTCAGCAAAACGGTAAGTTTTATCATAAAAGTAACTTAGAAAAAATTGTAGATCATAAATTTATCTATAAAAAATGTATCAATATTTTTTTCTTACGAGCCACCGTTTCTGAGATATAACGATTCAAAAAGTTATAATAGCTATTTATGCAACTGCATCGTAATGAGGGTCATTTTAATTCGAGTGCTGTTTTTTGATACGAGGCTTGCCGAGTATCAAAATAGGATAGTACGAGAATTAAAATGACTAATTACGGTCAGTTGCATACAAGATTTTATCTACGACAAGGAAAATAAAATCATTAACAAAATACGCCGTAGGCTCAATAAAGTAACAAAAAGTAACTCCGCAAGCCGCCACCAGCCGCCTGTGGCGCCTCTGTCAACAAAAAGTAACTCCGTAAGCCGCCACCAGCCGCCTGTGGCGCCTCTGTCATATGAACGGTACAAAAGTGCCAGAACCCAGAGCCTTAGCTTTAGGTATCCTATTTTAAGAAGATAACCATTTCGATTCAGCTCCCATACAACGAGCTGCATCGAAATGAGAAGCAAAACCGAAAGAGGGTTCATTTCGATTCAGCTGTCAAATTCGAAATTGGAACTTTTCGATGCTGGAGTAGATAAAAGTTGTTATCGTCATAATATGCACACGTTTCCACGCCACCTATGAGGTAGTGTAATTAGCGCGTTTTTTTTAACGTGGTTTCCCCAGTAGGCCTACTCCACGGGTCAGTTGTGATCCTGTTTAATGTGAAACTATTGCAAAATAACGGAAATTTTGAACCGACTTCAAAAAAGGAGGAGGTTCTCAATTCGGCCGGTATCTTTTTTTTTTCTCTATGTATGTCCACCGATTTCTCCGGGATTTCTGAACCGATTCGCGTGATTTTTTTTTAATCGACAGAGGATGTTTGCGAAATGGTCCCATAAAAATGTTCACCTTCAACTCCTCAAGCCTGATGCTGCAGGAATATTGCCCACCTAAACTAAAGGGAATTAGGAAATGTCGATTACGAATTAATATTGTAGGTAACAAGTATGGAATACATCATGGAGCTCCAGGTCCTAGCTCCTCAATCCTGATGCTGCAGGGTACTGCCTACCTAAAACTAGGGCGATATAGGAAACTTCAATTACGAATTGATATTGTAGGTAACAAGTATGGACTACATCATGGAGCTCTAGGTCCAGTAGGGCGGAGGGCGGACACAATATGAGAGACTCGTTTTTAGAAGTCGAGCGAGCATCGCGAGTCGGTTTCATAGTTTGTATTTAGGCCCGCCCGACTTCAACAAACGTGGACAAACTAAAATTATTTTTATACTTTGTAGTGGCGTTAGAAGTCGGTTTTTTGAAAAGAATTTTTATTTTTAGCTTTTAAGTGTAGGATATTCATAAGATCCAAATCACCTCTTAGATAGGTACCTATAAAGAATAAATTTTAAATCCTTGTATAGGATTTGATCAAGGGAACATGGAAGCATTTGGGGGCCCCCTGGACCAGAGGCCCGGGGCGGGCAGCCCCCTCCGCCCCCCGCCCTACTGGACCTATAGCTCCATGATGTAGTCCATACTTGTTACCTACAATATCAATTCGTAATCGACATTTCCTAAATCCCCATAGTTTTAGGTAGGCTGTACCCTGCAGCATTAGGATTGAGGAGCTAGGACCTGGAGCTCCATGATGTAGTCTATACTTGTTACCTACAATATCAATTCGTAATTGAAATTTCCTATATCGCCCTAGTTTTAGGTAGGCAGTACCCTGCAGCATCAGGATTGAGGAGCTAGGACCTGGAGCTCTATGATGTATTCCATACTTGTTACCTACAATATTAATTCGTAATCGACATTTCCTAAATCCCTTTAGTTTAGGTGGGCAATATCCCTGCAGCATCAGGCTTGAGGAGTTGAAAGTGAACATTTTTATGGGACCATTTCGCAAACATCCTCTGTCGATTAAAAAAAAATCACCCGAATCAGTTCAGAAATCCCGGAGAAATCGGTGGACATACATAGAGAAAAAAAAAAAAAGATACCGGCCGAATTGAGAACCTCCTCCTTTTTGGAAGTCGGTTAAAAATTTCCGTTATTTTGCAATAGTTTCACATTAAATAGGATCACAACTGACCCGTGGAGTAGGCCTACTGGGGAAACCACGTTAAAAAAAACGCGCTAAGTACACTACCTCATAGGTGGCGTGGAAACGTGTGCATATTATGACGATAACAACTTTTATAACTTTTTGAATCGTTATATCTCAGAAACGGTGGCTCGTAAGAAAAAAAGTATTGATACATTTTATATAGATAATTTTATGATCTACAATTTTGTTTAAGGTACTTTTATGATAAAACTTACCTTTTTGCTGAAAATCGCGAAAAACTCATTTTTTTGACCTTTGACCTTGAATAAAAAAATTTCCATACACGGGAATGATGGGGAACTTTTAAATATTATTTATAATTATGTTTTGAACAATTTTACTGATTTTCAGCTTGTTGGGACTTTATGTACCTTCACTCTCATTTTTTGGTCTAATTTGACCGGACTATAAATTAAATAGCAAATTGATAAAGTTGTTTTTTTCTGTTTAAAAATGACACTGTAATTTACACGGTACTCTTTTAACTTATTAGTTATTACTCAAAGCTTTTAACTAATGCACTCTTTTAATCTAGAAACACCGTATTTTTAGCCTTGCAACACGGTAATTCTTGATTTACATATGGAAACACTGGTGTTAGTAAAGTTGGTACTTTACTAAAAACAAAAAAATGTTGTGCTGGTGTAATATTAATTATTATGGTTTAAATAGTGAATTCATTACTATAATTCATTCTTGATTGAGTATTTAAAATAATAAACTGATCGAAAACTATACCTTTCATTATAAAATGAGTTCCTTTCATTATAATAACATATAACTAGCACTGTGTCGCTTGTTACAATACAATTCTCACTTCAAGAATTCTTCAACTTAGCGAAATACCTAACTAACTACGAGTAAGTAGACGGATTATTCTGGAATGGCTGGAATCACATCTGTGCACATAGATTCGCATTTTGTCCTGTTTTGTCCATACAAAACTGTCATTATTGGATAGAAGCAGGCGTTACTTTGCGGAAGTCCATGATTAGCAAGAAAAGGGTAGAATTATTTTGCTATAATCCGCCAACAGAAAAAATCTGTATAATTTTTACACTACTCTCGACGCACGTTTCGCCCCGACACCGGAGCATCCTCAGGAGATGTTGACTCTACAACGATGCATTGTCTAAAACTGTCATTTTTCATAAAGTCGCGTACGCATCGAAAAGCCGAATTGATGCGTGAATTAGGCGCAGAGCCTAGACGCGCCATTGAGACGCTGCTCCGCGTCGTGTAGCATCGTTCTTATAAATCCATTATAATTTACTTATTACATAATTACTTATTAGGGTTTTAGGAAAATTGTATAAGTACGTACATACCTTTTCTGCTTTTAAAATAGACCAGACACTGTTCACACTGGAATAATGGTGTTGGATTCAACGGATGCACCACATGCAGCTTATATTTATGCCTATACCAATGCGTTCTGCTCTGTAAAATTTCCCCACAGAGCTTACAAATAACACTACCGTCATTTCTCGTCATGTATTCTAAAAACTCATTTCTGGCTTTTGGCGGGTCGTTTGAATTTTCTTGATCTTTGTTTTCATTAGTCTCTTCGTGTTTTTCTGTTAGGAAATGTACCCCCGTTTCCTGTGCTTCCATGGGGTTTGGCGGAGTGTCACTCAATGTTTCCGATGGATATTCAGATCTTGAGTCTGTTAAGACTTCCAGAGTAATTATTGGCATATTGTTCACGTCGTCTTCGTATGTGAAGTGATATTCTGAAATTTTTAAAATATAATGAAACTACCTTTTCATTTTACGCAATATACCTACCGTTATATTTCTTTAATAAATTATTACACTTACCTATTATATCTAAATATATCTACGTCACAAAAGTTGAAACTAAATTAGTCCGTAGCCCATTTTAACTAGACCCATTGAAGCTCACTAGAGGCGAGGGCGCCGCGCCGACCTCAATAATTAATGTATTAGATATCACCTGAGATGGATTTCGCGCAGCGAATGTTATCCTAGTAGTAGGAACTAGGTACCTACCTATTCCCTGCGCAACCCGAACTAAGGCCAATACACTAGTAAATATTTTCAACTTTCGTGACGCCCAATGTTAAGATACTAGAAGATGCCTTTACAGGAAATGTTCAATGAAAAGGTATGGGCCAATTACTTATTATGCACAATTGATTCGTTGGTAACAAGACAGCTTGTAAATAATAAAAAAACCGGTCAAGTGCGAGTCGGACTCGCGCACCGAGGGTTCCATACTCCAAAAGTAAAAGTAAAACGATAATAATATATTAATTTGCATAATTATCGTTAACTTTGTTTGTAGAGGTTTATTGTTAATATAAAAAAACTATGCTAGTTAGAGCGTTGGTTTTATTTTTCCTGTAAAATATACATAAACCTCTATTGAACATAATTATTACAGATTTTTCGATTGGTAAACTTCGGAGATAAAGGGGGGGGGGGGGGGGGGGGGTGGAACGGTATTTTTTTCGACATTTTGGCCGATTACTCAAAAGCTATTATATATAGAAATAAATAAAAAACTGCTTTAGAATGCACAAGTAAAGGCCTTTCATATGATACCCCACTCGGTATAATTATCTTACTTTGAAATTTCAAACCCCTGATTTTCCCCCTTTTTTACTTAAACTAAAATAATTTTCACGTTGATTTTATTTTTCATGTAAAATATACATAAACCTCTATTGACCATAATTATTTTAGATTTTTCGATTGGTAAACTTCGGAGATAAGGGGGGGGGGGGGGGGGGGGGGAACGGTATTTTTTTTCGACATTTTGGCCGATTATTCAAAAACTATTACATATAGAAATAAATAAAAAACTGTTTTAGAATGCACAAGTAAAGGCCTTTCATATGATACCCCACTCGATATAGTTATTTTACTTTTAAATTTCAAACCCCCGATTTTCCCCCTTTTTTTAATAAAACTAAAAATAATTTTCGACTTTTCTTTATTTCAATGCTTTTGGGCCACTATTATACACAACTATGCCAAATTTCATGTCGATAGCTTTAATAGTTACTGAAATAATCGACTGTGACAGACGGACGGACAGACGGACGGAGAAAGTCTCACCATATAAGGGTTCCATTTTTACCATTTTGGTATGGAACCCTAAAAACCAGGAAAAATAAAAAAGGTTTTATTTAAGGAAAAATAAAAAAGGTTTTATTTTTCCTGTAAAATATACGTAAACCTCTATTGACCATAATTATTTCTGATTTTTAGATTGGTAAACTTCGGAGATAAGGGGCGAGGGGACGGTATTTTTTTGACATTTTGCCCGATTTATCAAAAACTACTTTATTTAAAAATAAATAAAAATCTGTTTTAAAATGTACAGGTACATCCCTTTCATATGATATCCCACTCGGAATAGTTATCTTACTTTGAAATTTCAAGCTCCCGATTTTCCTCCTTTTTTAATTAAACTAAAAATAATTTTAGATTTTTTTAATTCCAATGATGTTGGGCCACTATAATACAAAACTATTCCTTTCATGTCGATAGCTTTAATAGTTACTAAAATAATCAACTCTGACAGACGGACGGACGGACGGAGAAAGTCTCACCATAAGGGTTATATTTTTACCATTTTGGTACGGAACCCTAAAAATGAAGGCGTAGTTGTGGGTGGACCTTAATGCTAATGTAAATACCTACTAGAGCCACTATTTCAGAGTTCGTAAATCAGTTAATTAGAAAATATTATCTACTACAATATGAATTTTATATCTAAGTACCCCACCAATATTTCCTTATCCTTTATTAAAGAGTGGGTGTGCGTTCGTTAACAGTAAACAGATTTGATTTTTGCAGTAGTAGATCAAGTTTCAACTATCCGAAAAAAAACACGCAAGAATTACATCATACTGCCAAGGGACGTGTTTGGGCAAAAACATAAAATGATGAAATTTGTTCGATAATAAAAAATCGCGAAGTTAGGTCTAATTTTTAACCAATATTCATTTATTGTCAATGTGTTGCATATACAGAGCCAACATTTTTACATTAAATTCCGATTGATATTATCAAGAGAGTAGCCTAGTGAATTGAAAAGAAAATGAATATTTTACGAGTTACAAAGTATTTGGCGCTTACTACACTCCTATTCCGCGCAAAACGCTTTCTTTTGTCGCGCCTCACATGAGGTTGCGGCTATGTTTTATTTCATCGCGAAATCTGATTTTTTTTTGGTGTTATACGCGTTCTTAATGCCTTTTCCCACGGGGTCAGTACCCTTAGTGGAAGTTAATTTTCGAACACTTTCCATGATTTCTTGAGTTTGAATAAAATTTTGTTGTACCTACCTTTGCTTACTTGCAGTTGTTAGAAAGAAACGATATCGACCAATTATTCAGGCTTTGACAACAAATCGAAATCGAGTAGATAGCACGTACTTTATTCTGTTTGTTAGATTGAAACCATTTAAGATTTCTAAAAAACCCAAGAAAAGGATTTAAAGCGGGTGTAGAGCCAGCGTAGGCTAAATAGTCAAAAATAATTTTTCAATTTTAGTATTTATACTTTTATTTGAATTAATATTTGTGTACATATTTCCGCATTACAATCGAATGCGTTGGTAAGATTCTTTCCCTTACATAAAACTAGTAAATTTTTGTTACATACTTTTTTAGATATTTCGTAGCTTACATCAAATTTACTGTTAAAGCTCTGCTGTTTGCAACGATAATTTTATACTTAAGTAAGTAATTAACATAATTTATCCAGTTGAACTGTTGTAGTAATGTTAACTTTTATATAAATTTAATAGAAAATCTACCAGTATATTTACTTAGTACTTACATTGTAAAAATACTATAAGAATAGCAGGTATACCTAACTGTTAGTGTCCAATAACAATCATAGTCTCTGATTATCTAAAATGCTATCGACAGTTCCTTGCCCAAATAAAATTATCGTAAACCCGCTGTTGATAAAAATCTAAAGAAAAACATACTTTATTTAGTATAAAATAAAATAGTAAGAATAATACTATAGCCGCAATAGTTATGTTTTTGAACGGCTAAATAAATATTTTTCTGTACTTAGTAGTATTTTTCTGCAATAGAATCTAGAAAAAATTAACACACGTATAAAACATTGCACTACCTTCAATATAACTCTGATGCTGTTGATATTATTAAACTGATATTTATTCAAACTTAAGAATCAATAAAAAATAATTCTATTATATAAAATATGCAATTAAATGCGTTCCTCAAAAGATAATTACTAAGTATATTGTAGCTGTATTCCAAATGTAAATTGATCAAATTATTTTGTACAGAAGGTATAATTTAAATATTTTTTTAAAGACACATTATTAAAAATTGTAATAAAAGTGACAGTTAAATTAAAGAAAAAAGTAAATCGAGAAATTAAATGTTCAATAGTTAGAATGATAATAATACTTAGGTTCTTGGAATATATAACACTATCTTTTTCTTTAAACAAAAACCCCGAGTTTATAATATGTCAAAAGTCAAGGTCCACTGAACTCCTTTATCAGCATATAAAAAAGTCCCCTAAATTTTTTTAAACAATTAGATAAGAAAAACCTAAGAAATCTCTGTGTATTAACCGACTCCATTAGAAATCAAGTGCGCTACTCAAACATGTCATCTAGGAAGAAGTTATACCTATAAGATGCATTCACCTACAGGCTACAACTCAAAACTTTATTAAACTTAAAACTATAGTCTTCAGTTATTTCCACTTTCCAAAATTTTGAATCAAGTAATATGACGTATATTTCGTGATATGGTCACGAAATATGCGTCATATTACTTGATTGTATAATATGATATATGATACTTGAATACTAAATGAAAACAATTATTTGTATATAATCTATATTTATATATAGATATAGGCTGCCTGGCAGCATATGGTTGAAAGGAAAAGTAAGATACAACAATGAACTTGTTGCTAACTTAGTTAGCACTAATATCACAAAACAAAATACTACAAAAGAAAGAAAATAAAAATAACATATTACCACTCAAACGAAATAAACACTAAAGAATTGGAAAAAAAGAGTGGTTAATAACAGGAATGGAAAAGAAAGAAATGAGAGATTTCCCATCAAGATGCATAATATTCTTTCCGTGCTGCCGAGACAGGGGCCAAGATGGGGAAATATCTGCCAATCGTATTAACTTATTAAGTAACTTACTTATTGTACAATCTTTATCTAAATTGTTATAATCTTGTTATTTTAAGCACAGGAGTCAGGAGTGAACCCTCTTGATTCTTTGTTGCTATTCTCAAATAGTTTGCAGATCTGGATCCTATTTGGGTAACTCAATCAACAAATTAAGTAACCTTAACGGGAAGTGGCTAGGTTGAGAGTAGAAATAGTTAAACCGGTGGGCTTTAGTGTGTGACGAGTGCTGTGAGCAAGGACATGGCAATAAATACTGTCTTCAAACGTATAATGAGCAACAATAAAAAAGTTACGCTCTCAAGTGTACCCATAATGTGGCTAATTCTGTTGAATATCTAGAATCTTGAAACGAAACTAAATTGACAGGTCTAAACTCTCTCGTAAATGCAGTAAGCCTAATGAAAGGGATAGTATCCCTTTCATAATGCTTACTGCAGAAAAAGATAGCATTAAATTTATACCTGTAAAAGTTTAGTTTCGAGATTGTGTACCTACAACAAAGTCATCCACAATTACTTGCTCAATAAAGGTGACCATCTTGAATCTGTCTCGACATCGCACATCGGTATCGTAGGTACAACGCTATCGAACGGCTTAATTTGTGCGATTGACTGGCGCTGGTATTTCTATCTAAAATCACACTTTAATTGTTAATACCTTATCGGCAATTATAGAATCTATGACGATCCAAGTCTATCCTTAAATATATACAACAACTTGAACCTATCAAACTTAAATAAACTTAATATTGTGCGCTAAATTCAAACACAAACTCAATAATATTTTAAGTAGATAAACTTAAAATCTACATGTAATAATAATATATTCTACAGTTTTAATATAAATTGCTTATGTTACCAAAACTCTGTTAAAGATACTAATCTTACAATAATAACTTTCAAACGAGAACTTATAAATATATCCGTGAGAGTGATAATCCATAAAATCTAACAAATTATTTCCCTTATCAATGGAAGAACTGCTGATTGTCGTTTCTCGGCTTCTAGGAGACCTAGAACCTACTTCACCTTACGTCCTAAAATGAAAAGATAAAGATGGACACGTTATTTTATACAACATTAACATATGCGCTATGGCACTAGTAGATTTTACGTAAGCATATTGATTGTATACATTTTGATCTATACTTTACTTTAACCATTTATGTAAATTGTAATTAATTAAATAATATGTATCGTAACAATAGGCTCTCTAAAATTGAAAAATTTAATAATAACTACTATAATATAATATAAAGTCTTGAATAAGAAATATTTGAAATATATATAATAACATATAATATCCCAATAATAATATTTTCACTTATGATTAATCTGAAATTTTTCTGGTTGTTGCAATTAACTTTATTAATCTAGACAATGTTTTAACATCAAGAGAGTTGAGGTTGACAAAATTGTATACTTAATCACTTTAGCATAGTTAAATCCTGTTGATTGATTAAGTTAGCTAGTATAGGCTAATAAATCGTCTACAATAGACGTATTTAAATGATTTATTTTTAAAAAATGTATTGCGAAGACAAATAAATGTTAATTACAGTCTTTGGTCAGTGTCTTGCGATATCTTCTAAAGTACCAAGTAAAAAGGAATCTAATGGTGAACAACAGGTTTAAAAAGTCGAGAGTAGAAAACGAATGGAAGGCACAATTCAGACTTGCAAAGCACCTATTAATGCTATTAAAATGTAACAATTAAAATTTAATACGCCGTAGTAGTGGCGTAACTGGCCTTCGTTAAATTGTGTAAATTATTGTCTAATATTTGCACAACCATACTTTTACAAGTTAAAACAATGAGCTTTTTGTAACAATCATTAGATATTAAATGCATAACAGTATCATTGGAAATACGATAAAAGTGTACATTAAAATTTCACTCCAAAAATAGAACAAATTCTATTACTATTGAAATATGGACATCTAACTCTATAAAGATTTATATTTTCAAGAATACGTCTACGATATACCTAAAGGTGTTTTTGAAGGCACTATATTTACGATTGAAATCGATATTGTTCAAATGGAATCCATAATACTTGTCACAACCTTTACTTAAGCTTGTGCGGGATCGGGAGAAGAATGTGAAGGTGTTGAACCGTGGGGCGATCCCGATCCTACCGCCTCCAGTTTTATCCCAGGAGGTAGCTGGCCTTCAATACCAGGTAGCATAAAGAAGGCATTCGGTGGATAAACACAGTCCTTGGGCACGTAATAGTCGTGTGTTGTCTTCATGTGGTTCTTCATTTTGTCAGGCCTAGAGAATTCTTTGCAGCAGACAGGACATGGGAATACTTTCCTCTGTTGGCCTTCGTGATAGAGGAAGGCGTGCCTCTGGAATGAATATTTGTTTTTGAAAGTTTTCTGTATGTTTTCTTTCGCACATTCCGTGCATTGGTACACGCCTTCGTTCACGGACGCGTACCTGAACAGATTTAGGCCCCGGACTGACATTTCCGTTAACTGTTCCGCGGGATCATTGGACGCAGAGTTCGCTCTTCTCCTTATACGCCTTCTTACAGCTGGTCTTTGCATGTGTCCTCCTGTTGGTAACGTGTTATTATTAATGGAATCGTTATGATATTCATTCGAGGTGGATGCAGATTGTGTCGAAGGATTTATGTAATTTTTTCCTTGGCCATCATTTGTGGGCGATTGGACAAATTTTATGTCTTTATTTTCGAAATCAGGTGTACCACGACCTGAAATTAGTTAACTTTTATGTAATTAAATCCAAAAATTTTAAACTTATTTATTTCGACATCTAACGACACTTTACAAGAAATTAATAGGAAATTCATCTACCTACTGGTTTCGAAAGATAACAAAATAAAATAACAATGGATTAAGGGAGTTATGGATAAAAAATAAACAAAAGACTAAAATATATTAATATTTATTGTTCAAAAATCAATGACGAAATTAATTACACCATGATAAAAATGAAAAACATGACAGATGTATTTCTACCTTATGTATAGACAAGTTCATCAAAATAACATAGCCATGTACTAGTAAAAGATTTTTTTAAGTAAGTAGCACCAATTTATTTTACAATATAAAAAGCTTGCGTCACTGCATTACACAGATTGACAAACTCGTCTAGGTGTATCCTTAAATATGTAAGTATCAAATTATAAACAAAAATAAAACTTTAAAGATGAATTAATAATAGAGATACACCTTGATATGCCCAAGTATATTTTCGGTGCACCCTATTTATATGTAATATGTAGGTATATCTGCGGGGCTTAGGTTGTATTCGATTGAATCAACACCAGGCAGTGATGAAAAATTAATGATTTCTAAAAAAACAAAATATTTTTAGGAGTTGAAACATGAATAACTATATAAAATAATCATTAAATCTACGTAATAAATTAAAAAAATAATGTAACAAAAAAGATAGCTTTCACTATGTTAAAATAGGACTCAAGTATTTGCATTTGGAACTATTTCGGCAAGTGTAGTAGGTACATCATTTATAAAAAAATAAATAACGCATCTTAGTTAATAAGATCACATAAGGTGGGTTATTTAATTGAGATAGACAACTCCGGCAAGGATACAGGTCTTCCACGAAAATAGCTGCCCATTTTATGAAACCAATAAGTAATAAAAATAAAAATAGCCTCACATGATTACATTTCACAAGACATCTAAATCTATTGTTTAAAATAAAAAAATACAAAAGCAACAATTTGTACTGAACCAAAAAAATACTTTGTTTCGCATAGCATCAATTTGAGCAACTTAGAAAGCATGTTAAACGTAACTAGCTCTAACCACACCGTCTACTTGAGAGTAGTATCATATGACAATATACCTACCTGATCAGTCCTCTCTTCGTGACTACTACAGTTTTCTACAGAATAGAAAATTCACTCCTTTGTAAACAACACAATTTATGCCTATTAAAATATTATAAATAACTTAAACTAATCTTTACTAATAACCCGTGTTGTTACTTTGCTACTATATAACATAGTATAATCTTTATTGTAGTTCGAATTAATTTATATTTAAGCATCGTTGCTTGTATCACTATTAAGGTAGAAGGTACGCTTAAAGGCAAGTGGAAGTCGTCATTTTACTTTGATTATATTATTTTGTTTGTGGCAAGATTATACATCTGAATTGCCATTATTATATCAGGTATTAAAAGTAAAGGAATAATTAATGTAAGTAAATTTTACAAACAACAGAAATTTTCTACGTCATAAATACATATTTTATTTTACTTTACTGGTGATTGTACCACGTGGTTTAACGAGCGACATATAATTTATTATGGTATTCAACATGTAACTGTTTAAAATATATATCTATGAAATAGATCACAAAAATAGACACAAATAAAAAAGGTATGAAATTAAAATAAATATTGGAACAACCAAACAATAACATTAATAGAAAAGATTTATTTTAGCTTTAACTTTTATTATTTTTTAAAGATTCTAAAAATAGTAATTAACACCTTATTGTATACGACCGTATTTCCTTCAATAACAAATAATGCTATATCGTGTAACTCTCGAATCTAAATCTTTCTAATATTATTACACTTTGCGTTTTGCTATTGTCTAAGTGCGTATAACAAAAAAAAAATATGGAGTCAACGTTTGGCTAAGAACTATAAAATATTTTATTAATATTATGCTTCAAATTTTCTGTGTCATGTTGAGATAAAATATTTGTTATACAATTTTATTTAAAAATACATATAAGAGAGGTGTAAATTTTTCTATTAATCGAAATTTCTTCTTGCTTGAACTGTAAACTGTTTTTTCTATTCTTAACCTAAACCTGAGGAATGTACTAAGAATTTATTTTTGCACTTTAATTTATATTAGGTCTCTTTTTGTAGTTCAACGAAACATGGTTCTTTGAGCACAAAATTTAAAATGAACAAAACGAAATAAAAACGCCTTCACCGTCTATTTTGCTGGAAACATTTTCAAAAGGATAAAGCATTTGTATTACTTGACAGTCAGCAGTTGAGCAGTAAATTTTAGACCAACATTTAAGTTGGGGCGATTAGGATGGAATTTGACCTACTCAACTTGTCAATTTTACTCTGAAATTAAATAGTTAAAACTGAAACCAGATTTAAAAAACAGCTCTTTGCTGACGCTAACTAGCATTTACCACGTAATATATAAAATTGGCAAAATTATATAACTTAAAAGTTTTCCTCAGTAACATTCGCTAAAATCCTACTCTTATCTAAAATCTTGAATATATGTAAAAATCCTGCTATAATACGAGTTGAATTACTTTGGTGAACACCTCTCCTAAGTCACTGTCAATAGTACATATTATTATTACAATGAAAAATAAAGACTTGTAATTATTTGTTAATAATATATTATTAGATATAGTTTATAATCTGCAAATGTAATCTGATAAATTTACTACGGAATTCTATTTAAGAATATAATAATTTGTAACATTATATAAGCATAATATACTCTGAGAATGAAACGCACGAATAAATCTATTTTTCATCTGTAAAACAGTAATACATATATTATCATCTGTACATAAACTCTCGTGTATACATAATATTATGTAGCTGCTATTTTTGAAGCCCCAATCCCCATATAACACTCATGATTCATTTTTTCCTCTAACGATAACAGAATTAGGGCTTTTTATTAAAGATGTCTTTCAAAACAACAATAACAATCAACATACTCTTTAGGGACAATTCATTTTTAAGTCACATCACATGTGACGTCTCCTTAAGTTTAATTTAGCACCAATTGATGATATAGCTTTAAGTAAATAATGTTCCATCGATTTAGAAATAAGATATTCTAAAAAAGTCATTTCTCGTTAACATAAATAGAACTTTTATAATCGTTTATAACAAATACAAATAGAATTTATATTAGTTAAGTATGTAGAATAAAAATTAAGGAACTCGGAAAGGAGAATGATTAACTCGATTTAATTAAGGAAAGTTAGAAGTTTCAATTTTTAAAACGATTTCAGTTTAGGCACTGACTAAATTGACTATTATTAAATATCTGATACTTTCGGTAGTAGCCTCACCTTGAAATATATCTAAATTTCCCATTTAAGTACCTATCCCTGATCAAAGATAAATTTTTCATATAAAGATTATGAAAGGTACAATAAATTCGTTTATATGAATTCAACAGTCTTGACATTTTTTAACTAGGCGCCGCAGCGTCATCCCAATTTTTAATAAGTATGATTTTTTACAAGTTGTTATAATTTTCATGTAAAGTGGGAAACATGAGATGATGTCCCTAAATTTAACAATATACGTTATATTTAACTACTTGGGCCTAGAGGTCACTATAATCCTAAGGAAGCTTCTTAAAGTAGATTGTAAACTTTGAATAATGAAAATAAATAAATATACATAATATTCTTTGAAATTTCTTAGTTATCTAGTAGTCGATTTAACTTATTAATATACAAGTAAAGGCACACTAATAGGCAAGCGTTCCCTGGACCTACTACTTATTTTGGAAACCGTTATATTTTGGATTAATAACTGAAATGATCATACACTGCGCTTACGCTTGAACTCTGCAGGAGAAACTATTGCTTTTACTAATTTTTACTTAAAATATGTATCCGTCTACCATCACCTTTTAGGAGCAAGTCTTGAAAACTTGCAAGTTGACAGACAATTCCAGATAAAAGATGTAAGATTCCATGTAGTTCAGTGACGAATATGCGTTTTTGAAGCATA
Source organism: Oeneis ivallda (assembly GCA_029955525.1). Classification (NCBI taxonomy): domain Eukaryota; kingdom Metazoa; phylum Arthropoda; class Insecta; order Lepidoptera; family Nymphalidae; genus Oeneis; species Oeneis ivallda. The sequence goes on from JARPMR010000005.1 coordinate 11,510,827, forward strand.
ATTTTGAAACGGTTATTCAGCAATACGCTCACTTATAAAGCTGCAATTGCAGAAAAGCACCCAGGTGAAATATGTATTTTGATGCCTTCGATAAAGTAAAATCGCTCAGGCGATCATGACCGGGGGTTTACTCTGCACTGTTAATATAATACAGTAGGTAACTATTATTTCCACTGCATGTGAAGTACGAAAATTATTATGAACGGTAGATAGATAATATTAAAAGCAGAAAGATATAGTAATAGGCATCTACATAAAATTCAACATTTGAGATAAAATCATAAACCTTTTAAATTGTTTCATTCAATATTTTTGCAGAATACGAAAAAAAAATTTAGATTAAAAATGAAAAAGGCGTGGTTGTTAAAAACGGGTTTTCGTAAGCTCAAAATGAGATTTTTGGTCGTAATATGGTCGTAATAAGTTAAATTTTTGACCATAATTACTATGTGATCAGGTAAGTACCACGATACATGTTTAAGTTGGTATGTTCGATATTTCGATCTCATTGCAAGGACCGTTGCGTTGTAATGACGGGACTGAGCTGGACATAAATCGACGGTTACAACTAAAATATTTGTCGTGGTATGTATTTGATCAGCATATTTTATTACGCCGTTAAACCACGTAAAATTTTTGATTTTGAAAATAAATATGTATAAGAATACAAACACAGACAAAATACATAATACCTATTTATGGCTTCATGTCGTGGAATTGTGAAGATTATTACTATTTTGTGTATAGTATTTTGCAATTATTAACCTGTCAGAGCACAAGTGTAACCTCAGATTACCGACTTTTTTGACAAATTCGACTTTTAAAGTAAATTTATTCAACAAATGAACTGTGAAAAGCAAAGTGGAGCTACTCGTATCATTATATGGAAGACTACTTTTGCCTCTAAATTTAACTAAATATTTTAATAAGTACAATCCCCTAATATATATTTAAGGCATTTTGATTTCTACTAAAATAGAATTTACAAATCATCTCATGGTTCCAGTTATTTTAAACTCTTCTCAAAGCACCTTGCTAAAATCACTTTTTAAACAATCTTGTTGTCGTTTAAGTAATATTTACAAAACTAAATATTATATTATTTTGTTTTTTTTACAAGTTCACAATAAATAAAGCTGCTATAACATGAAATCGGTAGGAGAATATAATTTTAAACGCGAGTGTTTTATTACATAACGTCCCTTTTTATCCACTACACATTATAAAATGTTCCCCTACGCACAATTTACAATATTGTCTTTGATAGATAATTGTTACAGAAGGTACGTAATTGACCTATAGATAAAATATGTAAAGTGTATAAATATACATATGCATCTCAACAAAAGAAATTACATAAATGGAAAAAATTGTAGTTAGACTCTTTTACTAATGAAAAAAATTGCGTACATTTTAAGGAACTGAACCTAAACTACCTCTGTTTAAATGAGATTATTGTAAGCTATTCTATCTCGTCCTAGCCATACATAATGGTCTATATTTGAATAGAATAACATTTACAACCAAACATTTCAACATTGATAAACTATTTTAAATTAACCTTAACAAAATCTACACATTAAAATCATAGCCCGTGTTGAGTTTTTACTTCGGAGAAGTTACATTATATATTAACAACTAAGATCACTAATAAGGCAAGTTAAATGAAAATGCACTTCACACCACTACTGATAATGGCATTAATAATATAGCCTTTTTGTAGAGTCTAGCATAGCCTCTCATCAGGAAATATTATTCAATATTCTGAATCTTAATAAATATAAGTTTACAAAAAGGCTCCGCCATTGGTATACTCGTAAAAATAACTCCTAAACTACACTAACTAATTCAGTTCAATGAGAATTGCGTGTAATCGAATAGACTACGATTGAATTAACGATCACCGTGAGTAGTTACTTTGTACCCTGAAATTTTTGTAAGTAATAAAATTAAGTAACAAGTGAGTGCAAAATAACAAGTAAATTATAGAAAATTTTATAAATCTCTTCGAAGTTCAGCACTCTGAGAAACAAATGGAACAACATAAATAAATAGATAAATATAACAACAAACGACTCACGTCGTTCAAAATACAAACAAACTTACTTGATATATCGTGAAACTTAGAGCTCGAACGCCTATTCATTTGCAATCTACACTTTTAACCACTATTCGTAAATTCAAGTTCTAATTAAGTAATTTTGAATTTAAAAATTAAATCAGATCTTTTAAAACAATCGTTTAAGTAGAATACACTTTGTATTATTAAGACTCTTGTTTTGCCGTTTGCTCGTTACCATGAGGTTGATTCTTATGAATGATTTTGAGATGGGCAATCATATTATCCTTCCGAGTGAATTCTTTGTAGCAAATGGGGCAAGGAAAAACTTTGACGTCTTTCTTATGAGAAGTGACGTAATGCCGACAAAAGTTGCTAATGTGAGTGTAAACTCGAGCACATATCTTGCATCTGAAGACGTTTTCGCCTTCCTTGATACAATAATCCCTTACAGATTCATTAGTTTCCTCGTGGTAGCTACCAACGTTACCTATGTTATTTTTTCTTATAGGCGAAGGAAATATACGGTGTTCCCAATTAGTTTGTCCCAAATCAGCTACTTCGTTATTTGTCATGTTTAAATTATTTTGTTCTAACTCAGCAGCAAACAGTTGGGTTGCAAGAGCCGGCATGAGAACAGTTTCAGGAGGGAATTTGTCGAAGCTGTTAAGGGCAGGATTTAAATTAGATAGGCCAGAAAGCTGATTGAATAAGGTTCGGGCTCTAAATTTGGACATTTGGGGTAGTAATTTTTTACTATTCTTTGGCTTTAAATTACGACCTTGTCTTATTTTGTCATCTACATCTTTCAAAGAACCTTCCCGGGAATTAGAGTTTTCGCGGCTCCTATCTGGATTGTATTTGTATTCGATTGGCTCATTATAATCATCAATGGTTTCAGCATTTGGCTCCTGTTTTATTGATCCATTTTCAATCGATAGCACCGGTCCGTTTGATGGAATATTTTGATGCAATTCCTCTCTGGGCGTTTTATCGATTTCTGAAAATTTACAAGACGGTATCTTACTGACTGAAAGAACTATCCACATATTATTATCTGTCCAATATTTAAATGATATAAACGTAATTGGAAATATTTTAGATTTATTGCTGTTAAATTGAATAACTATAATATTTCCAATATAGCCTTTATTGAAGGAAAGCTATTGGGAATAAGCCTTGTCTGTTTTCCCTTTTCTTATGTTAAAATATATATTTACTTTAGGAATATTATGAGAGTGAAATATATTATTCAAACCATTACCAAACCGAAATTGCCCCTGGCCATTCCTCTAATAGCTCTCCCCGAAAGCAGAAAAGCAAGCAATAGTTATATATATCTTTTGTAGAAGTAACAAGCATTAATTTCTTGAATACGTATGTCAAATAATTTGAGAGTTTATCACTTACCCCTTCAGAATAAAGTTTAAATAAATATAATAGATATTTAAATTACACTTCACTTTTCACTTATAGTATAATTTCCTAACATCAAAGCTTATATCCCAGTAGCTTTTCTCTTTACTTTAACATGATATTCTATTTTAAACGGTGTTAGGTAAATGGAAAGGAAGATTAAAGTATTTACAAGAGACAAGCGAAAATTACCATGGAAATTATCATTCACGACATTGGAATATTATTTAATTTTTCGCTTAACTGTTTTACATAACGAAACAAGACATTTCGTTTAAAGTAACGTAAAAGGATAACTTAAGCTATAGGTTTATCTACCAAGATCTAACTAATCCGCTAATAAATTAATTTAAACTAAGATAATGTTTAATAATTACATACCTGCTGATTCTGAATCTTTGCCTGATGTCGGGGCCTCGTTAGACTGAGCATCATCGCCCTCGTCTATCATTAGCGCTTCCCCTCCATCTTCTCCACCTGATGTAGCTCCATCTTCCGCATTGAATCCGTCCATCGACATCTTAACTTCTAACATTTCTGGTGAACCACGAATCAGTTGATCTCCCGCCCTATTTGAAGCTGCATGCGACGCAGATTCCGGTATAAATTCACCCGGTGGACTGGCGGCTGTGTTTAGGGCATCACTAGAGCTTCCACTCAGTTTTCTGGGTCGACCTCGTTTCCGTTTCGGTTGCATTAATGCGTTACCCAATAAAGGCATAAGTAAATTAGGAGGTGCCCCTCCGCTCGGAATTCCTGACGCAGGCCTCTTTTGGTGCATGTATGGGTGTATTCTGTGTAACTGTGGTGGGGGAGTATGTGCAGAGGTATTGGTCTGTTGTTGTTGTATTAAAGAGTTTGTTAATGCGGGAATATCGCATTTTTCTTCATTGACTTCTGTTAGTCCTTTTATCCTCAAACTTTCAGCTACTTTGAGGAATGCCGTCAGTCGCTCCTGGTCGACACTGACTTCTCCCCTGTACATAAAATCTAACAAGCTTTTCATATCAGAGTAAGGGACATCCTTCAAAATAACAATAGGATGTTTTTCTTGATGATTAACAAATAGGGCTTGGAAGTAAGGACTACAAGCCGATAAAACCATTTTATGTGCTTTAAGCAATTGGCCTTCTACGGCCAGCGTTACGTCAGTGAACGTTTCTGCGTGTAGAAGCTGATCAAACACTGACAACATATTGGTTTGGTGGTTGTTCCACCTTAAACAAAATCTTTGCGTAGCCATCTTTGCTAGTATTCCCTTCTTTGGAAGATATGATCAATACCAGTCCTGGCTTAAAAGCTAATGTATCAACAATATTTCAATGATGTATACATAAGTATTCTCTCGTATTCCATGAACAATACAACAAATCTTTAACAATGTATAATATTTAATTAGAAGCCATCTTTAATTTGTTTCATAGTGTATTCCGTTTGACGGGCGCAGGGAGATCTGCAAAGGAGAAATTACATATTTTAGGGTCTAAGCCGTTTTTTTTTGCAAGTTTGTAGATAGGTAAGAATCATTGGATACTATTGGTGTAAATAGTTAAGAATGGCGAAAAGTTTTTATAAGACAATAATTTTAATAAAGTGAAGACTTTACGTCTTCACTTTATTACAATTATTGTCTTAAAATTATTCAATACAAATTTCTAATAATGTAATGAATATAATATTTATTGTCATACTATTGCTCTTCTTCTTCTTCTTTGTCAACCGACAGACGTCAACTGCTGGACAAGGTCTCTTGCATGGACTTCCACAGTCTCGGTCTTGCGCCGCCTGTCCAGCAGTCCAGCGGCTCCCTGCGACTCGTTTGATGTCGTCGGTCCACCTAGTGGAGGGTCTGCAAACACTACGCTACCCGGTTAGGATTGTTCATTATACCTAAATCTATAATACCTTTAAACAAGCAATTCTTGTATATTCTTCTTAATATATTATATAATTTGTTTGTCCGCGATGGACTCCTAAACTACTGAACCGATTTTTATCAAACTTCGTAACTATCTGTAATTTGGTCCAACTTAAAAGATAGGATAGTTTTTTGGATTGGGATAGTTTATTTGTGTTATTTATATAGATAAGTTGGCGGTACGAAGTTCGCTGGGTCAGCCAGTATAGTATAGCCAGTAGTTTCGCCATCATTTATAAATTTCCAATAGCTCAGGAAATCGGGCGGTCCCGAAACCAGAAGACCCCGGTTCGAGTCCAGACGATTATATTTTCCCCTATGAATTTAATTATTATTTTTATTTAGTTTTTTTTTTAATTTATAATTTCCAAAAAACACGATTTAACAAAATAACCGAGCAAAGCTTGGTCACCCAGATATTACTATTTTAATTAACAATGTTGTTTAATTACATCTTAACTTTAATTTAAGTATACAACTACCTAACCAGTAAGCACATGATTCAGCATACCTAATTTAGAGTTTATTACAGATATATACCTATTTATGATATTTATAATAGAGTAATTTAAGTGTTCATAATTATCACTATATAGTACCTATTCAGTAATCAGTATTATAACTTGTGACTTAATATACGGTAAGTAGCACGGTACAATATAAAACAGTTATTTTACCTATTAATATAATTATATTATGATGAATATATTCAATCTATCAATCTACGAAATTATTGAATTGTTTATTAATTAATTTAATTTCCATAATTAAAAATTGGGATTAAAAAATGCGTAGGTATGTAAAATGTACATGCGACGATAAATTTTTAGTACTTTCTAGTACAAGTTATTAAATCTGTGTATATTTTGTAAAAAAATTATAAGTTTTGTAAGTTAATTATAAGTTTTGTTTTTTATTAAAAAAATTATAAGTGCATAAAAATCCAAATAGGTATTTGTATGTATATTCACAAGTTAGAAAATATTTTTTTCATTCGAGAATCAGGCTGTATCAAATATCTAAAAAAAATTATTAAAAGTCTTGTTGTTTTGTATAAACACAACAACAATAATATTTAGTTATGACATAATAACAAAAACTTAGTCATAAGTATATTTGAATAAAATTATACACTAGCGGCACGCTATGATGGCCGGTTTGACGTTTGTCCGCTCATGAAGTTCCGTATTAATTGATAACGACTTTGAAGGAAATAATTGTATTACTTTATTGACGATAGTGATGTGCAGAGATTCATAAATTTTATCGAATGTAGTTTTAGGTTTAGGACTCAAAATTTATTTATTAAATTGATTTCTAAAATGTATACAAGTGTAGAAAAATCAGTTTGCACCATTTAAGGGGTGAATGTACTTGTGAATATGAACAATTTTCACTATGTGGACAAACCTCTGAAATCGCAAAAAAATATCAGCTGTTTCATACAAAAGGTAAAATTTTTATTTTTATATGATATATACCACAACTCGGCATTTGGTTTTCTAAATTGAAAATTTTTAAAAATGGAATCTAATACGATCGTCACATAGGATCGCTGGCTAGCACAACTACTACCTCCGGCAAAATCGCGTCAATGCTCAATGCAAAACAAAGCAGTTTCGAATTGACGTTGCTTCGAAAAGTATAAACTGTCAGTGCAATGCGATTGTGATATAGTTTTGACCTGGCTTTGGATTTCAAATATTGATACTGCATTACTGTTGACCCTTGCTCGTTAATTTGGACTCTGTTCAAGCCCTTTGTTGTGGATTTCGTCGATATGACCGAACGTACGCAGAGAACTGTTCTAAATAGTCAGACACGTGAGTTCGTAATACGCCTTCGTAACTATTTCGATCGTGAAGCTCAAAATGGAGGGCCAATTTTACCTATAACGTCAGTGGTTGAACGCGTAGCTGATGCGCTTAATATTGGACAACGAACTGTTAGACGGATAACTAAAAAAAAATATGGCGAGACTGGCACAGAAGAAAATAAACTTCACACACCAAAAAAGAGAAAACGAGCAAAACCAGTCGTAGGCATCGATAGCTTTGATGCCGATGCTATCCGAAGACATGTTTACGGCTACTATTTACAGAAGGAGTATCCAACAAGAAAAAAGTTGGTGCATTCACTGAAGGAAGCTGGATTATTCTTCGGTGGGGAAAGTTCTTTAACGAAGATTTTGAAGACCATTGGATTTCGATACAAAAAATGTAACAAACGCAAAATATTGATGGAAAGATTTGATATAGCGATGGCAAGGTATACTTTTTTACGGCAAGTGAAAGAAATCAAAAATTGGCAAAATGTTGTGTTCTTGGATGAAACATGGCTTAATGCTAACCATACTGTAGACCGTTCTTGGAACGATGACACAGCAGCATCTACTTCCAAAGTTCCTGTAGGAAAAGGATCGCGACTTATAATTTGTCACGCCGGAACCATCAACGGGTTTGTCGAAGGTTCTCTCATGGCTTTTGCGTCAAAAACCACTGGAGACTATCATGAAGACATGAATGGAGAAAAGTTTACTGAATGGTTTACCTCAATGTTGTGTAGCCTCCCTGAACCATCTATTATAATTATGGACAACGCCCCATACCACTCGATGCAAATTGACAAGCCACCTGCCCAATCCCAAAAGAAAGCTGATATCGTCGCATGGCTTCGTAAAAATGGCGTAGATGCAAACATGAATATGTTAAAAGCGGAATTAGTACGTCTTTTAAAAGAAAACAAACCAACCAAGATCCGATACGTCATTGACGAAATAGCATTAGAACATGGGCACAGAGTTATACGGTTACCGCCTTACCATTGTGAGTATAATGCGATTGAGTTGGTGTGGGCTCAAATTAAGGGATATGCTGCAAGACACAATACAGAACCCCCATTTACCACAAAAAAAATGCTAAAATTATTAGAAGAAGCTTGTGAACATGAGACTAAAGGAGACTGGGAAAAGGTTGTGAATAGAACTGTTAAATTAATAAGGGAAGATTATGAAAGAGATGTGAAAATAGATAATATTATAGAAAACGAACATATAATTATTAATGTAGGTGATGATAGCAGTGACGACAGTGAAAATAGTAGTATGGACGAATCTGATTAATTATGGCCTTTTGTGGCACCTTTTTTGGTATCTTTTGTATTCATATGTTTCTTGTGTGCATATAAAGTATGTATATTCATTTTCATTCAAATATTCAGTTCGTTCAAATAAATTAAATAAACATATACATTTTTGTTTTATTAAACCTATTTAATCAGGTACAAAAACAAAACTTAATTGTTTTTTGTTCGAGAATAAATTGACATTCCACATCACTATTGTAATGTGTCAAACCGGCCATCATAGCGTGCCGCTAGTGTAATTCCAATTCAGAATGTCGAGTTCAAGGGTAAGTACCTACTAATTATAATATTAAAGTTTTGTTGTCTGATCCATTAGGTAGGTAGGTAGGTACCCTCCTAGATTCTATCAAGGCTATTTTTTTTTCATTCGGGAATCAGGCTGTATCAAATATCTAAACAAATTATTAAAAGTGCTGTTGTTTTGTATAATAGGTAAGTATACAAAACAACAATAATATTAAATTATGCATAATAACAAAAACTTAGTTGTATATTTGAATAAATTTTTTGTATAATAGGTAGGTAAGTATACAAAACAACAATAATATTCAATTATGACATAATAACAAAAACCTAATTGTATATTTGAATAAAATTAAAATTCCAATTCAGAATGTCGAGTTCAAGGGTAAGTACCTACTAATTATAATATTAAAGTTTTGTTGTGTCTGAATGATCCATTAGGTAGGTAGGTACCTCCTAGATTCTATCAAGGTTAAAAAATCGAGGGCGCCTCTAGCGCGGGAGGCGCGAGTCTGTGGCTCCGTGCAACGAGCGCACTGCAGTAGGAAAACATTCTACGTGTGACGCTAGGTACCTCCGTATAATACGCGGAAAACATAAAACCAGCGCATGCAAAATATATAATCGTTAATCACCGGCCACCTATATATCGCTACGAACAATCCACGAGGACGAAATCAAAAATGAAATCCTATTAGAATCTTATTGGAATCCCATTTAAATTAATTCAATCGGCGTCAATGTATTCAATCCGACGAAAACATATTTAATTTGCTCCACATCCACAGGTGCTGACCACAAACGTTATCGCGGTATAAACGGGCGCACGAATTATTACTACGCACCCAGTCGAGCGCGTTACATTACGTCATCACAATGGCATTATTACCTACGATATCCACATTAATTCAGCCGATACGGCGAGATAAGAACGGTTCGCGAATAATTATATCACTGCACTAACATAATAGAACATACCACACGTATCTGCACCACGATCAACTCGACCCTTTTATGGGAATGAGGATCAGCCCTTCCGCCATAGTCCGAGACCGCGTTTACGTCGCACCCCGCTCACCCGACGACTGACGGCCGCAGCCCGCAACCCCGCGCGCGATCACCGACTCGCTCCGCTACTCGAATATCTCACAAAAAATACGTCGTCATCATCGAAATGGCGGCAGCGGATATATTCAGCGCAGGGTGCACGGTAAAATATTGATTTATTGAAATTTATTGATTTCCTCTCGTGCAACAGAGATCCCCCTCACGGTACAGGAAAATATTCGACGTGACTCAGATTAGGGTGGGTGGTTTATATTTGGCAATGATTTTCGATCATAGCTTAAATCACGTTTATAGTAAATCTTGATGGGGCGCGACCGGTAGACATAGACACCTAGATCTCATCTTAACAAAATATTTTCAAAATATTTCTGTAATAATGTACTTAATTAAGTTATTACTGGTATTTATAGGTTAATATTGCGTTGCGTTTTAAACATCTTTATTTAAAAATTCGGTTCTGTATTTAGAGTCACCATCTAAAAATAATTGGGGAGGTAATTTAAAAATAAAGCCTCTCTGCGTCTGCTGTGAACTTCTTACAGTAAATATCATATTTGCAGTGATGATTATGAAATAATGTGTTATTACGGTAATAATAAACGGTAATATCATCCACATACCTTAACATAATAAATTCAAGGGATGAGTTTTCCACGTGAAAAACATCAATCCATTCGTGTTGTCGCCATGTCAGCAGCGTTTTCTGTCTCTGTCGCTCGCGGGCGGGGTGGGTTGGACGCCTTCCTGAGGCGAACGCCGCCGGAGACGGCCGAACTCCGTCACTTTTCGCAACCGATCCCACGCGATACCGTACGGAAAACAGACCGTGGGGCGCACTATATTTTTTTTAAACTAAAAATCACTTTACAACACTAATACTAAGTATATATGTAAAATTAAAAAGTACTAAATGCTTTTTGAAATCAAATGTTTGTTTATTGTCCACTTTGTCCCGTAAACAATTTTTTTTTTTCAAATAATTTTGAAGGATTCAAGGATAATAATGAACGAAAAAAGTCCGCGCGCGATTTTTGACACGGAAGTGTTTTAAATAAAAATGGCCTGCCGCCTCGGCGGGAGGAGTGGCAATGGGCAATGAGGTCGGTACCCTCTCTCTGGCACCCGCGCGCGCCCCTCCCTGCCGCACTCCGGCACAGGGTTAGAAAGTTAACAAAAGTGAATCGAGGAAAATGCGCGCCGAGGCAATAACGTCCTGGACGATGGGAACATAGATCAGAGAGGGATGGCTATACTGCTCGTATCTAATGCAGACACACACATTAACATTATCATTTCTAGACTGGATACCTGGAACTTCTTTCGCGTATATTTAGGTCTTTTGAAAATCCTGTGGAAACTCTTATTACGAGATCATGCCCAGGGTAGGTAATCCTCTATAATTGCCTAAGAATGTCCATCTAAATCGGTTCAGCGGCTCCGAAGAAAAGTCCGTACAAACAGACGTACAGACAAATAAAACCGTGTTTTTGTTTGCATGTCGTATATATATATATATATATATATATATATATATATACATACATATAATATATACATACTATGAACTTGATTTTATTTATTTGTCAATAGATATACCTACCTACTTAATTTTGTGTAATAATTTAATAAATCACCATACCATACTAAACTAAACATAAACGTAAAATCACGTAAAAACTTACAAATACTAAAATACCTACTATTTTATTTTCAAGACGGATTTTTTAAAAATAATTCATGAGAAGATCTCGACTGCGACAACACCCGATGGTAAATACGATGCAGCATAAGGTAACTTGGAAGGGGGTATGGAAGTTTTAATTAAACACATACCTACCCCAATATTATTGGTTTCTACACGCCATCGTGCCGGAATGCTAAATCGCTTTGACAGTAGGGTGGTAATACCTATCCTTACTGTGGTAATATACTACCTTGGCCAAAGCCTCTCACCAGACTAAATTGCGGAAAAACGAACCTATATTAAACACTAAAGAATGCCGCATCAAGCTTTAATTATGTACAATAATTAATTCATGAAAAGTATTCAAGTCTGTACTTATAATAAAGCATTAATAGATAATAATTATTTTCTTATCAGTACATAATACCTAACTACAACTTGAGTGCGTAATACTGGTAATATGATGATATTATTATGATTATGATGTTTTACAAAACATAAAATAAGCTTCTGAATGTACTGAACCCATAATAACGTAATTTTTACTGAGGCAGCTGACCTGTAGGGCTATTTTCTATTTCAGTGGATGTCGAAAGTTACTAAGAATGAAATATGGATGAAATTCAGGTTTGACAGTCGAAGAGGTCAGGAACAAAAAGTGACATTTACACTTATTCATTTTTCTCAGGAATCGAGAAAAATTGTAATTAATATATGATCTAGTGATAGCCTAGTGGTTAGGATTGTGGTCTCCTATTCGGGGGGTCGCAGGGTCGATCCCGGGTACGCACCTCTGACTTTTCGGAGTCAAGTGCGTTTAAGCAATTAACTATCACTTGCTTCATCTTCACCAATTCGCATTGGGCCCGCGTGGTGGACTATGGCCTATAACCCTTCTCTGAGAGGAGACCTGCGCTCAGTAGTGAGCCGCTGATGGGTAGCTAATGATGATGATGATGATGAATATGATCTATTGTAAATGTTACAGAACATTTGTACAGAATTTTCTCGTGAAATAAGTCACACATTGATCAACCTCAATCTGTTCAGATTGTTCTGAACAGATCAAATCTGTTCAGAAATTGATAAAATTGAGTCCGAATAAAAAGAAAAAATAAAAAAGCCGGCCAAGTGCGAGTCGGACTCGCGCACCGAGGGTTCCGTACTCCAAAAGTAAAAGTAAAACGATAATATTATATTAATTTGCTTATTTATCGTTAACTTTGTTTGTAAAGGTTTATTGTTAATATAAAAAAAAAACTATGCGAGTTAGAGCGTTGGTTTTATTTTTCCTGTAAAATATACATAAAACTCTATTGACCATAATTATTTCAGATTTTTCGATTGGTAAACTTCGGACATAAGAGGGGGAACGGTATTTTTTTCGACATTTTGGCCGATTACTCAAAAACTATTATATATAGAAATAAATAAAAAACTGTTTTAGAATGCACAAGTAAAGGCCTTTCATATGATACCCCACTCGGTATAATTATCTTACTTTGAAATTTCAAACCCCCGATTTTCCTGCTTTTTTAATCAAACTAAAATAATTTTCGCGTTGATTTTATTTTTTCTGTAAAATATACATAAATTTCTATTGACCATAATTATTTCAGATTTTTCGATTGGTAAACTTCGGAGATAAGGGGGGGGGGGAACCGTATTTTTTTCGACATTTTGGCCGATTAATCAAAAACTATTATAGAAATAAATAAAAACTGTTTTAGAATGCACAAGTAAAGGCCTTTCATATGATATATTTAGTTATTATTGGGCCACTATTATACACAACTATGCCAAATTTCATGTCGATAGCTTTAATAGTTACTGAAATAATCGACTGTGACAGACGGACGGATGGACGGACGGACGGACGGACGGAGAAAGTCAGTCAGGGTTCCATTTTTACCATTTTGGTACGGAACCCTAAAAATCAATCGAGCCGGATGCGTATATGTCACTTTTTGTTCCTGACCTGCTCAGTTCTTATTTTCCATGTTTTCCATAGCCATTTGAAGTGTCAAAAACAGAGAATACAGCAGCTGAACCATGTCAGAACTTCTACGGATCGCACTGTACCTACTATCCACATTGCACGTCATCTTCCAGAATTTCTCCAGCCATTATGCAAGCTGCCTTAAAATATTTTTCTCGAGTGAATATCGCGTGATTGTAAATATTGATAAAGTATAATAATATAAGTTTTTACAGGAAACTCAGAAATGCTTGACGTTTTTTTAACTGCGTTGTTTAGCGTCAATGGTTTCACGTATTGTTGTTTTATGATGTTCATCCGTAGACATCTTTCTATTACGAATCTAGTATAGGTAACTAGAAGGGCGTTAATTTTGCTAATTAAGTGAACTAGTGTCATTAGTTAGTTTTAGTTTACAGCTGCATCGCTAATTATTTCATTCGCAGCCTAAACAAAAATTTCTACACAGAGATTCCTTTTATTAAAGGGTAGGTTGCTTGTGTCGAAGCCTTCATTGTGATTAGGTATTAAGTATTTGGTTTGTATAACCCGTTCTCTTATAGATAACTATTATTGCTTATAGCTTTTTATCTATCTGAAACTGGATACGTCTTTTTGTCCGTCTGTCCGTTTGTCTATGCGACTTGCGAGGAGCGATAAAATATGGCTTGCAGAATTTATGGTTGGCGCACTGATGACACGGGGTTATAGAGATTGAGGCAGATTGAGGCAAGTGGCAATGTTTTCACTTGGAAATTATTCGTTTTTTTTAAATATACCTATCGATGGTTTTAATTAAAAATAATAAAACAGAACAAAAATAACAATTATGGAAATATAAATTTAAAAAAGTTATCACTAATTATATTTACAAAAAATACACGCCCGCCGTCCAAGTGATCGCTAATGGGCATGGTGCCCAAAACACTGGCGCTATTACCTCTTTGAATAGCCCAGCTAAGCATTTGGGCTAAATAAGCGCAGGTCTTTGGTTTCCACTTGGGTTGCTGCCTCTAGTGTAAATATTGCTCTCTTTGTTTTCAATTTAACCCACAAAAAAATCGAGATAGAAAGATTGCTTTACTGAGGCATCAATTTTAGGACAAAACATTATTTTTTTGGAAATTAAACACTTCCTAGTGAACAAAAATTCCTCATTTTTTGAAAAAGTGCAAATAACATTTTTAAGTAAGTTTTTATTTTTAAGTAAGTATCTACAAATATTTGAAAATCGTTGCACTTTGTTAATTTCTTGAACGTGGGCCCCGACCACTTCTCCTTTCAGTCAAGACTGTAGATATATTTCTACGATATCCGTTTATAACAAAAAAATGTTTAAAAACTGGTCAACGACTACGGCAAAATTAGATGTAACATCCGTGATATTGATTTTGCTCGTATATGTTATACAAGCATACCTATGTTGATTTCATGTTCATGTTTTCCACACCCCACCGGATCAGCTCACGAAAAAGATAAAATTACTATTAGAAAATAGGTAATATTCCTAGTATTTCTAATTTTGTGTCTTTATTTTTATCTTTAAGTCTTATGTTATTGTTTATTATTTTTAGTTTTTCTTTTATTTTCCTTTATTAATGTTAATTAATGTTTTTTTTTATTATTTACTCTAAAATTAAAACTACCTACTACATTAAAATTAAATTTATTCTAAAATTAAAACTAAAATAAAAATTAAATAAAATCTAAAACCCCATCGAAGTCACTGCAGTGTGGCATGGTACCCAAGATGCTGGCAGCATTACCCCTTTGGATGGCCAAGCTAATCCTTTGGGCAAGGTAGCTGCCAGCTCTTGGATCCCCGGTAGACTCGATCACCTTTTTAGTTAGCTCTACAAAAAGCTCAATAATATTTTTTTTTTATTATTTGTATTATTTGTACTGATTATAGTAGCCCCCGGAGATGAATTGGGCAACTGTAATGTCTCCCGGGGTATGTCTTAAAATAAATAAATAAAATAAATAATTATATAATATGCGTGACTACGTCCGCGGTCCGCGTGGGCAGAAACCGTGCAGCATTAGGATTGAGGAGTTGGGTCCTGGAATTTAACTATGTAGTCTTTGCTTGGTACCTACAACAACTATTCATAATCGACAGTCAATAAATCACCACAGTTTAGGTGGGTACCCCGCACTATCAGGATTGAGGAGTTGTAGCCTAAAATTTTTATGGGACCATCTCGCAAAGTTTCTGTATTGATTAAAAAAAGATTCACGCAAATCGCGGAGATATCGATATGATATAAGTAGAAAAACACAACTCCTTTTTTGAAAGTCAGTTACAAAGTAGCCTGTGTTACTCCTTATAAAATCAGCTATCTATTAGTGAAAGTTCCGTCAAAATAGGTCCAACCGTTCCTGAGATAAGCCTAAACAAACAGACAGACAGACAAAATTTTAAAAATTGATGTTTTGTTATAAGTACCTTCATACGCATTAAGTAAAAAGCTATTATTTTGACATCACAAACAGACAATTCAATTTTATTTATTTGTAGAATAGAAGATTTTATACGAATAACGAATCGATTGACACCTCGTTCATTAAAATCGGCTCAGTAGTTTAGGTGCACGGTGGAACATACGTTTATAAAAACAAGTAAAATATATAATTTATACACAGACTGCAAAAATCACAACCCTTCTTTTTCTTTGCCATAGTCGGGTAAAAATTTACGAAACAAATTGAAGATAACGCAGGTGAGCTATGATAATTACAATTTTAATGATTTTAATATGGCGCGAGTGGGCATCTTGACAAGAATGTTATGTTACGGGCATATTTCTGAAAGGGTGTAACTGTAGGTAGTTACAAGATTCCTTATCGCTATCTATCTGTGAACGCTATCGCAAAATAAATTTATCTCGCATCCATCATCAAAAGTGGGTAGGGCCCTTCATTGGATTATTCACTATTCAGGCGTCATGAAATAAACATAAGTAGGTAATATTCTTAGTTATACAAGTCAAAACTTTTTTAATAAGTCTGTAGTCCGGATCAGCCTCAGTAATTGGTGTACCCCAGGGTTCTATTCTAGGTCCATTCATGTTTTTGATTTACAAAAATGATTTACCACATTTTGTCCAAAATACTTGCGATATTGTACTATTTGCTGATGATACGTCTTCGATTTTTAAAGTCGATAGAACGAAAGACAATTTTGACGATGTAAATAATGCATTATCTCAAGTTTATGAATGGTTTACGGCAAATAATCTACTTTAAATGCTAAAAAATCAAGTGTGTTGAGTTTTTATTGCCTAACACCAGAACTGTCAGTAAAAATTTAAAGATAAGCAATGAACCCTTGAAAACTAAGGACTCCACCCTACCCTCCACTAACCCTGGACCCAAATCTGCAATAGGGCACATAGCATATAGCAGCACTTGCTGGCAAGCTTAGCTCTGCTGCTTACGCTGTTAGGAAGATTCGACAGATAACTGACATAGAAACTGCAAAATTTGTTTATTTTGCATATTTCCATAGTTATTATGGGATATAATATATGGGAAAAAAATTGTATTGCAGAAGAGGGCAATTCGCGCATTATAATTTAAAACCGCGGGATTCCCTTCGAGAAAAATTTAAAGAAATAGGCATTTTAACAGTAAGCTATTATGAAATTATTTTTGTTGCATCGGTAGCTAAGTATTCTTGAGGACTTGGAGACTGATATAGACGTCCTTTTATCCCAGAAAAATAGGAATGCCCTATTTTGGAGTTTACTCCTTAAGAATCGATTTTAGGCGCCCGGTATGAGAAAAAATCGAGGAGTAAAATCTACTTATCAATGACCTCGTTACGTTTTTCACAACGATGCAAATTTCTACCCTAACGTTGAGTAAATAAGGTTGGTTTTCGTGCGAAAGAGCTTTCCGAGGGAAGCCATGACCTCGTTACGTTTTTCACAACGATGCAAATTTCTACCCTAACGTTGAGTAAATAAGGTTGGTTTTCGTGCGAAAGAGCTTTCGCTTCGGGAAGCCGAGCGCGTACCGATCGGGTCCGAGCGGTGCTTGACGCAGCGAGCGCCGCGAATGCATTACGACGTTGTAAGGAGTAAACTCCAGTCGTGCGTCGGAGCTGACACACACACTTTTTTTTCTAGGTTTTTACACGCCATTTTTAGAAACCAATTTAGGTAAACCTAACTCAATGAGGAGATCCGTATGAGAACCAAAGTCACCGACATAGCTCAGCGAGTCGCGAAACTGAAGTGGAAATGGGCGGGGCACATAGTTCGATGAGCTGATGGTCGTTGGGGTCCCAAGGTGCTGGAGCGGCGACCCCGCACCGGGAAGCGCAGTGTTGGCAGACCCCCCCCCCCCCTAGGTGGACCGACGACATCAAACGAGTCGCAGATAGCCGCTGGATTCAGGCGGCGCAGGACCGAGGCCTGTGGAAGTCCATGAAAGAGACCTTTTTCCAGCAGTGGACGTCTATCGTTGACAAAGAAGAAGAAGAAGAACTCAATGAGGTAATATGCGCTTCTACATTTTTCATGATTGAAAATGTAAACAATTTATCAAAATTGCTGAGAAATGTAATAAATAATTATTAATAAAACTAATGAATCACTCATGGAGTCATGGCTAATAAGCATAATACTTTGACGTCATAAGAAGTCTAAAGTTTACTTAATGGCCTATTTAAACTTTCGACAGAAAGAATAATTAACTAATACGTAATTTTTTGAAATACTAATTAATTTATAGGTCATTAACAAGCAGTCTCCCGCGAAAGGTTTCTGAATTACGAGTATTTAGTGCCAAAAAGAGCACACAGAAATATCAAACTACAAAAAAAAATCCAAAAGAAAACACAATGTTTCCCGCAAAAAAAGTTTACCGCAGTCATATTTTTATAACGGCAATGCAATTATGAAATTCGGTCATGAAAAATGTGAATAAAGCTTTTTTCATCGATTCCCAGCCGAGAGTAATTCACTGGTGACCTGACCTAGGTCATCATGTCACTGTAAGCTGAAGTCCTTACACAGTACTGACCTAGTTTCTGCCGCATAGGGTCTACTATTTCTTTTTTAATAGCGGACGTGACCTGGAATCCTGGAAACTTGATCTGGTAGGTACCTACCCACCTATATTGTAGGCAAATGATGTTAGGTATTTTGTTTATTGTAGAAATAAAGTTAGAAGTAGTTTTGTCTATTCCTACTTTCCTACTATTCCCAGCTACTTTCCTATTCCTACTACTTAATAATAAGTATTATAAATGCGAAAGTTTGTGAGGATGGATGTTTGGATGGACGTTTGTTACTCTTTAACGCCACAACGAATGAACCGATTTGGCTGAAATTTGGAATGGCGATAGCTCATATCCAGAATTAACATATAGGCTACTTACTTTCTATCCCAGAAAATTACAGAGTTTCCACGGAAATAAAAAAACTTTACCTAATCTACGCGGACGAAGTTGCGGGCATCATCTAGTAGATTATAATTTCGCCCTCCCTATGGTCTAAATGACGTCGATGCAGTCCCGATAAACTGTTAAGGGTATGACATTTTAATAAACCACAATCAAGCTGGTCAAATGCGGAAAAACTCCATCAATCAAGTAACTACTACAGTCTCAACTGTGGCGATTGGTTCTGAATTTTAATCACTGACTCTATAATTACCTAATCTATGATTAACACTGGACAGGCTGCTGTCATCCATTTCTTGGACCTACTTGATTGACGCCATTTTCATAGTCGTGTACGCATCGAAAAGCCGATTTGATGCGTACACGACTCTATGAAAAATGACAGTTTTGTATGGACAAAATGCGAATCGATGCGCACAGATGTGGTTCCAGCCATAAGCAGTGTCCAATAGGAGCTGAAATTAGTGAGGGCACTAGTTGACAACTGATAGTAGATACTTTTTGGCACTTCCTGCATATTATCATATTAGTTTCAGATACACTCGTATGTCAAAGGCGCTTCAAATTGATCCTTATTAATTTAAGCTGTCATTTGTATAGAGACAGCCAGTCCAGCGTTTATCTTAGATTAATAAATAATCTAATTAATATATAGGTCAGTAATTTTAGTCTAGTATTTAAGATATTGTTGTTATAGATTACGAAAGAGGATGGCCAAGCTGAGATGATTGTGGTCGTCACGCTGTATCAATAGAATAAGAATAGAATAGAATAGAATATAATAGAATAGAATAGAAAAGTTTGTTATCGAGATAAACTTTTACAAAGTGGGTACTTTTGAATCAATCATTTTTAGAAAATCTCGACGCAGTTTCAAACGTAGTAATGCTGTGTCTAGTAAGAAATAAATAAATGAAAAAAAATCGACAGCCTGATGAACTGACGTCGTCATATAAGATGTCGCTTGGAAGATAAATAGAACCTAAACGTACCTAGGTAGTTTGAACCCTCAGTTTAAACTAATAAAATTGGCCGGAGATTGCATGAAGCAGGAATACCTAATTAGCTTCCCTTGGTTAGGGAAGTCATGAGTCATCGATGAGGCATCAAAGAATATCAGTCCCTTGCTCGAATTAATTTATTTCTTTATCGCTTGCCTTAAATGACCTATTCAAGTTCGATAAAACTAGTATAGTAATAATATCTAACGCAAGGTGTACAAAATGCTAATAACGTTAGTTCTTTGAATATCCAGGCTGATATTTTAACCAAGACCACTGCCAGTCTCGGACTTAGGAGATGAAACGAGGTCCTAAGAACCCTTTGTTTTTCCGGGATAAAAATTAGCCATGTCACGTTCCTTGTACGACAAAATCAAGCCGATCCGTAGCTCTATTGCGGTACGATTGAAGGACAAATGAACAAATAATCACACTTTCGGATTTTTTAATGGCCACCACTTCTATCTTGATTAATTTCTTATGCCTACGAATCCTACGATTAGGTAGTCTAAAACCAGGTTAGTATACCCAGAACATAATTTTACTAATCAGCATAAAAATGACCTTGTTTCTCATATGATTTACAATACAATCCTAATCTCATAGAATGAGTAGTCAAAAACAGCGATAGTAAACACGGTGTGAAACGTCTAACTTTGGGTGTTCGAGTGTCCAATGAATAAGCAGAATCACCGTAACGGCGCAGAGAACGGCGGTTTAACTGTTAACTACGACTACGAGAGTGGTAAAAGCTGCGAACAAAAAGAAATCCTTAAGCTTTCTAACGTACTGGTATATGCATTCTCTCATTTAGCATGGGAGATCAGAGAGATATCACATTACTGGAGGAGCGAACCTAGTGCACTTACATCAGGCGAAATAATAGCACATACATCATTGTAGCGTGGAGTGTTAAAAGTAATCTTCAGGTTAGCATACATATCATATCTAGGTTTTTTGACAAACTCAGTGGTGACCACATATAAGTCCGGGTACGATTGCCGCCAGTGGCAATTTGGGAAATTATAATTTCTAAATTATCTCTATTCTCTGCTATTTTAAGTTAGGCTTTAGCCGTGGCTTCGACCAACCTATCGACAAAAAGGTGTCGCCAACATATCTGTAAGAAACTTCGATCACAGATTTTTTTTTGTTATATTAGAGGAGAAACCGATAATGTGCATAAACCGATAACGATAACCGATATAAACCGTTACGACAGTAATTATTATATTGGTAAGTGTGTATAAGTTTTTAAGTCGAAGTTGAAAAAAGGATGAAAAAATTCTCCGACCCTTTCCAGTCCATACTAAATAACAGATTTCCACATAGGTATAATGTTATAATTTAATATATATAAAAAAATATTTTTACAAAAAGGACTTCAAACACCCGCATCACTACAAAGTATGTGATTTATTGTTGATTTTTTAAAACCGCTCGACCGATTTCGATAAAATTTAAATGGGAAGTCTATATATACCATTTCAAACAAAAAAAGAATTTTCCAAATCGGTTCAGGCGTCTTCGAGTAGGTGAACATACAATAAAATAAAATATAAAAAAGATTCCAACGAATTGAGAACCTCCTCCTTTTTTGAAGACAATGTTAAAACCATTACAACCAAGCAGGGGGTTGCCTGTTTTCTGTTGGGGGGTTGTGTTGCTCTAGTACTTAACATCTCCTTGAGGGAGATCATATCTTCGCCTAATTTGTCATCATTATTATATCGGCCTGCCATCTTACAGTTCTTGTTTACGCTAGTCAGGTTTCATTGTACGTTGTATCTTAATCATTTATCGTTAGCAGTAATCAATGCATATTCAAATTACTGTCTTGTTACGCAATTGATCGTTATTGTTTGCAAAATACGTTGCTTGGAATTGATTAGCTTATTTTTACGAGAGATCCCATAATACGCCCCGTGAGCTAAATACTCGGACATGTTAGGTAAGATGAAATTTGATTTTGTAGAGTTTCGCAGTTACATTTATTACAGGTAGGTTATTTATTATAGGTAGGTTAACTATTAGTACTGCACATTCTCAAATACTTACTAAGTATTAACTTTATGTTTGAAGTTATTCCCTCATAAGATTCAACAATTTATGAGGGAATAACTTCAAACATAAACAAATAGCGCGGAACTATCGCATAATAAAAAAATCTTACAAAATATCTGTACATAATTATAAAAGTAAGTACACACCTACAACCTTATTCGTAAAATTTCCTTATTTATATGACGAAAACTTTGTAGCATCAGCATCAAGAGAAGACCACGCGTTCAATAAAACTTGGGCCATTGTATGGGCTACATTCCGCGGGCATTTTTAGACGATGAAAAAATTTGGTGCAATAGTGGGAGGTGGAAGGGCCCGTCCTCCTAGATTTGAATCGGTGCGACTAACGGTGAGGTCTCGGTTCATTGACTCGTTTCGGACGTTCAATTTTCGCTGGTACTGTTAGATATCTAAGCAATAACTCCGCCAATGACGCCTCCCGGGGCGGTCTCTGGCACCGATATTATATCCTTGTCTTGTCTTGATTTCATTTTTTACAGTTTGACTTTAATTAAAATAAAAATGTCATCTCACTAAAAGACAATAACTCTCAATTTACTTTAAGTATATAATTATTTAATACCTAAGGTAAGGGCTCCTAATTCCGAGGGATTCGAAAATTGGCACCTAATTCCGATGTATATAGAAAAACAGCTTTTTCTACCCATTACCAAGCTCATATGCACTGCAAGCTATTTTAATCAATTGATAGTTTATCGTTCCGTGATTGATTGACAAAAAGGTTGGTTTTATGTGTGTAAGTTTTAAATTATCCGATAAATTTTGCGGTAGCAGACGGCCCGAACGCACGCTTCATACATTCTAAACCTTGTGCACGTGAGTACCTAAATTTTTTAAATAGTGTTTACTCGTTAATTTTGTACAGTTTTTGTTTATGTTTAGGTTAAAATATTGGAAGGATTACATTTTTTATCGAAAACGCTTAACTTTTGTAAGGTTTTGTTAAGAAATGAAGTTGAAAATGAATATTAAAAATAACACGGCATTAGGTGCCAAATATTTTAGCCGGTTCCTAATGCCGAGGTATACCGCGGAATAGCAATTTCATAGGCCTAAACATTTTTTTAATTCTTAGGGCCGTTTTTATGATAAGCATTTCTTGCTTCGATTTCTAATACTTAAATGGTCAATCAGCATAAGAACACCTTATTCCGAGGTACACTTTGGCGTCGAAATCACTAATTATAGCATATCAAAGATTATCTATTTTGGTAATTCATTAACTGATCGTATAGGAAAGTTAAGAAAGGAAAATTAAGTTCGTACGTATTTCGATGCAATGTTGAGAGAGTATAGTATATTTTTGCGAAGATATTCCAATTGAGAAATAATTTATTTATTTACTGTGGAAAAAGCTTTTCTTTTTTAATAGTCGGAATTAAGAAACATGTTTTTTGTTATAAAACGCTATTCCGATGTATATACATCGGAGTTAGGTTCTATGAGCACCTTATTACGTGGTATAAACAGAAGTTAAATACAGGATGTTCACAATATTACCGCAGTGTGTATGATTTCAGTGTTGTATAGAAGCAGGCGTTACTTTGCGGAAGTCCATGATTAGCAAGAAAAGGTTAAAATGATTTTGCTATAATCCGCCAACAGAAAAAATCTGTATAACTTCTACCTGTACTTCTATCTGTATAACTAGACAATACATCATTGTAAAGTCAACATCTCCTGAGGATGCTCCGGTGTCGGGGCGAAACGTGCGTCGAGAGTAGTGTAAAAGTTATACAGATTTTTTCTGTTGGCGGATTATAGCAAAATAATTCTAACCTTTTCTTGCTGATTTCAGTGTATTATATTTGCCATTTAAAATAACATTCGTAATCTAGAATGTTTATGTAAAATTTGCAAATACAATAATGAAATAAGGGGTACTTACCCGTGGTACTACCGGTGGTACTACTGGTAGTACCACAGGAAATCAGGTCCTACCAGACACGTTGGTATTACCACGTGCAAAAAATCACCCGTAGTTTTAACTAGTTAATTTTATAAATAAAGTTAAAAGTTTTTATAGAAAACAATTAAACTTAAACGACACCGCATGAAAGTAAAAACTAATTTACACCAATTAAAATTCAAAATTATTTATTTGATGTAGGCTAATCTGTGGCTTTTATGACAAGTTAAGACTACCACCGGCACCTACTTAACGTTTAACAATTAACTGTATTAGCATCCACCCTGTTGGTTTGGGAAACAGGTACCAACATCAACCCTAACGGGAAACTAACGGGAATCAGGTAAACGGACAGGCGCCTTCCCACGTTGACTTATACCGTCATTACTCGCTCGCTTTATGACTTATACTCACGGTAACGGTATCCCATGATTATTCATTCAATCGATACATAACGACCATAACTGACATTATTATTATGCCCGTTTTCACTAAACATACCTAAATCATCCCCTAAGTAGGAGTCTCTTGACGTAGGTATCTCCTAAATACAATCCTAAGTCATAACATCCGTCCCAATGTCCTTTAAGGTGTCCCGTACAGGATCGTGATAAAGAAGTTGACAGAAATCATCACCTAACATCATCATCATAGGTAGTCCGTAAAGGTTAAGGAACATTAGTTAAAAAAAATATATATTTAAAAAAAAATTAAAAATCTTTGTTCAAAATCGTCTTTAAAAAGATATATCGCGAGCCTATGAAAAGCAACAAAAAATATTTTCCTTCACATTCACTTCTATGAGAGCCCCCTGAAATAAAGATTTTTATAATTTTTTATGCAATATTCGGCTGAAGGCCATCAGTTTACATTTTATATCTAAATTTGAAGTAATAACGTTCAGTAATTCAAAAGTTATAAGGCTCTGACAGACGGACGGTCGGACGGACAGACGGACGGACGGACAAGTGCAAATTCACTCAAGTAGACTCTGAGACCTCGCTTCGCTCGGTCAATAACCGGTCATAAATATTAGTAATTTTTTTTACCGGTGTCGATAACATTGGATGTTATTTAGGAGTAATAATTTATTATGGTAATTAATATTACTCACCATAAGAATATTATTAATGGTAGATTGTGATATCATTTTACTAGTCATCTAAGAAGACAGAGACTAGGCTAATTTAGAAACCAAATTTAATAAATGCAGTTGGCTTTTAAACACCCTGTAGTACTCTTTCTACTCCTTTTCCTTTTGTATTTTGAACACTCGGAATTAGGTACCAAATGCATCGGAATTAGGATTTTTACATCGGAATTAGGTGCTCCGGACTATTTTCATATTTTATTTAATTTTACATATAAATTAAGGTTTAATTATCAAACTTTTAGCTTATTTCAAGAGTAAGTCAAATAACACTTCAGATAAAAATAGCCAGTCCGGTAGAAAGGTATAGTGAATGCTTAATTTTTGATGATTTTTCAAGTTTTGATGAAAATACCGCGGAATTAGGTGCCGTTACCTTATTGGTACGTTCGTACAATTTTATGATCTAAAAACGCTGAAGCGACCCTTTTATGAACACAAAGATAGCTTGTATCCCGATTTTAATAAATTTTGTAGGAAAGCATTCCAATGTCACATACATTTTTGGAAATTCAAATTACTATTTATTAAATTACTAGCTGATGCCCGCGACTTCGTCCACGTGGAATTAGTTTTTCAAATCCCTCGGATACTCTTTGATTTTCCGAGATAAAAAGTAGCCTATGTCACTCTCCAGGTCCTCAAATATACCTATGCATAAAATCACGTCGATCCGCAGCTCTGTTGCGGCGTGATTGAAGGACAAACCAACACACCAACAAACAAACACACTTTAGCATTTATAATATTAGTATGATTCATCTTGCAATAATTAAATTTCAAGAAATAAAGTGTAAAAAAAGGAAAAAATATTTTGTATAAAATGTCAGATATTTGCATTTTGTCTTCAAGAATATCGACTTATCGTACGCTGATGAACAGTTTGTCTTTAAAACTATACAATTAGTCATGTCCGCGTGAAATGGTGGCAAGAATCCCGGCTGCATTTTTGCGAAGAAAAGCCAGGCTAAATCTTTGCGCATAAAATCCCCTTCTGTCACCATAACAAGCAATTAACTGCGGTGTAATTTTTCGTAACAATTTTGTGTTTACCTTCATACATAAATAATTTATGTAAGTACGCGTAAAGCTTAATGTGGAATAAATACAAGTGATTCTGAAGGTTACTATTTAAAATAACTTCATATTGTTCTCAATAGTTATGAAGTCTGCCATCCACACTTTTCCAACGTGCTGCGTGAGGGGACACCTGTGTCCAGGTGTGACCACGTGGGCTGATGATAATCATCATCATCATCATTCGTATGCCCAGTTCAATCAATTAACTTGATTTTTCGCATGGATTTCGTTAAAAACCTAGAGAGTGCTGAGTGACATATATACTTTTGATTCCGGGAAAACAAAGGATTTTCATAATGGATTTGAAAACCCTTTCTCAACGCAAACAAAAGCTAGTGAGTCATGCCTGTAGATACTTGTTTAAAAATGCCTTCGTGAGACTAGTTCAAAACATCAATGTAGCGCATCTTGAATCGATACAAGCAGTTGATCATGTATAGTTTTAACTGTTACATGCGCGTTTGATATATGTACGATAGTTACTGGTAAAGCGTGTCACGAGGGAGTGCCTCGTCCTGTCGCTACCGACTCCCAGTTCCTAGAAGGGCGCGGGTAAGACTGGTAGGGCTGTCTATACGTATACGGTATAAGACAGAATCGTGACTGACTGACTGACTGACACACATGAGCTAAGCTGATGGACCTAGACGCTTGAAAGTTGAATAAAATATTCACTGTCGATGGATTCGTAGAAATTCTATCCCAGAATGGGTGAAAAGGGGTGGTAATTTTGACTATTAAGGTGGTAAAGTTTATACGAAGACACATAACCGACTTCAAATTTGGCGATGTTACTCCATAACTTCATGAAGTATGATTCGATTTCAATTTTTTTTATTTGAAGGGCATACGTTGGTTTCATTTAAATTTGGTGAAGACCTGATGAATATCTTCGGTTACGGTAATATCTTCGGTGATGGATGACGGAACTCCTCAATGAATAAGAGCAAATCGCTCGCGAGTAGACAATGTATAAGTAGATTCATTCTATGAAGCTACACTAAAGAGCTTCAAATAATAATATCTAAGTACAAAAAAATTCTTTTAAAAAACCAACTGCAAACGCCACTATAAAGTGTAAAATAATTTTTCACAAATTTGCTCGGAAATCGCTTCTTTATTTACAAAAAACGAAACGTCAATTGGCTCATTGCTGGCGTGGCGCCAACAATTACGTAACAGGACAATAATGTAAATTGCTGGACAGGTACGAGGTTTTTAAAATGTACACTTTCCTCTATTAGGTGTTTCTCCTCTGTGATTAGGTGTTTTAATAGTACATTATTGTCGAGGCTCGGAATAAAGCAATTTATGGACGAGTAACATTGGAAGGCCGAGGCGAAGCCGAGGACTTCCAAGTGATTTTAAAAGGACGAGGCGCTAGCCGAGGCCTTTTTAAGTAAACGAGGCCATGAATTGCTATTTCGGCCGAGGCTTATATAGTACTTTTCTCTAATTTGCGAGGAAACAACAAAAAAATAATTAAAGAAACAGTGTTTTATTTCATATTAAATGTTATAGTACAATTTGTACTCTTTAAAAATGTCATCGCCAATATTTACATTTTCTTTTAAACGTAATGTAGTTTTTAGCTTTGAGTATTCACACCACAATGTAGGTGGCCTTTTGTTTTTACTCAATTCGTTAAAAAATGCCATAAGGACATTTTCTGAAAACGAATTTGTCTTTTTTCCGGTTTTCCATTGAATGAAGTCTTCATAAGCCTTTTCATATTTTTCTTTAGATTTTGGTGGTAAAAGATTTTCTGATAGAATTTTAGCTTCTTCCGCCATATCTGGTGGTGTAAAGTCCGTTAATTCTTCATCCGATTCCGAATCCATTTTTATTTCAGAACAAGAAATATATTGTAAAAGAAAACACCAGTCACCAATAATTCTTTACCTCCAATTAAACCACGCTCTTTTTGTTCCATTTAAAAAAAAATCATTCTTATTTTTTTAAATTGTATAACTTAGCGAAAGAAATGCACATTTAAAACACCTAATCACAGAGGAGAAACACCTAATAGAGGAAAGTGTACATTTTAAAAACCTCGTACCTGTCCA
The DNA here is from genome assembly GCA_029955525.1 of Oeneis ivallda. Lineage (NCBI taxonomy): Eukaryota > Metazoa > Arthropoda > Insecta > Lepidoptera > Nymphalidae > Oeneis > Oeneis ivallda. The sequence goes on from JARPMR010000005.1 coordinate 11,539,041, forward strand.
GCAATTTACATTATTGTCCTGTTACGTAATTGTTGGCGCCACGCCAGCAATGAGCCAATTGACGTTTCGTTTTTTTTAAATAAAGAAGCGATTTCCGAGCAAATTTGAGAAAATGTGCATTTCTTTCGCTAAGTTATACAATTTAAAAAAAATAAGAATGATTTTTTTTTAAATGGAACAAAAAGAGCGTGGTTTAATTGGAGGTAAAGAATTATTGGCGACTGGTGTTTTCTTTTACAATATATTTCTTGTTCTGAAATAAAAATGGATTCGGAATCGGATGAAGAATTAATGGACTTTACACCACCAGATATGGCGGAAGAAGCTAAAATTCTATCAGAAAATCTTTTACCACCAAAATCTAAAGAAAAATATGAAAAGGCTTTTATGAAGACTTCATTCAATGGAAAACCGGAAAAAAGACAAATTCGTTTTCAGAAAATGTCCTTATGGCCTATTTTAACGAATTGAGTAAAAACAAAAGGCCATCTACATTGTGGTGTGAATACTCAAAGCTAAAAACTACATTACGTTTAAAAGAAAATGTAAATATTGGCGATTACTCAAATCTAACAACATTTTTAAAGAGTACAAATTGTACTATAACATTTAACATGAACTAAAACAGTGTTTCTTTAATTATTTTTTTGTTGTTTCCTCGCAAATTAGAGAAAAGTACTATATAAGCCTAGGCCGAATTAGCAATTCATGGCCTCGTTTACTTAAAAAGGCCTCGGCTAGCGCCTCGTCCTTTTAAAATCACTTGGAAGTCCTCGGCTTCGCCTCGGCCTTCCAATGTTACTCGTCCATAAATTGCTTTATTCCGAGCCTCGACAATAATGTACTATTAAAACACCTAATCACAGAGGAGAAACACCTAATAGAGGAAAGTGTACATTTTAAAAACCTCGTACCTGTCCAGCAATTTACATTATTGTCCTGTTACGTAATTGTTGGCGCCACGCCAGCAATGAGCCAATTGACGTTTCGTTTTTTGTAAATAAAGAATAGTTTGCACACGTAATATGTTGAAGTTGGGCCAGCTTGCGCATCGGTTTCATCGTTACTAAATAAGACCTAGATTTTTTTAGATATTGTTTATCTATGTTTTTGATAAATCCTCATCACATTTAACTCTTTGCATGATAGGCTTACGCTTGGCGAAAATAATTTTATTATGCCTGATGGAAATCAGTGATCAGATTTAGGTTAGGTATAACGCACTTATTGGCTATTGCTGCCTGTGCACTCAGTGCAACCTTGGGTGCTGAGTTCCTTCAATCCTTCAAGGCTTGCCTTGAATTATGTGTAGCAGGAAACTTGGATGCCGGAAGGCTGCTTATCTTAGCATGGATACACTCTCAAACATACATGTCTGTCCATATGATACGGATAATGTTGAATGTTGACAGCCCTAGATTAGAGCGAACCAACCTCGATCCAACACATTATCGCTATCTACGTATATAAACCTATAGGTGTTATGCGAAATATTTTGCGAATGCTAACATCATCCTATAATGCCTACATCCGTAACGTTATCCAAGTCTACGGGTTGATTATTTTTATTAATTATATAAGCCGTTGGTTTTCATTAATTATTGTTGCTTTGATTGTGCTCTCGATCGATAAGTTAGACTAATACTATCATTTATCTTTAATTTCCTTATCTTACTAAACAATAGACTTCCACTGCTGGACAAAGGTCTTTTGTATGAACCTGAATAGGACCAGGTCTTGCCTCGCTTGTATCCAGCGGCTCCCTGCGACTCGTCTAATGTCTTCAGTCCACCTCGTCGGGAGTCTGCTAACACTGCGCTTTCTAGTACAGGGTAGCCACTCCAGCTCCAGACAATCAGTTCTTCGAACTATGTGCCTCGCCCATTTCCACTTCAGCTTCGCGACTTGCCGAGCTATTTCTTAAACTATAATATGTGTGTGGCTTAAAATATACTTACTACTATCATAAAATTACCTTTTCAGTTATGGATGTTACGAGGTAAACTTAAGAACCAGCGCAATCATTCGTAGTTTATGCGGTGTAGCTTCAAAACCAGGGCACTGTGCACAACAATACAAATGGCAAAAAGGTTTATACCAAGAAATCCTCATCAAGCCAAGTGGAATTGATGTTTACGTCGATTTGAATAAATTAAGGGATTTTATAGCGAACTGCACTGTGCTGGTTTGGCACTAAGCAAAGCCACCAAGAGAAAAAAAATTTGCTCGTAATGTGACTGTAAAGGAAACTATTGCCGCTCAAGTGCGATAAAAATAATGGCTTAGATTAAACTCCTATTCTAAGACTATTGGTCACCTACAAAAGGCGTGTGATACCCACGTAGTATTTCTTACTACCGTCAAGTACTATTATATTATATTCTGTGCTACCGTGCCACACATTTATCGTCAACAAAAAGAACAGCTGCATTTAAGGCTGCCTTATTATAGTACCACGTTATTTGGGTTCCGTACCTCAAAAGGTAAAAAAAGGAACCCTTATAAGATCACTCTCTTGTCCGTCTGTCCCTGTGTCACCACCGATTTTCTCAGGAACGGGTGGACCTAGCAAATTGAAATTTATACCAGATACTGAAGTCTATAGTCCCTATTAGGTGTATAAAAATCAAGGTCCTGAGTCGACACGATAAAAAGATATGGGCAAATTTAGGTTTTCGCGAAAACTTGTAAGTACCTACCAAAATTTACCTAATTATACTTAACTTTTTTTATTTTTCGGAATTTTTCCTTTACTTGTGCTCTTAGACCTTGCTTTTAACAAAAATTGACAATTCTAGGTCAACCGGAAGTACCCTATAGGTTTTGGGTCAAAAACCTTATAGGTTTTTGGTTTTGGTAGTTCCCGTTGACCTAGAACCACGAAAGGAGGATGGCGAATTTTGACCCAGTACTTTTAAAAACCATTCAGATTCAGGAATCATTTAATTTTAATTAATTTTTTTCAAAGTATTTTTCTGTGTAAACCCCATATTTTTAGAAGTTGGGGATCAAAAATATAATTTTTAGTACCTATAACTTTACCTAGGTAGGTATTACCTACCTAGGTAAATATAGGATAAGACCTAATACTATAACCCAATCTGTAATAATCATACTATAAAAGAAAGTAAATATTCTAAGAGCAAGTTTGTCACATTATATACCTAAGCATTTAAAAATGCAATTCTTTTAAAAAATATATTTTTAATTTGATCTATTCTTAATCATGTTATGGAAATTTTTAATTAATTTTAGGCCATGTTTCACAGGTATTTTCTTGATTTTAGCCAAATGAAGAGAGTTATATTCCTTGCATCGTATGTAGGTCAAGAGCCCTTTAGAATGCATATTCATATAATGTATGTACATGCACGCGCTCATGTTAGTTAAATAAAGGAGACAAATGTTGTACTAAGTCATAGAAATACATATATGTCTCTAACGGTCTACCATGGTTATACACTTTCAGATATTTCTAGGTATAGGATACCTGGCCTCGCTGTTTTGCCCACACTATGAAATAGATTTTTTTACATTTGCTAGGTTCAAGCGTGCTAAGTACTTTATTTCTTTTTCTTTCTTCTTTATCAACTGATAGACCTTCCACTGCTGGGCATATAGGTCTCTTGTAAGTATTTCCGCCTGCTTCGATCTTATGCCGCCTAGCGCCTGTATCCAGCAGATCCATGCAGCATCCATCCCTGCATCTCGCCTGATATCGTTGGTCCACCTAATAGCGGGTCTGCCAACACTATGCTTTCCGGTGTGCGGTTGCGACTCTTAACGCCTTGGAACCCCAATGACCATCGGTTCTTCGAACTATGTGCCGCGCCCATTGCCACTCCAGTTCTGCGATTCAGCTATGCTATGCTATGAGCTATATGTCGGGGACTTTAGTTCTCCCACGGACCTCCACATGTCTAATTTGATCGCGCAGGCATACCCCGAATATAGCTCGCTCCGTTGCCCGCTGTACCTTCGTAAGAGATCCATTTCAGAACCATCTGCCTCATAAGCTTCCAAAACGCTACTTAACTGATGTTATATAGAACTATACATACCTACGTACTTATTTATAGCTTTTTATACCTTACAAGTACCTATTATAACAAATGAAGCCTCGATTAGATCTCCTTGTCTACCTGAACTGGCTCATGGTTGGCTGTGGCTACACTTCAATTTTATTTTATTGCATAGAAAAGGAAGTAAGTAGGTACGTAAAACCACATTTCCGACTACAGAATTTAGTTATAAAAGAATTTCGTACCTAAATGTTTTATTAATTGAAAGATTTTTAACAAATTACTTAATTGCCTTTTAATTTCGCTACTTTTTAGATTCCGGTTATTTTCGATTGATCATGATTAAATTTACCATACTTATTAGCTTTTTAAACTTCTATTCATAAAATATATTTTATACTAAGTAGATGGCGCCCGCGACTTTGTCCGCACCGGTAGAAGGAATACTTGTGTTTATGGTCCGCGCATATTTTGGATTTTAAAAATCCCGTGGGAACTCTTTGATTTTCCTTGACTCTTGCTGACTTCAAGTCGTAGACGAATGATATTTACTACCGTCTTCAAGTAGGTAAGTAGGTATATATGAACATCTTTATGGTATACTTACTTTGTGCCGATTAGTTTTTGAAATCGGTAGTATCAATTAGTTTCCATGGAATTCGACGACTGAATGTTTTTAAGTAATTTACTAAGATTTAACCCTTAAACGGGCAAACAAACCGATATCAAAGTTTTTCTATGGCTTTTTTGTTCTGCGCAGAATTCCTTGAAACTATTTAAACAACAGCTTTAAATGTATTATCCATGTAAATATCTAACCCTAAAATCACCAATATTAACGTTATAAAAATAAAGACTTGACACTAAAGCATAAATATTCGGCAATAGTACGAGCCAAGAAATATGCAAGAACTACGTTTCAACATTTCAGCAAATTCAACCAGGCAAACTGGGGTTTTGAAGATCATATTGTTGTAAACGCTGAAAATTACATAGACGCTAGTTTCTAAAGTGACTGACAATAAAAGCACATAAGTAATTGTAAATTGCGTTGAACACAACAATCTGATGTAGGTACTTACGGTACGCCAAGTCTTTAGAGCACAGATTAAATCTCACGATAAATCCACTTTTGACGCTGAATTGATTAACCCCACACCGAGTCCGAGGCAAACTCAATAATCTCAAAAGTTTTAGAAAGGATGCTCTCAATTCGAGCGTTTCTGACTTTTTACCCGAGTACGGCAAAGCTAAAAGGTAACATATTAACGTATATATATTCAACCGTAGCGCCTAAACTACAGACCCGATTGTGATTAATGAGGTGTCAATCGATTCGATAAACATACAGTATTACGGTGGTGTTACCTACAGCTTAGGTAGTTACTACTGGGTCCGGCTGACATAGGCTACATTTACGGATGTTACATCCAGTTTTCCGTAGTGGGGTTACAGTTTTCAAAATTTTCCTTTCCTACCCACCTGGAGAATCCTGCTGTCGTGGTGCCGACATTCGCAATGAGTGTGACGTAATGCAGCATGAAAAACAAGTTTAAAACGAGCTATTTCTACTGTCTCGTTGCATTCGCAATCTGTTGATGGCGTTTTTTCTCGACTGCAATAAAAGTTTATAATTTTTTTCACGTTCAATTCTACTCTTCTATAGGAATAAAAATTGATTGTGACTCATGTATGAAAGATCGTCACTTGAGAATGACGGCTTGAACAATTCAGTAGAGTTCAGGACAAGGTTCGCGTGAAAGAAAATTTTTAAAAAATTCACTGGTAAATTGAAAATTTTGATGCAGTTTTTGTGCAAAAATTTCAATTTCTTCATTAGTAGAAAAATGACACCCGTGCGAATGCAAAGTCAGGATGCATGACGCATCGCTACTTGGAAATAATAGGTAGGGACTAAACTGACACAGGTGGCTTTTTGATGTACAATGCAGTCCGTATTTTGCACCTAGCCTTTAAATAGTTTAAGGTGGATTATACGAGTCTGCCCGCGAAATTCAAATTTAATTTGGTTTTTCCCATTTTGTAAACTAATACGACAAAGTAGGCTTATGGCATTCTAATTGCGCCAGTAGAATTATCATCTTCACAGGTTTACATAAAAACCTTTACTTGAAAGTGACCAGTTTAAGAAATTAATCAAAATACCGAGTTGGACGTGAGTTACTCATAAATTAGTCAGTATTTTGATTAATTTCGTAAACTGGTCACTTTCAAGTAAAGATTTTTATGTAAACCTGTGAAGATGATAATTCTACTGGCGCAATTAGAATGCCATTAGCTTGTGTCGTATTAGTTTACAAATTGCGAAAAACCAAATTAAATTTGAATTTCGCGGGCAGACCCGTATAATCATCCTTAAGTGGTTCTACTAAACAAATGATTATTTATCAAGTATTGCAATTAATTGAAGTGATTTATCCGTGGGTCGCATCGGGTCAAGCTTCCAGCGAAATCTTTGCAGATAACAATATTTAACATTCTGTCTCGTTGCCGATATTTCGTTAGATACCTACGTCTAAAATACAAGTAGTCTTACGTGCTTTCAGGAGTTCTAGATGATTTTTCTTTATAAGATACAAGATAAATCTATACAAATAAATAAAATTGAAGTGTCTGTTTGTATAATGTCAAAGTAACAGTTTTTTACTAAATGTATATAAAAGTAATTATTTATGGTTCTTATAACGAAAACACAATTATTTTTATCTGTCTGCAGTCTGTCATCTGTATGTTTGTTCCGGCTAATCTCAGGAACGGCTGGCCCGATTTTAACAAGACTTTCACTGGCAGATAGCTGATGTTATAAGGAGTAACCTAAGCTTTTTAACCGACTTTCAATAAAGAAGGAGTAGTTTTTTCTACCTAAGAACATCGATGTCTCCGAGATTTCTGAACTGATTTGCGTAAATCTTCTTTTAACCCACTGAGAAACTTTGTTATATGGTCCTATCGAAATTTCGGGTTGTAACTCTTCAATCCTGATGCTGCAGGGGCTGAACTGTAAGAATTTAATATTAGAAGAGATTTTAAAATCTTAAATCCGCGTGGGTGAAGTCGCAGGCGTCTATATTTTTCTTTAATTAAAAATAGTATTATAATATGTAGGTATAAGTTTTTGAAGAATATACAGAGATAAGCATTTATTACTGCTTTACTACGTAGCTTTTAACTATACGTAGTGACTAGTGATTATTTTAGGTTTTATCCGTAACATGAATTTTACAAACCCCTAAATGCATAGTGAAGAAGATTCTTTTCTGAGCTAGATTTTCTGTAAGGGAGAGGGCAGACTGGCTACTTTTAGCCGCAGCGATCGCGCGCCTTTAAGCGATTTTTCGGCCTTTTGCGTGCATCGCGTTTCGTGCGCGCGAAAATCGCGACTCAAACGCGTTCTCGTTTTTTGGCTTTACGTCGCAGAATTGCGCAAAATGCCATGAAATCGCTAAAAGCCATAAAAACGCCGCGATCGCTGCCGCTAAAAATAGCAAGTCTGCCCTCTCCCTAAAGTGTAGGAGTTTCAAACACGGTACTGGAAAACCCTAAAAAGTATTAGGAAAAATTAATTTTTCTAAGTGCAATAATAGTTCTATGCTATGCGTTGGTGCGGCCGTCCTCGGAACACAGTAAGCGGGGTCGGAACGCGCACGTACGTTTGGACTAAAACCTCACAAAGTATACCCAGGGGGGGAGGGGTCCAGCCTTAGGATTATCTAAGTATGGGTTGAATTCATTCCAGCCGGACCTTCTTAGCTTAAGCTTTAGTTAAGGAGTGTATGTTGCTACAGTGGTTATTTGTAGCTGGCTCCTTGACACGGACTATAGATACGGTAAGGAAAAAATTAGAAGCGAGTTGATTAGGGTATCGCAGGGCAGGCAAAATGGCGGACGATACGACGTGCTTGCGGAGGCGCGCCCGAGTGGTTGCTAATAGGGGTGCCAAAAAAAATCTTGTTGTCTAAAATCATCATCATCATCATAACCAACTCAACTCGACTCAGATGGGTTTAACTATTATATATTCTGTGGTTTAGGTCATAGGAATATTGTTTTTCAGATTAACTTAATTATTTATAAATTTTTGCAATATTAGTCTGACACTATTTAAGGGGCGATTGAAAAGTTCTTAGGCTAACCAGGAAAACGAGAAAGTATATTTTTTAATTTATTTATTTTTGAATGTCTTCTTCTTAGAGTTCAATACACTTTTTACTTCGGACTGGCAAAGCTTCTATACCAGCTTTAAAAAATCTTCATCCAAGACCTAAAAAATAGCAAAAAATTTACCTCCGAAGTGATTTTTAAGTTTTGGAAATGCATAAAAGTCTGATAGAGCTAAATCAGGTAAATGCGGGGCTTAGTGTAACAATTCAAAGCCACACTGATGGATTATTGCCATGCTTTTAACTGATGTGTAAGCTCGCGCATTGTCCTGGTGAAACAAAACTACTCTTCTCAGAAAATCAGGCTGTTTTTCGTTAACTTCTGAAAAACTAACTCAGAAAACTGAGGCAATCACTTTTACGGCGGATAAAAAAATTTTGGCTTTATTAGCATAGGAAATCTAGGTAATTTCCACAATTAAACTTAACATTTGTCTCTGGAGTATAGTGATGTATCCAAGTGTCATCAATAGTCACTCACTCAACTCTACATATTCGCGGAAAATCGTCAGTCGAAAGCTTTTCTGTTCAACTGAAAGCAACCGAGGCACCCATCGCGCGACACCTTGGAAAAGTGTAATTTATTGGCAATCATGTGATGCGTTCGTTCAGTTGAGATGCCTATAGTGTCTGCTATCTCCTTATCAGTCAATTTTCGCTCAGATAAAATCATGTCACAAATATTTTCATTGTTATCATCGGTGGTTCACGCTGATGTGGGTCCACCAGTACACGGGTCATCTTTAACGTTCTCACGGCCACGTTTGAACTTCACCACCCAATTTTTCACGGTCACATACAAAGGCGCCAATTCACCTAAAGTTTTTAACATTAACATGTCTTCAAAAATCTCTTTTGATGTTAAATCTTTCTTATTCATGTACTTAATCACTGTACGATACTCGATTTTTTCCATTTTCAAAAATCATCACTACTTGTTCGACGGGATCGCGTGAGGAATCGTAACAAATGTAAATAAAAGAATGAAATTTTATATCGATACTATTGAATAACGAAGCTTTAAAATGAGGGTAGTTTGAAACTTATATGTCGTTTCGGTCTACGTTAGGCTACGAACTTTTCAAACGCTCCTAGTATAATTATTATTATTATAAATAGTCCTATGTGCTAAACTACAAAATATTATTTCCAATATTTTTAATCTTTAAAGCAGTCCATTAATCTCTCCAGTGCAGTGCAGTGCTTGCATCCGCAATCCGCAATTTCATTTGTATCGAATGAAATTGCGGATGAATCACGAACGCAAGCGCTTTTGGAGTACACGTGCGTAGAGGACCAATGCAGAAACAGACTGGGGTCCCCAGCCCAACTTAAGGAAGTCCACGGTTAAATGATACTTCTTTCCGAAGTGAGCTTGGATGGCATAAGTAACGGCTCTCGTGACCTACCCAGCAAGAAGAAAGCAAGAAGTCTATATTATCGTCTGTCAAATACAAACGGTTGGCAACCCTAGCACAGAGTCAACATTGCGTAAGCACGTGGCCGATTTCTAGCTTGGCTCCCACGCCGCAAGGTCAGCCTTCGGGGATTGCTCCCACTTGCCATTCGTTACTACTTACTAGTGTCGACTCGATCATACGAGTAGCATCACAAACGATTCATAACGCATCGCTACATCCCACTATCAGCCTCTTATGCCGGAGCGTAGTCTAGGTAAGTAATTAAGTATGTACCTACATAATATTGTGACGATGTGGCATACTTACTGCGTTTCGTAGCAAACATCTTCTCAATCTCTTCATACCACAGTATGCACTATGTTATAGCGGCACTTCTGTTTCTTCTTTACTAACCGACAGACAGGGAGCCGCTAGATACAGACGGCGCAAGACCGAGGCCTGTGGAAGTCCTTATAAGACACCTTTGTCCAGCTGTGGACGTCTATCGGTTGATAGAGAAGAAGAAGAAGAACCGACAACATGCCATGTACGATGCATGTCTTGCTAAACACCCAAGCTGATTCTTAGGGCAAAAAATGTACCAGCGATCCATTTATCGCTTAAAAATACCATTTTACTTTGTAAATTGCATAACTTCTAAGTTTTAAGTACCAAACAAGTAAATTCGTCGTGTAAAATGCGATCTCGGACCTTACACTCATCAAAATTAATTTCCATAAATTACAGCCCAGGATTAATTTAATTTAAAATTTAATGTTATGTGAATGATAGCGGTCATAAAAAAAGACGGACAGCTCTGTGATAAATATTAACCAAACGCAATCTTTACTGTCTACATACCTAATATAATATTGTACCTATAGCTGTATGACTTTCACGTGCATCTTAACATAATATATTATATTTTTTATACACTTTATAGTAAGTTATCAATGCCACAGTGCCACAGATTAACTTTTTGGGTTGCTTTCAATAAATACTCCAAAATAACTGTTTTCGTGCTACAAAGTTTCAAGCTGTAAAATCTAATAGGAATCTTCGCGAATGACTTTCACGTGCATCGCAGGTTCTATAGAATACTTGTATATTATAGTAATAAGTTAAATTACTAATAACTAATATTATAATTATGACTAATATTAATAATTAATAGGTCTCTATTATAAATTATAATATAGCGTTGCTACAAATATTCGATTTCTTATGATGAATTTTCTCATACTTATTTTCTTTCCACAGGAGATTTTCCTTTTTTTATTCAATGACAAGATAGCCGTTGACCACGATCACACATGATGGTAAGTGTTGATTGAATCTAAGATGGTAGCGGGTTAACTTGGAAGGCGTATGGAAGTGTTCAATTTACAGCCATACACCCCTAATCGGTTTCTACACGTCATTTTGCTGGAACGCAAAATCGCTTGGCTGCACGTCTTTGGGGTAACAAGCCACGCCAAAGCCACCAGAAAAATCTATACAACACCAACATGTTATTTGTTTCAATTCCTTAAATTTTAGTTGGATGTTTCTATATATGTATATTGTATAGATATTAGATACATAGGTACTTACTTGCTACTTGCTGATTGCTGAGCTTCTTAAGGATAAGATGTGCCTGAATTACATTTTATCCATTAATATCCACACGTGAGGTATTATTGTGCATATGTGTGTGTGCGGAGTGCGGACACAAGACTGGTGACCAATCGGGCGCGACGGCTTTACGTGCTCTCCGAGGCACGGGGGTGACACATCGTCAACATTCTCACGACTGGCTAGTAATGAGAATTTTTCAATTTTATAAAGAAAACCTAGCTATTTTTCGCCCGACTCGGGAATCGAACTCAAGACCTCGTCATCCGCAATTAAAGATGCCTAACTACCATAGATTTAGGATTGGTACTTGGTAGTCACTTCGCACACTCCTAGATACCGCCGGCGTACCTACTAGCGTAGTACTATTATATAATATTCTGTGCTAGTAGTAAATTGCGGCAATTCATAGTACGCCTGAACTAGCGTAACCAACCACGTTCAACAAATCACGTCACTTTCAAGGCACGGAGCAACCACGTTCAACCAATCACGTCACTTTGAAGACACGGAGCAACCACGTACAACCAATCACGTCACTTTCAAGACACGGAGCAACCACGTACAACCAATCACGTCACTTTCAAGACACGGAGCAACCACGTTCAACCAATCACGTCACTTTCAAGACACGGAGCAACCATGTTCAACCAATCACGTCACGTTCAAGTCACCAGAGCAACCAACTTTCGTTGTTTCTTTGACGTTTTCAAACAAACTGTGAAATTTTGCCGCATTTTTGGGACTATTGTTTGTAGAAAGGCTGGAATCATAGTAGCGAATAAACTACCTACCAATCCTAAATTTATGCTAACTACTATGTTAAGTACTAACCCATCGAGGCAGTCACCTCCACACCTATATAGGCACCTAACCTAATCGTTGCAATAGCCGACTAGATAACTATCAGAGAGAACTTAATCACTAGTACTAAATAGTTAGGTACTGTTTATAGATATTAGGTACAACAGGTACTTCGTTTCAAACATAGGTAGGTTAAGTCACAAAAGTATTTCAAGATAGAACGGTAACCAGCCAACACTTTTACTAATTAAATGATTATTAACATTATTATTTAAGTGTCCGTGAACTTAGTAGAGCAAGTGCCAGCAGATCAAAAATAAAATGGAGTTCTGTTCGCATGCAGATGAGTTCTATAGTTCCTGATACATTTTAGAGATAGTTCTGGCGAGATAACCGAAAAAACGTCTGTTGAAAAAATGATCTGCTAACTTCCGGTAGCAGATCATTTTCCAGAAAATCAAAAATTAAAGTGTGTTCTGTACGCATCTGGCTGAGTTCTAGAGTTCCCTATACTTTTCAGAGATAGTTCTAGCATTTTTACCTAAAAAAAAGTCGGTTAAAAAAAATGATCTGCTACGGGAAGTTAGCAGAGCATCTGGCAGAAAATAAAATAAAATTCACAGAAACGAGTACTTTCTCTAACGAGGCTAAAACTCTGCGTCTTAAGATAGAACAGTAATAAAACTATCACATCTAGCAAATAATTGATCTGAAACTCTCTTAAAACTTCCAGCAGAGCATAGCAGAAGATGACCATGAATCGTCGAAATGATATAATAACTATAATTAAAAAATTCACTTACAACAGAACTCTCACCCTAGAGACTAGAACTCTTTGGAACTATTTAGACGAGTGACAGGTCTATACTTTCCATCACAAATCTAAACTAGAACTCTCTTAAAACTTCCAGCAGAGCATAGCAGAAGATGACCATGAATCGTCGAAATGAAATAATAACTACAATTTAAAAATTTCGCTGACACCAGAACTCTCACCCTAGAGACTAGAACTCTTTGGAACTATTTAGACGAGTGACAGGTCTATAGTTTCCATCACAAATCTAAACTAGAACTCTCTTAAAACTTCCAGCAGAGCATAGCAGAAGATGACCATGAATCGTCGAAATGAAATAATAACTATAATTAAAAAATTCACTTACAACAGAACTCTCACCCTAGAGACTAGAACTCTTTGGAACTATTTAGACGAGTGAAAGGTCTATACTTTCCATTACAAATCTAAACTAGAACTCTCTTAAAACTTCTAGCAGAGCATACCAGAAGATGACCATGAATCGTCGAAATGAAATAATAACTACAATTTAAAATATTCGCTGACACCAGAACTCTCACCCTAGAGACTAGAACTCTTTGGAACTATTTAGACGAGTGACAGGTCTAAAGTTTCCATCACAAATCTAAACTAGAACTCTCTTAAAACTTCCAGCAGAGCATAGCAGAATATGATCATGAATCGTCGAAATGAAATAATAACTATAATTAAAAAAATCACTTACAACAGAACTCTCACCCTAGAGACTAGAACTCTTTGGAACTATTTAGACGAGTGACAGGTCTATAGTTTCCATCACAAATCTAAACTAGAACTCTCTTAAAACTTCCAGCAGAGCATAGCAGAAGATGACCATGAATCGTCGAAATGAAATAATAACTATAATTAAAAAAATCACTTACAACAGAACTCTCACCCTAGAGACTAGAACTCTTTGGAACTATTTAGACGAGTGACAGGTCTATAGTTTCCATCACAAATCTAAACTAGAACTCTCTTAAAACTTCCAGCAGAGCATAGCAGAAGATGACCATGAATCGTCGAAATGAAATAATAACTACAATTTAAAAATTTCGCTGACACCAGAACTCTCACCCTAGAGACTAGAACTCCTTGGAACTATTTAGACGAGTGACAGGTCTATACTTTCCATCACAAATCTAAACTAGAACTCTCTTAAAACTTCCAGCAGAGCATAGCAGAAGATGATCATGAATCGTCGAAATGAAATATTAACTATAATTAAAAAAAATCACTTACAACAGAACTCTCACCCTAGAGACTAGAACTCTTTGGAACTATTTAGACGAGTGACAGGTCTATAGTTTCCATCACAAATCTAAACTAGAACTCTCTTAAGACTTCCAGCAGAGCATAGCAGAAGATAACCATGAATCGTCGAAATGAAATTATAACTACAATTTAAAAATTTCGCTGACACCAGAACTCTCACCCTAGAGACTAGAACTCCTTGGAACTATTTAGACGAGTGACAGGTCTATACTTTCCATCACAAATCTAAACTAGAACTCTCTTAAAACTTCCAGCAGAGCATAGCAGAAGATGATCATGAATCGTCGAAATGAAATAATAACTACAATTTAAAAATTTCGCTGACACCAGAACTCTCGCTCTAGAAGCCATCACTCTTCGGAACTATTTAGACGTGTAATAGGTCAATAGTATTCACACCAAACCTAAACTGGAACTCTCTTAAAACTTCCAGCAGAGCATAGCAGAAAATGACCATTACTCGTCGAAATGAAATAAATCTTTAAAAGTCGATAAGTTTTTTTCGTAGGAATAGGTAAAAATTAGTAAAAAAGCACGAAAACCTACCATAAATACTACTTTAGTAGGTAGGAAAGTTTAATTGAGATAAACTAATCTATCCTAACATTAATGTGTTTCAGATCTATAGTTTAAGTTGACGCCTTGATGAAATTTTTTGTTATTGGGCCGATTCCTTTCAAAATCGATATTTAGGCCTCCCTGCGGTCAAGAAAGAGGAAATGGATGCCAAAATTTTAAAAAGTCACCGCCATATTGAAATTCTTTGTTATTGGACCGATTTCGTTCTAAATCGATATTTAGGCTTCCCTGCGGTCAAGAAAGCGGAAATGGATGCTAAAATTTTAAAAAGTCGCTGCCATATTGAAATTCTTTGTTATTGCACCGATTTCGTTCAAAATCGATATTTAGGCTTCCCTGCGGTCAAGAAAGCGGAAATGGATGCTAAAATTTTAAAAAGTCGCCGCCATATTGAAATTCTTTGTTATTGGACCGATTTCGTTCAAAATCGATATTTAGGCTTCCCTGCGGTCAAGAAAGCGGAAATCGATGCCAAAATTTTAAAAAGTCGCCGCCATATTGAAATTCTTTGTTATTGCACCGATTTCGTTCAAAATCGATATTTAGGCTTCCCTGCGGTCAAGAAAGCGCAAATGGATGCTAAAATTTTAAAAAGTCGCCGCCATATATAATTTCTTTGTTATTGGACCGATTTCGTTCAAAATCGATATTTAGGCTTCCCTGCGGTCAAAAAAGCGGAAATGGATGTTAAAATTTTAAAAAGTCGCCGCCATATTGAAATTTTTAAGCTATTGCATAGCTTTAATCGCGGGCTTTGAGCGTGGCGACCGAATCAGAAAATTCCGTAAGGAAAATTAAACCTAACACCCCTCACTCCGCCTACCATGTAGCTCGGCCGAGCGTCTGCTTCAGGTTGAATATACGGGTCGTATTTCGCAATTTGTTAACTATTACGATAAAATAGGCTTATGGCATTCTAATTGCGAATATGGCAGTATCATCTTCACAGGTTTATATAAAAATCTTTAGTAAAAATACTCAAAGCCAACATAGGCTTTGAGTATTCTTGGCGTTGGTTTATGTTGGCGTTGGGTTATGTTGGCGTTAGATCATGTTTAAGTTGGGTCATGTCGGCGTTAGGTCATGTTGGCTTTAGGTCATGTAGGATAGGTTTGCATTCTATCGGATACTAAAGACCTATAATTCGTCTAAATAGTTCCGAAGAGTTATGGCTTCTAGAGCGAGAGTTCTGGTGTCAGCGAAATTTTTAAATTGTAGTTATTAATTCATTTCGACGATTCATGGTCATTTTCTGCTATGCTCTGCTGGAAGTTTTAAGAGAGTTCTAGTTTAGATTTGTGATGGAAACTATAGACCTGTCACTCGTCTAAATAGTTCCAAAGAGTTCTAGTCTCTAGGGTGAGAGTTCTGTTGTAAGTGAATTTTTTAATTATAGTTATTATTTCATTTCGACGAATCATGGTCATCTTCTGCTATGCTCTGCTGGAAGTTTTAAGAGAGTTCTAGTTTAGATTTGTGATGGAAACTATAGACCTGTCACTCGTCTAAATAGTTCCAAAGAGTTCTAGTCTCTAGGGTGAGAGTTCTGTTGTAAGTGAATTTTTTAATTATAGTTATTATTTCATTTCGACGATTCATGGTCATCTTCTGCTATGCTCTGCTGGAAGTTTTAAGAGAGTTCTAGTTTAGATTTGTGATGGAAACTATAGACCTGTCACTCGTCTAAATAGTTCCAAAGAGTTCTAGTCTCTAGGGTGAGAGTTCTGTTGTAAGTGAATTTTTTAATTATAGTTATTATTTCATGTCGACGACTCATGGTCATCTTCTGCTATGCTCTGCTGGAAGTTTTAAGAGAGTTCTAGTTTAGATTTGTGATGGAAACTATAGACCTGTCACTCGTCTAAATAGTTCCAAAGAGTTCTAGTCTCTAGGGTGAGAGTTCTGTTGTAAGTGAATTTTTTAATTATAGTTATTATTTCATGTCGACGACTCATCGTCATCTTCTGCTATGCTCTGCTGAAAGTTTTAAGAGAGTTCTAGTTTAGATTTGTGATGGAAAGTATAGACCTTTCACTCGTCTAAATAGTTCCAAAGAGTTCTAGTCTCTAGGGTGAGAGTTCTGTTGTAAGTGAATTTTTTAAATTGTAGTTATTATTTCATTTCGACGATTCATGGTCATCTTCTGCTATGCTCTGCTGGAAGTTTTAAGAGAGTTCTAGTTTAGATTTGTGATGGAAACTACAGACCTGTCACTCGTCTAAATAGTTCCAAAGAGTTCTAGTCTCTAGGGTGAGAGTTCTGGTGTCAGCGAAATTTTTAAATTGTAGTTATTAATTCATTTCGACGATTCATGGTCATTTTCTGCTATGCTCTGCTGGAAGTTTTAAGAGAGTTCTAGTTTAGATTTGTGATGGAAACTATAGACCTGTCACTCGTCTAAATAGTTCCAAAGAGTTCTAGTCTCTAGGGTGAGAGTTCTGTTGTAAGTGATTTTTTTAATTATAGTTATTATTTCATTTCGACGATTCATAGTCATCTTCTGCTATGCTCTGCTGGAAGTTTTAAGAGAGTTCTAGTTTAAATTTGAATGGAAAGTATAGACCTTTCACTCGTCTAAATAGTTCCAAAGAGTTCTAGTCTCTAGGGTGAGAGTTCTGGTGTCAGCGAAATTTTTAAATTGTAGTTATTATTTCATTTCGACGATTCATGGTCATCTTCTGCTATGCTCTTCTGGAAGTTTTAAGAGAGTTCTAGTTTAGATTTGTAATGGAAACTACAGACCTGTCACTCGTCTAAATAGTTCCAAAGAGTTCTAGTCTCTAGGGTGAGAGTTCTGTTGTAAGTG
The DNA here is from genome assembly GCA_029955525.1 of Oeneis ivallda. Classification (NCBI taxonomy): domain Eukaryota; kingdom Metazoa; phylum Arthropoda; class Insecta; order Lepidoptera; family Nymphalidae; genus Oeneis; species Oeneis ivallda. The sequence goes on from JARPMR010000005.1 coordinate 11,556,533, forward strand.
AATTTTTTAATTATAGTTATTATTTCATGTCGACGACTCATGGTCATCTTCTGCTATGCTCTGCTGGAAGTTTTAAGAGAGTTCTAGTTTAGATTTGTGATGGAAAGTATAGACCTTTCACTCGTCTAAATAGTTCCAAAGAGTTCTAGTCTCTAGGGTGAGAGTTCTGGTGTCAGCGAAATTTTTAAATTGTAGTTATTATTTCATTTCGACGATTCATGGTCATCTTCTGCTATGCTCTGCTGGAAGTTTTAAGAGAGTTCTAGTTTAGATTTGTAATGGAAACTACAGACCTGTCACTCGTCTAAATAGTTCCAAAGAGTTCTAGTCTCTAGGGTGAGAGTTCTGTTGTAAGTGAATTTTTTAATTATAGTTATTATTTCATTTCGACGATTCATGGTCATCTTCTGCTATGCTCTGCTGGAAGTTTTAAGAGAGTTCTAGTTTAGATTTGTGATGGAAAGTATAGACCTGTCACTCGTCTAAATAGTTCCAAAGAGTTCTAGTCTCTAGGGTGAGAGTTCTGGTGTCAGCGAAATTTTTAAATTGTAGTTATTATTTCATTTCGACGATTCATGGTCATCTTCTGCTATGCTCTGCTGGAAGTTTTAAGAGAGTTCTAGTTTAGATTTGTGTTGGAAAGTATAGACCTGTCACTCGTCTAAATAGTTCCAAAGACTTCTAGTCTCTAGGGTGAGAGTTCTGGTGTCAGCGAAATTTTTAAATTGTAGTTATTATTTCATTTCGACGATTCATGGTCATCTTCTGCTATGCTCTGCTGGAAGTTTTAAGAGAGTTCTAGTTAAGATTTGTTATGGAAAGTATAGACCTTTCACTCGTTTAAATAGTTCCAAAGAGTTCTAGTCTCTAGGGTGAGAGTTCTGTTGTAAGTGAATTTTTTAAATTGTAGTTATTATTTCATTTCGACGATTCATGGTCATCTTCTGCTATGCTCTGCTGGAAGTTTTAAGAGAGTTCTAGTTTAGATTTGTGATGGAAACTACAGACCTGTCACTCGTCTAAATAGTTCCAAAGAGTTCTAGTCTCTAGGGTGAGAGTTCTGGTGTCAGCGAAATTTTTAAATTGTAGTTATTATTTCATTTCGACGATTCATGGTCATCTTCTGCTATGCTCTGCTGGAAGTTTTAAGAGAGTTCTAGTTTAGATTTGTGATGGAAACTATAGACCTGTCACATTTCTAAATAGTTCCAAAGAGTTCTAGTCTCTAGGGTGAGAGTTTTGTTGTAAGTGAATTTTTTAATTATAGTTATTATTTCATGTCGACGACTCATGGTCATCTTCTGCTATGCTCTGCAGGAAGTTTTAAGAGAGTTCTAGTTTAGATTTGTGATGGAAAGTATAGACCTTTCACTCGTCTAAATAGTTCCAAAGAGTTCTAGTCTCTAGGGTGAGAGTTCTGGTGTCAGCGAAATTTTTAAATTGTAGTTATTATTTCATTTCGACGATTCATGGTCATCTTCTGCTATGCTCTGCAGGAAGTTTTAAGAGAGTTCTAGTTTAGATTTGTGATGGAAAGTATAGACCTTTCACTCGTCTAAACAGTTCCAAAGAGTTCTAGTCTCTAGGGTGAGAGTTCTGGTGTCAGCGAAATTTTTAAATTGTAGTTATTATTTCATTTCGACGATTCATGGTCATCTTCTGCTATGCTCTGCTGGAAGTTTTAAGAGAGTTCTAGTTTAGATTTGTGATGGAAACTACAGACCTGTCACTCGTCTAAATAGTTCCAAAGAGTTCTAGTCTCTAGGGTGAGAGTTCTGGTGTCAGCGAAATTTTTAAATTGTAGTTATTATTTCATTTCGACGATTCATGGTCATCTTCTGCTATGCTCTGCTGGAAGTTTTAAGAGAGTTCTAGTTTAGATTTGTGATGGAAACTATAGACCTGTCACTTTTCTAAATAGTTCCAAAGAGTTCTAGTCTCTAGGGTGAGAGTTTTGTTGTAAGTGAATTTTTTAATTATAGTTATTATTTCATGTCGACGACTCATGGTCATCTTCTGCTATGCTCTGCAGGAAGTTTTAAGAGAGTTCTAGTTTAGATTTGTGATGGAAAGTATAGACCTGTCACTCGTCTAAATAGTTCCAAAGAGTTCTAGTCTCTAGGGTGAGAGTTCTGGTGTCAGCGAAATTTTTAAATTGTAGTTATTATTTCATTTCGACGATTCATGGTCATCTTCTGCTATGCTCTGCTGGAAGTTTTAAGAGAGTTCTAGTTTAGATTTGTGTTGGAAAGTATAGACCTGTCACTCGTCTAAATAGTTCCAAAGACTTCTAGTCTCTAGGGTGAGAGTTCTGGTGTCAGCGAAATTTTTAAATTGTAGTTATTATTTCATTTCGACGATTCATGGTCATCTTCTGCTATGCTCTGCTGGAAGTTTTAAGAGAGTTCTAGTTAAGATTTGTTATGGAAAGTATAGACCTTTCACTCGTTTAAATAGTTCCAAAGAGTTCTAGTCTCTAGGGTGAGAGTTCTGTTGTAAGTGAATTTTTTAAATTGTAGTTATTATTTCATTTCGACGATTCATGGTCATCTTCTGCTATGCTCTGCTGGAAGTTTTAAGAGAGTTCTAGTTTAGATTTGTGATGGAAACTACAGACCTGTCACTCGTCTAAATAGTTCCAAAGAGTTCTAGTCTCTAGGGTGAGAGTTCTGGTGTCAGCGAAATTTTTAAATTGTAGTTATTATTTCATTTCGACGATTCATGGTCATCTTCTGCTATGCTCTGCTGGAAGTTTTAAGAGAGTTCTAGTTTAGATTTGTGATGGAAACTATAGACCTGTCACTTTTCTAAATAGTTCCAAAGAGTTCTAGTCTCTAGGGTGAGAGTTTTGTTGTAAGTGAATTTTTTAATTATAGTTATTATTTCATGTCGACGACTCATGGTCATCTTCTGCTATGCTCTGCAGGAAGTTTTAAGAGAGTTCTAGTTTAGATTTGTGATGGAAAGTATAGACCTTTCACTCGTCTAAATAGTTCCAAAGAGTTCTAGTCTCTAGGGTGAGAGTTCTGGTGTCAGCGAAATTTTTAAATTGTAGTTATTATTTCATTTCGACGATTCATGGTCATCTTCTGCTATGCTCTGCAGGAAGTTTTAAGAGAGTTCTAGTTTCGATTTGTGATGGAAAGTATAGACCTTTCACTCGTCTAAACAGTTCCAAAGAGTTCTAGTCTCTAGGGTGAGAGTTCTGGTGTCAGCGAAATTTTTAAATTGTAGTTATTATTTCATTTCGACGATTCATGGTCATCTTCTGCTATGCTCTGCTGGAAGTTTTAAGAGAGTTCTAGTTTAGATTTGTGATGGAAACTACAGACCTGTCACTCGTCTAAATAGTTCCAAAGAGTTCTAGTCTCTAGGGTGAGAGTTCTGGTGTCAGCGAAATTTTTAAATTGTAGTTATTATTTCATTTCGACGATTCATGGTCATCTTCTGCTATGCTCTGCTGGAAGTTTTAAGAGAGTTCTAGTTTAGATTTGTGATGGAAACTATAGACCTGTCACTTTTCTAAATAGTTCCAAAGAGTTCTAGTCTCTAGGGTGAGAGTTTTGTTGTAAGTGAATTTTTTAATTATAGTTATTATTTCATGTCGACGACTCATGGTCATCTTCTGCTATGCTCTGCAGGAAGTTTTAAGAGAGTTCTAGTTTAGATTTGTGATGGAAAGTATAGACCTTTCACTCGTCTAAATAGTTCCAAAGAGTTCTAGTCTCTAGGGTGAGAGTTCTGGTGTCAGCGAAATTTTTAAATTGTAGTTATTATTTCATTTCGACGATTCATGGTCATCTTCTGCTATGCTCTGCTGGAAGTTTTAAGAGAGTTCTAGTTTAGATTTGTAATGGAAACTACAGACCTGTCACTCTTCTAAATAGTTCCAAAGAGTTCTAGTCTCTAGGGTGAGAGTTCTGTTGTAAGTGAATTTTTTAATTATAGTTATTATTTCATTTCGACGATTCATGGTCATCTTTTGCTATGCTCTGCTGGAAGTTTTAAGAGAGTTCTAGTTTAGATTTGTGATGGAAACTATAGACCTGTCACTCGTCTAAATAGTTCCAAAGAGTTCTAGTCTCTAGGGTGAGAGTTCTGGTGTCAGCGAAATTTTTAAATTGTAGTTATTAATTCATTTCGACGATTCATGGTCATCTTCTGCTATGCTCTGCTGGAAGTTTTAAGAGAGTTCTAGTTTAGATTTGTGATGGAAACTATAGACCTGTCACTCGTCTAAATAGTTCCAAAGAGTTCTAGTCTCTAGGGTGAGAGTTCTGTTGTAAGTGAATTTTTTAATTATAGTTATTATTTCATTTCGACGATTCATGGTCATCTTCTGCTATGCTCTGCTGGAAGTTTTAAGAGAGTTCTAGTTTAGATTTGTGATGGAAAGTATAGACCTGTCACTCGTCTAAATAGTTCCAAAGAGTTCTAGTCTCTAGGGTGAGAGTTCTGTTGTAAGTGATTTTTTTAATTATAGTTATTATTTCATTTCGACGATTCATAGTCATCTTCTGCTATGCTCTGCTGGAAGTTTTAAGAGAGTTCTAGTTTAGATTTGTGATGGAAAATATAGACCTGTCACTCTTCTAAATAGTTCCGAAGAGTTCTAGTCTCTAGGGTGAGAGTTCTGTTGTAAGTGAATTTTTTAATTATAGTTATTATTTCATTTCGACGATTCATGGTCATCTTCTGCTATGCTCTGCTGGAAGTTTTAAGAGAGTTCTAGTTTAGATTTGTGATGGAAACTATAGACCTGTCACTCGTCTAAATAGTTCCAAAGAGTTCTAGTCTCTAGGGTGAGAGTTCTGTTGTAAGTGATTTTTTTAATTATAGTTATTATTTCATTTCGACGATTCATAGTCATCTTCTGCTATGCTCTGCTGGAAGTTTTAAGAGAGTTCTAGTTTAGATTTGTGATGGAAAGTATAGACCTGTCACTCTTCTAAATAGTTCCAAAGAGTTCTAGTCTCTAGGGTGAGAGTTCTGGTGTCAGCGAAATTTTTAAATTGTAGTTATTATTTCATTTCGACGATTCATGGTCATCTTCTGCTATGCTCTGCTGGAAGTTTTAAGAGAGTTCTAGTTTAGATTTGTGATGGATAGTATAGACCTGTCACTCTTCTAAATAGTTCCAAAGAGTTCTAGTCTCTAGGGTGAGAGTTCTGTTGTAAGTGAATTTTTTAATTATAGTTATTATTTCATTTCGACGATTCATGGTCATCTTCTGCTATGCTCTGCTGGAAGTTTTAAGAGAGTTCTAGTTTAGATTTGTGATGGAAACTATAGACCTGTCACTCGTCTAAATAGTTCCAAAGAGTTCTAGTCTCTAGGGTGAGAGTTCTGTTGTAAGTGAATTTTTTAATTATAGTTATTATTTCATTTCGACGATTCATGGTCATCTTCTGCTATGCTCTGCTGGAAGTTTTAAGAGAGTTCTAGTTTAGATTTGTGATGGAAACTATAGACCTGTCACTCGTCTAAATAGTTCCAAAGAGTTCTAGTCTCTAGGGTGAGAGTTCTGTTGTAAGTGATTTTTTAAATTATAGTTATTATTTCATTTCGACGATTCATAGTCATCTTCTGCTATGCTCTGCTGGAAGTTTTAAGAGAGTTCTAGTTTAGATTTGTGATGGAAACTATAGACCTGTCACTCGTCTAAATAGTTCCAAAGAGTTCTAGTCTCTAGGGTGAGAGTTCTGTTGTAAGTGAATTTTTTAATTATAGTTATTATTTCATTTCGACGATTCATGGTCATCTTCTGCTATGCTCTGCTGGAAGTTTTAAGAGAGTTTCAGATCAATTATTTGCTAGATGTGATAGTTTTATTACTGTTCTATCTTAAGACGCAGAGTTTTAGCCTCGTTAGAGAAAGTACTCGTATCTGTGAATTTTATTTTATTTTCTGCCAGATGCTCTGCTAACTTCCCGTAGCAGATCATTTTTTTTAACCGACTTTTTTTTAGGTAAAAATGCTAGAACTATCTCTGAAAAGTATAGGGAACTCTAGAACTCAGCCAGATGCGTACAGAACACACTTTAATTTTTGATTTTCTGGAAAATGATCTGCTACCGGAAGTTAGCAGATCATTTTTTCAACAGACGTTTTTTCGGTTATCTCGCCAGAACTATCTCTAAAATGTATCAGGAACTATAGAACTCATCTGCATGCGAACAGAACTCCATTTTATTTTTGATCTGCTGGCACTTGCTCTGCTAAGTTCACGGACACATTATTTAAGTAAATACTTTGATCCATGTAAACCAAGCCGTCCGTGTTGCCTGAAATACTTCTATTTTTGAGATTAACTTTCAAGCTTTTATTTCTTTTTCTTTACTTCCTTTCACTTCTCAGCAGAATCTGCTTTCCGAACCGGTGGTAGAGTCTTGACGTGTCATAAGTCACAGATTGGCCTACATGAAATAAATAATATTGAATTTGAATTTACTTGGTTTAGTATACACTAGCTGATGCCCGCGACTTCGTCCGCGTGGATTTAGTTTTTAAAGTCCCTCGGAAACTCTTTGATTTTCCGGGATAAAAGTAGTCTGTGTCACTCTCCAGGTCCTCAACTATACCTATGCAAAAAATCACGTCGATCCGTTGCTCTGTTGCGGCGTGATTGAAGGACAAACCAACAAACCAGCAAACACACTTTCGCATTTATAATACTAGTATGATTACACTAGTATTTTCACCCGAACTATTTTTCCGTTCTATCTTTTTATGTTTCTGTGGGTTTAGTGTTAAAATTCGAAAAGGTTTACTACTCAGGTACTGTTTTATAGTGGTTTTATGATTCAGCTGGATGATCAAAGGTATTAATCATTAATAATTCCAACACGTAGGTACATAGCGGTGCGCAAAATATGTTCATACTAAGAGTAACATTTAAAAGACGTTCGTGTATGAGTCTTGAGTGTATACTTTTAAAAAGCTTGGCAAAAAAAGAGTAGAAAAAAGACGGGGAAACTATCGCTAATTTATCTTGGATCTAACCTAAATTTTTTTAAAAAAATTTTTACTTAAAATGTAGCATCTCGAAAATCACCTGTATGTATATCTATACATATAATAAAACTGTAACTGGAAGATTTCTGTACATTTAATATATTTTGAAAATTTTAATTGGGGGATGCTTTACTATCGATACTGAGCCCAAAACAGATTTTTATTTAATTTTTGTCTGTTTGTTTGTCCTTCTTTCACGTACAAACTACCGCACAGATTTCTGCAAAATTTTATACCGTGGTAGCTTATTACTCGGGTCAACATCTAGGCTACTTTTTATCCCGGAAAATCAAGGAGTTCCCGAGGGACTTTAAAAACTAAATCCACGCGGACAAAGTCGCGGGCATCAGCTAGTGATGTATGAATGTAGCTCTCGGGTAGAATACTAAATACCTGTAGGTACCTACTACGTAGTAGGTACGTAGTGCAACTACAGCTATTTTGGTTAATATTAATTTAATAATAGGCATATAACCAAGAATCAATGAAATTATATGGATCTTATCAAACGTATTTATTTTCCTATTTTGAGCGAGATTGATATTTATTTTGATAAAATAAAACTATAAAATACAGCAATATTGGATTGAACATCAAACACAGTGATATCATGGTCATCATCTAACTTCAAACTTTGACAAACTACCTACTATGAAAAAACATAGAGGTGACGCTCACCTCTATGTTCTCTATGTTCGTGACGTCATGACGTCACGAATGACGCCATGAAACGTCGAGCGTTTTTTAAAACACAGTTTTAAAACTTAAAATTTAAATGGCACTTTTATCTACCAAACCTTTTTTTTGCTGAAATAAGATATTTTTTGAAATAGTAGATATTTCCGAACATATCAACAGTTTTTCACAATCGGTCATCAAGCCTATTGATTTTCGAGACATATTTAGACAAAACTAGCGACCCGCCCCGGCTTCGCACGGGTAGTAGAGAATACTACGCCTACGCTCTGCAAACTCCTTGAAATAACCCCCGAGTTATATTGATCAGCATATTGAACAGTACGTAGGCTTATAAAAGAAGTATCGCTCGGCTTACAAGTTACAATAGCGCGGCGCGGGGGTGGTCACTGGTCGCATCACGTGAGCGAGCGCGTTATCGCCATCGGGTTGAAATCCGCGTATTTATTTTGGCGTGCGTTCGTTTTTATTTTGCGATAAGTCCTAAGACATTCATTTAAATTGTATGGTGTAAAGCATTATCATAATGTGCATGAAATGCTTGTGGTACCTACAGATCTACTGGTAACTAACGTATTTAAGCTAATAAGGATTAATACTGTATCCGTCTAAATAGATTTCCAAGCTATAGATAAGTATAGTAAGCTATCCTTAAAAGATAGATATATGCCATCGCGGACTTTTCTGTAAAGACTTATCCCACCACCAAAAATGGTTTTGTTAGATATATCTCAAAGGAATCAGGCAGCGTTTTCGATGAAAACTCCCAAGCGGCTTGAATTTTTCCGACATTGTCAACAGTTATCGTCATATTTCAACTAATTTACACAACACCTTAACAAATTATACACTAAACCCTTACTCATGAATCACCCTATCGATTGGTGAAAACCGCATGAAAATCCGTTCAGAAGTTTTTGAGTTTATCGCGAACAGACAGACAGACAGACGCGGCGGGGGACTTTGTTTTATAATATGTAGTGATGACGCAAAATAAAAAAAATTACAATTGGAACACAAAATTGACAATTGACATTGACAACTTTGTTGTCTATAAGTATTGTCATAGAAAACAATCAATTAGTTCCGTTTCTAGCTTGTTTCTAGACTTTAGAGACTATTTTACGAACCTGTACTTAAATAGATAAATATAAAATCTTTGCAACCACCATCGTGGCGTGAGACCTTGGGAGGCGACGACGCCTACCAACCTCATGTTAATATAACTAAGTACATTCGCACACATAGACTATCTAAGCTTATTTGAGAAGGGGTTTTGTTTGTATGTGTACGGCGACATTGAATGTACACAGTTTTATATCGATACGGTTGCTCTATACCCGAGTTTTCCGGATGTTTTCTATAAAATTTAAGGTATTTGAACATGGCTATTTATCTTATATGTATTTATTTAGGTAGGTACATATCGGTTCGAACATTATAAAATTGTATGTTATCGCAATTAATTAAACATACCTCTTACTTTAAATGATATTGTTTAAGAATAATATGTTGTTTAAAATATTATGTTGTCTACAATATTTAGAAAAACTATTTTTTTTGTCCATATTTTTAAACAATTTTCTAGACGTCTTTTACGTCTAAGTATTTACACGTAAGTTTACGGATGTTTAGACCTAGACTTTACAAGTTTACATACCTAATACACATTGATTTGGCAAAACTGTGTGATTCACGCCCCGTCGTAGCTTGTTGATTTTATTATCCTACCGATAGCATCATTCTTCCATTACTTTAAAATCCAATAGGCAATAGTAACGTAATTAATACTTGAACCTTGAATCATTAATATTTTGGCTATTGACAACAGGCGGTTACGGAATGGGCAAATAGACGGCAAATAGCGGTTGCCTTGCGTAAACCCTCTATAAAATTAAGTTAAACACAATATTTTGTATCAGAAGACGCATTTTAATCTGAGCATTGTAACTGTAGCAGTTTCAACTGTGTGAAAAGGTACCTACTACCTACCTATTATTTTAATGATTTTTTTTAAAGTTATTACTTAGTGTTTTCTTTGCGTTTGTTTTTATCGGTTGAGCCGACAACGATGACGATGAGATCATTGGCGCAAAGAATGACATGGCCGAACAGGTTAGATCTGATAGTAGAAGCAAACGTGGATTAGTTGCCGAATTAACCGGTCGGGAACCATCCTTCCAAGGTAAGGTCTTACCGTCACAGAGTATGTTCACTATGTATACTGACAGCCTTAACCTTTAATGACATAGACAACGACAATTAATATATGTATAAGTATAACTCTGTAAGTAAAATGTTTAAATGAATGTAAACAGGAAACTCGTCGAGTGAATCCAACAAGATATAGCGGTAACACTGCGTTCTCACTTCTCAGAGCCTCGAGCGACAAAACAAGCGAAAAAAGATCAGACGGCAACGTTTACGTTAGAAAAAACTGTGCTCCTTTTCTCCTACTTTTCCACGGCGAGTGAGAGGCTGTGTGAAATGCGAATAGAATAGGGATTGGCGCATTCTACAAAAATGTTCGAGGCTATAATTAATAAAGAATCTTACTGTTAGGAACTTCTTTGTACGAGTAGTTTTATTATTACCTACTAATTTTTACTAATGTGTTTTCATTGCAATAATGTAGCATAATAGTACCTACCTACAGCACAGTGATTTAAAGGTTTTATGGAGTTTTGGTTAGATCATCAATATTATTAAAGTTGCTACGTTAAAGCTACAAAGTTTTGACCCTGAAGTGGGTCAGATATTTTTACATCGGTAGGTCAAAAGGTCAACTAAATATCGCCATTATTAAAAGAAGGACGCGTCAAATTCCATGTCTTATCTATGTTTTAACATATAGGCAGGAGATGGTTACTTACATACAAACTTGATACGTAACTACATTTGAAAACTCAAATCTTAGTTTGTAAGCATTACCTAACTTAAGGCTAGTTCGGATTGCATTAGTTTTTTAGTCGAGTAGATAAGATCTAAACTAAATTTTTGGCGTTCAGACAGGTTTAGTTACTGAATTACTCGCTGCTCGACTAAAATACTAATATAGTCCGAACTTGCCTTTAATGATGAAAAATATATTACAATACTACTATAATACGAAAGTAACAGATAAAAATATCGATACTATTTGTATAATGTTTCAAAAATAAGGAATTCACGAAAGACGTTGTATTTGAATTTTAGAATTAAATATTGAATAAATTAGAATAAATTTTATACCTGATTTGTATTTCATAATAAGCAACGGTCTATGAGAAGGCAATGTCTTGTCATAGAATCGATGTCAACACAGGTCGTCTGCCAGACACAATTATATACTTACTACGGACTGATACGGGATCTAAAGGGAATGATGAAACACTATGAAACTAAAATTAATTAACTGCATGTATAAATTGTAAAATTGAGCCTATCACTCCCACATTTAATAACTAATAACTGGGTGACCGAGCTTTGCTCGGTTATTTTTTTTTTTTTTTTTTGTAAATCGTGTTTTTTGGAAATTATATATTCAAAAAAAATAATAAAACAAAAATAATAAGTATTATTTATTTTTGTTTTATTATTTACATTATTTATTAATAAATAAAATAATTTTTAATTAATAAAATTCCGGGAAAATATAATCGTCTGGACTCGAACCGTTGTTTCTGGTTTCGGAACCGCCCGATTTCCCGAGCTATTGGAAATTTATTGATGATGGCGAAATTTACCTTCGTTTTCTAATGATATTGTAAGGCCTCGTTTTCGCATAGGCGTGGCGTTGCGCTTCTCGCGGCGCGTCGAGTCGCGTGAGCGGTCGCGCGATATGGCCAAGGTATGAGGGCGAGCGAGAGCGAGCGAGCGACGCGCCGCGCGACGCGCAACGCCACGCCTATGCGAAAACGTGGCCTAAGGCGTTTTTCATTCGGAGTGACTAGTTGTACGGGTACTGGATGAATAAATTATATTTATTCGTACAGTTCTTCAATTTTTTTTGAAGGCATTGTGTTCGTTATTTTCGCGGTACTATATCAGGTCTCCGTAGCCTAGTGGCTTATGCAGTCGATGTTAACATATGTAGTTATACTAATAGTTAACAGTCGATGGTTCGAATCCCAGCTCGACAGACTGAATTTTCTATTTTCATTTTTATTTTTTTTTATTTTTTTCTATTTTCATTTTTATTTTTTAAATTCCACATGTAGAATTTTTTTTAAAATTAAGATTGAATTGGATGATTAGCTTGTTTTTTGTCAATTTTTTTTTTTAATTAGTTACACTGTAACACGTAGGGAGAACCACCAGACTGTGGAAAAACTAAAGTTAGGTTAGAACATAAAAGATTCCGGTGCCCGGGCACTTAGGTTCTATTGGTTTGAAATGAAAAATTAATTTGGAGGGGTTTCTAAGCTTCCTCTACTCCTTTTCCCCTCTCCCACTATTTTTTTACCTTCACTCCTTCACTAAGCGAATTTTGGCAAGACTAAAGGGGGGGGCCCTCCCTTCCTTCCCCCCTCCCCTCCCCCAAATTCAGGTAGCACGATTCAAATATTTGACCAAAATTATTCGTCCGACCTCTGTACGAATAGTTATAAATTGTTCGTACAGTAACCGTATTAATAATTATAAATTGTTCGTACAGTACCCGTATTAATAGATTCAGCCTTTTTCATTGCCCGAAAACACGGATAAAACGACCTTTTCTAAAAATGAAACCTAGCTAGATCGATTTATCGCCCCCGAAACCCCTTGCATATTAAACCTGAAAATCGTTGGATCCGTTTCCGAGATTCAGATTATGTGAGTGAGTGTTATGGTGCAGGGGTTGTACTTGGGGTCTAAAAACCACTCCTAAATAGGGGACTACAAAGATTTTTATAAATTGTGGTAGGTACCTATCTGATAAATTCAATTCAACTTGTGTTTTCAATTTCTCCGTACGACTAAAACAAAAAATCTATTGTTATTTTTTACCATACTGTGCCTACCTGTTTATGCAACACCTTTATCTGTTTGTCTGTCTAGTGTGTCATAGAGAGGGCCCGACTTTTTTGATAGCGCTTCGGAGTTCGGACATAGAGCGTCGCGCGCGCACGTGAGAATGAGCGGAGAGAGCGAGACAGTGCTACCGTTTGTTCTGATATCAGACAAGGATGGCGAATATGAAATTAGGGTGGTTCCACGTGAGTTCAACGACCCTCCGTGACACGCGTGTAGGCGATTTTTATAATTTAGATTTTGGGATAAATGTCAATCTGTAGGAGGACAATAAAAAAAAATCGGCCAAGCGCGAGTCGGATTCGCTCACCGAGGGTTCCGTACTCCAGCAGTAAAAGTAAAACGATAATATAATATATTATTTTAACTAATTGTTAACTTTGTAGAGGTTTATTGTTAAGTAATATCAAAAAAACTATGCTAGTTAGAGGGTTGGTTTTATTTTTCCTGTAAAATATACATAAATTTCTATTGACCATAATTATTTCTGATTTTTCGATTGGTAAACTTCCGAGATAAGGGTATTTTTTTCGACATTATGCCCGATTAATCAAAAACTATTATTTATAAAAATAAATAAAAATCTGTTTTAGAATGTACAGGTAAAGGCCTTTCTTATGATACCCGACTCGGTATAATAATCTTACTTTGAAATTTCAAACCCCCGACCCCTTACTTACTTACTTAGGGGGGACCTTTTTTACTTAAACTAAAAATAATTTTCGTTTTTTTTTTATTCCAATGATATTGGGCCACTACTATATACAACTATTCCAAATTTTATTTCGTTCCATGACGAGGAGACGGCTGTAGATAGGGTTTCAGCGTTTTAATTTTAAGAGATGCGTTCTCTTAAAGCCTGATTAGTTACGTTTTTGAGAAATAAATCCCTCTTCTGGACCATGGCTTATAAATGTAAAAGAGGGGCTTTTGGGGGTACTTTGTTCTAAGCATAAACATCCTCAGTAATGTGTGATCTTTCCACGCTACCTTTACTCGTTGCGCAGCGAATGTCTGACTGTGCTGCCGACGAGGATACCTACGCCGACATGTATTACCAAGTGAAAGAGTAGAAGAAATAAGTTGAGACGAAGCCAGAGGTGTCGACAAGTATACTTCTACTTATAATGATTTGGTAATCATGTTTCACAAACACCTATTGTATGATAATCGTGACCTTCACGTCAGATATAAGTAGTACTTTATCACCCCAAATATTGAATATATATTCATCTCTACTTAACTTATGAATGCAACGTTTAAAATGTAACGGCAAAGTGCTAAGAGTAATTATTTATGTGCCTGCCTACAGTCTCAGAGATGTTATAAACTAGAGGTGGCAATTTCACGAAAAACGCTGTCGAGCGTCGCATGTCATATTATTGAGGTGGACTATGCTTTTACTCTAACTCATAATAAAACCGAAAAAAATTAAAATTCAAAATAATTTATTTCATGTAGGCCAACCTGAGCCTCCTATGATAAGTCAAGAGTCTACCACAGGTTCGCTCAAGATACCTACCATTCGTAACAAGAGCTTATGAGCATATTATGTTTACTTTAAAATATTTTATTCATTATACCTAGGTATTTGTTTGATTAAGTTATCACCACTGACATAATAAAATGACAACCTACTTATCTATGATCTAAGATGACAACTTATTCTTGTCCACATCCATTCTATGGAAAATTACTTCTTATTGCTACATGGAAATGAAGGTATTTGAATATCGACTGTCCAGAGTCCAGACTATTACTATATTCGTTGAGGACAGTAGGTTGAGGCGCCTGTTAATGCATCGATAATATCATTTATGATACTACTGGTTCTGACTTGATGACTCTGAAATAAAGATTTTTATAACTTTTTAAGCCATTTTCGGCTGGAGGCCATCGGTTTACATATTATATCTAAATTTGAAGTAATTACGTTCAGTAATTCAAAAGTTATAAGGCTCTGACAGACGGACGGACGGACGGATGGACAAGTGCAAATCGCTCTAGTTAACTCAGAGACCTCGCTTCGCTCGGTCAATTATTGATGCATCAATAATATCATTTATGATATCTCCACCTCTATGGTTTACATGTTACAACTCAATGCCTACGATACATAAGTCATCATTGGCCTGATAATAATCATTATTGCGCAATAAAAATCGCTGTGTGTGCATACGCATTTAATTAAGTAGGTGTTGCACATGAATAATATTATACCTAAGTATGAAGTGCAGTTTACTCCGAAAACGCTTGGGGTGTTTTTCCAGTTTGCAATAATTTTAAAAGCACAGTTCCATTTTCTTCGTGATAATTATTTTTTCACACATTACCTACATAACTTTTAATTACTTTATTTAATTATTATTTTAAAATATAATAAATAATTTCTTTCTTACTATAAACATAAATTTTCTTCAAAAAACATAATATTCACTACTGTACCATATAACATACCATACTACTATCACAGAGTTAGAAAAGTTTCCTCCTTATACTGTGCTAATATACTGTAGGCGTAGACTAGCTACGCTGTGTCATCAGTAATCAATCCAGCAACGGCTCACTACTGAGCGCAGGTCTCCTCTCAGAGAAGGGTTATAGGCCATAGTCCACCACGCTGGCCCAATGCGAATTTGCTAACTTCACACACCTTCGAGAACATTACGGAGAACTCTCAGGTGTGCAAGTTTCCTCAGGATGTTTTCCTCCACCGTTGAAGCATGTGATATTTAATTGCATAAACAACTCCGAAAATTCAGAGGTGCGTGCCCGGGATAACTGCTCGGTACACTTTAATAGTCAAAATATTTGCAACGCATTCCAATTTCCACATCCAAAATTCAGTGATGATCATCAATCTAACTGTTGGTATGTATACTTAAGTATTTAAAATAACAATCAGTTGCCACTTGCCGCATTTATCATCATAGAGATATTAGCATTAAAGATCATCACTTGGCTCGATGAATTTGGCTGATATTTTTTTTGTTGTTTTCGTAATAGGGTATTTGACTACTTTTAGAAAATCATCTTAAATTGTTAATAATGCTATGCCGCAGCTAACAAAACGTATATTTCGGCATAATTTTCAGTATTTTTCGTAATAATCGAGAAATAAATTCAAAAAAATAAATTGCCGCAGAAACGTTCCATTTGCTCTCATGACGTCACAGTTCACATTTCAAACAATGACAATTCCACAGCCCATAGGTGGTGTGGACTGTGACGTCATTCGATCGACGATCACGGAACGTTTTCGATCACGTGACCATGGCCGGAATTATAGCAATTTTATTTAATGTTTTCTAATTAAATAAAACTTTATTTTTTAGTTTTGTCGTATGGAATAATGTTTTTAGATAATCTTTTAGGATGACACCAAATGAAACGATATTTTTAATATAGTCAAATACCCTATTGTCAGGACAAGGTTTATATTAAAATAATATTTGTAAAATCCACCGGAAAAGTCGGAAATTCGGTTGGTATTTTTAAATGAAAATCTTAATTTCTTCATAAGTAGGGAAATTGCACCCGCGCGAAATCGGAGCTGCTGATGGCTCGCTATAGTAACAATAATATTAACAGTAATATTAAGATACTGGCGACCCGCCCCGGCTTCACACGGGTAGTATCGTCGGCGGGTTGAAATCCGCGTATTTATATTGGCGCGCGTTCGTTTTTCTTTTGCGATAGATAACTCTTAAGATATTCATTTAAATTGTATGGTGTAAATGATTATTTATCTTAATGTGCATGAAATACGTATGTCTAAATAGATTTCCAATTAGAATGGTTCCAATTAGATTTCCAAGTTAAAATGGGTATAGTGAGCTATCCTTAAAAGATAGATATATATACCATCGCGGAGATTTCTGTAAAGACTTATCCCACCATACCACCACCATAAATAGTTTTGTTATATCAAAGGGATTAGGCAGATTTTTCGATGAAAGCTCCCAAGCGGCTTGAATTTTTCCGACATTGTCAACAATTATCGTCATATTTCAACTAATTTACACAAACCTAACAAACTATGCACTTAAACCTTCCTCATGAATCACCCTATCTATTGGTGAAAGCCGCATGAAAATCCGTTCGTTAGTTTTTGAGTTTATCGCGACCAAGACAGACAGACGGACGCAGCGGGGGACTTTGTTTTATAATACGAGTATGTAGTGATGTAGTGAAGTAATACTAATTCAGTGTGGATCAAACGAACTTCCAAGTAAAATTCGATCGATATTTTAGATGAGTCGCTTCATTCGAAGATAATAAATTAATGATTGCGATATTATGTTTTCATAATATTAATGCAAATTCGACACTTCCTTAAATCTAGCAACTGTATTACCAGTATTAATAACTAAAATAAATGAAATATTGTATTAGGAACGGTCAAGGTCACCAGATCGCGACACAGCGTCGAATGTGCTCAACTACGAGAGAAACGGAAATAGTCAAAAATCTTCGCTCCTCGAAAGCCTCTTGAATTCCGCCTTTCTCTCCAGCTGCGGGCCGGGCCATCGGCTCCGATAGTTTGGGAGCGTAGCCTTGCGTTGCGCAACGCCGCGTCGAGCTGCCCCCACGTGCATCCGAAAGGCGCACTCATCGGAGTTCCAAGCCATTGATATTCGAACATACCAAGAATACTTTATCTTTATTGTTTAAAAAAAATACGTGTGGCACTCGGGGACTGCCGCGGTAAAGCTATTGCATAGCATTTTCTAGTCGCACGCACACAAACACCGTGCCGAAGTCTACCGAACTGAAACGACGTTAGACGTGTGGGGTGTGTTAGGTTTATTTCCGTTACGGAATTTCTTGATTCGGTCGCCATGCTCAAAGCACGCGATAAAAGCTATGCAATAGCTTAAAAATCTTCCTTTCTATCCTTACTAATTCTTCATAGGTACATAACATTGACACCGTCCGCGTGGATTTAGTTTTTGCAAATTCCATGGGAAATTTTTGATTTTCCAGGATAAAAAGCACTATGAAATAATCCTTGAAGAACTCGCCTATTTGTAAGTACCTATTTGAGTTTGCAATCAAAATGAGAATCATACCCACCATTGCAAAAAATTACAATTAAACAAACACATTTTCGCATTTATGTAATAATAATATATGCAAAAGTGTATTTGTCTGTTGAATCATTTTCAGGCAGGCTGTAGGTAATTGTTTTAGGTGTGCAATAATAGCTATTTATGCAACTGCATCGTAATGAGGGTCATTTTAATTCGAGTGCTGTTTTTTGATACGAGGCTTGCCGAGTATCAAAATAGCATAGTACGAGAATTAAAATGACTAATTACGTTCAGTTGCATACAAGATTTTATCTACGACAAGGAAGTAAAATCATTAACAAAATACGCCGTAGGCTCAATAAAGTAACAAAAAGTAACTCCGTAAGCGGCCACCAGCCGCCTGTGGCGCCTCTGTCAACAAAAAGTAACTCCGTAAGCCGCCACCAGCCGCCTGTGGCGCCTCTGTCATATGAACGGTACAAAAGTGCCAGAACTCAGAGCCTTAGCTTTAGGTATCCTATTTTAAGAAGATAACCATTTCGATTCAGCTCCCATACAACGAGCTGCATCGAAATGAGAAGCAAAACCGAAAGAGGGTTCATTTCGATTCAGCTGTCAAACTCGAAATTTGAACTTTTCGATGCTGGAGTAGATTAGTAGATTATTAACCAAGGGGATAAAGCAGTGTCTTCTGTCGCGGGTGACGATTTAAATCGCGAGCGTAACGAAGGACTCGAGGTTTACTCCCGAGCGTAGCGAGGGTGTTAAAAACTTAAATCACGAGCGAAGCGAGGGATTTAAGACGAGTCCTGAGTGTAGCGAGGGATTTAAGTTCACCCAAGACTAAGACAGCTTTATCACCGAGGAAAATACTCTACTTTTCGTACCATTTGCGAAAAAATTAACACAATAATAATATGAGATAAGCATTTATTAAAAATAATGACAATTAAAAGTAAAAGTTAACATTCGAAGCATTGGTCCAATTATTATTGATAGAGAGTTACATTTTTGTTTGGTAGGTACATTTATTGTTGATGAGTTGATTTGAGTATTTCTCTGTTCTTGCGTCTGAGCATTTGCACTGATGGAATCCGACAATTCACTGTCACTGTCGCTTTGATTTAACATCGTAACGTATTTTTAGAACATTTACTTATTTATAAAAATAAATTAAAATAAACTTAACGTTTATGTATTTGAAGAAAACAAAAACGCGGCAAATTCCTAGACTAATATTTTTTTGTCGGAAAAGCAAAGGCATCAAGCTCATATGGCCTCGTCGGTTTTCGTAATTTTATTTAATAATCATAACTGCATAATAAATGCGTATTCCTTTTTCAAAAAGATGTATAATGCTTTATATACAAACTCAATGGTATAAACACAGATGTAGTTCAGTATCGGTAAGTATTCCAAATTTAAATCACATTCTCCCCCTAGAGGATGAATGAAATTCAGTACAATTTTCTTTCCCTGTTTTTAACAGATTAAAAATGACTATTGTTATGTTCGCTTTTTGTGGCACAGAATGTCACTTTTTTGAGCAAGTGGTACGAAAAAAGTATTATTCAAGTCACGTTTCAGCTTTATTTTTATTTAACGTTTCAGTACACCACCAAGGTTGGAAAAATTAAAAAAAGAAAAGAAAATAGCGTAACTTTTTAACCGACTTATCCGGCCGGTATCTTTTTGTACAGATTTTGTGGGGTATATCTTTGGTTTATTCGAATATCAGTGTTCGAACCGTTATTTTTCCTACTTCACAACAAGTATTACAGCGTCATTCATATCGTAAAAGTAGGAATGTTTAATTAGAGAAAGGGCGCTCGCCATGTGTGAGATTTGAGAGGTTGTTGCATTATTGCAAAGGCTCATCAAAGGGCGCCTACCTACAATAACAACTATGTATTTTGAAGATATCTGTCCGTACCTATCTATGAACAGCTTCCAGTGAAAAGGTAAATAGAATAGGTACGTTTTATTTTTTTTATGGATACCTAAGGTTATAAGAAGACCTAGAGAGTGACGGAGGGGGAATTTTTTATATTTTCATAGAATGGTGTACCCATTCTATGAAAATATAAAAAATTCCCCCTCCGTCACTCTCTAGGTCTTCTTATAACCTTAGGTATCCATAAAAAAATAAAACGTACCTATTCTAGGGTAATCGAGTCTACCGGAGATCCAAGAACTAGCAGCTACCTTGGTGGCCAAAGAATTAGTTCGGCCATTGAAACGGGCAAAACGCTACCTGCATCTTTGGTAATATTTACGCCCTTCTTTGTCTGTGATCCAAGACTATGCCGCATTGCGATCGTTGAGGTTTTAGATTTGAGTAATTTAGCTTTAATTTTAGTAGAAATTTAGTTTCAATTTAGATTTTAGTTATTTTATAATTTGATGTTATAGCTTCAATAGCTTAATAGTTAAAGGAGCAAAGTGAAAGGTCGTCGTTTTGATCCCCACTCTTGTCACCTATCACAGCTGTAGTAAGGATCGAATAGATTCATACCAATAATGTGCTACTGTTGTGAATTGTTTCAGCCACTCACGCACAAGCTTTATGTACCTACGCTTATTTGTAGGGGAGAGAATAACATAAGCTGTGGGTGACTGTGGCCTGTGATATAAGTCAAGTTCTGCTTGGCTAAATACATAAGTACATAATATATTGTTTTTACAAAACAAAACAAAATAAATAAGTAAATCTTTTTCTTCTCTTCTTAATCAACCTATAGACGTCCACTGCTGGACAAAGGTCCCCTGCATGGACTTCCACAGGCTTCGGTCTTGAGCCGCTTGAATCCAGCGGCTCCCTGCGACTCGTTTGATGTCGTCGGTCCAACTAGTGGGGAGTCTGCCAACACTACGTTTCCCGGTGCGGGGTCGCCACTTCAGCCCCTTGGGACCCCAACGACCATCAATAAGTAAATAAATGAGTTATTTAGTAAACATATAATAATAGACAAGTAATGTCTATTTTCTTCATAGAATACTTCATTATTATTTCATGTAGCTCTTTTGCAAAATACTATTGTGTATCAGTCGAAAAAAACCTGAATACTTGTTGGCAAGTGGCAATCCTAATTATTGTATTAGACAGTCTGCACCTACCCTGAATGTCAGAGCGCGCGGACACTGAGAGGCCCGGCGGGTGATCGCAGCGGCCGCGCCGCTCGCGCCCTGCGGTCACCCTCCCTCCCCGCCGCGCCCTGCACCCCGCTCGCCACACACGCGGGAAAATTTGTCTTTCAGGGCATGGTTAAATCAAACGCGGACGCTAACCCCCAATTAATGGCGTTCTTAGGATTTCCTTAAGGATCCCGAAGATTAGACACCGCACCCTCTCATGTAGAGCAACACACGTCGACCTTCGAGATTTTTCTAACTTACGGGGTCTCCTAATTTAGGGGTCAGGATTCCAATGTAATGTACCACATCAAGATTCTCTAATGAACATAATTATCTTTCTTTCTTTCTTTTTTCTTTCTTTCCTTTGAAGGCATCAAAGACATGGATGCCTACCAGAGTCAAGAGTGCGGATTATTCAAGTCCAAATTTAGAAAACCCATTCACCCCAACATCACTCGCCGAAGTCTGAGCCTCTCAGATGGCGACCTTAGAAACACGTTGCCCCACTATTTTATGGAGCCCTTTGGTCTCCTACATACAACCCACTTGCACTGCAGTGCTTCGTGCTCGCTACTGTGGCCGGTGACGCTGTTAAAAGTCTTTCTACCAGTATACACAAACCGAAAACATGGATGCGGTTCCCTGAGACTAGTGATAGAAGACTAATTAGATACTTTGCATGCGACACTCAGGGTACGTTTCTGTACACGCGGCGCGTGGTGCGTCGCTTCGCGCGGTAAACTCGAAGATAATTATGGCCAAGTATGAGAGCGTTATTTCAGAAGCGTTTGCGTTACACGCGACGGAGCACGCGGCGGGCACCGCGACGGGCGCTGCACCGCGTCGCGCGGTAAACTCAAACATATGGCCAAGTATGAGAGCGTTCATGCAGAAGCGCTTGCGTTGAACGCGGCGGGCACCGCGTGCGCCGCCGGGGTGTGCAGAGACGTGCCCTTAGAGGCCCGGCGGGTGTACGCTCGCCGGCGCGGCGCGGCGCGGCGCGAGCGCCTCGCCCTCTCGGAGTCTCGGTCACCTTCCCCCCGCCGCGCCTTACACCCCGCTCGCAACACGCGGGAAAATTTATAAGTAAAGGCCTAGCTACATTAAGCGCTAAGGGTGTGCATAGATTTTGTTTTTGTGGAGTTTTGATCCATAGTAGAAATTAAAGCACCATTAATAATAAGTAAAAATATAAATATATTAAGTAAAATGAAAAATACATGAAGCAACGTTTGCAACGAAAAAATTAAGTATATGAAATACTTAATTTTTATTCCCAAAAATTAAGTCAAGAATAGCTTTTTAGTGCCTAGTAGGCACTATTTAACACGAAAACTTAGCCGAACGCGAGCGTTTTATAAGTAGGTAATAGGTATTTATGATGAAGTTTAATATAACCATAATAACAAAAATAGCCTTTTGTTTATTCAAGTTACACATAAGACAAATTATGTTTAAAAGTGTATGAAATATAAAGGGGTTGTTTCATATGGAGCCTGGGCCAGGTATTAGTACGGTCTTTTAAAATTATTTGGGGTCATCAAAAAGTAATTCTTTTTTCTTTATTTCTCATGAAAATGTGTTTTTTACAAAGGTACAATGCGAAATTATTGTTCAGAATAAAAGCGCAACAACATGGCGTCTTTTTTGACATTGTCATACCTACTAAACACGTACATTGACACTTGACATAAAAATGACCACAAAATAACCAACACCAAGTCAATCGACAAGATTTTATTTTTTCAACTTGACGGAGTTATGAGTTATGACTTATGTAGGTATTTTCAAAAGCTTGATTATGTTATTGAAAAAAATCTCTAAACGAAAAGGCGTCCCAATTGACATTTGACAATTGACATGACATTAAGATGATGCAATGTCATTACAAACATAAACAACAAAAGCGGATGGATGCACTTCGAGAGTTGCTATTCTACAATAATAAAATTTTCACTTTACCTGTTATTCACTGTAAAACTGCAGAAAAGCATAGTCCAACGTATTTTATTCTAATTTCTATGATTTTATACTATATTTTGGAATACCGTACAAATACCTGGACCAAAATGAAACAACCCTTTTAGTATATTTGCTAATCGTGTGTTGGTTATATACTCAAAGCTAATCGTAAATAAGAAAACATTATTATAGTTAGGTAGTAGCTTGGTAGTTGTATTGTAAATGCAGGACGTGCTTTTGACATTTCTCTGACGTGACAAATGCAGAGCGCACCGTGTGTTTTTACTGCTGACTTAAGATATACCTACCTACTTAGGTGCTGAAAAATGTATTCATAAGTGTAATATGTACTACTGAATTTTTACACTTTCTACGTCCAATGCCTGAACATAATATAAACCAATACCAATAGTGCGGGCCGGCGCGGCGCGGCGGCGTGTCATGCACCGCTACGAGACCGCGTTTTGTGTTGCCAAACCTTTACACACTTGTCACTGCCACCAAGAAAATTATGGCGTGTAACAATTGATTTGCATGCTTCTGTAATCTCGGGATGGTAACATCTTGGCCTTGACTAGCCATTTCATTATACTTACTATACAATTTACAACTGTTACGTTTTTTGTTTTGTCATATCCGTGATCTTATGGCTCTGGGCTGTACAGTGTACCCATTCATTGATACAATACTACTTATAAACCTAAGTATCATCAATGAAAAAGATGATTTCCATCATCATCTCATCCCATCGCCGGCCCACTACTAAGTACTTTGCTTAGTCCACCACGCTCGTCAAGTGCGCAATGTTGAACAAAGGTCTCTTGCATGGACTTCCACAAGCCTCACTCTTACGCCGTGAATGCATCCAGCGATTCGTTTGATGATGTCGTCAGCTCGACGGTCCACTTAGGTGGGGTCTTCCAACAATGCGCTTCCCGATGCGGAGTCGCCATTCCAGCACCTTAGGACTTTAACGACCTACTTACGACGAACGAAGAAAATTTTACCTTCAAATCTATACTTACTTATAAAAACCTTAAGCTTAGGTAAAAACTTTAAGCCTCAATAGCCCAAAGGTTAAAGGTACTGAAAACTGAAAGGTCGCAGGTTCGAATCCCACCCGTTGCACTATTGTCGTACCCACTCCTACACAAGCTTTCCGCTTATTTGGAGGGGAGAGGAGGATATTAGTCAACTTCAACTTGGCTAATATTCTTTTTTAAAAAAAAAAGACGTCCTGACTGACTGATCTATCAACGCACAGCCTAAACTACTGAAGATAGAAACTTGAAATTTTGGTTCCTTTTATGACGTTTTTTTGAAATTTCACCCCCAAGGGGGTTAAATAGGGCTAAAAGTTGGTATTTGGGCTTTCATTTAAAAATGAAGAAATACGTGTTTCACAGTTTTTAAAATTTTCACCCCCAAAGGGGATAAATAGGGTATGAATGTTTGTATGAAAGTCCGACATTTTTCAATTTATATCTATGAAACTTGGTATTTTGGCTTTCGATTAAAAATAAAGAGATCCGTGTTCTACAGTTTTAGAAAATTCCACCCCAGACCTAATTCTAGGCGGAAGAAGTTGCGGGGGCAAACGCCCTGTAGTTATTTATATTTGACATAATAATTCATACAATATTTTGTCACTGAGCTTTTTTTTCGTAGGAGGAGAAATCCTCATGGACATCCTAGTCAGAATCAGGACAGTTCTGGACTCCTACCTACCTACCCTCCTACCTCCAAAACAGTATTGTACCTGCCCTATGGGCCTATCAATACTACCGCAGTCTGTTTCATCTTTCCTCACGTTCGTCTACCTGTTTCTTTCCCATCACATACTCCATGTACTTCCGAACCAGATGTCCAATTTTTTTCAGACGCTAACATCATTTCTGTTAGGTTCTCCACTCTTAGGTCACTGAGCTGTCCAATAGTCTTTTGTAATTTGTAAGATCAACAGGACGGAGGGGCGCACGTCCTATATCAGCGAGAGAGAGGTCACCGGGTCCTCGATAACTCCACTCTACTAACCTTTTAAAGCGATTGTAAAGATAGATACAATACGAACCAAGTGCGCTCATCAATTATCTTGCACGGATTCTCTATGTTTATTGTATTCTAACTTATTTATGAACACTATGTGACTGCGAGCTATAGTGGAAGTATTTCACACCCCTCAAAAGAAAAAATAGTGTAGTAATTTCGACTGTGCACAATCTCTAAACTAAGTATATTAGCAAATAAATTCCTTCTACTTTTACACCGAATTATGAAGCGGCTTTGAGTTTGGAAAGTAAAGAGTAGGTAGCTTTTGTAAAAAATGCAAACAATGTTGAACTGAGCTCAGGTGTTTATTTTCGTATTTCGACGAATATAATATTAGATATCCAAAAGCATACCTACTACCAGCTGTGTTACCAGTATTAAAATTATGTGTAAATCCTTAAAATATTATTAAGCATATTAAAAGCAAACTTTTATTATGGATATAGCCATTCAAGCTTTTTCACCTTCACAATTTGCTTCAAGTAGATTAAAACAGTTTTATCACTAACACCGCAGCCTACAGCTAGCTCGGACGTGGTTTGCGATGGATCCGCTTACACAATAGCCTTCAATTCTTCATTATCAACTTTGGTCTCCGGCCGTCCTCGGGGCTTGTTCTGCAGGTTAAAATTACCAGAACGAAAACGTTGGAACCAAAACCGCACTGTGTTTTCTTTTGCGACACCGCCGCCATACACATCATTAATCCTTCGATCCGTTTCTGCAGCACTGGTGCCACGATGGAACTCGTACTCGTAAATAACGCGATATTTCAAGTTTTCCATTTTGTAAACTGAGTGACGCAAAGAAAAACCAAAAGAGGAAAAAATAAATGAATTAGGGTTTTCAAAACACAAAAGCATGAGTAAATAGCTGTATAAATTTGAAATTAGAATTCCTAACCATAGAGGAGATATTTCAGATCAAAGTGGCCAGTACGACAAAACGCCAATTTCTTATGTAAGGACCATAGTTTAATAGTACATTATTGTCGAGGCTCGGAATAAAGCAATTTATGGACGAGTAACATTGGAAGGCCGAGGCGAAGCCGAGGACTTCCAAGTGATTTTAAAAGGACGAGGCGCTAGCCGAGGCCTTTTTAAGTAAACGAGGCCATGAATTGCTATTTCGGCCGAGGCTTATATAGTACTTTTCTCTAATTTGCGAGGAAACAACAAAAAAATAATTAAAGAAACACTGTTTTATTTCATGTTAAATGTTATAGTACAATTTGTACTCTTTAAAAATGTTGTTAGATTTGAGTAATCGCCAATATTTACATTTTCTTTTAAACGTAATGTAGTTTTTAGCTTTGAGTATTCACACCACAATGTAGATGGCCTTTTGTTTTTACTCAATTCGTTAAAATAAGGAATAAGGCCATAAGGACATTTTCTGAAAACGAATTTGTCTTTTTTCCGGTTTTCCATTGAATGAAGTCTTCATAAGCCTTTTCATATTTTTCTTTAGATTTTGGTGGTAAAAGATTTTCTGATAGAATTTTAGCTTCTTCCGCCATATCTGGTGGTGTAAAGTCCATTAATTCTTCATCCGATTCCGAATCCATTTTTATTTCAGAACAAGAAATATATTGTAAAAGAAAACACCAGTCACCAATAATTCTTTACCTCCAATTAAACCACGCTCTTTTTGTTCCATTTAAAAAAAAATCATTCTTATTTTTTTAAATTGTATAACTCAGCGAAAGAAATGCACATTTAAAACACCTAATCACAGAGGAGAAACACCTAATAGAGGAAAGTGTACATTTTAAAAACCTCGTACCTGTCCAGCAATTTACATTATTGTCCTGTCGCCAGCAATGAGCCAATAGGGTATTTGACTATAATAAAAATATCGTTTCAACTGGTGTCATCCTAAAAGATTATTATCTAAAAACATTATTCCATACGACAAAACTAAAAAATAAAGCTTTATTTAATTAGAAAACATTAAATAAAATTGCTATAATTCTGGCCATGGTCACGTGATCGAAAACGTTCCGTGATCTCGAATGACGTCACAGTCCAAACCACCTATGGAATTCTCATTTTGTCAATACATTTCGACGTGTTTGTGCGGCGTAATAGGCTAATTTCGTCTGTTTTTCATCGTTACTATTTTATTAAATACCAAATAGTATGCGAGACGCGGCCTAAACACATTTTATAAAATTGTCATTGTTTGAAATGTGAACTATTACGTCATGAGAGCAAATGGAACGTTTCGGCGGCAATTTATTTTTTTGAATTTATTTCTCGATTTTTATGAAAAATAATGAAAATTATGCCGAAATATATGTTTCGTTAGCTTCAGCATAGCATTATTAACAATTTAAGATGATTTTCTAAAAGTAGTCAAATACCCTATTATACGAGATGCCTATTGACGTTTCGTTTTTTTTTAAATAAAGAAGCGATTTCCGAGCAAATTTGAGAAAATATAATCTATATATATAAGAGAAAGTGGTGTTAGTTACACTATTTATAACTCAAGAACGGATGAACCGATTTGACTGAAAATTGGTGGAGAGGTAGCTTAGAACCAGGAGACGGACATAGGATACTTTTTATCCCGTTCGACCGCGTTTCCGTCAAGTCACTATAAAACGTGGTATAACAAACACGCATCTGACATGGAATAACAAAACGCAAATGACAGTGGAATAACAAAACGTAAATGACAGCTAAACGTAATTTTGTCTTTGGTTAAGTATGGTAAAAAATTTGACAATTATAAAAATGATAGCTAAACGTAATTGATAATATCATCAGTAATATGTTTTCTCTTTGAATCATCATTAACAATGCCGCGAGTAATATTATAAATGCGAAGGTGTGTTTGTTTGTTGGTTTGTCCGTCAATCACGCTGCAACAAAGCTACGGATTGACGTGATTTTTTGGATAGGTATAGTTGAGAACCTGGAGGGTGACAGGCATCCCGGAAAATCAAAGAGTTCCCGCGGGATTTTAAAAACTAAATCCACGCGAATGAAGTCGCGGGCATCAGCTAGTTTAATATAAAAAATTCTTTTAAAAAAACCGACTTCAATCGCCTGCGCCACTACAAAGTATATGAACATACATAAAAAAAAAGATTCCGACGAATTATTGAGAACCTTTTTTAGAAGACTCCTTTTTAGAAGTCGGTTAATAACTAATATCACACAAGGCTTATTTTATCAACCACGCAGGGAGTTTTCTTCAGATGGCGTTCGACGGCACGCCTGAACAATATACGAGCACATATTACCTATTAGGAAAATATACATGTATTATACATGCATAGGCTAGTCGCGACATTGAAACTTATACCGTTTGTTGATAAGAAACGTTACTAAATTCATAAAATAATAATTATCATTTTTCGCATTACGTTTATTACGCGACACTGCGCTGTATCTTATCTCATAGGCATCATATATTATACTAGTAGGGCGCGTGGGTGCGCGGCCCGCAAGCGGACCGCGGTTTTTCTATCGTCAAGTGGACTTTCAGGTCCTGATCATTTTCTATCAAATAACCACTCTTCCATCTTTTATACTCTCCGAGATAGATGCCTATAAAATTGGTATCCGCCATCTTGAATCCGCCATTTTGAAATTTTTTTCAGCTCACTGCCAATTGGATGAGGTTTCGAGTATTTTTTGTTTGAGCACCTCCCACCTATCTTCAATACCCTGGCCGTGCCCCTCACCCACCTTCCAAGCCCTCGATCATCATATCTCACCATTTCTCAGAATGAGATTTCTTTTATAAAAACAAATTTTCAAAAGGAACCGTATCAAAGTCTTGTATAGTTCCCAACTTCTAGTCTCTTCAATATTCGCCATATATTTTGTATGAAGAAAAAAAAATCCGCCATATTGGATTTTTTTTCTATTCATCAAATAGACCTTTGGGTCCTGATCATCATTTGTCAAGAAACCACTCTTCCATCTTTTATACTCCCCGAGATAGACACCGACGAAATTTGTATGGCGGCCATCTTTTTTCCGCCATTTTGAATTTATTTTCAGCTCACTGCGAATTGGATGAGGTTTCGAGTGACATTTGTTCGAGCACACCCCACCTATCTTCAATACCCTGGCCGTGCTCTTCACCCGTCTCCAAAATCCTCAATCATCAGCTCTCTCCATAATTTTCCTCCGAATGAATTTTTGTCTTCTATACGAAACCATTAGTGAAAAAAAAATTTTTCATACAAAATTTTACAGGAGAGGTGATCAATCAGTCAGTGAATCAGTGAATCAGCACGAGCAGCTATATATATATTAAAAACGCGGAGGTTTATGATTACTGAGCAAAGCTATAATATTGTATTGTTTTAAAAACATCAAAAATAGTTTCTTAATTCGAACTTTATTCATGAATCTTTATTATTATAAAAAAATCTTTATTTTAATTTAATAAAACAAATTCTTTATTTTTAGTACGAATGTTTGTATGTACCTATTTAATAGAGATAGGCTTGCGCTTAACAACAATCATGCCTGGTGGAAATAACAATGGTGAGGTCTATGTTGGAGCGCGTTTGCCTAGAAGATGCCTATTTACTATTGCCTTGAAGGTGCTCGAATTGTACCTTCGAAACGGCGTTCCACACTTTAGCCGTTCGTTTCTGAAACGTTAAACTAGGTAAAACGTTTCTTGGAAGGAGATTGGATCGATCAACCACCATGACAGGCGACATTTCGTCGGTACTGTAGGCTAGAACCTTGGCTTGACCTACTTATTTGAATTCGGTTTTTTTCTAGTTCAACGGTTGAACTAATCAGTTGAACTTGTGGGAATGAGCCGTTTTTTGAAGGCAGGTGAAGTCGAGATCGTTCATAGCGACGATGGACGGGTCACGGAAGAACCGATAAATATTGGGGTCCCAAGGTGCTCAAGTGGTGACCTTGCACCGGATAGCGCAGTGATGGCATTTGGCAGATCCCAGACCGGGTGGACAAACGACATCTAACTAGTCGTAGTAGACATATACAAGTTGCGCATGATCGTGTTCTATTGCGATCCTCGCAACAGTCCTATGTCCAGCAGCTGACGTCCATTGGTCGAGATAACTAAGACGACGACCAAGGAATAGATATGTCCCCAAAGTAGCGTGCCATCAGTGATTGTAGGACGGTGGCGCGTTATGCGACCCCCACCTGTAGCGTCCCCCAGCGGAAACGAGGAATTTGCATCACAATCAAATAGAACCCTCGCTAGCTCGCTTCCTCCCGTGCCCTCTCGATCCGACCCCGATTGTAATCTCGGTGTAAATGTTCACTTCCGGAGTATTTTCGTCATGGAAAATCATAATTGTGCAAACCTATTACCATTTTTGTCGGCATAAAATGCAAACTACAAAAGCAGACCAGTACTTACAGAATTTTTTACTCTGACTGCCGCACTCAGTGATATTTATTAATTTATTATTATCTAATGAGTCATTAGGTAGGTACCTAATTATCAATCCAGCTCTTAATGAGCTGTCATTTATATTGCGTTTTATGTAATTAAGTGCTTATAACTGACCCTTATAGTGAACTTTTTACAATCTTAAGTTTTCGTTACGTACTAATTGAGTGAATTCTAGTTTGTATATTTTGAAAGAAGAAAAGGAACGAGAAATTTGCATCAAAATCATTAGATTTTCCTCGCTAGCTGGATTCATCCCGAGCTTTCTCGTTCCCGATTGCGATCTCGGTATAGTAAATGTTCACATCGGAACATTGTCGTCATGGGAAATTGTTTATTTACCCTGTACTCGTAACTACGACAAATTATTCAAATGTTTAACGTGATCCATTCTTCATACTTCCAGCATTTTCACATTTTTCGTCAAGTTATTGCAATTTTCCCTCGATAGGAAGACATTCCTGCGTGAGTGAATGAGTGGTGAAGGACGGAAAAAAAGAAAATTAAGTTTCCAAGATCAGATTTTTAAATAGACTAACTGCATTAAATTCATAATAAAATTATGATCACGGGAATAAAATACATAAATTTTATTCTACTGCCTGTATATATTTTTTACAGTTATATTATTTTATATTCGATAATTCGTTGGTGAAAACTTTTTTATCCTTTTTTAATACAATAAGTCAATTTATCCTTAGACGCTTATACTAATTTTATTCTAACAACATTTCCTGTATGAATTAAACTACATATATGTATAAGATTTTGAACTCGATTGTGTGGAATTCCAATTATAATTAGGAGGCACACATACAAACACCCTAATTTATAGGTAACAATATCGTAAATGCCTTAAAAATCACAGTCAGTGGATAGTTCGACGGTAATTGCTATGCAAATATCCTTTTCCGGTCTAAAAAGGGGGTCTAAAACACGTAGGGGTCGTGTTCATTTTGCCGTTAAAAATAAAATGCCACACACTTTCCAACAATAATTGTTTTCACCGCCCGAACGATATTATCGAAAGAGGGTACTACTCATCTCTAGAACTGGCATAGCCTTAGGCTTAAAGATCGTACTTTGGCTCTGCTCAAGAGTCAAGACTCAAGATAGAATTAAAATGAGACACATATATCCAATGTCAGGACATGACACAAATCTGTCCCGTTTTAACTCAGTCTTGAGTCTGACCTGAGTGAGAGTGCCATCTATAGATACTAGATAGTATATATATGCCACCCTTAGTGTTCGAATCCCAGGCACACACTAACTTTACGTAATATTTAGTTGCATTTTA
Source organism: Oeneis ivallda (assembly GCA_029955525.1). NCBI lineage: Eukaryota > Metazoa > Arthropoda > Insecta > Lepidoptera > Nymphalidae > Oeneis > Oeneis ivallda. Next base: position 11,588,121 of record JARPMR010000005.1, read on the forward strand.
GAAAAACATTGTGAGGAAACATAGGAGTACATAATTATTATCTGAGCTTTCGAGTAACGATTAGTGATCCTGAGTGCGGCATTCAGTGCAGTTTTGTCGAATATGCCTTTTCAGGCTTGCTGAACTCTTGCCACAGAATAAATGACTAATTATTATAAGAGACTATTGACTCTTGCTTACCACGGCATACGTACTACTGCCGTCTATTCTCATAGGATTAACAAACAATAAACGAGCGCACGTGGACGGGGCCGAGTAGGTGTGACCTGCACGTGCGTTATCCTTCGCTTCGTACCGATACAAATAGCAGTTAGCGACGGTGATATAGGATAGTATTCGCCGTGCATTTTTATTTAGAGTCTAGAGAAATTCTAAAATTTTGTTTAAGGTTGATTAGACGAGTCTGCCCGCAAAATTCAAATTTAATTTGGTTTTCCGCAATTTGTAAACTAATACGATAAAGTAGGCTTATGGCATTCTAATTGCGACGATGGCAGTATCATCTTCACAGGTTTATATAAAAATCTTCACTTGAAAGTTTCCAGTTTAAGAAATTAGTCAGAATATCGACTAATTTGTGAGTAACTCATGTCCAACTCGTTAGTCTAAGTAGGTACATAATAGGGTATTTGACTATATTAAAAATATCGTTTCATTTGGTGTCATCCTAAAAGATTATTATCTAAAAACATTATTCCATACGACAAAACTAAAAAATAAAGCTTTATTTAATAAGAAAACATTAAATAAAATTGCTATAATTCCGGCCATGGTCACGTGATCGAAAACGTTCCGTGATCTCGAATGACGTCACAGTCCACACCACCTATGGGCTGTGGAATTGTCATTGTTTGAAATGTGAACTGTGACGTCATGAGAGCAAATGGAACGTTTGGGCGGCAATTTATTTTTTTGAATTTATTTCTCGATTTTTATGAAAAATACTGAAAATTATGCCGAAATATACGTTTTATTAGCCTCAGCATAGCATTATTAACAATTTAAGATGATTTTCTAAAAGTAGTCAAATACCCTATTACCATTTAGGGAGAGGGCAGACTGGCTCCTTTTAGCGGCAGCAATCACGCGTTTTTATGGCCTTGTGTGTGCATCGCGATTCACGCGATTCTGCGATCGATAGCCATGAAAACGAGAACGCGTTTGAGTCGCGATTTACGCGATGCAATCGCAAAAGGCCGTATAAACGCTGAAGGCAATAAAAACGCCGCGATCGCTGCCGCTAAAAGTAGCCAGTCGGGCTGTGGTGTCCCTAAAATATAGAAATTATGCACGCAAACGGCTATCACAGAAAAATGTTATTAAAAAAAACACATTCCGTATTTTATAATAGTCAACATGTTTTCAACTTATTACATAGCCACTGTGATACGGCTACGGAGGATTTATAGTAAAGTATACAATCAATAATTCAGTAGACCAAATTGACATTGACAGTGTTGTCAGTTTCTGATGAAAATAAAATAGTGTTGTGACTAAAGGATCCACATCGATCACTTACTCATTACGTTGTGTACCAAATCACTTATTTTTTTTATTTACTAAGAAAATTCTCAAATTGAGTTTATTATAATTTGATACAAAAATATTTTGAATAGCAATTATGATCTTATCGAAAATCTGATCTCGTCTTTGTCGGCCTATAGGTACAGAGGGAATAAAACAACTTTTAGTACTAAAAATAGATCTTAAATATTTCTATTCGAGCTTTCTTTATTACAGCTTTAAAAAGGTGACCTTAATTACTATTACTATTACATATTATGCGATCTTATGAGATTTATAAAATGAAATGTAATAGTACAGTACTATAGCTATCACTACCTACTGAACTAGATCATCACTATTACAATAAATATGGCAATATTATTTTACAAAGTGACATTAGCAACTGTCATTTTAGTCTACTGAATTATTGATTCTACTTTTAGGTACAATCCTATGCCGGTTTAAAGTTATCGGATCTATCGACTGAAATAATTTGAACAGGCCGCATGAAAATTCAACACTGATATTTTCGTACCAATCGATTCGCCCTGTCACACCGAACCGTAGAGTTTGCAGATTTTGAAAAATAAAAGAGCCAAGAGTGAACTGTGAGGAGAAATTTAGATCTTTATAAATACTTTAGGACGTTACAGACCGTCACCCAAGCGTGCGCAGACGCAGGGGGCGGCCACCCCGGGCCAGGTCGTTCACCTCTCTCCGTGCCTCGCGTCCCTCGCAATCTCAGCCCTTTGTGCGCGTAGAGGGCTACTCGGAGAGGGCAAAGACTCCATTTGTGTTTCTTTGTTTTGAAATGCCTTCTAACGTGAAGGGTATCCAGGTACCCGACTGGTCATCGGAATCTTAGTTTCCAAGAATGACGTGTTAGATTTTTTATCGCAAACTGAATCGAATCAGAAAGTTTATATTTTTACTGGTAAATATTTTAGCGAATACGACTATTATATATTACGCTCTCTATTTCGATAAAATTATACCTATAAACCTTAGAAGTGTAGCTTTAGAAGATAAATTCTTTAATTTACAGTTCTTCATATTGTAGATATACCGTGTATCCACAGTTGTAATTTTACATCATCTATCAATCTTAATGCAGTCTTAGGTGGATCACGCGATCAGCATGCGATACATGGCAGTTATATAATATAGGTACCGTATAACCAGCTTTTATAAGTACAAGACAACCAATCACGGAACACTAAATCTTTTGGCTAACACCACCCTAGTTTATAATGCTGATAAAAAAAAAACACTAAGATTAAGACACTTAAGATTTTTTCTAAAAGTTAAGATTCAAGCGCGCTCAAGACAAAAGCTGTTTGATACGTATTTGAAAATTAACAAGAACACGTAGACGTCATGCTTTGAACGCGTTCAACTTTGGAACTACATACTTACCTATACCGAAAGAAAGTATTTTTGAAAATTCAACTCCTAAGGGGGTAAAATGGGGGTTCAAAAAATTAAATTTAACGTGAACGAAGCCGCAGAAAAAACCTAGTTTAATATAAAAAGAAAAATCAAACTTTGTATCCGGCCGTTGATTGTTCGAGGGTTAACTTTCTTAATTATTAACATTTATTAAGTTTGGAGTTGTCTATGGTATTTATTTATTCTTGGGGTAGTTACTGAAGTATAGCATAATGTACCGATGCATGACCCACCCTTGGATATCAACGGAGCACGTTAAACGAATCTACTTACCGTAAATTACGTTGCGGTAACGGACAGAACGTTATAGTACGCACAAAAAGTGATTACTTCATAATTTATTTTTGTTCTACTCAGTTTAAAGTACTAAGCGTATTCTAGTTGTATACCTACTCTTACAAGCAAAGAGCACCTACGTTTTGAGGGAAATAATCCATATACGTTTACAAGCCTAGAGTTTTCAGCCTATTGATGTATTTACGTCTAGGTCTACCTACAAAAAGAAAAACCTATAATTTTTTTTTATATAAAACATTGAATCAAATGTTTACGTGTTCAATACGCTCGCTCTAAAAAAGTTTACGATAGTTTTATTTTCTCGAATATGGGTACAAAAATAGATACAATTTATGATGTCAGTTCCAACACATTCCGCCATTTTGTCATGCAAATGTTATAAAATCTTCTTCCTTTTTAGGATAACAAATACGTTAGCTAAATTAGCGCCAGCTCATGAGGCATTAGACGAATCTACATAAATGAGTACTTAGTTTGAAGTCAACTTTTATGAAGAAACTTGGTAGCTTTTGCACGTGTGGAGTTAGGTTTTTAAAAGTCCCCTGGAAATCCGTTTTTCCGGTATAAAAGGCAGTCAATGTCACTCTACAACTCCTCAACTAGGTATACCCAAGCCAGAAATCGTCAACAAACCAACAGGCAAATACACTTTTGCGCCTATTTAGAATTGTTCCACTATTGTTACGTTTAAATATAAGTTTAATAAAGTATGTCATTAATTTAGTCCGTCAAGCGACCTTGAAACAAAAACACACCCTCCACCAAAATAAACGGGTACGGGGTACCTAACAACATAAAAATAAAAAGCACCCCGCCCGCATACCGTCGGCGGCGTAGCAAGTCGGTCGTATCAAATTGAACTGAATTTAGTACATTACAAAACCAATTACGGACGTACAGTCGTAAAAAACAGATGTACACACAATTTCGAACTCTATAGTATATTGTGTTAAAGGATACATAACATATGAAAGGAAAATTGACTGTAAACACTTAATAGTATGCGAGGGTGCAGATAATAGGGGTGGATTGTTTCTATCAATGAAATTATTTATTCATCCGCTTGTTTCGGGAGTAGACTGATGGGTAGTTTTTAAATTGTTTTGATAAATATAATTAACTAGCTGATGCCCGCGACTTCATCCGCGTGGATTTAGTATTTCACGGGAATTTCTTTGATTTTCCGGGATGCCTACGTCATTTTATAGACAAAGTTTTGCTACTTTGGATTACATTTTAAGAGTTCATATTATTTTTCAGAATCAGTCAACCTTCTAGAACATAAATAGATTAAGCGTTTATTGATAATTGTTCAATTACGTACTCCTTAGACATAATCAATCGTATGTCTCTGAGTGCGGCATGCAGCTGTATAACGAAGTTTTGAACTCAGAGTAAACTACTTTAAAACTATTCAAACGAGATTTTTAAATGACGATTACCGACTCTGAGTGCGGCAGTTAATGATAGTAATTAGCTAATGACTCGTCAAAAATAACTTAATTAATGTCTCCGAGTGCGGCGGTTTCATATGGAACGAATTGTTTTATGCTAATTAGGGTTCCGTACCTCAAAAGGTAATAATTTAATATAAAACATTATTTTAAAACTTCTTCTGCAAACTCCCGCTTTACTACATTACACACACACACTATACAAAGTATTTAATTTATTGTTAATATTTTAAAAAGCACTCGACCGATTTCGATAAAATTTATATGGGACCACCTGGGGAGTATACCCTTTCAAACAAGAGAAGAATTTTCCAAATCAGTTCAGGCGTCTTCAAGTAATCGGTGGACATACATGAAAAAAATCAAGGCCCTGGAGTCAATACGATAAAAATTCTTTTCAAAAAACCGACTTCTAACGCCACTACAAAGTATAAAAATAATTTTAGTTTGTCCACGTTTGTTGAAGTCGGGCGGGCCTAAATACAAACTATGAAACCGATGCGCGACGCTACACAATATGAGAGACTCGTTCGTAGAAGTCGAGCGAGCATCGCGAGTCGGTTTCATAGTTTGTATTTTAGGCCCGCCCGACTTCAACAAACGTGGACAAACTAAAATTATTTTTATACTTTGTAGTGGCGTTAGAAGTCGGTTTTTTGAAAAAAATTTTTATTTCAAGCTTTTAAGTGTAGTATCCTATGATTGAGGAGCTAGGACCTGGAGCTCCATGATGTAGTCCATACTTGTTGTCTACAATATCAATTCGTAATCGAAATTTCCTAAATTCCCATAGTTTTAGGTAGGTAGTACCCTGCAGCATCAGGATTGAGGAGCTAGGACCTGGAGCTCCATGATTTAGTCCATACTTGTTACCTACAATAATAATTCGTAATCGAAATTTCCTAAATCTCTTTATTTTAGGTGAGCAATATCCCTGCAGCATCAGGCTTGAGGAGTTGAAGGTGAACATTTTTATGGGACCATTTCGCCATCCTCCTCTGTCGATTAAAAAAAATCACGCGAATCGGTCCAGTAATCCCGGAGAAATCGGTGGACATATATAGAAAAAAAAAAGATACCGGCCGAATAGAGAACCTCCTCCTTTTTGGAAGTCAGTTAAAAAGATATGGGCAAGTTTAGATTTTCGCGAAAACTTGTAAGTACCAAAATTTACCTTAATTTTCAACTTTTTTATTTTTTGGTATTTTCCCTTTACTTGTGCTGCTTTGTTTTGCTTTTAACCAAAATTGACATTTCTAGGTCAACCGGAAGCACCCTATAGGTTTTGGGTCGAAAACCTATATTATGGTAGTTCCCGTTGATCTAGAATCACGAAATTTGGCAATAAGCAAGGTCTTACAGCACAAATAAAGGAAAAATTCCAAAAAATAAAAAAATTTAAAAATTACGGAGTAGGTACGGAACCCTCAGCGTGGTTTGACTCGCACTTGACCGGTTTTTTTTTAATAATATAGATAGGTAGTGAACCTGTTTCTTTTGTAAACTCAATAATTAAGGTATCACTCTCTATTATACTTACTTTCAGTTCGCAAGCTTCGCATTTAAATGAGTGATCACCGATTCATGTAGTTTGATCCGAGTGTCACAAACAGTATTCGCGAGACGCGAGACGCCTCTTCAACTTCTGTTGACTAAATCGTCCACGTGGATTTTTTTTTATTTCTTTAAAATTTTTTGGTCCCTCCGATCCTCGTGGGACTAAGATATTCTTTGATGTGAAAAAGCTATGCCCATTTGTACCTACCATAATATCTAAATCATCCCCTAAATAGGAGTCTTTTTATGTAGGTAGCCCCTAAATACTATCCCTTCATTTCCACATTTAGGTGCTTCCTAAAGGTTCTTGCAAAAGGAAATTGACAGGAAGCCTCAGGTAACTTAGCTTAGGTAGTCCGTGAAAGTTAGAGAACGTTTGGTGACAAGCGGGCATTTAAGTAGAATGAATTTGCCGTCTTCCCGATGCAAGCTCTCTAGTCTCTATCAAACCAAAGTATTTCTCGCTGTAGTCTGTACCAAAGCCTTGAACTCCACATTTACTATAGAGAATGTAACTGCCGCCTCCATTCTTTAGACGTATTAGATCTTTGGCCTACATCAAACATGATGTATCATCGATTCGTCAGTTTACATCAGATGAGATCGTAATCATGCGTTAACATGTCATCGACAAAAAATATGTGATATAAATAAACATACAAGAACTTCCTCGTAACCCAAAAGTTTCGAATGATGCTTCCTTTCTATTCACTGCCTTTTCCTTTTTTGAAACGTCAAGAGCTATGTTTTGTTTATTTTCTTTGTTTATTTATTTTTACCTACAGCGGAACCGAGACATGTATATACGATGCATAAATTCTATTAAATAACTTGTGTAAACAGCCATACAAACAACAATTATAAATGAAATACATAAAAGAAATTTCAATTTATCAAATCACCATGTTTCTATTTCAAGTCATCTATAAAGTCTACACCATATTGCCTCATCCATAAGGTTCTATTTGCGAAAACTTTCTGAAAAAGAAAATGCAATCTGCCGTCTCAATAGAATTTAATGGTGTGAAAGTAAATCAATTTCATTTCATGCATACCCGTACACTTCTGAAATTTAATGCTAGCTTAGTAGTAGATAGTAGGCTTATTAATTCACTCTACATTAAGTTCGCACGCACACACACACACACACTTTACACATTAGGTACATTAAGTTCACTCTTTAAATTCGATTGGCTTCAGGGTTACATCTAGTTAGACTGGGTTTCCACGGCGCGGTTCGCACCCGCGCCCGTAGCGGTTGCGGTACCGCTAGTACTGCGCCCGCCGCGGCCGCAAACCGCGCCGTGGAAATTGAAACTTCATTTTCCATACAAATCTGCATTCTACGGAGGCCGCGGGCCCGCAACCGCTGAAGGCGCGGGCCGCGAACCGCGCCGTGGAAACTCAGTCATAAATATCTATTACAATTTAACTAGATATTTATATGTTTGTTTATGTGTTTATGAAAGTTGCAAAAAGCTAATGCTCAAACAAAATATGATTATAATATACATCTCTTAAATATTTTACGTTAATAGTAAACCTTTCACGGCTTACAGCATTAGTAAAAGTGTAAATGTAAATGATAAGCAAATGAAAAGCTAAATTATAATTGTGATTAAGCCTTTAAGGAAATTGGTTTCGGCTTATCTTATTAGTATCTAAATTGTATAATTAAAATAAAAAATAGCCTTTTATTTATCCTTAATAATTATACAAATTGATTACATGCATTAATGCATGCAACATTAAACAAATATAAATATATTTTAATTATGAAATAATTAATAAATTTTAAAATTGTGAAATTGTATTTTTTGTCATAATCAATTGTAAGATTAATATGTCATATCGTTCTGAATGTCAAATATTCTAGATGCTATTAATTTAAGGATCTCTCATTGAGTAAAGGCCTCCTCCAGATTATACCAAGTTTTCCTGTCTAGAGCTTTTTCTTTAATTTCGCTAACTTTCTAATGGCCTGTCCCTTATCTTCTTTCTTTCTTTTAGCAACCCATCAACGGCTCACTATTGAGCGCAGGTCTCCTCTCAGAGAAGGGTTGGTCTCTGGTCACCACGCTGGCCCAATGCGAATTGGCGGACTTATATGACCATAATATAGTATCATATTAGTAATTATTATATTATACATTATTTTCTTATTACCTATTCAACAGTCAACTTATGTATCTTATATTAATGTAACATAAGAGCAGCGATAGCCTAGTGGTTTTAGGACTGTGGTCTCCTTCGGGGGGTCGCAGGTTCGATCCCGGGTACGCACCTCTGACTTTTCGGAGTCAAGTGCGTTTAAGCAATTAAATATCACTTGCTTCAACGGTGAAGGAAAACATCGTGAGGAAACCTGCACACCTGAGAGTTCTATTGGGCCAGCGTGTTGGACTATGGCCTATAACCCTTCTCTGATAGGAGACCTGCGCTTAGTAGTGAGCCGTTGATGGGTTGCTAATAATGATGATGATGATGAATAAATTTTAAAATTATGAAATTGTATTTTTTGTTATAATTAAAGGATCTCTCATTGAGTAAACCAAGAAAGAGATTATACCAAGTTTTCCTGTCTAGAGCCTTTTATATCCAATTAAGTCGTGCAATTTCTTTAATTTCGCTGACCCAACTTTCTAATGGCCTGCCCCTTATATGTCCATAATATATTATCATATTAGTAATTATTATATTTTACATTATTTCCTTATTACCTATTCAACTTATTTATCTTATATTAATGTAACATAGTGCTGGAGTGGCAACCCCGCACCGGGAAGCGCAATTGTTGACAGACCCCCGCTAGGTGGACCGACGTCATCAAGCAGGCGGCGCAAGATCGAAGCCTGTGGAAGTCCATGCAGGAGACCTTTGTCCAGCAGTAGACGAGTTTGATAAAGAAGAAGAATGTAACAAAATTTTCACTAAGTAGCCTAGCTTTGCGATCAGTTTAGAAACTGGCAAAATATTTGTTTATGTTTTGTTGTCCAACTAAAAATATAACATTACGCTATCGATAGCGAAGTAAAGCGACTCCCCCACACCGGGCTAGAGTAATAACCTGTAACTGAAGCGCCCTCGACGCTATCGCGGTGTCAAACGACAAGTGCTCGTGGTTTCACCGCTCAGAGTTACCTCTACTGGATGTGGCCTTTAAACCATTGATAAATTATTTTTCTTGTATACCGGTAGCCGGTAACATTGAAAGTCCCATCATGTGGATTTGAAAATTTTGTATTGGAATTGATAGTTAAATATGGGTACGTTTATAATTTCTTGGTATGCGTTAATTTTTTTCAAAAATTCAAAAATGTTTTACCGACATCGCGGATGTTGATTTTTGCAGTGCATTCGATAGAAAATTTCTTACTCTTTTAGGAAAAAATTACACAAACCACTTTTTTTGGCTGGAAGAGTCGCCTATCTATCACATACTTCATGTAGGTACGCAAGACATGCGCACAGGCATACGTCTGGGTAGTTAGCGCATGCTTCTAATGCTAGTTGAAAGCGCACCGGCACCAGTGTAGTTATACCTACCTTTTGTAGAGCTATTTTAAATTTTAAGACAAATTTTGACAAATGACTTTACAAAAAGGTATGAATTGTCGGGGATACGCGCTGCCCAGCCAATAATGTGCGTTTCGTAGCGTAGCCACTTTCATTTGTTCATTCCATTTTCTGTAATTTAGTTCCCCACCCCAGCTTCCCATCAAAAAGTACCTATCGATATAAGTTGTCTCCCTTGAAGGCTCACAGACTCGACGCCTTCTAATGCTACTGGCGGTTATAAGAAGTTGTTGATAATGTAAAGCTAGCGGAGCGTTTTCTATTATTATCTTCTAGCGACTTCGTTAGGTTAAGTTATGGTTTTAAAATCCCGCGGGAACCCTCTCGCGAAGAACAGCAGCTTTTCCTGGATAAAAGGTAGGCTATGTCAATCTCCAGGTCCTCAACTATAACCTTGCAAAAAATGATGACGATTCATGGTTCTTTTGCTGCGTGATTGAAGGGAAAATCAAGAAACAAACATGATTTCGCATTTTTATTATTAGTAAGGAAAGGCTTAATGGTCAGAAGCCAAGACTCCGACGCAACATCATGTCCTTTCCAGTACATTTGCAGCACTGAGCAAACGTCACAAAGCGAGTCACGGCATGTCACGTGACAATACCAGCGACATGGGGAGCGCGTTCATTCATATTGTTGATCCGGTCTAGTGCCCGCAAAGAATTAAATTATTACTACCTGCATAAAGTATTTCAATTAAAAATATAAGTACCTACAAAAACATGCGCTGAACTACAAAAGTTTGTGATAGATCACACTTATCTACTTTTAACATTTTTTTTCCAAATTCGATCACTGTTATGTCAGCGGCTCGGCGAATGATTATTACTAATCAATGTTCATCACTGGTGAAGTGTACAACTAATTTGTTTGCATTAACTATTTTGTTTGCATTGGTTTATAGCGTGGTGGACTATCACACTGAGGTACGCTTGCAGAAACGCCGGGTTATCCTTTTAACCCAGAGTTAGAGTTAGCGGCTGCTTTGACAGATTTCGTATAAAGCTTCTGTCAAAATTACAAATTGATTCCTGGGTTAAGCCTAACCCGACGTCTCTGCAAGCGGGCCTTAGTCATTCTGACAAGAGATCCGTGTCGGGTAGCTCGACAGCTCGACTATTCGCTATTTTTTTTTCAAAAAGTAAGCGTTATGCTCCTTCAAATCCTTCCTTCTTCAACGTTGAGACCTCAAGACTGAGGATATTACCATAATATGTATAAGTCAAAGACAATATTTCGTTGAAAGTTACACTCCTCTCATACATCATGTTACGAGTTATTTCCTAAGTCGTCCACGTCAAAGAGCACGCCGATACCTAGGCAGCAACATGAACGCTTCTAATTGCTTATTGCATCGTTACAAAAAATCGAAATCGTGAAGAAATCTCCCACGAGAGTGCCCTCGGAGGGAAGGGGACGCACGCCTGGGAACGGCGGGTGGCATGTTTTGTACTTTTTACCCGCGTCCGAACTTGAAGGGGGATGACCGGCTGCCTCGTTTAATCCCTCCTTGTTCCTCTTATTTTGAATTTTTGAAATTTTGCCTTATAGTGTCCGAATTCCCTTTGTATCTTTTTAGGGTTCCGTACCAAAATGGTAAAAATGGAACCCTTATGGTGAGACTTTCTCCGTCCGTCTGTCCGTCCGTCTGTCACAGTCGATTATTTCAGTAACTATTAAAGCTATCGACATGAAATTTGGCATAGTTGTGTATAATAGTGGCCCAACATCATTGGGATAAAGAAAATTATTTTTAGTTTTATTAAAAAAGGGGGAAAATCGGGGGTTTGAAATTTCAAAGTAAGATAACTATACCGAATGGGGTATCATATGAAAGGCCTTTACTTGTGCATTCTAAAACAGTTTTTATTTATTTCTATATATAATAGTTTTTGAGTAATCGGCCAAAATGTCGAAAAAAATACCGTTCCCCCCCCTTATCTCCGAAGTTTAAAAATCGAAAAATCTGAAATAATTATGGTCAATAGAGGTTTATGTATTTTTTACAGGAAAAATAAAATCAATGCGAAAATTATTTTAGTTTGATTAAAAAAGGGGGAAAATCGGGGGTTTGAAATTTCAAAGTAAGATAACTATACCGAGTGGGGTATCATATGAAAGGCCTTTACTTGTGCATTCTAAAACTGTTTTTTATTTATTTCTATACATAATAGTTTTTGAGTAATCGGCCAAAATGTCGAAAAAAATACCGTTCCCCCCCTTATCTCCGAAGTTTACCAATCGAAAAATCTGAAATAATTATGGTCAATAGAGGTTTATGTATATTTTACAGGACAAATAAAATCAACGCTCTAACTAGCATAGTTTTTTTTATATTAATAATAAACCTCTACAAACAAAGTTAACGATAAATAAGCAAATTAATATTATCGTTTTACTTTCACTTTTGGAGTACGGAACCCTTGGTGCGCGAGTCCGACTCGTACTTGGCCGTTTTTTTTTTTCTTATTTATTTAGGGACTGGTATACCTTAGGTTATCCTTACTCTGTGGTACAGGTCAGCCTCATTATGATAGTACAATACAGTTTACAAACATAAAATTGTTAGTTAAACACTACGTAAAATAGAATAAAAGACAACATAGAAATTAAAAAGAAAAAATCGGCCAAATGCGAGTCTAGCCTCGCTCGTTTAGGGTTCCGTACATAATATGACCAAAAAAAAATTTTTCTAACTAGATACATATTTAGATATTTCAGTCCTGTACTTAGACAGCAGGTACTAAATTAGCATATAATATGGGGGAAATTTTTTTTTTTTCCTGATACTGAGTACCAAAGTGGTGCTCAATTCCATTACAATCTAGCCTAACTTAGTTGGCTAATGAGTAATTTTAATTTAACCTAAACTTATAAATTATTATCTTATATACTAAGAGATTGTCCAATGACACATCTTAGTTTTTCTTGGTAATAGTTTTTATAGACACTTTGTTCATGTGTTCTTTCAGGCAGCACAAACACTACACTATCACTATTTCACTAATCACTATTTAATTTAACTGTACACCAACTCAAAAGGCTTTGTTCGTTTTAAACGTCTCACTAGCTCCGTTACGTCAAGCAGCTGGATCGCTTCAACGTTAACATGATGGTGAAGCCGTTTATCGTGCGCTTCGGCAAATTTTGGTATAATTTTGTCGACGAATTCAATTTCTAGGTCCCGATGAATGTCGTCATTTCTGATGTACCAAGGAGCTTTCACAATATTCCTCAGTACTTTGTTTTGGAACCTTTGTATAATTTGAATATTAGTTTTTTTGGTACAGCCCCAAAGCTTTATTCCATAGGTCCAAACCGGCATCAGGACTTGTTTATATAAAATTAACTTGTTGTGTATTGATAGCGAGGAATGTCTTCCCAGTAACCAATACAACTTTTTATACTTTAAATCAAGTTCTTTTCTTTTTGTCTTGACATGAGCCCTCCAGCGTAACTTCACATCAAGTGTCATTCCTAGATATTTAGCTGTATCCACGTATGTAATTTGTTTGTCATTAATGAAAACAGCGTGATAATTTCCTGTTTTATTAGTAAAATCAATATGTACTGATTTTGCTTCGTTCAACTTTATTCTCCATATTTTGGTCCAATTGTACACCTTATTTAGAGCTGTTTGTACTTTTTCCACTGCCTCACTGTGCGTTTCTCCTATAGCCATAATAGCTGTATCATCAGCAAAAGTGGCAATGGTATTATTTTCTAGTTCTGGGATATCGCAGGTATATAATAGGTACAGGACCGGACCTAGAACACTTCCTTGCGGAACTCCAGCTTTTATAAGTTTAAGTTCAGAGTAGGCTTTTTCTTGTCTTACTCTAAATGCTCTATTTGTAATATAAGACTCTAAGATATCTGCAAACGCCTTGGGTAGCATATTTCTAATTTTATAAATAAGACCTTCATGCCAGACTTTGTCAAACGCTTTTTCAATATCAAGAAATACAGTGGAGCACACCTTTTTTTCTTCAATTGTTTTTCTCTATAATACTGGCAATTCTATGGACTTGATCAATTGTTGAATGTTTCTCTCTGAAGCCAAATTGATGATCTGGTATCAGGTTTTTAGTATCTAAAATTGGTTTCATTCTCTTAAGTAAGAGTTTTTCAAACAGCTTTGACATAATAGGCAGCAAGGAGATAGGTCTATATGATGTCGCTTCATGAGGAGGCTTTCCCGGTTTAGCTATCATAATGACTTCTGCAACTTTCCACAGGTCAGGCACGTGCTTAAGTCTAAATGCAGCGTTAATCAATGTGGTAAGTTTAACTATGGCTTTTCGTGGAAGATTAATTAAAATTTCTCTCGTAATTAAGTCGTAGCCTGGAGCTTTCTTAGGACCCAACTTAAAATTAATTTCTCTGATTACTTCTTTGGGTGTTGCAAGCTTGATGTCTTCATCTTCTTGGATACCCGTAATCGTTTCGATGTTCATTATTTGTCCCTCGTGTGGCTTAAATATGTTCTCTAAGTAATTTGCAAATCTTGTTGCTTTTTGAGTGTTACTTATCGCCCACTCGCCATTTTCTTCCTTTATGGGGGGAATATGAATGACTGATTTGTCCATGTTCTTTGTTGCTTTCCACAGTGAATAGTCTGTGCTGCGGTCATTCGTCATCTTTTGAAGGTAATTATTTGTAGTAATTTCTTCATATTTTTTGATTTCACGGTTAATTTTTTTTGTTAGGTTGTTCAATATTCTTTTATCTAGTGGGGATCTAGTTTGATGCCATCCATTTCTTTTCTTTCTCTTTTCAGCTATAAGGCTAAGAATATGTTTCGGGTATGGTGTTTTTCTAATTATATTTTTCGATGATGGAGTATTTTTCCAGGCCGTCTGTTGTATGTCTACAACAAATTGATGGACCTCTTCATCAAGCTGTTCTGGACATTTTAATGGGACATTTAGTTTTATTATGTCATTCAGTTCTTGTTTAAAGCTCTCCCAGTCGGTGTTTTTATTTACTAAGGTCAAAGTAGATTCTTTATACAGGATTTTTTCACTTATTGTTAATAGTATTGGAGAATGATCGGAGTTCATGTCATATCGCTCCTCAATTTTCAAATATTTTGGAGATATATTTTTGTAAATGAAGAAATCTATGAGATCTGGAATTTTATTTGGATCAGTCTGCCAATATGTAGGCTTTCCAGTGCAGTTCTAGCTATATTACATTTTAATTTTTTAACTGCTTCTAGCAGTTCTTTTCCCTTCGTTGTGGTTAGTCTAGATCCCCAGTAGATGTTTTTAGCATTAAAGTCACCTCCTACGATGAATCTATTTCCATATTTTTCTAGAAAACTTATATATTTTTCTTTCTTTAATGAGTGTCTTGGAGGACAATATACAGCCGATACTATAATTGGGTATAATTTTGTTTTTACACATATAGCCACAGCTTGAATTTCATGTTCTTCATACTTACTTTCCTGGAAGTGGTACAGATTTTCTTTAATAATGACAGCACTTCCACCCCTAGCTGTATTATTAGGGTGCAATGCATGGTATACTTTGTACCCTTTAATTCTAATATGTGACTCTTTAGTGAAGTGAGTCTCAGATATTAAGCACACATCAATATTTTCCATATTTAAGACTACTTCTAGTTCGTTTTTATGCTGAAGTAGCCCATTAGAATTCCATGCCATAATTTTAAGGGTGTTATTCATTGATTTGATTTTGTTGTAGCTTTTTTGGTGCAACCTTCAAGTTTTTTTAGTCGTTCATCAAAAGAAGACATGTATTTCAAGATGACATCTAATTTATTTTCGAGGGTGTCAATTATTTGTTTTTCATTGTTAGTTTTAGGTTTTGCTGCAGTTTGAGCATAAGACAATTTTTTTGGTGCATTGTATAAGTTTTCTTGACTCTTAGTCATATTGTTATTGCCTTCTGATTTTCCTACAATTGTTTGTTTCTGTAGGTGTGGGACAGTAGATCGTTTAGCGTTGCTATTCTTTATGTTCTGCATTTCTTTTGCTATCATGCATCCTCTATAATTTGCTGGGTGTGGTCCACCGCAATGTACGCATTTTGGTTTCTCATTTGCTGGTTTTTTGCAATCTTTAGTTAAGTGTTTTCCGGTGCATTTTACACATCTTGCTTCTCGAGAGCAGTATTTTTGCGTATGCCCGTAAGCTTGACATTTTTTGCATTGAGGTATTAACTTTGATGTTTTTATTGGCTGTATTTCTACCTTGCATCCTAGGATAGACTTAATGTTGTGGATCTTGTTAATATCCTCATCGTGGTTAAATGTTAGCATGAACATATTTAGAGGCTCCTTGTTCTGCCATCTTAATTTATTTGCTACATCTTCAATTTTGAAGCCTTTATGTATGAGGTCTTCCTTGATTCTGTCCGGCTGACATGTATGATGCAATTTTTTTGCCATAACTCTTATTGGTCTTACCTGCTTGTTTTCGTAGGAATGCCAAATACAATTATTTTGCGTTAAGAACTTGCTAATGGTTCTGTAGGTATCTTCAGTTCTTGCGTTAATTTTAACGGTCTCCTTACCCATCATCTTAACGGTGAATGTATCGTCAGACTGACTGACATTAGGCTGACTTGCAGTTATTAAATCGTAAAACGATTGATAGTTTGATACACCAGATACAACAATCGGTGGAGGTTGTGGATTCTTTTTCTTAGATTTTCTTTCTTCCTGATCAATTTCTGTTTCAGGTTCTTGAGTCTGAGTGGGTGAAGTGCTCATTTTCCTTTTTTTCCTGCTTTTCGCTCTTAACCACTCCGTTTCTTTAGCGAGCTCTTCCTCATCAGTGCAGTATTCAACCTTTTCAGAAGAGCTTTTTTGATTAGAGCCAGAAGCTTCAGTAGGTTTTGGTTCCGATAATTGTTTAATTTTCGTTTGGAGGTTCGAAATTTCTTTTTTCAAATGTTTTATGGCGAGTTGAAGCTCTTGGTTTTCTGCCTTCTTTTCATTAAACGCTTTAAAAAGAAGTCGCTCAGTTTCAGTTTCTATTTTAATTTTTTGTGAAGCCATAGTTGCGGTATATGGCTAGTATGGCTTTAATGCAATATTTTATTTTATAAACAACCTACTTAGTTCACTGTGAATCACGATTCACGGTAACTGGGTCATAATGACGCACGCGGTTCGGCCGGCGCGGGCGACGCTGGCCGAGTCAGCGATTTTACGAGACTGCACAATACGCGGTTGCTTTCGACGGAAATTAAACACTGACTGATGGGGGAAAAATAATGCTCGTTTGTTTTGGTCACAATTATATTTTACTGCCCGCATTGTAAATCGGTGTTTTCAGTATTTGTTGTTTAAATACACTATATAGTACTTAATATACAGAAATTTCAAATTCCTAAGTAGTTAAGTATTTGAGATAGACCCCGTAACTAAAATGGTCTAAAACCGACAACTTTGATGGCTCCCCATTTCTTCATTTTTGAAGCTAAATAAATAATAAAAAAATATATTTGCAAAACTCTACTTAATGAACTCTAGACAATGACACCCCACATGC
Organism: Oeneis ivallda; assembly: GCA_029955525.1. Classification (NCBI taxonomy): domain Eukaryota; kingdom Metazoa; phylum Arthropoda; class Insecta; order Lepidoptera; family Nymphalidae; genus Oeneis; species Oeneis ivallda. Next base: position 11,605,485 of record JARPMR010000005.1, read on the forward strand.
CAGGGTAAAAAATAAAATTTTATTTCGACTCCTTTTCCATGTACTTATGGGAGACCCCCTTTATTTTTTAATTTAATTTAATTTAATATTTATTATTATTGGTTGTTATAGCGGCAATAGAAATACACTCTCTGTGAAAATTTCGACTGTCTACCTATTACAGCCTACGAGATACAGCTCGCTGACAGACGGACGGACGGACGGACAGCGGAGGCTTAGTAATAGGGTACCGTTGGCACCTTTGGGTACGGAACCCTAAAAAATGATCATTTAAATTCTTAATAATCAAATCTGACACATGAATTTGAACAGACACCCAACGGCAACAATATATTATGCTGCATAACAATATATTTATGCTAGATGGACAAGAAATATGCTCATGTCCAATATATTCAAATCCATAAGCACTACAATTTCGCCACTGCCGTACTGAAATTAGACACTGTAGACAATTTTGTATCATTACAATCCACAGATATCCATACTCTGTACTTGGCTTTACACTCCGACTTTTCATGAATACCGCTGCAACCAATCTTGAAAGAATATTGCACGGAGGAAGCGGCATTTTGAAGCAACCTTTTTACTGAAAATATTATAGTCCCACGGCGAGCATAATATGAAAAAACAAGAATTCTACGGGGATATAGACGCGGACAACATATAGTTATTTATGAACTTATCTAATTACTTGTTTCTTTATTTTTGTTGTTTTTTTAACAATCAAACTATCTCTCAACCACAGTCATGCGTGATGGAAAGTTATTATGGCTGTAGTCTAACATCGAACCGATCGTAAGATCCTTTATTGCAAAATTAACGAGAGTTAGAAAACGTAAAGGACGATAGGGCGTTCCACTCGTTAGCCATAGAATAATACATGGAAGTTCGTAGTAGTTTTGAGAATCGAATGGTTTGATGGTGCATATTTTATTTAGGAACGTAATTAAACGTGCGAATTCAAAGTGAAATTAAATAATAATATAGTAGTCGCACACCCATTATTTTTTTCGCACGATTTATATTATTCCTTTTATTTATAAGTCAGTACATACTGCTACTTGTGCAAAATATTATATCATATTATTTTTTCAATTAAGTTTATAAATACACTTATACAAAAGACTTGTCCTGACTGACTGATCTATCAAGGCCTTCAAGGCACAGCCTAAAAAAGCCTTAGAAAAGACAGTAGATTCTTTTCATCACATCTCCCAGGCCCTTAATAAGACAGGATTTCCATCCTCAAGGGGGTTACAAAGGGGTTAAAAGTTTGTATGGAATTCCGTCAGGAAGGGAATAAATATAATATGCTAGTCTAATAATATTATCGACCGAGCGAAGCGAAGGTCTTTGAGTTAACTAGGGCGATTTGCACTTGTCCGTCCGTCCGTCCGTCCGTCCGTCCGTCTGTCAGAGCCTTATAACTTTTGAATTACTGAACGTAATTACTTCAAATTTAGATATAATATGTAAACCGATGGCCTCCAGCCGAAAATGGCTTAAAAAGTTATAAAAATCTTTATTTCAGGGGGGCTCTCATAGAAGCGAATGCGAAGTAAAAAAAAAAAATATCGCGTTACATAAAATTGTTACGTATCATTTTAAAGATAATTTTGAACTGAGTACAAAAATAATTTTTTTTTAATTTTTCCCTTAAAATTGACGAAATGGGGGGCTTTCAAAGTGGCGATTTTATACGCTCGCTTGAAGACGCTCTCTAGAAAAATCCGCTATGGATTTTCAAACTGATTTTATGTTTTTAGGTCACTTATATCCTGTACTTGAACAACAAATACTAAAATTATATGAATATTATAAAGAAACGAGATTATTTAATTTTTAATGGGCGTCAGTAATTCATATAGCATCAACATAGCTTCACAATAATGCTAATAGATGGCGCAGTCAGTAACTATTCCCATGGAACTACGAGTTAAATTCAATGTTTGATAAATAATTCAATGTTTTCACTAACGTTCCCTAACCTTTACGGGCTACCTATAAGTTAGGTGATTGATGTTTTCTGTCAACTTATTTATCACGATCCTGTACGGGACACCTAAAAGGATATTGGGACGGATGTTAGGACTTAGGATTGTATTTAGGAGCTACCTACGTTAAGAGACTCCTACTTAGGGGATGATTTAGGTATGTTTGGTGAAAACGGGCATAATAATAATGTCAGTTTTGGTTATCATGTATCGATTGAATGAATAATCATGGGATACCGTTACCGCGAGGTCTCAGTTCGGGGCGAACCACTAGTATTTTTAAGCAATTAGATACTTATTACCTTATCACTTATCGATGGCAAAATACATCTACATGCTACAGAATTCATAATATTCTCAATGATGTGTGAAGACTTGTTTGTGATGTCCAAGCTCACTAGGATGGTTTCTTTTTATGTGTATTAATTAGCTTTCGAGGTGTTTCACTTCGGATTATATTGATGATTTTTTTCTTCTCTTAGACTTCTGTAGTTGCCTGCACCAGTTAGAAAGTTCTACGTTATAACGTGAGATTGCATTCAAGCGCAAAACCGATAAACAGTAAGTAAAAACTAGACGCGGTCAAAAATGGAATCTTTTCAATAGAAGCACACCAAAAAGTGCCTTGTTAAAGTTTTAGTTCTTTGTCATTTTTGTCTGAATATCGACTTAAATTTCATATTCCCGTTCAACATCATGTCGCTTCAGATCTTTTATGCATCATAATTTGTAGCCAGCTGTAATATAACTGTGAGTTAACATAAACTATGTATTGACGTAAAGGTAGTATTACTTTACAAGAGAAAGCTAGCTGTTCCGTTCGTTGTTACTGTTACTTATTGTTGTAACATTTTTATTACTAACATTTTCATCTTCATAAGGAGGTAATTATTTATAGTCACTGCAAAGCCTTTAATAACTTCCACATTGTTCTCGTTTCGGATTCTTCTAAGCTAAGGATTACCTTCGCTTTAATTGTACACCTACCTTGGGAAAATGAGATTTAACGGTGATTTAAGACTTAAAAATTTACAATGAACTCGCGTGCAATAATTAAAATTGATGATTGATTAAAAATCGGCCAAGTGCGAGTCGGGCCTCGCTCTTTTAGGGTTCCGTTAAAAAAAATTCCATGTACCCATGGAAATATTTTAATTTAATTTTTATTATTTGTTGTTATAGCGGCAATAGAAATACATAATATGTGAAAATTTCATCTGTCTATCTATTACGGTTTACGAGATACAGCCCGCTGACAGACGGACGGACGGACGGACAGCGTAGGCTTAGTAATAGCTAGGGACCCGTTGGCACCCTTTGGGTACGGAACCCTAAAAATGACGGCGATTTTTCAAATCGCCATCATCACCCACCTACTGGTCTATTACTGAACTACTGGGTTTACTCTCAGAAGGAAAAGAGTCGACCACGCTGGCCAAATACCGATTAGCAGACTTCAATTTTACAATTGGGGATATTTTGAAGAACTCAGGTTTCCTCACGATGTTATCCTTCATAGTTATAGCAGTACTCCGAAAAGGTATAGGACTAACAGATTATTATGTTTTCTAAACAACAGAAAGGGTTACATCAACCTCCACCTGAACTGGAAATTATTTATTAAAGCTAGGATTGAATGCGCTAAATATACCTAAACGGGCGGATCAATAGATGAAATCTGTGACACAGTCAAATGGCTGCCTGGGTAGTGGACCTAAGTGGATTTTATTTATTGCACTACGCAAAGAATCGATGACGCTGAAACGTATAAATAGTTATGATAATAATTAATTATGAACTGTGTGCCTATAAAATATAACTAGGTACATTCTTAAATCTAATCTAATAGGTAAGTATATATAAAATTCTCGTGTCACAATGTTAGTTACCTTACTCCTCCGAAACGGCTGGACCGATTATTATGAAATTTTGTATGCATATCGGGTAGATATGAGAATCGGCCAACATCTATTTTTCATACCCCTAAATGATAAGGGTGACCAACCACTAAATATTTTTGCTGGCGGTACGAAGTTCACGGGGTCAGCTAGTAGGTATATAAAATTCTCATGTCGCGGTGTTTGTTACCAAACTCCTCCGAAACGGCTGGACCGATTTTTATGAAACTTTGTGTGCATATCGAGTAGGTCTGAGAATCGGCCAACATCTATTTTTCATACCCCTAAATAATAAGGGTGACCAACCACTAGATATTTTTGTTGGCGGTATGAAGTTCGCTGAGTCAGCTAGTAATATAATAAAAGCGAAAGGGTGACTGTTTACTGGTTTTCCTTCAATCACGAAGCAACGGTTCGAGACGTGATTTTTTGCATGGGTATAGCTCAGGACTTGTACAGCAAAGTTTTATCCCGGAAAAACAGAGGGTTCCCGGAAGATTTTTAGAAACATAACTCTACGCGGATGAAGTCGCGGGCGAAAGATAGTATCTAATAATTCCATCGAATAAATGGCCAATTATTATTTCAAACAAAATGGAAAGGTATTGGCTTCTAAACATTATCTAATAGATATGATGGAATGATAGAATACTCAAAAAAATTTGGGTGTCATCCTTATTTTTTGCAGAATCTTAAAATTTATCTATGTACTATAAAAATCTCGTGTCACGATGTATGTTCGGGATAAACTCGAAAACTACTGAAGCGATTTTGATCAAACTTCGTAACTATCTGTAATTTGGTCCAACTTAAAAGATAGGAGGATTAGAGGATAGTTTCTATCTTAATTATTGACATCAATATTTCTTATTGCAAATTAAAATAATATTATGTTAATTACACGACAGTCATAATAATATATGTATACAGTTCGAGATTTAGGTTGCTAGGCATCCTAGCAACCCAAATCTCGAACGATGTTAGATTGCGGTTGTCTAGATTGTGTTATAATTTTGCATTACTGATGTGTTTGTTTGTTGGTTTGTCCTTCAATCACGTCGCAACGCAACAGAGCAACGGATTGATGCGATTTTTTGCATGGGTATAGTAATGGGTGTAGTAGTGGGTCTTCAGACTGGGAGAGCTACTTTTTATCTCGGATAATCAGAGTTCCCGCGGGATTTTTAAAAACTAAATCCATGCGGACGAAGTCGCGGGCATCAGCTAGTTTATTATATAATAGAGATTGCATTGACCAATCTCTTTGAAGCATACGTATCTATACGTGACTTTTGCGAAGTAAATTGAGACCAATTAGCACATAAATGGAATGTGCTGCAAAGAAAAATATACCTAAGTAGTGTTTTTAGTATCGTGGAAGAAACGAAGTAAATGACATAGCTCAATAATTTGCGAGCCTGACATGACAAGTGTCCCGGACCTAGACCCCTACGCCTATCGGTATGCGCATCGAAGACTGTATACATCCTTTTGATTCCGGTAATCCATTATTTATATAAATCACCACAGATCTATCGCTTCGAATAAGATTACCTGAAGATAGTTAATGAATCATTAATCGCCCTCAAAGTACGGGGCCTTCAACAACTCGTCTCGTCCGACAGGTGATCAAGGGTGACGATTATCTCACCATCAGACGATCAATCTATTAGTCTGAAGCTTAAACAGTGTCTCGTACACATTATCCAACACACACCATAAATATCGGTATAGAGTTACAATTCATTAGCATATTGCCACATTGCCCGATAGGTAATCTATTTCGGGGCGTAACAACCCTCTCGAATTGATCGCACTATGCGGGTATTATCGACGTTGTATCGGGGAGGCATCCACCCACCCCAGGATAAACCTGTTATCCCAAAATAACTCCTATCCCAAACTATTAGAAGCCAGCAACGGCACTGTATCACAGATATCGAGGATCGATACGATGGAAAACTACCAACATGAAAAGCCAATTAACTCCTTTGCGAACCCGTATTTTGTGACCTAATTGGAATCGTCCTGGCGTTGCCATCTACCCTCGCAATCAAACCTACGCTACAATGAAATATAACAAATGGTTTACTTTAATTCGATGATAAGATATCCCTTGACTGCGATCTCACCTGACGGTAAGCAGCGGTAAGCGACTTAGCAGTCCAAGTTGGTAACGGAGTTGCCATTTCAGCACGTTGGGATCAGAATGTCCATTGGTTCTTTGAGTCAATGTTTGTATAGAACAACAATTTTTCTCTTCGTCGGGTATCATGTCCCATATTCGATTACCGATTGAGAAATCAGTTTAAGTCGTAGGAAATTATCCTTGGCTTAAATAATATTATTTGATAAGAACTTCTACGAAGCCGATGCTTACAGTAGCGGCATACCGCATACCAGTACCGACAAGTCATTTAACGTTTCGGTAACTGAATTACAGTTTCCCCAATCTGTCAACTTCAAAAAGTAAACAAAATCTCTATACAATAAAATACAAATAGCGCGTAACTGTTCAATTATGAAGCCATAATTTCCTGTAGCATTAAAATTGTCATAAACATTTTCCGGCCGCTACTATGTTGGTTGCGGTTGTTTGTGGGAAGTGGGAACATAATAATTATTATAAACTCACTCCAAATATTTCAATCTCTCTAGAACAGAACAGTTGCTATTCTCTCCAGTCAAACCAATAGATAATATAAAGCTCGTTATTCTAGCATGAGCAGTAAATTCTAAAATTTATTCACAATACTCTAGAAGATTTAAACCTGAACTTCAGAGGCTCATAAACAAGGGCAATTAGGTAATTTCAAGGTATAATTTCAAGATAAATAGTGTTAGCAATTTAAAATTATGATTGGTGTTTTTCAGTATACCTCATGAAACAATAAGTGTAACAGTGTCAACATACCTTTGTCAATATACGTTTCATGACGTATATTGACGACATTTGACTTTGACAGCGCGGGCGCGCCATCTTGCGCGCCATCTTGAAATATTAGTATAAAACGGCTGTTTTGACGATACGAATTCAGTCTCTGCCCAGAGATTCATCCGACTAGTAGATGCTTTCGTGTCTAGGTCGTTTAGTATTTGATTGAGGGATTCCGATAGCAATCGCACCCTTATCGAATAAATATTGCCTGTACGCTTAGTTTAGTGTAATTGATGAATTAATACTTTGATGTTAATTGTCCATTGGTTGATTTGATGTTTTGATAGTTACCCTCACGTTCAGACGGTGGTTTGTCTGTCGTGCTGTGGTTGTTAGCTGAGTGGAAAGGGGCCGTTATTGGGGATGGTGGCGACGGCTATAGGTAGGGTTTAGCGTTTTAAGAGATGTATTCTCTTAAGGCGTGATTAGTTTTGAGCGATAAATTCCGCTTCTGAGTCTATGTCCAACAATAGGTATACATTTCCATCGAAAATCTAGAAAGAATAACAGTTACGATCTTCCTGAGGTAGTTTAATACTTACGATTATTTGGAGGAGAGAGAAGAAAGAATAATGAAGCTAATAATATTCATACTAATAAAAAAAATAAGTACAGTTTTGTGTAGAAGAAGCAATTCGCAGAATTTTACAGCATATACATAAATGAATAAATAATGCTTGATATTGATTTCTTTTAGATTTTTAACCGACGTCAAAAAAGAAGGTTCTCAATTCGTCGGAATCTTTTATTTTATGTATGTTCACCGATTACTCGAAGACGCCTGAACCGATTTGGAAGATTCTTTTTTGTTTGAAAGGTCGAGCGGTTTTTAAATAATCAACAATAAATTATATACTTTGTAGTGGCGCGGGAGTTTGAAGTCGGTTTTTAAAAAAATATATATTAAATTATAGAATAAAAACTCTTCGTCTACCTTAAGTCCGTCGTCAATTGATTGACATCCACTGCAGTTGCCATTCCAGCATTTTTAAACATGAAAATTCCGAAATATAATTTTATTGGTAGAATAGAATAATAACTAGTTACCTAGTTAGTAGACAGTAGACGTATGCACATTGTACAAATGCAGAAGAATGGCAGATGATCCAATTTTGCTCCACAATTATACTTAGAGTACCTTTGAGCTACGAGGTTTCAGTATAATATGCAATGATTTTTATGATTTTTATGTGCAGAGTCCTTATGGTCAATGTGGCTTTGATAACATTGAGAGATTGAGAGTTGAGACTTGAATGTGAACACACTCAATGAACCAGTTACTTCCTTCCGCGAAAACCTTCCGATGAATTTTAATTTTATTGATGCTCGATTTCTTCAGTGGGAAGTATTTAAACAATTTACCAAGTAAAACCTCAACGTTGATGACATCATCCGTACTGTTAAAGTATAAAGTTAACGTTGATGAAAACTAATTCTTTGCAAAGTGTCACCCAATTGGGCTTGTGATCCCTATAGAATATAGCCGTTTTTAGATTAAGGTTGCAAGGCACGAGTTTAAACGCAACAGCTATGAAGGTTTGTCGGTTCTATTACCTATTTATTTGAACTATCATTACAACATTGAAATCTCGACGTGAAATTCTACGTAGTTGTAGCTCTGTTCAAATGTCATACAGCGATAAGCGTTTAATCTCCGTATTCGTAATCCACAGCCTATCCATAGAGCCTCCGAGGTGGTCAATTTAAAAGGTTGCCACCTCGGGCACACACCTGCACGGCAGACATTCTCGCCACGGCAATAGCCGAACTTATCGCTCTGTCGCAACCAAAAACAGGATCCACTTCCCAACAAAAAGTACCACGGCCACTATTTCGAAACTCGTGCGCACCTAAATAGAGAAAGGCATCTATGTGCTTGTACATCATTTGTAGCTCCGCTAGTCGCAACCCACGGGGTATGGGGTGAATGCCCTTAATGTCCTCCGTCCTCCTCGGGCATAGCTCCCTCCCGTTCTAGCGTGCGAGAATCCCTCTTCTTTTGACTTTGAAAAGAGGGCACGTATTCGTACCGCTCAGACGAGATCCGATCCAACTCTGTTGATTATTGAGTCTCTATTTATTTGCATCCGCTGTTGCTGTGTTCGGTTAAGGGTGTGTGCGCACGCGCATTGCGTTTGTATTCAAATGAGGACAGTGCGTTCCGCGCTGGAGAACACTATGATTGTACTTTTTTAGTCCGTAAGCCGTAATCAGCCACAAGGAAATGAGCATCCTTAGGGGTGGCGGGCGAGGCGTCGGCCAGTTATTGAGGACAGTATCTTGTTAAAACGGCAATTAAGAGTTCCCGCGTATCGCACATGTGTCAGATCGCAGATCACATTAACGCATGCTCTGCAATGAATGTAATGTAATCATTACAATAGCTACAAGTAGCTGCATAACGCCGTTAGTTTGATTTACTTTCAGAAGTGTAGCTCTATTGATATTTAACAATCCATAACCTTACTAATATTTATATTTATTTATTTATGTATTATAAATGCGAAAGTGTATTTGTTTGTTGGTTTGTAAGCTACGGATGAACATGATTATGCTTAAGGACCTGGAGAAAGGCATAGGCTACTTTTATCCCGGAAAATCAAAGAGTTCCCGATCCAGATTTAGGATTGGTACCTAGTCGTTAAGCTACCAATACAATACTAAATAATATACAATAATAAATCTATGGATTTTCCTTATTTTTATTTAGAAGAAAAATTTACATAAAGAATGATTTTTAGTTTTTACAAGATTGATAAACCTGATACCACGTTAAGGGCAGAAACTATAGTACAGTAAAATAACTAAAATAAGAGTGATCTGTGCATCCGAGTGATCTGTGTATCATGAGTTATGACCGCGTATACTGTTAATATTGGCTTTTTTTAATAGGAACGGCACTAGCACTACCATCAACACTGAATGAACACGATGCTGACATTGAGACTCCCGCGCATTATACCGCACCGGTTCGCAAAGATTTACACGCAAAATTCACCTTTAGTGTGGTCTCTAGTCTCTACACTTTACAATCACTCTATAGTCCCTGACTGTGTCATTTTTAGCAAGCAAGCGCCGTTTTTTAAATTTTTAAAGTATACTTTACAGTGCCATACTAAATATTATTGTTTGGTAAAATTAAACATTTACAAATTACAATAACCGTTACACCTTTTTAAATACGTTGATCAATGAAGTTATACCTATTAAGGTCTCCTACCTTAATACTTTAAGGGTAGATTTTGATTTATTAGCGGCAACTGATAGGTAAGAAAAAAGTGTTCATCATTCGATGATTATGTACCTGCTCAATTATGGTTGAGCGAAGCCATCGGCTGGATCATGAGTCATGCTCGTGAAAGGGTGCCACCGAATTTTCTGTCTGTATTGAATTGTAAATATTGAATAAAAAATATTTCTATTCTATTGCTCGTAGATAAAGCGTGTTTCTTTTATGTCGGTGGGTATCTCCTATATTATATGTAGGTATATCTAAAATCTAAATATATAAAAGGAAAAGGTGACTGACTGACTAACTGCTCTATCAACGCACAGCTCAAATCTCAGGACGGATCGGGCCGAAAGGGCATATAGCCTTTATGACTAGACATCCGCTAAGAAAGGATTCTTGAAAATTCAACCCCTAAGGGGGTAAAATAGGGGGTTGAAAAATCGAAATTAGCGTGAGCGAAGCCGCGGGCAAAGGCTGCTCCTAAATAAAGCGTAATACATAACAGGTAGCTAATATATCTATAATATTATATACAGTATCATTGCTATGACAAAGGTTATATCACCGCATCTTTTGAATACCGTCATAAGGCCATAGACACATTAAGATGACTTTCAATTTTCTTGAGCATATTGATCGATGGCTGTAGCTATGAAAAACTATACTAAAATAATGCGAAAGTGCGTTAGTTTGTTGGTTTGTCTTTTAATCATGCCGCAACAGAGCATTATTAACGTGATTTTTGCCGAGTATAGTTGAGGACGAGTGAGAGTAACATATGCTACTACATAAGTACTTACTTCTTATTCCGGGAAAAAATGATTTCCGGGAATGAATGAATTCCAGGATTTTTAAAACCTAACTCCACGGATGAAGTCGCGTCTAAAAGCTAGTAGGTACCTTATAAAGAGAATTTCGTAGCAGTTTATTTACGGAACGAAACGGAAAATAACGGAAATCAGCGTTGAAAGTATAAGTTAAGCGTATCATAAAATTAAGAGTTATACAGCTACACTCCATCTTTTTCCGTCAAAAATTGCGGCGTTCCGTTGCGGCGTGATTGAAAGACAAACCAACGAAGAAACAAATTTTCGCATTTATAAAATTAGTACGAATTAAAATACACACTTCTCGAATGAAAATGGCTTGGCTTAGACTGTAATCCACCACACTGACCAAATGCAGATTGGAAAACTTCCCAATCCCATATATACCATTGAGAATGTTATGGAGAAGTCACAGGCATGCAGGATTTCCAAAGCAAGTGATATTTAAATGCTTAAACTCACAAAACTCCGAAAATTCAGTGATGCGATGCCGAAGTCTGAAACCACTATTGTCATCGCTATTTACCTACAGCAAATGCTATCCTACTAATATTATAATTAATTTGAAAGTTTGTGAGGATGTTTGGATGGATCCATATATCCTCACAAACATACCTGGCCGAAGACGAACATCCTGGCTTAAGAACCTTCGCCAGTGGCTCAATATGAGCTCAAGATTATTGTTTAGTGCAGTAGTGAACAAGATCCAGTTATCCTTAATTATTGCCAACCTCCGGTAGGAGATGGTACTGGAAGAAGAAGAATGGACGATGGATGTTACTCTTTCACACTACAACGAATGAACCGATTTGGCTGTTTGGATTGGAGATAGCTCATACCCAGGATTAACAAATGCGCTACTTTTTATCCCGGAAAATAACAGAGTTCCCGCGGAAATTAAAACACCATAATCCACGCGGACCAAGTCGCGGGCATTATCTAGTTATTAATATATACCTGACTGCTTTAAAGAATATTAACCGAAATAAAGTTCATAGCCAGTGTCACTTGGGGTTATGTAAGATTCTAACAACCTTTCTAAGGACCCTTACTTTCAAACAAGTTCAGACACTAATGACGGAATTAATGGCGGAATTATTATAAACTCACTCTTCGTCTTGTAAAAAGTATGCAAGTAGGATTATCGTGAGTGTGCACAAGCCCTGGCTGCTCGTCACTGTAGTTACGTGGGCGGGGTGACCTTCGCAAGTCCTGCGTCGTCTCTTATTTTCCTACAATACCACTTATTAGAGTCGTTTTACAAAGAGCTTGCTTTGAAACACGAGGTCACTTTGATATCGAGATTTATATAGAAGCGAACATTCCCTTAAAGTAATTCTACTAGATGGCGTGTTTTTGTAATATTGCAGTAAACATTATTATGCACTCCTTTTTATGTTAATAGGTACCTTTGCAGCATATTTTCACAGAGTAAGGATAGACGAGTTGTTATGGTTCGACGAATCGATTGTTGTTGGGGTCCCAAAGTGCTGGAGTGGCGACCTCGAATCGCAAATAGCAGAGTTGGCAGACCCCTCCTACCAAGACTATGATATCAGACGAGTGGCAGTGAGCCGCTGGATACAGGCATAACACCAGTACCACCAACGGTTGAGTTGTAACTAGCCACGACCAAAGCCTTCCACAAGACTAGACCAGCTTAGAGACAATAGAGTAGACTGATTTTTTATTTATTTATTTAAAATAAAGTTTTAAATATTATAAAACAATGCCTTTTTTCTATTTCAAAAATCTTAGCTTGTCTCGGAAATATAGAGCTTTAAAATCTTCTGTTAGACAAAGAAAGCCCTAGTGGAATGTGAAGTCAAGTAGTTACATACACTCTTCATAGAAAATTTAGTTTTGGAAAGACTGATACAGTCGCAGTAAAACAGCTTAAGAATAACTTATTTGTTTTTTGACCGATTTATTTTCTGTTCTTATCAAAATAATTATTATGTTATTCTTACATGTTACATTTCGATTAAGTAAGTACCATTATAAATACATATCATCATTTTGACAACAGACTAAATAAGTACTCAATTCAGAAAACATACAATCTCAAATAGCCGGAGCCGACTTTTACCAAAGATTGGCTGTTTTAAAAACCCATCGCTGCTTTAACAATGACGAACAGTTCGCCTACATCCCAACGCATATTGCGTGTCTCGGCAATAAAATATTTCTTTTTATGTCATCCTCGTGTACCGATCCCGACTGGGATTGCGCAAGGTGCATTCCGTGTTTATATACCTTACGCTGAGTCCACATTAGATCATAATGGCGATCACGATTACCGGCGCGTAGGCCGTAGCCTCGACGCGAATCATGATCGGTACTTAGGACGTAAAATATGTGATAGTGGTATGATGTGATGCGGTGTTTAATTTTATACGTTTGTACCTTAAATAAAAGTTTAGGTATTTATAACTAGTGGTTCGCCCCGAACTGAGACCTCGCGGTATCCCATAATTCCCATAAGGTAGTTTTAACTATATTATATTGTAATTAAAACGCGCCGAATCTGATGACGTCAATCGTCATCTGCTTTCGTGGATGGGATGCGTATGCCTACCGATTTTACTAAAATTCAGCTGGTTCGCTGAACGGGTGTTACGTAGTATACGATTTCATAATAAAAAAAATTAAAAACTGCGGCTTCTGCGGCGAGCATGTCTAGATGCGCGCTCATCTTTACATTCATAGACACAGTACCATCAGAGAGAGAGAGAGATCATACGGTAGTAAATAGGTGCTAACGTCTAATTATTATAAATAGAAACGGATTTACTTTTGCAAAAACAACGTGATACTTTAATTGATAATAATAATTTGCTAATTGAATAACATAATTAGTATGTAATAGACAAAATAAGAATAGCTGACGCAAAACTGTATTTACAATATTAAAGACAGCGCCATCTATTAACAGTATAGTGAAGTTTTGTTAAAAACATTGATGCCCATTAAAACTCAAATAATTTCGTTTTTTTATAATATTTATCTAATCTTAGTATTTGTTGTTCAAGTACAGAATATAACTCAAATTATGTGTAAGTTTCAAGTTTTAAAACAAAGTGGTTTTAGAGATCTAGCCTCGAATACAATCTCCACTTTGAAAGCCCCCCATTTCGTCAATTTTAGGAAAAAAATTAAAAAAATATACTTTTGTACTCTGTTCCAAATTATCTTTAAAATGAGGTACTGCAACCCTATGAAATGCAAAAAATATATTTTACTTCGCATTCGCTTCTATGAGAGCCCCCCTGAAATAAAGATTTTTATAACTTTTTAAGCCATTTTCGGCTGGAGGCCATCGGTTTACATATCATATCTAAAATTGAAGTAATTACGTTCAGTAGTTCAGAAGTTATAAGGCTCTGACAGACGGACGGACGGACGGACGAACGGACAAGTGCAAATTCACTCAAGTAAACTCAGAGACCTTCGCTTCGCTCGGTCGATAATATTTTAGGTAGCGACATAAATTCAAATAAAAAATGATTTACTTATTTCATGTTGCCAACTTGCAGGTCTTCCGAAGAGTCAGGACTACCAATGGTTCGGAAAGTAGATTCTGCTGAGCGTTGAGATTCTTGAGAACAGCCAGCAAGTTTGCTATCAATAATACTGAGCAACAAAATAAATCTTCGTATCCAAGGTAGGTACGCTTCGCACGGTAAATAATAAATAAAAAGTCGGAGTTAGCCTTTTTATACGACTGCCTGAAAAAAGGAGTATATTGTTTTCAGGGTTCATGTATGTATGTATGTATGTATGTAGGTTTCTTTATTCCACCATAACTTCCATACGCCTGAACCGATTTTGATGCATGGGGTATTGTTAGAATCCTTAGCTTATTCCGGGTGACATAGGCTAGTAAAATTTAAAAAAATATTGATAGGGTGACCATAGTCCCGACATTAAGACTAAAGTTGAAATTTTTTTTTTCGAAAATAAGATTAAGTATCTAATGATCATCTAGAAAATGATGAGTCGTTTTTGTTGTGATATTTGTTTATTGGCTTAGCTAATTTAATACATAATTATGGTCACTAAAAGGTGTGAAATAAAAAATAAATAATTTAAAAAATTAAAATACACGACTGCCCTGCCAAAAAACGAACTAAAATGTTAAAAACAAGTTGTATTAGTTAGTCTGTATATATATAAAAGCGAAAAGTCACTTATTTACGCATTAACTAAACAAATAAAAAAATTTTTTTTTTTTTTGTTAAATATTCATATTTATGATTTTAAACAATAAGAATGAAAATTGGCTAACAAAATTTAAGCTTTGTCATTTGACATTTCACACGAACTTTTTTTGTATTTTCTTTTAAAATTGTGAATTATAAACAACATAATTCCTAAGAAAAAAAATCAAAAAAATAAATAAATACTTATTGAAAATGTTAAAAATAAATAACAATGATTAATATTTTGCAGAACCAATAAACAATGAACGTTGATATTATCTAGTCGGTTGGTCATAGTAATATCTATGTACTAGCTAATTATCACAATTGGCTCGTTGACCAATTGGTTAGCTTGTTCGGTAACGGGTTATGAGTTTTAAGGGTCTGAAGCTCGGAGCTGCGAAATTTGTGGTGTTAGATACCCGCTTAAGGTTAGATTCCGTACCTTCAAGAGCTTGAAGAGCCGTATTATCTCATGCACCTAAGCTCTTTTATGTCAGATTATCGTCTCATCAGACTCTCAGTGGAGGAATCGAGAATGCACTTGTGCATAATAATATCTCCTGCCTTGTTAACTAGTCTCCGCCTCCTCTTGCGCTTAGTCGAGAAAGGGCGAAATACGGTTGGGAGCATTTTATTAGTTTACCTAATTTGTTTTTAGTAGGAAAGAGTACAATCACAGCATGATATCCTTACTCTGCGGTACAAGTGACTAATTACAACTGACAAATCTCACTTGGTAAGAATACCAGCACCCCGATTCAGAACATTTCGATAACTTCCCGTTTCGGTACGATTAGATATCGATCTCGTATCGAAAATTTTTTGTCGTGCGATTCAGAACGTTCGGTTAGAGAATTCGATTCGATGTCGACTACGGAATCGGCTCCGATATCGGTATCGACAAGATACATTAAATTACAGGTGGATTTACGAAGTTTGTTGTTTTACCAAAATTTCACTTGTTATTAAATTCATGTTAGCACTAAATAAATAGATTTTAATCATTTTCGAAGGTCATTGAAATAATTATTTAAAATGATAACTTGTTAAATTATTGACGGCCAATTCTCGTAATATTTGTCAGTTATAATTGCGCAAGTGTGGATGTAGCTTTATGCACGGTACCCTCGCCTCCGTACAGTGAGGAAGTCGAAAACGTGTTTCGCCTATTATCAGTCGAGTCAAGTTCAATATCGACTGATCTCAGGCTATTTTTGACTTTAAAATTTTGGTTTAATCGTATTCTATTAGTAAGTTCGTTGACCGTCTACACTACAGGTCTTCCTGTAGGTACTTGCTAAACAAAATTAGTTTTAAGTTTTTCTGGTGGGAGACTTGAGTCAAAGTCGTGCTGCTAAGCTGCTAATTTTATTAGGGGTATGGGTTTAGTTAAAACTGACTTACCCCCTAAAGCCCTTAGTTAAATTAAATACTAGCTGACCTAGCGAACTTCGTACCAACAAAAATATTTAGGGGTGGGTCACTTATATCATTTAGGGGTATGAAAAATAGATGTTAGCCGATTCTCAGACCTACCCGATATGGACACAAAATTTCATAAAAATGGGTCGAGCAGTTTCGGAGGAGTTTGCTAACATGAGAATTTTATATATTAGATATATATAAATACTATCTTAGACTGCATCGTCACTTACCATCAGTTGAGATTGCAGTCAAAGGCTATGTTGTTATCGAATTAAATAAATTAAATAGGAGGTATAAGTAGATACCTATAAATTCTACGATAGGTATACTTATGTGTACTAGATGTAGATATTCATAAGTAGGTATAGTTTTAGGCAGGACTTAGAAACCGTAAAAAAAATTCAAACCGGTTTCGGTCATCAACCCCGGTTAACCAGTGAAAGAGTGAAACCGTTTCTAATTTGATTTCCCTCAATATACCGAAATTATCCGATAAATATACCGAAATGCGGCTGTACGGCATAAATAATAGACTTTATTCATTTAGATTTAATATTAAACTTTATTTTGTAATCGCTCATTTGAATATACCGGTAGCGTATACTTACTTTTGTGTTCTACTGTTTTCGGTTCGGATTTCGGTTTTGTGGAATTATTAGCTCCGCGGGATTTTATTTTTGCGAGATAGGTACCTAAAGGTAAAGCCTATGTCACTCTCCAGGTCCTCAAATATATCTCCCAAAGCAAAAAATCACGCCAAGACATTGCTTCGTTTCTGCGTAATTGAAGGACAAACCAAGAAACCAGCAAACGAACACGAAAGTTCGTTTTTAGGGTTCCGTAGTAAACAAGGAACCCTTATAGTTTCGCTATGTCCGTCCGTCTGTCCGTCCGATTTAGCTCATAGAGACTATTGGTACTAGAAAACTGTAATTTGACAACCTGGGTATAAATATTAATCACGAGTCAAGTGTCAAACCCCCCAGCTAATTGGTTGTTTATATGATACATGTAAAATTCACAGCAGTAGTATAGGGTTCATAAGTTAAGGAGTTATGTCTGTTTTTTCTAGGTTAGGTATTACACGTAGTATAAGTTGCATATTTTGTAGTAGGTATATTATAGTATTTAAACCATGGAACTCAAAATTTATACAATATTCAAAAATAAAATAAAAGCACTATCCTAGGTCAGCAATAATATTTGTGACTTGCAACTACGGAACCCTACACTGCGCGTGTCACGACAAGCACTTGACCGGTTTTTTTTAAATATTAACTGTACTAAGGTACAGCTAGGTACTAGCATTCAGTTGACAGGTAAGTAACCTACCTAGTCCTTATTAATTACCATTCAACTAAGTTTCATTGTGATGTGAAAGAGACGAACATGCCAGAATTCAAACAATCGGCCAAGTGCGAGTCGAGCCTCGCTCTTTTAGGGTTCCATACATATGACCAAATCACTTTTTTTACAGATACATATTTAAGTAGATATCTTAGTTCTTAGATAGAACTAAAATAGCATAAGTATGGGGAAAATATTCTCGTTTGTTTTGGTCACAACTTTGAAGGCCCCCCATTTCTTCATTTTTGAAGCTAAAAATAATAGAAAATCACCCCACATGCTAGGGTAAAAAAATAAAATTTCGACTCCTTTTTCATGTATGGGAGCCCCCTTTATTTTTAATTTAATTTAATTGTTATCATTTGTTGTTATAGCGGCAATAGAAATACACGCTCTGTGAAAATTTCAACTGTCTACCTGTTACGGTTTACGAGACAGACGGACGGACGGACAGAAGACGGACAGGTCCCGTTGGCAGTTGGCACCCTTTGGGTACGGAACCCTAAAAATAATAAGGGTATTACTATACTATACTTGCTTATTATTCGTGAGCCAGTGCCTGTGCTATCGAAAATTTACGAATGCCTGAATATTCATTTTCATGGTCATTGAGATGACTCAACGCGACGTCGAAAATCAATCATTTCTCATTTCTGTGAAACAGCAGGTAGTGCCGGCCTCAATTCACCCCACTGCCTCTGCAGTTTCCATTCGCGACGCAAAAAGTTGTGAACGGAGCTACGGGTGTGGGGCGGTGATATCGACAATCTTGGCTGACGGCCATCATAACGTGGCACCTCTAACCCGTTGACACAACCTCCTCAATCGTCCAGATGTGTATGAATTGAGAGAGGGTAGGCAGGTCTCTTCGGCTGGTGTAAATTTAATGACATATTGTTGATTCAGACGAGAACACTTTGTGATTATTGTGGAGTTCTTGTGCGCTGGTATGCTCACCGTTATCCTATTTCCTCCCTCTATCAAAGCGTAACTTTTAGCATATTTTACTTTTTTTTTAATAAACACATAGGTAGGTAGTAGGCACTTATACAAGATATTCGTTTAGGACATAAAATGATCCATATTTGGGTCAGACACTTCAGTTAGGTAAGTACGCAAATACCTAATTTTGTATACTAATTGTCCTATAGAAATATATTTAGGGGGTTATTCAAGAGTACCTAGTGATCTTACTGTCGAATGATTGTGAGAGAATAAACCCTAAGTAACTACTTAGGTGGTCGTCGTTGACTAACTAAGTAACTAACATTGCTGCACAGCAGGACATAATATTACGAGTAAGTCTCTCACAAGGATCGCTACAGTATAAGACTGCGGCTAGCAGCGACTCGATTGCTCGCGCTCTCCTACCACCTATTTGGATATCTTCCGGTGAAAGGTCGAGTTTTGCCAAAGTTTAAAGAGTTATTGGGGGACCTAGAGTAGCTGTACATTAAATATAGAAAATGCGTGTTTTGCTAATTTAGTAAAACTTGATTAGGCAATACTGCATTGTAAAGTCGACATCTCCTGAGGATGCTCCGGTGTCAGGGCGAAACGTGCGTCGAGATTAGTGTAAAAGTCTTATGTGGTGGTGCATGTGAGTGGTGGTGGCATTGCTTGCTTGGGAACTTTGCTTTCTTGCTTGCTTGGGAAGGTATGATCAGTGCTTAGCTTGTTAGTGCATATTTGACCATACAGATTTTTTTCTGTTGGCGGATTAAAGCAAAATAATTCTAACCTTTTTAGGGTTCCGTACCCAAAGGGTACCAACGGGACCCTATTACTAAGCCTACGCTGTCCGTCCGTCCGTCCGTCCGTCCGTCCGTCTGTCAGCGGGCTGTATCTCGTAGACCGTAATAGATAGACAGATGAAATTTTCACATATTATGTATTTCTATTGCCGCTATAACAACAAATAATAAAAATTAAATTAAATTAAAAAAATTAAATTAAAATGGGTAGGTGGGTAGATGGAAATCTTTTAATTTAATTTTTTTTAACGGAACCCTAAAAGAGCGAGGCCCGACTCGCACTTGGTCGATTTTTTTTTGCTAATCATGAACTTCCGCAAGTAACGCCTGCTTCAATCCAATTTAGTAAAAGGTAAGTAGTAAGTAAAAGTTTTAGTTACCTGTAGATTGGATTTTATTCATGAAATTTATCCCCAACAATTGAATTAATATAATTATATTCATTCATCTTAGGAAAATGAATGAAAACATTTTAATCGAAATGGTGATTTAATTTATAATACCTAGATGCAAAATTTTTGCATTTATATTTTTATTTTAGATCGTGAAAATATATCAGATAATTCTCAATAAGTTTCTTAACTATTCTAAATAAGTATTTATAAATATTCTGGTACTATATAGTCTCCATCCGTAATCCGTGAAACTCTGAAACCGAATAAGTTACGTAATACCAATTTCATGCGATAAAAACTGCACCCTTCTTTCGTGTTCAGTATACAGCGTCATACCTACAGAATGTATTTACATAATAAAACAAAACTGAAGTGAGTCAATGAACTGTTTTATAATGATTAACAAAAACTAAGAAAATAAACTTTATAGTTACTCGCTGATAGATTTAAGTTTTTTAGAAATCCGGTGGGAGTTCTTTGATTTACCGTGATAAAAACACAATGCAACTTTCCTTGAAGTCCTCGCGGAAGTATGAGTATTGACATTAATTAATTATTGTATTTGGACATTTCTTCTTATATATCTATTTTTTATTTACTTTTCAACATTTCTTTCTTTAATATTATGTAGAGATAACATAAGCTTTAGTAATTATAATAATTTGCACGCCAGAATTGAGGCAAAACATGTTTGGAACTACATCATAATCTACGCCATGCTGTTATTAGGTTATTACCCATGTTTATGCAAATAAATTTCATTTCATTTCATTTATATTTTATTAGAGTCAAGTGTCCCCCCCCCCCCCCCTCTGCCAGCTAAATGGTTGTATAAAGGATACATGAAAAAATTCACAGCAGTAGTGTAATGAATTTTAAAGGAAAACTATCACGGCTATAAGTACTGCCGTCCTAACGAAGAGTGCAATAAGTCGAATTTATGGGCAAATTGACTTAAGACCATATCCGAAATCAGGAAAATGAGCTCTATATTTTCGCCTTAGACGTCTTTTTTGTATCTTCAGTAGTTTTGGTTCTGCTGTTTATCATAACTGCAATATCTAGTACCTACACACAAAGCAAAAATGAAATCTTTAACTGCGAATATCTCGAAAGTATTCAAAACCTAGTTATTGCACTCTTCGTTAGGACGGCAGAGTAGGGTTCATTAGTTAAGGAGTTATATCTGTTTTTTCTAAATTAGGTATTACACGTAGTGTAAGTTGCATATTTTGTAGTATATTATAGTATATAAACCATAGAATTCAAAATATATTCAATAAAATAAAAGCATTATCCTAGGTCAGCAATAATATTTGTGACTAGCAACTACGGAACCCTACACTGCGCGTGGCCCGACACGCACTTGGCCAGTTTTTTAAAGAGCAACCGCCTAGCTTTTTCCGGTTCCTCTTAGTTAGAACAGAATTCCCAACCAGTGGTTTTACTTGACGATGTACAAAGTTTATATGAATAAAAAACCTTTCATCTAATTAAAATAAATCAATTAATGGGTTGCTTCATAATAATAACTACTTAAGATTTTAAAAAGTGTAACACAACACAAAATGTTGGTAAATTAACTTTGGTCTATGTAATTATGCTGATTCACATCTCTAATGAAAAAGTTATCTACTGAGCAAACTGTGTCAGACCGTTTGAGATGCCACCGATTACTATGCTGGCGAAGTTTTTGCTTTACCTACTCGGAAGTCGACGATCTTATTTTTATACTATTAATTATTATTATTATTAGGTGCTACTCTGATAAAGGAGGCCATAGATCCAATATTTACGAATCACAGGGCATATTTTAATTTAAGTCAAAATATATGATAGTGCGGCAGGAACAACATTTTCTTTTGCCTGCAACTTAGTCTGCGTAGACTGTAGAGAAAGGTTTTTAAAAACCCACGAAAACGCTTTGTTTTCTTTTCACTGGACAAAAAGTATCCTAATAAAAGTTCACCCTAAAGCTGCATTCATTCGAAAATCGATCTGCTGCTCCACTGCTACGTGATTGAAGGACAAACAAACACATATTTGCCTTGATGATATTAAGTATGGTGATAAAATTAACTCTTCTTCAAACTTATCATTTACATAATATTATATAGATTATAAAGTCAACTGAAATTCAAAAAGGAAACCATAACTATTCGAGACTCGATGGTTCATTACGAATAAACTGTAGATAAGTACGTGGGTTGTTTATAAAAAAAAATCTAGGTAAATGTAAACTGTAGTTTAAACGATTTTCACAAAAACTAGCCTTAACTGTCTGTGATAAATCAAAGGCCCACGAACAGATGGCTCATAAAGGTGGCCACAAAAGCCGTGGTTTTAGAGCCCTTCAGAAAGTGTGTCGACGTTCCCCGCACCCCGCACCTCGCGCCTCTCACCCGCTCTCCATTGGAAACGTCCGTATATGCATTTTATAGTTTTCCTTAGAACTGAGGCCCGCTATATACGTGTTTGAAAGAAGTTTTCAAGGTTTTCCTAATATTTTTCTAGCGTCCAGGCGTTACGAACATAAAACGGTGACAAGAAAGAGCTCTTCGCATATATGTAGGCTTTTTAACTCTTTCAGGCAGCTATAGTGATTTTATGCATTTTCCGTGTTCGACTCCCAGTTGGTATTTTTAATATTAATGATCTGATGAGAAGTTACTTTCTTAGGAATGAAGCTAAATAAGTTCTAACGTACATTTAGATGTAAGCTTCTTCATGTACCTAATAAAGACCCAATCAAAAATTAAAGCCTTCAAACACAAGAAATAATAGGTAGATAGCCTTTACACCACTACACTGCAACTGTTTTATGCATATTTCCTACAGTTTATGAATTTTATAACCGTATCTATAGGAAAAAGATTTTCCCACCTTACCAATATTACAAAATATGTAATTTTAAGTGTGTTTGTTTGTTGATTTGTCCTTCGGTCACGCAGCACGAGTATAGTTGAGAACATGGAGGGTGACATGGTGAGTGGAGAGGGTTCCCGTGGGGTTTTTAAACCCCTTATTTTAAGTTGCGGAGAAAAGCTAGTTTTGTATAATTATTTAATTAAAAATACCTTACAAACCCTGTTTAGAACAGATTAGAATAATTTACCTTCCTAGACCTACCTATTTACCTTACATTCCGTATTTAGAACAGAATAGAATGATTTTATTATTCAAATAAACTTTTACAAAGTACATCCGTATCTTCAAGTGAATCTACCACTGGTTCGGAATGCCGTTCCAACCGTGAAGAACCAGCAAGAAACTCGGCGGTTGCTCATTTTAAACGACTCCCAAAAAGGAGGAGGTTCTCAATTAGGTCAGTATCTTTTTTTTCTATGTAAGTTCCGATTGCTCCGGAATTTCTGGACCGATTTGCGTGATTTTTTTTCAATATCATGTTATACACAGGCTAGTTATTACTGTCTCATGAGTTGCTGGAGCGATTTATTTAGTACAAAAATTTGAATTGAGATTTAAAATTCTGACGCAACGACATCAAAACCTGCAGAGTCAGTACGAAATGCACGTGACAATGGTGAGGTGGTCGTTCCCCGAAGCGCGGCGCATGACCCCAGCGGCGCCGCGGCCAAGGCACGTAGTGTTATTGTAATGCGTTGCGCAACCCCCCTCTTTCCGAGACCACTGCCCGAGCGCAACTACAGAACCCCTAGTGTGGGTATGCACAGTTTTTATTACCCACTAACATTTTTAAGAATACTACATTTTGCATTGAAAGTTAGATTTTTAGAGTCTCCCGGGAACCCTTTGTTTTTCCGGGATAAAAAGTATAGACTGTGGTGTTTAAATAAAACACCTGTTCTTTATATCGGAATTATAAACATGCTTGCACTATGTCAATACAACAACTACCCTCCAAGAGGCTTCGTGACAGACTGACCGCAGGCACATTTACTACATCCCTTCTTTATTTCAATTTTGAATGTATGTAACAATGTAATTAATAGAAAATATAATTTTATACAATAATTAATTCAATTCAACATTATTAATTTTATAGAAGCCAACTTGTGGCTCTTGTTACATCATGATTCTACCACCGGTTCGGAAAGCTGATTCTGCTGAGAAGAGCCGGCAAGAAACTCAGCAGTTGCTCTTTTCAACAACAAAATGTTACAAATATAAAGCAGATAGCTACTTAAATATGACAAGTTCTTGTAGATAGCTGAATACAAAGCTGATTGCTTATATGCAACTTTGTCAATACAACTTATAACATCTTAATATTTCATTTTAAGTATAACAGGAAACATAACTTTAGTGTGCAAACTATATCAGAGAAAATGTTATAAGGTCTTTAAATTCAGTAATCATTAAACTGTAACAAGCTATGTTTAGATTATGACCGCACCTCGCTTGCTTGGTCGGCTATGTAAGGTTTATATTGGAAAATAATATCTCTCTTGTTATAAAATGTTTAACTTCCTGCCTCTATCCTCCTTCCTTCTTTTTCACTCAGGCTGTCTGATTTCAAGATTTATGAGGTATACAAATCAAAATGCTACTGCTAGTGATTACCATTTTCACGGGAATAGTCGCAGGATAGATGAACCCCGAGAAGATCTTTAAGTGTCCCATTTCTTTTAAAGATATGACCAGCTGTGAGTTCATATGATGCGGACAGATAAGATTTAAAGTGCTACCTACTTAGTAACTTTAGGACTTAACTTTAAGACGCAATATTATTGACTAGCAAAATATCGTGATATGACCACATTGACATCAATGATTACTTAATAAAACTATAAGTATTATTAGGTCACTGCAAGTTTTGCAATACGTAAGCATAAAATGACTGATCGATCAGCGAAGTAGATTAAGAAACGGCTTTGGGACATCTTTTAATATTATGCATATATTATAGGTACATATCTACTAATTAAAGTTTCGATGAACCCCATTAAATGGGACTGTAACTAATTAAGAATAATAATTCAAAAGTGTTGCGTGTTATTTTTATTATTTTGTTGTAGTTATCATATAGCTACTGTATCATAAGTTCTTATTCTTAACTAGCTAGAGCTTACATAACCATAAACAACCCTCATGTGGATTGCTTTCAATTCCTAGGTATTTCTTTTATTTTAAGAGCGGGGGCATTCAATATGGAAGTTCTTTTACAATTTAAAAATTTTACCTTTAGTTACTATTGTGGCAATATTTATGTTTATAATTATTGAATAAATAAATAATTATTTATTTGCCAGAATGTTTGTACAGTGGGATGGTAGTAACAAAATATATTGTCAGTAAAGACCATAACATTCAACTAAATTAATAGTATGCAAATTATGATACAAACAATAATAATTATAAAATGAAAGTGATTAATTCAAAGTGAGATTATTTGACAATTATAATTATTATAAATTAGTGAGTCAAGATTAAGAATGACAATAGTCAAATAAAAATATAAATTTCAAAATGTCAATATTTATGTTTTCCCGTACCTAATTATTACACTAAATATTCTTTTACATCATTATAACTTTTCTCCAATAGCCATTCGTTGAGTTTTCTTTTAAACTTATTTATAGATAATTTTGAAAATCTGCTGGCAGTTTATTATATAACCTGACCGCCATACAGTAGGGACTTTTCATATAATATGTACTGGTATACATTTTTAAATCAATATCTTATTTGGATACCGAAGAGACCTGTATACATTAATTTCATGATTTCGCTTAAAGTATTATTACATTAGTATACAATAAGTGCATTAGTATACAAATAGTTTATCTTAAGGAATTGCCGAGTATTAGTTATTATGCACTGTTATCCATAACAATCATTGGTACTGTTACTCAGTAGCATCTTAATCAAAATACATGCTCTGAAACGTGCACTTTTGAGTACAAGAAATTTCAAAAATCTATCTCTAATGTCAGAACAAATACCCGCACTAAAAGTGGTAATATATTTTTATCTAATTTAGAAAAGTTAATCTGAGCAATACAACTTTCCAATAGCTCGTTTATAATCGGAAGCGAACGGTTTTCCCCAATTATCGCCTACTTATTTTTTTACTTTATGGTAATTAATTCATCCACTGACATTGCCATGTTATAAAATATCACTATTTTCAAATAATTAACAATTTGTTAAGTTCACCACACGGCGGTGGGTAGGTCTATCGAGAAGGATATTTCTTGTTGAAACACCCTACTTGTTGTTTCTTATTAATAATATAATATTTTTTTTTTTTTTTTGTGTGTGGACTGCCATCTTAAATTGCTGAATTGGTTTAATAAAACATCGCCCATCTTTCTTTTGTGATGATTACAACATATGAAAATACCTATATTTTACAATCTTATTAATCATAAGACTTCTTCTTTGTGTCGTTCTTTATTCAATTGTATATTTAGAATAGAATAGAATAGAAATTTCACATATTCATTTATTTTAATAGTATTGTTTGATAAGATCAAGTAATTTTGGTTATTGTAAATTTTAGTAAATTTTATTTTTTCCGGCCACATTTACTGCAAAGGCTGTTTCAATTTATTGAAAATAAGTTGTTCTCAATTTATGATTACAAGGAGCCTTTCAAAATTTCCCTTTTCCATATTAAATATGAAAAAGAAATACAAAATAATGTTGAATTATAATTAAAATATCAAACTCCTTTTTTTTAACACTGAGAAATAAATAATTCTTATTCTCGATGGTTAAAACCTCAATTTAGTTGGTTGGTTGTGGTAAAACCTCAGTTAAGCCTTCTGTAGTGGTACTACAGTAGTAATATGAAGAAAATAGCTCGCCTATTTTTTTTTTGGTGTTTCAAAACATACATTAAAACACAAACTTTTTCATCGCGAAGCGACAGCTAAGTCACCAATTCACCATTGCAATTATAAAAGTCTATAAATTACAATATTTATGGTGTGGTTTTTCCAGTAACAATATCTTACAGAATATAATGGATATTTTGATTATTTTGTATGCGTGGCTCTTTGCTTACATTGTGATCGACAGTATCTTAACCGCATAGCCCTGAGATACGATTATTATTATTTTATGTGCATGGCTCTTTGCTTACATTTAAGCAACAGTATTGTAACTGGCATAGCCTTTTGGTGTCAAGCAATGTGCGTGGCTCTTTGCTTACATTTAAGCAACAGTATTGTAACTGGCATAGCCCTTGGTATCAAGCATGACTCTCTAATAAATTATTTATTATTAGCAATAGCGTGAGCATTAGCTCATTGTTATCTTGTTGTTAAATTTAATTTTACCTTTAAATTACCTTTACGTTACCTGTACGTTGTCTTGATTACCTTTAAATTACATTTACGTTACCTTTACGTTACCTTTACGTTACCTTTACGTTACCTTTACGTTACCTTTACGTTACCTTTACGTTACCTTTACGTTACCTTTACGTTACCTTTACGTTACCTTTACGTTACCTTTACGTTGCCTTGATTACCTTTACCTTTAAATTTAAACCTTTACCTTTACCTTTGGCTGGAGACCTTAGCCATAAAACATAAATATTTTGCAAATGTTCTATTCATATTTGTATTTTTTTAATTAATACATAATATGATATTAAAAGGTAGGAATAACAAAATGCAAAATAAATACATTTTTTATAAACATTGAAATTACCCTGATTATCTGATAAAATGGTAACAGCTGGTCGATTCCGGAAAAATTGCAGCAATCATTGCGCCACAATATCGTTGCTTTTCACTGCATCTCAATTTGTATGGCATATTCTCCTCACCACAGCAACTTTAGCCTATAGCGACAGAGTGTCGGCCAATCGGAGTTGATTACGATCGCTACACTGCACAATCATTTTTAGACAATCTCGCAGCTGGTACTCACTGTATCAGGTATTTGCAATAGGTATGTTCAGAAATAAACGTACCTAACTCAATGATATTGTATTATGTATTTACCTACTTACCGTAGGTAGGTATTGCTTTTGAGTTGGAAGTGGATTTTTATTACCTCGTATTATTTTGGGGTGAAATGAATGAATAAATGAAATTAACGTGGAAATTAACTATCTGTGGGTAGTACAAAAGTATGATTCATTAATAATAAGTACGCAAACTAAAGCTTTTTCTTTCACTACGACCGTTCTTTTGCTTATTCTTCATTTTGTTTGTCAATGCATTGACGGTAGTTAATCTCTGCACAACCCATTATATTTTTAACTAAATGAGCACCTGGCAGGTACTTTTCAATATTTGCATGCTATTGAGTATAGACCATGTAATATTACAGCAATATGTTTACCAACTTACTGTTTAGGTAGGTACAATTCCACAAAACTAACTTCATTCGATGTTGAATAGTTTTGTTTTGTTTTCTATTTTTATTAATAACTATTAATTATTTTAACTTGGTTATCCGAACAGTACTTTACCCTATTATTTACGCCTAAAACTTATAAGATTAGCGATAAACTAAACACTCACATTTTGTGTCGGTACACAACAAAAACCATAATTATGCCAATCAATACTTTAGCCAGTATGTAGGTAGGCGTTTAAACTAATTGCTCAAAATATTATGTCAAAACGTATTATACTTTAATTTATAATTAATAATCTATTTTATTGAATTACTTATATCATTTAAAAATAATTATTGTATGGGAACACAACTGTTCGAATAACAAGTTAATGTAAACACTCAGTCCTTCTTTGAAAACTTCAAAAAAAATATTATTTGAATTGCTCACGTGCAGCTCGATCCCATCCTCGTCGCCACTTTTGTGGTGTTTAAATAAAACACCTGTTCTTTATATCGGAATTATAAACATGCTTGCACTATGTCAATACAACAACTACCCTCCAAGAGGCTTCGTGACAGACTGACCGCAGGCACATTTACTACATAGACTATGTCACTTTCCAGTTTCTGGTTCTGGATTAACCCCAAAAAAGCAACAAATCATGTCGATCCGTTGCTCCGATGCTGCGTGATTGAAGGGCAAACCAAAAAATCGGCCAAGTGCGAGTCGGGCCTCGCTCTTTTAGGGTTCCGTTAAAAAAAATTAAATTAAAAGATTTCCATCTACCCACCTACCCATTTTAATTTAATTTTTTTTATTTAATTTAATTTTTATTATTTGTCGTTATAGCGGCAATAGAAATACATAATATGTGAAAATTTCATCTGTCTATCTATTACGGTTTACGAGATACAGCCCGCTGACAGACGGACGGACGGACGGACGGACGGACGGACAGCGTAGACTTAGTAATAGGGTCCCGTTGGTACCCTTTGGGTACGGAACCCTAAAAACAAACACATTTTTGCATTTTTAATATTATTAAGTATTAGCCATACTGAACTTAATTTATGTTCTCTGTCCTGTCTGTACTGTCCTCCAAAAAAATAAGTAAGTAATAAACAATTGAAATGCAAAGCTTAAGTTATGAGTAACCGAGTAGGTACGACATTATTAATTAATGAGGATTGAAACGTCAACCTTTGAAAGGTTACCTTTCAGTTTTCAGTCCGCACCTGTAACCTGTAACCGATAAGCTCATAAATAATTGAGACTTCAAACCCGCTGCGCTCTTATAGGTGGCGACTTCACCCGCGAGAACCCATTGTTTTTCCGGGATAAAAAATAGCCTATATCGATTTAAAAATACGTCGATTCGTTGCTCCGTTGCTGTGTTGGTAGTATATTAGCAAGATGGCATAACTCGTATTCCTTTCCCCTCTAACTTAACGTAAAAAACTTGCTAAGACTTGCAACTCCTGGAGATCGATCCTACGATCTTTCGAATTTCAGTCCGCACCTTAACCGCTGAGCTATTCATACTACCATTTACCTAGGAAGAATAGTCTTAGTTACGCTGGTGACATGGTGGTTCTCAGCCCGTCTATCAAAGGGCTTAGAAAGTTACTTTCAGTCTGTGAGTATTATGCCAATACTCATGGGCTGAAATATAATGTCAACAAATCAGAAATGATGGTGTTTCGAGCGGGAAAGGGTCCGGAGAGAGTACCCGAGGTATTACTAGATGGATCAGCAGTTCGGGTTGTAACAAAGTTTAAGTACATATCTGGGACATGTTCTTACTGAGCACCTGCGAGATGACTGTGACATTGAGAGGGAGAGGATGGCACTCTCGATTCGTTGCAACATGCTGGCTAGGAGGTTTGGTAAATGCAGCAGGCCCGTCAAAATTACACTGTTTAACGCGTATTGCCAGTGCTTTTACACTTGTCAACTTTGGACTAAGTTTCTCAGAAAGTCCTACACTGCAATGCGCGTTCAGTATAATGATGCTTTTCGCATATTGATGGGTCTGCCCAGATATTGTAGCGCCTCCGGTATTTTTGCGGAATCGAGAGTGCCAGACTTCTACGCAGTTCTGAGAAAAAGAGTAGCTTCCTTTTGGAACAGACTCCGAAAGTCTCAGAACAGTATCCTCAAAATGGTGTGTGACGGGATGCCCAGCAATATTTTTACATATTGGCTATCTGTGCATCAAAATAGTAATAAGAAATAAGATTTTCTCGATGACGCCTGGGATGTAGTTTTTTAACTTTCCCAGATTTTTCAGACCCTTTTTTGCCTTTAATAAAAATTATTATTATTATTAAACACTAGTATATAGTAATTTAGGTCAGTTATTTATCTTGATGTGCTAGTTTTCCGCGCTCGAAATCTATCAACGTTATCGAGATGACGTACTCGTACTAAGCCTACGGAGGCACCTTAATAGGACAAAATAAGTATATAAACGCCTTTGTGATAACACTCGGAACTTTTGGAAGGCGAGTCGGTTGTGGTCCTTGTTATGGTCCCACTTTTTGTTGAATTTAATTTATAGTACAGATTATTTTTGTATTTTATGAAGCATTTACACGATAGTAAAATAGACTACAAATTATGTGGATCAAGACTGAGAACCCGACCCCGAGGAATAGAACCCCACCTCCCCACCCCCGAGTTCTCAGGCCTCAGCTCTAGGCTATCACTGCTCTTGTTAACGTGAAAGATGGAGAAGATTCATTCCAAGATTTATTCTATAGACTGAAGAAATGCTACGTCGGCAACAGTTTAGCTTCCTCTTCTTCTTCTTTGTCAACCGATAAATGTCCACTGCTTTACAAAGGACTCTTGTATGGACTTCCACAGACCTCGGTCTTTCGCCGCCCGAATCCAGCGCCTCCCTGCGACTCGTTTGATGTCGTCGGTCCACCTAGTGGAGGGTCTGCCAAAACTGCGCTTTCCGGTGCGGGGTCGCCACTCCAGCATTTTGGGACCTCAACGCCCATCAGTTCGTCGAACTTTCCATTTCGGTTTTCGGTTCCACGCGAATCGCTGAGATACCTACTCGTATGTCGGTGACTATAGTTCTCCTACGGATTTCCTCATTTCTGATTTGATCTCGCAGGGACACTCCGAGAATAGCACTCTCCATCGCATCGAGTGACCCTGATCCTACGTATGAGGCCCACAGTTAGCGACCATGTCTCGGATCCGTAAGTCATCACTGGCAACACGCACTGTTCGAAGACTTTAGTCATCAGGCACTGAGGGATTTTGGACGAGAAGACATCTCGGAGCTTCCCGAACGCTGCCCAGCCGCTAGTATA
Organism: Oeneis ivallda; assembly: GCA_029955525.1. Classification (NCBI taxonomy): domain Eukaryota; kingdom Metazoa; phylum Arthropoda; class Insecta; order Lepidoptera; family Nymphalidae; genus Oeneis; species Oeneis ivallda. Next base: position 11,637,116 of record JARPMR010000005.1, read on the forward strand.
ACAGTGAACATACAAAGGAGTACCTACTTAGTGTACCTATGAATGAAGGTGCCTATTCAGTAATTACCTTTGCCTACAGCAATGAAGATGTATTGTGCCCAAACGATAGAAGCAAAGAAAGTAAAGATAGACACATGCTATATTGACCTAGAGATTGTATACTAACATTGCCCTTGATACCATTTTATGCGATCAGAATAATTAATTGGCTCTATCAGAGGGTACACTGCAAATCGAATCTCGTTTAGTTCGTTTAAATTCTTACTATTTAATACTAGATAACATTGCGTGACAAAGACAATACGCATATTTATACACTCTAGAAGTGGAAATATATTTATTAACAAAATTAGCATAGATTTAACGCGTTCCTTTGAGACAAGGTTTGACCTTCTGTCTATTGTGTGACTCCTAAACGTTTCCACGGGTTTCCATACAAATAAAATTTTGTTTTAATTTTGAAACTAATAAAAACTCTTTCAGACTGACTGCTGACATCGAGTTAAAAATTTAAATATAATTTATTACCTATGGGAATCACTTAACTTGGCTTTATTTATTTGTTTTATTTTATCACAACAATTTCAAACCTCGGTTAGGTCTCAACTATATCCCAAAGTTTGATCTAAAAACCTACCATTATTATTTTAACAGATTATTGTACGCAACTTTGTCTGCGTTAGCTAGGTATAGCTAACGCAGACAAAGTTGCGTTTGCTATTTAAAACCTACAATACTTTTGAATTATTTGAAAAAGATTTAGTGATTGAGACACATTGACATAATAATACTTTAAGTCAATGTTGGGTTGAGACCAAGAAGCTTAAATAACGAGGTATTTAAGCTTCTTGGTTGAGACATGATTATTATTTACTAGATGATGATGCCCGCGACTTCGTCCGCATGGATTAAGGTTTATTAATTCCCGCGGGAACTCTGTAATCATTCGGGATAAAAGTAAGTATGTGTTAATCCTGGTTATGAGCTATCTCCAATCCAAATTTCAGCCAAATCGGTTCATTCGTTGTGGAGTTATAGAGTAACAAACATCCATCCATCCATCTTAACATCCTCACAAACTTTCGCATAATATTAGTAGGAAGTAGGATTTATGAAACATCCAAACCAAAATACCTTCATTATTATTTTGTACCTACTTAAATTATTATTTTTGGCTGCGCATATTGTTAATAAGTGTTTATGCATACACTTTGCACGCAATAAAAATACAATTAATTACTTTAATGCACATTATTATAACTTAATTACCTACTCTATCTACACATTATATCATGTAACTAGCATGTAACATTAATTACCTATTTGTATTATAATATTTTGTTTTACTTTTACGTAAAGTATTTCATATACCGAATTAACTTTATATTATTAAGTTTAAATTTACCTTTCCATTGAAATTATATTATGCATAATGAAGTTTTTATCGTGTTATATACTGTTCAAAATATTAATGCCATAGTACTTAGGTCATAGTAGGTATGCATAAATTGAGTTGAGTAGAGTAGTGAGTTAAATATTTCTTAGTTTACCTACAGCATTTTTTGCTTCACCGAATACCTATTTCCTAAATGTTACAACTAACACAGTACCTAATAATTATCTTCGTACTTATAATACCTAGGTTCATAAAAAAAGTTTTCCACCCACAATTCTGAAAAAGCACTTGGTATAGAAAATAATTTCCTGTCTACTAATCTGAGGCTCTAAAGTCTATTAGGTGTATAATTTTTTTCGTTAAAAATATGCGTAACTAATAATTTATTCAAATTATAATATCTAATTATAAGACGATTTACTTACACAGGTACATGCAGCAGGTAGGTATAGATACCTGCGTAATATAATTATAATATCTACCTACCTAAAAGGTGACGTTTACCGGGATAGATTTTATCCGAGTTGGCCGGAGACACGGAGGTCGCCGCTCGGTCCATAGGTACTAGAGATCCAGTCGTCCACGCAAGGATGCGCAAGCGACGCATTTCTTTTTAGAAAGTGGCACGTGGCGGGGTTGTTCACCCTACGCGATCCGGGTCACACCGCGCCCGCCTCCCGCGCCGCGCGTCTCCCCTGCCCCTCACTCCATACTACTTACTCCTTGATAAGGAAACTCCATTGACACCATAATCGAGCGCAAGCGGGTCGACGGATAAGGCACTCCTTGTGATATATAGGACGACTTGATATTGAGTCATGTCATAGAGATGCGTGGATCATTTTAAGTGGTTGCGTGATAGGACGATAATAATTATTATTATTTATAATTTTGTCTGCTTGCGATTACAACGATGATATTTCAGAAAGTTAACATTTCTAACTATCCTCACCGCATAGAGTTCTTCTTCTTCTTTATCAACCGATAGACGTCCACTGCTGGACAAAGGTATCTTGCATGGACTTCCACGGGCCTCGGTCTTGCGCCGCCTGGATCCAGCGGCTCCCTGCGACTCGTTTGGTGTCGTCGGTCCACTTGGTGGGGAGTCTGCTAACACTGCGCTTCCCGGTGCGGGGTTGCCACTCCAGCACCTTGGGACCCCAACGACCATCAGCTCTTCGAACTATGTGCCCCGCCCATATCCACTTCAGTTTCGCGACTCGCTGAGCTATGTCGGTGACTTTGGTTCTCCTACAGATCATTTCTGATTCGATCCCGCAGGGACACTCCGAGCATAGCTCTCTCCATCGCCTGCTGAGCGATCCTGAGCCTACTTATGAGGCCCTTAGTTAGCGACTATGTCTCGGATCCGTAAGTCATCAGTCATCACTGGAAGTTCGAAGGCTTTAGTCTTCAGGCACTGAGGAATTTTGGATAGAGATAGGTTGCATAGAGTCAGGTTTTTAAAAATACCGCAGGATCCCCTTTTTTTTTAAATAAATAAAATTTAAGTTCATAACCCAAACCCACATTTCTCATTTTTAAATATTTTTTTATTTCTATTTGTCTATCTGTCTAATGTTTATCTATTAAGTATATAAAATTTTTAGAACGGCTAAGCCGATTTTGACAGGAAATTAACAAACTGTAGAAGAATAGGATAGACCTACAAAGAATAGGTAATTCATGTCTCAATTTAGCTTGGGAAATCAAATTTTGCTGCTTTACCTAATTATAAATCATTCAAAGGTTACGAGGCTTTATTGATATAATATTTGGTACATTATGCCATAATCGACAAGCATTCGATTATCAATAAGTTTGGAAATACCTTTGGAGCAACATAATCTCAGGCCTTCAGGTCAGGCGTCAACCAAGCGCCTTATTATGGTAAAAGTTGTAAACTTGAACTGTTGAACATTCAAGTAAACATAATCCTTAGGTTAGCGAACCGCAGTGTTGGCAGACCTCCCACCAGGTGGACCGACGACATCAAACGAGTCGCAGAGAGCCGCTGGATCCAGGCGGCGCAAGACCGAGGCTTTGGAGGTCCATGCAAGAGACCTTTGTCCAGTCGTCCATTGGACATCTATCGGTTGATAAAGAAGAAGAAGAATCCTTAGCTTAGCATATATGTATTATATAGGTAAATGCGAATGTGTTTGTTGGTTTGTTTTTCAATCGCGTAGCAACGGATCAACGGATTGGCGAGTGACGTAATCTTTTGCATGAGTATAATTTTGGACCTGGAGAGTGATTAATTATAGGGTGAATATAGAGTGATCATACTTTTACTCCGGAAATTCAAAGAGTTCCCGGAGGATTTTTAAAACTTAACTTCACGCTGACAAATTCGTGGGTAAAAGTTAGTATATATAATAAAAGTCTACTCTTGTAAAATACTACTTAGGGTGAGAGTTGTGGCATTCAAATGGTTTAGTCTAAAATCCCCTATTTCCAGTGATAGCACGTGGCTCCATACGAAAATATACCTACCACTTAGAGACGAGCACAACTCCCGCAGACTACGGAACTGGGTCAAAATGATTGACTTATTTCTCTATTTGTGACGTTACACCGTAACACCTGCAGAGCTATTCTCTAAGCGTACAGCTTCGCTAACAACGCTGAAACAGCGTCGAAAGCCTACTAATAGTACAAATTCAAAAGTGTGTTAGTTAATTGCTTTATATCCTTCAATCACGCAGCTACGGAGCAATGAATGGACGTGATTTTGTGCTTAGGTATAGTTGAGGACCCATTGAATGACATAGGCTGGTAGATACATAGGCATTTTTATAACAAACTAAAGAAAACTCAACGCGGACGAATTCGCGGGCAAAAGTTAGTAAACTATGTTCGGAGTAGCTTTTAGATCACATACAGAATAGTTTTTCTAATGACCTGTTGATGAAGAGAATAGAGAAGAAGAATGAAAAGAATCAGGACCTATCGAGAAAAACTTAGATGATGGAGGGCTCAACCTTGGTTGTAAGGTTATCGAGCCTATATCATCCTATAACGAGCCTTACTTTTTAATAGTAATAGCGTAGCAGTTTTTCTTTTAACCAAGAACGTTGTAGTCAGGTATAATTTTGTTATAAATACAAACTTAAAAATTACCACTTAACTATATTTTAATTATGCATATGTAACACTCTTAATAATAATTGTTCACAAAACTTAATACCTAGTAGTATCTACCTAAATTCCTATAAAATTACACTAGGTACCTAATTACTTAAGTAGGTACTTAATTATAATAATTATCATTGCTTAAGTATAACTAATTGAAATGTGATGTATCTAGGCTTACTTCTACATAATAATATCTCTATCTACATAGAGCGGCGTAGTCAACGATGTACGATGTATGTGTATGTAAGGCTTACTTCTACATAATAATATCTGTATCTGTTATGATGTTTCTAATATAAATACGAAGACTTTTTAACCTATAACCGCTGGACGTTTTAAAAAAAACACGCCCTGTAGTTTCATCGGCTTTATAATACAGCAGCCGATCACATAATTATGATGGCACCCCTATCCTAGGATTCTTTGGATCAAATAAAAAAAACTTATTAACCTATATGCTCTGGTTGCTCTGGTTAACAGAGCTAATCCAGGATAGCGGTGCCATACACCGGTACACTTTTATATTTTTTATTCGATGACAAGATATATAGTCCTGGACTGCGATCTCACCTGATGGTAAGTGACGATGCAGTCTAAGGTAGTAGCGGGCTAACATGCAAGGGGTACGGCAGTGCCAGTGTATACATTACAACTCATACCCCTAAACTGACGGAACGCTAAATCGCTTGGCGGCATGTGTTTGATGGTAGGGTGGTAGGATGGATGTTAAACTCAGCATTTATGATGCTGTCCGTCGGTGCAGCAGAACTCCTTGCCCGCGGAGAAGTTGGTGGGGCTCCACTGCCCGCCGCAGTTCCTGATGAAGAGGAACGCCCTCTCGCGTCGCACGTCGCGCTCCACCGCGCCGCAGATCACCGGCCCGGCGCGCGGCAGGTACTTGAGTATCTGGAGACAAGTTATTTCTTCATTCTTATGTCCTGTTTCACCACTTGCTGATAGAGTGCCTGATATATATCTAACAGATAAAATATCTACTGGATAAATCTGTTCCGGTTTCGGTAAAAGGGTTCCGGTTACCTAGTTATGTAAAAAATAGCAACAAAAGTTAAAAACGTTTATTGCCCATGTTCAAAATTGAAGAAAAGAAAAGCTCGTGATAATCTATGATAATGATGACGAATCTACTCGTAATACGGAAAAGTTTCATGTTTATTGTAGTTACCTACTTAATGTAATCACAATCAGCAATGAAAATAAAGGCATGGACAGATACAAAGCTCCAAGCGGGAAGACATCCCCCGGCTTTAACGCATGTTCACGCATGCACCGTGCACGGGTGAAAATTATGCCTAAAACACTATAGGTGTCCACGAAAATTGAGGAAATATTTGACAACACTAAATAAAACTAATAGACCGGGATGGTAATAAAAGATGGACGGTGAAATGCATTGCTGCAGCAAGAATACCATAAGGTCAGTAACGCTAAAATTGAGACTGTAGCAATAATTATATGGCTGCAGCTTTTCCATGCTACCAGCTGTATGCATGACGTCAAAAGTGTAAACGGATTTGTATTTCACGTCATCGCTTCAAACTGCTGGACATAGGATCTCATTCAAGGATCGCCGCAGGTTTAACGTAAACGTTATAAACGCGCTATCTAAATGACGTTTAGATAGCGCGTTTTAACGATTACAGAAACGGGTTCCAATGACTTTTAAGTTGAGCTCGTCAAGCTATCCAGTGCGGTGGTCTTACAACTCTATGGTTCCCGGTGAGAGTTCGCCAACCTAACACTGCTAACACCTTGGGAACACAACGTCTATCGATTCTTTCTTAATTATTGGATAGAAGCCATAAGAGTTAGAGAGTAGTGTAAAAGTCTTGTGTGGTGGTGCATGTGAGTGGTGGTGGCATTGCTTGCTTGGGAACTTGGCTTTTTTGCTTGGCTGGGTAGGTGAGTGGTGCTTAGCTTTTAATTGCATGTTTGACCATACAGATTTTTTCTGTTGGCGGATTATAGCAAAATAATTCTAACCTTTTCTTGCTCTTTCTTAATTCTTTACATAGCGCGCTATGTACTCGGCCCATTTTTTCTTCAGGTTCATTATATTATAATATATTATAATTAGTGCTATATCTGCTTTGTTTCTCCTACGAATTTATAAGTTTAGTAGGTACAACTTGTATAGTATATTGGACACTTTAGCATCACGCAATGTCTGGCAAAGCCTTTAAGAGTAAGTAATTAAAAAGAAAAGGAAATGATTGCTTAGACGTACCTGCACCTCATTTTATTGTTAGTCCACATCACTTTCTAATTCTAAGGTGTAAACAGAAGCGCTAGACATTTGCATGAACAACACAAAGCATCATAATTATTATTCTTGAGTGATAGTACGTCACTAAAGATATTTTGTATTTAGGTACCCATTGTCTACAATAACCTAGATGTTATGCCAAAGGAAATTAATGAAAACTAGATTTTGATAAAACTTTTAACAATTTCAAGGTGGTCAACTACCACCTCCAACATGATGACTAACCCGGCGCATTGTTGAGGGCTGTGGTCTTATACGATCCATCTAAAACTGTATCGTTTAAGATCGCAGTTAGAACTAACTTGTCATCGAAAAAAATCTATCAAAGGATACAGCCGACTCAAGACCGAGCCGTGTGGAAGAGACCAATGCCCAACAGTAAACCTCTACAACACTCTTGACCAAACAAAGAAAGAAAAGATGCATTTTTGACGTTAATTGGATTAGCCTGATTTAAATAATTTATGACGCAGAACCAAAGAACTTTATTAGGTGTAAGCACAATTTAAGTACAAGTTGGCGGTTATAGTGTAGTAATCTTAGTGTAGTTGAAATTAAAGAAGTAGGTACTTTTTAAACACGGCCCTTTCGCGTGAAAGAGAAGTGCTGCATCGCATCATAGACTGTTTTCCTAAAGCACAGACGCGAAGCCAAAAGCTTGTGAAATAGGTCAGTAGGTCTAGAAAGTAGTTATATATACATATTTTTTTACTGTTTTAACGATTCTTTTAACTCAAAACCATGAAACTTTAAACCACCTTCGACGTATTGTTGTGTTTAGATTCGTTGAAAGTAAATAACATAAAAGTATTCATATTAAGTATATCAAATCGTCTAACTACCTACAATGAATTTACTCATGATTATTTTAGATTTTTAATAATAATTTAGAAACTTATTTGGATAGTAGATAGGTAGGACTTATCAATGACAATTTCAAGACACGCTCTGAAAACTAATGTAATAAGTAGGTAAGTAACATCTGTCTGTGGTTTATCAAATTTTGTAAAGAATTTAGGTAGGTACGTTTCTAAAATAACATAAATTGCACTGGTTCGCAGATTTGTCTTTTTAAGGTGGAAGACACAGTTCTGCCCGCGAAATTCAAATTTAATTTGGTTTTTCGCAATTTGTAAACTAATACGACAAAGTAGGCTTATGGCATTCTAATTGCGACAATAGCAGTATCATCTTCACAGGTTTATATAAAAATCTTTACTTGAAAGTGTCCAGTTTAAGAAATTAATCAAAATATCGACTAATTTGTGAGTAACTCACGTCCAACTCAGTATTTTGATTAATTTCTTAAACTGGTCACTTTCAAGTAAAGATTTTTATGTAAACCTGTGAAGATGATAATTCTACTGGCGCAATTAGAATGCCATTAGCCTAGTTTGTCGTATTAGTTTACAAATTGCGAAAAACCAAATTAAATTTGAATTTCGCGGGCAGACTCGTCTATTCATCCTTAAGTCAAAACTTATTGAATTTTCAAGATAAATTAATTTCATCAATTTAGGTACAAAGAATAAATAAATACGCGCTTATTTTATGTCCCTTAAATACCTTTGGAGAGGTTTCACGAACGATAGAGCAACAATAAGTAATTAAGTAGGTACTAAGTAAGTAGGTTCTACCTAATACTTAAAAGCGTTTGCCACACGTCGTCGGTGAAGTGCGGCGCCACTGTGCTGCTGCAGTTGCATCTTACATAGAATAAACCGTGGTATTATTACAATGCGCTGCGTCATCGCAAAGTGCAGTGGCATATTAGCTGCGTTTAAAATTCTTAGTAGTACCAAAATTGACAATAATTGTCAATTTTGGTAGCGCATCATGCGACAATTATTGTCATATAATAATTTGCAATTTGTGATGCCGCACCTTTTTAATACTCAAAGTGGCGCACCAACTGTGTAGCCTTATATGAGTCTAACATAAATAATTGGTTGGGACCAATACTTAGACCATTCAATTGGGTTGAACGGTCTTAGTGTGTGCTCTGCATACAAACTACAGCTCAGTACATACTCACTACCGAACTTCATAAGCCGAAAGGTTGACCAACTCCACTCATGTTGTCGTGCGCACTCCTAGTCCTAACACATGCTATTTACGCTTCTAGCTGGTGGGAAAAGATGAATATTACGACTGAGTTTCCACGGCGCGGTTCGCGGCCCGCGCCCGCAGCGATTGCTGGCCCGCGGCCTCCGTAGAATGCAGATTTGTATGGAAAATCAAGTTTCAATTTCCACGGCACGGTTTGCGGCCCGCGCCTTCAGCGGTTGCGGGCCCGCGGCCTCCGTAGAATGCAGATTTGTATGGAAAATGAAGTTTCAATTTCCACGGCGCGGTTTGCGGCCGCGGCGGGCGCAGTACTAGCGGTACCGCAACCGCTACGGGCGCGGGTGCGAACCGCGCCGTGGAAACCCAGTCTAAGTCGTCTTAATAAAAAGAATCGCTATTAGGCACAGCTACACTTTCCCTAACAATCACAGATAATAGAACTCATACCACATCTAAGCACTGGCTGATGCAGTGCTTGAAGCCCACGGAGCCGCACGGCAGGCTGGGGCTGTCGGTGTCGTACGTGACGACGGGCTCGCCCTCGGGCGGGCCGCGCGGCCGGCTGCGGCGCCCGTCCTTGATGCCGACCTGCTGCGACATGAACACGCCGCACTGGCATGGCTCTATCTGAAAATAAAATTACCACTCACTATCTCACTTCTTTGTATCTGAGGGCACGGGAGTGCCCCCGCAAAGTCGAGCAAAAACAAAGGCACATGATTTACTCGAATCACTCTTTTCAGAACATTCTACCAAGATCTCCACCATATTATGTAATTCTGTGCTAGATATCACTCTTTCTAGGTTAGGTAGATCTACTTTTCACCCCGGAAAATTAAGAAAAAAATTCCCGCGAGATTAAAAAACACTAAATCGTAAAACGAAGTCGCATTTGATATATCAGATGTGATATATGGCCTATGTCCAATAATAGTGGGCCGGCTATCCGACAGCCAAGATCGTAGAAGATTGTAGAAGAATAAAAAACATACCTAGTTGTTTTTGGTACATTAAAAAAATTGTTAATGGCATTGTAATAAACACAACTTCACTAACCCTTCAGCCTGGTAGCATTGAGTTGAAATGAGAACGCCGTTGAAGCCATCCCATCCGCTAATCATTTTTATTTTTGAAAGAAAATACGAGTTTGAGCCGTCTCAGAATGAATTTTAACTTAGCGTTAAAGTTGTCCGCTAATCTTCGATTTGTTTATTGACGTGATAACGTCTTATAAATCGATGAACACCGGCTGCACGCACGAAAAAGTTTCACGTTCCGCCTGAGCCTGAGCGTGCAAGCAAGAGCGCGGAACAAGCGATAGAGAGGCACGATCGGCCCAAGCGTTGGCTTGTGTTATTCATCAATGTTTCTTTATGACGTTATCACGTAAATCTATCGTCCGTATACCGACTTTACAGACAACCAATTTTTTTATTATACCCATTAAACTATAATAAAAGTATACGGATTAAAAACTGGTCCACAAAATTGACGATTTCCGCTCATAATTCGTTCTCAGACATTTATACAAAAATCGGCGAGTCGGGCCTCGCTCTTTTAGGGTTACGTACATATAACCAATTCACTTTTCAAGGTCCCGTACCCAAAGGGTGCCAACGGGAACTTCCAACTGTCTATCTATTATATTTAGTTTACGAGATACAGCCCGCTGACAGACGGACGGACGGACGGACGGACAACGGAGTCTAGTAATAGCACAGAGTAAGGATATCTCCTCCTTATACTGTGGTAATAGGGTCCCGTTGGCACCCTTTGGGTACGGGACCCTAAAAAATTAGCGAAAAATGTCGGGCATAATATTCCCTAAATAAATATGACGTGTTAATATTAATATCTGGGTGACTCGGTTATTTTCTTTTTGGTAAATCGTGTTTTTGGAAATTATATATTTAAAAAAAAAAAATTTCATAGGGGAAAATATGTATAATCGTCTTGGACTCAAACCGCGGGGTCTTCTGGTTTCGGGACCGCCCGACTTACAGTCGAGCTATCGGAAATTTATTGACCGAGCGAAGCGAGGTCTCTGAGTTTACTAGAGCGATTTGCACTTGTCCGTCCGTCCGTCCGTCCGTCCGTCCGTCCGTCCGTCTGTCAGAGCCTTATAACTTTTGAATTACTGAACGTAATTACTTCAAATTTAGATATAATATGTAAACCGATGGCCTGCAGCCGAAAATGGCTTAAAAAGTTATAAAAATCTTTATTTCAGGGGGGCTCTCATAGAAGCGAATGCGAAGAAATTTTTTTTTATTTGCGATTCATAGGTTTTCTGTGTATCATTTTAAAGACAATTTGGAACAGAGTACAACCGTATTTTTTTTTTATTTTTTTCCTAAAATTGACGAAATGGGGGGCTTCCAAAGTGGCGATTTAATACGCTCGCTTGAAGACGCTCTCTGGGAAAATTTTCTATATATTTTCAAGTTGTACTTATTTTCTTACTTCACTTGTATCCTGTACTTGAACAACAAATACTAAAATTATATGAATATTATAATGAAACGAGATTATTTAATTTTTAATGAGCATCAGTAAATTTCACATAGCTTCACAATAATGCTAATAGATGGCGCAGTCATTAACTATTCCATTGAACTAGGAGTTACGACTACGATTTATCCCAAAAACAGTTTTGCGTCGACCATTATTATTTAGGTACATAATCGACCGAGCGAAGCGAAGGTCTTTGAGTTAACTAGGGCGATTTGCACTTGTCCGTCCGTCCGTCCGTCCGTCCGTCCGTCTGTCAGAGCCTTATAACTTTTGAATTACTGAACGTAATTACTTCAAATTTAGATATAATATGTAAACCGATGGCCTCCAGCCGAAAATGGCTTAAAAAGTTATAAAAATCTTTATTTCAGGGGGGCTCTCATAGAAGCGAATGCGAAGTAAAAAAAAAAATATCGCGTTACATAAAATTGTTACGTATCATTTTAAAGATAATTTTGAACTGAGTACAAAAATAATTTTTTTTTAATTTTTCCCTTAAAATTGACGAAATGGGGGGCTTTCAAAGTGGCGATTTTATACGCTCGCTTGAAGACGCTCTCTAGAAAAATCCGCTATGGATTTTCAAACTGATTTTATGTTTTTAGGTCACTTATATCCTGTACTTGAACAACAAATACTAAAATTATATGAATATTATAAAGAAACGAGATTATTTAATTTTTAATGGGCGTCAGTAATTCATATAGCATCAACATAGCTTCACAATAATGCTAATAGATGGCGCAGTCAGTAACTATTCCCATGGAACTACGAGTTAAATTCAATGTTTGATAAATAATTCAATGTTTTCACTAACGTTCCCTAACCTTTACGGGCTACCTATAAGTTAGGTGATTGATGTTTTCTGTCAACTTATTTATCACGATCCTGTACGGGACACCTAAAAGGATATTGGGACGGATGTTAGGACTTAGGATTGTATTTAGGAGCTACCTACGTTAAGAGACTCCTACTTAGGGGATGATTTAGGTATGTTTGGTGAAAACGGGCATAATAATAATGTCAGTTTTGGTTATCATGTATCGATTGAATGAATAATCATGGGATACCGTTACCGCGAGGTCTCAGTTCGGGGCGAACCACTAGTGGTTCGCCCCGAACTGAGACCTCGCGGTATCCCATAATTTCCATAAGGTAGTTTTAACTATATTATATTGTAATTAAAACGCGCCGAATCTGATGACGTCAATCGTCATCTGCTTTCGTGGATGGGATGCGTATTTACAATATTAAAGACAGCGCCATCTATTAACAGTATAGTGAAGTTTTGTTAAAAATATTGATGCCCATTAAAACTTAAATAATTTCGTTTCTTTATAATATTTATCTAATTTTAGTATTTGTTGATCAAGTACAGGATACAAGTGAAGTAAGAAAATAAGTAGACCTTGAAAATATATAGCCAATTTTCTCAGAGAGCGTCTTCAAGCGAGCGTATTAAATCGCCACTTTGAAAGCCCCCCATTTCGTCAATTTTAGGAAAAAAAATAAAAAAAAAAACGTTTGTACTCTGTTACAAATTGTCTTTAAAATGATACACAGAAAATCTATGAATAGCAAAAAAAAAATTTTTACTTCGCATTCGCTTCTATGAGAGCCCCCCTGAAATAAAGATTTTTATAACTTTTTAAGCCATTTTCGGCTGGAGGCCATCGGTTTACATATTATATCTAAATTAGAAGTAATTACGTTCAGTAATTCAAAAGTTATAAGGCTCTGACAGACGGACGGACGGACGGACGGACGGACGGACAAGTGCAAAACGCTCTAGTAAACTCAGAGACCTCGCTTCGCTCTGAGTTTACTAGAGCGATTTGCACTTGTCCATCCGTCCGTCTGTCCGTCCGTCCGTCTGTCAGAGCCTTATAACTTCTGAATTACTGAACGTAATTACTTCAATTTTAGATATGATATGTAAACCGATGGCCTCCAGCCGAAAATGGCTTAAAAAGTTATAAAAATCTTTATTTCAGGGGGGCTCTCATAGAAGCGAATGCGAAGTAAAATAAAATTTTTTGCATTTCATAGGGTTGCAGTACCTCATTTTAAAGATAATTTGGAACAGAGTACAAAAGTATTTTTTTTTCATTTTTTTCCTAAAATTGACGAAATGAGGGGCTTTCAAAGTGGAGATTTTATTCGAGGCTAGATCTCTAAAACCACTTTATTTTAAAAATTGAAACTTACACATAATTTGAGTTATATTCTGTACTTGAACAACAAATACTAAGATTAGATAAATATTATAAAGAAACGAAATTATTTAAGTTTAATGGGCATCAACGTTTTTAACAAAACTTCACTATACTGTTAATAGATGGCGCTGTCTTTAATATTGTAAATACGCATCCCATCCACGAAAGCAGATGACGATTGACGTCATCAGATTCGGCGCGTTTTAATTACAATATAATATAGTTAAAACTACCATATGGGAATATTGGGATACCGCGAGGTCTCAGTTCGGGGCGAACCACTAGTGGTTCGCCCCGAACTGAGACCTCGCGGTAACGGTATCCCATGATTATTCATTCAATCGATACATGATAACCAAAACTGACATTATTATTATGCTCGTTTTCACCAAACATACCTAAATCATCCCCTAAGTAGGAGTCTCTTAACGTAGGTAGCTCCTAAATACAATCCTAAGTCCTAACATCCGTCCCAATATCCTTTTAGGTGTCCCGTACAGGATCGTGATAAATAAGTTGACAGAAAACATCAATCACCTAACTTATAGTAAAGGTTAGGGAACGTTAGTGAAAACATTGAATTATTTATTAAACATTGAATTATTTATTTATTATGTAGGTACTAAGGAGTGAAACCGGGTTACGGGCATCTGTACAAATCGTCATCTATCGACGCGAATAGAAAATATACAATATTTAACTAAAATTTAACTAAAAAATAATTTTAATTGAATAATATGGTACAAAAAAAATTACAATACAATTATTGTATTAAAATAAGTAACTAAATAATAATGGTCGTAGTCGTAACTCGTAGTTCCATGGGAATAGTTACTGACTGCGCCATCTATTAGCATTATTGTGAAGCTATGTTGATGCTATATGAATTACTGATGTACATTAAAAATTAAATAATCTCGTTTCTTTATAATATTCATATAATTTTAGTATTTGTTGTTCAAGTACAGGATATAAGTGACCTAAAAACATAAAATCAGTTTGAAAATCCATAGCGGATTTTTCTAGAGAGCGTCTTCAAGCGAGCGTATAAAATCGCCACTTTGAAAGCCCCCCATTTCGTCAATTTTAAGGGAAAAATTAAAAAAAAAATATTTTTGTACTCAGTTCAAAATTATCTTTAAAATGATACGTAACAATTTTATGTAACGCGATATTTTTTTTTTTACTTCGCATTCGCTTCTATGAGAGCCCCCCTGAAATAAAGATTTTTATAACTTTTTAAGCTATTTTCGGCTGGAGGCCATCGGTTTACATATTATATCTAAATTTGAAGTAATTACGTTCAGTAATTCAAAAGTTATAAGGCTCTGACAGACGGACGGACGGACGGACGGACGGACGGACAAGTGCAAATCGCTCTAGTTAACTCAGAGACCTTCGCTTCTATCGTACATAATATAATAACACATTATTCAATTAAAATTATTCTTTAGTTAAATATCATTTTGTATATTTTCTTTTCGCGTCGATAGATGACGATTTGTACAGATGCCCCTAACCCGTTTTCACTCGTTAGTACCTACATAATAATTCAATGTTTTCACTGACGTTCCCTAACCTTTACGGGCTACCTATGATAAGTTATGTGATGATTACTGTCAACTTCTTTATCACGATCCTGTACGGGACACCTAAAAGGACATTGGGACGGATGTTAGGACTTAGGATTGTGTTTTGGAGCTACCTACGTAAAGAGACTCCTACATAGGGGATGATTTAGGTATGTTTGGTGAAAACAGGCATAATAATAATGTCAGTTTTGGTCGTCATGTATCGATTGAATGAATAATCATGGGATACCGTTACCGCGAGGTCTCAGTTCGGGGCGAACCACTATATATATATATATATATATATATATATATATATATATATATATATATATACAAGAATTGCTCGTTTAAAGATATTAGATATACCTAGATATTCACCTATCAGTTGATTACCTATCAACTGATTTTCTTGGATTCCCTAGAATTATTTTCATACCTACTCCTTGAGAATTGACCAGTCTCGAGTATTACACATAATGCAATGGAGCTCGTTAGGAACTAGAGATGCCACCTTGCTTTTTTACTATTTTTATTTTTATTAAAGTGTTTACCTACACTTAAGGAAAAATCAGAATAAATTTTTATAAACACATATCAAAAATTCCGAAGCCAGCGGGATTCGAACCCACATCTCTTGGGAAACGCGCCCGAGTGTGTTAGCCACTTACACTATAGCCACGGTCGAACTACAGGTCAGCATCGAAATTAGTGATATGTATCTACTTTCTCAGGTACCTACTACCTTGAATAGATACATAAAAATCGATATATTACCTACCTATTCTAAGTATGAAAACTATGCAGTTTTCATAGAATATTGTGAAGTTTCAATATTTTTTTCGATTAGCTGTTGAAAAATAAACTTACAGAAGACTTTACCTACTTTAATAGGCATTTTAAAAAACTAAGATAACACACCCATTTGAAATCTTTAGAAACGTACACTTACTTGATACGACACACTTTTGAAACATCGGGTATTTTTTAGATAAAACAGTGTTGTAGGAAATGGTCGAGATATTCAAGCTATAGCTAGAAAATGGCTTACCTCATCAAAATCCTCGTCCCCTGTATAATCAGTTTCAAACGACTTCAAGCTTTCCATTTCATCTCGCTTGAGCTTCCGTCTGGCTTCGCTCGTGGTAGCTAACCACAAAAAAGCTGCCAGCACCGCCCATCGATGGATGCCTGCCATTGTACCGCTGATGATCTGAAATTATTCAAATAATTAATAAATAAATAAGTAAGAAAATATTACTTTAAAACTATAAATTTTTTTATCGATGATCAGTTTGATACACGTTTAAAGATGTACTAACCTATGACCAAATGAGTTTATCAGGATAAATTCTCTTTTTAATTAGCCGTGTCCACTGTTTTGGGGTTACATGAGGCAAGATGCGCCCTAACAACCTCGAAACGAGCTTTTGGCTCGCAAGGTTGTCGCATGAACCAGTGCCCAGTGCCCACGCCTATTAGTGGACAAGACTGAGGGTCCAACTTTGGTAACGTCGTAACCTTGGTAACGTTGTCCAGATTAAACTCAGCAGCGAGGGCCCTCAGGCAGCGTAATCCATGTAGTTGTGTCGTCACCCGGTCTTGCCCTAAAGATACAAGAGGATGAGGAGCCTTGGTCGGTCAATGTATGTCCACGAAGGTCACCATACCTTCAAAGGCTTACGCGTTTAGTACCCACTTAGGCTATTATTGACCATAAACTTACATTGTGATTACCATATAAACGACGTAATTTACAGAACACACTTCTAAACGCAACTTTGTGATGTTACTTGGTAACACCCTTCACATTGCTGAATCACCAATAGAACGAAAATGAGGTTAACATGACAATGCCTCTATTTAAATCCGTGTCAAAAGGTATTCTAAAAACATACGTCAGTGAAGAATGCTTGCGCAGCAAACGTGCATATTGCATGCATCGACTCTCTGAGCTACTTCATACGTGTTCCACTCTAAAGTAGACGACTGATAAGGATTCTAAGATGGAAGATATTTGAGATTAGAATATTTGAGATAAGCGAATTTTTCAAATGCTTTGGCGTTTTGGAGTCCATGTACATACTATTATTATGGTAAAAGGAATTAATTATGATTTTATTTTAGTTGCCGCCCAAGATGACTTCACTTCCAACTAAGTAGCAATAAGCAAACACAATACTAGGAGACATTCTACCAGATATCGCGAAATTGGCTAATGGTAGGTACCAAGCACCTATAGCTGAGTCTTATAGCCTTGAGCCGCTGGATTCAAGCGGCACAAGACCGAAGCCTGTGGAAGTCCATGCAGGAGACCTTTCTCCAGCAGTGGACGTCTATAGGTTGATAAAGAAGAAGAAGAAGCACCTACATATCTACGTGGTTAGATTTGACAAAGTGGTCACGTGTCAACACAAGATAGTCCCACGGGCCAATATAAGACCAATAGGTAGGTATAGGAAACTCTAATGGGTAGTCACTTCGATCACAGTTTTTATGTGATCGAAGGACGTATCTAGTCATTATTTTTGCAATTTTGATTCACTTTGGAACGCAACTCCTTTCGTTACGCATTCTCTAGAAATATGAACTTATTTTTTTTTGAAATGTTTTTTAGATTATAGAGAGGTCGCTACCCAGTCGAAAAACTTTCGGAGAAAGTGGCATGGACTGACCACTTCAACTTTGTTTACACATATCGCACAGAGGCCAGCCCGCTTGTCTCCTTGGCTATTGCCATCCACTTGAATGATGAATCTTAGTAAGGTCACTGCCCTGTCACAGATTGAATAGAAACTATCCATTTGGAATTGGAAAGATAAATAAATTAGATATAATTTCAAGCAAATCCATAGGTATAATAAACTATGTAGGCTGCCTGGATGTTTGATTAAAAAGTCAGGTTTAATCATCGTAGGTGTTGGAAAATCAGCTGACGGGAATCATTTTATCCGGTAGGTAGTGTTAATCCCGCTAATGGATTGTAGATAAGATAGCTATCTGATTTCTGCACAAACCGGGCGTTTAGCCTCATTAAATAAATAATCAACCCTAAACGAAATGGCGATCTCATCAATTCGACTATTGATCACAATCACATATGGATTGTTCGCGATACTTGTAACAATAAATAACAGTTTGCAAGAATAGAATAGAATAGAAATGTTTTTTATTCAAATAAACTTTTTTACAAGTGCTTTTGAATCGTCGATGAGTCTACCACTGGTTCGGAATGCCGTTCCTGCCGATCATGCCAAGGTTTTACCTAGGTACATACGTTCTAGTAAGATTACATTACAGTATAGGTACCTATACCTATAGGTAAAACTTCATTCAAGCTAATCCAAGTCGCCTTTATTTGAGTGCCCTCCTAGGTTGAACTGATTTTGATGCAATTAACATGAATGTGGGCTGTGGAGACTGATTAGCTAAATAGGTATTTATCTATTCCGTGGCTGTGGAGATATCATCAACGAACGCCTACGTTTTCAAACGAGCAAGGGTGCATGCATCTCACAAACTATTTATCCTTCTAAAGTATACATAGATACATACTTAATACGTAATACGGTGGTAGCACGTGGTAGTGGCTATATTTTGTAGGTACAAAAGAATAAACCTACGATTATAGTACGCGACTAGATAGGAGTCTTCTTCTTTCTTCTGGGCTGGATAGATAGGAGTGCAAGAATATGAAGTTGCTCCTGGATAGGTGGGTACACTATCCTATACCGGTAACAGAAATGATTTCGGTTCGTTCCGGTAAACTAAGAACAATATTTTTAACCGGTAATTATACCGGTAACCGGCATCACGTATATTGAAATGTGAGCAGTGATAAGGTAAGGATTTCGGCCTCCTTTTCGGAAAGTTCAGGGTTGGATCCCGGGCTCTAACTTTTCGGAGTTAGGTAGGTATATGTGCGTTTTAATTATCACTTTCCAGCATCAATGGTGAAGGAAAACATGGTGAGGAAACCTGCACCAGCATTCAGTTCTTCATAATATTCTCGAAGGTGTGTGAAGTCTACCTACCCGCACTTGTCCAGCGTGGTGGACTATGGCCTGAGCCCATCTCATTTGAGGGAACTGTGCCCAATCGTGAGTCGGCAACGTGTTGAGATAAATGAAATTGATTTCACTGCTCTGTTCTTGTAGGAACTACAAAATGTATCTATCTAGCTTATGCCCGCGACTTCGTCCGCGTGGGCAGAACCCCGGGGTTCTGCTGCCGGCAGCATCAGGATTGAGGAGTTAGGTCCTGGAATTTAACTATGTAGTCTTTGCTTGGTACCTACAACTATTCATACTCGAGTTAACAAATCACTACAGTTTAGATGGGCAGTAACCCTGCAGCATCAGGATTGAGGAGTTAGAACCCGAAGTTTTTATGGGACCATGTCGCAAAGTGTCTATTGATTAAAAAAATTCAGGCAAATCGGTTTACGAAGATATCTACGAGTATGTATCTACATAGGTAAAAAACACAACTCCTTTTTGAAAAAGTCAGATAAAAAAGTAGCTCTCTATGTCGCTCCAGCCCTTCACGCGTAATGCCGTGACTAAGGGAAATAGGGATTCGTTATTATATCACACTATAATATTTAGAAAAGCGAAAGTTTGTGTGTGTGTTTGTTATTCTTTCACACAAAAACTACTGGACGGATTTGGCCGAAATTTAGGAATGGAGATAGATTATTTCCTGGATTAACACATAGGCTACATTTTATCCCGGAAAATTAAAGGGTTTCCGCGAAAATCCACGCAAAGTCGCGGGCATCATCTAGTATAATATAGATGTAATCGGGAGTCGAATCCAGAACATCTTCATTGAATCGAAACTCGTACCTACCACTGCGCCAGAGAATTAGAACCTGGGATTAGAAAATACCATAAAGGAGATATTATCACACCTTAAGGATTATAAAAAGTTAAACTACACGTATCATTTTATAAATGAATCATTTAATGAATGCTGGGAAAACAATACTGCATTGTTATTATTGTAATAGCCTTAATAAACACATACAAAAGTACGCATCATCACGAGGAAAGGTGTAGCGTAAATAAATAACAATAAACAATGCTTCAAATTTAAATGCGATTTCTTTTGAGGCTGAGGCACACTGGGACTTAAATCTCTGTAGTTCACATATGAGATTTATATCATAGGACAAGATTAATGATTAAAGAAAAAATTACACAGATTCTCTGAACAAAAATATTTTCTGTTTCTAAAACATTATTTATACAAAACTCTTTTCGTAACGAAAGGCTACGTCAGCGTAAAAAACAGCGTTTTATGTTTAGAACTGGCACTGCTGCGAACATATTATTATTATGCTTACTTCCTAAAAAAATATTTACATCGATAAATTAATTATTCTTTCATGATTTACTTTGCTTGCATTTAATTCAAGCAAATAAGCTAAATTACTTTAGATACCTAAGTATAGCATATTTTGTAGGTACCAAAAAAATGTTCAATAATATCATGATTTTGTTTTTTTTTTTAGTTATAACCGGCGGGTTTTAATTATTAGTGACCTCCAATATATTATGTTCCACAATAGATAGATCTTATTAGATAATTTAGGAATATATTATAATCACAGAATTTTGTTTTAAAAAGTTAAGGAGGTGACAGCCTAGGTAATTAACGCTACACAGTACTACAACTATTTTATTGTGAAAAGACAAATCTTTATATTATTACTCAATCACAAAAAACAAACAACCTACATACCTGAGCAAATACTAACTTTTAATCTATTTTTAATAATGACAAAGACACTATAACTAAAATTATTACATTATTGGATCACCATTCTGAATTTTTATTTCATTGAGAATTCATCAACTTGTTTCATAGTAATTGTACATTAATTATTATTGAACTGTAAATGATTTTCTATTTCATTATATTACTATATTCATTATACATGATACTTTGGCCATTTGTTAAATCAATAGTGTATTTTTCTTTGTGTTATAAATATATAATTAAATAAATAATATTCTAATGGCTATCAGTCTCAATCAGTTATTGACTATAATATTGTACATAATGGACAAAGTAGATAACTTGAAATACTTTTAGTATAAATTGCTTTATTACTTAATTAATGACCTTTGCTCTTTTGCGAAATTGGCACTTATTCAAAACACAGAAATATATTCACATTCACAAATACATCTTAGCATACATACTTTTGAGATTTGTATATTATGATGGTCTAGAAGTGAAACATGCTAATTATATTATGTTTGATTTTTTTTAATAAATGTTAATCTTTCTGAATTATTCTTATTGGATACATTTTATATCTTCCACTGCTACTCTGATTATTTATCCATGTGGTTAATTATTTTTTAGTAAAAATAACATTATTTAATAAAAATAATATGTTTGCTTGCAAAAAATCTACCCACCCCACACTTTTCTTTTTTTCTATTTCATTTTAAGCCAGTAAAGTTGGTAATCAATTTTCAGTTTCAATTTGCAATACGGTTATTAAAACCTTACCTTTTCATCTATCAAACAGTAATAAAAGTTATTTTTTATTTACAGATATTTGCAAGATATCTTGTTCCAAATAGAAAAGCGACTTTTTCGCACACAAGTGTATCTATGGGATAATAAATAATTTAACTGAATAGCAAATGGCATGTTTTTCTTTTAGATCATCACTATAAAACTTAACTTACAGCTATAAAAGTATTTTACAGTAATTCACAAATTTTTTTTACTGTAAAATTAAAAATAAATTATGTGTACATAAATAATAATCTCAACAGTCTTTAGCCAACATCAATTTGGCCTCGCCTTCAAACACAACCTTTTTCTCTTCCTCGACAATGCAGAAAAACTTCACTTTGAGGATTTTCCGGACATCCACGAGCTCTACACTAATGGTTAGCTTCTCGCCAACAAAACACTTGTTAGGGAACTTCATAGTCTGTGACACAAGAACGGTGCCTGGCCCAGGTAAGTGAGTCCCAATCAAGCCAGCAACCAGGCCATTTAAAAATGCTCCATGTACAATCGGCCGTTTATTCCCACTGTTTTTGTGGAGATAATTATGGTCACTGGTTAAATTAGAGAATGTGTCCAGATCTTTCTGAGTCAGAGTCTTTTGTATTCTTATTTTATCGCCTGGTTTAAATGAAGCTCGGCTGAACGATGTTGTGTGAATCTTGCATATCTTTTGATAGTTCTTGTTGTTGACAGCTATGTACGGAAATCTGTTTGATAGCATCTTATTCATCTTTACTATAATCTATTTATTATTTTGCACTAATTATTCAAGTGTCAGCACTTTTCTTGCTCACATCATCCACAAAGATATTAGCTAGATTGGAAATAACTTTGTTCTCAGAATTTGTCAAACTCTGTATATCTTGGACTATGTTTAAACTTTCCACTGCAGATCTTGCATAACTGTGGTACAAATAGATGAGTATTGTGATTGCTTCAGCTACCGTGTCACTGTGATTTGACTTCAGTAATGTGCTGATGATCTTCAGATCTGCATGTTTTAGAACATATTCAACATTTTCTGGATCTATAATTATAAAATAAATAAAATCAATAATAGAAATGAATATAGCATGATTATGAAGCAAGTGAGTAAAATTAATTAAATCTGTAATGGTAATACCGGGTGAGGGCAATCATAGCCTAGTGGTTAGGACTGCAGCCTCCTATTCAGGTAGTAGCACCTCTAAGTTTTCAGAGTTGGGTGCATTTATGCAATTAAGTATCACATGCTTCAACAGTGAAGGAAGTGACAACATCTTGAGGAAACCTGCACGCCTGAGAGTTCTCCATAATGTTCTCAAAAGTGTGTGAAGTCTGCCATTTTGCATTGGGCCAGTGTGGTGGATTATGGCTTTAACCCTTCTCTAAGAGAAGACCAGCACTCAGTAGCAAACAATTGATGAGTTGCTTGACAATAATGTAATTCCAGCTTCACAAAATGGATATGGCACTGTAGACAAGATAATAGGGTAGATAACACTATGAAAGCTTGTACATGTAATTTACCTATACATAAATTCGAGATCCCTGCAGCTGCAAAGTGTAGAAGTGTGCCATTCTTTTCATTGTTTAGCACATGTATAAAGACATCTAATACTCCAACGTCTCTTATAAAGCCATAATTTATCGGGTCATATGCAAAATTTGCTAGATTTGCTAGCACTTGGCATTTAGACTCTGAAATGGAAAACACTTAAGAATAACATGATCCTTCACCTGAGTTTATGTTTGAGTTTGACAAATATATAGTTAAAAATTGAAAAGAACGTACCGAAAGATTCCGTATTGATGTACTCATCCACTAACAATGATAAATATCTTTCGCGGTCAGTTCCATTATCCGGAGTACGTTTTTGAAGTTGCGCTTTGCTACTGAACATCGAACTAATAGGATTATTTTAATAATCAAACGAATACGTTGTTTCCATGAAACTTAACTCATTTTTTATTATTATTCAGGGAAATTGCTTTGAAAATTGGAAAATAGATTTAGTGATGGAATGGAAAATGACAGCTGAATAGTGAATGCAGAATAGTGATGTGAACCGGTTTTAAAAAAAACCTAAAAATACAGTTTTTCGTAGAAACCGATAAACACCGGTTTTCGTTTACTGACACCGAATATTTTATCTCTCTACTTTGATCTCGCGGGGATGCTCGCACTGCCCGAAGACGGATTTTGGACGAGAAGACATCTCGGAGCTTCCTGAACGCTGCCCAGCCGAGTTGGATTCGAAGGTTGATCTCTTTCTAGAAATTGAACCTACCTAGCTTGCAGAGATGTACAAAATAGATTAAGAAATTTACTAAAATACAAAATGCAAATACTTTTTGATCGACCTATTTCAAATGCAAATAGTGTTTTGTAATTCGGCTTGGCTCGGCCCGGCTCGGCTCGGCTCGGCTAGGCTCGGCTCGGCACGGCTCAGCTCGGCTCGGCTCGGCACGGCTCAGCTCGTCTCGTATTAACTTGTCTTGTTTTTTATATTATGTTGCATTGATTACAAGCATGCTTTGGTATAAATACGGGTGGCTGATGCCTTGCGTGTCATTCTCGCTCGAGACGTTGGACCGTTCGGAGGTCGGCTCAGCACGGCTCGGCTGCCACTGCTCTGCGTCTGCGCCTTACCTGCTGGTGCGCTGCCATGCATGTCGCAGCGTCAGCCACGGCACGTCTGCGTTTCATCTGCCGGTGCACTGCCGAGCACGCAGGGGCTTGTCGTGTCGCAGCGTGTCGCAGCGCCCGCCACGGTGCGTCTGCGCCAAACCTGCTGGTGTGCTGCCGAGCGCGTCGGAACAGTACAGGCCACGGTGTATCTGCGCCTCACCTGCCGGTGCCCTGCCATGCGCTTTGGAGTGTGTCGATGCGCTGACTACGGTGCGTCTGCGCCTCACCTG
Source organism: Oeneis ivallda (assembly GCA_029955525.1). NCBI lineage: Eukaryota > Metazoa > Arthropoda > Insecta > Lepidoptera > Nymphalidae > Oeneis > Oeneis ivallda. The sequence continues at coordinate 11,661,740 of JARPMR010000005.1, forward strand.
CCGGTGCGCTGCCAAGCGCGTTGGAACACGGCGCATCGTTGGCCACGGCGCGTCTGCACCTCAGCTGTCAAGCTCGCAAGGGCTTGTCGCAGTGCCAGCCACTGCGCGACACTTGTCGGTGCGCTGGCGAGCACGTCACCTCCTGACGCAGCGCCAGCCGTGGTGTCACTGCGCACCACCTGTCTGCGCTGGCGAGCACGTCGGGGCGTGTCGCAGCATCGGCCATGGCGCGTCTGCGTCAGGTCTGGCCTCGCCTGGTTTCGGCTGGCTCCTCTGGTCTCGTCTGGCTCCTCTGATCTCGTCAGCTCTAGTTTCGTCTCGTCTCTCTGGTTTAGTTTCCTCTTGTCTGGTCTGACCTCGCCAGGTCTGGTCTCGTTTGGTCTGGTCTGGTCTTGTCTGGTCTGATCTCATCGTCTTTTCTCGTCTGGTCCCATCTGGTCTTGTCTGGTCTTGTGTGGTCTCATCTAGTCTGGTCTGGTCTCGTCTGGTCTTGTCTCGTCTGGTCTGGTCTTCTCTCGTCTGGTCTGGTCTTGTCTCGTCTGCCTTCAACGTTTCTTCTCGTCTGGTCTCTCGTCTGTACTCGTCTGGTCTTGTCTGGTCCCGCCTGGTCTAGTCTGGTCTTGTCTGCTCTGGTCTTTTCTGGTCTTGTGTGGTCTCATCTAGTCTGGAGTCTCGTCTGGTCTGGTCTGGTCTGGTCTGGTCTTGTCTTGTCTTGTCTCGTCTGGTCTTTTCTGGTCTCGTATGGTCTCATCTATTCTCGTTCGGTCTGGTCTTGTCTCGTCTGGTCTTGTTTAGCCACGTCTGGTCTCGTCCGGTCTCATCTGGTCTCGTCTGGTCTCGTTAATGATTTGTGATAAGATATGTTATTAGTGAAAAGCGATAAGATGTTATAGTGATAAGCAATAAAATAAGTAATTATTGTTTAGCGATAAGATAATTTATCTATAATATAATAAAACTGTAACAGGTCCAATTCTGTACATTGAAGATATTTTGAAAATTTTTGTTTGAGGGCACTCTATAATCGATACTGAAGCCAAAACAATTTTTTTTTAATTTTTTGTCTGTCTGTCTGTCTGTCTGTCTGTCTGTCTGTCTGTCTGTATCTTGGCCGCGCATCACGCCGAAACTACTGGACGGATTTAAATGAAACTTGGCAAGATTTAATTTAATACTACGAGGTATAATATAGCATACTTTTTATCCCGAAATTCAGCACGGTTCCCTTGGGAGAGGGGATGAAAGTCAAAATGTGTATTTCGCTGTAATTCATTAAGGCGTATTCCGATTTAATCCATTCTTTTTTTGTTAGAAAGCAGGTTCTTTAGAGTTTATCCTGTAATTATTTCAAGGTCGTCAATTTCGTAGTTCAGAAATTATAGACATCACAATCTTCTGTATAGGTCCAAATAACTTGAACCCCGGAATCTACAGGATACTTTTAATGAACGGCTCATCTTAAGCTGGCATGTGTAATTTATCGTATATAGCCATCGTGGATACCAATTTGTCAAAGTCAAACTACTCCAAAGGCGTCAGATTTTGCCAAACGATCATTATACCTACATACTACATAGTAGGTATGGATGTAATACATCGTATGGACGTAATATTACAGTGTTTTCCTATGTAATTTAATATCCTAATCATAATTACTAATATTATAAATGCGAAAGTGTGTTTGTTTGTTGGTTTGTCCTTCAATCACGCCGCAACAGAGCCACGGATCTACGTGATTTTTTGCATAGGTATAATAGAGGACCTGGAGAGTGACATAGGCTACTTTTATCCCGGAAAATCAAAGTGTTCCCGAGGGATTTTAAAAATTATTTATAATATAATAAAACTGTAACAGGTCCAATTCTGTACATTGAAGATATTTTGAAATTTTTTGTTTGAGGGCACTCTATAATCGATACTGAAGCCAAAACATTTTTTTTTAATTTTTTGTCTGTCTGTCTGTCTGTCTGTATCTTGGCCGCGCATCACGCCGAAACTACTGGACGGATTTAAATGAAACTTGGCAAGATTTAAGTTAATACTACGAGGTATAATATAGCATACTTTTTATCCCGAAATTCAGCACGGTTCCCTTGGGAGAGGGGATGAAATTCAAAATGTGTATTTCGCTGTAATTCATTAAGGCGTATTCCGATTTAATTCATTCTTTCTTTGTTAGAAAGCAGGTTCTTTAGAGATTGTCCTGTAATTATTTCAAGGTCGTCAATTTCGTAGTTCAGAAATTATAGACATCACAATCTTCTGTATAGGTCCAAATAACTTGAACCCCGGAATCTACAGGATAGGTACTTTGAATGAACGGCTCATCTTAAGCTGGCATGTGTAATTTATCGTATATAGCCATCGCGGATACTATTTTGTCAAAGTCAAACTACTCCAAAGGCGTCAGATTTTGCCAAACGATCATTATACCTACATACTACATAGTAGGTATGGATGTAATACATCGTATGGACGTAATATTACAGTGTTTTCCTATGTAATTTAATATCCTAATCATAATTACTAATATTATAAATGCGAAAGTGTGTTTGTTTGTTGGTTTGTTGGTTTGTCCTTCAATCACGCCGCAACAGAGCCACGGATCTACGTGATTTTTTTACATGGGTATAATTGAGGACCTGGAGAGTGACATAGGCTACTTTTATCCCGGAAAATCAAAGTGTTCCCGAGGGATTTTAAAAACTAAATCCACGCGGACGAAGTCGCGGGCATCAGCTAGTTAGTGAATATATGGCCTTACCTGCCGGTGCTTTGTCAAACACGCAGGGGCGTGTTGCAGCTCCAGCCACAGCACGTCCGCGCCTCATCTGTCTGTGTGCTGCCGGGCACGCAGGGGTGTGTCGCAGCGCTGGCCACGGCGTCTGCGCCCCACCTGCTGGTGCGTTGCCGAGCGTATGGGAGCGCAGCGCCGACAACGGCTCGTGTGTGCCTCCCCTGCCGGTGTGCTACCGAGCGCGTTGGTGCATTTCGCAGCGCCGGCCACCGCACGTCTGCGCCTCACCTGCTCGTACGCTGCTAAGCGCGTCGAAGCGCAGCGCCGCCCACTGTGCGTCTACGCCTCGCCTACCGGTGCGTTACTGAGCACGCAGAGGACCGTCGCAACGCCGGCCACGATGCATCTGCGCTTCACATGCTGGTGCGCTGCAGTGCGCAATGGAGCGTTTCGCAGCGCTGGCTATGGGAGCGTCTGCGCCTCACCTGTTGGTGCGTTGCCGAGCGTATTGGAGCGCAGCGCCGACAACGGCTCGTGTGCGCCTCACCTGTTGGTGTGCTGCCGAGCGCGTTGGAGCACCTCGCAGCGCCGGCCAAAGCACGTCTGCGCCTAACCTGCTCGTGCGCTGCTGAGCGCGTCTAAGCGCAGCGCCGGCCACTGTGCGTCTACGTCTCACCTACCGGTGTGTTACTGAGCACGCAGATGCGTGTCGCAACGCCGGCCACGGCGCGTCTGGGCATCACTAGCTGGTGCGCTGTCGAACACGCAGGGGCACGTAGTAGCGCCGGCCACGGTGCGTCTCACCTGCTGGTACTCTACTGGGCACGGCTCAGCTCAGCTTTGCTCATCTAGTCTTGTCTTTTCTAGTCTTGTCTTGTCTTGTTGTTGTATTGTGGTGCATTATCTTGTAGTTGTATTGTTGCATTGATTACAAGCATGCTTTGGTATAAATACGGGTGGCTGATGCCCTGCGTCTGCATGTCATGCTCGCTCTAGATGGTGGACCGTTCGCAGCTCGGCCCAGCACGGCTCATCTGCCGGTGCGCTGCCGAGCAGGTCGGAGCTTGTCGCAGTGCCAGCCACGGCGCGTCTACGCCTCACCTGGTGGTGCGCAGTCGAACACGCAGAGGCGTGTCGCAGCGCCGGCCACGGCACGTCTACGCCTCACCTGCCAGTGAGCTGCCGTGCGCGTTGGAGAGCGTCGCAGCGCTGGCCACGGCGCGTCTGCGCCTCTCTGCTGCTGCCGTGCGCGTTGGAGCACAGCGCAGCGCCGGTTACGGCGCGTCTGCCTCTCACCTGCCGGTGCGCTGCCGTGTCCGTTGGAGCACGGCGTGTCTGCGTCTCAAATGCCTGTGCGCTGCCGAGCACGCAGAGGTGCGTCGCAGCGCCGACCACGGCTCGTCTGCGCCGCACCTGCTGGTGCGCTGCCGTGCGCGTTGGAGCATGGCGCAGCCCCCTGGCCACGGTGCGTCTGCACCTCACCAACCTATGCGCTGCCGAGCACGCAGAGGCGTCTCGCAGCACCGGCCACAGCGCGTCTGCCCCTCACCTATCGGTGCGCTGCCGTGCGCGTTGGAGCATGGCGCATCGTCAGTCACGGCGCGTCTCCGCCTCACCTGCTGGCTGCTGGTGCGCTGTCGAACACGCAGAGGCGTGTCGCAGCGCCGGCCACGGCCCGTCTACGCCTCACCTGGCAGTGAGCTGCCTGCGCGTTGGAGCGCGTCGCAGCGCTGGCCGCGGCGCGTCTGCGCCTCACCTGCTGATGCGCTGCCGAGCGCGTCATTGCACAGCGGAGCTTGTCGCAGTGCCAGCCACGGCGCGTCTGCGCCTCACCTGGTGGTGCGCTGTCGAACACGCAGAGGCGTGTTGCAGCGCCGGCCACGGCACGTCTACGCCTCACCTGCCAGTGAGTTGCCGTGCGCGTTGGAGCGCGTTGCAGCGCTGGCCACGGCGCGTCTGCGCCTCACCTGCTGATGCGCTGCCGAGCGCGTCGTTGCACAGCGCCGGCCACGATGCATCTGCGCCTCACATGCCGGTGCGCTGCAGTGCGCAATGGAGCGTGTCGCAGCGCTGGCCACGGCACGTCTGCGCCTAACCAGCCGATGCGCTGCCGAGTACGCAGGGGCGTGTCGCAGAGCCGGCCACGGCACGTCTACGCCTCACCTGCCAGTGAGCTGCCGTGCGCGTTGGAGCGCGTCGCAGTGCCAGCCACGGCGCGTCTGCGCCTCACCTGGTGGTGCGCTGTCGAACACGCAGAGGCGTGTCGCAGCGCCGGCCACGGCACGTCTACGCCTCACCTGCCAGTGAGCTGCCGTGCGCGTTGGAGTGCGTCGCAGCGCTGGCCGCGGCGCGTCTGCGCCTCACCTGCTGATGCGCTGCCGAGCGCGTCGTTGCACAGCGCCGGCCACGATGCATCTGCGCCTCACATGTCGGTGCGCTGCAGTGCGCAATGGAGCGTGTCGCAGCGCTGGCCACGGCACGTCTGCGCCTAACCAGCCGATGCGCTGCCGAGTACTCAGGGGCGTGTCGCAGCGCCGGCCACGGCACGTCTACGCCTCACCTGCTGATGCGCTGCCGAGCGCGTCGTTGCACAGCGCCAGCCACGATGCATCTGCGCCTCACATGCCGGTGCGCTGCAGTGCGCAATTGAGCGTGTCGCAGCGCTGGCCATGGCACGTCTGCACCTCACCAGCCGATGCGTTGCCGAACACGCAGGGGCATGTCACAGCGTCAGCCACGGAGCGTCTGTGCCTCACCTGCTGGTGCGCTGCTGAGCGCGTCGTTGCACAGCGCCGGCCACGATGCATCTGCGCCTCACATGCCGGTGCGCTGCAGTGCGCAATTGAGCGTGTCGCAGCGCTGGCCATGGCACGTCTGCAACTCACCAGCCGATGCGTTGCCGAACACGCAGGGGCATGTCACAGCGTCAGCCACGGAGCGTCTGTGCCTCACCTGCTGGTGCGCTGCTGAGCACGTCGTTGCACAGCGCCGGCCACGATGCATCTGCGCCTCACATGCTGGTGCGCTGCAGTGCGCAATGGAGCGTGTCGCAGCGCTGGCTACGGCGCGTCGGCGCCTCACCTGCTGGTGCGTTGCCGAGCGTATTGGAGCGCAGCGCCGACAATGGCTCGTGTGCGCATCACCGGCTGGTGCGCTGTCGAACACCCGTGCCCCGCACGTAGTAGCGCCGGCCACGGTGCGTCTGCGCCTCACCTGCTGGTGCTCGACTGGGCACGGCTCGGCTCGGCTTTGCTCATCTAGTCTTGTCTTTTCTTGTCTTGTCTTGTTGTTGTTTTGTTGCATTGATTACAAGCATGCTTTGGTATAAATACGGGTGGCTGATGCCTTGCGTCTGCGTGTCATTCTCGCTCTAGATGGTGGACCGTTCGCAGCTCGGCTCAGCACGGCTCATCTGCCGGTGCGCTGCCGAGCAGGTCGGAGCTTGTCGCAGTGCCAGCCACGGCGCTTCTGCGAGGCCTCTCCTGCTGGTGCGCTGTCGAACACGCAGAGGCGTGTCGCAGCGCCGGCCACGGCACGTCTACGCCTCACCTGCCAGTGAGCTGCCGTGCGCGTTGGAGAGCGTCGCAGCGCTGGCCACGGCGCGTCTGCGCCTCACCTGCTGATGCGCTGCCGAGCGCGTCGTTGCACAGCGCCTGCCACAATGCATCTGCGCCTCACATGCCGGTGCGCTGCAGTGCGCAATGGAGCGTGTCGCAGCGCTGGCCACGGCACGTCTGCGCCTAACTAGCCGATGCGCTGCCGAGTACGCAGGGGCGTGTCGCAGCGTCAGCCAAGGCGCGTCTGCGCCTCACCTGCTGGTGCGCTGCTGAGCACATCGAAGCATAGCGCCGGCCACTGTGCGTCTACGCCTCACCTACCGGTGTATTAGTGAGCACGCAGAGGCGTGTCTGTGCGCTGCCGAGCACGTCGTTGCATCTGCGCCTCACATGCTGGTGCGCTGCAGTGCGCAATGGAGCGTGTCACAGCGCTGGCCACGGCGCGTCTCTGCGCCTCACCTGCTCGTGCGCTGCTGAACGCGTCGAAGCACAGCGCCGGCCACTGTGCGTCTACGCCTCACCTACCGGTGTGTTACTGAGCACGCAGAGGCGTGTCTGTGCGCTGCCGAGCACGTCGTTGCATCTGCGCCTCACATGCCGGTGCGCTGCAGTGCGCAATGGAGCGTGTCGCAGCGCTGGCCACGGCGCGTCTGCGCCCCACCTGCTGGTGCGTTGCCGAGCGTATGGGAGCGTAGCGCCGACGACGGCTCGTGTGCGCCTCACCTGCCGGTGTGCTGCCGAGCGTGTTGGAACACTTCGCAGCGCCGGCCACGGCACGTCTGCGACTCACCTGCTCGTGCGCTGCTGAACGCTTCGAAGCACAGCGCCGGCCACTGTGCGTCTACGCCTCACCTACCGGTGTGTTACTGAGCACGCAGAGGCGTGTCTGTGCGCTGCCGAGCACGTCGTTTCATCTGCGCCTCACATGCCGGTGCGCTGCAGTGCGCAATGGAGCGTGTCGCAGCGCTGGCCACGCCTCGTCTGCGCCCCACCTGCTGGTGGTTGCTGGTGCGAGCGTATGGGAGCGTAGCGCCGACGACGGCTCGTCTGCGACTCACCTGCTCGTGCGCTGCTGAACGCGTCGAAGCACAGTGCCGGTCACTGTGCGTCTACGCCTCACCTACCGGTGTGTTACTGAGCACGCAGAGGCGAGTCTGTGCGCTGCCGTGCGCGTTGAAGCACAGCGCAGCGCCGGTTACGGCGCGTCTGCCTCTCACCTGCCGGTGCGCTGCCGTGTCCGTTGGAGCACGGTGCGTCTGCGTCTCACCTGCCTGTGCGCTGCCGAGCACGCAGAGGTGCGTCGCAGCGCCGACCACGGCTCGTCTGCGCCGCACCTGCTGTTGCGCTGCCGTGCGCTTTGGAGCATGGCGCAGCGCTGGCCACGGTGCGTCTGCACCTCACCTGCCTATGCGCTGCCGAGCACGCAAAGGCGTCTCGCAGCACCGGCCACAGCGCGTCTGCCCCTCACCTGTCGGTGCGCTGCCGTGCGCGTTGGAGCACGGCGCATCGTCAGTCACGGCGCGTCTTCGCCTCACCTGCTGGTGCGCTGTCGAACACGCAGAGGCGTGTCGCAGCGCCGGCCACGGCCCGTCTACGCCTCACCTGACAGTGAGCTGCCTGCGCGTTGGAGCGTGTCGCAGCGCTGGCCACGGCGCGTCTGCGCCTCACATGCCGGTGCGCTGCAGTGCGCAATGGAGCGTGTCACAGCGCTGGCCACGGCACGTCTGCGCCTCACCAGCCAATGCGCTGCCGAGCACGCAGGGGCGTGTCGCAGCGTCGGCCACGGCGCGTCTGCGCCTCACCTGCTGGTGCGCTGCTGAGCACGTCGTTGCACAGCGCCGGCCACAATGCATCTGCGCCTCACATGCCGGTGCGCTGCAGTGCGCAATGGAGTGTGTCGCAGCGCTGGCCACGGCACGTCTGCGCCTCACCAGCCGATGCGCTGCCGAGCACGCAGGGGCGTGTCGCAGCGTCGGCCACGGCGCGTCTGCGCCTCACCTGCTGGTGCGCTGCTGAGCACGTCGTTGCACAGCGCCGTCCACGATGCATCTGCGCCTCATATGCTGGTGCGCTGCAGTGCGCAATGAAGCGTGTCGCAGCGCTGGCCACGGCGCGTCTGCGCCTCACCTGCTCGTGCGCTGCTGAACGCGTCGAAGCACAGCGCCGGTCACTGTGCGTCTACGCCTCACCTACCGGTGTGTTACTGAGCACGCAGAGGCGTGTCTGTGCGCTGCCGTACGCGTTAGAGCACTTCGCAACGCCGGTTACGGCGCGTCTGCCTCTCACACTGCCGGTGCGCTGCAGTGTCCGTTGGAGCACGGCTCGTCTGCGCAACACCTGCTGGTGCGCTGCCGTGCGCGTTGGAGCATGGCGCAGCGCTGGCCACGGCGCGTCTGCGCATCACCTGCTGATGCGCTGCCAAGCGCGTCGTTGCACAGCGCCGGCCACGATGCATCTGCGCCTCACATGCCGGTGCGCTGCAGTGCGCAATTGAGCGTGTCGCAGCGCTGGCCATGGCACGTCTGCACCTCACCAGCCGATGCGTTGCCGAACACGCAGGGGCATGTCGCAGCGTCAGCCACGGAGCGTCTGCGCCTCACCTGCTGGTGCGCTGCTGAGCACGTCGTTGCACAGCGCCGGCCACGATGCATCTGCGCCTCACATGCTGGTGCGCTGCAGTGCGCAATGGAGCGTGTCGCAGCGCTGGCTACGGCGCGTCTGCGCCTCACCTGCTGGTGCGTTGCCGAGCGTATTGGAGCGCAGCGCCGACAATGGCTCGTGTGCGCATCACCGGCTGGTGCGCTGTCGAACACCCGTGCCCCTGCACGTAGTAGCGCCGGCCACGGTGCGTCTGCGCCTCACCTGCTGGTGCTCGACTGGGCTCGGCTCGGCTCGGCTTTGCTCATCTAGTCTTGTCTTTTCTTGTCTTGTCTTGTTGTTGTTTTGTTGCATTGATTACAAGCATGCTTTGGTATAAATACGGGTGGCTGATGCCTTGCGTCTGCGTGTCATTCTCGCTCTAGATGGTGGACCGTTCGCAGCTCGGCTCAGCACGGCTCATCTGCCGGTGCGCTGCCGAGCAGGTCGGAGCTTGTCGCAGTGCCAGCCACGGCGCTTCTGCGCCTCTCCTGCTGGTGCGCTGTCGAACACGCAGAGGCGTGTCGCAGCGCCGGCCACGGCACGTCTACGCCTCACCTGCCAGTGAGCTGCCGTGCGCGTTGGAGAGCGTCGCAGCGCTGGCCAAGGCGCGTCTGCGCCTCACCTGCTGATGCGCTGCCGAGCGCGTCGTTGCACAGCGCCTGCCACAATGCATCTGCGCCTCACATGCCGGTGCGCTGCAGTGCGCAATGGAGCGTGTCGCAGCGCTGGCCACGGCACGTCTGCGCCTAACTAGCCGATGCGCTGCCGAGTACGCAGGGGCGTGTCGCAGCGTCAGCCACGGCGCGTCTGCGCCTCACCTGCTGGTGCGCTGCTGAGCACGTCGAAGCATAGCGCCGGCCACTGTGCGTCTACGCCTCACCTACCGGTGTGTTACTGAGCACGCAGAGGCGTGTCTGTGCGCTGCCGAGCACGTCGTTGCATCTGCGCCTCACATGCTGGTGCGCTGCAGTGCGCAATGGAGCGTGTCGCAGCGCTGGCCACGGCGCGTCTCTGCGCCTCACCTGCTCGTGCGCTGCTGAACGCGTCGAAGCACAGCGCCGGCCACTGTGCGTCTACGCCTCACCTACCGGTGTGTTACTGAGCACGCAGAGGCGTGTCTGTGCGCTGCCGAGCACGTCGTTGCATCTGCGCCTCACATGCCGGTGCGCTGCAGTGCGCAATGGAGCGTGTCGCAGCGCTGGCCACGGCGCGTCTGCGCCCCACCTGCTGGTGCGTTGCCGAGCGTATGGGAGCGTAGCGCCGACGACGGCTCGTGTGCGCCTCACCTGCCGGTGTGCTGCCGAGCGTGTTGGAACACTTCGCAGCGCCGGCCACGGCACGTCTGCGACTCACCTGCTCGTGCGCTGCTGAACGCTTCGAAGCACAGCGCCGGCCACTGTGCGTCTACGCCTCACCTACCGGTGTGTTACTGAGCACGCAGAGGCGTGTCTGTGCGCTGCCGAGCACGTCGTTGCATCTGCGCCTCACATGCCGGTGGCCTGCAGTGCGCAATGGAGCGTGTCGCAGCGCTGGCCACGGCGCGTCTGCGCCCCACCTGCTGGTGGTTGCTGGTGCGAGCGTATGGGAGCGTAGCGCCGACGACGGCTCGTGTGCGCCTCACCTGCCGGTGTGCTGCCGAGCGCGTTGGAACACTTCGCAGCGCCGGCCACGGCACGTCTGCGACTCACCTGCTCGTGCGCTGCTGAACGCGTCGAAGCACAGTGCCGGTCACTGTGCGTCTACGCCTCACCTACCGGTGTGTTACTGAGCACGCAGAGGCGAGTCTGTGCGCTGCCGTGCGCGTTGAAGCACAGCGCAGCGCCGGTTACGGCGCGTCTGCCTCTCACCTGCCGGTGCGCTGCCGTGTCCGTTGGAGCACGGCGCGTCTGCGTCTCACCTGCCTGTGCGCTGCCGAGCACGCAGAGGTGCGTCGCAGCGCCGACCACGGCTCGTCTGCGCCGCACCTGCTGTTGCGCTGCCGTGCGCTTTGGAGCATGGCGCAGCGCTGGCCACGGTGCGTCTGCACCTCACCTGTCGGTGCGCTGCCGTGCGCGTTGGAGCACGGCGCATCGTCAGTCATGGCGCGTCTCCGCCTCACCTGCCGGTGCACTGCCGAGCGCGTTTGAGCTCGTCGCTGCGACGGCTACGGAGCGTCTGCGCCTCACCTGCCGAACACGCAGAGGCGTGACGCAGTGCCGGCCGCAGCGAATCTGCGCCTCACCTGCCATTGCGCTGCCGAGCTCGCAGGGACCTGTCACAGTGCCAGCCACGGTGCCACTGCGCGCCACCTGTCGGTGCGCTGGCGAGCGCGTCACTTCCTGACGCAGCGCCAGGCACGGTGCCACTGCGTCACCTGTCTGCGGTGTCACCTGTCTGCTGCGTCGTGTCGGACCTCGTCAGGTCTGGTCGCGTCTGGTCTCGTCTGATCTCGTCTGGTCCCGTGTGGTCTGGTCTCGTCTGGTGTCGTCTGGTCTGGTCTAGTTTCGTCTCTCTGGTCTAGTTTCGTCTCTCTGGTCTAGTTTCGTCTCTCTGGTCTAGTTTCGTCTCTCTGGTCTAGTTTCGTCTCTCTGGTCTAGTTTCGTCTCTCTGGTCTAGTTTCGTCTCGCCAGGTCTTGCCAGGTCTGGTCTGGTCTCGTCTGGTCTTGTCTGGTCCCGTCTGGTCTGGTCTGGTCCCGTCTGGTCTGGTCTTGTCTGGTCTTGTCTTGTCTTGTCTGGTCTTCTCTCGTCTTGTCTGGTCTTGTCTGGTCTTGTCTGGTCTTGTCTGGTCTTGTCTGGTCTTGTCTTGTCTGATCTTGTCTGGTCTTGTCTAGTCTTGCCTGGTCTTGTCTTGTCTTGTCTTGTCTGATCTTGTCTGGTCTTCTCTGATCTTGTCTGGTCTTCTCTGGTCTTGTCTGGTCTTGTCTGGTCTTGTCTGGTCTTCTCTGGTCTTGTCTGGTCTTGTCTGGTCTTGTCTGGTCTTGTCTGGTCTTGTCTGGTCTTGTCTGGTCTTGTCTTGTCTGTTCTTGTCTGGTCTTGTCTGGTCTTTTCTGTTCTCGTCTGGTCTCATCGTCTGTCCTCGTCTGGTCCCGTCTGGTCTCGTTTAGTCCTCTGGTCTCATCTGGTCTCTTATCGTCTGGTCTGGTCTGGTCTCGTCTGGTCTAGTCTAGTCCAGTCTGACCTGGTCTCGTCTGGTCTGGTCTGGTCTCGTCTTGTCTCTTCTGGTCTTGTCTGGTCTCGTCTGGTCTCGTCTGGTCTCATCTGGTCTCATCTGGTTTCGTTAGTGATTTATGATAAGATATGTTTTGAGTAATTAGCGATAAGATAAGTAATTATTGATATGCAATAAGCAATTATTGATTAGCGATAAGTAATTAGTGGTAAGCGATAATATATGTAATTATTAGCGATAAGTACTTTGCGATTAGTAAAGAAATTATTGATAAGCGATAAGATAAGAAATTAGTGATAAACGATAAGTGAAATTAGTGATAGTAATTAGTGATAAGCGATAAGATAAGTTATTACTGATTAGCGATAAGATTAGAAATTAGTGATAAACCATAAGTAATTTGTGATAAGATATGTAATTAGTAATTAGCGATAAGATGTTATTAGTGATAACCGATAAGTAATTAGTCATAAACGATTAGGTAATAAGCGATAAGTAATTAGTGATAAGCGATAATATAAGAAATTATTGATTATTGATTAGCGATAAGATAAGAAATTAATGATAAACGATAGGATAAGTAATTAGTGATAAGCGATAAGATAAGTAATTAGTGAAAAGATATTTTATTAGTAATTAGTGATTAGTAAAATAATTAGTGATAAGCGATAAGATAAGTGATAAGCGATAAGATAAGTGATAAGCGATAAGTAATTAGTGATAAGCGATAAGATAAGAAATTATAGATTAGCGATAAGATAAAAAATTAGTGATAAACGATAGGATAAGTAATTAGTGATAAGCGATAAGCAATTAGTGATAAGCGATAAGATAAGTAATTAGTGATGAAATATGTTATTAAATAGCGATTAGTTAAGTAATTAGTAATAAGCGATAAGATAAGTAATTTGGGATAAGATAAGTAATTAGGGATAAGCGATAAAATAAGTAATTAGTGATAAGCGATAAGATAAAAAATTAGTGATAAGATATGTCATTAGTAAATAGCGATTAGTTAAGTAATTAGTAATAAGCGATAAGATAAGTAATTAGTGATAAGATATGTTATAAGTAATTAGCGATAAGTAATTAGTGATAAGCGATTAGATAAGAAATTATTGATTAGCGATAAGATAAGTAATTAGTGATAAGCGATAAGATAAAAAATTTGTGATAAGATATGTCATTAGAATAGCGATTAGTTAAGTAATTAGTAATAAGCGATAAGATAAGTAATTAGTGATAAAATAATATGTTAATTAGCGATAAAATAAGTAATTAGTGATAAGCGATAAGATAAGAAATTAGTGATAAACGATAAGATAAGTAACTAGTGATAAGCGATAAGATACGTAATTAGTGATAAGCTATAAGATAAGTGACTAGTGATAAGCGATAAGATTAGTGATAAGCAATAAGATGTGAAATTAGTGATAAACGATAAGATAAGAAATTAGTGATAGTAATTAATGATAAGCGATAAGATAAGTTATTACTGATTAGCGATAAGATTAGAAATTATTGAAAAACTATAAGTTATTTGTGATAAGATATGTAATTAGTAATTAGCAATAAGACGTTTAGTGTTAAGCGATAAGTAATTACTTATCGCTTATCACTAAACATCTTAAGAAATCATAAGAAATTATTGATTAGCGATAAGATAAGAAATTATTGATAAATGGTAGGATATGCAATTACTGATAAGCGATAAGAAAAGTATCAATAAGATAAAAAATTTGTGATAAGATATGTTAAGTAAATAGCGATTAGTTAAGTAATTAGTAATAAGCGATAAGATAAGTAATTAGTGATAAGATATGTTATTAGTAATTAGCGATAACATAAGTAATTAGTGATAAGCGATAACATAAGTAATTAGTGATAAGCGATAAGATAAGAAATTAGTGATAAGATATGTAGTTAGTCATTAGTAATTAGCGATATAAATGAAAATAATAGCGAAATATAGCGAAAATATAAATCAAAATAATGAAATAGTTTCAATAACATCAACATTTGAAATTAATAATTACGGAGTCCCTCAAGGCACTGTTTTAGGGCCGCTACTTTTCTTATTCTATATTAATGATTTAGCCGACATAACAAAATATAATATGACTCTTTTTGCTGATGACATTTCTATTCTGTTGACATGTAATAATAATGACATAAACAAATTCGAATCCGACATTAATAACACACTGATATCAATAATTGAATGGCTCGAGTTTAATAATCTATGCATTAACATCAATAAAACTAATTTTATTCAATTTAGACATTACAATAAAAGACATATAAATTTTAGTATTAACTATAAGGGAAATAAAATAAATGAAGTGACAGATTGTAAGTTTTTGGGAATACAAATTGATCAACATTGTTCATGGAAATGCCATATAAATTACGTATGTAATAAACTTAATAGATTTGTGTACGTGCTGCGTAGACTTGTAAAGACTACTGGTTTAAATACTGCTCTTACGGCATACCATGCGTACGTGTCTTCAGTGCTCCGTTATGGCCTTATAATTTGGGGAAACTCAACAGACCTCAACAAAGCATTCATAGTACAAAAAAAATGTCTGAGGGCTATTCTTGGAATGCCACCATATGAATCTTGTAAACCTGTTTTCCGAAAACTAAAAATATTGCCACTCCCTTGCATGTACATTTTGGAAATTGCTAAGTTCGTTAAAGAAAACCCCCATATATTTAAATTTAGCCATGATAATGTTGAAAAGAGAACTATGAGAAATCTGAATAAATTAATTTTTGACAGAATTTCAAAAACGGCACTGTGTCGGAAAAATTGTTACGTTATGTGCATAAAGATTTTTAATAAACTACCCGCAGAAATTAGGATGCTCCCACAGAAAAAATTTTATTATAAACTTAAGAAATGGTTGCAAGAAAAAAATTTTTATACTATAAACGATTTCTTGCAACCTTTTCAGTAGTTGAAATTAATAATAATATTACTTAGTTATAAGGACAACTATTAACTATGTAAGTAATTACAAATTTGCATGCTACTCTGTGGCGGATTGAAGCGAATGTATTATAATTGTTAAGATCTTAAATGTACTCAATCTGGCAAATAAATAATTTGAATTTGGTAAGCTATAAGATAAGTAATTAGTGATAAGCGATAAGATAAGTTATTAGTGATAACGATAAGCGATAAGATAAGGAATTAGTTATAAGCGATAAGATAAGTAACTAGTGATAAGCGATAAGATGTGATTAGCGATAAGATGTGATTAGCGATAAGTAATTAGTGATAAGCGATAAGATAAGTAATTATTGACTAGCGATAATATAAGAAATTAATGAAAAACGATAAGATAAGTAATTATTGACTTGCGATAAGTAAATAGTGAGTAGCGATAATTCACTATCGCTACAAATATTTTGATACGCCTAAGTCATAATAATTGTCAATTAATTTGTGCTTTTGATGACTACCCTCACGTTCAGACGGTGGTTTGTCTGTCGTGTTGTGGTTAAAATGATTAGATGTGAGGACAGGGGCCGTTATGGGGGTGGTTGGAGACGGCTTTAGGTAGGGTTTCAGCGTTAAAGCCTGATTAGTTTTTCAGTAATAATTCCCGTTTCTGGACCATGGCTATTGTAGCTATTTATTGATCAAATCAGTTCTCAGTTCTATGTAATAAATTGCTGTTCCAAATTATCCTGAAGTTTCGTTCAAGTAGCCCAAAGATCAGTCGAGAACTGATGCTGCACCTGAGAATTATCCCTCGCCCTTCACAAATCCCACATTGAATCTCGGTCACTCCGAAATACAGGATCCAAAAAAAAAATTAGCGATAAGATAAGTACTTAATTAGTGATAAGCGATAAGGTATGTAATAATTTAATGTGAAATACTTTATATGTATTGCAGACCCCGGAATATTAGCAGAAATTACTGTGTACGCTGGTTATTTATTTAGATTAAATAAAAGAAACTAATTACCGATTTACACATGAAGTTTTGTAAAGTTTAATTTAAATTAAATTTTGAGAGTATAGGCATAATAGTTTCTTAAAGGTTCTTAGAACAACAAAGGTTAAATCGATGTTTTAAAATTTTTGACCAATGGAACCTAAAAAATAAACAGTTCTTTATCTATATATAACCAATTACCATTTTCTTAGCTATGTTTTATGTTACTATCTGATAACATCTCACACGGCAAATACTCAGCCGAGCTAAACATCAGGGAACGTGAAATCCGTGCAGTGCAACAGTAAAATGTACACTATTTATCCAATACACCTATGATTCATCTAGAACTGTTATGTAAGCCATGTGTTATTGCAAATCTAAAGGAACAACTACTTGGAATTAAGTTTCTAAATAAAAATAAAAATAAATTAAACGTGTCCACCTGGTTTCATTTCCATGGGAGGAAGCCGCAGCATTCCTCAGCAAAGGTAAGTCCAATTTGAACTTTTTCCTCAACCTACTATTTTGATTATAATAAAGATACTTATAAGTTAGTCCGTAACCATCTTAGACTGCATCGTTACTTACCATCAGGTGAGATCGCAGTCAAGGACTATCTTGTCATAGATAAAAAAAAATTACTTAAAAATTTTCGATGTTTTGTTCTTTCTGAAAAATAAGAAAAAACCTAAGAATACCTATAAAAACAGGTTTTTTTTACAAAGTAATCGGTAAAAACCGGTTATCAAATTTGTAATCGGTTCACGTCACTAATGCAGAAAAAAGCTGCCGGCTGCGTCAATCCATAAAAATAGGAAGACGTAATTCCTAGTTCCATGCATTTGAGTCATGAAAGTTAGACGTAGTCGTAATTCCTAGTTCCATGCGTCAATCATTACTATCTGGATTGGCTGAATTGTGGGCTGAATATATAACTAAAGTGTTCTGGTTGCAAAAATACCTACTATCCAATAGCAAAAGAGTATCGGCCAATCAAAGGCGATTGTCATCGTCACAATATAGTATTAGTTTTTATACAATCACGCCGCTGATCTTTCATCAGCAGCTTGACATTTGACAGTTTGACACTGACAATAAACAGATAAAACCCAAACGTTCAAAAGCAAAAGCACAACCAACCATGGTAGGTAGGAAATAGGTGGAGATGAAGTATATTTAGTAATTTTACTAGGCAAGCCGGGTGCCATCCACCATTTTATGAGTGTTATGTACAACACATTATGTAATGTACACTAGCGGCACGCTATGATGGCCGGTTTGACGTTTGTCCGCTCATGAAGTTCCGTATTAATTGATAACGACTTTGAAGGAAATAATTGTATTACTTTATTGACGATAGTGATGTGCAGAGATTCATAAATTTTATCGAATGTAGTTTTAGGTTTAGGACTCAAAATTTATTTATTAAATTGATTTCTAAAATGTATACAAGTGTAGAAAAATCAGTTTTAAATCTAAAATTATTAGAAGAAGCTTGTGAACATGTGACTAAAGGAGACTGGGAAAAGGTTGTGAATAGAACTGTTAAATTAATAAGGGAAGATTATGAAAGAGATGTGAAAATAGATAATATTATAGAAAACGAACATATAATTATTAATGTAGGTGATGATAGCAGTGACGACAGTGAAAATAGTAGTATGGACGAATCTGATTAATTATGGCCTTTTGTGGCACCTTTTTTGGTATCTTTTGTATTCATATGTTTCTTGTGTGCATATAAAGTATGTATATTCATTTTCATTCAAATATTCAGTTCGTTCAAATAAATTAAATAAACATATACATTTTTGTTTTATTAAACCTATTTAATCAGGTACAAAAACAAAACTTGTTTTTTGTTCGAGAATAAATTGACATTCCACATCACTATTGTAATGTGTCAAACCGGCCATCATAGCGTGCCGCTAGTTTAATGTAAACATGAGCCTTAGGGATGTCCATTGTTTATTTGTGGCAATGGAGTATCGACTTGTCGATATTATTATAGGTGACGTTAAACGACTTGAATAAATTCTAATGCATTACTGCTCATCACCATATCAGACAACACAAGAAGTTTGGTGTTTATAGTTGAAATTTATATAATTAATTGTCCGGTTATTTTAATACTTATAGGAGGTGTCTAATAGGAGGTGACAAAATACCTATTTACCTATCTGAGCATCTATCGCCGTCTAATAAGATGCTATTGGCTGAAACTAAAAAAAGGGCTAAAGAAGTCAAGTACACGTTTGTATGGGTTTGAAATGGCAAGATCTATGTTAGGAAAGATGAAAACTCTAGCGCTTCGGTGATAAATAGTATCGAGGATGTTAAACACAAGCTCAAGTGAATTTTTTAACAATAGGAAGGAATTATGTTGGACCGAAGAAATTAAGTTCACGTTATACTATCAAAATATACGCGGGATGAGGACCAAAACTTTGGAAATTCACCAGAACATTTTACAAAGTAACTATGACGTCATCGCCTTAACCGAAACATGGTTAAAACCTGAAGTATTCACCTCTGAGTTTATTGATGGAAGATATACGGTCTATCGGCGCGACCGTAACTCCACAGTTAAATCCGATGGTGGTGGTGTGCTGTTGGCGCTTGATAGCCGTATTAAATCATTTCGTATGCGTCAATGGGAAAGTGATAATGAGGATCTATGGGTGGTAATTGAGCTTAAGATGGGTAAGATAAAGAAACATATTGGAATTTGTTGTGTATATATGCCTCCACCTGTTAATTCTAGTGGCTTGCAACAGTTTTTGAGTAATACCAGTTCAGTTTTGAATGAAATTGATGATGCCATCATACTGGGAGACTTTAACCTTGGTTTTATGTCATGGAATAAGAACAAAATGTATTCATTTGCCGAACCTAGCGACTATAATTGTAATTTGGGATTTACTTTAATTGATTTTTTATCGATTAATAGTTTATATCAATTTGACACAATAACAGGATCTCAGGGGAGGGTGTTAGATCTTATTTTAAGCACATTATTAGATGTAACTGTTAGCAAATCGTCCGAAATTTTGAGTAAAATCGACCATCTACATCCTCCCCTGCAGGTCACATTTAGCTTTCACCTATTTAGTGCCAAAACTGTGCAAAACAAACCTCGATCGGACTATAACTTTTATAAAGCTGACTACTCTAAGATAAAACGCTCACTACAATGTATTAACTGGTTAGAATTATTGGCTCCTAACATGTCAGCGGATGAGATGGTATCCATTTTTTATAGCAAATTGGTAGATATTTTTGATCTTTACATACCCAAACATCATTCGCGCCCCGCATCTTTGCCATTGTGGTTTAACAAAAAACTCAGGAAACTATTTGCTGAGAAGAATAAGCTTCGTCTAAGGTTCCAGACTTATGGGAATCCTCGCGATAAATTAGAATTTGAAATATTGCGCAGTCGCTGTCACTCATTATGTAAAACTTGCTACAAGGACTACGTCCAGAGCACAGAAGATAGCATTAAACGTAATCCTAAAGCTTTTTGGGGACATGTGAAAGGCAAACGTAAAGGAGCTACCATGCCGGATCGTATGTGTTATGGGGATCGCGTCGCCACCGAGGGGTCTGATGTCGCTAACTTATTTGCTGATTGTTTCGAGTCAGTGTTTCTTAAAAGCCCTACAAGCAATACCTTACATGTGACACCAATGCTTAACGTTAGTGATGTCCTAACGAACATTAAACTTACTGAAAAATCGATTATAAAAGGACTAAACCTATTGAACAGCAACAAGGCAGCTGGAGGCCGATCGCGCTATTTGCATTGTCAACGAAACGTTTACAGTTCAGTTATGGATCAGTTGCGATTGTGGTGCAAGTACAATTATTCAACTTTGTCGCATACGGTATTGCGCTAAAGTTTATAAAAATATCTTAATATAAAAATATCTAATCCAAATAAACACTACACTTGTAAACACTGTATTGCACTGTTGCGATCGAACTTCAACTATAAAAAAGTAGCGTCTATTGAACTGTTGCAAAAACGTTCGTTTGACAGCAGTTGCGTTCCAACTCAAGTTCAACAGTGTCACCTAGCTGTCAAATTGTTAGCGCGATACGAAACGTGCAAAAAGTTGCGGTTCGTTTGCAGTTCAGTTACGTTTCAGTCGTAAAAAAATAGCGCGATCGGCCCCCTGGTCCTGACGGTATACCGGGTGCATTTATAAAAAAATGTGCTCGTGAACTTTCATTGCCTTTAACAATAATATTCAATCGATCTCTAGAAACGGGTTTGTTTCCTATTGAATGGAAGAAGGTTCGTGTTGTTCCGATTCATAAAAAGGACGATTCCAGCAATGTATGTAATTACAGGCCTATATCGCTGTTATCGGCTTTTGCTAAACTCTTCGAATCACTAATTTGTCCGATAATTGCCGCTCACACAAAGGCTAGGATTAGTCCTAAGCAGCACGGGTTCCAGAGTAAAAAATCAGTTGTCAGTAACTTGTTATCTTATGTTAACTTTTTAACGAAATCTATGGATGATGGAACCGAAATAGATTCTATATACACGGACTTCACGAGCGCATTTGATAAGGTTCACCACGAAGTTTTGTTACATAAACTAAACCATGTGTATGGTGTATGTGGCAACCTATTGTCGTGGTTTGGTTCATACTTAAGGGACAGGGTTCAGTCTGTTGCTGTAAAAGGATATGAGTCACGGCCCTATGGGGCGACATCGGGGGTGCCTCAGGGATCACACTTTGGCCCAATACTGTTTGCTCTTTTTATTAATGACATTGTCGATTGTGTCATAAACAGCGAATGTCTCCTTTTTGCTGACGATATGAAAATATTTAAAACTATTAATAGCCCTTATGACACGGTTCTGCTTCAAGAGGATCTTGATAGAATAAACACGTGGTGTGAGAATAATGGTATGATAATTAACGCCTCTAAATGTCACTTCATTAAATTCACAAAGAAAAAAAATCAGATATTCTCTAATTATAGCATCAATGGTGAAGTTGTAGTTCGTTCCAATTTTGTCCGTGATCTGGGCATCATCTTTGATGATAGACTGAGCTTTACGCAGCATTATGATCATATTGTGTCGAGAACGTCTAAAACTGTAGGTTTCTTAAAGCGCACATGTAAGGAATTTCGGTCAACACGTACAAAAATCATACTCTTTAATGCCTATGTGAGAAGTACTTTGGAATATGCCAGCGTAATATGGAACCCGTACCATGCGTGCCACGTGTCTAGAATAGAACGGATACAGCGCTCCTTCACCCGTTATTTATCACACAAAAATAATCATATTCCTAGGACCAGCACTTATGAAGAGAGACTGCACTTTTTTAAAATGGACAGTTTAGTTGATCGCAGACACAGACTTGATTTATGTGTGCTGCATAAAATTTTAAATGGACAGCTTTTGTGCTCGGACATTTTAGAACAAATAAAATTAAAAATCCCGCGCTTAGGTAAAAGAATACGTGACAAACGTCTCTTTCAAGTTCCGATTTCGCGAACGTTGTCTGGCAGGAACTCACCCATTCCCCGCTTACTTAAGTACTATAATGACATTTGTGTGCTGGGCGCTTGTGATGTGGACATTTTCCACAATAACTTAATTAAATTCAA
The DNA here is from genome assembly GCA_029955525.1 of Oeneis ivallda. Classification (NCBI taxonomy): domain Eukaryota; kingdom Metazoa; phylum Arthropoda; class Insecta; order Lepidoptera; family Nymphalidae; genus Oeneis; species Oeneis ivallda. The sequence goes on from JARPMR010000005.1 coordinate 11,683,414, forward strand.
AAAAGCTATTGCTTGTACTAGGAGTATTAACCACTGAACCTTATTTTTTTCTTATTAAGTATCTTTCTTTTCATTCTTGTAATTTACTATCTATAAGTGCATTTACCTAGTTATAATTAACTTTTTACACCTTTAATTGACTAACATACTGTTATTAGATTCTAGATTTAAGATGGAAATTTTTGTATGGAAGTTGTTGGTGTATTAAATAATAAAAAAAAAAAAAATAAAAAAATACTTCATATAAATAATATATGCTAGAATCTAATCCCTCTATATTATAATAGACGATAATGTCCATGTTTTCTGCTGTCGATTAAGATTTTTTTCCCATGGAAACTCCTCAATTTTCCAGGATTCTATCTCTATAGGTACGTACAAAATTTCATCGAAAACAATTTAAAATATGGGCCGTTTAAACGTAGCAGACAGGTAGACAGACACATTTCGCATTTATAATATCAGTATAGATTTTACTAATATTATACTTCTTATCTTCAGATTTCCGGCTAATGAAAACTTAAAGAAAAAATGGATGGATGCTATAGGCGTGGAAAATATAAATAATATATTGAAACACATCCCTCTACATAAAATATGAAAAGATCGTGTGATACATTTCTTTTCTGCGGTAAGAGCAAGAGGTGGATTTAATAATAATCCCTGTGCAATTCAATTACAATAAGAGGGCTTACAAGAGATTAATAATTAATAAAAGCTGATATAAAAGATGGCAGAATTGAGAATTGCGTTCCTATTAACAAACAATGATTTAACAGAAAAAAAATCCTCGTACCGATTGAAGAGGACCGCAGCAATTAGTCTAGTCGATAAGTTGAAAATGGTACAAAATAGAGATACTGCTCTTAAAATTATGCGCGATAGCTCAATGAATTCGGAATAACGCCTAGAAAAATGTGCCAAAAGCGTGTATTAGCACATAAAAAATTGCAAAAGTTATGAACAATTAAAGATGAAAAAAAATGCCATTTAGTTTTTTGCCAATATTTCATAAACTATTAATATTTAAGAAATTTCAAAAAAAGATTCTGAAAGAAGAGAAAATTTGCAATAAAAAACTTCTGACTCCCGGAACTCTATCTCCATTATTTATAATTTTAATTTAACGCTGAAAATAGGTCTGCGCGCGACATTTTTAGATTGCGCGCGCGGCGTCAAAAGCGAGTACAGCACATTAATTAATTTATTTATACCTTAATTAATTAATTGAATTTTTTTTTTAAATTTGAAAAAATTATGGTGTGTTCTGAACACTATAAATAATTTATTCTTGTTGGAAATTTTACTTAAAGTTAATTTTTCAACAAGTTAAACAATTGTTAACTAACAAAATTTTCTCGAACTTCCGTCATAAGTGTAAGTGAAAAAAAATGTTTGAATAATTGTCGTAAAAAATTTTCGCTTCGTAGAGCCTTTCTTACATACATACTTAACCAGATCGCGTCATAAAAGTTAAAAAAATATTTATACTTTACAACATTACTTGGATTTTTCAGTTTTTGTTCAAGTTCCTATTATATAATATATATTATAACCTTTATGTATTGAGGTTCACATTAAATACGACACAGAAAATACTTTTGGAATGATCCTGAGCACAACACTAATATGTAGCTAATTGATGCCCATTAAAAGTGCGATTTAAACATATTTAGACCTAAGATTCGGTTTACAATAACATGGTACTTAATTAACGATCCAGTGTTGCAAAGGAGTTTTCTATCTAACTTAATTTTATTCAGAAACGAATAAAAATTGGTTTTGTTCGCTTCATAAAAAGTGTCCCATTTCGATAGTTAAAAAATCGTAATATTAATAATTACATACCTATCAATCATACACTAACTCTGTTTTATTTCATTTATTATTTGACAACATATTTTGCTAGTTGCTCTTGCTTTTTAAAAGCGGTGAACGCTTTTAAAACTTTAGTAGACTACCACCCTTAGGGTGACTTAATTATAACTGTACAGTAACTAACCTACGAAGCTGTACGGTAATATTCTATATTTGTTTATTTATATGTAGGGCATGCAGATAGCTGTCGCATATGCTAGGCACGTCATGTTTCGACTCTACCACGAAAGAAATTCTACTACTATGAGCCAGCAAGTAACTCAGCAAGTTGCTCTTTTCATGAAAAGAAATAGTGGTTTTTAATTAGCAAACGATTGAAACATAGTTTAATTGACCGAGCGAAGCGAGGTCTCTGAGTTTACTAGAGCGATTTGCACTTGTCCGTCCGTCCGTCTGTCCGTCCGTCCGTCCGTCTGTCAGAGCCTTATAACTTTTGAATTACTGAACGTAATTACTTCAAATTTAGATATAATATGTAAACCGATGGCCTCCAGCCGAAAATGGCTTAAAAAGTTATAAAAATCTTTATTTCAGAGTGGCTCTCATAGAAGCGAATGCGAAGTAAAATTTTTTTTGCGATTCATAGGGTTTCTCTGTATCATTTTAAAGACAATTTAGAACAGAGTACAAACGTATTTTTTTTTTCCTAAAATTGACGAAATGGGGGGCTTTCAAAGTGGCGATTTAATACGCTCGCTTGAAGACGCCCTCTGGGAAAATTGGCTATATATTTTCAAGCTGTACTTATTTTTTTACTTCACTTGTATCCTGTACTTAAACAACAAATACTAAAATGATATGAATATTATAAAGAAACGAGATTATTTAATTTTTAATGAGCATCAGTAAATTTCACATAGCTTCACAATAATGCTAATAGATGGCGCACTCATTAACTATTCCATGGAACTAGGACTATTAGGAGTTACGACTACGATCTATCCCAAAAACAGTTTTGCGTCGACTACTATTATTTAGGTACATAATATAATAACATCTTATTCAATTAAAATTATTCTTTAGTTAAATATCAAACTTCAATAAACTATTAATTGCTGCATCTTGTATATTTTCTATTCGCGTCAATAGATGACGATTTGTACAGATGCCCCTAACCCGTTTTCACTCGTTAAGTACCTACATAATAATTCAATGTTTTCACTGACGTCCCCTAACCTTTACGGGCTACCTATGATAAGTTAGGTGATGATTACTGTCAACTTCTTTATCACGATCCTGTACGGGACACCTAAAAGGACATTGGGACGGATCTTAGGACTTAGGATTGTGTTTTGGAGCTACCTACGTAAAGAGACTCCTACATAGGGGATGATTTAGGTATGTTTGGTGAAAACAGGCATAATAATAATGTCAGTTTTGGTCGTCATGTATCGATTGAATGAATAATCATGGGATACTGTTACCGCGAGGTCTCAGTTCGGGGCGAACCACTAGTTTATAAATGAATTAAAGTTGTCTGAAAAATCAGTTTTGCATCGAATTAACAAACGATTGATACATATTATAATTTATAAATGAGTACTTTTTTATATCTGGTGATCTCGTTCAATTTTACAAAACGGCAGCGAAACTGTTTGGATATTCCAAGATCTTTAAAAAACCTAAATCCACGCGAATAATAATAGTACCTGATAGAGTACAAACGTACGTTACGTAATTATTATTACCTATAAATACTACGTATACATAAATGCTTGATTATCGCTTCACTCCTTATCGATGTCGATACTTTCGAAGCACACTCCCTAATGGCGGCCATTTTATGAGAAATTTTTCTGTAGGTATGCACCCCATTTTTGTAGGTAGGGCACCTCCATATATTTCCTACCTTCATGCAACCAACATTTTGATATATCGAGTAAATAATATCGATGATTAAGTTTTGAAAGGTATGACGCATTGGCGCTTTACGATTTATATCAGTCTCTGTATTACTGAAAATGCTGCTGAAAAAAACTAACCACATAATTAATGATTAAATGAGATACCTGTAAGTGAAATTCAATCATAATACGGTATTTGACTATAATAAAAATATCGTTTCATTTGGTGTCATCGTAAAAGATTATTATCTAAAAACATTATTCCATACCTACGACAAAACTAAAAAATAAAGTTTTATTTAATTAGAAAACATTAAATAAAATTGCTATAATTCCGGCCATGGTCACGTGATCGAAAACGTTCCGTGATCTCGAATGACGTCACAGTCCACGCCACCTATGGGATGTGGCATTGTCATTGTTTGAAATGTGAACTGTTACGTCATGAGAGCAAATGGAACGTTTCGGCGGCAATTTATTTTTTTGAATTTATTTCTAGATTTTTATGAAAAATACTGAAAATTATGCCGAAATATACGTTTTGTTAGCTTCAGCATAGCATTATTAACAATTTAAGATGATTTTCTTAAAGTAGTCAAATACCCTATTATACGAGATGCCTTGTCCGAAGAGATTAGCTGAAATAAAATGTTATTTTATTATAAATATTGTAGTAACACTTGTCAGTTACTACCACGAACACTGTTTTTAGGGTAGATTTCTTTTTTATTTTTGTGAGTAGTTATTACCTACATTTCTTCGTGGGTACCACGGAGTACTATTTATATGTGGGACTCAGTTGTTTAGCCTCATTTATTTTAGAGTTAATCGTATTTTCGGAACAACATTAGGGATTTCCAGGGGGGGAGGGAGCTAATCTCTTCGGACAAGGCATCTCGTATAATTATAATTGAATTTCACTTACAGGTAAGCTCATTAATCATTAATTATACTCATGCCTTGTCCTCTAGATTAGCTGAAATAAAATGTTATTTTATTATAAATATTGTAGACTTTTAGGGCATGTTCCGAAAATACTGAGGTAATGACTTGTTTACCAGAGTTACAATTTATGTTTACATAACATTTGTAATCTCAATGATATATAATATTATGTTACAGTAAAACGTAAACATAATATTATTATTAATTTATAGTTATTTTTTCCTTTCGATGAACCCTTACTTATCATTAATAATAATACAAAACTGAAAAATTAATCATTAAAGTTTCAGATTAAATTTTTATATAATCATCACATTTATTTTATTGCATAATATTTTAATTATTCTATTGTTCTGGCCATAGAAGTATTGTCCTGATTAAAAATATTTTTACTATAACATTTCCAAAAAGTATTCGAGTCATGACTCTAGCCAGCAGTATTGCCAATAGGATCTATATTGAAACCTGAACTTGGCTTTTGAAGTTACAGCATGTCTGGTACTGTGACCAGAAAATATGGAGACATCTATGCCGCTACCTTTTAGCGTGTTTTTAACCCAGCAACTTAATGTTTGTGTTGAAACTGGTTTAAAAGGTTTCTTGTAACTGATAAATAAATAGTCTTGGCTACGCCGTACACAAGTTTCACTTAAATAAGCTTTAAGTGTCTGTGCTGGGTACATAGCTGGTTTTTCAGTTAAGAAAGGTATGATGAGGACGAGTTGATTTGAGCCTGGTCTAGATTTTTTGATCAAATCAGGAATTTTGATGATTATTTCTAAAGAGGCTAGAAGGCTTTTTCTATATTTTTTACTTTAATTTTCGAAAATGTTTGATTTTTGAGTGTTGTTAGAGCTAACAATGTAATACATTTCATTGAAAGTTGGTCCAACGATAAACCCTCATTAATGATGATAATTGGTCAAATGATCTAGAACACAAGCTGTATCCCATGTAAGTTCATATCTCGGAAGAGGGAGTTTTAGTCCAAAGATTCCCTTAAAGAATCTTAAAACTCTCGTCTTTAGAAATATTTGAGCCTAGTACTAAAGATAATGTGGCTCTATGAGTATTTAAAGTTCCATACTGAGCTCCACTCTTGAAAAGCAATGTTAGGAAATTTAAGATATCTGGTACTGGTGGTCTAATACGTCTATCGAATAGGGGAACAATGTGTAAACCCCTTTTTTCAAGCAAATGTCGTACTATTTGATGGAACTTCTGCCAGGGATGCCAGCATTATGTCTAACGATGCTGGTGAGAAGTCTCTTCGTAATAACCGCCGTATAATATCTCGGCAAGGTAAGTTGCAATTGTATATCGCGTTTTCTTAAAAAGAGAAATTTTAATATTTTCATGTGGGTTTAGAATTATCATGTCAGAAATTAAAAGTGATTGAAAAAGGGGGTACCAAGGTTTCGTCGGCCACCTAGGTAGGTACTACTTTAATTCTTGTTTCTGTCAAAAATAATTTTTTGAAGTGTTTTAAATGTGATTTAAAATGGAGGAAACACATAAGAATAGAAGTTAGACCATCTGATTGTAAAAGCATTTATTGCGAAAGCATCGGGAAACAAATCTTTCGCATTTTTTATTGACGTGAGTTGTAAAAAGATCGATTTGAAGTTGGCCAAAAAGATTGGCAATTCAAGTGAATGCTGGATCGCTGAGTTCCCATTCAATGTCTGCGTGAGTACGTCTTGATTCAGCGTCAGCAATGGTATTTTCAGGGGAGCGAATATAATATGCGTATATAAAAATACTTCGCGATTCACACCATTGCCAAATATTCCTAGACACCTCTGTTAAGTGAGGGTATTGGACACCACCCATACGGTTAATATAACTGCTGGCGGTGGTATTATCGATTCATAGAAGAATCTGACAGTGATGACGTTTAGCAGGAAAAAACTGCAAGTAGTTCTAGTTATTTAATATGTTGGGTCGCTTCCCACTCGAACCACTGTCCGCCTGTGGATTCTGACCCACACGCTGTACCCCATCCCGATGTTGAGGCGTCAGAATATATGTACCCATCTCTGTTTTATAATAGTCACTTCTAATTTTGCGCATAGAACTATTAATGTTATTCAGCCACCAAGCAAAATATTCGTTTAGCGAATTTGGGATATACATTGTACGATTATAATCCATGTGACTTAGTAAATTAAGATATTTGCATCGTTCAAAAGCTTTCGCGTATGGCCAGCCATACTCTATGGCAGTACAGGCAGGAATTAATAAACCTATCAATTTTGCAATGTTTGATTAAGACTATTTTGTATTAGTTTGATTCCTAATCTATACTAATTTTTTCCCGAATCTTGGGTCTCTTATCATTAGGTAAATAAACTTTTAAATCATGAGAATCGATTATAAATAAGGAATTTGCAAGAGAGGGATGGTGAAAGATTACTTTTATCGAAATTCACTATAAAGCCTAATGCTGTCAGAAGTTTAATAGTCATATTGATATTTTCATTCCATTCAATAGAAGATCTACCGATAGATAAAATATCATCAAGCTAATATATTATTAGACATGAAACCTAGACCTAGTCGCAATTCCTAGTTCGATGCATGAAACCAGCTTGACTCAACTGTTTAATGACGGGTTTCATTATTTATGTAAATATGTATGGCACTGTATTTAATCCGAAAGGTAGGACATTAAATTCATATATTTTTGCATTGAATGAAAAACTTAGGCATTTTCAAGAATCCGGATGAATTTTAATAAAAAATAGGCATCAAGTGTAGCCATAAATGAATTTTAGTTATTAATTTTATAGGTGTGCGTATATCTTTCAATTTAAATGTTGTATATGATATGTGTAAGTATATGTTTATTGAGATTTTTTAAATTTAATATAAAATGATTTTTATCGTTAGACTGCTATTAGGAATTTATGCTCGATAAGTATTGATCAGCGCACGAGTAGTAGCACGCCAATCGTAAGGAGTTACTTAATTGCCATGTGATAAACAGCCGGGCCGAAAAGAGGTAAGATGAGGTATCCTCCACTCATCGTCGAGCGCTTCCCGAACTGGGCTCATCATTTCAGAGCCCTAAAGACCGCCCTCGGCCGAGCGCCGAACGCCCGCCCCTTCGGGAAAGGGGTAAAATTCTCCCCACAAGAGGACCACGAATATCGCGTTATTCAACGCTATCTCGTTGACCTAGAGAAAACAGAGAATATTTCGTGGTTCTCTTATTCGCTGCCAGCTGAGCGCAGCCTGAAAGTTGCTATCCGCGGTCTTCCGGCCGACACCGATCCTGAAGAGCTGATGCAGGACCTGCGCGACCAGGGCTTCGCGCCAGAGTACGCTCGGCAGATCAGGGCAAGGAGGGGCAGACCGGGCTGCATCTTCTTAGCGATCCTGAAAAGAACACCCGACTTGACGCCAGCGATTTACAATGTTAATGAAATCCTATGTATGCCAGGCGTGACAGTGGAGTCCTGGAGAGGCAAAAAGGGCCCCTCCCAGTGCCACCGCTGTCAGAAGTTTAGACACTCCTCCCACAATTGCCACCGAAAACTTGCTTGTGTGCGCTGTGGAGAGGAGCACAGCGCGTACGAGTGCCCCAGGCCCCTCACTGAACCCGCCACTTGCGCCAACTGCGGAGGACCGCGTCCGGCCAACTACACGTCCTGCCAGGCATTCCGGAACGAGGCCCGGAATAAATGGGCAGGAACGATTGCCTCGACGGCCCCGGCCGCACGAAGGTCGACGCAGGAGACCAGGACCGCCGAACCACAAGCAACAACCTCGCAGGGCTCCAATATAAGGACCCCTGCGAACGATCCAGGAACCCGCACCTCTGGACCCACAAAGAGGAGGAGGCGCCCCAGGGGCATGAAGAAGAGGAAGTCGGGCAAAAATGGGCCTGAACCTGCTACAGCCCCCCAGCCGACTGAACCAACAGCCCCAACTACCAGCACCCGCGTAGCTCCCGGCGACAACAAGGTCGTGACAGCCGTCATAGAAGTCCTGCTGCAAATCATGCAGGCCGTGCGGGACGGCAGGGACTTTGACACCAACATCCTCGGCGGTATCGCGAAGCTCGCTTCCTCGTGAGTGCGCGAACCGCCGGGGGACCTAGACAACTTCCAAGGCTATCCGCTCACATTCGTCCGCTGGTCGCTCCTGCTGGGCCTCCCTATGGGTCTCACCCGGTAGGGCTTGACCGCGAGTGAGCGATAGCCTAACTTCCTGTATAGGTCCACTCCGACCGACCCAAAGTCCCTGCCGTATTGACGTCAGGCGGAAGATCCCGCATGCAGGGGGCTACGCCCCGAATCATGCCTCACCCGCGCCCTTGCGGGCGCGAGTGACTACCACGTTAGGCCATGTGATAAACTGCCCATTTCTTCAGCGGTATATTCAGAAAAACGATGGGAGGAATTTGCGGAATAACTTTACGTGAAAATGTTAACTAATAACCCCGAAACCAAGAAATAATCGTTTGATCATTTGTGATTAAGGCCCATTTTTGGGCAAATAATGAAAGTCGACCGGCATATTTTGCCTTATCTTGTCGCGACGTGGATTTCTGTACTGCTGCTGCTGTTGCCGCGACCTTCTCGATGAGTAGTCGGGCTTCCGCGCTGGAGCAGGCGGGTGGCTCCTCGTTTGGGCCGGCTGCCTGCGCGCCGGCGGTGGAGCTTTGTAGTTTAAAACTTTTGAAGTCGATGGTTGAGGTTGTATAGTTTTTCTTACTGCTGATCTGTTACTCTTGTCCTGACCCTTTATTATATCAAATTTTGATCTTGAGTCAGCTTTTGCTGTTTTTATGGTATCTGCTACGTTTTCACCAAAAATGTAGGTATTTATCAATCTTTATTTGAATAAGGTGGTCATTCACCTCACTTTTGAGCACAAAGTACATTATACAGACCATAGGTACGATGAAATGAAATATTTCCCTCATATAGAATCCGAGTATTGTATATTACAGAGCATACGAATGCCTTCCATTATTTCCTTTGTCATTTTGCTGTCTGCATTCTATAGTTGAGTGTCTGCGACCAAGAGAATATAACCACTATCTACGACACGAGCGAGGCCAGAAATTACAGAAGATATCTGTTTCTGTCTGGCTTCCATGCCCTTCTTTCGTTTTAATACGAACTTGGGCAAGACTTTAGTTCCATGTTTAATAAAGGAGCATTAACGCGTTCGCTGTAAGCAGGAACCATATATTTTTTGTTCTGGAACAAATCTTTTCGGACCTCTTTGTCAAGGCCATTTAGTAGGTAGCACAAACATATAAAGTTTAGTAGCAATATGATTTAATCGATCGGCCAACTCCTTGTAAATTTCCAGCCCGAATTGTGAAGCGGGTGTTTTTTCTTTATCTCCAGTGGGAACCTCCGTAGGTATCTCTGGTGTATATCATGAATACCTCGCCCAAAGGTGGGTTGTTTGATTATAATTCCATTGAGTGGAATTTACATAATTCCTGTGAATTGATCGTTAATTTAAGGTACGGTGAAAAACTCCGTTGAGTAATTCGATGCACACAATATAATAATTCCATTGAATGGAATTTACATACAAAGTTTTTATGATGCAATTCCTGTGAATTGATTGTACTTTGTTAATGTAAGGTACGTGAAAGACTCCGTTGAGTAATTCGATGTACATAATATAATAATTCCATTGAATGGAATTTATATACAAAGTTTTTATGATGCAATTCCTGTGAATTGATTGTACTTTGTTAATGTAAGGTACGTGAAAGACTCCGTTGAGTAATTCGATGTACATAATATAATAATTCCATTGAATGGAATTTACATACAAAGTTTTTATGATGCAATTCCCGTGAATTGATCGTACTTTGTTAATGTAAGGTACGTGAAAGACGCCGTTGAGTAATTCGATGTACATAATAATTATAATAATTCCATTGAGTGGAATTTACATACAAAGTTTTTTATGATGCAATTCCTGTGAATTGATCGTACTTTGTTAATGTAAGGTACGTGAAAGACTCCGTTGAGTAATTCGATGTACATTTCAAGTCCAGTAGATGATGAAAATGAGCTCGTAGACTCTTCACTTCTACGTGCCCGCTGTAATTTCTTCTTCTTCTTTATCAACCGATAGACGTCCACTGCTGGACAAAGGTCTCTTGCATGGACTTCCACAGGCCTCGGTCTTGCGCCGCCTGAATCCAGCGGTTCCCTGCGACTCGTTTGATGTCGTCGGTCCACCTGGTGGGGGGTCTGCCAACACTGCGCTTCCCGGTGCGGGGTCGCCACTCCAGCACCTTGGGACCCCAACGACCATCAGCTCTTCGAACTATGTGCCCCGCCCATTTCCACTTCAGTATCGCGACTCGCTTAGCTATGTCGGTGACTCTGGTTCTCCTACGGATCTCCTCATTTCTGATTCGATCCCGCAGGGACACTCCGAGCATAGCTCTCTCCATCGCCCGCTGAGCGGTCCTGAGCCTACTTATGAGGCCCTTAGTTAGCGACCATGTCTTGGATCCGTAAGTCATCACTGGCAACACGCACTGTTCGAAGACTTTAGTCTTCAGGCACTGAGGAATTTTGGACGAGAAGACATCTCGGAGCTTCCCGAACGCTGCCCAGCCGAGTTGGATTCGGCGGTTGATCGCTGTAATTTAATTTCTTATTATACTTGAATATTATTTTTAAAAACTTGAATATTAATTAAAAACTATCTGAATATTTAAATATTTGAATGATACAGTGTTGCGTGGCAGAGCACTAAAAAGCGAATGAGGCTAAACAACTGAGTCCCACATATAAATAGTACTCCGTGGTACCCACGAAGAAATGTAGGTAATAACTACCCACAAAAAAAAAAGAAATCTACCCTAAAAACAGTGTTCGTGGTAGTAACTGACAAGTGTTACTACAATATATATAATAAAATAACATTTTATTTCAGCTAATCTAGAGGACAAGGCATGAGTATAATTTATTTTTTACCACGTCTCTACAAGGTCGGATTGTTTATTGCATACATTTCACTTGAGCACGGTAATATTATGTATACAGTATTCCAACTTCATACAAACGGACGAAGCGCGAGCTATGCCTACGCGCCTCGATTTCGGTAAGCGCTCGGTACGCAGAGAGTCGCGACTGTGCCGCAGTGACGAACGGACGGTGTTATGTTTTTTAACAATAACTGCGCAATTTTTTAACTAAAAATAAGTTCAAGTACATATTTAATATGACGAGGAGGATATATTGTGCTGTTTTTGGTTGCATGAATTCGGCAATAACGCATCCAGAGATAACTTTTTTTAAATTACCTGGAAACTCTGAAAGGTAAGACTCTAAAATAATTTTACTTACTAGTAGGTAGGTACACAATGTGTGTATTTTTAATGGATAAGGTATTTCCTTTTATCTCCCGAAAAAAAGATGTCTGGATTAATAAATAAAGTGAATAGAGTAAAGGAAAGTGATTGACACGATTATATTAACAATAAACCTCCACAAACAAAGTTAACGATTAATAAGCAAATTTATATAATATTATCGTTTTACTTTTACTTCTAGAGTACGGAACCCTCGGTGTGCGAGTCCGACTCGCACTTGGCCGGTTTTTTTTAATTAAATCTACCAATCAAAAAACAACACGCATTTTTATTGAACACTTCCTATTTAATTCACAAAGTATTTTATTTGTTTAAAAAAAAGTATATTTACAATCACAAAACTAAATGGAAACACAAAGTAGGCAAATGTAATTAAAATGCTGGAGGCGGGCAGCCCTATCGCATGTTTACGTACCGCGCGGCTGTAGGCATATATTATGTCAAAGATACGGCCGAGTTACAATACTGTATACATAATATTACCGTGACTTGAGTCTTGACTACACATCTACGAAAGTAGGTATAAAACTTATAATACAGTGTATGAAGAGTTAAGTTGATTTCCCATGTCCCCTGCGAGTTGCGACGCCACCCTTGTCAGGCATGTAAAAATGCGTATTGCATGACATTGCATTGGTAAATGAGCATTGGTAAAAATCGATTTATCGATACATCGATTTTTAATCAGCATTAATTACTGTAAAGTAACACTTCTGATTTTTAAACGTCAATCAACCATCGTAAAAAACGCATGTTTTTGACATTTGGTTAGCATTGATACAAATTGGAAATTGAAAGAATTTGTGATTTATTATAGATATGATTTAGAAATAGATAAGCATTCCTCAGAGTTTTTCATAATGAGTGCTACTCCATCTATCGCCGGTAACTATATTGCATCCAATTACTTTTGGAAAATATTACGAATGAATTAGGTTACAAAGTTTTTTCTTTCCAGGATTAACAAATCGCAGTTTATTTCGAATCCAATTTCAAGAACCATATGAGGAGATAATTCTCAGAGATGAAACGACAACTAATTTACGGAGCGTCACATTTAGTCCTAAAGGCACCTACTTAGCTTACAGGACAGATAGAAAGTGAGTATACCTATGCCTTTTCTTATACAACACCCCTGATCTGATACAACTCATTACAAGGTAATGGACCATTCCCGAGAAAAATAGTATTATAACCTAACCTCAAACTATGACATTTTTAAGGTTTGGGAGGTCCCCCCCTAACTTGTAAATGGGGAGGAAAGAAAGGGAAACTAACTATAAACTAACCCAACCTAACCCAACTTTAGATTTTTCATAGTCTGGTGGTTAGAGGGAGCTTAGAACCCCCTCCAATTTAATTTTCCATTTCAAACCAATAGAACCTAAGTGCCCGGCCTTCTAACTCAACCTAACCTAACTTTAGATTTTCCATATAGACTTTACTTTTTAGTCGTTTACTTTTTTACGTTTCATTCCACTGTTTTTCATTAACTGTTACAATTGACAGCTTTTAGCCTCCTGCTGCCATGCCATTGCACTCATGCGCTCATGTAGCGTTTTATTTACGTTGCATTAGAATTTCTTTCTTGAAAACTGTGCATTACCTTGTAATAAGAGTAGTAGCACTATAATCGTGGACCAAAGCTTTATCAACTACAATTTGTTTTACCTCCAAATTTGTGCTTTTGTGTCCAACCCCTACTTTCTATAATATGTCATTCATCTCAACCTATTGGCTATCACCAGCCTATTGTTGGGCAATGGGCATTGGACTCCTCTGAATGTGAAGGGCTGAGGTCATAGTTCACCACACAAGCTAAGTGCCGATTTTCAGACATGACACACATTTCACACTCTTAATAAAACAGCCAAATCCAAAATCGTAACTTTCGGGAATCCATGAAATACTATATTGAAATTATAAGAAATAATGTTTTTTTTCATCATACCTATTCGAAAAACGAATATTGGCTTCAGAGGATAGCGGGAGCAAAATTTAATTTTAACCCCATGGGACTTTTCATTTCTCTCTTCTGATTGGTCCGCGTTCGTGCTTTAGCATACAAAAGCACTAATGCGGACCAATGAGAAGAGAGAATTCAAAAATGTGTCGAAATTCATAAATGTTTGAGAAGCTGTTGTCTTCGATAAGTCACGTGATCAAAGTCGATTAGATATATACGCCCATACTTCCAACTTAAATATTAATGTTGAATTATTTCATAAAAAATTATTTGTGTTTTATTTAAACTTTCAATATAAGTATTGGTAATGTCTATACTCTATACATAGTAGGTTGATACTCCTAGCTTTTTCTCATAGGTAATGAAAAATAGTGTGTGTCATTTGGGACCAAAATTTTTTGTTCTCGGGCGGCGTATATTGAATTCCTCGCTACGCTCAGGATTCTACTTTAGAATCCCTCGCTGCGCTCGGGAGTCTACTATAGAGTCCTTCACTTCACTCTGAATTCAAAATAACGCCCTCGGGGAACAAAAAATTCCTTTGGCCCCATATAACACAAATAACTATTAAGCTGCTATAGAATCAATCCATTAATACCTTATTGCTTAAGAAGAGGTAGTGTTTTGTTTACCTAGATTGTGAAGATTGTTCTTTTAGGTTGGTATTTTACTAAAACTCATTTTGTCAAAATTTCATGTTCGGTCATTGTTTTACCTTTTAAGAATGTGATTTGAGAGTGAATAGAATAGAATAGAAATGTTTTTTATTCAAATAAACTTTTTTACAAGTGCTTTTGAGTTGTTGATGAGTCTACCACTGGTTCAGAATGCCCTTTTACCCTTGAGTGTTATGGAGACCTTCACCTCTATAAAGCAAGTGGTTTTGATTTGTGATATGAATGGTGGTGTGCTTGTAAAGATGGTGGCATTTAAATCATCCAAATTTGACTACAGTTCCTATTTTTTTTTTTTTTAATGATATAATGATTTATTGCCATGATGATAGATTTACTATCACATGCTTTGATCTAAATTATTAAGTATCTGAGGTTTGCTATGTCATGTAATTAATTTATTTTAATTATTTTTGAACTAATTATTCAAAAATATTCAATTTTAGGGCAGAGATAGTTAAATGTGCTGATTGGTCGGTGGCTGCAACTATTGAAGGCAACTATAAAGAAATGTTTTTCTCACCCTTGGACAATTACTTTATTGTTTGGGAAATGTATGCTATTACTAAGGATAATCCTCAGGTAATAAGGATAAGATCCATAAAATTTATTAAAGTTGTTAGTTTTAATATTTGTAATCAAGTTGTTTGAGTTGGTTGAGGTTGAACACAGAGATTGTGTTAAGAGGTATATGATGTTGATAATTTTTTTAAAGAATATTACATATAGCATGTAAGTTTGACACTAGTGGTTTTTGTTTGAACTAACTCCACCCGTCCCATTTGGAGTCATTCTGTTTTCGGACATTGCCTTAACTGTTGCACTCTTGAGGTTGTTAAATTGGCAAATTAATTACATTGTGAAAAGGTTAGAACTGTTTTAAGACCTGTCACATATATTTAGGATTGGTAGTAGCTTAGGACACTCCTAGATACCGCCGGTGTACTAGTGAATTAAGGAAATTCATAGTAAGCCTGAACTGGCACACCCGACCATGTTCAACCAATCACGTTAAGTTCAAGTCACCGGAGTAACCAATTTTTGATGTTTCAATCAATTATTATGTTGCAATTATTACACATTTTTGGTGCTATTGATTGTAGGAAGGGTGGAATCTAGTAGCAATTAAGCTACCAATCCTAAATCTATGACCTGTTAATTAGTATAGTTCAGAGATTATGCACACTACCATATTACCACCTTAATTGTGATAACTTTTTTAATTTCATAATTCTTATTTTTTTTTTTTTAGGGTAAACCTAATTTACATGTGTTTCAATCAACAAATGGAGAAAAAGTAGGATCATTTGTCCAGAAAAATCAGATTGGTTGGTGAGTGTTTTTTTGTAATGTTATTAATTAGTTATAATGCAGATTTTATATTATTAAATTAAATCATCATATTCTGTATAATATTATTTAAATTAATAATTTAAAAAATCCTCATCACCCTAGTGGTTTGATGGAATATGCCCCTAAACTAGAATTGTCAATATCTTTTAAATTACATTTACAGCTGTCAATCGTAAGTTTAGAGATTGTGTACAAACACATTAGCACTGCAGTATACAGGGTGGAAAAAAATTATGGGCCCTGGAGGGGAACTACTTTAAGTCCTTAACTTAGATCATTATACTTTTAGGAAACATTCCCTTATTTTTAAAAAGAAACAAAACTGCATTCAAAGTTTTTCAAAAATTCGCTTGTCTCACCCGGGAATCGAACCAGCTAAAAATTCAAAAAATAAACACCCGCTATTTAATTGCACTAGTCGATACAGTCAATATTAAAGATAAAATTTCTCCAAGAAACATTATGTCTTACACTCGTCTGTCGTACAAGATAACCATAAAATCGAATATTTGGCATACAATGTTCTCTAATCAACATTCCCTAGAACTGTTCAAGAAGTAAAAGAAACGTTATAATTGTCTTATAAGTCTAACATCCAAAGACACTGTATCAAGTATAAGCTTGCTATTATTATCTCTAAGTACCTCGTCGAAGATTTAGATAAAATCGTTTTTTTGAGAATTGAAAAAAAATTGCAATTTAGCCTCTGTCGAGCTAAATTGCGATTCTTGTTGTTTGAAAAGTACCTAAAGCTTCTAATAAATCGATACGCCATTATTACACAATTACTAAATGGAAGCAAAAGAAAACAAAATCGATAAAAATGCTCAAAATGTTCATTGAATTTCAAAATTGCTGTCCCGCACCTCAAAGTTAAACGTTTAAATTTTTAAACTTTTCGTAAGAAGGAAATGTGCATAGAATTATTATTATTAACATTAAACGATTTTCAAAAAGGTACTTAGAGATAATAGTACTTAGAGATAATAATTAGCAAGATTTGTACTTCATACAATGTCTTTCGATGTTATTAGAAAATTATACATAATAACGTGTCTTTTACTTGTTGAAAGTTAACAGTTCTAGGTAATGTTTACTAAAGAACTTGTATACTAAATATTCGATTTCATGGATATCTTGCACGACAGACGAGTGTAAGACATAATGTTTCTTGGAGAAATTTTATCTTTAACATCGACTGTATCGACTAGTGCAATAAAATAGCGGGTGTTTATTTTTTGAATTTTAAGCTGGTTCGATTCCCGGGTGAGACAAGCGAATTTTTGAAAAACTTTGAATGCAGTTTTGTTTCTTTTTAAAAATAAGGGAATGTTTCCTTTAAGTAAAACGATCTAACTTAAGGATTTAAGGTAGTTCCCCTCCAGGGCCCATAATTTTTTTCCACCCTGTATAGTTAGTGTAGTTATAGTTGGCACCAATCATTTAGTCTTAAAATGAGTATTTGAATAAAAATATTCAATTCGATGCCTAACATGGGTAACCTAAGTATGTCACGCTCTCTTTAAACATTTCTGTTGTGGTGTCGTGTGGTGCGGGTTGTTACGTTCCCTCGAATATGGTCGAGCGAAGCAACGGCTGGATCATGCGTCATGGTCGTGAACGAGCTCCACGGCGGGAATGGGGCTACTTTCAGTCTGCCCGTCTTAACTTGAATTGAATTGTAGTACCTACGCTTTTTTTGGAACTTCACCTCATTGTGGAAATATTATATTCTATTCTATTCTAACAAAGTTGCATGGGTTAAATCGGCATGGCATCCGGCTGCCCACAAGATAGTTAAAAAACTTATTACAATGTAATAGCTGTATAATATTGTAAAATGATTATTTTGAAAAGAGCAACTGCTGAGTTTCTTGCCCGCTCTTTTCAGCAGAATCCGCTTTCCGAACCTGTGGTAGATTCATGACGTGTCATAAGAGCCACAGGTTGGCCTACGTGAAATAAATAATTTTGAATTTTTTAAATTTAGTCCTCTCTGAGATGCGAGTACGAGCTTGCGCCGGTATAGTTGCACGGAAGTAGCACTCACACTAATACAAAATCCAGCCAGATGGCGAGCGCGGGGTGTGGCACGCCACGCGGGCTGTTGTGCTCTGCTCTCTCGCTTCTTTATAGAATAGAATAGAAATGTTTTTATTCAAATTTAAACCTTTTTTACAAGTGCTTTTGAATCGTTGATGAGTCTACTACCACTGGTTCGGAATGCCTTATGCCCACTGACACCTAAAAATTCGACGCATCTTGAGGCTAAGTTCCGATGCAATTAATGAGTGGTGCCTACTATGCTTTTATATATATAATTTGTCTAAAAGTTTACAATACGACTTATTATGATTGTATGGTATTATTTAGTAAATATTTTCCTTTTTTAGGGAACCAAAATGGTCATCCGATGAGAAGCTATTTGCAATGCTTGTAAACAACAGGGTTCTCATATATGAAGATGTGAATCTTGATCGATACACTCAGAGCATCCAAGCAGAGAAATTGCAGTCATTTAGTATATCGCCAAGTACAACACCTGCATACTACTTTTCAATATTCACTTTAGGTATGTAAAAATTACTAGTTTAGACAAACATGCTCTTTTTACTGCTTACTGGGATATATTGCGACCTTATACCCAGTAGACACCTAATATAGGGTGAACACTTTCAGATATTACATTAGGCATTATGAACTTATATATATTCATGCCTACTTTGAACAATACACTTTATGCCCTGGGCATAAGGTCCTTGGCTAGTAACATCCAGATTTTGGTCTTGACTGGACCAATAAGCATTCAGCCCCGCCGCCGCGCGCCCCGCGCGCGCTTGTAGACAGAATTCCTTGCATAGTGAATAAATATGTATTTATTTGGCGTCTACTGGTTATAGGGTTGTTGATATATAATTAAATATTATATTTCATATTTAAATATAATAATTGTTTGATTTGACTCTTTTGAATGAAATGTCCGACAAACTTGCAAAACCAGGGGCAAAGGCATTTTACACATTACTTAGCTAATATACATAACATTTTTAGGTAAATCAGGTCAACCGTCTTTTTGGCGCGTATTTAAGTACCCAGAGTTCGAAGTATCACAGGCCTTAGTGAGCAGGTCTTCTTTTCAAGCTGACAAAGCTGCGTTTCATTGGAACAGACGCGGAACTAATGTTTTCGTTATGACACAAACAGAGGTAAGTAATAAATATAATTCCACTCGAATAGAATAGAATTAAATATTTTTTATTCAAATAAACCTTTACAAGTGCTTTTGAATAGATGAATATACGACTGGTTCGGAATGCCCTTCCTGCCGAGAAGAACCAGTGAGAAACTAGGCAGTTGCTCTTTTTCAATATATTGTTCACAATAGGTACTATGCTATGTATGCAGTGTATGAAGTGTTTCCACTATGAGGGGAGGTTCCAAAAAATTACACTGACAAAGTGATGTGCATAACCCAAACTTATGAACAATTTTTTTTAAACCAACAAAAGTAAAATATTTTTTTATATTACTCTCAAAACAATTTACTCTAAAAAGTAAGCACCTAACCCAGGATAGAATAGAATAGAATAGAATAGAAATATTTTTTATTCAAATAAACTTTTTTACAAGTGCTTTTGAATAGTCGATGAATCTACCACTGGTTCGGAATGCCTTTCCTGCCGAGAAGAACCAGCAAGAAACTCGGCGGTTGCTCTTTTCAAAACAAATTTATAATACAGTAAATACTATGCTATATATGCAGTGTTTCCACAATGAGGGAAGTTCCAAAAATGCATACCGACTAACTTCTATCTTATAATTATAAAATTATATCTAAGATGGGCAGACATAAAGTAGCCCCATAGCCCCAGGGGATTCCCAAACTATTTTGGGCAAGAGACCCCTTTTCCAAAATGAACTGATACCTCAGACCCCCATAGCCAAATTACTTTAAAATACCTAGCTATAGTTTTTCTCCTATTAATACAAAATACTTACCAATTTAAAAACTTTGTGGTTGGTTAAGTGAGTAAACATGACATCATTTTCTCATTAAAATTTAACAAAATAAATAGACATAAAGTACAACAATGACACCAGTGGCGTGCAGGCCATACAGGCAAAAAAGCACTGCCTTTAATCCTAATGACTGAGGGCTAATTGAATATAATTATTATAATTCATACTAGGTAGGCAAACGTCTCTCTTCAAATAACTTCATACATAGGTAGTTCCCGCACGGCGCGGCGGCGTAGCTCGCGACAGTCTGTAATCGATGAACGCCATCTATCGCTACTAGCCGCGCGACACGCAAAAAGCATAATTTAAAATGCCTCTCACACGCACACATGCACAACTCACGCATAGCATCATTACACAACTCAACACAACTAAATGTTTAGATGTGTTTGTGTTTCATTCATAGTTTATAGTCGAAATTGTCAATGATTACGCCCAAAAAAAGCAGTGCCTCTCGGCTTGTGATTGGCTGATTGATCTATCGCAACAAGGGCGAAATTAGCTTGAAATTAGCGTCGGCCAATAGATTGTATTTTTAAAACCACGCGTGTTCCAAAGTTAAAACAAACGAATGTTTTTATTTTACATAATTCAATTATGTAGCTTGATTTAATTAAACTTATTTTAATTTAATTTATTTTAAATTCAGATTTATTCCGTAAATCTAAATACGGTTTTAGATCTTAAAAAATATTGAGATCGAAAAAAGCACGTAATTTTGTAGTAATTGAAATAAATAAACCAAGTTTGGTCCGATTAGGCGCTTTTATAATTATTACCGTGACGATATTACCGTGGACGTCCACGGCATAACGGCAAGACAGGGGAGTCAAATGTATGGAAATATATGAAGACGTTTTTAAATTTCCATCGACGGTAACGTAATGCCGTCCACGTCCACGGCACATCCTGTTTGCCGTGACGATATAATCGGCGTCCGGTTTCCCTGTAATATCGTCACGGTATTTTGGCGATGTAGTGCGTAGCTACAAGGATTTATGTTGTGTGAGTGAGAGTCTACGTGCCCGCGCTACCCCACCACCCGCCCCCCTACAGTGGCGCGTTCCGAACTCGTTGTTTGAGTTATGTAGGTACTATTTTTTTTTATAATTTATTATTTTTAATATTTGTTAAAAATGGCATTCAAACAATATGATGTTATTACCCTTTGAGTATCAAGTTGTTACTCTAATCTAATCGAACTAATAGAGATGAAACCTTGTTTGTGGGACAAATAATAATTTTATATTAAAAAATGTAAATATTTCACTTTTTGCATCGGATGTTGCCAAAACCTTCTTGTAATTTATCTTTTACGTCATAAATACATTAAATCTACGTAGTCGAAGTCAGTTATTGGCCATGTCATTCACACTCTTCCGAATAAAGTTCCGAATATACTACGCATATGACGCTAACGTCCACGGCATGGCAAGAAAATTATAAAAGCGACTTTAACGTGGACGTTGACGGCCACGGAAAATCGTGGACGTCGACGACCACGATAACGTGACGTGAGAATTATAAAAGCGCCTATTAGAAAATAAAACATTTTATAGCCCCAAGTTATAAATAGAAATGAGGATAGTGTTTGTTTATTGAAATTCCTAGTAAGCAAATTAAAGATTTTCTCGCTACTTATAATTATTTAAAAGTAATTTTTAATTGAGCCTTTAATTGATTACAATATTATCTTTTCTGTGCAAACGCCATGTTTGCATGTAGGTACCTACCTACCTACTGCTTCTTAGTATGAGTTGTGAGTGTGAGTATTTTGGTTTAATTTGTGAATTTTATAGTTTTTGCGGTAATAAGTAATTAAAGTAAATAAAAACCGATCGGATTTGTGATTTACTACAAAGTTTGTGTGAGGGCTAATTCATAGAATATTCATAGAAGTTAACTAAACAATTATACACCTAATTATTACTTGGAAAATGGAAGATACCTAATATTTTGTGTGAAATTTTGCTATTACAGAATGTACTTGGACAAAACTTTATTTCCTTTTTCTATCATGTAAAGTTAGCACTAGGTGCCTAATGCCTACCCAAAGCCCAAACCTTGTGCACGCCACTGAATGACACTTCCTACTTAAATATTAGTCATTCTTATACCAAGTTGGTACATGTAACACAACTTATACAGAATCTTGAAAGTTTCAAATTAGAAACTGTTTTCAAATTAGGCCCGCTTGCAGAGACGCCGGGTTAGGCTTAACCCAGGGTTAAATTTGTAATTTTGACAGAAGCTGTATATCAAAACTGTCAAAGAAGCAGCTAACTCTGGGTTAAAAGAATAACCCGGCGTTTCTGCAAGTGGGCCTTGGGCTTGGCTTTAGGCTGAGTTCTAAAAACAAACTGCTTCATCACCAATTTGAAACCAGTAACTAAACCCAAACTTGAAGAAAGAAGCTGCATTAAAATTGAACCGCCAGAAGTGCGAAAAATTCACAAATACCTACAAACATACTTAGAATAAACTAGTATAGAAATAAGATTGAAGATTTAATAGAATCCAGTGAATCTACTGAATGTTTATTTGAAGTTATTTTTAAATTGTTTTTCTTTTCTTAATGTTGCCATATTGTTCCCTATTACAGGTAGACAAAACAGGTGGTTCTTATTATGGAAAGCAATCCTTATCTTATGGCGATGTGAAGGGAAATGCTGGGAACATGTCCTTCAGTAAGTACAACCATTGGTGGGTAGTATATCTACCGTTATATAATTTTATAACTATTACATATTTTGATATCAATTAATTAAAAAAAAATGTGAGTTATCTAATATATAAAATTCTCATGTCGCGGTGTTTGTTACCTAACTCCTCCGAAACGGCTGAACCGGTTTTTATGAAATGTTTTTGTGCATATCGGGTAGGTCTGAGAATCTTCGGAATAAACGCTTTGGATAAAAGACTGTTGAGTTGTTTCTCTGGTGCCTCGCTACCTAACTTCATTACAAAAATATCGCGTGACACACATGCATAAAAAAAATACAGCCCAATTGAGAACCTCCCTCTTTTCTGGAAATCTGTTGAAAAAGTAAACGCAATTTTGGATCTATAAATAAATAATCAATTTTCCATCTGTATTAGGCTAAAGTCGTACATACATACATTGTTGTAAATTAGGCAAGGAAGGCCCGATCCACGCGATCGCATGGAACCCTGGCAACTGGAACGAATGGGTGGCGGTGTACGGCCACGCGCCCGCCAAGGCCACGCTCTTCAACGCCAAGTGCGAGCCGCTGTTCGAGTTCGGCACAGGCGCGTGGAACGCGATCTACTTCCCACCAGAGGGGAATGATATCCTTTTCAATCGCTTCACTATCTTGTTGACTTGAGGCCTCATAAGAAGGCTCAGGCCGCGGCCGCACTGGTAAGGCAATTGGCGACGTGAATAAACCGTGGGTCCGCATCTTCTTTATCAACCGATAGACGTCCACTGCTGGACAAAGGTCTCTTGCATGGACTTCCACAGTGCTCGGTCTTGCGCCGCCTGAATCCAGCGGCTCTCTGCGACTCGTTTGATGTCATCGGTCCACCTGGTGGGGGTCTGCCAACACTGCGCTTCCCGGTGCGGGATCGCCACTCACCTTGGGACCCCAATGACCATCAGCTCTTCGAACTATGTTTCCCGCCCATTTCCACTTCAGTTTCGCGACTCGCTGAGCTATGTCGATGACTTTGGTTCTCCTACGGATCTCCTCATGTCTGATTCGATCCCGCAGGGACACTCCGAGCATAGTTCTCTCCAGCCTCTGCAGCTCTCTCCGCTGAGCGATCCTGAGCCTACTTATGAGGCCCTTAGTTAGCGACTATGTCTCGGATCCGTAAGTCATCACTGGCAACACGCACTGTTCGAAGACTTTAGTCTTCATCGCGTCGCCTGTCGCCTTACCAGTGCTGCCGCGGTGTCAGGGTAACTTAGTGGGCTATGAAAAAACGAGTGAGCTTTAGACCACATGTGACACGACTGAAGTAAAACTTACGAAACACAACTGGCTATGAGAGAAAGAGAGAAAGAAAAAGTGTGCTCGCACTTCTCTCTCTTGCCCCTACAGTAATATACGAAACGTAACTCTCTCTCTTTCTATCCTCATTAACTTATATCTCCCTCTCAACTTCCATTCGCCTCGCCCTATCACACTTATCGTAACGCATTCACTAGCTTACTCCCCAAGTCGGGCGTGCGTAAAAACGTTTTACTTCAAAAAGTTATGCTCGAAGTATCCTAAAACATAGTGAGGAAACCTGCACGCCTGAGAGTTCTCAATGGTGTGTGGTCTTTTCTGAGAGGAGACCTGCGCTCAATACTGAGTGCTGATGATGATGAGGCACTTCCACTTTCAAATTGCGATACATCGATGTTTTGTCTTTGGAGTATAGCACATATATAATTAGTTTCTAAATAATGTTCACCCTCAACTCCACTGCACTCGTCCTACTCGGCGGTTTCGGTAACATAGCGACGGGGCACATCTCCGTGTGGGATGTGCGCGGGTACAAGAGGCTGGGGGAATGCTCCGCCCCCGACACGACTAGCCTGCAGTGGGACCCCCGAGGGGAAACCTTCCTCACGGCGACTACCTACCCCAGGCTCACCGTCGGCAATGGGTAACTCTACTCATATAATATATTTATAAAAATCATTTTTGATTTTTTTTATTCCAATGAAGTTGGGCCACTCTTATACACAACTATTCCAAAATCCATGTCGATAGTTTTAATAGTTACTACAATAATCGACTGTGACAGACCGACGGACGGACGGAGAAAGTCTCAACTTAAGGGTTCCATTTTTACCATTTTGTTACGGAACCCTAATGATTGGGTTTAAATATCAAATCTTAACATGTATTAAATTGTAAGTACATAGTATGCATTTTTGGAATATCCCCCCATTGTGGAAACACTGCATATATAGCATAGTATCTATTGTATTGTAAACTTGTTTAAAAAGAGCAACCGCCGAGTTTCTTCCTGATTCGTCTCGGCAGGAAGGGCATTCCGAACCAGTGGTAGAATGTAGACTCATCGACGATTCAAAAGCACTTGTAAAAAAGTTTATTTGAATAAAAAGTATTTCTATTCTATTCCATTTAATTCTTTAAAATGTTTAAAAATCAATTAACTATTCAGTTTTGAGAAATTATGCCACCAATTCTTCTATATATTTCACTGATGAAATGAATGTGGACGCTTCATTGAAAAAGTTACTATTTAGGAAAAATATAATCGTCTTTGAAACCATGGCAGTTGCAGGGCAGGGCAGGCAAATGTCGGTTTTGGCACAGACAGTTTCACAATGGCTTTTGCTGCTGCCATACTAGAGATAGCTATCTCACCACAAATGCTATACATGTTTGTTTATCGACATTATATTTATTCCATACAAGAGTTGTTGTTTTACTCAAAAATTGGGTATTTAACTGATGTTTTTTTATTCGTTTAAAATAACGTTTTTAAATATTAGAACACAATACCATTTCTCTATTTTAAATATCTTTACAAGTCTCGGAATTATAAGCTGTTTTACTGTGACTGTATCTGTCTCTTTCTAATACGAAATTTTCTATGGAGCGTGTATGGAGCTACTGAATTTGTGTGACAGTTGTGACATCACACTTCAGTAGCACTCTCTCTAACAGGAAACTTTAAATCTCTATACATCTTCTTTGTTTTTGGACCACCTTATTTTCTGTTTTTACAAATGTTATTCTTACACGTTACATTTTCGATTATAAATAATGAAAATGCAACATTTTGACTACAGTTAAATACCCAATTTTCACAGATACAAAATATGGCACTACACGGGCGCACTTATGCACAAGCGTGTGTGTGGGGAGAAAGAGAATCTCCTGTCAATAAGCTGGCAGCCTGGCACGTATCCGAAGAGCGAGCTGTCGAGATCCGCCCCCAAGGCCATAGAAGACGCGGCCCCCAAGGCCACTGGCGCGTACCGCCCGCCCGGCGCGAGGAATCGACCCTCCACCTTCACGCTGCATGAACACGAGAAGCCTCATCGACCGGGACAGACTCTTGACGGTATGGAACAAAAGTATTCTCTCAACTGATACAAATAACGTAATTGATGCACTTCTCATAACTTGACAATAGCGCGGTATATTACGACTGTCAGCTAGTATCGGTTAACAATATCGTGCCGACCTTTACAGATTTTTTTAATATTTGAAATACGTTCCCACCCGTCGTACATCTTTGTAACCTCTACCTCGAAAAATAACTTGGAAAAAACCCACCCCTAACTTTTTTTTAAATTTTTTGGTACTTTTTAATTGATCAGAAAATTATGAAAAAATATGAATTATGTATATTTCTAGTTAGTAGCTTCGATGTCGTTTTAGTTTCATTAAAATATCTTTCATAGTTTCGTAGAAAATTGATTTTGAATTTATGGGTTGCAAGTTGCAAGCCCTATTTTTCAATAGTCGGCAAACTGCGAGTCATACATGCGCACTGAGGGTTCCGAACCTTGTGAGGATTATATTATTATCGAACTAACTATCAAGAATGGCGCTACGCTATAAATACCGCATTTTCAATTTTACGTAATATTTCATGACTGTCATACTAGAAATCTTCATATTCAGTATAAATTTCAACTAAGTACCTTAAGCCGTTTTTAAGAAAAAGGGGCTTGACAGGGATAGACAGACGGAGCGAGCCTAAGAGGAGCCTTTTTTTCGGAACCCTAAAAACAATAAAACTAGGAAATAATAATAATTAATATGGATTTTTTGAATTATTTCGCAGCTGCACCATCGAAGCAAGCTATAAAACAGAAAGAGAAGCGAGAAGCACGCAAGGCGCGTAAAGCGGAAGAGCGCACCGGAGACACGTCGCCTGTCCCGCCGAGCGCCGCGCCGCGCGCGCCCTTCGTCTCCACCGGGGACCCGGAAAAGGACAAAAAGATTAAGAATCTTAATAAGGTAACTGCACTTACATTTTCGAGGTTAACTGATACTTCCAAGTAGAGCACAGACTGCAAGTCGATTGCAAAATTGCAGTTGGAAGCAGTTCCATACCAGTTGACTGAACAGCATCTTAATGTTGACTTAGAACTTCACACCATTGCAGTGGACTGCAGTCACATCACAAAGTTAGATTATTATGTAACTTTAAAAATGATCTAGATTATGGAGATCATAGAACACTCAACCATGTTTTTTGTGATGTTACTTCTTGACCGGGCGGCAGTAGTTGTATAACCTTTTCACGACGCTCAATTATTGATCTAAAAAGATTTGTTAAAAAGAGTCAGCTTGTACCATGGGCACCTAGTAAGGAAATTATGCCAGAAAGTCATGTTCCTTGGGATAAACAAAAAAGCAAAAATTACTCTGCTTTATAATTTAGAAGTATGTCAGGACATATTTATGCCTCGTTATAACTCTCTTTTGAGTCAGTAGAGTGAGAGTGCAATCTATAGATCTCACAACACACAGCAAGCCTATCAATTATTAAAATCAAAAGGTGTAAAAACTTTTCGTAAATGTATAGAAGTAAAAACTAGTGCATTTTATGTAATCTCAGCTCTGATATTACATAATTATATATTTAAGTGTGAATTTCACCACTGAAGTTTAAGCGAGAAGTAAAGATTTTTTTGGTAAACAATACAAAAACTGTCAGAACGTCCAGTTAATTCCTCGGTTAAGCGTTATTCGGCCGTGGTGACCTTCGCAGCGAATGTATTATTTTATATTGGTTTTCTCCATTCTTATTTTATACATTTCTATATCTTTGCAGAAACTAAGCGACATAGAAAAGTTAAAACAACAGAAGGCAGCTGGCAAACAACTAGAACTCAACCAAATGGCCAAGATTGAAAACGAAGCGGCGCTCTTGCAAGAATTAGCTCAACTTAAATTATGATCCAATATTTAGTAACTGTATAAAGTATAGTATATATGTAGTATATTGTGTAATATGTAAATGAAAACGTTTTATATACTTAATAAGTAGAAGTTTTTGTTGCATTTTTAACAAGTTTAGTCGATGAATCGGTGTAAGCGCAAAAAACCACAAAACATGACAAACAACTTTTTTGACCGAGCGAAGCGAGGTCTCTGAGTTAACTAGAGCGATTTGCACTTGTCCGTCCGTCCGTCCGTCCGTCTGTCAGAGCCTTATAACTTTTGAATTACTGAACGTAATTACTTCAAATTTAGATATAATATGTAAACCGATGGCCTCCAGCCGAAAATGGCTTAAAAAGTTATAAGAATCTTTATTTCAGGGGGGCTCTCATAGAAGCGAATGCGAAGTAAAATTTTTTTTTGACGTGACAACGTCTTATAAATTGGTTTGCCGGGTGACACTTCAAGAAACTGCGTTACGCTCCGCTCACGTTATGCGCTCACAATGAGAGCGAGTGAGAGGCATGGTTAGCCCGCCTAAGAGCGAGAGAGACAGACATAAAAAGTGAAAGGCACGCGTCCCTTCCACTCGAGCACAGTTAGCCCGCCTAAGAGCGAGAGAGACAGAGCGAGAGAGAGAGAGTGAGAGAGATAGGCATACACACCGGTTCATGTCTTGCGCTTCTATTTCGGTTGTCACGTAAAACTTTCGCCCTTATACCGACTTTACAGGCAACCAATTATTTGCGATTCATAGGTTTTGCTGTGTATCATTTTAAAGACAATTTGGAACAGAGTACAAATGTATTTTTTTTTTAATTTTTTTCCTAAAATTGACGAAATGGGGGGCTTTCAAAGTGGCGATTTAATACGCTCGCTTGAAGACCTTCTCTGGGAAAATTGGCTATATATTTTCAACTTGTACTTATTTTCTTACTTCACTTGTATCCTGTACTTGAACAACAAATACTAAAATTATATGAATATTATAAAGAAAAGAGATTATTTAATTTTTAATGAGCATCAGTAAATTTCACATAGCTTCACAATAATGCTAATAGATAGCGCAGTCAGTAGGAGTTACGACTACGATCTATCCCAAAAACAGTTTTGCGTCGAGCATTATTATTTAGGTACATAATATAATAACATATTATTCAATTAAAATTATTCTTTAGTTAAATATCAAACTTCAATTACCTATTAATTGCTACATTTTGTATATTTTCTATTCGCGTCGATAGATGACGATTTGTACAGATGCCCCTAACCCGTTTTCACTCGTTAGTACCTACATAATAATTCAATGTTTTCACTGACGTTCCCTAACCTTTACGGGCTACCTATGATAAGTAAGGTGATGATTACTGTCAACTTCTTTATCACGATCCTGTACGGGACACCTAAAAGGACATTGGGACGGATGTTAGGACTTAGGATTGTGTTTCGGAGCTACCTACGTAAAGAGACCCCTACATAGGGGATGATTTAGGTATGTTTGGTGAAACCGGGCGTAATAATAATGTCAGTTTTGGTCGTCATGTATCGATTGAATGAATAATCATGGGATACCGTTACCGCGAGGTCTCAGTTCGGGGCGAACCACTAGTTTTAATAAGTTGAAATAACAAAATATGTACCAACATAGATTTCTATCATTATATATTACATATTTCAAAATAAGTCTAAGTCTAGGCTTAATAATATTGTCTCCCGCAAGCTCAATTGCACTCGAGTTTTATTTGATACCAAACTGTTGCAAATATAACAGGGTGACTTATGTTATATTTGCAAAAGTTTTGGTTATTTTAAACCTTGATAATATGACTTATTATCAATCAAACCTTGATATTATTATCAAGGGTTAAAAATAGTTTTGTAAAAAAAATTAAAAGAAATAGAGTGAGTTAAAACTTACCTACCTACCTACCTATAGGTATTTTTAAAGTGATATCAATCTGAATTGTAGTTTTGAAATTAAACAAAATTACGTTTGTAATTTGTATGAAAGAGCTTACGGGGGTCAGAAACGATATGATTTAAGCAATTTTTTAGGGTTCCATATTTTAAATAGCTACCTATATCATATTCATCATCATCATCTCCCTCTCCTTGTCCCACGCTATGTGGGGTCGGGACAACGTCTTGTCTTGTAAGCCATGTTGTAAGTGGTTCAGCTTGACATTTTACGACCGGCCGCCTGCCTGACGTCAACCCTCTTTGGGAATGCTTTTGTTGGTGGAAAGGATAGAACCGCCACCTTTCGGTTCATTAGGGTAGTGCTGGAATCCCCCTTTTTTTAAATCTCCAGACTCGGGAGCCAGGCCTTGAACTCTGGACTGTATGCGGGCACTATGTATGTGGGTGGCGTCCACGCATTGGAGAGCTTCCAGTTCTTTTTTATACGTGGATAGCAATTTGGTAACCCCCTGAAGACAGTATAGACATAACTTCAGTATCCCCTTCATCATCAGGTTCTGGGTTCAAAACTGTGCTCACTTGACATATAAAGGTGCTGAAATTTTTCTTCATAACACTAGCAGCTGATTTCGAACTGTGCAACTTCAGCGTACCTACCTATATCATAATATTGTGCTCTCGAAAAATATTCTATACTACGGCCATTCAGAGAATGCGTTCCTGAAACAATATTTTTCTAAATCTAAACTGCGCTATTACAAGGTTATGTCAGCGCTTTATATTTGTAGTGCTGTGCTAACAATAACAGGCAATAATAGTATCGTAATCTGTTCTTATACAGTTATACTTTATCGACCGAGCGAAGCGAAGGTCTTTGAGTCTACTTGAGTGAATTTGCACTTGTCCGTCCGTCCGTCCGTCCGTCCGTCCGTCCGTCTGTCAGAGCCTTATAACTTCTGAATTACTGAACGTAATTACTTCAATTTTAGATATAATATGTAAACCGATGGCCTCCAGCCGAAAATGGCTTAAAAAGTTATAAAAATCTTTATTTCAGGGGGGCTCTCATAGAAGCGAATGCGAAGAAAAAAAAAATTTTTGCGTTTCATAGGGTTACAGTACCTCATTTTAAAGGTAATTTGTCACAGAGTACAAAAGTATTTTTTTTTTTAATTTTTTTCCTAAAATTGACGAAATGGGGGGCTTTCAAAGTGGAGATTATATTTGACCTCACAACGGAATAACCATTGAAAGCTGGGGCTTGAAAGTTTTATAACTTTAGCGTAATATCATGTACTTGAACAACAAATACTAAAATTAGATAAATGTAATAAGGAAACTAAATTATTTAACTTTTAATGAGCAGCAACAACTGAACTTCACAATGATGTCAATAGATGGCGCTCTCATCTCATATAGAAAATGCAGCTATATGTAACATAATATTATTCAATTAAAATTATTACTTAGTCATTTAGCAAACATCAATAAAACTTCACGTTGCAATTTGTTTTTACATGTTTTCTGATCGTGTCGATAGTTGACGCTGTGTACAAGTTATTTAATTTGAATGTTCCAAAAAACTATACCTAAGTTTGATTGAGGCCTTGAGGATTTCATTATAACAGTTCCCTAACCTTTACGGGCTAACTATGTTAAGTTAGTTGTCACTTTTTGTCAACTTTGTTATTACGAACCTCTACGGGACAACTAAAGGTGAAAATGACATTGGGATGTTAGGATTGTATTTAGGGGCTACCTACGTAAAGAGACTTCTACAAAGGGGATGATTTAGGTATGGTTGGTGAAAACGGGCATAATAATAATGTCAATTTTG
Source organism: Oeneis ivallda (assembly GCA_029955525.1). Classification (NCBI taxonomy): domain Eukaryota; kingdom Metazoa; phylum Arthropoda; class Insecta; order Lepidoptera; family Nymphalidae; genus Oeneis; species Oeneis ivallda. The sequence goes on from JARPMR010000005.1 coordinate 11,715,106, forward strand.
ATCGTCATGTATCTATTGAATGAATAAGTAATTATGGGAAACCGTTACCGCGAGGTCTCAGTTCGGGGCGAACCACTAGTAAAATAATACGTTTTGTTTTTCTTTTTGATAGGTGTCAGGAACGCATTCTCTGAACGGCCGAATTATAGTGTAAATTTAATAACGTTATTGTATTGTTTAAAACACACAAAATATTTCGGAATTTAAGTGTTACTTATAACTACAGAAATATTTTACTGTAAGTACTAAATAAAGTTTAAAACTATTTTATTAATATTAATTTCTTTTATTTACTTATCCATTTAAAGATTTCACCCACTACTACGGCTAAGACCAAGTCTCATACTAGAATATATTATATGAATTAAAAATTAAATCAACCCTGATAGAATCAATGGCCAATCTATGTATGATATACTCAACATCCTGTTCTTCATCAGACCCTGGTTATGTCTATAAGCCAACTTCTCATCAGAATGAAATCGAGCTATGTGAGGTTTGATTAAGTAAGCCCTGTACGCTACGTTTTTTAGGGTTCCGTACCAAAATGGTAAAAATGGAACCATCATGGTGAGACTTTCTCCGTCCGTCCGTCCGTCTGTCACAGTCGATTATTTCAGTAACTATTAAAGCTATCGACATGAAATTTGGCATAGTTGTGTATAATAGTGGCCCAACATCATTGGAATAAAGAAAAATTGAAAATTATTTTTAGGTTTATTAAAAAAGGGGGAAAATCGGAGGTTTGAAATTTCAAAGTAAAATAACTATACCGAGTGGGGTATCATATGAAAGGGCTTTACTTGTGCATTCTAAAACAGTTGTTTATTTCTATATATAATAGTTTTTGAGTAATCGGCCAAACTGTCGAAAAAAATACCGTTCCCCCGTCCTTATCTCCGAAGTTTACCAATCGAAAAATCTGAAATAATTATGATCAATAGAGGTTTATGTATATTTTACAGGAAAAATAAAAGCAACGCGAAAATTATTTTAGTTTGATTAAAAAAGGGGGAAAATCGGGGGTTTGAAATTTCAAAGTAAGATAATTATACCGAGTGGGGTATCATATAAAAGGCCTTTACTTGTGCATTCTAAAACAGTTTTTTTTTATTTCTAGATATAGTTAATAGCTTTTGATTAATCGGCCAAAATGTCGAAAAAAATACCGTTCCCCCCCTTATCTCCGAAGTTTACCAATCAAAAAATCTGAAATAATTATGTTCAATAGAAGTTTATGTATATTTTACAGGAAAAATAAAATCAACAATAGAGGTTTATGTATATTTTACAGGAAAAATAAAACCAACGCTCTAACTAGCATAGTTTTTTTTTTTTATATTAACAATAAACCTCTACAAACAAAGTTAACGATAAATAAGCAAATTTATATAATATTATCGTTTTACTTTTACTTTTGGAGTACGGAACCCTCGGTGCGCGAGTCCGACTCGCACTTGGCCGGCTTTTTTTAATATTGAACATTGAAAGAAATGACGCACGGATTCATACCAAATATTGTTTGCGACGCGTGTTGTAATGCGCGATCAGCTTTAAAATACCTCAAGTACCTACTCAGGTAGGTAATCTAGGTACTTAACTAACTGACTATTATCAATCATTAATTTACTCATTTGTTAATGTTTTTTTTCATTGATTAACTTACGAGCAACGAACTCAACACTACTACATTTATATCAGTGCTTACGAGAATCTTGGTACCTACTAAAAACTTAAAATTAAAATCATTATCTGACAAGACACTTGCCGCGACGCGCGACGTAGTTTGTCAATGTAAATACATCTAAACGAAATAGTATTTTTATCAAGAATTTGAGTGTTTGAGTGATTTTAAGCTTTAAGAGTTTTTATGACTATAAAATTATGACTTTATAGTTCAGTCAATCAAAAAGTAATCTTAGATCTACAAAAAAATTTCGTCAATGGTTATGTGTTTTAATCCAAACGTATTGGTGGATTTCGCAGAAGTTTAATATGAAAAAAACTAGATTATTGCATCAGATATTACCATCACTAGGTATAATTATATCACCACTTTGCAATATTAAGATGCGATGCGCTCCCTATCCTTTCGGAAGTTATTATTTACATTCGATAAGATATTGATAAGATATGGGAGGTAGGTGGACAATAGTTTCTAGCGGCTCAGTCGGTCTGACACTTGTCGACAGCGTGATTATTTACGGACTAAAGTTCCAGAGCATTTAGTCCTCTTATAATGGACGGAGACAGTGAGGATACCGATGAGAATACGCGCCTTTTAAACAGTCCTGATGAACAAAATAGAGTTCCAAGAGTGCACGGCGATGGGATGGCGTGTTCATCCGAAACGATAGTGTTCGACAGCAAGCTTATGAAAACGTCTACACATACCGAGGAACTTGCTGCCACGTGGGGCGGTCGGGGCTCCCTTCCCGACTCTGGAATTCCTGGAAGACTAAGGAGAGCCCGCTCGTGGTCCGGCGGACCTCCAGAGGACGTTGCCTCTGAAATTCGGATATTGAGAGAACGGTATGTTTACACTTTCATAACTAAGTATTGCCTATTTTCACGTTGGAATAGTGAGTTACATATTCCTACGTGATGGTATGTCATCTGCATGCATCAGCGTACGGCCGCAGAGCTATGCAGCTATCATCACGTCGGCATACGCGATCCAGCGTCCGAGCAGATAGTAGTGGTCTGGTGTGGATAGTAGTGGTAGGGATTTAGATATTTAAGCTACGGTTAAAGAGTTAGATTTAAGCATTAGACCTGTGATCTAATATCGACACAGAATTAAGCTAGGTTTAAGTTCTTTAATTAAATTATAGTAGGTAAATTAATTATAGTTAAAAGTTAAAAAAAGCCTTCGTTTCCTTTCGTCGACCCATCTTTGCTGTCGCAAACTTAAGTAGTGTAGGTATCTGTTTAATCATAATCAACCGACTCGTAGCTTGTGATTTATTATATCTATTAGTTGATGACCGCGACTTCGTCCGTGTAGATTTAGTTATAAAATCTCATGGAAATTCTTGATTTTCTGGGATGGAAAGTGGCCTAAACTGAACTATAGTAGAAAATCACGTCGATCCGCAGTTCTGTTGCGGCGTTATTGAAAGGAAAACAAAAAATAAACGCACTTTCGTATTCATATGTATAAATAGTAAAAGTATAGGTAGGTACTTAATTATGTAGTAAAGATTCTTGCAAGAAACCTTCGTCTTGCAGAGTGCACAACTATCGTAAGACTATGACGATGAGGTTGCTCACATACGTAACTTAGGTAGGTACCTAATTTTTACCATGATAATATTAATGGTTTGAAATTTTTATTAACTACTTAGTTACTATTCAGTCCAAACTTTTGTCGCTGCCGTTAGTACCTACTCGCGGGAATTTAATTTTAGAAACAAAGCATATTTTTGAATTTTTATTTACGCCTGGCTAGCATCGACATAATAAGTACGCAGCTTATGTACACAAATTTTTGCATGGATACAATCTAATCTAATAGCTAACCTATTTACCTACAATAGAATAAATAAACAGCTTTACTCAAAGATTGGTAGGTAGGTACATTACTTGCGCAGGTAATTACTAATTAAGTAGGTACCTACTCAGTATAAGGTTCTACTGAAAATAATAATATTAGGGTAAGTATTACGTGATTTTAACTGTGGGCTTATCAAGATCATTTGATTTACACCTAGATAAGGAATTTACCTACCTAGGTTTACTTAACCTGCCAACTCAATCAATTCGCTGCTTACCTTGGTACCTATTGTTGAAGCAAGGTACCAAGCTACCCTACGTTTAATAAACTTAATAAATAATTAAGTAATATTAGTCGTGTGACTAAAATGTGTACTTAAGTAGGTACTAATACTTAAGTACCAATTACATACACACGACTAGTAAATAGGCTTTCTATTTAATACCTAATTAAGTACTAAGCACCTATTTAGGTGAAATAGTGCGTAGGTACAATAATTATGAATTTTATAATTTTAATAGGTATCGGTCATCAGCTTTCTAATTAGAGGAATTTCATACCTATAGAGGAGATTTAAGTATGCACTACTGCACACGGGATTATCTAATCTAAAATCTACTTTGAAAGTCGAATTTGGATTTTGAATGTTTCATTTGGATTTGGGCCCTTTAGATATCCTAAAATATTACCTATAGGTTAGGAACTAGATACCTATACCTACCTACATTCTCTAACCTGTAACCGTAGGTTAGTGCGTACGCAGGCCAAGCTTCGTCCAGGCGCCGTACGCCACCTGTCCCGCCACCAGCGCCTCACCCTGGCTTCGCTAGCCCTGGTGGACTTCATGAGCTTCTGCTCCATGAGCATCATGGCCCCGTTCTTCCCCAGGGAGGCAACGGAGAAGGGCCTCTCGGAGACCATGTGCGGGCTCGTGTTCAGCTTCTACGCGGTTGTTATGTTCATCACTTCTCCGTTTTTTGGTAAATATGTAAGTTTCCTATTTTTCTTATAAAGAATATTAGTCATGCTAAACATGATTAATATTCCCCTTTCCCCTCCAACTAAGCATAAAGCTTGAGCTAGGATTGGGTACGACAGTAGTGAAACGGGTGGCACCCGTTCACGAGCATGACGCATGATCCAGCCGTTGCTTCGCTCAGCCATATTTGAGGGAATGTAACAATAACCCGCACCCCACCACCATAGAAATGTCGAAAGAGAGTATTCAGGCTACCCATGTATAAGGCATCGAATTGAATACTGATATTCAAATACTCATTTTAAGACATGACTTAGGTAGCTTCAGTTATATCAGATAGGTTTCTCAAGCAGCATTCCGTTTTTTTTTCAGCTTCCAGCGATAGGAGCAAAGTTCATGTTCATAGCAGGGATGTTCATGGCCGGCTCTTGTAATGTTATATTTGGGTAAGCGCCACATAATAATAATCCAATAAATGCAAGTGCTACCGTCTCATTTACCTTCACGGCTTTACCACCTTCGATCACATAAAAAATGCCATTTGCCTATACGTCAATCATGTCAAACGTGGATTTACTAAGTCGGTACCTAGCATGGAAGTAGAGTCATAATTCCTACTTCCATAGTACCTAGGTACTTACAACTTTATCAAATACTAGATGATGCTCGCGATTTCGTCCGCGTGAATTAAGGTGTTTTGATTCGGGATTCCCGTGGGACACTCCTTAATTTTCCGGGATAACATGTAGTCTATATGTTAATCCTGGGTATAAGCTATCTCCATTCCAAATTTCAGCCAAATCCATTCATTCGTTGTGGCGTGAAGGCGAACAAACATCCATCCATCCATCCTCACAAACCTTCGCATTCATAATTAATATGTACCTATTAGTAGGATAGGAAGAAGCTGAGAGTGGGATGAAAGACCTTCTTCTTCTTCTTCTTCGTGACACTCTTGGCAGAGCGGTCGTGGTCATCGCGAAGTGACGTCTTTAGCGGCAGATGTGATTCGCCTCACGAGCATTCGCCACTTCTCCCCGCTGGCCGACAGCCTGGTACACTCGTGCAATGGACCGCCCACAGCAGACTCAATTTGGTGGTCCATCGCATGGGCTACCTTCCTCGCCCTCTGGTTCTGGTGCCCTCCACTTTGCCTTGCACGACATAAGGCGCTCGATGGACTCACTCCCACGCCGGGAGACGTGAAAGACCTCGTTTCATTATTATCTAAAGCCTACCGATATTTTTTTTTCAGAACCTTAGTATTAGTGCAAGATCCTACAACATTCACCGTGCTATGTTTCGTGGTGCGAGGCATGGAAGCGTTCGGAGCTAGCGCGTACTCCACTGCCAGCTATGTCTTCGTAGTGAACGCTTTCCCGGACAACATAGGCTCAGTGCTCGGCATCCTTGAGACATTCGTCGGCCTTGGCATGTCTGTTGGACCCGCGATTGGTGGCCTTTTATATTCGGTATGGAGTTCACTGTTCGATACCTCCTGTTGCTATAAAATACTAGCTTTTGTCCGCGACTAAGTCCGCGTGGATTCAGGTTTTTTAATATTCCAAGGGAACCCTCTGTTTTTCTAGGATAAAAGCTATATAGCCTACGCCACTCTTCAAGTCCTTATACCCGTGCAAAAAATCACGTCGATCCGTTGTGTGGTTGAAGGACAAACCAACAAATCATCAAAACGAGCACACTTTCGCATTTATATACTATTAGTAAAGATTCAGGTTCCCAAATAATTTAATTAAAATATGTTTCAGATAGATTGGAGGATTTGGGCTACCATTTTACAGTCTTGGAATTGTAATGGTGTTGACGGTACCCATAAACTATTGCTTGCTGGCTGACTGCGGGGGTATGTTAACTTTTGAACACACCTGGTTGGACTTTTTTGTGCTTACATTGATGGAGCGATTAAAATCCGCTATAAACTTCAACCTGCCCCCCGATTGTCTACGAGTTGCCGATCAAAATAGTATTCATTTGATGGAATTAGCGTCAAAGTAAAATAAACCATAACGGTATTGGATTAGAGCTCAATTTCGTGTATGCATTCATATACATTTAGGTATGTACGATACGCTCCATGTTAAAATCGGTTGTACTGAATTTGTGACTAAATCAATACAGTCGAGGAATATTTTACTTTGACGCTAATGCAATCAAATGAATACGATTTTGATCAGCAACTTTTAGACAATCTGGGGGCTGATGTGGGATTGTCTGAGAATAACTTCTAAGTGTGACGATCGTAATCACCTCGTAATTGGCTGAATTTTAAAGCGTTTGATTTTTAATAGCAAGAGAGTACCATGCAATCAGAGGCGACTGCGATTGTTACGTTATAGCAATCATTTTTAGACCATCCACAGCTGTTCTGTTTTTTTCTTACAGAATACGTATCCGGATCAAAATCAGCCTCTATACTCAGACTCTTCAAAATACCGTCCATAATTATCACTGGCCTCGTGATTGTCATCGTGTCTAACACCTGGGCCTTTCTGGATCCCACTCTTGAGCCGCATCTACGCCAGTTCGGATTGTCGACGAAACAAATCGGATTAATATTCCTACTATTTTCCAGTTTATATGGAATCTTTAGCCCTATTTGGGGATGGGTGGCAGATCGGTAAATATAATGTATTTTATAACTCTTCCTCAGAATTAAGTTGATTGAAATATTTAAAAATTGAATAAAATTAAAATAGTGATAGATATATTGCAGCTACATCGACGAGCCTGTCTACCGAATTTTCACGGCTTGAACCGATCCGACCGACCGAACCGAACCGAACCAGCACTGAACCGATCTCGATGAAAATAAAACTAAACCTAAAATCGAACGACGGATACTTCATGTCGCGGGAAAATAATAGTGTTCGTATAGAATAAAAAAGCAATTCATAAAATTCTAAACCATCAGTTGCCTATAGCTGCCTCTAATAGTGTTCTTCTCTGTTAACTAAGGTCTTTATAAAAAAAATCACGCTTTTTCTCTTCTAGAGTACATAACCACTGGTGCATGATGGTGTGGGGGTTGTTCCTCTCAACTATTGGCCTTTTACTTCTTGGACCATGTCCCTTTATACCTGGTCTTCCACGGTAAGAAAAATAAAATAATTGTTTATTTTAATGATATGAAAAAATTATTTATTTTTAGTTTACCCTGTATCATTCTTTCCAGGGACTTATGGTTGGACCTGTTGGCTCTATCGATCTTGGGAATGTCAGTTGCGCTAACACTCCTACCTACATTTCAAGGAGTGTTGACTAGTTCTATGTAAGTATCTATACTTGTAACTTAAATGATGCTATAACTTTTTCAGGTACTGACTCCCACTAAACTTTTGTTTAATTGTACTCTCTATATTAAGTGTTGCATTAGAGATTGAAATCATATCAGTGGCAATACTTGTAGGGAAGATGACTCGATATTTTTATTGCCCTTAATAAAAGGGTTGCGGCAATTTTATTTGTCGTATAGAAGCAGGTTTTAATTTGCTGAACTCCAGGATACACAAGAGAAAAACCTATCTTGCTTTAATCCGCTTAACCAGATAAACTTATAAAGTGTACCTACCGGAGGGTATACAACGTGCAGCATGCTTTATGCACTGCCCGCCCTCGCTTTTATAACATACAAGAAAAGCAAGCAACCAAGTAGGTAATAATTACGCACTGACCAGCATCACCAAACACCATCACACGTATACCTACCTCCAAAATACACTTTACGCACGTTTCACTCCAACATGACACTGCCAATTTTATTTATCTTTTTATTGCTTTTGTACCCAAAACTTAAATCCTTACTAATATTATAAATGCGAAAGTGTGTTTGTTTGTTGGTTTGTCCTTCAATCACGCCGCAACAGGGCTACGGATCGACGTGATTTTTTGTATGGGTATAGTTGAGGACCTGGAGAGTGACATAGGCTACTTTTTATCCCGGAAAATCATAGAGTTCCCGAGGGATTTTAAAAACTAAATCCTCGCGGACGAAGTCGCGGGATTCAGCTAGTTAAAATATAAACATATAAAAAAGACGTCCACAAGGACAGCTAACTCTAAGGAAGAGATTTTTTGTTTGACTTGTAAACTTTCAGCTACGAAGGTGGCTGTCCCGAAGCGTTGGCGACGTACAGCGCCGTGGCAGGAGTCTGGTCGTGCTGTTACTCGCTAGGGGAGGTGCTCGGACCTGCGCTGGGAGGAGCGTTCGCTGAACGATATGGGTTCCCTCTATCTGCTACTCTATGCGCTGCTGGCTGCTTTATAATGGTATGAATTTCAGAACGATGCTTTAAAATAGGATTATAAACCATACATAATTAGTCATTCTTGGTAGAGTTTTGTGTCTTTCCCTGAATTCAAATAAGTAAGTTAGGAATACAGTCAAAAATAAATATGCTCGGTGTTTTTCTACGTGATCAAATCAGAAATTAGGATATCCGTAGCAAAATCAGAGTATCGACGTAGCCCAATGAATCTCGAAGCTGCAATGGCAACGGGAGGGGCAATCAGTTCGAAGAACTGATCAACAGACGTTGAAGTCTCAAGGTGCTGGAATGGCGACCTCGCATCGTAAAGCATAGTGTTGGCAAACTCCACATTCGGTGGACATACGAAATCTAATGAGACGCAGAAAGCCGCTGTATTCAACCGGTGTAAGACCCAGACATATGGAAGTCCATACAAGACCCTAGGTACAGCAGTAAACGTCTACCTATCGATTGCAGAACAAGAAGAAGAATAAGGAAGCCAAAAAAAGAAAACGATAAGTTCGTTTTCTTTTTTAGCTTCCACTTACAGATTTACGATAAAATAGGTACCTAGTAGGTAAGTAGGTAGATAAGTAGGATATAACCACATATTTTCTTTATGTAGGCCGTGATAACCCTCACATTCTTCTCACTACGCGAGTCCTCGAAATGGGTGGAAGCGGAGTCCGCCTCAAATTCAATACCATACACAGACAGTACTTGGACCAGCAATCATTTCTGCAGGACCCGCAGTGCGCCCGCGAGTCAGTTTGCCGAGACCTCTCCTCTTATAACGCCTTGCTCTTGTGCTTCCAAAACCGGTAAGATTAAACGTGCAATCCGGAAGGCTCGATTTTTAATATCACCCGTTTGTTTATTGACAAAAATTTAACAACTGAAGTAATACCAAACAATAAGCATTTTTAGTATGTTTAGTGGGTCGTAACGACATGTTAATCAGAACTTAGATATACATAATATTACTGCGCTAAATCAAATCAAAGATAAAGCAGCAGAAACAGATAGCAGCAATAAAAAAAATTCTAAATTGTATTTTTTTCTTTCAGCGTATTATTTGTATGGAAATCCACCTACAAATCAACTTTTTTTCTTGCACAAAAAAAGTGGAAATAATGGCTCAGCTAGTGTAGCCGATATTGTGGCATATTTCCTCAAATTTGAGTACTTGACAGACGTGTATGTGAGAATAAGAAAATCACGCAATAAATCCAAAACGAAATCGTTACCCAACAGTGACCAGTTGTACCAAAATTATCTTAGCAACAACGAAAACGACGAAGATGAAAATAAAAATTCAAACAATGATACTGTTCAAAGTGAAACTGCAGTAAATGGAGCATCCCAAAGCAATGAAGATAGCTATTGCTCTTACATAGACAAAGCTATATTTGGTCCAGTGGTTACACAGATGGATGGCGAGAACGTAATTATTAAGCGCAACAATAAAGGCATTGTCTCAAAATTAGTGACACACGACGTCGATAAGCAGCCCTCAGATGAGATCTTAAGACATAATCTCCAAAAAGTACACTTCTACGAACAAAGTCTTGAGTGCAGCACAATTGACGATATTTTTGTGAGTTCTTTTTTATTATTTTACACATTCTTTATATTAAATTTTCGCGTGTCAGTAGCCATTGAATAAAGCTGCAGACATAATATTATGTTGTAGTATTTGCAACTCTACGATCTTCTATCGGAGTACGCCCCGAGTATCACCAAAATGCTAAGAATGTTAAAAACCATAACGAAGTATTTGAAACTATTCAGAATCTCTTATCCAATATATTTATCTGTACCTATATAGCTATGTGGAGACAAGATTGTGAATATGAATCCAAATACCTATACACATATTATAGTTTTAAACGTATCAATATTCAGTTATATTGCAATTTCATATATTGTATTTTACCTATTGGTAAGTTACTAATTTTATGAAAATTTTGTATGTTTTAGGATGGGTGCGATTGCCGCGATGACGTCACCTACGTGAGGGGAACTGTCACAGTCTCTTCCACAGGAGCCTGCGAAGTCTAAATAAATCCTAAAACAATAGCAGTAAATTCTAGTGTGTAAGTAATTTCGTAGTACAATTTAATAACATAAAGATTTTTTATTCAGTGATACATAAATAAACATTAATTAAATAACTTCAACTTTTCAAATTTTCCTTCAATTTTCATCATTTCCTATCGCCTGACGTTTTCGAATAGCAAAAATATTTCGCACATCGCACAATTACTAGGAACGTAGCAAATTGAAGCGGTATAACTAACGGGAATGCGGGAAGACTTCCAAAATGAAGTTATGTTCCTAGTGCGCAACTGCGCCGATTTTGTCGGGTACTACGAAACACTTTTTGCTAAGTCATGTTTTCCGAATAAAATCGACCTCCGCTGACGATTTCCCGACGTCCATTGTCATCTTGTTGTCATGGTTGCCTTGACCGTTGTCCACTCATAATTTTCATTTTGAAAAGTTTCCGATTTTCAACTTTGTTGACGTCATACTACACAGGCTGCTACGAGCTTGGAGGCTCTACGAGGCTACGATCTATTGAAAACATTGTTACTAGAATATCATAAATAGAGGGGATGTTATCAGTCAACTGTTCGTAGGCTGTGAAAACAACGATATAATATGTTAGATATTAGGTGTGCTGTAACTTCTGAATATGGGATTATCAGCTATTTTATTTTGTAGATCAATACAGATATTTATAAAAATTATTATTTATTTTTGTAGATGATATTTTATAAATGTACATACATATTTTTAGGATATTTTTAAATATAGTCTACTCAGGAACTCCACCCGGTAACAAACAACAAAAAGTGAATAACAAACGGGAATTTTATATCGCCAGTCTAGAAAGATGAGCATTACAACGCCGTTTTAAATCACCATTCACCGCCTACAGGTGATAGTAAAAATATTCGCCTGTTGTAAATGTTTGTTAGTTCGAGTCACCGACGAGGGTAACAAACATAGTTATTTATTTAAGCTGCACTGCATAGTACTAAAAGATGATCGTGAAAAATGCAATTTACTAGATTACGATCTTTAATTAACGTAACTGACTGTTCTTCTTAGGCTGTGTAATAGGGATGGGGTAAAATCAATGAGAGGGAACAACCCTCTTACAGACGGAGCGAAATCGGTTGAGCTAGCCCTCCCCCTCCGCCTACGATCAAAGCTGTACTCATTTATGATATCCTAGTATTTGCTACGGCAAAAGAAAATTCTAAAATGGTGGCCAAGTAATAAATAATTTTAGCTGTATCATTAAACAATAAAACTATTATAAATTTTATCAATAATTCCAGAATACTGAAACGTATATGAACTAACCTGTGCTTATGAAATTATGAATTCATTATCCAATTACAATGTCATAACAGACGCCCATTGTATCGATTACAACTAATTGACCTCAAGGCTCTTGTTTGCAATTATGTATCATTTTGTGATAAACCGTGGAACTGTAACGAACGTCGTTTTAGTTCACAAATTCTAAAAGAAATACAAAACAGTATATACCTACCTACAATGATAATAAAATTTATATTGTGCCTAATTTTTGTTGTACGTGCTAATCCAATAAGCAACGACTGTAAAGAAGTTCATTTTAACAATAAACCTCATAAAAAACATGTAATAGGTATGGGATTAAACCGCCCATATCAGTTAGCCTATGATCTCAAAGAACACAAAGTTTTCTTCAGTTACAACATTGGAAACGACACTCAAGATACATTTCAAATTGGTTACATAAAAAAAGATCATATAAAGCACGAAAACGTTCCAGTTGTGAAAAATGGTTTTGCGATAGCTGTCGACAATAAGGATAATATCGCTTACTTTGGAGGCAGTGACGGTATTTATAAGCAAGCACTTAAACCAAACAGCACGGTAGATAAAATCGTCAGCAATCACAATATTTGGGACATGTTCTTCAAGCATCATCTTTACTTCATTAATTATCCATCACAGCATCTCTACAAGTGTATTCACGGAAAACATGGCGTCGAGGCCGAGCGTCAAAAACATATTCACGAAAAAATATACCAATTTGTAATCGATGGGGACGACGATACCTTCATCACAAATGAGACTGGCCTATATAGAATCAAGAATGGTACCGATCATCGAATCTTTTATGGAGAACCTACAATTTTTCGAGCCATTGAAGTAAACAACAAAGGAGTAGCCTATTTTAGTGCCAAAGACGGTATTTATGTTGCTAATAAAACAAGTGACACATTGGAGAACATGGCTCGTATCAAAAATATTTTTGGTCTAGCATTTGATAAAGACGATAACATTATTTACTCGAGTCCGTACGAAATCATTAAACTATTGCCAGAACGCTGCAAATAAATTAAAGTATAAATTAGGTAGTATCATACATAGTGAATATCTCCATTTAATATTATGTTACTGTACCTATTATTAACATATACATATTTTGTCCAAAAATCCAAAGTGGAACGTTGAATATTCACAATAAAATGCACGATTTTATCAACAGTTGAATAAATTACCTGTTATTTAGATTTAATTTTGTATCTAAGAAAATTAGACTTAAGTATTAAAATTATACAATATTTATGAGTTAAAATTGAAACGAAAGTTTTATTAATCTTGATCTAACCACGAACCTTATCGTTTAAATAAATGGAAAGGTACATTAAAATATTTTGCGTGTACTTTGTTTTTGTAATTTATGGTAGGCAAAGGTGAAGGAGAACATTAGGAAGCCTGCATGCTGATAGTTCTCCATAATATTCTCAAAGGAACTGGTTTCGTAGTAAGACAAAATATTCTTTACACTAATCTGGTTACGTAGTAGCCTTTGTGGTAGCACTTCAAGTTTCGTAGGCGGCCGGAGGTTGTCATTCAAGAGCTGTGCCGAATAGTGGGCCGCTAATGGGTTGAAATGATGATGACTGATGGTGATGGATAATATTAAAATAATTAATATATTTTTTTTATTACATTATGATCTTAAAATTTTATAATTGCACTTTGTGCTGAGCTACACTTGAATACCGATTTTCAAATATCATCGATCTTCACCCGTTCCAGAATTTTTAATTTGACATAGACAAAAAATTATTTCTCAATTCAGTACGTAGGTACCAGACCAAATAGTGTTCTGCGGTTGGTACTTAAAAATATAACGGTAAGGGCCATTTTCACCTCCTTCTGATAAGTGTCGGATAGCTTATTCGCATATTTTGTCTGTCACTTGACATAAGGTAGGAAAGTAACAAAATTTAATAAGTAATACAGGCCCTAAGAATAAAAAAAATTGTACTTATTTTATTCCTAAACCACATGCATAAACCACATCATTTTAATTACATACAGTGTAGGTATATTCAGGGTGGAAACAATAAATCTTCTATCATTTTTAAATAATAATTAAAAATCACCTAGATCTGTTATGAAAACCATGTTAATGACGACGACATTCAACAGAATATTTTGCGCTTTACTACTAGGTAATTCAACAAGCATTTTGCTTTTGCGATCCAATTTACTGCCACTAAGCTAAGCAGTATTAAGACTCTCCAAGATGCGTTGAATTATAAACTTTGATTTACTGTTTTAAAGTTGATTTTACAATAAAGGGTATTATCAAGGCTAAATGTCAGAGGTTCTGAGGCAATGACGTCATAGCCTCCCTCATACAGGGTAAAGGGAGGGTTTGTACCGAGATGGCATTCTTTGAATCCTCGCTTTTAATGTGTTTCAAATGATATTGCTCCACAATATCAAGACCTGTGTGCCAGTATGGTTTTTTCATTACGTACGTAACTAGCCACGGCCAAAGCCTCCTTCCTACCAGACCCTGACCAAAATAAATTGGAAACTTCAAAATTGCACCTGCCGGGAATAGAACCCGAGACCTAGCACTAATTCTGTGTTTGCTTATTTGTTTGTAACTTCTCCGTAGACTGTCTTTTACTACACAAGTGTTAATAAAATATTACGGCATAGCTGTTGTCATTGCTGTTGCCACCTAAAAGCCGTGCGGTAAAAAAATCAAAAATCGCACTTGTGCGGTAGGTTCTTAATTATTTGTTTTTTGATATCTATACTAATATGGGATAGTCAAAACTTCATGAAATAAATAGTCAAAAATAAAAATGTGCTGTAAAATTTATTATTAAATTGATTTTACATACGTATATCCAAAATAATGTTTAAACAATAAATGGAAAATTTTCTTATAAGTATAGTTATTTTTAAAACTTATACTTAATAATAATTATTATTTAGATACTTATTTATTACCTATCAGAGCAGATATCTTTAAATGGAATTTAAACAGATTTTGAGAAGTTCGAGCAGTATTTCAGTTTCTCTGAAATCCAAAACTTTTGTCTCAGCTAAAAGAAAATAAAAAGTACCCAGGTGGGATATTTGTACTTAAATTTTGTACTCATGTGGCATAGTAACAATGTAGGTACTTATGTCGAACGAGCGACGGTGCCCCTGACATTTTCGACTTTATGAGCTTTGCGAATTTCAGTAAATATACGTGTAATCGGATTATATTGGCGTTATCACTCAATGTTCACTATAGCAGTATAGTCCATAGCTTACATCTGGAACAGCATATTTTTAATTTTTTGTTTTACCTACTGTTTCAAGGGAAAATTAAAAATTATAATTATTTATTTTCTCCACATTATTACTATTATATACAAGTTATACCTACAATATTTAGTACTAACTGGCTATTCCGCCAAACAGTACATTTACAAGGTCGGATAAAAGTCGCAGGGAGCCGCTAGATGCAGGTGGCGCAAGACCGAAGCCTGTGGAAGTCTATGTAAGAGATCTTTGTTCAACAGTGGACGTCTTGATAAAGAAGAAGAAGAAAATTATAATGTGCATGGAGTGGAGACTGATGCTTAAACTAGGTAAAACCTGAAACTGACCAAGATCTTGAGTCGGTACCAAGTCGAAGCACGTTCTACGGAACTCAAGCTCAGCTTTTCTACAGCTTATATGGCAGCTTTAATTACTATAATTAGGTAGGTACTTACTCACTATAATATCAATAGAATATCTACATCATTAAAGTCTCATAATATTTAAGTATGATTGGTTCATTTAAATGCTCTTTATTTACGATAAACTATACGCTAATACACATGAAATGAAAGAGAAAAACAGACTGGAGATTGCTTTGCCTGCGCCGTTACCGCACACCATTCTTCGAGAGGCTATAGACAAATTCTTGTTTTGAAGTAAGCTATGCACTGCGCTAATTTCCCATTGAGGCATGGTTCCAGGCTGCCGTGAGAATAACACTGAATACAGCTGGGCGGGTGCCCCGTTGGATGCAGCCTGGCAGAAGTTGAGAACCAGATGGTCTTTGACAGCTTTCAAGACCTGCACCGTTCCGCTAAATTGTTGGTAGTGTGGACGGGACGCTAACGATCCTGGGAAAGATTTACAGAAATAAATATTTCGTATTCTAATACTTCGTAATTCGCCCTAGGTACTCCCATATCCCCTTATGGGAGTATCTAGGGCCCGCTTTCAGAAACGCCGAGTTGTCCTTTTAACCCAATATTAGCTGCTGCTTTGACAGATTTCGTATAAAGCTTCTGTCAAAATTACAAATTTATTCCTGGGTTAAACCTAACCCAGCGTCTCTGCAAGCGAGCCTAGGGGTGATAGCTTAGTGGAGTTAAAAGTCTAGCCCCCTTTTCGAGGGATAAGGAGTTCGAATTTTTTTAATTTTCAGAGAAATGTATGTTTCAACTAGCTGATGCCCGCGACTTCGTCTGCGTGGATTTAGTTCATAACATCCCGCGGGAAATCTTTGTCACCCTCCAGGTTCTCAACTATACCTATCCAATAAATCACGTCAATCCGTAGCTTTGTAGCAGGAAACATTTGATCGTCTTGCTCGCGGCATTGTTAATGATGATTCAAAGAGAAAACATATTACTGATGATATTATCAATTACGTTTAGCTATCATTTTTATAATTGTCAAATTTTTTACCATACTTAACCAAAGACAAAATTACGTTTAGCTGTCATTTACGTTTTGTTATTCCATGTCAGATGCGTTTTTGTTATAATACGTTTTATAGTGACTTGACGGAAACGCGGTCGAACGGAATAAAAAGTATCCTATGTCCGTCTCCTGGTTCTAAGCTACCTCTCCACCAATTTTCAGCCAAATCGGTTCATCCGTTCTTGAGTTATAAATAGTGTAACTAACACCACTTTCTTTTATATATATAGATTCAAGCAAATTAAATATCACTTGCTCTAACGGTGAAGGAAGACATCGTGAGGAAACCTGCATGTCTGATATTTCTCCATGATATTCTCAAAGTTGTAAGAAGTGTGCCAATCCACACTTGGCCACCGTCGTGGACTATGGCTTAAACCCTTCTCATTCGAAAGGAGACCTATGACCAGCGCCCAAGATGAAAAATGGGTCACGTTTGAAAAAGATTAGGTACCTACTTTTAAATTACTTAGGCAAATGACATATTCCTGAGGCTACTTCAAAGTTAATTAACGTGAAATGAGCATTGCCCTAAATTATATTAGTACTACAATTTGGTCAAAGAACATTTAATAAACTTTTAAAAGCACAAGCGATCTTACCATTTTGTTTATCAAACGTCTCCCAATACCCAGCAGATTCATTGCGAAAGAAAAGTGAGTATTCAGTCATGTGTCCATTCTCGTCCCACAGCAAACGTAGGTGGCGATGCTGCTGGTTAAACTTTGCCATTATACTCTGTACGTGATAGAGCTGATTTTCCGTAGAGGGCTGAAATAAACGTAAGTTAATCATTAGAATAGAATAGAATAGAAATGTTTTTTTATTCAAATAAACTTTTACAAGTATTTTTGAATCGTCAATGAGTCTACCACTGGTTTGGAATGCCGTTCTATATTAGCACAGTGTTGGCAAACTCTCCCCTGGGTGGACCCACGGCAGAGAAGAGTCGTAGGGAGCCGCTAGATACAGACCGAGATCTGTGGAAGACCATGACAAAGACCTTTGTCCAGAGGTGGACGGCGATCAAGAAGAATTTAGTTTTTCACAACACCTGCGATCTGCTAACAATGTATCAGAGCAGATGGAATGAATTAGCCGGCTACAGTATAATTAATGTCACATAGGTTACGTTTTAATCTGATTGTCTATATTTATCAGATAACTGTTGCGTGCACCATACAAACGAAGTTTCATTCCTATTTCAATGAAAATTAATGAAATCTTGTAGAAAAGCTCCAGAAACTAATAATAAATAATAATTGGTCTGTGGTTTTGTTTTTTTGCTGACAGATCACGTATTTGTTAACTTTATTTTTCACTATTTTCCGAGATGTTTAATCTATATATATAAAAGAAAGTGGTGTTAGTTACACTATTTATAACTCAAGAACGGATGAACCGATTTGGCTGAAAATTGGTGGAGAGGTAGCTTAGGACCAGCAGACGGACATAGGATACTTTTTATCCCGTTCGACCGCGTTTCCGTCATGTCACTATAAAACGTGGTATAAGAAAAACGCATCTGACATGGAATAACAAAACGCAAATGGCAGTGGAATAACAAAATGCGTAAATGACAGCTAAACGTAATTTTGTCTTTGGTTAAGTAGGCGTGCATAGCGACGTGATGGAAAAATGCACCTGTATGCAAGTTTTCATGTGTGCTACCTCGCCCCCCACCGTAATTGACAGACTTTTTTGCAAATAAATTAGGCGTCAATTCCTCTCCATTGCTGGTTTATTACTCAAAGGTTAAGTATGGTAAAAAATTTGACAATTATAAAAAGTGTTATAATAATGCATTACTGATATTATAAATGCGAAAGTGTGTTTGTTTGTCCTTCAATCACGTCGCAACATTGATGCGATTTTTTGCATGGGTATAGTAATGGATGTAGTAGTGGTTCCTCAGACCAGGAGAGCTACTTTTTATCTCGGATAATGAAAGAGTTCCCGCGGGATTTTTAAGAACTAAATCCATGCGGACGAAGTCGCGGGCATCAGCTAGTGTATTATAATTTAGTTTTTCCTTTATTAGTAAAACTTCATGTGTGAGTTAAAGTTGCAGTGGTTAATTACAGAATTTTCAGCTGGAAGAATGGTAGATTCATTCTCTGTCCAAGTGTCGGTACATATTATGGTTGCCACATATTTTCTGTCTACAACATTATGGTGATTCCCCCTGTATGCCTGACTGTTATTTCGTAGTCGACCAGATTGTCAACGTACAAACCAATAAAAAAAAATTGGCCAAGTGTGAGTCGGGCCTCGCTCTTTTAGGGTTCCGTACATAAGACCAAATCATTTTTTTAAAACTAGATACATATTTAGATATCTTAGTTCTTAGAAAGTACTAAATTAGTATATGGGGAAAAAATGCTCGTTTGTTTTGGTCACAACTTACCAACCGCATTATAAATCGGTGTTTTCAGTATATGGTGTTTAAATACACTATATAGTACATAATATACCAAAATTTCAAATTCCTAACTAGTTTAGTTTTTGAGATAGATCTCCTAACAAAATTGGTCTAAAACCGAAAACTTTGACAGCCCCCCATTTCTTCATTTTTGTAGCTAAAAAATAAAAAAAATATATATGAGATCCACTTAATGAGCTCTAGACGATGACACTCCAGATGCCGGGGTAAAAAAATAAAATTTTATTTCGACTCCTTTTCCATGTACGGGAGCCCCCTTTATTTTTCAATTTAATTTAATTTTTATTATTTGTTGTTATAGCGGCAATAGAAATACACAATATGTGAAAATTTCAACTTTCTATCTATTACGGTTTACGAGATATAGCCCGCTGACAGACGGACGGACGGACGGACATCGGAGGCTTAGTAATAGGGTCCCGTTGGCACCCTTTGGGTACGGAACCCTAAAAATACATGTACTATTTGATTTAACTAATAACTCAAAATTAATAAAATAACACTACTATATTTTATAATTTCATTAATATGAGGTACTAAGGCATTTTATACGCCAAAAGGATACGAGTACGAAGCTGCATCGCTTTATTGAGTCAATTGTATGTAGCAGTTATTCAACCATCTTTACTCTTTGAATCTATTCTCTGATAACAAGATGATGAAGGGAAATAATAATCTCTAGTACAGGTATAAATTCAAAAGTGTGTTTGTTGGTTTATCCTCTCTATGGTTGGTTCAGAAGAAAAGAGTTCCCGCGGGATTTTTAAAACCTCTAATATAATAATACTAAACTAAACCATGCGAACGAAATCACGAGAAGTAGTGTATAAGTAACCATACAATAGATAGGTAACAAAATTCGTGAAGAGATCATAATATTAATTTGTCTTCACGAGATTAAGTAGGTCATCCATATTGACCTATCCATTGCGGAATGAGTCAAGAGCAACCTACGTGGGCGAAGAAGGTTAACCTCCAGGTCATTTGCCATCTAGAAATTGGGCAGAGTATTTATTAATGAATCTACCTACTTATTATAATAGACTCTTTGTAGAATCACCTGTGAAGTTGTCTAAAAAGCCGGCCAAGTGCGAGTCGGACTCGCGCACCGAGGGTTCCATACTCCAAAAGTAAAAGTAAAACGATAGTATTATATTATTTATTTAATATTATTATAATTTGCTTATTTATCGTTAACTTTGTTTGTAGAGGTTTATTGTTAATATAAAAAAAACTATGCTAGTTAGAGCGTTGGTTTTATTTTTCCTGTAAAATATACATAAACCTCTATTGACCATAATTATTTCAGATTTTTCGATTGATAAACTTCGGAGATAAGGGGGGGGGGGGGGGGGGGGGGAACGGAATTTTTTTCGACATTTTGGCCGATTAATCAGAAACTATTATATCTAGAAATAAATAAAAAACTGTTTTAGAATGCACAAGTAAAGGCCTTTCATATGATACCCCACTCGGTATAATTATCTTACTTTGAAATTTCAAACCCCTGATTTTCCCCCTTTTTTAATTAAACTAAAATAATTTTCGCGTTGATTTTATTTTTCCTGTAAAATATACATAAACCTCTATTGACCATAATTATTTCAGATTTTTCGATTGGTAAACTTCGGAGATAAGGGGGGGGAACGGAATTTTTTTCGACATTTTGGCCGATTAATCAGAAACTATTATATCTAGAAATAAATAAAAAACTGTTTTAGAATGCACAAGTAAAGGCCTTTCATATGATACCCCACTCGGTATAATTATCTTACTTTGAAATTTCAAACCCCTGATTTTCCCCCTTTTTTAATTAAACTAAAATAATTTTCGCGTTGATTTTATTTTTCCTGTAAAATATACATAAACCTATATTGACCATAATTATTTCAGATTTTTCAATTGGTAAACTTCGGAGATAAGGGGGGGGAACGGTATTTTTTTCAACATTTTGGCCGATTACTCAAAAACTATTATATATAGAAATAAATAAAAAACTGTTTTAGAATTCACAAGTAAAGGCCTTTCATATGATATCCCACTCGGTATAGTTATCTTACTTTGAAATTTCAAACCCCCGATTTTCCCCCTTTTTTAATCAAACTAAAATAATTTTCGCGTTGCTTTTATTTTTCCTGTAAAATATACATAAACCTTTATTGACCATAATTATTTCAGATTTTTCGATTGGTAAACTTTGGAGATAAGGGGGGGGGGGGAACGGTATTTTTTTCGATATTTTGGCCGATTAATCAAAAACTATTATATATAGAAATAAATAAAAAACTGTTTTAGAATGCACAAGTAAAGGCCTTTCATATGATACCCCACTCAATATAGTTATTTTACTTTGAAATTTCAAACCCCCGATTTTGCCCCTTTTTTTATTAAAACTAAAAATAATTTTCGATTTTTCTTTATTCCAATGATTTAGGGCCACTATTATACACAACTATGCCAAATTTCATGTCGATAGCTTTAATAGTTACTGAAATAATCGACTGTGACAGACGGACGGACAGACGGACGGAGAAAGTCTCACCATAAGGGTTCCATTTTTACCATTTTGGTATGGAACCCTAAAAATGATTGCTACTGTGTGACGATAGATGCAATCGTCGTTGATTGGCTGATATCGCTATCATACTAATATTATAAATGCGAAAGTGTGTTTGTTGGTTTGTTGGTTTGTCCTTCAATCACGCCGCAACAGAGCTACGGATCTTGGACCTAAAATCTTCTTAAAATTGGTATCGTACAAAGAATTCAAAATGTAAATTCGTACGGAACTGATTTTGTAGTAGTAAGACAAAAATATATTCTTTGCACGAAACTGTTTACGTAGCACTGGATTCGTAGGCGGCCGGAGGGAATATTTTTATGGAAATTCGACAAACTATAGAAACAGACGCGTTAGTTTCTAGAATGTGTCTACTTTATTTTTTTTCGGTGTTGGTGTTGAAGTGGAACGGAATTGGAACTGAGAGTCTATTGTAGCAAAGAGAATGTCGACTTATCTACATTACAGCTGTAGAGGAAGCACTAAAAATAAATAAATAATTGGGTACATCTTTAAATAATAAATCATACACCTACGTGAATCCTACGGAGGTAATTGTATTGAATTTGGTATCAAACGAAAGGTCTGACTGTGTAGATTTTAAAATTAGTAGGTACCTAAATATACCTATGTAGTGTAATATAAACTTAGACCATTCAAGAATATAAATATTAAAATTAATCTCCTAACTATAAAATAGGTAGGTACCTACTCGACCTATCTAATTTTTTAAATTTATCCGAATGAACAACATGAAGGTTTATCAAGTTTCCTACATCATACTAATATTATAAATGCGCAATTGTGTTTGTTTGCTGGTTTGTCCTTCAATCACGTCGCAAAAGAGCTACGGATCGACGTGATTTTTTGCATGGGTTTAGTTGAGGACCTGGAGTAACATAGGCGGGCTTTTTATCCCGGAAAATCAAAGAGTTCCCGAGGGATTTTAAAAACTGAATCCACGCGGACGAAGTCGCGGGCTTCAGCTTGTTGATTATTATAAATACATAAACTAAATGATAGCGCAAATTCGGTGCACTGTGGTTCAACCGAAAGGAAATGAGGGCCGGGGGAAGGGAGTGCGCCGGATAGTATAAATCATAACATTGGTCTGGGAAACTGGGAATCACAAAAATGATACTGCTCTGTTAGCTGATTAGCGAAGCTTTATTATAATTTTAATTCAATTATATTAAATGATGCGAATTGTGATTTATACATTCATTTCAATAGTAATATCTTCTGGTAGGTAGTTAAATGAACTCTTTGACGATGCGAGCGTCTATATAATAAACTTATTATTTGCTACGAAACTATTACGTCTATGGTCTATATTGTAGGTATAAAATAGATCCGCAGGCCCGTTCTGAAAAGGATGCATCAATCATTGGTGTACCAATGATTGATGCTATTAAGACCGTAGTCTTAAGAGCGCGTGTAACCCCAAAAAAAAATCAGATTTCGCGATGAGATTAAAACATAGCCACAACCTCATGTGAGGCGCGACAAAAGAAAGCGTTTTGCGCGGAATAGGAGTGTAGTAAGCGCCAAATACTTTGTAACTCGTAAAATATTCATTTTCTTTTCAATTCACTAGGCTACTCTCTTGATAATATCAATCGGAATTTAATGTAAAAATTTTGGCTCTGTAATATGCAACACATTGAAAATAAATGAATATTGGTTAAAAAATAGACCTAACTTCGCGATTTTTTATTATCGAACAAATTTCATCATTTTATGTTTTTGCCCAAACACGTCCCTTGGCAGTATGATGTAATTCTTGCGTGTTTTTTTTCGGATACTTGAAACTTGATCTACTACTGTAAAAATCAAATCTGTTTACTGTTAACGAGCGCACACTCTTAATTGCGGTGATTGGGTGAATTTATCGCGTTCTTTCTTTCTTTCGCATTTTAACCAATAGCGCGTGAGTATCGGGCAATCAGAGGCGATTGCTATTATGAGCTATACAAGAGCTATGTTAATGAAATGATTTAAGTCTTTTGATTTGCTGGCTAGGCGATTCTTTTACCAGGCGAATCTCCTGAAATTACAGACTTCATCATCAATAGCAACAGCAGTCAAATTTGGTTCTATGGATATGAAAAAAATAAAATTATGGATGTTATAATATACTTAGTCTACACCTTACTAATCTTTAAATATCTTACCAATCTTATCTTACTAATCTAAACTAGTGGTTCGCCCCGAACTGAGACCTCGCGGTATCCCATAATTCCCATAAGGTAGTATTAACTATATTATATTGTAATTAAAACGCGCCGAATCTGATGACGTCAATCGTCATCTGCTTTCGTGGATGGGATGCATATTTACAATATTAAAGACAGCGCCATCTAGTAACAGTATAGTGAAGTTTTGTTAAAAACATTGATGCCCATTAAAACTCAAATAATTTCGTTTCTTTATAATATTTATCTAATCTTAGTATTTGTTGTTCAAGTACAGAATATAACTCAAATTATGTGTAAGTTTCAAGTTTTAAAACAAAGTGGTTTTAGAAATCTAGGCTCGAATACAATCTCCACTTTGAAAGCCCCCCATTTCGTATGGGAGCCCCCCTGAAATAAAGATTTTTATAACTTTTTAAGCCATTTTCGGCTGGAGGCCATCGATTTACATATCATATCTAAAATTGAAGTAATTACGTTCAGTAATTCAGAAGTTATAAGGCTGTGACAGACGGACGGACGGACAAGTGCAAATCGCTCTAGTAAACTCAGAGACCTTCGCTTCGCTCGGTCGATTAGTCTAGTCTGCACCTTACTAATTACTAATGTTACGTTAAAGTATTGCGGTGATAGATTTAAGCCTTAAGCTTTAGGGGAACCAGGCACGAATCTGATTTTTTTCGAGTTATGAGCAATTAAATATATCATGCGTTAACGGTGAAGGAAAACATCGTGAGGAAATCTGAATGACAACCATACTTAATTATTTTATAGGTGTGTGAACTTGGCCAGCGTGGCCTAAACGAGAGGAAACTTGTGACCAGTTGTGGGCTGAAATGAATGAGTGAATGAACGTTTAAGTGCCTATGGGCGAGGCCACAAAACTGCGGTGCGACGACGCATCGCAAAAACGGAGCCGCATCGCAACGTTATCTACGTTCTTGCGTTCGCGTCGTATCCTCAGTATACTGTAATGATCTCAACATTACGCAACAGAACGTCCAATTGAAGTCGCGTTTTGTTTAAATTGTATGAGACCTTGTGTTTACAGGACTATTTAGATCAGCTTCTAGTAAATAGGTTTGATGTAAGTGTATGTATAGCGCTTTGTAAATATGCAACTGTTATTTTAGAGTCCGCTGTAATAAGTTAAAGTAGCTCTAGCTTATGCCCGCCACTTTTTCCGCGTGGAGTACGGTTTTTAAAAATCCCGCTTGAAACCTTTGTTTTTCCGGGATAAAAGTAATGCCGCTCTCCAGTAGGGCTAATATATGTGCGCCACGCCACGAGAAAATTTTGTCTACTCATTTACTCATGAATTTCTAAGGGATATCACGAGAAAACGGGTAGACAAAACTTTCTCGTGGCACGCATGTAGCGCTACACTCTACAGGTCCTCAAATATAGCCATACAAAAAATTACGTCTATAATGTGTCACTCTATTGCGGCGATGTTGAAGAACAAACCAAACGCTTTCGCATTTAGTAGATTTAATATACATACCTATTATTATACTTCGTATAATTCGTCCTCCGAGATTAGCGTGATATACATTGTAGCACAGAGTAAGGATAGTTTCACCTTATACTGTGCTTGTAGTATCGTTTAGTTGGATAAGAATCATTTACACGAAATATTTTACATTACCAATCAATCATTATACTTAGTAAGGAAACGATCATGGATAGCAGAATCTACTTCATAAAAAAGCTGTAGATTTAATTTATGTATAGAATAAATCATTTTGAATTTTAGAAAGTAGGCAGGTATCGCACGCACTGAAAAAGGCTGTGTTTATGTTAGACAGTCGGAGCCGACAACCCCAAGGTGCTAAACTCCTCGCCTAGACTTTGCCTTTGAGTTTCGCAACCCAGCCATCCCATTGAATACCTACGACCAACGTACCTAAATCTCTCGTAGCCTTATCTTATTAATAGCGAAAAACTAGATTACAAATTCTTACAATAAAATTGCACATACTCGTAAGTAGAACGAATCGCGGAGCTGAAGTGGAAATGTGCGCGGCATATCGTTCAAATCGTCGTAATGATCGTTGGGGTTCAAAGATACGTAAGATGAGTCGCAAGGGAGTCGCTGTGCTTATAAGTGGCGCATAACCGGGACATCTGGATTTGCATGCAAGAGACCTAAGTAGCAGAACTAAGACACAAAAAATATATTTCAGTTGGTACATTAAAAAACCTACCCCAAATGTCGAATGGGGTATTTCTTCAGTCTCCCACACTGTGATCGTAGGACAAGTCGCATATTTCGTTATGCCTTCTTTACTCAAGTGCATATACAACTCTACGACCCTCCACTTTCCTGACACCCTCCTAATATCCAGACTGTCGTACTCATGGTTTCTTTCACAGGTAACATTCGTATCGACTTTAGTGTGATTAACAGTTTCGTCCGCGAACGTGAATGTAAACAGAAAAAATAACCACGAAAGTCTTAACAAGCCGCGACCTTGCCATTCCATCTCTGCACGCGTCAATTCTAAACACACATATCGCGAACTAAGCTGTCGAATATTATTTTTGTATCGGCATATGGCACGAGCGTATAAATAATGCGCGGATAAGAGATAGACTGGCGCATGGCGGTAGAGGCATGCGCGGGCGCTTGTGACTCACACGCCGATGCTATTGCGATTGACCCTTTAGCCTTACAGGCGCGTAGAGGCTCCCACACATCTCAAAAAAATACCTGAGAACCTATATGACATCATGTTACAGAGAGATAATTATTAGACACATGGAAATATAACAATGATTTAAAATAATCTATGCCTAAATCAAAGGTAAGTAAATATTCTGAACTATTTTTTTTATTTATTTTGTCCACGACTTCGTCCGCGTGGAGTTAGATTTAAAAGATCCCGCTGGAACCCTCTGTTTTTCGAGAGAAAGGCCTAAGTATGTCACTCTCCTGAACTTATATCCATGCAAAAAATCTTGCTCCGTTGCTTCGTGATAAAACGACAAACCATTAATAACATTTACTCGTAACTCGCATTTATAATATTGAGTACCTACTTATAAGAATTATTATGGATCACTCAGCAATATAAAGCGGAACTATATTATCTACTCTTTCATTCTGCTGTTATAGTTTCACTTGATATTCAAATGTTTAAGACAGGCAATAGCTCTAATATGGTTTCACGGGTTTCACAGGTCAATATCATTGTCATCATACGGTCTATTCGAAAAACGAATATTGTCATCAGAGGATAGCGGGAGCAAAATTTAATTTTAACCCCATGGGACTTTTCATTTCTCTCTTCTGATTGGTCCGCGTTCGTGCTTTAGTATGTGTCGAAATTCAAAAATGTTTGAGAAGCTGTTGTCTTCGATAAGTCACGTGATCAATTTGTCGATCAGATATATACGCCCATACTGTATCCAACATAAATATTAATGTTTAATTATTTAATAATAATTTATTATTGTTTTATTTAAACTTTCAATATACGGTGTCTATACAAAGTAAGCTGATACTCCTAGCTTTTTCTCATAGGTAATGATGAAAAATAGTGTGTGCCATTCGGGGCCAAAATATTTTGTTCTCAGGCGGCGTATATTGAATTCCTCGCTACGCTCAGGATTCTACTTTAGAATCCCTCGCTGCGCTCGGGATTCTACTATGGAATCCTTCGCTTCTCTCTGAATTCAAAATAACGCCCTCGGGGAACAAAAAATTTCTTTGGCCCCATAAAACACAAATAACTATTTGCATGTTCTGTCATATCGCTCGAGAAATATGCTAATAACCTAATCCCATCTGTTAACAAAGTTTTATATACTACTAGCTGATGCCCGCGACTTCGTCTGCGTGGATTTAGTTCATAATATCCCGCGGGAAATCTTTGTCACCCTCCAGGTTCTCAACTATACCTATCCAATAAATCACGTCAATCCGTAGCTTTGTAGCAGGAAACATTTGATCGTCTTGCTCGCGGCATTGTTAATGATGATTCAAAGAGAAAACATATTACTGATGATATTATCAATTACGTTAAACTATAATTTTTATAATTGTTTTTACCATAATTTTTTACCATAATTAACCAAATACAAAATTACGTTTAGCTGTCATTTACGTTTTCTTCTTCCACTGTCATTTTCGTTTTTTTATTCCATGTCAGATGTATTTTTGTTATACCAGGTTTTATATTGACTTGATGGAAACGCGGTCGAACGGGATAAAAAGTATCCTATGTCCGTCTCCTGGTTCTAAGCTACCTCTCCACCAATTTTGAGTCAAATCGGTTCATCCGTTCTTGAGTTATAAATAGTGTAACTAACACCACTTTCTTTTATATATATAAGATTACTTACTTCGTTATAAAAATAAGTTATGAATAACAACGTGAACAAAAATCTTTAACTAAGTAGGTGACATATTTTTATTTCTTTCTAATTTTTAATCCACCTATCGTTCCTTTCTAAGTCTGTGGCACGTCTGTAGCAACCAGTAGCAACATCGGCTGAAATTGGTATCTGTCAATTGTCGCAACGATCAAACTGCGAACTAATTGCAATTGTTAGCTCGAAGTTCGAACATTTTCTTACTATAACTTATATAAAATCAATTACTGTTCGTTAGTCTGACTAAAACTCGAAAACGGTTTTTTCGATGTAAATTTTTTTTTTGTTTTGTTCGCTCTATTAGGGGGGCCGGGTGGTTTAAAAATAAAACAAGTGTAATTTGAAATTTAAAACACCCCCGACATGTGAATCTATGGCTGGACTATGGTATATCGTAATATACCTGACATCCTCTGTAGCCCAGTTTTCTGCTCCATCATCAAATCCTCCTCCTCGATCCTTGATCATCATCAGCTATCTAACACCTACTCATTGAGACCATTCTAATAATTCTAATTCTATAAGTTGTTGAGGATTTGGGTATGCCGCAGACTACTTGATGCTGCAGCATCAGCTCAAGGTTACCATGTCTTGGAAATAATCCGAAGTAACAGTACACCAAATTTCAAATCAATCCCACCAGTGAAAGCTTGTAAGGCCCTTTGAGCAAGTAGGAAATGAGCTGATGATCTTTAAACGCCTGAGCAGATCTTCATAAATTATAGCTAAGATCCACCTCGATTTTTGTTAACTTTAAACAGATACACACGTCAACATCAATAGCACCGCTATATATATGCTAGCGATGAACACCGGCTGCACGCATGAAAAAGTGTCACGTTCCGCCTGAGCCTGCGCGTGCAAGCGAGAGCGCGGAACAAGCGATAGAGAGGCACGATCGGCCCAAGCGTTGGTTTGTGATTAGAGAAAATTGTAATTTTCAATTAACTCCTTCGTAATAAACAAAATAATGATTATTAAGTGATAATAGTTCAATTCAATTCATAAAAGTATGCAATTTTTCATCAATGTTTCTTTAAGATGTTATCACGTTAAACTATCGTCCGTAAACCGACTTTACAGACAACCAATTTTTTTGTTGGGGTTATAAATAGGGAAAACCCAAATGAACAACTGGAACTTAAAAAAAAAACAAAATTGGTAATTTTGTATAGGAATCACCACTTCGGATTACTTTTAATAGATGGCGGGAGAGAAGCCGCGGGTAAATGCTAGTAGGTAGTAAATAAATCTAGATTATTAGATGGTGCTTGCATCTTGTTCGTTTTCGACTTCGACTTCGTTTTTAAAAAACTATGGGAACTCAGTGACTAAAGATAAAAAGTATAATATTTTAATATACTCAAGTATAGCTATTGATTAATACATAATCCTCAATGATCTTAGGCTGTATTTTCAGTCATCACTTACCATCAGGTGTGATCACAGTCAAGATTATATTTAAAGAAAAACATGGGCAGCCAATCAGCCATGGGGAATGCTGACGTGAGAATACGTCATACATCTACAATTGTACACGTTAAAGCTACAGATATTATACTGATGGATACTGTTATCATTTCACAAGATTTTCACCTTCCAAGAATCGCTCAACGCGCTTAAGGTGAACTAAACGGGTCTGCCGGTGAAATTCAAATTTAATTTGGTTTTTTGCAATTTGTAAACTAATGAGTGGATTTCCCAACAGCAAAATTTACGCGGCATGTATGAAATCGGTAGTGCAGACCGTTACTGTACAGTGCTTATATTTTTTTCTAGGCAGAAGAGTATGTTATCTTTATGGAGCCAGTAAATAATTCTCGATAAATATTGCAGTTTAGGAATAAAAAAAATATTGGATAGAAACCTTTTCTTGCTAATAAAAAAAATTTTAAACCCCTAACTTTTCATTTCGGTGGCTGTCCTCACAACATTTTTCGGTGTAATTTCCCTCATAAAACAAAAACTATTGGTTGTTTTGGCTTATAGCAACTTTTATTTAAATCGTTAATAGTGTTAGTATTATCACAAAGTAATTTTATAATAATATCTACCCAGATTAAAAACTGGTAAGTAAAAATGCATGTGTCCCAGAAAGTCCTTTCATTTCGGTGGCTTAAAGTTAATCAAGAATATTTTTGCATAGAACAACTCTAGCTCCCCCTTATGCGTTTAGAACATACGTAATAGCGGCCTCTAGGTGTTTATCGTGTATGGAAGTGCGCCGATTGCCTGCTTGTTCCCCAAAAAAACGTTTGTATGTCATTTCGGTGACGTGCGACACATTTCTTTTCATTTCCGTGTATAGGTATAACTTGTCTTGCAATGAGCTAGTATATTTAATTAAATACTAATGAATGAGCTATAGGTAATATGTTTATTTGTGTAGTATTCCTTACATCCTATAATAAATACTTTTTTGTTATGCTAATTTTTACCCTTGGTTTTCATTTCGGTGTTTTCATTTCGGTGGATTCGGTGGCCTAAACACCGAAGTGATAAAAAGCCCACCGAAATGATAAAAATTCTCATTTCGGTGAGCTTTTATCATTTCGGTGTATAATAGTTTCATTTCGGTGGATTGTTTTATCATTTCGGTGGGTTATTATTTCATTTCGGTGAAAATCCGGATCAACACGTGAATTTTTCAAAATATTTGTTTAATTTTATAGTATGTACTAGCTGACCCAGCGTACTTCGTACCGCCAACAAAAATATTTAGGGTTGGGTCACCGTTATCATTTAGGGGTATGAAAAATAGATGTTGGCCGATCCTCAGACCTACATGATATGCACACAAAATTTCTCAAAAATCGGTCTAGCCGTTTCGGAGGAGTTTGGTAACAAACACCGTGACATGAGAATTTTATATATTAGATATATATGAAAATTTTAATAGGAGGACGCTTTATTACCGATACTGTAAAACAACTTTTTTTTTAATTTTAGTCTGTCTGTTTGTCTGTCTGTGCGCGCATTACGTGAAAACTACCCAACGGATTTTAATACAATTTGCTATAGTAGGTAGCTGATACTCCGGGTCAACATATTATAACATATGAGATAATAGATTTTATCCTCATAAACAATAAGGTTCCTCCGGGATACGAGATGAAATTTTTTGTATTTTACTCCATAACTCCGTGAAAGTAAAAAGATTATCAATTTAGGTAAGGTTTATGGTTGAGGTTAGCGTTTGCTCAGTAGAAAAGTAATATTTTGTCTGTCTGTATACGTTTTCAGTGCATTTTAATTTCGGTGGACACATTCTTTCATTTCGGTGGTTAGTTGTTTCATTTCGGTGAACGAATGTTTCATTTCGGTGAACGAATGTTTCATTTCGGTGGCATCCAAATTTCAAACACGAATTAACATAGGTTAAATAGGATATATTTTTATGGCATTACATAAGAGCATAACCTATATCAAGAAGTATAATATACTACAGCTTAAATTTAAAAAAAACTTAAAATACGAAAGTTCACCGAAATGAAAGAAAAAAACCACTTTGTTGAAATTGACCCTAATGCGACAAAGTAGGCTTATGGCATTCTAATTGCGTCAATAGCAGTATCATCTTCACAGGTTTATTTAAAAATCTTTACTTGACACAGGTTTTCACAGGTTTATATAAAAATCTTTACTTGAAAGTGTCCAGTTAAGAAATTAGTCGGAATATTGAGTTTGACGTGAGTTACTCACAAATTAGTCTGACTGATTTCTTAAACTGGACACTTTCAAGTAAAGATTTTTAAATAAACCTGTGAAGATGATACTGCCATTGGCGCAATTAGAATGCCATAAGCCTACTTTGTTGTATTATAGTTTAAAAATTGCGAAAAACCAAATTAAATTCCGCGGGCAGACCCGTAGAAGTGTCAAACAGTCCAAATAAATATTTCCTCTTACCTTTTCTTGTGGTTCCGAGATATGTATGACGATGCAGCTCTTCACATAGTCGATTCCAGCATCCCCAGACAAGTGCTGGATTAGCTCAACTCCATGCCACATACCACCCAGGTCGTTCACAAATATTCCATGCTGAGGCGAACGGTTCACGCAGTAGTCAGAGTTGTATCCAATAAACGGCATCTCATATGGACTCACACCTTGACCGTTCTGTCTCCCGTAACCATATTCGCGACCGTAGTTGGGTGTACTGTATCCTGGTTGGTAATTAATGTTCGAATTGCCAGTTGAATACACGGATTTATAGTTTGGATAACGATTTGATTCTGAATACGTCGCAATATCACCGCCATAGTTTGTATTATATGAGTTAAATGGGAATTGATTTTGATTATTATAAATATTTGAGGCAGTTGTGTAAGTAGAATATTGTGAACTGTCACCGTATCGTTGATAACTGGCACAATAAGCTGTTGTAAAGAGTAGATGAAATATAAATAGCTGGAACATTTTCTGGAAATTTTCGTTTTCTTTATGCAAAGTATCGTGTGCTAGTCGGGTTGGTAGTGTGCGACTGTTAGTGTAGGTACTATGAGAGTGGGATGTAAACTAATTACGTTCAATTGTTGTTGTTCAATGATCCAGCGACAGTCAAATTGCTGCAACTCAAAGAAATATTTTTTTACATCTACGTATTTTTATGATTATTGCCTCCGGTAAACTAAGTTTATTTGGACGGATATGTGTACATAATACAGTAGGTAGAACATGTATTTATTATTAGCTGATGCCCGCGACTTCATCCCCGTGGATTTAGTTTTTAAAATCCCTTAGGAATTTCTTGATTTTCCGGATTAAAAAGGAGCCTATGTCACTCTGAGCCTGAAGTGTGACATATGTCACACTTCAGGCCCTCAACTATACCCATTCAAAAAATCACGTCAATCCGTAGCTCTTTTGCGGTGTGATTGAAGGAACATTGAACCAACAAACAAACAAACACACTTTCGCATTTATAATATAGTATGATTCTAAAACTACAAAAATTAATTTCGTAAAGCGCTTTGCGTTTGCACACCAAATCCGCTGCCGCTAGAGTAAGCTCGGCGGCATCAGAACCTTTCCAGCAGGAAATTATGCTGGCGACACGAGAGCATCGACATCTGCGGCACGTGTTTTTTTGGCAAAAAAAAGACGGCGGACATAATATATGAGCAAGCCCGCCAACATGTTTCAAAAAAACCTGGCGGTAGAATCTAGAGCGTTTAAAAATCTATTATAATATCATCTTCTATGCCGTCAGTCAGTCATTCAGTGAACAGTACCTACAAGGACTAACTGCCAATGCGCGGCCTACACCCGAGGACCTAGAAAATTTGAAATACCTATTAATCAAAAATTATTAATTAATTATTAAAATTTGCTTTCAATTCCATCTCCGGTTGGTAGGTAAATTTTTGTAAGGAAACTTTTTTTAAGTACCAACATTAGTATATAAAAACTTTTCAGCTTTTATGTTACAAAAGTTTAAAATCATACTTATGCCGTTGTGGCACTGTGACTTCCTAGTTCCTACTATGAGCTAAATTAGAAGCTGTGATGTGTCCAAATACTAATTACTTATTTTGTAAAACCAATTTTTATTATTTTTATAGTTTTATTGGTAATTATTATATTTAGTAGGTAGTAGTAATTCTTTACTCGAAATCACTCTTGTTGATATTTTTTTAAATCAATTGTATGTTTTGTTCTACTTGTTTGTTCCCTACCGTCGAATTCTCTATCTTCTTCTTTATCAACCCCTATAATTATGTCCACTCACACATAGATAAGTAGATTGCATAGTCTTCCACGTTTCTCTCGGTCTTGCGCCGCCTGTACCCAGCGGCCTGTAGTCATCTGATGTCATCGGTCTACCTATAGTGGAGACTACTCTATTTTTATCTAATTAATACCTACTTAGAGCTACCCGACAAGAGTCCGATGGATACGTGGGGGTGGGTGTGACCACTTGAATTTAAGACCTCTGATACTCGTAATATTTTATCTGATTGTATTAGTAATAAACAAGGTAAGATATATAAAGGTTCGGCATTCCGAACAAGTGGTAGACTCATCGACGATTCAAAAGCACTTGTAAAAAAGTTTATTTGAGTAAAAAACATTTCTATTCTATTCTATTCTATATATATTCTATTATATATTCTATTCTATATAATATATAGGGGTCGCAGGTTCGACCACTGACTTTTCGGAGTCAAGTGCGGTTAAGCAATTAAATATCACTTGCTTCAACGGTGAAAGAAAACATCGTGAGGAAACCTGCACATCTGTTCTTCATAATGTTCTGGAAGGTGTGTGAAGTCCGCCAATTCGCATTGGGCCAGCGTGGTGGACTATGGCCTAAAACCCTTCTCTGAGAGGAGACTTGCGCTCAGTAGTGAGCCGTTGATGGGTTGCTAATGATGAATGATGAAACAAGGTAAGATAACACGTATGCTTAGTCAAAACATGTTATCAAAAATATTTAAAAAAACTTGCAAGTTGCTCGATTATGAAGTCAGAGAAAGTTTATGTATTTGGTTTTTATATAGGTTTACGTTATTATTGAAAATATCAACATTAGGGTTAATTATCAGGCGTCACATACCTATGAATAATGGAATTGTAAAAGGAACTATTATTTTTGTGCACACTAAGGGTAAAAAACCGGCCAAGTGCGAGTCGAACTCGCGCACCAAGGCTTCCGTACTCCAGAAGTTTAAAAGTATTCAAGTAAAACGATATAGGTATATTACATTATTTTTGTTATTCATATATATTTTTTGTATTAATCGTTAACTTTGGTTATAGAGGTTTATTGTTAATATCAAAAAACTATGCTAGTTAGAGCGTTGGTTTTATTTTTCCTGTAAAATATAGGTACATAAACCCCTATTGACCATAATTATTTCTGATTTTTCGATTGGGAAACCTTCGGAGATAAGGGGTGGAACGTTTTTTTTTCGACATTTTGCCTGATCAATCAAAATCTACAGGTAAAGGCCTTTCATATGATACCCCACTCGGTATAGTTATCTTTTTTTTTTCATCCGATTTTCCCCCTTTTTTAATTAAACTAAAATAATTTTCGTGTTGGTTTTATTTTTCCTGTAAAATATACATAAACCTCTATTGACCATTATAAGGGGGGAACGCTATTATTTTATTTATTTTGAGTGTTCAAATTTTGGGGTTTGAAATTTCAAAGTAAGATAACTATACCGAGTGGGGTATCATATGAAAGGCTTTTACCTGTAGTTTTTGAATAATTAATTTTTTTCTGTGACAGACGGACGGATGGACGGAGAGTCTCACCATAAAAGTTCCATTTTTACCATTTTTGGTACGGAACCCTAAAAACAGAAAAAAATTAAAAAAAAAAGTAATTAGTTATTAATTATTTATTATTATTATTCATCCAAAGGCACTTGAACTCTACACGGACGAACAAGCAAAAACTAGGAGATAATAAAAATGAAATATGTTTAGTTTATTATGGTTTATTAATTATGTAGAGTAGGTACAATAAAAGTATATTCTTCTTTAATAGGTGGAGGATAATAACAATTAATCCACCGGACGAAAAGTCATGCAAAGTATTGTTCCTAATCATAATTACTAGGTTAATTGATATAATTAGCTCATCGCGGAGGTCGTGTCTGCACTGCAGAGGATGCTGCCTCCTTGTCATAGGCCAAAGGTTGCAGGCCAAACATCACATCCTCAAAAACAGCATTAGGACGCCAATTATATAATTTTGTAGACATCTGTGGTAGACATGTAGGTCTAGGTACTATCTGCCAACTTATTACGTACTAGCTGATGCCCGCGACTTTGTCCGCGTGGATTTAGTTTTTAAAGTCCCTCGGGAACTCCTTGATTTTCCGGGATAAAAAGTAGCCTAGATGTTGACCCGAGCAATAAGCTACCACGGTATAAAATTTTGTAGAAATCTGTGCGGTAGTTTTTACGTGAAAGAAGGACAAACAAACAGACAGACAAACAGACAAAAAAAATTTAGCTTCTGTTTTGATATCTGTATCTTGAACACAATTAGAAGTAAAAACCCTTTTTTGAATCTATTTCATGTACAGAATTGGTTTCGTTTCTGTTTTATTATATGTATAATATAGATACCTAAAGGACTCATATTCCAATCAGAAATTAGCAAAAAGAAAATAGATATAGAACTCTAGAATAGGTAGAGAACTCTTTGTAAGCACAAATTAAATTACTCTAGAAGGATTCTAGTGTTGTTGGGATCGCAAGCTCTATTTCATTGTTGAAATCGATAATAGTAGATAATTGAGAAACACAAATAACTTTTGTTAAACAAGAGTGCAAAGTTTTTTTTTTTTTCGGGATAGGCTTGCGCTTGACGACAATCAATGCTGGACAGCACTGATGAGGTCTAGGTTGGAGCGCGCTTGCCTAGAAAATGCCTAGGCATACATCTGGGGCACAATATAATGGTCAATGGCTATTAAGATCGCAAAGTAAACCAAAACGCTTCGAGTTTAGGGTCTTTTGTAATTCTTAGAAACAAATTACACGTGCATGCAGTATAATCAAAGCCCGCTTCTTCATACCCCTCCAGTCAGTCTGTTTTTGTTTACTTTGCGCTCTTAATAGCCATTGACCATTATATTGTGCCCCAGATGTGGATATTGTTACCTATTCAAATTGTTTACAATACAGCTGGTCGTTCTAACAGATATCGTTCTCCGAAGATATTAGTGAAATGTAGTCGCTTAATCAGGTATGTCGTAGTAAGCGATGTCGTAAAAAGCGATATTTTTAATAAGGTGGTCATATAGAATTCAGCCGGGACCTTTGATGTTGGTCAATTCCGATATGTTGTTCTAAACGATGTCGTCGTAAACGGTTTTAACTATATTTTGTCTGTCTGTATAAGTTTTCGGTGCATTTTCATTTCGGTGGACACATTCTTTCATTTCGGTGGCTATTTATTTCATTTCGGTGCTTAGTTATTTCATTTCGGTGAACGAATGTTTCATTTCGGTGGCATCCAAATTTCAAACACGAATTTACATAGGTTTAATGGGATATATTTTGATGGCATTACATAAGAGCATAACCTATATCAAGAAGTATAATATACTACAGCTTAAATTTAAAAAAAACTTATAATACGAAAGTTCACCGAAATGAAAGAAAAATACCACTTTGTTGAAATTGACCTCTAGGAGCGTTAGCGAGTGATCAAAAGAACAATCAAACTCACAAAAGTGAAAAATCTTCGCACTCCAGTGCAACACGTAACTTTTCATCTCACCTCAGCAAGGAAATGACTAAATGCAAAAAAAAAAATATAAATAAACTTCCTCGTCGCTAGAATCTGCCCTAGGTATTTAGTTACTCTTTGGCTAGAATCACTCATTTTAAGTTTTTCACTTGTTTTTAATCTAAGGTTTTAACAATATGACGTGAGTCGTGAAAAGAAATTGGCGCGAGCAAAGCAAATTAAAAAAAGCCGGCCAAGTGCGAGTCGGACTCGCGCACCGAGGGTTCCGTACTCCAAAAGTAAAAGTTATTATATTATTTTAATTTTATATTATATTAATTTGCTTCTTTCTTCTTCTTCTTTATCAACCGATAGACGTCCACTGCTGGACAAAGGTCTCTTGCATGGACTTCCACAGGCCTCGGTCTTGCGCCGCCTGAATCCAGCTGAATTTGCTTAATTATCGTTAACTTTGTTTGTAGAAGTTTATTGTTAATATAAAAAAAAAACTATGCTAGTTAGAGCGTTGGTTTTATTTATTTTTCCTGTAAAATATACATAAACCTCTATTGACCATAATTATTTCAGATTTTTCGATTAGTAAACTTCGGAGATAAGGGGGGGGGGGGGGGAGGACGGTATTTTTTCGACATTTTGGCCGATTAATCAAAAACTATTATTTATAGAAATAAATAAAAAACTGTTTTAGAATGCACAAGTAAAGGCCTTTCATATGATACCCCACTTGGTATAATTATCTTACTTTGAAATTTCAAACCCCTGATTTTCCCCCTTTTTTAATTAAACTAAATTAATTTTCGCGTTGATTATATTTTTCCTGTAAAATATACATAAACTTCTATTGATCATAATAATTATTTCTGATTTTTCGATTGGTAAACTTCGGAGATAAGGGGGGGGAACGGTATTATTTTCAACATTTTGCCCAATTAATCAAAAACTATTATAGATAAAAATAAATATAAATCTGTTTTATAATTTACAGGTATTGTAATGTAAATGCCTTTATAGTTATTTTACTTTGAAATTTCAAACCCCCCATTTTCCCCCTTTTTTAATAAAACTAAAAATAATTTTCGATTTTTCTTTATTCCAATGATGTTGGGCCACTATTATACACAACTATGCCAAATTTCATGTCGATAGCTTTAATATTTACTGAAATAATCGACTGTGACAGACGGACGGACGGACGGAGAAAGTCTCACCATAAGGGTTCCATTTTTACCATTGTGGTACGGAACCCTAAAAAGTACACCAACAAGGTTCCGAGTCTGAGTTTTTAACAAATTTAAAAAGGTTGTATGATAAATTCGGTACCATGGAGGTAGAAGTAAATAGGTTTAATGATGTTTTGAATTCACAAACTTAGTGCACACGATGTTCTAAATTCAATTTACTTTATCCTCTAGCGGATAAAAACGGCTGTTCACTCAGTTAACGAAGAGCAAAAATACTCTCCGAGAAAATATGATATTTCATTGTTTAATAATAAAAGAAAAAAAATTCATAAAATAATATAAAAATATTCCAATTTCCACTCATATTTCCAATTTTTATTGCATTCCTCCTATTTCGGAGTTTTGAGTTCCGGTACGCATACAATAACTAAAACGCGACTAAAAACCGACTTCCAAAAAGGAGGAGGTTCTCAATTCGGCCGGTATTTTTTTTCCATGTAGGTATGTCCAGTAGTGCACAGAGTACATTAAATAAACTGGTAGGTCTAGTGTGTTTATAAAAATAAATTGTTAATAGATTTACGATAACCTACGACACCTACGTGGATTTATCAGGAGCCCGCTTAAGCAGAACAACGTGTATTTCATGCTTTATCGTGGGTCACGACATAAAAATGATTGAGAAACAATGGTCAGTTCAAATTACAAAAAAAAAAACTTTACAATATTTCACCACAATATTAACAAACTTATACAAGAAAGGATGACAAAAATAAAAGAGCTTATTTCAGTACAACCCGCACATATCGCAAAGAATCTATAAACATTAGGCAATTCAAATCTGTAGAACTTTTCTTGGTATTGATACCACTCCCATCTCTTGATAGCCATCGGTGATCGTCGAAGGATTAAGGAGAATATGCCACCGTTTCCAACCTCTGAGCAGTGGTTGAGGATGAGCATCTGTGGGGTGACCTGTATTAGTCTTATTACATTCGGATGTCGAGGTGGATCGTCTGGATACCATACGTCTGAAAACAGAGTATACACCTGTGATTTGCAATCACACTACAATTTTTTGATAACGTCAAAATCAGAATCAAAATCAAAATCAATTTACTTGTTGAAATAGGTAAATAGGCAAACAGGTGTTAGTTTTGTTTTTAGTAACACTATTTCATGCCGTAAGGCGCACAAATTTTTAACTTAAAAACTAAAAAATATTAGTCGATGGTATGATAAACATGGAGATCTATGATTGCAATAAATTCCAAGTTGCCCTTTTTTAAAATTCGTAGAACTGTCGCAGGAGCACACGGTCTACAATCAGTTTAAAACCAAAACAACGATTGCGGTAATAGCAATGTGGCATTTACAAGTTAGTGCTACAAGATAAAATTGTTAAGTGACAAAACCTTAGGGATCTCGCATACCACGCGGCCACGACTACGACCAGTCGTCGTCGTGGTCAAAACCTTGGTCGCAGAAATTCATACGCTGTTGGTATGAGGATTAAGGACTGGTCACAGTACGCCATGAGTTGACAGTGCGTGCGCAGTTGATTGCAGCCAAGTGCACAATGCATACTGGGTTAGACCCATAGGGGCCAGGAAATATTATATTCTAACAAAGTTGCATGGGTTAAATCGGCTTGGCATCCGGCTGCCCACAAGATAGTATATAAAACTTATTACAATGTAATATCTACATAATAATATTGTAAAATGATTATTTTGAAAAGAACAACTGCTGAGTTTCTTGCCGGCTCTTCTCAGCAGAATCCGCTTTCCGAACCGGTGGTAGAGTCATGACGTGTCATAAGAGCCACAGGTTGGCCTACGTGGAATAAATAATTTTGAATTTTGAATTTTTGAAATACAAACCGATGCCTCTAGCAATCAATTCTTTTTCTGATGGTCGCAACTGCTCCGCAGTCCAAAGGCCGGGTTCTTCTTCATAATAAACGTACACTTGTTCCAACGTGTGCCCGTCTTCATCCCATAGCACACGTACACGCTTTTGTCCATCTACGCTTCTTTTTACTTTCCTTTTTAACCATGAACCCGCCATGTCGTTGTCAGACCAAAGATTACTGTTGGATGACCGCCACTTTTGTGATGAATAATTTCTACGCTGAATCTGTAAGATTACAAGTAAATAAGAACTTCATTTCTGATATCACATGAACTCTTGTACCTACTAGATTCATCAGAATACAATGTCACAGAATGTATGCACAGCGTCTATGGGTAACTTTCTAACATCATTTAGATATAAATATATGTATTATGTAATCCTGTAACAAACGCTATCTGCTGCGTATAAAAAAATCAATCCAGCTACCCACCTAACGAACGCCTTTTAATACGTACCTACATACGTACTAGCTCGCACAACCTATTCCAAAAAGAACCCATATTTTGTAAGCCTATTTATCTTAAGAAATAAGGATTTAATAACTAAAAACCTAGCAACATTTGTATTCCAGTTAAGATTATGGGTATAAAAGGGTTGTTAATTTTTAAAATTCTCACGAATGACGAAACACCATTGAATGTACACCGTTGTTCATTATATTATGATAGAGTACTAGGTATTTAGTAGTTATAGTACTCTATCATAATATAGTTCTAGGCAATGATTCTAGGTCAATATACTTACAGACCAGTCAAACCAATTGTCTTCATATTCGTTAACATCAGTTATATACAAAGAAACGCACCCGACTTCATTTGGCATGTCAGTCCTATCTGGATTGTGCTGGGCATATCCGACACCGTGCCATAGCCCAAAGACGTCGTCCATGTTGACTTTATGGGACCACTTAATGCTAGCTCCACAGAGGCATTGAGTACGAGATACGAACACTGAAGCTAGGAGGATATATGGCAGCAACGAAGTAAACATGATGATTCTAAGACTTTAACAGGAAATATGATAAAAGGCGACGGTCGCAGAGCGTATTTAATCAACAAATTGGTTCAAGTAATATCCCCCATTTAGGTGCCCATTAGGTAGCTGTATGAATCAGTTATTACGTAATTCTTAGTGTTTGAATCTTAAATATCTATTTTTGTTAAATACGTATAGTACCTACTACCTACCTATCAATAAAAAAATCAGCCAAGTGCGAGTCGGACTGGCGCACCGAGGGTTCCGTACTCCAGAAGTAAAAGTATTCAAGTAAAACGATAATCTATATATATAAAAGAAAGTGGTGTTAGTTACACTATTTATAACTCAAGAACGGATGAACCGATTTGGTTGAAAATTGATGGAGAGGTAGCTTAGAACCAGGAGACGGACATAGGATACTTTTTATCCCGTTCGACCGCGTGTCCGTCAAGTCACTATAAAACGTGGTATAACAAAAACGCATCTGACATGGAATAACAAAACGCAAATGACAGTGGAATAACAAAATGTAAATTACAGCTAAACGTAATTTTGTCTTTGGATACGTATGGTAAAAAATTTGACAATTATAAAAATGATAGCTAAACGTAATTGATAATATCATCAGTAATATGTTTTCTCTTTGAATCATCATTAACAATGCCGCGAGCAAGACGATCAAATGTTTCCTGCTACAAAGCTGCGGATTGACGTGATTTATTGGATAGGTATAGTTGAGAACCTGGAGGGTGACAAAGATTTCCCGCGGGATGTTATGAGCTAAATCCACGCAGATGAAGTCGCGGGCATCAGCTAGTATTATTATATTAACTTGCTTATTTATAATATTTTTTGTTTTAGAGGTTTATTGTTAAATCAAAAACTATTATGTATTAAAATAAATAAAAATCCCTTTCTTAAGATACTTCTCTAGTCTCTAGTATAGTTATCTTACTTTGAACTTTCAAACCCCCGAATTTCCCAGTTTTTAATTTTCCTGTAAAATATACATATACTTTTATGAACCATAATTATTTCTGATTTTTCGATTGGTAAACTTTGGAGATAAGGGGGAACGGTATTTTTTTCGACATTTTGCACGATTAAACAAAAACTGTGACCTATGTATAAAAATAAATAAAAAATCTGTTTAAGAATGTACAGGTATGTACAGGTATGCCCTTTTATACGATACCACTCGGGTATAGTTATCTTACTTTGAAAGTTCAAATTCGATTTTCCCTCTTTTGTAATTAAACTAAATATAATTTTCTATTTTTTTTTATTCCAATGATGTTGGGCCACTATTTTATACAACTATTCCAAATTTCATGTCGATAGCTTTAAAATTTACTAAAATAATCGACTGTGACAGACGGACGGACGGACGGACGGTGAAAGTCTTTCCATTTTTACCATTTTGGTATGGAACC
Organism: Oeneis ivallda; assembly: GCA_029955525.1. Classification (NCBI taxonomy): domain Eukaryota; kingdom Metazoa; phylum Arthropoda; class Insecta; order Lepidoptera; family Nymphalidae; genus Oeneis; species Oeneis ivallda. Next base: position 11,758,220 of record JARPMR010000005.1, read on the forward strand.
CTAAAAATATCTTAGATTCAGTATTTTCCTCTTATCATTGGGAAATTATCCATCTACACAGTAACTGATCTATTTCACATTATCTAGATATATAGGTAGGTACATCAAAAAATATTTCTTGAGATTCTTTATGATATTGTTATATGTTTCTTTTGTTCTGAGAAAACTCAGACATTGCTTTTTGCAATTACCTAACTGTTTGCTGCAGCAAAAATCTACATTAAATTAAACATCCAAATGAACGACATTTTCTTCTTTGCGCTATTTGAGATGGAAGATGGGATTCTTAAAATAATAAAATAAGTAAGAAACTCATCTTATGAAAATATTTTTATTGCATAAATATTTCATGAATCGTACAGAAAATTGTTAGTAACAACTTCACATACATTTTAAATACTTATGTAGGTAAATAGGTACTTATATTCTAGCGAGATCTCCAAATAATAAAACAAACAATAATAATAAGCATAGCACTTGACATATTCAAGCTAGTCGCGGAACTTTCGCACACGCGTTTGAGGGCAGACGTCGATAGATTTTTCATTGAAAAGATTCTGTGTATGCTCGACAGATCCTCGGGAGTGAGCTGGTTTTCATTTCTGGACAACACGACGCTGTAGAGCTTAGAACTGGGTAGTCTCATGCAAAAGTTGAGCACCAGGTGATTATGTGCCACCTTCAGCACTTGGATAACGCCCCCGAAGAAGCGATAATCTTTGTCGACGGCTGTAAATTAAAACATTAATATTAATTTTTTTAATAGTATAGGTATCATTTTGTGATTTTTTCTCGTTCTGAGTTGTTGTTCATTCCAGTAGGCTGTATTTTTGGAAAATCAAACACCGTGAGCATCTGGGATGAAATCCTTTTTCATGTGCTAATTTGTTTACCTCCTCCTCTCTCTATAATTAATATAGATTAATTATAGATTAGTTATAGATTAATTATAATCATAGGATTAACACTGGATTGGCTGTCCCTTGTACAAAATTGACAGATTAATTATTATTAAGGATCAATCAGTTTGAAGCGCCACATTTAACATAGGAGTATCTCTGGAACTAATAATATTACAAATGGCGCACCGACCTATATAAAGTCTATGATTTCTTAAGAAATCATAGATTATTTATAGAGGTCTGTTATGAAATCTTAACTTAATAATAATAGAAGTCCAGTTCCAGAAACACTCGTATCTATGCTTAAGCGCCAAAATGGCGTCAATCAAGTAGGTCCAAAAATATGACGTCAGCCTCTCCAGTGTTAATCATAGATTGAATATATGATTAACACTCAGTGGTTTACCCACATTACAGATTTATAAGAAGAAATAGATTGCTACTTTGTCATAAATCAAATTACGCTAAAAATAATGCTAGATGGCCTTACTAAGGTTGCAAAACATTATACTATAATATTGATGAAATCGAAATAGACGAAATACCGTATTTTAGTGTTCTGGTTCGACATATTTATTTATTTGTAGAATCCAAAATTTTCAATAAAACAAAAGTTACAATATATATATACTTCAATATACTTACCGAAATAAAAAATAACTGAAAAGGGAAATCTTTATAACTACTGAACCGATTTTGATGAAACCTATTCCCTAAGTTGAAATAAATGTAAGCAAATAAAAAAGAATGATCACAATCCGATTAATAGTTCCGGAGAAATGCGTGAACATACATACATACAAGCCCTAATAAATTATCTTAAATCCCACTACTACCTACTTCCTACTAATATTATATTATAAATACGAAAGTTTGTGAGGATGGATGTATGGATGGATGGATGAATGTTTGTTACTCTTTAACCGATTTGGCTTAAATCTGGAATGGAGATAGATCATACCCAGGATTAAAACATAGGCTTCATTTTACCCCGGAAAATTAAAGAGTTCCTGCGAGATATAAAAAACCTTAATCCACGTGGACGACTTCGCGGACATAATGTAGTATGTGAATATTTTGCAGTTCCTAAAATATAGAACACATACGTTTCGAATTGATAACTACTGTTTCTATAGTCGGTTAAAATAGCAAATTTTTAGAGTTTTAAGTTGCGCTTCGCGAACTGCAAAATTTTACTTATATTATTATTACAATTCACATATTAGATTATGCCCGCGACTTCGTCCGCGTGGATTAAGGTTTTTTATATAATTCCGGTAGATGGCTTAACAGGTGAAATAAATAGGTATACGTATGTTTAGCAATCTATACTTCTTTAACTAATCTCTGCCCCCATACCCTTTCTTGGTGTTAGTTCAGGAGCTAGAAAAGTGATATTAGTTAAATAGCATACAAACCAAATAAATACTTACATTTATCTGGAACATCTGTAGGCCAGAACCCCTTGTGGGATGTATTGACTCTGATGTGATAGTCCTCCTGCCAAATCCCCTCGTGCCATTCCAAGACGAAATGCCTTATCCTATATTGCTCGGGTAGTCCGTATGTACGATCCACGTAAGGATAGTTCGTCAGAGGTGGATACGGCGTAGGCGGTGTCGGCTGAAAATAATTACTTATTATTTATTTTTTTATTAAAATGTTACAAAAAAACTTATAACTAAACTAATCTAATTACCTACTATACAAATCATGCCCGCGTGGAATGGTGCCAAGAATACTGGCTGCATTTCCGCGCTGGACAGCCAGGCTGATCCTTTGTTCAAAAAATGAGCCAGCCGTTCTTTCACCAGATGAGGCAATTAACGGCGGTAAAATGTCTCGTAAAAATTTTTTTGCACTTTGACTCCATGGCCCTAGGGTCTCCACAGCAAACGGAACAAATATGTAACTCTCGATCAGAGAGGCATACTTGCGCCGCTTACAGGATTCAGCCATTTCAGCTGCGGCTTCCGGTCTTGATGCTGTCTCCCTGATAGGTACCTACTTACTTGGTGAAAGTCTACTTTGTGGTAGCCATTCTATCATATCAAAGACAGAGTCTTAGGCGTTTTTTTTTATATTTTTGCCTTCCTCCCTGTTTTTCTTGAACAACTCCTACATTATGAGTTCATGACGTTCATGAAGAGGCATATTATTCTTTAATTATTTGTTTCAATTTCTTTGTGTTCCTATGCGTTGTGTTGTTGGAAAATTAGTTTGGAAAAATATTTCGTGCAACGGTCTTCATTGTAGGCATCCTAATGTGAATGGGTAGAATGTTTAAAGAGTTTTTCCAATGGTTTCTAATTTAAAAAAAATATTATAACGGTAATATCATAAGTGATTCAAAATTTACATTATCACGTAAGTTTGTACATAATTCGTGTAGCTTTAGGAGCACTTACTAAATTCCGGTTTAGCAGACCTCCACTGACATAATCTTCGAACTTCCTTAAATATACAACGGGACAATAAGGATTGTACTCGGTCACAGTCGCATTATCTTTATGAAATATATATTCACGTATATACCACATGCCTAGAAGTGCATCTTCATCAAAGTCTCCCGTTGGATGCAGATTTGGACAGTAGCTCACACTAGCACCGTAAACTTTAGAGAGTGAAACAAGTATGGGTAATAAGTAGGAAAACATTTTCACTTAAGTAATAATTGATAATTATGTTATTTTCTTGAACTAGATCCCTAATTAACGAATAGGCTCGAGACGCGGAGTCAACTGTTTAATTGGAGGTGCTGAGAACAGTGCTGCATCACTATGACACTATTACGTCGCTCTTTTAACCTGTCAATTGACTCATCATGACCTCAGTTCCTGGATATTGCAAATAACAACGGTATTGTTTTCTCACTTTTTAAACATAAGTAGGTATATTTAAACAGGGCCATTTTTCATAGTATACATAAAGACTTATTAATATATTAAATCCTATTAGTTGAAGTAGGTATGTTTTACTATTAAGATTTAAGATCATTAGTAACTTTCACGACTTAGAACAAAAGAAAAAATTTTTTAGTTTGAGACACCTGAAAGGTCTCACAGTCTCAATATTATAATAATACTCGTTTATTTAAAAGTTACATTTTAAATTGGTAGAAATGAAATAAACTCCACTAATTTAAAAAAAATCCTTCAAAAGAGTAGAGATAGCAGCAACATTACATTGACATTGATTAATATAAATAACACCATGCTACATAAAAATTAATTCATGAAAATACCGAGGAGTATCTCGCTGGTTCTCGGTTGGAAAGGCATTACGAATCATTGGTAGATTCACTTTACAAAATAATAGCAAACACAAATAAAACTAAATTCTAATAATTACCTGGACATGAGTTTCCTTTATTTCGATGTGAAAGCACTCGTTGGTGTGCTCTATCCTATATTCGCCCTTAGAAGCGTGTGGAATTTTTTCCACGCCATACCAAACTCCAGAAATTGTATCTAAATCTATATCACCAAAATACGGCGTCAAATCATCACAATACTTATGGTTTTCGTAATAATAATTTTGACCGTAACATTGAATATATCCCAAATAAAATGAGATCGTTAAACTGAAAAGGAGATAATCCATTTTGATAAGACGGTCAAACCCGGACAAAATGGGATAAACTTTCGGATAAACAGAACCGGGACTACTAGGCGACTATACACTGCTGGAGGTGTCGTATAGATTAACCAGTAGATTTAGTGCAGGCAAAGCTGAGTGCTTAGGAGGCGTGGGCGGATACCCAAATGAACCGCACTCACTCAATTGAAGATAGGTACGTGTTATGTCTCCGCTGCGCCGATATAATTTGCTCGCTACGCGTGAATACTTCCTTCATAAACATTGTGAACTGTTTGATAGTCCCCTGCCGTTATACTCGTAATATAATTCAACAGTGCATCATATTCCTACATGTACCTTACCCACTCATAGTTAATCAATAATCATTTAAAATATGGATAGTTAGGACTTAAGTATGTCAATACTTTCGGTTGGCAAACAAGTAGAACGTTCCCTTGATTTCTTAAGATTTTCCATTGCTCTCCTTAAGTTTTCCAAATCCAAAAGCTTTCCTCGGCATACTTAGATACCAGGACAATAGAAATACTAGATGGTGGATGTATTAAATCAATACTATCGAATGACGTCACGAGGGGTGGTCATCGATCGCGTGCGATTAGCTGTGTGCGGTGTATAAAATTTATTGATTTTCCGCCACTTGTGTGAGTGTTGTACGCAACTCCACAATAAATAACTTAAGAAAGAGATGACAGATATTTTAGCTATCACACATGACTTTTAAAATGCAAAAAAATGAATAATCGTAGATAAATATGAATGTAACTTACGTAACTCAAATCTTAAACTTTATATTATTTCATAAACAATCTTAATAGAAGTCTATCTAAAGATAGACTTTCATAACAGTTTATGGCTTTGTATTCGCTATGACGTAGTTTAGCACACACGGGCACAGAATATATAATAGTACTACACACGGGTTGAACTTTGTGACTATGAATGACGTCATGCGTGAAATTTTAATACGAAGACAATAAGTTAAAGTTGAAAACAATTTTTCAAAATTAGGTTTAATATAAACTTTATTTTAATAAAAGAATAGAGAACTTCTATGAAATATCAATCTACAAAGTAAACATTTTTACGACCTTTGGTGTAGGTAAACATAAAGAAAGGCAGGGGTCGATTCAAATTCTCATGAGTATTGTATCGGATTGTAATTGAACTTTTTTGTGGCTCAAGTTTGAAGTTTGAAGTGCCCCAATTTCCGTCAAGATAAACCTTTGTTAAAATAAATTTGCAATTTGATTTTACAAGTTTTTATTTTGAATCAGTTTTTTTTATGTAAGTATTTTTTTATATTGAAGCATGTTTGCTATGTGACCCAGATCTGAATTAACTTGAATTCGACTTTTGTTTGATCTACTAAGTATGGTCGGTCAACTAAAAAAGTAGGAATGCGCCTTGTCATCTATAACTCGGCGCGGCGAACCTTGATCCCTATGACAGTTCGTGTTAGTGATGGGTCGTGTCTTTGGTCGTGTCGATAATTTTTTTTTTAGACACCTTGATCCCTATGACAGTTCGTGTTAGTGATGGGCCGTGTCTTTGGTCGTGTCGATAATTTTTTTCTTTAGACAAAGGCGTGGCTTGCATTCAGCCACGTTGGTAAACATGTTTTAAAAAATATTATAATGTGCATTTTTAATGTCCATTATGTTGTTGTTGTATTAATTTAAGATTTTTGGCATAGATTAAGTAGGTAAGTAAAACGAAAGTTTCCAACCTTGTTATTTTCTAATAATGTTTAACCCGGTAAACACGTTTTTGCTATATAAGTATATATTTTATCATGAAAATGAATGTTCCCCATTTATTTATTTTGTCTGAAAAAATTTTGTTACAATAGGTTATAATAATATTATAGGATATTTTTAGATATAGCCACACTATTTGGTCGGTCACTAACACGCGACGCGCGCGATCGCTCGGCGGCCGGCGCCCGGCGCTCGCTTCTTCAGTACGAGTGCTAACGCCTTGTATGCGCCACGTGTTTTTTGTTATCGGAGTGTTACTTGTTATTACTGTTTTCTTGTTATTACTGTTTTTTGTTTTTGTTGCTGTTTTGTTATTGCTGGTATAACCCGTGTTATTAAAGAAAGGAATTATAAATGGCGTCGCTAATCATTCCCTCTCACTCGCACACGTCGTTACAGCACGCAAAAAAATTATTATCAGTCTGTATCTGCTTGCACACTGTGTTTTTGTTACTGTTCTTTGTCTTGTTTTCTGTTAAGTTTTTTCGTTGTTATTGTCGTTCGTATGCTGTTTATTGATCAATAATTATCTTACGTTTAAAAAATGAGTTTTACTTTAATGAGCGTTTACGTGAAACGAGGAAAGATTCTTCGAAGTGATGAGGGTGAAATCGTATTTAATAATGTTACAAAATATTTTGAAGAAGAAATATAAAATACGTTGCGACCTGACGCGAAACATACAAGATAAGTTAGAGGACTTAAAGATAACAAGAAATAAATAAATACCTAGAGATATTAAACATGTGCTAACTATATAAATCAATAGTAATTTATAGGTATATTTAATAACATAATATAGGTACATAAATGAATAAGGTATCAACACAAATACTAAATAAATAATATAAACATACAATGTGTGTCTGTATAGCTACACATATAGCAGCCCAGCTTCGCTTCGTTTTTTGCTGACGGTCCAACCTGTGCCTGTCATTACAAGTACAAGCCGCCATTTCAGATTCCTTTCTTTATAGACACGGCTTATATTGAAAAATGCCAAAAAGACTACGAAAAACTGTACTCAACAGTGAAACGCGGGAGTTTGTTGTGCGTTTGCGAGATTACTTTGCTCGTGAACAACAAAATGGCGGCCCTTTGCTGCCACTTGACAACGTACGCGACCGTGTTGCTGATGCTCTAGGGATTGGCAAGGCTACCGTTTCCCGAATCACAAAGGAAAAGTTCGGCGAATCATCGATGGAGGAGAACAAACTCTCAACTCCAAAGAAGAAAAAATGTAATAGGGTACATCCCGTTACCAGTCCAGATGACTTCGACATGGCTGCGATACGTAGCCATATTTACGGCTACTACTTCCGAGGTGAACTGCCGACTTGTAAAAAGTTATCGACGTCGCTGAAATCAGCCAGTTTATTTAATGGCAGTATGACTTCGCTCAGAGTAGTCATAAAAAATGCGGATTTCGGTATGGGAAGTGTGACAAAAGAAAAGTGTTAATGGAGCGTAAGGATATAGCATTGATGAGGTGTGATTTTCTACGAAAAATAAAGAAAATAGAGAATTTTGACAATGTGGTCTATCTGGACTAAACGTGGCTTAACGCCAATCACACAGTCTCCAAAACATGGACAGACGATACAGCGAAATCCTGTATCAAAGCTCCTGAAGGCAAGGGCCAGCGTTTGATTATCTGCCACGCTGGTACAGCCAAAGGTTTTGTGCCTAATTGCTTGTGGGCCTTCAAATCAGTCAAAACTACAGATTATCACGAAGAGATGAATTTTGTCAATTTTAAGCAATGGTTCATAAAACTTTTGGATAATCTGCATGAGCCCCACCATATTTTGATGGACAACGCCCCATACCATTCCGTAAAAGTAAACAAACCACGGAGGAAAGTCGTAGAAAAGACCAAAAAACTTTGCTACGATGATTGGGATCGAGATGTGCGATACGACACTCTTGAAGATCAACCATTATTGATAAGTGTAGGTGACAGCAGTTGCAGTTCAGATTCCGAGTCTGAGACGCAAGCACTCATGTCATTATCAGATTCAGAATAAAATACAGAGTGTAACAAAAGTAAGTGATAATACTTTAGGGTGTGTAGTGTCCCTTATATAGAGTTCACTGGCAAAGTAGCAGCGCTAAAAGCAAAAAATTTTTTTTGTGATTTGCATGGGGAAGCTCATGTGGCGCTTGCCCATACAAATCACAAAAAAAAAATTTTCGCTTTCAGCGCTGTGTACTTTCACTGTAAACTATATAAGGAACACATGCAAACCCTAAAGTATTATGACTTACTTTTGTTACACCCTTGACCCTTGACCCTTGTTTCATTTCATTTTGTCCTATAGCTATTATTTTTTAATTTTCTTGGGTATAATATAATCATGTGTGTATGTATGAATGGTATGATCGTAATATTCTGTTCCATTCCATAATATATGAGATAAAATGTGAGTATGAAAAAAATTGTGCACTCGTTTCCATTACCGACATTTTTACTTGCCGCCCTAGTCGATAAACGTCACACGACGTAAGTTTTGCAGGACGTAAACATAAATTCAGATTGAAATAACTTCTTGTAAATGTTAAGAATTGTTAAAAATATCAACGGAATATCATTACTAATGGTATAAAGCTACGTAAAATTTATAAATGGCATTTTTAGACGCCCCCAATATGATCCCAATTTAATGGTGATGCCACTACAATGTTATATGGTGACATTAGCTGTCAGTGTCATAGGGATCAAGGTTCGCCGCGCCGATACATGTACCTAGCGATTATTATCATCATCTCATCCCATCGCCAACCCACTACTCACTAAGAGAAAGAATAAGGCCATAGTCCATCTTTAGGCCGTGTGCGGATCGGTAGAATTCAAACACTTTTGAGAACATTGTGGAGAAACCTCAAGCTGCAGGTTTCCTCGAGACGTTTTCATGATGTAAGCAAGTGATATTTTAGTGCTTCAGACGACTATAACTCTTCATAGGTTCAGATTTCTGGGATTCGAATCCCGCAACCCGCGAAAAGGAGGCCGGTCATAACCACTATAAGGCTATCAACAATTAAGTATATTCCAGCGATTTTCATGATAAAATATCGTTATGAAAATTTAACATGGCGATATGACACACAAGAATATATACCTAAAGAGAAATAATAATTATTGTGTTTGAGGCATATATCATGTACCTGTCTTATCAAATGGGAGGTCTCGTCATTTAGATTCCGAAAATATCTATCGTTATAAAAATAATAATATTCAGTATAAGATGTTATTTTAAGAAAAATTAATATTACAGTGCGACAAGTATAACTTGGCGCCACTGTGCTCAACATCCTCAACATTACTATTGCCATTGTATACATGAGACTAAATTTGGGAAAATACATTTTTTCATCTCCCCACCTCGGAAAGAGAATTTGTGCCCTTCGATATCTGAGTGCAAAAGCCGTTTTTATGCGCTAGAGGATAAAGTAAATTGAATTTAGAACATCGTGTGAACTAAGTTTGTGAATTCAAAACATCATTAAACCTATTTACTTCTACCATGCTTCTACCTCCATGGTGCCATATTTATCATACAACCTTTTTTAATTTGTTAAAAACTCAGACTCGGAACCTTCTTGGTGTACTTTTTAGGGTTCCGTACCAAAATGGAAAAAATGGAACCCTTATGGTGAGACTTTCTCCGTCCGTCCGTCCGTCCGTCCGTCCGTCCGTCCGTCTGTCACAGTCGATTATTTCAGTAACTATTAAAGCTATCGACATGAAATTTGGCATAGTTGTGTATAATAGTGGCCCAACATCATTGGAATAAAGAAAAATCGAAAATTATTTTTAGTTTTATTAAAAAGGGGGAAAATCGGGGGTTTGAAATTTCAAAGTAAAATAACTATACCGAGTGGGGTATCATATGAAAGGCCTTTACCTGTACATTCCAAAACAGTTTTTTATTTATTTCTATATATAATATTTTTTGAGTAATCGGCCAAAATGTCGAAAAAAATACCGTTCCCCCCCCGTTATCTCCGAAGTTTACCAATCGAAAAATCTGAAATAATTATGGTCAATAGAGGTTTATGTATATTTTACAGGAAAAATAAAACCAACGCTCTAACTAGCATAGTTTTTTTTATATTGACAATAAACCTCTACAAACAAAGTTAACGATAAATAAGCAAATTAATATAATATTATCGTTTTACTTTTACTTTTGGAGTACGGAACCCTCGGTGCGCGAGTCCGACTCGCACTTGGCCGGTGTTTTTTTTAATTTGCTTTGCGCGCGCCATTTTCTTTTCACGTTATATTGTTAAAACCTTAGATTAAAAACAAGAAACTTGAAAACAAGTGAGTAACCTCAAATGAGTGATTCTAGCGGCGAGGAAGTTTATTTTTTGCATTTAGTCATTTCCTCGCTGAGGTGAAATGAAACGTTGCGTGTTGCACTCGAGTGCAAATATTTTTCACCGCGTGCTCTTTTGATTCCCTCGCTAACGCTCAGGATTCTAATTTTTGAATCACTCGCTGCGCTCGTGATTCAGTTTTAGTATCCTTCGCTTGCTCGGTCATCAAAATTGAGCACGCGGTTAAAAAGCAACTTTGCACTCTTGTATAACAAATAACTATTAATTTACACAATAAACGCAGTTCAGCACACAATGAAATCCAATAGTGAATTTTCAAGATGCCCATGGAGTATAAAAATTGTATGACCTAATTAGTTCCTCCAAACCGCCACCACCAACTTATACTTGTGGCACTGTACTTTGCTATAATCCGTCAAACAGAATAAATCTTTAAACACTCGGGGTACGTTTCGCTCCGATACCATCATCATCAGGAGATGTTATCACCACACTAGACAATTGCAAAGAAAAGCTTTTAGCTAAACATACGTTTTACGAAAAGTTTTAGCGTACGTTGAGTGTCAAAAGATTTATTCTGTTTGGCGGATTATATAGCAAGGGAATATTAATTTTTTTTAAATACTAGTGGTTCGCCCCGAACTGAGACCTCGCGGTAACGGTATCCCATGATTATTCATTCAATCGATACATGATAACCAAAACTGACATTATTATTATGCCCGTTTTCACCAAACATACCTAAATCATCCCCTAAGTAGGAGTCTCTTAACGTAGGTAGCTCCTAAATACAATCCTAAGTCCTAACATCCGTCCCAATATCCTTTTAGGTGTCCCGTACAGGATCGTGATAAATAAGTTGACAGAAAACATCAATCACCTAACTTATAGGTAGCCCGTAAAGGTTAGGGAACGTTAGTGAAAACATTGAATTATTATGTAGGTACTAACGAGTGAAACCGGGTTACGGGCATCTGTACAAATCGTCATCTATCGACGCGAATAGAAAATATACAATATTTAACTAAAATTTAACTAAAAAATAATTTTAATTGAATAATATGGTACAAAAAAAATTACAATACAATTATTGTATTATAATAAGTAACTAAATAATAATAGTCGACGCAAAACTGTTTTTGGGATAGGTCGTTAGTCGTAACTCGTAGTTCCATGGGAATAGTTACTGACTGCGCCATCTATTAGCATTATTGTGAAGCTATGTTGATGCTATATGAATTACTGATGTACATTAAAAATTAAATAATCTCGTTTCTTTATAATATTCATATAATTTTAGTATTTGTTGTTCAAGTACAGGATATAAGTGACCTAAAAACATAAAATCAGTTTGAAAATCCATAGCGGATTTTCCTAGAGAGCGTCTTCAAGCGAGCGTATAAAATCGCCACTTTGAAAGCCCCCCATTTCGTCAATTTTAAGGGAAAAATTAAAAAAAGTATATTTTTGTACTCAGTTCAAAATTATCTTTAAAATGATACGTAACAATTTTATGTAACGCGATATTTTTTTTTTTACTTCGCATTCGCTTCTATGAGAGCCCCCCTGAAATAAAGATTTTTATAATTTTTTAAGCCATTTTCGGCTGGAGGCCATCGGTTTACATATTATATCTAAATTTGAAGTAATTACGTTCAGTAATTCAAAAGTTATAAGGCTCTGGCAGACGGACGGACGGACGGACGGACAAGTGTAAATCGCTCTAGTTAACTCAAAGACCTTCGCTTCGCTCGGTCGAAAAATATCATTATAATTATATACCTATATACAGGCTGGTTACTTTCAATAAGTTGATAGATGATAATAGAGATGCTCTACAGCTATAACTACACGGCGTAGCTCCTTTTTCCCAGCACGTAGAGAGAAGCTACGACGAAAATTCTGATCAAAATTTTCATGGTGACGTAACAACTTAGCTACGAAGGTACTAGGTAACCATAGGGTGTAACAAGCATATTGACGCCCCATACGTGGCATCGAAGGCGGGCGCCCCGCGAAAGTTAGTTCACTTCAATAGGGTACCAGGACATCGAATAGGTATGAATAGTTTACCCAAACTATTGGGAATGGGGTGAGGCTGGAGTAGTACGAATAAATCAAGAGGGTTTTACCCTATATTATATTCACAATATTTTAAGGATATAATATATATTTGGCACTGGTTTATACATAATATAAAGAATGCTATTTTAACTTTTTATGGCATGTATACACAAGTATTATTAGTCTATAATTTGAAGACAGAATATAGGACAAAAGTAACAAAAAAGGAATTTCCTCACGTCATGACTTTTTGTTGAAATGTGCACCAAATTAAACCCATAGACCTACAACGACAATATATATGAAAGCAATACCTTTGTAGGCCGTTATTAATAAATGATTACTAACCTAGTAAGACATAGCTCAGCGAGTCGCGAAACTGAAGTGGAAATGGGCGGGCACATAGTTCGAAGAGCAGATGGTTGTTGGGATCCCAAGGTGTTGGAGTGGCGCCCTCGCACCGGGAAGCGCAGTGTTGGCAGACCCCCCACCAGGTGGACCGACGACATCAAACGAGTCGCAGGGTGCCGCTGGATCCAGGCGGCGCAAGACCGAGGCCTGTGGAAGTCTTTGCAAGAGACCTTTGTATCGGTTGATAAAGAAGAAGAAGAAGAAGAACCTAGTAATAACAATAGCGATGATAGTAGTTAAGATTTAAGGGCCTCTTCGGTGTTGAAATCTCAAGTTATTTGTCCGTTCTTAAATTTAATTATAGAGTTCTCTCTACACTAATATTACTAGTGGTTCGCCCCGAACTGAGACCTCGCGGTAACGGTATCCCATGATTATTCATTCAATCGATACATGATAACCAAAACTGACATTATTATTATGCCCGTTTTCACCAAACATACCTAAATCATCCCCTAAGTAGGAGTCTCTTAACGTAGGTAGCTCCTAAATACAATCCTAAGTCCTAACATCCGTCCCAATATCCTTTTAGGTGTCCCGTACAGGATCGTGATAAATAAGTTGACAGAAAACATCAATCACCTAACTTATAGGTAGCCCGTAAAGGTTAGGAAACGTTAGTGAAAACATTGAATTATTATGTAGGTACTAACGAGTGAAACCGGGTTACGGGCATCTGTACAAATCGTCATCTATCGACGCGAATAGAAAATATACAATATTTAACTAAAATTTAACTAAAAAATAATTTTAATTGAATAATATGGTACAAAAAAAATTACAATACAATTATTGTATTATAATAAGTAACTAAATAATAATGGTCGACGCAAAACTGTTTTTGGGATAGGTCGTTAGTCGTAACTCGTAGTTCCATGGGAATAGTTACTGACTGCGCCATCTATTAGCATTATTGTGAAGCTATGTTGATGCTATATGAATTACTGATGTACATTAAAAATTAAATAATCTCGTTTCTTTATAATATTCATATAATTTTAGTATTTGTTGTTCAAGTACAGGATATAAGTGACCTAAAAACATAAAATCAGTTTGAAAATCCATAGCGGATTTTCCTAGAGAGCGTCTTCAAGCGAGCGTATAAAATCGCCACTTTGAAAGCCCCCCATTTCGTCAATTTTAAGGGAAAAATTAAAAAAAAATATTTTTGTACTCAGTTCAAAATTATCTTTAAAATGATACGTAACAATTTTATGTAACGCGATATTTTTTTTTTTACTTCGCATTCGCTTCTATGAGAGCCCCCCTGAAATAAAGATTTTTATAACTTTTTAAGCCATTTTCGGCTGGAGGCCATCGGTTTACATATTATATCTAAATTTGAAGTAATTACGTTCAGTAATTCAAAAGTTATAAGGCTCTGACAGACGGACGGACGGACGGACGGACAAGTGCAAATCGCTCTAGTTAACTCAGAGACCTCGCTTCGCTCGGTCAATAAAGAGGAAAGATTTGTTTGTTTGTTTGAATTGAATAGACTCTGAAACTTCTGGACCGATTTGAAATATTCTTTCACCATTAGAATCCTACATTATCCCTGATGAATTTAAGCGATAGGATATTTCCAAAAAAATCCTTTCGCGTACCTACGCTGCGGAAACTATTGACAATAGAGCAAAGTGATGTACCTACTACAGTTTTATGAAGGACATCAATATCTAAATAAAAAGTCCGCGATACCATAATTATGTCTAACCATTAAACAGTTATGCCAGTTGCTATAACTACTTTCTCATGTATAAATATGCCAATAGTAACGACGGTACAAACTAGGCCACATTATTCGTACCTTAGTATTAATCCTTATGTCCAAATAAATCACTTCGTATTCAATGATGACAAAACTGATCTGTCTCTAGGCCAAAATATAGTCCATAATTTAGAAATTTTAATAGATATGCAGTAAACCCTGACTTCGAGAATGGGTGTGAGAATGAGCGTGTGTGTGTGTGTGTGTGTGTGTGTGTGTGTGTGTGTGTGTGTGCGTGCGTGCGTGCGTGCGTGCGTGCGTGCGTGCGTGCGTGCGTGCGTGCGTGCGTGCGTGCGTGCGTGCGTGCGTGCGTGCGTGCGTGCGTGCGTGCGTGCGTGCGTGCGTGCGTGCGTGTGTGTGTGTGTGTTTGTGTGTGTGTGTGTGTGTGTGTGTGTGTGTGTGTGTGTGAAATAATTTACAAAAAGCACAAGTCAAGGAAAAAGTAGTTGCATCACAATTTTTTTTTTTGCAATTTTAAAACATTATTTGCTGTTGGTAAACTAACCGCGACCTAAAAGTTTGTACGGAGCCCTCGGTGCGCAAGTTCGACTCGCACTTGGCCGGTATTTTTTTAATTTCATGTTGTAAGCAAGTAAAAAATATATTAGATTAAAATTGTATGGAACTTTCTATGTCTTTCAAATTCATGTGGTGCTATTAAAAAATAACCTACCTAAACCTAAATAACCTAGCTAAAAAATATGGTGCTGGTTTTTTAAAAAAAATATTAATGCTGAATGCTGAATGTGACTAATATTCCCTTTCCACTCCTACTAAGCTTAAAGCTTGTGCTAGGACTAAGTACGACATTATAGTGCATCGGTGACTTTTGAATCGTCGACCCTTCGATGTTTAGGCTGTGTCTGTTGAGTATTATAAGTAGTTAATAAGTAATTGTGGGTAAGTTTCAGAAACTGATCTTCTTGCACCTATAAGCTCCTGGTCGAAGGGGTCACGATAGAATGCTGACGTGTCACGACGCAAGCCAACGAGGGGTGCGTTCAACCCTTATGGAGCAACAAATTGTTAAATTATTTATACTTATATTAAGTTGAATGCTTTGAGTATTAAACCAACGTTGGGTGAAATAAAAAGCGGGATGTAATTAAACGATAGGCGACCTTTGGCTGGCAAGATTTATCAGCTATTTAAATTTTACTATTTATCTATATCTATATAAATAAAAATGAATGTTGGTAAGCGCATAACTCAAGAATGGATGGACCTATTCGGTTAATTTATTTTTTTGTATGTTCCTTAAGGTCCACGGAAGGTTTTAATATAATAAAAAAACAAACAAAAAAAAATTATAATAGATAAGTTGGCGGTACGAAGTTCGCCGAGTCAGCTAGTATATAAATAAAAATGAATGTTGGTAAGCGCATAACTCAAGAATGGATGGACCAATTCGGTTAATTTATTTTTTTGTATGTTCCTTCAGTTCCACGGAAGGTTTTAATACAAAAAAAAACAAAAACTAAATTCACGCGGACGAAGTCGCGGGCATCAGCTAGTCATTATATAATTTTTTTTGCAGACAAACCAAATCAACCTTTTTTTGCCTCTCATTTACTTTCTAAATCTCTAATTTCTGAACAATTTAATAACTTTAAATTATGTTATTTTCTACTAAATTCTAGCCTTCTTTAGCCCATAGATTCACATTTAATTTGAGAAGTCTAGTAATTATCTATGTTCACTAATTCAGGAATTATAGGGCCCTGACAAACATTCAGAAAGACGGACGGCAAATTCACCTAAATTAACTCAGAGATCTCGCTTCTTTCGGTCAATAAAATCTGTTTTCAGCTTACTTGCCATCATTAAATGTATAGCCCTACAACTTTCTAATTCATTAAATCTACACACGCATGCAAACTTTGTTTTTATGCTGCCCGCAAAAATTTATTTGCCGGCAGAAAAAATTTTATGGACCTTTAAAAACCTCAATATTTGGCTGACCTTTAAAATAAAAGCCATAAAAACACAGGAGACTATAAATCCTCCTAAAAGTACATTTTAAATCTGCGCACGTTCTTTCCATGCATCGTTTGAAATAGTACATTGTTACCTTAGGGATGAAAGTAACTTATTTAGTCCCGAGACGGGGTTTGGCGCCCGAGCGTAGCGAGGGGGCCTATAGTTCGAGGGACTAAATAAGTCTTTATCCCGAGGTAAACACTGTGCTTTTCATTACGAATATAAGGAAAGTCAAAATAAAAATAGAAATTAGCTAAAGAAAATTGAGTGAACTTTAGTAGTACGTATAGCCGATTCTGGCTCACTGGCGGGGGTCCACAAAGTAGAAATAGCGCCGCAGGCGAAAAAGTAGTACGTATAGCCGATTCTGGCTCACTGGCGGGGGTCCACAAAGTAGAAATAGCGCCGCAGGCGAAAAAGTAGTACGTATAGCCGATTCTGGCTCACTGGCGGGGGTCCACAAAGTAGAAATAGCGCCGCAGGCGAAAAAGTAGTACGTATAGCCGATTCTGGCTCACTGGCGGGGGTCCACAAAGGAGAAATAGCGCCGCAGGCGAAAAAGTAGTACGTATAGCCGATTCTGGCTCACTGGCGGGGGTCCACAAAGTAGAAATAGCGCCGCAGGCGAAAAAGTAGTGTGTATAGCCGATTCTGGCTCACTGGCGGGGGTCCACAAAGAAGAAATAGCGCCGCAGGCGAAAAAGTAGTACGTATAGCCGATTCTGATGTGTATTAACGCAGCATAACCTAAGTCCCCGGCCTCCGACCGGGCACATCGATATTATATGTTCTAACCCAACCTAACCTAACATTTTGAAGCTTTATTATTATTTAATTTCCCCGTTGTTAAAAATTAAAAACCCCATATACATTTACAATATTTTTTCACTCTTTATCGCCCCATTATGTCTGAGTAGGTATGTGGATACAAAAAAGAATACTGCTTGCAGGTGGATTTAAACATGTCCATTCATGTCTAAAAACATCATGTGTGTATAAAAAAGGGACGAGCCTGTTTGATTTATTTTTCCACTCTTTATAGCCCGCATTATGTTTGGGTAGCTGTTATGTAGATACAAAAAATAGGGGCTGCATCAAAGCATGTCGATTCATGTCTAAAACATGGGTGTATAAAAAGGGTCCATCCTAATTTTGTGTCACAAGTTTTCTCAGTGCCAGATCGTTAGTATCTCGGTGTTATAAGTCTTAAATATTATTTACCAGTCTAGAAGCATTGTGTTGTGAATCTGCATATTTCCATTCATCATGGCGGTAAGTGTGTAATTGTACCGGTTATTTAAATTATATTTGTAACTAACATCTTGATTCGTTATTGATAGAGTACTTTAAAAAATTGAAGTTAGCATAATTAGTTTATGTGATTCTAATAGTTGAAATATCACCTTTTTTATTGCAGGACTCGCAAAATGACGAACTCACTTTTAAGCATTACTATTATCCACTCAATGTGTCAGATGATCAAGATACGAGTGATTGTATGGCAAATAATAGAAAGACTGCTTCAAAAAGGAGCAAAACAATGGAACAAAATAATATAGATGTATTTTTCGAAAAACCAAAGAAAAAGAGGAAAACTGCTATGTGTTCATCGGTAGCGCAAGCGACTGAGGGAGGTCTATCGTATATCTCATCCAATGATGGTGACGGTACCAGTGCAACTCATCTCATCAAAATAGATGTCTATGACATGAAGAATCTGAAAGGGGTTTCCCCTATTGAGTACTGGAAATATGCAGATTTACGATTAAAGTACTACGTGAATTCAGACGCTGATAAATTTTATCACAGCACTCGGGATATTATTTACAACATAACAAAGCAGATCGCCGGAAGACAAGATTGTAAAAAATATTTTGTCGACAGAGATAACAAGCAACAATAGCTATAAATTATTCCGTCGCAAAAAAATATGACCATTTAAAAGATAACATCCTACCTGCTGCAGATAAATAACAAAAGTCAGTAACCCATGTCACTTTAGGTTGATATATTTTTAAAATAGTTTTCGCTCTCCCTACCATCTTTCAATCGAAACAAATTATAAAAGAGTCCTGTCGTAACACGATCGAGACATATTCCTCCCACTATCCACAACGATGCTGTGTCAAGTGTGTGCGTTTAACGACTCTGTTTACGATGAAGAATTAGCTGCAAATTGTGAAGAAGCAGAATTGAACACCAAGTTAGTTAACATATGTGTGGAAGCCGACCGAGATCAAGTTAATACGTGAGTATTTTTTATTCATAATTTTTCCACGAACAGTGTCATTATAATTTATTATATTTCAAACGGTTGATCGAAGATAAGGTGCACGACTATAAATTTTATTAATGTATCGGCCGCCACATTTGACCCTGACCAGTTTAAACTTGTTCAAACATAACGCTCATGGGGGGGAGGAGCTATTAACGTATAAATATTCGGTTTTAGCGTCAGCTACATTCATTCAGAGAGAAGTTGTGATAGAAAAATATTAATCATGGAAGCTTTTTCCAATGACGAAATAAGTGTATTTACTAAATCATTTGTGTTAAATAAGATGCATAGATACATACGGTTGTGGTATATCTCTGGTAGACTCCCTAGATGGATGCTAGATGACCTAGAAATTAAACCGTTTTATACACCATGTAGTGGTCATCGTATCTCCATTTGCCCTGTTTCTGATGAAATTGATGGTGTTTTTCCTATGAAAGCATATTGTAATATGTGTGCTACAAATGGTAAATTATATTCGAATAAAGATTTGTGTAACGTTTATTTTATAGAAAATGTTTTATTATTCTATTTTAATTTTCAGTTCAAAGCAAACTGGAGCCGGAGTGAAGAAAAGAAAGGCTACTGCAGTCACAAACTCTACGAGTAAGCGACCATGTCAAGAACCTTCTACATCTACGGAGCTATTGACGACACCAATATCAACCGGGGAGGAATCGTCCTCATTTGTAAGTTCTACAAAATATCATAGTGTCGAGTGTCCTTACTGTAAAATTAATGTTAGTAAAAGGTATTATACAAACCACCTAAAGAGCAAGAAACATATGAATAATGTACTTCTTAATAGCCCCATTCAAAACTTAGCCAATGTGCAATTGATAGAAAATACTTTCGGTCGACGGATAGCAACATACAGGATTTCCAATAATAATTCAGAATTTGAGACACCTGAAGCTTTTTTTAATCCAATTAGAAGTACTGTTCATGACTTGCTTCATACGCTTTTGAAAGAGCATACTTTGATTAAAGTTAACTTCATTTTAAATGCGGATTTTATTCAATCAACAAAAAATTTAGAAAATTCCTTCGACTTTCAAACTTGTAACTATACATTCTGTTTAGGTGATGAAATTAATACTATTTACTCGGATTTAGTAGTTGAAACTTCGAGTAAAGTTTGTAATTTTGAAAAGAAAGATAGTGGATGGAGTCTTAAAAAAATTAATTATGTGGATTTAAATATAAATAAATTAAACCCGTTAAAAGGGAACTCTTATATAGATTTACCAATAGATATCAAACATAAGCATGCTGTGATTAATGTAAAAAATAATGATTATCAATGTTTTCAATGGG